>CM035842.1:181583705-182980371 GCA_020510985.1 Pholidichthys leucotaenia | reverse complement strand
ACTGGCGATTTACGGCCACGGGGGGCGCAGACCGATGGCCCTCATGGAAGACATGCTGCAGCTAAGGGAGGCAGACAACGACAACTTCCTTTTTCAACACATCTTCCTCAGCACTCTGCCGACGCACATGAGAGGGATCCTGGCCAACATGCGGTGTAAAACCCTGCAGGACTTCCGCGCGCTTGCCCGAGAAGCGCAGCGGCTCATCGACTCCTGCGGCGAGCAGATGGCCACAGCAGCACCGGCAGATCTCGGCGCGGAACCCCGGAGCATCGGACAATCAGAGGCGATGGAGCAGAACCCGCCCATCATGGCAGTGACGCAACCAAGGCGCAACAAACGGGACGACCTCTGCTACTACCATCGACGCTTCGCCAAGAGGGCATACAAATGCGTGCCCCCCAGCAGTTTCAAGAGCTCGGGAAACTTCAAAGCCGGGAACCGTTAGCAGCTACGGCTCTCGGCGAGACAAACAAGCTGCTCTACGTGACTGACGGACGCTCCGGAAGACAGTTCCTCATCGACACTGGAGCTCAGGTGAGCTTCATCACCCCGTCCTACGCAGACAGGGCAATGGGACCCCGTGGAAACGGAGCGATGGCAGCTAACGGCTCGATCATCAACACTTTTGGTGAAAGAAACCTGCCTCTGTTCATCCACGGCCGCAACTATAGGTGGACCTTTATTATAGCGGCGGTGAGTTTTAACTTGTTGGGCGCTGATTTCTTATGTGCACATGGGTTGTTAGTCGATCTTGCAAACAGACGCTTAGTTAATGCACTGTCATTTTCTTCTATCTCCTGCTCAGCTCGAGTGTCCCCACCACCCGTGCAGGCCAGCGTCGCCACAGCAGGAGGTAAGCTTGACCAACTCCTCACCCAATTTCCAGCACTCACAGTTCCCAAATTTTCAGCAACAGTAGCGAAACACGGGGTGGAACACTTCATTCCCACAACGGGCCCACCCGTGTTCGCTAAAGCTCAGCACTTAGACGCGACCAAGCTCACCATAGCATGCGACGAGTTCGCCAGCCTGGAAAAACTGGGCATTATTCGGCGCTCGAAAAGCCCTTGGGCCTCGCCACTGCATATGGTCCCGAAAACCGACGGTTCCTGGAGACCTTGCGGTGATTATCGCAGATTAAACAATGCTACAGCACATGACCGCTACCCAATCCCTCACATTCAGGATTTTTCACTACATTTGGCGGGTGCGCGCATTTTTTCTAAAATAGACCTGGTCCGCAGCTACCACCAAGTTCCCGTTCGACCTGAAGACGTCCCTAAAACGGCCGTAATAACCCCTTTTGGTCTTTTTGAATTTTTGCGAATGCCGTTTGGCCTCAAAGGCGCTGCTCAAACTTTTCAGCGTATGATGGACGCAGTATTACTCGACCTCCCTTTCGTGTTCATCTACCTCGACGATATTCTGGTAGCCAGCACATCGGAGGAAGAACATGAACAACACTTTACTACGGTTTTTCAGAGGCTGGAAGAGCACAGGTTAATAATTAACCCAGCCAAATGCCGATTCGGCGTGTCACAGATTGATTTTTTGGGACACAGAGTTTCGCCAGAGGGGGCAGTTCCATTACCGGACAAAGTGCACGCAGTAGCAAAATTCCTCCGACCACAAACGATCAGATCGCTACAGGAATTTTTAGGAATGGTAAATTTTTACAACCGTTTCCTCCCTCGCGCAGCTCAACTCATGCAGCCCCTATATGCCGCGCTCAGAAAACAAAAGCCCTCCAACGCGGTCGAATGGACCCCGGAGCAGGAACGCGCCTTCGCAGAAGTAAAAAGAGCCCTAGCGGATGCCGCATTGTTGGTCCACCCCGACCCCTCGGCACGCATAGCGCTGACCACAGACGCTTCAGACCTGGCCATAGGAGCGGTTGTGGAACAATATGTCGGCGGAACCTGGCAACCGCTAGCATTTTTTAGCAAATCCTTAAACCAAACCGAGCGCAAATACAGCACTTTTGACAGAGAGCTGCTAGCGCTTCATTTATCCATCTGCCATTTCCAGTTCTGGCTGGAAGGGCGGCGTTTCACGGCTTTTGTCGACCACAAACCACTCACTTTTGCGATGGCTAAAATTTCAGAACCATGGTCGGGCAGGCAACAAAGGCAGCTGGCTGCAATTTCAGAGTTTACCACAGACATTCGACATGTGGCAGGCAAACTTAATTTGGTGGCAGATTGCCTCTCCCGCGCCGTGACATCGTCAGGGCACGAGGAAGAAGATTATACTACCGCAGCCGCAGAGCTCATGGCCAACGCGGACGCGTACGCGGCCCCAATTCACGTAGGGATAGATTACACAGCCATGGCAGCAGAACAAAGCAGTGACGCGGACGTGCACGCGCTCCAGTCTGGACCAACTGGGTTAAGGCTGGAGGAAAGGGGTTTGCATGATGGTGTGCCCCCCCTAATCTGCGACGTGTCAACCGGTCGACCTCGCCCGGTAGTCCCAGCCGCGTGGCGCCGCAGCGTTTTTGACTCAGTGCACTCCCTCACGCACCCAGGGGTGCACGCCTCGGTGAAAATGGTCGCGGAGAAGTTTGTTTGGCCGGGCCTGTGTAAAAATGTAAAGGAGTGGGCGAGGACTTGTATGTCTTGCCAACGCGCCAAAATTCACAAACACACGAAAGCCCCTATGGAACCCTTCCGAATCCCGGCCAGGAGGTTTGACCACGTACACGTCGACCTCGTGGGCCCACTGCCGTTGTCTCAGGGGTTCACACACCTTTTAACAATGGTAGACCGGACCACATGCTGGCCAGAAGCGGTCCCGCTGGCGTCAACCACAGCCGCGGAAGTCGCTCGCGTTTTTTTAACAACCTGGGTGGCGCGTTTCGGCGTCCCATCGGACATCACGTCCGATAGGGGCCCTCAATTTGTCTCAGAGCTCTGGTCAGCCATGGCCAGCAGCTTAGGGGCGACAATTCATCGCACCACCGCGTATCACCCTCAGGCTAACGGGTTATGCGAGCGTTTTCATAGGTCTTTAAAGGCTGCCCTCAGGGCCTCACTGACAGATGCAGATTGGGTAAACAAACTTCCCTGGGTTTTATTAGGGTTGCGTTCTGCGCCTAAGGAGGATCTAGACGCCTCCCCGGCAGAATTAGTTTTTGCACAACCTCTCAGGCTCCCGGGTGAGTTCTTACCAGAACATCCAGAGCCCAGGCGCCCCCAGCCCTGAGGCCCCTAAGCAACACGGGACCGGACACACTCCCCGGACCCATACACTCTTTTCCGCGGGTTTTTGTTCCCCAAGCTTTGAAAAACGCCGAGTTCGTTTTTGTTAGACACGAAGCTTTAAAACCAACCCTCCGCCCACCATATGATGGACCATATAGAGTGCTGGAACCTGGTGATAAGCATTTTGTGCTTTATTTAGGGGACAGAAAAGAAACAGTCAGCATTGACAGACTTAAACCTGCCTTCATGTTGAGCGACGAACCTGCACGGGTGGCGAGAGCACCTCGACGGGGTAGACCCCCCAAGACACACACCCCAGCCCCCCTGCAGGGACCAAATAACCACTCTTCCCCCCAAGCTGCAGATTCCTCACAGGATGACGCCGCCAGGACGCCGAGGCAGGCGTACAGCAGATTTGGGAGAAGATTGAAACCCAGACGACACATAGACTGATGTAAAATTGACAAGGGGTTGTAAGCTATGCTGTCGAATTTTGCCGTTGCAGTTTTAGGGCTGACATATGACATAGACTATACTGTTGCTGTTATCACTGAATTTTTAACATGATCATGCCATATAGCTAGAAGGTTGGCATAGCTGCTGAGAATATTTTTCCTTTTTTTTTTTTTTTTTTCCTGTTGATGTGATTAACGGTATAATATGTCATGGATGTTACCTTAAGCTGTGAACTTAATTTTATTGTCCTTTTCTTAGACGTTTGGGGGGGGGGGGCTGTGGCTTATATTGTTCATATATCCATACCTACATATGTATAGACACAAGAGGAATGTTTAGAGATTGCATATGTGGAATGACCTCACGTCTCAGAGCAGGACAATAGGTCTCGACCACTGGCGGAGATCAACGAGCAGACGGAGACCCAGCGGTGGAGACCCAAACGGACTTCCTGACCCCCCAGGGTCAGGTGGAGGAGAGAGAGGACAATAGAAGGAGATAACACGGATGTGTGAGGTCGGCTTTTGTTATGCGATGTCTTTTGTTATGTGATGTATAAGTATGAAGGTCTGACTGCGCTCAGCATCTTTTCTGCTTCTGCATTGAGATGAGACATGTTGGGGATTGGAAGCCGACAATAAACCTGATTTATAAAATCACTTCGCTTCCTTATTTCAAGCTCCCTACAAAGGAGGTGAAAAGGCTACAGAGTCAAAAAGAAGGTTAGCTGAAGAATACACAGTCTGTCATGATTCAGTTTGAGAAAACACTCCCTAAATCAGTCCTAATAGGATACATGTATTTCAGTGTCAAAGAATACGTATGTCCCAAAGCCACTCAGGTGCTACAAATGTCAAAGGATGGGTCACACTGCTCAGCAATGTAGGGGACAGTTAAGATGTGCTCGATGTGGAGGGGAGCATGAATATGGTAAATGTGACAAGGATGCCAAAGTAAAGTGTTGCAACTGCGGGGGTGAGCACAGTGCTGCATATGGAGGATGTGTTGTGCAGAGGGAAGCTAGACAAGCCCAGGAAATCAGAATAATTAAGAAAATCTCGTAAGTGGAAGCTCTAAAGACAGACAGGCAGGAATAGTCAGAAACATAGCAGGCCTCCCTCAAAGAAGTTCAGTTCAAATGGAAGCCCAGCAATCAACGGGTCCCACACAAGCACAAGATCATGCAGCTGCAAGGAATGTTTGTGTTCACAAATGCAAAATGGATGATGACACATTGATAGTTAAGAGGACAAACTTTATAGCTTTTATCTGCCACACCATGAATGTTACTGCACAGCTAAAGAAGAAAAGTGACAAAATCAAAATCATTGTGGTAGCAGCAGGATGCTTCCTAGATGTGAAAGATATCACAGCTGACCAGATTCATGCTTTATTGAAAGCTGAAACTGGGGAGACTGCACCTTAATTAAGACCTTAATTATGGTACTACACATACTACAGTGGAATGTGAAGAGTCTTAAAGCAAACAGACAAGAACTCAAGAAGTATCTTTACGAACTAGAAGTTGTTCCATAGGTAGTGTGTGTACAGGAGGCATGGCTTCAACCTCACTTAGATTTTGTTATTCCAGGATACAGTTCAATCAGACAGGATAGAATTAACACTGTAAATGGAGGAGGATGTGCCACTTTCATTAAAGATTGTAAAGATGGCCTGGTATATAGGGTGATTCCCTCCCCTGAGGATATAGAGTGTAATATTATTGAAATATGTAGGCCAAATGGACAAGGAAATATTAAGCTGATTAATTATTACAACCCATGGAGGAAGTTAACAGCAGATATTTTCGGTGTTATGGCAGGGGAAGGGCATATAAAAGAGGTATGGTGTGGAGACTTTAATGCCCATAATAGCTTGTGGGGAAGCACACATACAAATAACAATGGAAATGTTGTGGAAGAGGTGTCAAATGAAAGATCGTTAATTTGTCTAAACAGTGGTGAAGGTACCAGGGTGGATGTGCATAGGGGCACATCATCATGTATTGACCTGACTCTGGTATCTGATTCTTTAGTGAGCACCCGTGAATGAACGGTTATGAACAGGACAACTATGGGAAGTGATCACTTCCCAGTACTTACAGTCATTAAAACTGAAGTATGTATACAAGAGGGAAGATGTTTTACAAGATGGTGTTTTGACAAGGCAGATTGGGGAAAATTTAGGCAATACTGTGTTCAATCATGTCATTTGGTAACATTAGAAGGTGGTATAGAAGAGTGTTCAAGTCAGGTAACCAATCATTTTCTGAATGCTGCAATAGCAAGTATACCTAAGAAAACAACACATGGTAGGAAGAATGTTGTACCCTGGTGGAATGACGAATGTAGTATTGCAATAAAAGAGCAAAACAAGGCATTCAGAGAACTGAGGAAGAATATGACTAGTGAAAAGTTAATAGAGTATAAAAAATAAAAAGAAAAGGGCAGTAGCTCGAAGGATTATTAAAAACAGGAAAAGGTCAACATGGAGAGAATTTTGTTCCACCCTGGGTAGGAAAACAGAACTAGGTGATGTCTGGGGTATGTTTAAAAAAAATGAGTGGGAAAAGGGTATCAGTTAAAATTCCAGCTTTAGTGGATGGGGACAAGATGGCTGTACCAGACAAAGAAAAGGCAAAAGTCCTAGGCAGAGCATTTGCAGCAGCGCATAGAGGAGACCATCTTGGTGAGAGTCATAGACAGCAAAGGCAGCATAAACTCAGAGAAAATGCAAACTTAAAAAAATGAAGTGAAAGAGGACATGACTGTGTTAGACCTCGAGCTCACAATGTCAGAGCTTAAGAAAGCGTTGCAAAATAGTGGATACACAGCTCCAGGATAAGATCAGTTAAGGTGGTGCAGTGGTGCACGGTGGTGCAGTGGTTAGCACTGTTGCCTAACAGCTAGAAGGTTCCAGGTTTGAATCCCCAGGCTGGCAGGGGTAGGAACCTTTCTGTGTGGAGTTTGTATGTTCTCCCTGTGCTGCGTGGGTTTACTCAGGGGGCTCCGGTTTCCTCCCACAATCCAAAGGCATCCATGTTAGGCTAATTGGTTGTTCTAAATTGTCCCTAGATATCTGTCCCCTATAATGGCGTAATGGTAAATGGCGTTCACTTATATAGCGCTTTTATTCTCATCTCTTGATGACCAAAGCGCTTTACAGATCCTGCTATCCACCCATTCACACACACATTCACACACTGATGGTGGCGTGCTGCCTAACATGGCACTTCCAGACCCACCAGGAGCAATTGGGGTGAAGTGTCTTGCCCAGGGACACAACGGCAGGATATCTGGGGAGAGCGGGATTTGAACCACCAACCATGTGGTTATTGGATGACCTGCTCTACCACCTGAGCCACTGCCGTCCCCATATAGGCCCTTAGACTAGAGGGTTAGTACTAGTGAAGCGCTTTGAGTAGTCTTTGAGACTAGAAAAGTGCTATATAAGTACAGGTCCTTATCCCTTAAGCTATGCTATGTTCCGGCAGTTGCCTATGCAATCAATGCAACTGGTGCTGAAATTGTTTAACAGAATATGGAAGGAGGGGGTTTTCCCAAGAGGGTGGAAAAAGGCTGTAATTTTACCATTTAATAAGCCAGGGAAAGATCCAGCTCACCCAGGCACCTACAGGCCAATAGCATTAACGTCACATTTAGGGAAATGGATGGAATGGTTTTAGAAGAGGAAGATCCACAGTGGAAGCTCTAGTTAGGGTAAGTAATGATATTGAAAAGACTCAAAATGAAAGAAGTAATGGTTATAGCTTATCCGGATATTGAAAAGGCTTATGACTCACTGTGGAGGGATGGACTTCTTATGAAATTGAATAAAATGGACATTGGTGGTAGGATGTATAACTGGATAATGGATTTTTTAACACACAGGACAATTAGGGTTAAAGTAGCATCAGAAGTTTCTAATGACTTTGAAATAGAAAATGGTGTTCCTCAGGGGAGTGTGATAAGCCCTGTTTTATTCAATATAATGATGAATGACATGTTTAAGGATCAAGAGGGATCCATCAAAACAGCACTATATACAGATGATGGAGCCATATGGACGAGGGGAAGGAATGAGAAATGTGTGTTCAAAAACATCAGGAAAGCAATGGGGAAAGTGGAAAAGTTGTCATATAAGATAAGATAAGATAAGATAAGCCTTTATTAGTCCCACAATGGGGAAATTCCAGGATTGCAACAGCACAGGGATAGCAACACTCAGAGCAACAATCAGAAGGCAAGAAAATACAAGAACAGCTAGTAAACATATGTACATATTACTATAAATATATATATATATATATATATATAGTATATAGACACACAGTGTGGAGCATTGTGGTTGGTGAATGTGCAGCAGAAAGTCTAAGCTCTCTCTCCGCGGATGCGGCGGGCCAGCAAGAAGTCTTTGGGCATGATGGTGACCCTCTTAGCGAAGAAGAGACCCACCAGGTAGGCCTCGCTGGCCTCCTGCAGAGCCATGACGGCGAAGCTCAGGAAGCGCAGGTCAGTCTTGAAGTCCTGAGCGATCTCCCTCACCAGGTGCTGGATGGGCAGCTTACGGATGAGCAGCTCCGTGGATTTCTGGTAGCGACGGATCTCTCTCAGAGCCACGGGCCTGTAACGGTGAGGCTTCTTCACTCCGCCGGTGGCCGGAGTGCTTTTCCGAGCAGCCTTGGTGGCTAGCTGCTTCCTGGGGGGCTTTTTCCTCCAGTAGATTTTACGGGCGGTCTGCTTGGTTCTTGCCATCGCTCTTTATTATTCTGTCTTATATTTCTTGCACGCCGCCTAAACTCCAGCCCGGCACCCGCGTCATTTTCGCTACAGTTCCCAGTATGTCGAGTTTCTCCGTTAGCACTGGGTGGCGGTTGAGTGCTAGCTAGCACTAGCTCTTCCTGCTGTAACGTCTCCTGCTGTAAACAGTGGCTCCGTCCGCCGACTCGGGAGACCTTTGGGGCGATCTGTGTGTCCGTGATATATATATAGAGTGAAAGGTGTAGAAAGAAGAAGGAAGATAAAAAAAAGGCTGTTGCAACGGGAAGCCAACTCGTGTGGCGCCGCCGGTCCGGCGGAACCGGAACCGAAAAAAAAAACTGGATATGACTGCTATATGACTTTCACAAAAAAACACAGAACTGGTACAGAACCATTAACATTATATAATCAACCAATAGAGAAAGTCGGTGAATTCAAATATCTAGGATTGTGGTTTGATAGTGCATACACATGGAGAGTTCATGTTGAAAATCTGGAGACAAAATGCAAAAAAGTCATTAATCTCATAAAAGCTGTAGCTGGACACGAATGGGGTGCAGATATCCATCCATCCATCCATCCATCCATCTTCTACCGCTTTTCCGGAGGTCCGGGTCGCGGAGGCAGCAGTTCAAGCAGAGAAGCCCAGACTTCCCTCTCCCCAGCCACCTGCTCCAGCTCTTCAGAGGGGATACCAAGGCGTTCCCAGACCAGCTGGGAGACATAGTCTCTCCACCGAGTCCTGGGTCTGCCCCAGGGTCTCCTCCCAGTGGGACGTGCCTGAAACACCTCAAGTGGGAGGCGTCCAGGAGGCATCCTAATCAGATGCCCATACCACCTCAACTGACTCCTCAACTGACATTCCACGTACCAAAAGCCAGTTTAGAAAGCTTGGGATCAGTCCGCCAAGGTCTCCGCCTTTGACCGCCACCTAATCCACATAGCACCAGACCCCCATGATCCCTCCTGCAGGTGGTGAGCCCACTGGAGGGCGGACCCATGTAACTCCTTTGGGCTGAGCCCGGCCGGGTTCCATGGGTGGAAACCCGGCCACCAGACGCTAGCCTTCGAGCCCCTCCCCCAGGCCTGGCTCCAGGGTGGGGCCCCGGTAACCCCATACCGGGCGGGGTACACTGAATCCTTGATATACAATTTATCATGAGAGTCTGTTGGATCGTTCTTAGTCTGGCCCTTCACCCAGGACCAGTTTGTCTTGGGAGACCCTATCAGAGGCAAATTGCCCCAGACAACATAGCTCCTGGGATCACTGGGGCATGCAAACCCCCCTACCACGATAAGGTGACGATCCATGAGGGGGTACGTGGAACGGGGTGCAGATAAACAGGCATTAATTGACATTTACAGAGCACTAATGCGATCAACAATAGACTACGGATGCATGATTTATGGAGCAGCAGCAAAGACAACTCTGGAAAAAATAAACAGAATCCAGCATAGAGCACTTTACCTGTGCATTTGAGCCGTCAAAACAACACCAAACAATGCAGTTTAATAGAAGCAGGAGAAATGCCAATGGATTTGAGAAGAGATAAACTCGCATTATCATACTGGGCCGAGCTGTATGGAAGTGACGAAGCAAATATTTCAAAAACAACACTACCAGACTGCTGGGAATACTCTAATTTCCAGGGACATGGGTTTGAGTGGACAATTGAAAGAAGGACCAGAATGTATGGGCTGCACACTATTGATATAGCTAACGCCAGTCCAGTAAGTAATGTTCCCCTTTGGCTGTTTCCAGGAATAGAAGTAGACGCTAGTCTGCTAATGAGGAAAAAGGATTGGCATATGAGTGAAGTTGGTGTTAAAACAAGCTTTTACCTCAGGAATAATTACTGTAACTTCTTACAGCTCTATACTGACGGTTCAAAGAATAAAGAGGGCTCTGTTGGAGTTGGAGTATACATCCCAGAGTTTAAAGTGACCATAGCAAAAAGACTCTCCAACAATACATCCGTGTTTACAGCATTGATGGTGGCAATAATTATTGCTTTGTAGTGGGTGGAGGAGGTCAGACCAGACCAGGTGGTGGTGTGCACGGACTCACTTGCAGCACTAAAAACCATACAGACACTAAAATCTACAAGGGAAGACTTGGTGATTGAGCTATATCACAGTTTTTTTAGGGTGCACAGGGGTGGTGGAGAAATTCAGTTTTGTTGGGTTCCTGCACATGAAGGGTTGAAAGGGAATGACTGCAGACAAATTAGCAAAAAGTGCTCTTGGAAAAGAGATAATTATACCATTGTCTCTTGGGAAAGGTGAAGGGAAAGCAGTAATCAAGAAAAAAAGGAAATGATCTATGGCAAAAAAGATGGGATGAAGATCATAAAGGTAAATCGTATTACAAAATACAAAAATCTATTGCAATAAAGAATTTCATAACAACCAAAAGGAGGGAAGACATCATTATGGCAAGACTCAAGACTGGATCACACAGGTTTAAACGGCACTTTATTCACCATGGGGAAAAGCGAAAGTGTGGGTGATTCCCACAGCCTACGGACAAGCAGAGCGCTCAGCTGGAGCAATTAGCATAACAGTGAGATGTATGGACTGATAACAATGGGCAGTCTCTCCTTCCTGCCAGTAATCCTGCTATTGTTATGTGTGACTCTCATGTAAATGTCCCATGCATTCCTGCTGTACTGCGATGCTAATGTGCCATGCATGCATTGTCTAGCTGGGTATATAAGTGACTGAATATCGCTTGCTCTCTCTCTTACGACTGCTCTTTTGATCACATGCATTGCCTGTTTTGCTGACGAGAGCCTGAGGGCTCGCTCCAGCATGCTTACACAGTGCTGGTGTGAGTTCCGTGATGGCGGATGAATAAAACACCCTTTTAAACTTCACTTCGCCGTGCCTTATTATACCATCCGCCACACTGGTGACCCCGAAAGAAAGAACACGCTGATGACGAACGAATGCAGCCCCGATGGTATCTCCGACGACAAGCGAACGCAGCAGCCTGACGCAGATGGCCTGCCCTCCCTTCTGCCACGCGGGAGACCTTGACGCAGAGCCAACACCAGGCGAACTCTCTGGAGATCATTCACGACTGGGAAAGCTGCGAAAAGCGTCATGGTGCGACCCTCATCTGAGATCGGGACATCCACGCTGGGACCGGCCGAGGGACAAAGATCGTCTACTCCCTCTCACCGCTCCTCCGCATCTACACGAGCCCGAGGGACAAAGATCATCTACTCCCTCTCACCGCTCCTACGCACCTACACGAGCCCGAGGGACAAAGATCGTCTACTCCCTCTCACCGCTCCTCCGCATCTACACGAGCCCGAGGGACAAAGATCATCTACTCCCTCTCACCGCTCCTACGCACCTACACGAGCCCGAGGGACAAAGAACGTCTACTCCCTCTCACCGCTCCTACGCACCATGACCCGGCACGAGCGAACGACAGCAACAGCCCAAACAGGGATGACCATCGGCGCCGACGACGCTGATCTCCAGCAAGCTCCCTGACCCTGACTCACCTCGACAGCGGCCCTGCCATGCACCGAACCCCCGCACGCACACCGGGGGGTTACGAGGACAGCGCACCACGCACGGGACAATACCGGCTCCACAGACCGCCATCGTCCTCCGCCGCTACACACGCCCGAGAGACACGGCCGACCGCCATCCTCGGAACCTTCAGGGCTGCTCACACACCTGAAGCACACACGCAGCCCGCACACAGGATTTTGGTATGGGTCTCAGCCACGGCGCACAATGGGAATTCAGCCGTCAGCTGTCCCCGAGGGCTTTAGGGCTGCGCGCGCACCTAAAGCCAACACGCCAAGTCCCTCACACAGCTGCAGCTCCTGTTTCTCTTCATGGCCGCTACGAATCCTCGCAGGACTTAACCGCGAGAGGAATCAGAGACAAGTTTTTCTTCTCACAGCTGCTGTGGATCTCCGCCACGTTCAACGGGACAGCCCCTCAACATCGTGGATCCACATGCAATTTTTGCGCTGCCCAGACAACTTCGCCGTCCCGGGCCGGCACTTGCTACCCCCACCCCCTCCCTCCCCCTCCTCCGCTTGCACAGAGCTTTTCCTGCAGCTAGCTACCAAAGCCAGACGATCGAGGCCTCAGCCCCCCGCTGAGCCCTCTGGGGAGAAGTAGCTGGAGCAATTAGCATAACAGTGAGATGTATGGACTGATAACAATGGGCAGTCTCTCCTGCCTGCCAGTAATCCTGCTATTGTTATGTGTGACTCTCATGTAAATGTCCCATGCATTCCTGCTGTACTGTGATGCTAATGTGCCATGCATGCATTGTCTAGCTGGGTATATAAGTGACTGAATATCGCTTGCTCTCTCTCTTACGACTGCTCTTGTGATCACATGCATTGCCTGTTTTGCTGATGCGAGCCTGAGGGCTCGCTTCAGCATGCTTACACAGTGCTGGTGTGAGTTCCGTGATAGCGGATGAATAAAACACCCTTTTAAACTTCACTTCGCCGTGCCTTATTATACCATCCACCACTTTTGATCACATGCATTGCCTGTTTTGCTGACGAGAGCCTGAGGGCTCGCTCCAGCATGCTTACACAGTGCTGGTGTGAGTTCCGTGATGGCGGATGAATAAAACACCCTTTTAAACTTCACTTCGCCGTGCCTTATTATACCATCCGCCACAAAAGTGACAAATGTAGAGAATGTGGAGTAAAAGAAAATGTCGTGATGAGGCAAGTTGGTCTCAAGCAGTTTATTACACATTCTCTCTCATGAGCATAGTAGAAAAGAGGCATCTCACACAGAACTCTTCACTTATATACTCAGGTCCTTCTACATATCAAAAGGTCACATTGTATTCACATAAAAGATCACACTGCATGCACTTCCTTAATCCTTTAACATCCCCCTCACAGACTCTGGCACACAAAGCATCCTCCAAGCCGTCTCTGACATACAAAAGATCACATTTCACAGCTTCCTGTTATCTCCAAGGAAACTCTGCCCTTTGTTCTTATCAAAGATGCTGCTCATTATGTTTTGGCCATGTGCGGCCACACCACCCCCCTCGAGCATATTGGATCGAACAAAAGAATAACAGTCTGTATGCTGAATCATTACACATCAATCCACATGCTGCTTGGGCTTCAGTCTTCTCCCGTATCTGCTGTAACCAGGATTCACCGCCTCGGCGGCGCTGTCATGCTGGGGAGCTGCTGTCTGGTGGTGAAAACCTTTTGTCTGTCCCTGTGGGTGTTCTGGTGAAATTCTACTCTAGGAAGCCCCCCGTGGGGGGTCTTCTGCGCCGAGGGGCCCTTGCCAACAGCATTTGCTCGTCCGCCACCACAAAAGCGGGTTTGAGCCTGTTTATGCCAACCTTTTCCCTCCTACCCCCCAAATCTAGCAAAAAATGCTTGTCCCCTGTTTCCAACACTCTGAACGGTCCATCATAAGGTGGTCGCAGTGGGGGGCGATGGGCGTCATGTCTGACAAAAACAAACTCCGTGTTTTTCAAAGTTTTGGGCACAAAAACGCGCGGAAAACTGTGATGAATGGGGCCCGGCAGCATGCCTGTGTCAATGCTACGCTGCAACAGCTGAGAAGGGGAGCTGCCTGGTGCAGGATTATCCGGGAGAAACTCCCCGGGCAGCCGAAGTGGCTGCGCAAAAACGAGTTCAGCTGGGGAAGCTTCTAAGTCTTCTTTAGGCGCAGAGCGCAACCCTAATAAAACCCACGGTAGCTTGTCTACCCAATTTGCATCCGTCAGTGACGCCCTGAGAGCCGCTTTCAATGACCTATGAAAACATTCGCATAACCCATTAACCTGAGGATTGTACGCGGTTGTGCGGTGAATTGTGACACCCAGGCTGCGGGCCATTGTTGACCAAAGTTCGGAAACAAATTGAGGGCCTCTGTCGGACGTAATGTCCAACGGGACTCCAAAACGCGCCACCCATGCTGTTAAAAACGCGCGCGCTACCTCCTCGGCTGTGGTTGACGCCAGAGGAACCACCTCCGGCCATCGCGTGGTGCGGTCCACCATTGTCAGAAGGTGCGTGCACCCCTGTGATGGCTGGAGGGGGCCCACGAGGTCCACGTGAACATGGTCGAACCTTTTAGCCGGGATGTGAAACGGCTCCAAGGGAGTCCTCGTGTGTCTGTGTACTTTGGCTCGTTGGCACGCCATGCAGGCTGCTGCCCACTCTTTCACCTGTTTGCGAAGACTCGGCCACACAAATTTCTCTCCTACCATCTTGATTGACGCGCGCACTCCCGGGTGCGCTAAAGAATGAACCGAGTCAAAAACGCGGCGGCGCCATGCGGCCGGTACCACGGGACGCGGTCGCCCCGTGGAGACATCGCAGATTGGGGGGGCATACCGACTTGCAGCACCCTGCTCTCCAGCCTTAACCCTGTTGGTCCAGACTGGAGCGCGTGCACATCCGCATCACTAACCTGCTCCGCGGCCATGGCTGCGTAATCTATCCCCACGCGGACCGGGGCCGCCACGGCGCGTGAGAGGCAGTCTGCCACTACATTCAGTTTACCCGAGACATGCTGAATATTGGTAGTAAACTCTGAGATCGCGGCCAGCTGTCTCTGCTGCCGGCCCGACCAAGGTTCTGAAACCTTGGCCATCGCAAATGTTAGTGGCTTGTGGTCAACGAACGCGGTGAAACAGCGCCCTTCCAGCCAGAACTGGAAGTGGCGAATAGCCAAGTGGAGAGCCAGCAACTCCCTGTCAAACGCGCTGTATTTACATTCACTATCGCGCAAAGTCCTGCTGAAAAAGGCGAGCGGTTGCCAAGTGCCGGCTACACGCTGCTCCATGACCGCCCCTATGGCCACCTCTGATGCGTCAGTAGTGAGTGCTATGCGGGCCGTTGGGTCTAGATGTGCCAACAACGCAGCGTTTGCCAGGGCTGCCTTGACTTCCGAGAACGCCCGCTCTCGCTCCGGGGACCATTCGATCTTATTCGCGGGTTTCTGTTTTTTGAGCACAGCGTACAGTGGTTGCATGAGCTGCGCTGCGCGGGGTAGTAAGCGGTTATAAAAATTCACCATTCCCAAAAACTCCTGTAACGCCCTGACCGTTTGCGGTCGGGGAAAATCTGCTACCGCGCGTACTTTGTCAGGCAGCGGAACCGCTCCTTCAGGAGAGACGCGGTGCCCCAAAAAATCAATCTGCGTCACCCCGAACTGACACTTCGCTGGATTGATTATTAAACCATGCTCTCCCAACCTCCGGAAAACCGCCGTGAGGTGGGTTTCGTGTTCGTCTTCGGACGGGCTGGCTACCAAAATATCGTCCAGGTAGACGAATACGGAAGGGAGATCGCGCAGCACCGCATCCATCATGCATTGGAACGTCTGTGCAGCCCCTTTAAGCCCGAATGGCATGCGCAAAAACTCGAATAGGCCAAACGGAGTTATCACCACTGTTTTGGGTATGTCCTCAACGCGCACTGGGACTTGGTGGTAACCGCGGACCAAGTCTATTTTAGAAAAACGCGCGCTCCTGCCAAATGAACGGAAAAATCTTGGATATGAGGAATTGGGTAGCGGTCGTGCGCTGTGGCGTTGTTCAACCTGCGCAAATCCCCGCAAGGTCACCACGAACCATCAGCTTTAGGGACCATGTGTAGCGGGGAAGCCCATGGGCTGTTTGAACGCCTGATGATGCCCAACCTCTCCAGGTTGGCAAACTCCTCGCGCGCTATGGCCAGTTTAGCTGCGTCCAAGCGTCGAGGTTTTGCAAAAACGGGCGGCCCGGTGGTGGTAATAAAATGTTCCACCCCGTGTTTAGCGACAGCTGCCGAAAATGTCGGGACCGTGAGTGCTGGGAACTGAGTGAGCAGTGTGTGGAACTTACCGCTTGCAGCTGTGACGTTGGCTTGTGCTGTTGGCCGGGACGCTCGAGCTGTACAAGGAATAGAATCAAAAGACAGTGCATTAACCAGGCGCCTGTTAGCGACATCAACCAACAACCCATGTGAGCACAAAAAATCAGCCCCCAATATATTGAAATTCAATGCTGCTATGACAAAAGTCCACTCAAATGTACGGCCGTGTAGAGACAGAAGCAGAATCCTCTCACCAAAGGTTTTAATGTCCGAGCCGTTTGCTGCTGCCATCTGGGGGCCGCTGGAACCTGCCAGCCAGTCGGCGTAGGACGGCATGATGAAACTCAGCTGGGCGCTGGTGTCCACGAGGAAATGTCTCCCGGAGCGTGCGTCCGTCAAGTAGAGCAGCTTGTTCTCCTCCCCGAGGGTTGCAGCTGCCACGACCCCCGGTCTTGGCGTTTTCCCGAGCGCTTGAACTGGCACGGTGGTACACATTTGCGTGCCGTCTCTGCAAAGCGGCGGTGATAGAAGCAAAGGATGTCTCCTCCGCGTTCCTTGGCGCCCGCCGCCGCTGTCGTCGGTAGTTCTGCTACTGCCATCAATGGCTCCTCGCCCTCTCCGGCCGTCGCGCCGAGCTCAGTCGCCACCGCCGTGGTCGCGAGCTCTCTGCTGGCCATGATGATCCACTGTGCCTCCCGGGCCAGTGCACGGTAGTCCCGCGTGGCCAACAATGGCGAATTGGCCAGGGCCGCTCTCGTCGCTGACGGAAGGTTCCTGAGGAAGAGGTGGGTAAAGATGAAGTAGTCGTCGTCCGAGCCTTTCAACCTCAGCATCCTCTCCATCAGGTCAATGGGCATGCAATCTCCCAACCCGGTCCACACTAGGAGTCTCTCTGCTCTCTCCTCAACCGAGAGTGTGTAGTGCTGGATGAGTGCGGCCTTCAACGTGCCGTATTTGTCGCTGGCTGGTGGCTGCTCCAGAAGGCTCTCCACATGCTGAGCCGTGTGGTTGTCGAGCTTTGCGATCACATGGTAGAATTTCGTGTCATCTACCGATATCCCCCGGAGGGCGAACTGCGCCTCAACCAGGTGGAACCAGGAGCGTGGGTTGTGCTGCCAAAAGTCCGGTAGCTGGACTGTAACGGCATACGCTTGGCTGGGGGCTCCCAACGAGGCTGGCTCCGGGGAATTCTCTTCGTGTTGCATGCTTCGTCTTGGGTCACCAGTGTAGAATGTGTAAATGATGAGGCAAGTTGGTCTCAAGCAGTTTATTACACATTCTCTCTCATGAGCATAGTAGAAAAGAGGGCATCTCACACAGAACTCTTCACTTATATACTCAGGTCCTTCTACATATCAAAAGGTCACATTGCATTCACATAAAAGATCACACTGCATGCACTTCCTTAATCCTTTAACATCCCCCTCACAGACTCTGGCACACAAAGCATCCTCCAAGCCGTCTCTGACATACAAAAGATCACATTTCACAGCTTCCTGTTATCTCCAAGGAAACTCTGCCCTTTGTTCTTATCAAAGATGCTGCTCATTATGTTTTGGCCATGTGCGGCCACAAGCACATCTTATTATACTGTCACAAATACGGAAAAGAAAGAGAGGGAATGGAAAATGAAGTTCGAGAGGCCGGTAGGGAATGGGATTTAACTGGAATTTACTAGCAAAAAAAGCACTTTTTGCTAATTTGTCTGCAGTCATTCCCCAACTCTTCATGTGCAGGAACCCAACGTGTTATGATGTGAACTGTGAAGTCAAAATGTCACAAAGCTATGAGGAAAACATCATAAAGCTAAAGGAAAAGGTCACAAAGCGATGAGTTTAATGTCACAAGGCAATGAGGATTACATCATAAAGCTGAGGAAAACATCACAAAGCTATGAGGACATCACAAGCGATGAGGAAAACGTCACAGAGCTATCAGTAAGACGTCACAAAGCTATGGAGGACGTCACAAAGCTATGAGGAGAACGTTGCAGAGCTATGAGGATAACGTGACAAAGCTATGAGGAAAACGTCTGTGGCGGTAATGCACCTTTGAGCTGGTTGCCAACCACTAATCAAATCTAAAAGAAGAAGAAGAAGAAGTGGGATATTTCCCATCAACACATGAACGCATCATGCTGATCAACCGGGTTGTCTGCAGTGCGCATGCGCAGAGGGAGCTGTGTCGGAAGTGGAGTTAAAATCTCTCTGAGCTCCAAAGGCTTTTGAAAAAGATCAAAAACCTAAACACAAAGGTAAGAATCTGTCAAAAAAAATGACAGGCTAGACGGTTAACGCTGTTCGGAAGATCGTTTCCTGTCGGTTCTGTCCTGTCATTGGGGTAGCGGTGTTATTCTCAGAGAGTTTGTGTCGTGTAAGAAGAAGAAAACCTTTGAGGAAATGTTTGCTAATGTCAGAGAAGAACAAAGAGTGATGGAAAAGAACCGTTAAATCCGCGTAGGAACGTTCTTGGGTTCTACAAATTGATTCTGCCATATGGACTGTTCTGTTGTAGATTATACATGTTTGTTTTAAAGCCGAAAAACCAGCAGTTATTACAGCCTTAAATGTGCAAAATCATCATCGTCAGTGTACTGCGCAAGCGCAGTAAACTCCTGTTTACTTTTCAGTTTCATTTACTTATCGCTAATTATGTATATATATTAATGCTTACAGTGATTTAAGGCACAGATTTGAAGAGATGAGACTGACTTCGTAGGCTTTCCTTTTAGTTAGTTTTTTAAAATATACTTTTTATCTTTTTTCCCCACATAAATTTGTATTTTTCTTCTAATAAATTTGTGACTTTTTCCCATCAATTTCAGACACTTTTCCATGGTAAATATGTGACTTTTCACTGTCCAAGTTCCAGGAGCAGTTGTGGTGGCAGAGTCTAGTTTCGGGTATTAGACCACTGGAGTGGTGGCCTAGTTGAAAGAGCATCTGCCCCACAAACGGGAGGTTGGGGGCTCAAGTCCCAGCCGGGTCACACCAAAGACCATATAAAAATGGTACTTTTTGCCTGCTAGCTTGGTGCCCAGCATAATAGACTGGGGGAAGGAGAAGTTGTTTGTGGTGACACCTTGCATGGCAGGGACCCCTCTGATTCTAGATGTGATTAACATTGTAGGTAGTGTGGAGATGTGTTGAAGGACAAGACTGAGTTTATTCCTCAGGTTCAGCTTTATTCACAATCACATACTCCCAACATTCCAAAGCAGAAAAAGAGGATGAATCTTCTCACATCTGTCCTTTTATACCCAGGACATCAAACCTACAGTCACATGGTGTTTAATCAAATTTACAGTCACATGGTACTTAATCCCAGTCACAATGTAACTTCCCCCGATTTTAACACCATCCACCCCCTAGTCTCCGGTGGTCAGGAAATCTCTCAAGGCCATCTCCTTGAAACAAAAGGCCAAATCTCACACCCTCTTGTTACCTCTAGGAGGCTCAGTCCCTTTGTTCCCCTGAGACGTGAAGCACACAATAAACATACAGTAATATATCTGTGGAGCATATGAAACCAACATATGTGCCCCACAGTAGGAAAAACATAATTTTGTTCTACTGTACATGATTGGCTGTATGGACTGAAAGACAATAGAACTGGCTTCTTCTTTATGTGAATAACTTAATTATCTAGTACCAACATGGATCCTGAGGAAGCCCAGATTTAATGTGTGCAGGACTCACCACCACACAAAATTTCACCTACTTTCAGTTCCACCAAATAACTATTAATAAAGCCGATTATAATGTGGTCACCTATGCTTTACCATGTTGTAAATGCGGGTCTTAAAATGGATGAAGTGGTCTGAAAAATGTCAATTGTTACATTTATTTTCCTTTTAGTTGCAGAAACACAGTCTGTGTTTTTTGTCTAAAACACCCTGATGAAACTGACTGACTTTTCCCCCTCCCCTTCCCCAGAGTCATGTCAGGATTTCTGGACGGTATCCGCTGTGGAGACTGCGACTGTAATGTAGACTGGGCAGAGAGAAGAAACACCATTGCATCCATTGCTGCAGGAGTTCTGGTATTTATGCCAAACACTAAAAAAAGCACTCAACCTGATGGTAAAATTTATGCTGACACCAAACACTGCAGTTGTGTGCACATATTGGTCCTCGTGCACAAATCATTAGTACTTAACAGATTTGTTCGTAAGTGTGATATACAATCAGTTTACATGAACTTTTGGGATTCACCAATCTGTTAGTATCTTGAAATTTAGTACAGGTTCTAACAAAATGTGTGTGTGGTCCAGACCAGTTGTCAGAGTTTTGTGTAGATCAGGGGTGTCCAATCATGTGCCATGGAGGGCCAAGACCCTACAGGTTTTCTTTTCTACCCAGTTGCTTCAGCAGGTGTTTTCACTGATCAGCAATCAGTGGGAAGAAGTTCAGTGAAATCTGGTGCTGAACACACTGGTTGGAGGTAAAGCCTGCAGGGTCTTGGCCCTCCATGGCACATGATTGGACACCCCTGGTGTAGATAGTTTGCTGTTATTCTAACCTGATGGCTCTATATTTTATTGGAAGTGGCTATTGATACTTAAGCCATAACCCATTATTGATTGCTACGGAAGAGTTGATCAATCCAACAAAACCTTTCTAGATCAACTCGAAACCAGCTGCTGCTGTGGCTTAGGTAAATAGTACGGTGGATCTGTGATCAGAAGGTTGCTTGGTTGCATTCTGCTTTTGGCACCTTGCCCATACCATTTTATACTTGATATGAGATGGAATTTAGAATTAAAATTAAGAGGTTAGCCTTAGGATTTGGAAGTGGGTGTAATTGTATATTATTTATATATATGTGACCGGTGCTGGCAAAATGAGTCGGAATGCGCACTGCGTCATTACGAGCTGCAGGCAGGAGAAGTCATAAATCATGACTCTTTTTGTTTGCTAGGAGCAAGTCCCGGGAAAAAACCTGTGAGTGCCTGGTATCATTGGAAAGCTTAGAAAACATACTTTATAAAAATATGTATGTTTTTGTGGAAGACATAACTCCGGACTGATCAAACGCGAGTTTTAAACCGAGCCAAAATATAAACAAATTGTCTTTTTCCGGTGTCCGTTTTTGCGCACTTCCTACAAATTAAATATAATTTTGAAGGTCTTTCAATACAGAATATGGAAAAAAACGTTACCTCAGTTTTGATAATTTCCTCAAAGTGACCAGCCACAGGAGGTGCACAAGCCAGTGTACTCCTAGTGCCGGTCCCAAGCCCGAGTAAATAGGGAGGGTTGTGTCAGGAAGGGCATCCGACATAAAACCTTTGCCAGATCAAACATGCAGATCATGACGAATGAGACTTTCACACCGGATCGGTCAAGGCCCGGGTTAACAGCGACTGCTACGAGTGCCGTTAACCAACAGGGTGCCAGTGGAAATTGGGCTGCTGGTGGTCGAAGATCGAGGAGGAGGAGGAGAGGGGGAAGGTGTGTTAGGAGGGAGAGAGAGAGAAAAGGAAAGGTAGAAGTGTGGAGGTGAAAGTAGGGATGTTAAATGTAGGGACCATGACTGGTAAAGGCACAGAGTTGGCTGATATGATGGAGAGAAGAAAGGTAGATATACTGTGTGTTCAAGAAACCAGATGGAAAGGAAACAAGGCTAGGGGCATTGGAGGTGAATTTAAACTGTTCTACCATGGTGTAGATAGGAAGAGAAATGGAGTTGGAGTAATCTTGAAGGAAGAGTATGTGAAGAGTGTTCAGGAGATAAAGAGGGAGTCAGACAGAATCATGAGTTTGAGGCTAGAAGTCAAAGGTGTGATGTTGAATGTTGTAAGTGTGTATGCCCCACAAGTTGGATGTCGGGTAGAAGAGAGAGTGGAATTCTGGAGTAAGTTGGATGAAGTGGTAGAGAGTGTTCCCAGGGGGGAGAGAGTGGTGATTGGGGTGGGCTTTAATGGACATGTAGGTGAAGGGAACAGAGGTGATGAGGTCCTGGGTAGGTATGGTCTTAAGGAGAGAAATATGGAAGGACAGATGGCTGTGGATTTTGTTAAAAGGATGGAAATGGCTGTGGTGAACACATATATTTTAAGGGCACATTCACATGGCCACTGTTTGGTCCAGACTAAAGGACCAAAGAGTGTATTTTGTGGATAGTTTGGTTTGTTTGGCGCCATCTGAATGCTCTTGGAACTCTGGTGCAGCACAAAACAAGTGAAGTCTGTTCCCCCTGAAAACGGGGGGTCTCGGTTCACTTGCAAATGGAGTCTGGTGCACTTCACTTGCCATATGAATGCAAACGGAGTATCCAGCGGACCGCAGAGCGGACATGCCCTTTGGTCTTTGTGTAACCACAGCAACACACAGTGAGAAGAGAAACTGACATTTACCATAAAGGTGCCTTCACATCAAACGTGAACAGGCAAATTTTTCGTGCAGCACGATTGCATTATAACTCAATGTAAATACATGAAAAGTCAGGAATTCACCATCTGGGTGAGATGCAGACAGGCAAAGTTGCCACTCACCTGAAAAAGTTGTCCCTGCCTTGACAACTTGATGTGTGTTTCATCACATCCGTGGCAGGAATCCGTGGGTAAATAAATCCAACTTCCCGATTCAGCTGAAGAGCTCCCGGTCCTTCTGCCTCCATTTTGGGTAGAAAATAACAATAAAGAAAACTGCATGGATTCAAGAAATACTTTTACCGGAAAAAGCCGAGGAGAGAAGTTAAAAAAAAAAAAATATCTCTTGGACTTGGAGTAGGGAGGAAATGCAGGCTCTGATAGATATTTGGTCTGAGTACCAGATTTCTCAGCTGCTTGTGGCTGCACACAAGAATACCGATGTTTTTAAAACATTTAGCGATATGATGGCGGCACGGGGGTTTATACAGACAGCGGATCTTTTTATTTTTATTAGTTTGTGGCGGACAAATAACTCGGCTGAAGGGAACGGTGTTATGCTGAGAATTGCTCGCTTGCCAAGAATTGCATCCCATCTTCGAATAAACACAATTTAAAGATAATTTACAAGCGGTAATAACAATTTTTACGTCTAAAAATGCACAAATGGTTACAAGCCTGGCTGTAGTGTTATATTTTATAGTTTTGGTGGATGGGATGCAATTCTCGGCGTAACACCGGATTTTCGTTTTCGGTCCTGGCCAATCGATGAGCCGGATTTCTCTTCTTCACCAAGATTTTTTCTTCCTGGTCAGTGGTAGTTTTGGCTACAGTGCCACAAACGAGCAGCTGTTGTAACTGCATGGGCACTGTCCAAGCAGTTTGGGCCACTTGAGTGAAGTGCTGTGTGAATGCAAACCAAACCAAACAAAGGTGTGAAAATTGTCACCATTCCCCGTCGAGTCGAACCAAGACCCCCGGACTATCCTGGTGTGAATGCAGCCTAAGAAGAGAGAGGAACATAGCGTGACTTACAAGAGTGAAGGAAGATGCACACAGGTGGACTACATCTTATGCAGAAGGAGAAATCTTTACGAGATGGGAGACTGCAAGGTGGTGGCAGGGGGAAATGTAGCTAGACAGCATTGAATGGTAGTTTGTAGGATGACTTTGCAAAGCACGAAGAGGAAGACGAATCGACGGAGCAACAAGTGGCGGCCTTCCTGCAGTCCAAAGGAATCCAGCTGGACTGTAACACCATTGAGGCCTGCCACCCTCTGCCCAAGAAAAACAGCGATAAACCGGCTGTGATCATGAGGTTTGTGAATAGAAAACACAAGACTGCGCTGCTAAAACAAGGTAGGAAACTGAAAGGAACAAACATTTACATAAACGAGCACCTTACAAAAGAAAACGCAGAAATAGCCAGAAAAGCAAGATACATGAGAAAGCAGAAAAAGATTCAAAACACCTGGACATCAAACTGTAAAATATACATCAAATTAAATGGATCACCTGAAGAAGCCAAGGTCATTAACATCCGAAATATTATGGAACGTCCATGGACAAATATCAGTGAATATTATGAACTGGAGTCGACAGCAACAAGAGACAATTGTAGGACACTGAAGGATTATACTCATCTGCAACAAGACATTTAATAACATGAAACAAAAGATCAACAAACAGGAACAACAGGAACTGAAAGTTTTTGAATATACGGATCACAACCCACAGGACGTAGAATATAACATAGACCCTGATAATAATTTATTTAGCTCCATCAATAATAACTGTAGTTACTACACGGATGAACAGTTTAACACAATGGTCACATCCAATTTCAATATTTCTATGATCCACTTCAACAGCATAAGTCTCTATGCCAACTTTAATAACATTAAAGATTATTTACATCAGTGTAAAGAGCCATTCAATATTGTGGCAATATCAGAGACGTGGCTCAGTGAAGAGAAAGGAGTGGATTTTACCATGGATGGCTATGAATTAAATTATATAAATAGAAAAGTGAAAAAAGGAGGAGTTGCAATTTATGTTGACAAGAGCTTGCAATACAAGGTTGTTGAAAATTTGTCAGTAACCGTGGATGATTTATTTGAATGTATTACAATAGAAATCTGTCTGGACAATGTGAAGAATATAGTAGTGAGCTGTGTATATAGAACACCTGGATCAAACATTGACTTATTTAAGGACTGGATGGAAAAAATGTATGCAAAACTAACTCATAATGTTATGTTCATCTGTGGGGATTTCAGTATAGATCTGATGAATTCAAAACAACATAGTTTGACAGAAGAATTTATCAACACAATGTACAGTATGGGCTTACATCCAACAATTATCGGACCTAGCAGAATCACGTCACACAGTGCCACACTAATAGATAACATATTCACAAACATTATGGAAAATAATATCATGAGTGGGCTTTTATTAAATGATATCAGTGACCACCTGCCGATTTTTGTTGTCTATCAATGTGATTATAGGAAGAAAAAGTATACCAAAAATATTAAATATAAAAGAATAAGAACCGAAGAATCTATGTATTTACTGACAAAGGAATTATTAATACAAGACTGGAAGATAGTTTATGATGAAAATGATATAAATAAAGCATATGATAAATTTTTACAAATATTTCAATCATTGTACAATAAAAACTGTCCTATAAAACAATGCAGTGACAGACAACAAAAGAAAAATATTCCTTGGGTCACCAAGGGGTTAATAAATGCATGTAAAAAGAATACATTGTATAAACAATTCATTAAGTGCAGAAAGGTGGAGGCTGAGATCAAATATAAAAGATATAAAAATAAGCTTACTAATATAATAAGGACCTGTAAGAAAGAATACTACAACAGAATATTAGAGGATAATAAAAATAACTTAAGAGGAATATGGCAAGTACTCAATGGGATTATTAGTAATTGACCTAAGAATGCTAATTATCCAGAATATTTTATTGAAAATGGCAATTTGATAAATAATATGGAGGATGTGGTCAGTGGTTTTTTTTTTTTTTTTTTTATTTAAGTTTTTGTAAAGGGTATACAGGTCGTTACAGCAATGCAGTGTTTACATTTTCATCACGTTCCCTTATTTTCTGATATCTGACAACATTGGAAGATTAATTCTTACAACACCCCTTATTTTTTTTTTTTTTAAAGTGAAAGAAAAAGTGAAATTAAAGAGAAAAAAAAACAAAACAAAAAACAAAAAAAACCCAAACAAACCAGTAAAAAACAAACAAAAAGAAAAAGTAAGTAAATAAAGATAAAAGAGCATCTGAGTAGCATTGGAACAAAGAGCAGAACCATTATTGAAATGGTATTTGTCAAAGATTAGATCTAATGGAAGACACATATGCGGTCCAGGGTTGCCAAAAGTTCATGAACCCATCCATGTCCTGTCTCAGTGCGAATGTCAACTTTTCCATCGAGTAAATGTCTTGGATCACGTTAGTCCAATCTTCAGGTGTAGGACAGTCCTTCAACATCCATTTTTTAGTTAGAGCTTTTTTGCTTGCCAATATTAAAACATTGAATAAGTATTTTTCTCCTCGTCTTTCCAGTGAGTCCGGTAGTAAACCCAAATACAAAGTTACAAAAGAAAAGGGAACTGTAATTTTGAATATTTTCCCCAATATTGTCTGTACATTGGTCCAATATTGGTGGATAACTGGGCATGACCAAAACACATGAAAATGATTTGCAGTCTTTTCACCACACAAGCGCCAACAGTTCAATCCCTTATGGGTAAATTTGATTTGTGCAGGTGTTCTGAAAAATCTTGCCAAGTTTTTCCATCCAAATTCTCTCCACTGCAGGGATGAGGTACTTTTCCATTGCTGTTTATTTAGCTTTTCCCATATTTCCAGATGTAAAGTGAAATTCCCCTCTTTTTCCCATCTCTCTTTTATATAAGATGTGTTGTCTCCTTTTAAGTCTTGAAGACCTTGGTATATTTTAGAAATGTATCTGATCCCTGGGATCCCTTTATATGCCATTAAGAAGACCTTCAGAACACCTGACTGGGCCCTTTCCAAAACCTCCTTTTTAAGTATATTGTTTATGTGGTGTCTAAGCTGGAAGAACCTGTAAAGGTCTTGATTTATTAGGCCTTGTTTTTTCAAATCTTCAAAACTTCTTAAGATTTGCCCTTTAAAAAAATCGTAATATTTTATCAGCCCCTTCTCCTTCCACTTTTTAAATCTGGTGTCTGTTTTATTAGGAGTAAAGTCCTGATCATAGGCGATCCATTGCAGAAGTCGGTAGGGCTCTTTAGTTTGATTCTCTCTGACTATCTTAAACCAAATTTTTAGCGGGGTCTCTATCCACGGGTTAGTGTTATTCAAAAGCTTAGGTAAGACATTGTTCCCTATTATCGCCTGTAGGGGGATGTCACTTGTTATTTGGCATTCGATCTCCTTCCATTGTGCAGAGTAGACTGGGTTACATATCTCTACTAAAGTTTTAATTTGTGCGGCTTTAAAGTAGTCCCTGATATTTGGCAGCGCGAGCCCACCTTTGTCTTTGTTTAGCTGTAGGGTTCTATATCTGATTCTAGGTCTCTTGCCCTGCCATATGAATCTTGAGATCCTTCTGTCCAGCTCCTGCCATGTTTTTTTGGGAGGTTCTACCGGTATTGTTTGGAAAAGGTATAGAAGACGTGGAAGTATATTCATTTTGACTGCTTCAATTCTTTGTGCAATACCCAAGAATGGTATCATATTCCATCTTGCTAGGTCAGATTTTATTTTTGTCACCAGTGGATCATAGTTTAGTGATATAATTTTGTTGAGTTGTTTCGGGATATTGACCCCCAGATATTTCATAGATTCCGACTCCCAGTTAGTTTTGAGTTTGCTTAGTGAATAATGATTTGGGTCATAGTTGAATGTTAAAACTTGGGTTTTATGCATATTTAATTTGTACCCCGATAAATCTCCATACTCTGAAAAAACTGAGGTTAGTTCTGGTAAAGAAGTGTCCGGCTGCCCTAGGTATATTAAAATGTCATCAGCAAAGAGTGCTATTTTATGTTCCTTCTGACCAAGTGTAATACCTTGAATTTTTTGGTTTTGTCTTATCCATTGGCTCAGAGGTTCTATGAAGATTGCAAAGAGCAGTGGAGACAGGGGGCAGCCCTGACGACATCCTCTTTCCAGTTCAAAAGATGATGATAAATTACCGTTAATCCTTATTTTAGCTGTTGGTTTTTTATATAATGCCTGTATAGTTCTAATGAAGTTGTTATGAAAATTGAAACTGGATAAGATTCTGTATAGAAAAGACCAGTCAACCGAATCGAATGCTTTTTCAGCATCTAATCCTAATATGACTGCATTTAAGTTATATTTTTTTATATGATGAATTATGTGTAAAGTGCGTCGAATGTTGTCTTGTGTCTGTCTTTGTCTTATAAAACCTGTTTGGTCTAAATGAATTAGGTCTGTCAGTATATTCTCTAACCTTTTGGCAAGGATAATGGTAAAAAGCTTATAGTCCTGATTTAGTACACTGATTGGTCTGTAGTTGGAGCACTCTAGTTTATCCTTTTCAGGTTTAGGTATAACTGCAATGACCCCTTCTCTCCAGGAGGGGGGGATTTCCCCTGTGTGGAGGACATAATTAAATGTTTTCAGGAGGAGAGGAGATAGTTGCTGTTTAAAGGTTTTGTACCACTCTGCTGTATAGCCATCAGCTCCTGGGGATTTGTTAGCTTTAAGTTTCATAATTGCTTTTTCCAATTCTTTAGAATGTATTTCTGACAGTAGTGTTTTATTTTGTGACTCCGTAAGTTGGGGAAGGTTTAATGTGTTTAGGAATGCCTCGGATGCGTTTTTATGTTTTTTGTGGGAGTATAAGTTCTTATAGTAATTCTCGAAGTTTTTAAGAATATCCTGAATTCTGAATTTTATTTCCTTTGATACTGGGTCTCTGATTTTGTAGATTGCTCTTTCTGTTTGATGTTTCCTCAATTTATAGGCTAGCAATTTTGCCGATTTACTGCCTGCTTCATAGTATTTTTGTTTCAGAAATGTAAGTTTCTTCTGGATTTCTATTGTGTAGATCTCATTTATTTGGTTTTTAATTTCCTTAATCTTGAGCGAGTCAGTAGAATGAGTGTTGCCTTTGTGTTCTTTTTCTAGGTTCCTAAGTTCTGACTCTAATGTGGATAGTTTTTCTTGTCTTAGTTTCTTTTGGGTTGCCAGTTTTGCAATAATCTTTCCTCTTATTACAGCTTTACATGCATCCCACAGTATTAAAGGGGATACTTCTCCATTATCGTTATCTTCCAAATATCTGAGAATATCTGACTCCAATTCATCTTTCAATGGTCCTTTCAGGACATTTGAATTTAACCTCCAAGAAAATGTATTATTTGTGTATTTTTGGATATTTAAGTCCATGTAGATCGGACTGTGGTCGGAGAGATCCATCAGTCCTATTTTACATGTTTTTACTCTACCAATGTCTCTATTAAACATAAAAAAATAGTCAATCCTTGAGTAAGATGAATGTGGAGTTGAGTAAAATGTATAGTCTTTTACACTGGGGTTGAGTTCCCTCCACACATCACAGATTCCCATTTCTTTTAGTAGCATCCGAGTCTTCCTGTTTTGGGTGTTATTTTGATGTGGGGAATTACCAGAAGCATCCCAGTATGGATTCAGTCTAAGATTGAAGTCCCCACCACATATCACTAAACCTTGAGCTTTAGTTATCATTAGGTCGAATACATTTTTATAAAATTTCCAGTTAGCCCCTGGGGGAGCATACACATTCAGCAGGGTGATATCTTCTCCCTCTAGCCGCCCAGTTACCAAACTGTATCTCCCTTCTTTATCTTTGTGTTCTGATTTTTTTTCAAATGTAATTTTGGTTGATATCAATGTCGCTACTCCCCTCCTCCTCCCTGATTTATATGAAGATGAAGAGATCATTTTAAACCCTTGTCTACTGAGTTTATTGTGTTCCACGTCTGTTAGGTGGGTTTCTTGTAAAAGTATTATTCCTGCTTTGTCTTTTTTCATTTTGCCTAGAATCTTGGATCTTTTAACTGGATTCAGGATCCCTTTTACATTATATGAAATTATTTTGGTTACACCCTGTTTCTCCATTGTGTTGTTTTGTTTAGTATAACTGTGTGGTGGCCCTCTTTTGTGCTACTCAGAAACTGAAAGAACATTAAAAACAAGAAAAACATTAAGAACATAGTGTAAAAAACTTTAAAACAAAAAACTGTCAAAAGAACTTCCTGAGCTGAGGTCTTTTTAAAGACCCTGTAAGAGCCTTGATGGAGTGAAGGCCCTGAGGGAAATTCCTCAAACTCTGTTACGTGTTGAGGGCCCTCTCGTACCACTGAAAGTAGTCCCATGCTTTTAACGTGAGTTTCAGAACCCAATCCAAACTTGTAATGATTTTTTTTTTTTTTTTTCCTTTTATGCCTAAACCCTGTGAAATTGTGTGCACCCTCCCACCCTCATCACATCAAACATTCACGCAAAAACAGTATTTGTTAGTATGAGCAGAACATGTGGATTATTGTCACATTTCTATTTTAACAAGTTTTTTTTTTTTTTTTATTACAAAGACTTATTTGTTTCAAATAATATGATTGTTCCATGAAATGTTTTACCACATGCTGAATATGCATCTCCTTTAATGTTTGTTACCTTGTATGAGGGGGGTTGGATGTGCGGATTGATTCAAGAGGAAGGGAAAAAAAAAAAAAAAAAAAGGTCGCTATTCCAACCTGAAAACGGATAGTTTATCCGCGACGCTCTGGTGCTGGGTTTCCCGCTGCTGGTCCGTGGATTTTGAGGGTCTTTGTGTTGTCCATGTTTGCGCTTTGATCTTCTCACTCGGGTCTGCTGCGGGTTTAAACACCGTTACCGGGAGCCCTCTTCTCGCCATGTCAGCTGTTGCTTCTTCCGCCGAATTATAGAGACACGTTTCATCGCCGTAGAAGACCCTTAACTTCGCAGGAAATGGTGTCTGAAAGCGCAATTTCTTCTCTCTTAACACCTTTTTCGCGTCATTGTATTCCCTGCGCTTTTTAAGGACCTCCGGGGCGTAATCGTGTTCCACGTAGACTTTTCTCTCCTGGTGCATAAATCCTTTTTTCTGCCAGGCCAGTCTTACAACCTCTTGTTTTATTTTGAAATTGGAAAATCTTACCAACACCGAACGTGGGGGCGCTTCCGCCGCCGGCCTAGCGGCTAATGAACGATGTGCCTTTTCTATCTTCAAGTCGGTGGTTTGTGGAATATCCAATTTCTCTCTTAGTAAGGATTCCACGCATTCTGCCATTGAGTTAAAACCATTTTCGGTTCCTTCTATCAGACCATGAATTCTTATGTTGTCTCTTCTTTGTTTTCCTTCTTGGTCGGTTAGCTTAGCCTCTATAGCTGCTTGTCTTTTGCGTAGGTCCAGCACAGAATCTTCGAGCACTTTTATTCGATCCTCTGTTTCCAAGATTCGGTTCTCGGCCTGGTCCACTCTGCTGTTTGTCCTTTTCAATTCTTCTCTGAATTCCCGAAATTCGGCCGTAACATCTCGGCGAAATCGTCGTAGTTCCTCAAATAGTGATTTCAGGCTAACCCTTTTGTTAGCTATCACCAGCTCCTCGTCTTCTGAACGGGGATCTTCCAGTTCAGATTCTCCGGCCGATACGTGTCCTAGCCTGGAGAATTTCAGTTTCTTCTGTTTTCCTTTAGACATGATGATTTTGTCTTTTGATTTTCACTCCTCCAAAAATCCGTTAAGTTTGATTTTCAAGGTGTTATCCTGGATTGAGTCTGAGAGCTTCAGTGTTAAGCTGCAGTCGCCATGGCGTCCAGACCGGAAGTCGTGGTCAGTGGTTTTAATAAATTTTTTGTAAACGTTGGTCCTGAATTAGCAAAATCAATAGTGACACCAGAAACAAACAACAGTGGTTCTGTAAATGAAATAGAAGATATAAATCCAAACACAATCTTTTTGGGTGCAGTTACTGAAAACGAAATTATCGAGACTGTGAGTAAATTTAAGAACAAAAAAAATCAACGGACTGGAATGAAATTGACATGACAATAGTGAAAAAAGTAATTGAAGGAATTGTTAAGCCACTCACCCACATCTGTAATCTATCATTTCAAACTGGTAAATTTCCAAACAAAATGAAAATAGCAAAAGTAATACCGCTATACAAAACAGGAGACCGTCATTGTTTCACAAATTACAGGCCAGTCTCTTTACTCTCACAATTCTCCAAAATACTTGAAAAAATCTTCACTAAGAGACTGGATGATTTCATTGAAAAACACAACTTCCTTACAGACAGCCAGTATGGTTTTAGAGCAGATAAATCTACATCTTTGGCACTGATCAAACTTATAGAAGAAATTACTAGTTGTATAGATAAAAAAAAAAAAGTTTGCTGTAGGAGTATTTATAGATTTAAAGAAAGCTTTTGACACCATTGACCACAGAATACTACTAAGGAAACTGGAAAGGTATGGGATAAGAGGGGTCGGACTGAGTTGGGTGGAAAGTTATTTAAGTAACAGACAACAATTTGTACAAATTGGTGAGCACAAATCACCCTTCATGGACATCACTTGTGGTGTGCCCCAGGGGTCAGTTTTGGGACCCAAACTCTTTATTTTGTATATAAATGACACATGCCAAGTATCAAAAATTCTGAAATTTATTTTGTTTGCGGATGACACAAATATCCTTTGCACTGGTGAGAATTTGCAACAGGTTTTAGAGGTGGTCACAACTGAAATGAAAAAGTTAACGCAGTGGTTCAACAAAAATAAATTATCTCTAAATCTGAAAAAAAAACAAAGATTATGTTGTTTGGAAATTATAAAATAAATCATGAAATAATGGTAACGATAGATGATACCAAAACAGTACAGGAAAATAAGTTTCTGGGGGTGACGCTAGACAATAAAATCTGCTGGAAACCTCACATCAGTCACATCCGGGCCAAGTTGGCAAAATGTATAGGGATACTGGGGAAGACGAGACACATCTTGGACTATAAATCATTGTTCTTACTGCACAATTCACTGTTTCTACCTTATCTTAACTACTGTGTAGAAGTCTGGGGAAACACCTACAAGACCAACCTACAGTCAATATGCACATTACAAAAAAGAGCTATAAGGATAATAAATAATGTGGGATATAGAGACCATACCAATTCGTTGTTTTTAAAGTCACATGTCATAAAGTTAATCGATTTAGTTAAATTTAAGACACTTTACAAAACCCAAGATACGAACAACCAAGAAAAGTATGTGCATATCTGTCTGTGGGGTGGATTTGTGGAACAGTCTGGAGCCGGAACTGAAACTATGTACAAACAGAAATCAATTCAAAAAGCGGTATAAACATTATTTGCTGAAAGGATATATGTTAGAAGGGTAGTATTTATATTTACGATTCACTATGCTCACTCTGGGACACTATGGAATGGTGGGTGGGACAGTACTGTGAATATTTGTGTTGTTTGAGGCTGGTTTTGATGTATGGACATCAATGTATATTAGGATGGGTGGGTGTTAATGTTGATATGGACAAAATACAGTTAATTGTTTACTTGGGGTCTTAAATGTGGTAATTTGTATATAATTCACATGGGTGTATTTATGGAAAAGAGGAGTTGGAATTAATAAGTGTTCACTTCTTCCTTCTCCCTTTCAAACACTGTATACTGTTACTTTATTGCATTTGTCATTTGCTTTGTTTTTGTTCTACTTTTTTGTTCGAAATAAAGTATGTATCTATCTATCTATCTAGGAAAACATTCAAGGCAGAGCCAAAGATTTAAGTGGGGGAAGTTGCAGAAGAAGGTCACACAGAGTTCAGGAAAAAATTGATACAGGCTCTGTGTTGCAGGGAAGAATTACCAGATGACTGAGAAAGTGCAGCAAAAGTATTGAGGGAAATGGGTAGAAAGGTACAGTATGTGGTGTATCCAGTGAACAGAGGAAGGAACACAAGGAGACTTGGTGATGGAATGATGAGGTACAGAAAAGTATTCAACAGAAGAAGTTGGCAAAGAAAAAGTAGGATAGTCAGAGAGATGAAGAAAGTCACAGGAGTATTTGGAATCTAGGTGCATGGGAAAGCGAGAGATGGCAAAGGAAAAGGCATATAGTGAGTTGTATGAGAGGCTGGACACTAAGGAAGGAGAAAAGGACTTGTATCAATTGGCTAGACAGAGAGATCGAGCTGGAAAGGATGTACAGCAGGTTCGGTTGATTAAGGACAGAAATGGTAATGTACTAACTAAATGACGAGAGTGTTGAGAAGGTGGAAGGAGTATTTTGAAGAGCTGATGAAAAAAGAAAATGAGAGAGAGAGAGGAGGATGGATGAAGGAAAGATGGCGAACAATGAAGTCCCGAGGATTACCAAGGCAGAAGTGAGGGTAGCTTTGAAGAGGATGAAGAATGGAAAGGCGGTTGGTCCAGATGAGATACCTGTGGAGGTATGGAGATGTTTAGGAGAGATGGCAGTGGACTTTTTAACCAGATTGTTTAATACAATCTTGGAGAGTGAGAGGATGCCTGAGAAATGGAGAAGTGTTTTGGAACCAATTTTCAAGAACAAAGGTGATGCTCAGAGCTGTAGTAACTACAGAGGCACAAAGTGGACCAGCCACACTATGAAGATATGGGAAAGAGTTGTTGAAGCCAGGTTAAGAGGAGAGGTGACAATCAGTGAAGAGCAGTAGGGTTTCATGCCAAGAAAGAGTACTACAGATGCAGTGTTTGCTCTAAGAGTGCTGATGGAGAAGTATAGAGAAGGTCAGAAGGAGTTGCACTGGGGTTTTGTGGAGCTAGAGAAAGCATATGATAAGGTGCCAAGAGAGGAAGTGTGGTACTGTATGAGAAAGTCAGGAGTGGCAGAGAAGTATGTGAGGGTGGCGCAGGACTTTTTTTTTTTTTTTTTTTAAATTTTAAGTTGGGTTTTTTTTTTTATTTTGTGTACTTTATTGATCCCCAGAGGGGAAATTCAGGGCATCCACCTTGATGGATGAAGCAGCCACGGTACAGCACCATCCCTTCACCATTCACACACACATTCACACCAAGGGCCACTTTAAAGTCTCCACTTAACCTAACGTGAATGTTTTTGGCCTGTGGGAGGAAACCAGAGTACCCAGGGTAAACCCACACAGACACAGGTAGAACAGGCAAACTCCACACAGAAGGGTCACTGATGGTCAGGGGGTGGGATCGAACTCACGATGGTCAGGGGTGCAATCGATCCCATGACGTTCTTACTGTGCTGCCACTGTGGTAACCACTGCGCCACCAAGCTGCCCAAGGACATGTATGAGGACAGAGAGACGGTGGTGAGGTGCACTGTAGGAGTGACGGAGGGATTCAAGGTGGGGGTGGGATTACATCAGGGATCGGCTCTGAGCCCCTTCTTGTTTGCCATGGACAGGCTGACATATGAGGTCAAGCAGGAGTTTCTATAGACCCTGATGTTTGCAGATGACATTGTGATCTGTAGTGAGAGTAGGGAGCAGGTGGAAGAGAACTTGGAGAGGTGGAAGTATGTTCTGGAGAGAAGAGGAACGAAAGTCAGTCAAAGCAAGACAGAATACATGAGTGTGAATAAGAGGGACGCAGGTGTAACGGTGAAGATGGAAGGAGTAGAGGTAGTGAAAGTAGATGAGTTTAAATACTTGGGGTTAACCATCCAAAGCAATGGAAAATGCACAAGAGATGTGAAGAAGAGAGTGCAGGCAGGGTGGAGTGGGTGGAGATAAGTGTCTGGTGTGATTTGTGACAGAAGGATAGCAACTAGAGTGAAAGGGAAGATTTACAAGACGTTACTGAGACCTGCTATGATGTATGGTTTGGAGACGGTGGCACTGAGAGAAAGACAGGAGATGGAGCTGGAGGTGGCAAAGTTGAAGATGCTAAGATTTTCTTTGGGAGTGATGAGGAGGGACAGGATTAGAAATGAGTATATCAGGGGACAGCTCAGGTTGAGTGGCTTGGAGACAAAGTAAGAGAGGCAAGGCTGAGTTGGTTTGGACATGTGCAGAGGAAGGATAGTGGATATATTGGACAAAGGATGTTGACCATCTATCCATCCATCTTCTTCCGCTTAATCCTTTTTGGGTCGCGGGGGGACTGGAGCCTATCCCAGCATCTTTGGGCGAGAGGCAGGGTACACCCTGGACAGATCGCCAGTCCATCGCAGGGCCAACACAGAGAGACAGACAACCATTCACTCTCACAGTCATACCTAAGGACAATTTAGAATCCCCAGTTTGATGCCAATTAACCTAACCTGCATGTTTTTGGTATGTGGGAGGAAGCCGGAGAAATCCCAGGGTAAACCCACGCAGACACGGGGAGAACATGCAAACTCCACACAGATCACTGTTGGTTGGGGCCTGGGATCGAACCCAGGATCCCCCAGCCAAGGGTGAGTTGCTGTGCTGCCGCAGTGCTAACCACTCCGCCACCGCGCTGCCTTGTCAGGGACCATGTACAGAAAATTAAACCCATTAAACACAGGGTAAAGATGCTCTGTACCAGATTATAGTGTTCTCACTAATTTCCATCTGTAGTCCCTGAGGCAGGCAAAGATGTTAAAAGAAAAACAGCACTTATAGAAAGCAATTCAGGTTGGATTTCAGAATCTGTTGTCCTTAAAACAAGCAGGAAGTAATTTTAAAAGGTAAAAAGATAAGAGAACATCATGGATAAAAACAATTTAAAAGTACATTTTCAAATCCCATTTAAGGGAGAGAGTCAATGCTGGCAGGCTTGATTACTTAAAACCCATCTTTTAGTCTGTGGAAAAGTCTCTGATTTGTTCTGGTGTTCATTGCAGTGGGGAGCTTGTTCCATTCCGTTATAGCTTTGTATGAGAAGGCTGGTTGTCCAAAAGCAGTTTTATGTAGGGGGATGCAACAATGCCATCGAGAGGAAGTCCTTGTTATTCTGGTATTTTGTTCAGAAGTTAGGTACACAAGTCTCAAGAGGTGGGGGCAGAACCATGGATAATTTTAAAAACCAACTGTATATTTGCATACATGATCCTATTTTCAAAGCTTAACATCTTGTGTTTGGCAAGTATACGACAACTGTAATGCTGTTGTCTTCTTATCCAGAATTTTGATGGATTGTTTATACAGGGATTCCAAGGGTTTCAGAGTCATACTGTTGGCTTGTGACCATTATGAGATGCAATAGGAGAAATGTGTCAAAATCATGGCATTCAGAAATGTTTTTGATGCTTTTAGAATAAGTGAGTTTCTGATGCATCGAAAGATTGCAAGGTAATATTTCAGAGTGTGGCTCATTCATTTTATGTGCTTTTTAAAGCTAAGCATGGGATCTAATGTGACGCCCAAATACTTAAACTCTGATACATTTTCTATATTTGCTCCATTTACAGTTACATATTTTCTATATTTGCTCCATTTACAGTTACATATACTCGGATAGTGCGTATGATTTTGTTGGTAAAATGCATAGTAGCTGTTTTCCCTACGTTCAGAGTGAGGCATGATTGATGAAGCCATTTTGACACTTTCTCTGTTGCTATCATTAACTTGTCAGCTACTTATTTGGCATCCTTCCCATGTGTGTAGATGACCGTGTCATCTGCATACATCTGAATTTTTATGTCATCTTCACATACTGTTGGCAAATCATTAATATACAAAGTAAAAAGTAGTGGGCCTAAAATTGAACCTTGTGGTGCTCCCATGGTGCATGCCTTTGATTGGGATACAGTATTGTTTATGCGTACACACTGGGAGCGACCAGATAGATATGATTTTTACCAGCTAAGGGTATTCATGGACAGTTTATATCTTGATAGTTTAGAAAGAAGTACTGAGTGATTGACCGAATCAAAGGCTTTATGCAAGTCTAAAAAGATGGCTCCTGCCCCCCCCCCCCTTTTCCGGTCCAGATTTTCTTTAAATCATTTCAATCAAGTAACAACATGCAGTCTCCGTTGAGTGATTCGCCCTGAAACCAAACTGCATGGGATGAGATGTTCTACCAGTTGGTCTACTACCACCTTTTCAATGGCTTTTGACAAAACAGGAAGTACAGTGGTGTGAAAAAGTGTTTGCCCCCTTTGTGATTTCTCAATTTTTTGTGTGTTTGTCACACTTAAAAGTTTCAGATCATCAAACAAATCCTACATGGCCAGCCATCTGTTCGTTACCTCAAGCTGAAGCATTCTTGGGTTCTGCAGCAGGACAATAATCCAAAACACAGCAGCAAGTCCACCTCTGAATGGCTTAAGAAAACCAAAATGAAGACTTTGGCCTAGTCAAATTCCTGACCTGAATCTGATTGAGATGCTGTGGTATGACCTTAGAAAGGTGGTTCATGCTCGAAAATCCTCCAATGTAGATAGATAGGTGTACTTTATTGATCCCAAACTGGGAAATTACAGTGTAACAGCAGCATGACATTAGACAACCAAACGACAGAAACACACACAGCATAATAGACAAAATGATTACCCATGGAAAGTAAAACTGCTAAAAAAAAAAAAGAAGCTTATATACTATACGTACATCATAGATGAATAGATGGTGACCCGTATAGATACATGAATCATACCTGCTGTACAATGCAGGACGATCAGGTGCAGAGTGAGATGTGAGGTACCAGTTAGACTGTAAGGTGCAGTATGGCAGCAAAGTTATGACGAGAATCATCACAAACACAGGTGTCCCACAGGGTTGTGTTCTCAGCCCCATTCTCTACAGCCTCTTCACCCATGACTGTGTTGCCTCCCACAAGGACAATATCATCCTAAAGTTTGCGGATGACACAGAAGTGATAGGACACATCACTGGTGATGACAAAGCATCCTACAGGAGGGAGGTGGCCAACCTGGTGTCATGGTGTGAGGACAACAACCTCACCCTCAACACGGACAAGACAAAGGAGATGATAGTGGACATGAGGAAAGGGAGGAGGAGACCCCAACGGCCGCTGTTCATCCAGAAGCTTGAGGTGGAGAGGGTGAGCAGCTTTAAATACCTGGGCATCCACATCAGTGAGGACCTTAAGTGGACACACAACACCACAGAACTGGTTAAGAGAGATCAACAGCGACTGTACTTTCTGAGGGGGCTGAAGAAGTTTGGCATGTCCTCCAGGATCCTCAACAATTTCTACAGCTGCATCATCAAGGGCATCCTGACCAACTGCATCACTGTGTGGTATGGCAGCACCACTGCCCTGGACCTCAAACACCTGCAGAGAGTGGTGAAGATAGCGGAGAAGATCATCAGGACTCCACTCCCCTCTCTGCGGAGCATCAACCAGCGCAGAGTCCAAAGGAGAGCTGACGCCATCCTCCGGGACCCCATCCACCCCCAGCACAGACTGTTCACACTTCTACCCTCAGGCCGGAGGTACAGAAATGTGTGAAATGCAAGACAACCAGACAGAAGAACTCTTTTTTTCCCCATTGCCATCAGACTCCTGAACAGATAATAACTCCCAAAACTCTGTAACACAGCTTTGCATATAGGAACTCACACACCGGCTGCTAAATTTGCACACTCCTCACCTGTACAGTAGATATAGTCTCACCTGTCTGATGTCCATATCATCATTCATTCATTCATCTTCTTCCGCTTAATCCTTTTCGGGTCGCGGGGGGGCTGGAGCCTATCCCAGCATCTTTGGGCAAGAGGCAGGGTACACCCTGGACAGATCGCCAGTCCATCGCAGGACCAACACAGAGAGACAGACAACCATTCACTCTCACAGTCATTCCTAAGGACAGTTTAGAATCCCCAGTTTTTTGATGCTAATTAACCTAACTTGCATGTTTTGGGCATGTGGGAGGAAACCGGAGAAATCCCGGAGTAAACACACGGGGAGAACATGCAAACTCCACACAGATCACTGTTGGTCGGGGGCTGGGATCAAACCCAGGATCCCTCGGCCAAGGGTGAGTTACTGTGCTGCAGCAGTGCTAACCACTCCTCCACCGCGCTGCCCTGTCCATATCATTTCTGCTGCTAATTATCATCTCTGCTGCTACTTATCACGCACCGTCTACTGGTACTAACGGTACAGAAATTAGTACCGGGCGCTAATTTGTAATTGTAATTTGTAATTATACACTGCTCGTTGCACAATGCTCATTTGCACACTGTACATAGGTTCATGCCATCTCAGGTTCACATCATCTCTGATATCAATATACCACTATCACTTAAGTCATCCAGTGAATATTCAATTTCATTCCTCTTACCTGATTGCTTTAACTGTCCAAACTGCCTAGTGTGTGTTATTAGTACTCATTAGTTTTAGTAGTTAGTATCAAGGTGTGCTTAAGGAGTCCTAACTGTGTGTTGGTGTGTGTGTTATTAGCATCCATTAGTATTAGGATTGAGTTACTGTGTTAGTGTGTCATGACCTTATTAGAATTGTTATTTCTGTACCTATTACCTTAGTATTCATTCGGAGAGCAAAGTAAGAATTTCATTGCTCAAGAAATGTAGCATTTCTTAACTGTGCACATGATAATAAAGCCTTTGAATCTTGAATCTTGAATTCAGCATCAGAGTGAGTTATTGTACAGCACAGGTGTCAAACTCATTCCATGGAGGGCCAAGACCCTGCAGGTTTTACCTCCACCCAGTGTCTTCAACAGGTGATTTCATTGAATTTCTTCCCACTGATTGCTGATCAGTGAAAACACCTGCTGATGACGCTGGGTAGAAGCAAAACATGTAGGGTCTTGGCCCTCCATGGAATGAGTTTGACACCCCTGTTGTACAGTGAAATGGCACGTGTCAGGAAAGGTTTCCTGTACCTAACCATTCAGCAGCAAAGCTGTGGCAGTCTGCTGGAGAAAGTGCTCTGCTGTCTGTCCAGTGTGTGGTGGAGGGGGTGATCAGGGTTGCCCATGATGGATTGTAGTTTTCGTGTCCTCCTCTACAGTGTCAAAGGTCTCCGGCCTGAGACCAATTACAGTGCTAGCCCTCTTGATAATCTTGTCAAGTCTGTTCGTGTCACTGGCTCTAATACTGCTACCCCAACAGACAGCAGCAAAGAAGATGGCGCTGGTGACAACGGTCTGGTAGAAAAGCCCCAGCATCCTGTTGCACACGTTGGAAGGATCTCAGCTTTCTCAGGAAGTAGAGTCTGCTCATCCCCTTCTTGTGCGCAGCATCGGTGTTGGATCTCCAGTCCAGCCCATTGGTGATCATGATACCCAGGTGTTTGTAGTCCTCAACCACCTCCACATCCTCCCCCCTAATCTGCAATGGCTGAGAAGGCATCCTCTTCTTCCTGAAGTCAGTCACCATCTCTCTGGTCTTGCTGACGTTCAGCCTCACGTGATTCTGCTCTGTCCATTCCACAAATCTGTCTACCAGTGCCCTGTACTCCCCCTCCTCTCCCCCTCTTATACTCCTAACAACAGCTGAGTCATCAGAATTTCTGCAGGTGGCATGACTCAGTATTGTACTGAATGCCAGTGGTGTATAAGGTGAAGAGAAAAGGAGATAGCACAGTCCCCTGTGGAGCTCCTGTATCACTAATCACCACGTCAGACAAGACACTGCCCAGCCGGACAAACTGGCCTGCCTGTCAGGTAGTCAGTAATCCAGGAGATCACAGAGTTGTCGACCCCCATCCCCCGCAGCTTCTCACCCAGCAGCAGTGGCTGGATGGTGTTAAAAGGCACTGGAGAAATCATCCATCCATCCATCTTCTTCCGCTTAATCCTTTTCGGGTCGCGGGGGGCTGGAGCCTATCCCAGCATCTTTGGGCGAGAGGCAGGGTACACCCTGGACAGATCGCCAGTCCATCGCAGGGCCAACACAGAGCGACAGACAACCATTCACTCTCACAGTCATACCTAAGGACAATTTAGAATCCCCAGTTTGATGCCAATTAACCTAACGTGCATGTTTTTGGCATGTGGGAGGAAACCGGAGAAATCCCGGAGTAAACACACGCAGACACAGGGAGAATATGCAAACTCCACACATATCACTGTTGGTCGGGGCTGGGATCGAACCCAGGATCCCCTGGCCAAGGGTGAGTTGCTGTGCTGCCGCAGTGCTAACCACTCCGCCACCGCGCTGCCCCATGTTTCAGATCATCATTGTTTGATGTTTCAGATCATCAAACAAACTTAAATGTTAGACAAAGATAACACAAGTAAACAAAATGCAGTTTTTAAATGAAGGCGTTTATCACTGGAGAAATCAAAGAATGTGATTCTCACAGTGTCTCCTCCGTCATCCAGGTGCAAATGGGCTCATTGCAGCAGGTAAGTGACAGCATCTTCAACTCCTAAATGGTGCCGATATGCAAACTGCAGAGGGTCCAGCCACGTCTTCACCTGCAGCCTCAGATGGGCTAAGACCAGTCTCTCCAGGACCTTCATCACATGGGATATGAGGGCAACTGGTCGATAGTCATTCAGGTCAGATGGAGATGACATCTTGGGGACAGGAACCAGGCAGGATGTCTTCCACAGCACTGGTACCCTCTCCAGACTCAGGCTCAGGTTATACAGGTGTTTCAGTACTGAAGCTAGCTGGTCGGCACAGGTCTTCAGGATCCTGGTGGAGATGCCATGAAGGCCTGCAGCCTTCCGCTGACGTAGTCCCTCCAGCTGTTTCTTGACCTGGTCTGTAGTCACAGTGATTGGGGGGGGGCTGATGTCCCCAGAGGGGGGTGAGGGGGGGAGATGGAGAGAGGTGCTGCACAGGAGGGGGGGGGGAGGGGTGTGTGGGGGTCTGGCTGTGTTGTGGGGGTAACAGAGGGTGAGTTAAGGTTCAGGTTACTTTGTACCCGTAGGTAGATTTGTTTTGCAGTCTGGTGACATCCATATTTACAAGCCACAATTACATTCAACATAAACACAAACACAGGCACACATGAAGCTGACTATAAACATGATAAAAATACTCAAGGCACCATCAATCAGGATATAAGACAAAGAGATGAGAGAAAAATCAGAGATAAGAGAGAAGGGTCATATTAAAAAAGTTAAAGACTAGTCAAAGAGGTTAAAAACTCAAAAGTCTAAAACCCAATAAAAGATTTAGAACCCAAATAAAAAACCTACAAAAATGAGTAAATATAAAATGAAATTAATAAATAGGTACCTAAATTATGTGCAATATATTGTTACAACTTGTTCAACTCTTTGACAGCAGCAGGAACAAAGCTGTTTTTGTAGCGCTGGGCTTTACTTTTTGGGACAGCAAACCTCCGTCTTGAGGGAAGAAGCTGAAAGTGGCAGTGCAAAGGGTGGGAGTCATCATTTAAAATGGAGGTAGCAATCCTCTGTACCTGTCTGGTGTACAGGGATGTCAGGCTTAGCTGTAACTCACCAAGCAAACGACTGGACCATCTAACTACCTGATCCAAGGATTTCCTGTTGTTTCAGTTTTATCTGACCAAACCATGACACTAAAGAAAAGGATAAAACAGATTCAATTAAAGCCCGATAAAACATTGTCATTATGGTTCGGTCAACTTGGAAGCATGCAAGTTTTCTCAAGCAATGCAAATGTTGCTGACCCTTTTTGCACACCCTTTCACAGTTCTCTTCAAACTTTAAATTACTATCAATAATCGTCCCAAGATATTTGTAGGATTGTACACATTCGGTGGTCTGGCCTTTTAGTACGGTGACTTTGTGCCTGGGAGTTTTCCTCCTAAAGTCAATAATCATGTCTTTAGTTTTTGTCGTATTCAGCTGCAGGTAGGAATCCTCACACCAGTGAACAAAATCATCAACTACTGGGCCGTGGCCACTCTCACCATCCTGGAGGAGACTGACAATAACTGAGTCATCAGCATACTTTATAATGTGTCTGTTGTCATGTCTGCTCCGACACATGTTTGTGTACAGGATGAAGAGTAGTGGTGACAACACACACCCCTGAGGAGAGCCAGTAGAAGAGCACTTTAGGTCAGACAGTGTACCATTGACCCTTACTCTCTGCGTCCTGTTGGTTAAGAAATCCAGAATCCAACCCACCAGATTATTGCTCAAATCAAATTGTTGCAAGAGCCTTTCAACTAAAATATGAGGTTGGATTGTATTAAAGGCAGAAGAAAAGTCCACAAATAAAAGCCTGGCGTGTGTCCCATTATTAGTGTTGTTTTATCCTCCAACTTCCTCCTGTAATTGTCTTTACACCTCCTCAGCATCTCTCTCAGTTCATGCTGCACTCTCCTCGGTTTCTCCTTGTCTCCAGACTTAAAAGCTGTCTTCTTCTTCTTCAGAAGTACTTTCAGGTCGCTGATGGCCCATGGTTTGTTGTTGGGGAAACAGTGTATGGTTTGAGCTGGCATGGTTGCGTCTTCACAGAATTTGATGAATATGGCAGGATTACAACAATTCTGCAAAGATAAGTGAGGCCAGAATTCCTCCACAGTGCTGTAAAAGACTCATTGCCAATTATCGCAAACACTTGGTTGCAGTTGTTACTGCTAAGGGTGGCCCATCAAGTTATGTAGGTTTGGGTTTTTTCCCCTTAATAATAAACACCTTCATTTTAAAACTGCATTTTGTGTTTACTTGTGTTATCTTTGTCTAATATTTAAATTTGTTTGATGATCTGAAACATTTAAGCATGACAAATACAAAAAAAATGGGAGATCAGGAAGGGGGCAAACACTTTTTCACACCACTGTATACTTATCGGCCTATATTACTAATTTCCTGCTTGTCTCCAGCTTTGTGTATGGGGGTTACAGTGGCAGGCTTCAATGCATCTGGAAAGATATTTTCATGTATTGATTGATTTATTAGTTCTGTAATTGGAATTATCAAAGTCGCTTTGTTTTTTCAAGAATACAGTGTCTAGTCCATGAATATTCTTAGCTCTGGAACTTGATAGAGATGATAAAATTTTGTTAAGTTTTACCTCATTTGTGGGTTTAAGGTTTAGATCAGTTTCATGATTTATTTTAATTTGGTGCAGGTATGTTTGGGTAAAATTCAGACCCAGTTCTTGTACTGATTTGATAAAATACTCATTAAAATTACTGGCTATAACTAAGCTATCTGAGTGAAGTTTTCCATTCAAATTGAGTTGTATGACTTCACTTTTTTTGCATTTTTTTCTTGTGAGTTTATCAATACATTGCCCTCTGCACCTGCAGATCCATTCAAAGCTTTGAACACATCAGATACTACAATTGTCCAGAACACTCTCCACAAAAAACTCACAAGTACTATAAAAACACTTAATGTACAAACAAGTAGCGACCACCAGAGCTGGAAAGTGGTCACCCCCCACAGAGCGCATGTGGCAGCTACAGAGCAGCACAGGTACACAGCACTGAGCAGCAAAAAACTGTGTCAGCTCCAGCCTGCACACAGCAAAAATGCGACAATCACAGAAAACACCCAGCCACAGCAGTCTCTCACCTCCCTTCTCGATGTGAGCTCCAGTAGTAGACAGTCCAGTTGTTCAGTATAACTGATGAAAGCAGTGTTCACCTGGCTCGTTCCCTTAGCCCAGTTGTATTGCTTCTGCTTCTCTGTTCTCAGTTGGCCTCCTCTCTTCTCTCCAGCACCTAGGTTAGAACCACGCATTGACACGGTCCACATAGCATGACAGCAGCACTCCAGCAAACTAACCCGAACACCCAAAACTATAAACAAAATGAGGAGTCTGTATCACAAAAACTAACCGGTAACTGTACTGCTTCTTCTTCTTAGTGGCTTCCAGCCGCTGCAGGCCTTAAACTGTCTGACCTTAAGCTGTAACTGCGTTTCGAGAGTAACTGTGCATTGATATGGTCCATACATCCACATGGTATGACAGCGATACTCCAGCAAAGTGATTTTAAAACCCAGAAATAAAGTGAGAAGTTTAGGATTCACCATTGTAGTTTTGAGTGCCATAGACTGTCTGATTGGAAACATTAGACCAGTATCAAAAGTGGGTTTGGAAGGTTTCTGTGAAGATGTTATTATTGATTTACTCAATCGTCAAGGACATCCACAAACCAAAGAATTTATTAACACAGTGTATTGCATGAGTTTGTTTCCTGCAATTACACATTTCAAGAGATCAGGGGTGGACAGTGAGAGCCATTCCATTGCAGGTTTTGTTCCATCCAGGCTTGTCAGCAGGCATTTACGTTAATCAGCTTCAAGGATTGCTAATCACTGAAAACACCTGCTGAAGAGACTGGGTGGAACAGAAATGCCACACATGGAATCAACTCCAGACCTTTAACCTGCTTCATTGATGATGGATTAATGAGGGAATAGCCCATGCAGGCCATGAAATAGCATTTAAGTCAATTGTCCAATTACTTTTGAGCCCCTAACTTGAGGAGACTTTGTATTAAAAAAAGAAAAACGGTTGCTATTCTGAAACTGTAACTCCTATTTGGATGTAAATACCCTCAAATTAAAGCTGAGAGTCTGCACTTTAAGGCCATATTGATTATATGTGTAACCGTTTCTTGAATATGTTTTGGGAAAACTGCTAAAATAACAAAACTTGTGGACACAACTCAGAAGAATGCATACAGACCCTACCCGGAGTGGTGGCCCAGTTGATAGAGCATCCGTCCCACAACCAGGAGGTCGTGGGTTCAAATCCCGGCCGGGTCATACCAAAGACCATATAAAAAATGGGACTTCCCGCCTTCTAGCTTGGTGCTCAGCATAATAGAATGGGGGAAGGAGAAGTTGTTTGTGGCAGTGCCTTGCATGGCAGAGACCCTCTGATTCTACATGTGATTAACATTGTAGAGAGGAGAAATGTAATTTTGTTCTACTGTACATGATTGACAACGCACAGTGAAAGCAGCCAGCAAGATCATCGGTGCCCCCCTGCCCCCCCCCCCCCCCCCCCCCAGAGATCTACCTCACCCGCAGAGCCATCAGCATCACAGGCGACACCTCCCACCCCTCACACTCCCTCTTCAGGCTCCTGCCCTCGGGGAAAAGGTACCAGAGCCTCCTGGCCCGCTCCACAAGACTGCTGAACAGCTTCGTTCATCAGGCCATCAGGACCCTGAACTCTGTGCACTTCCTCTGTGCTCTCTGCAGTAACACAATCACCTGCATAGTAACTACCTCAGCTGTGAGCACAGGAAGACTGGCACACCAACAGTAATACTTTTGCTGCTGAACTATGGTATTCATCTCTAGTTGTCTGGATATAGGATTGCTGGGTTTTATCATCGTTAATCCTTGATCTCTATTTGCACTATAGGAGTTCTGGGTCTTTCTTGTCACCATTTGCACCACAGGTTGCATTACTGTGCATATTGTATATGTTAGACTGCTGCTGCTGTTTTCTTTTTTCCAGCCTTATTCCTTTTCCTTTTCTTTTTATATTCTGCACACCAATGAAGAGACAGAGAAACGCCATTTCTGTTCTCCTGTATGTGTTGTACGTATAGTAGTATTGACAATCAAATCTTTGAATTGATATGGACCCAGCTCTGTGTGTGTGTGCGCGCATGTTAGACCTGACAAAGTTTTACTTTTTTTAAACACAAACCACACAATATAACATAATAGAATGTTTAGAAATGCTGTATATCTCCAAATAACTCAGTTCATCAACACAAAAAAAGCCCAATAGCAAATCAAACAGATCAAAACCAATAACAGAAAAAAATAATCCACTCCTGGCTGGAGATAATTGAATGAGCTGAATGAGTGGAGCTGTGGGATGATGTTGGAGGAATATTGTTTTTGAACTGTATGGAAGCTGGTGGGTTGTTACCAGTGTTGGGTGTAACGCGTTACACGCGTTACCTGTAACAAAGATTGCACATTTACATTTTTATTCATCTGTTTTTTGATTTTTGAGGAAAAAGCAAAAATTGCAAGAAAAAGTCCTAAATTAGCAGTTGTCAACCCTCAGCAGCAGACAGGCCAACTTGTCCAGTCATGTCCTTAACTTAGCCACCTTAAAAGAACCTACAGTGCTATATCCATTCAAATACTGCTCTCTAAACCTTATTTAACAGCTGGGTTTTATGTCCACCTGTTAGAATGGAATTATAAACTTCACTTTTTCCAACTGGCTGGAGCTCCACCCTGCAAAAAGCACCAGGAAACCCCCTCACTCACTAAAGGTAATGATCAAAACCCACAAAAAACTTCTGATTCAAAGATTATCACATATATTGACACTAATGCTAAAATAAAATCAAAGAAATAAAACTTTAGACTGTGACCACTCTCACAAATGAAAAAATAAAAATAAGTTATGTGATTTTCAAGCAGGTGTTTTAGACAGCAGTCTTAAACTCTTGTTTTGGTGAAAATGTCATTTTGCCTCTGGATGAAAGAATATCAGTCGTTCAGTCTCTCTCAGGAGGAAGCAGGAGGAGCAGGAATAATGACAAACTCAGTTCTAGTCTTAACATTTACATAAAGAAAGAATGATGCAAAATTACTCTTTAACATCAACACAATAAATTCTAAAAGTGATCTACCTGCTGTCATAGGAAGGGAGGGGTAACCACCAGCACAGTAATGTTGCATTCACTTCCACTCAGAAATCTGACTTTTCATAAATATTCATTATCAATTAATAAAACAGTTTGATGCCACAGGCTTAGGCTGGGGCTTTTTTTTGGGGGGGGGGGCACAAACCCAGAATGACTCTCCATGGCACCGACTCTGTGTCTAATTATACTGAATGAATGTTGGAAATTTAAATGGCCAATCAAAAGGGCACTTTGGACACTTTGGCAAAGGGGAGGGGCTCAAGCCCCTAAAGCTGCCCCCTCTGCATATGCATGTCATGCAGCAGTTAGCTGCAGTCAGAGAGGAGGCCCACGCCACTCGTGTCCAGACTGCAAATGAATTGTGCGTGCACCCCCTCCCCCGACAATCCCACCTGTTTTACAGGAAGCCGTTTATTAGTTTATTGGAGATGATACACAATACTGCCTGTACTGTCCCAAGCGAGGATAAAGGAGGAGGGTTGGATGTAGAGCTAGCAATTCCACCCCACATAATAGTCTTTTGATTAAATTTGATATTCTAACATTTAACAATGCAGGACAAAATTGATTTATGTAATGCAGGTCTAGACAAAGCATTAAAGTCATGAAGTAATTTTGGCAAATGATGGCCTATTTATATGGCAGAATTAAAACAAACAAACCAAAAGAATCAACAGAAAAAAGTTAATATGTAGTTCTAAACATATTTAGGATGTTTTTACTCACTTTTTGTCTCTCCCATGACATTATTTTTCTCTTCTACAGCGTCCATTACAATTACATGCAAATGACCAATGATGCAAATTAGGTGATGACATCATTTAGCGACTTCTAGCGACTTTAGGACAGCCAATAGCTACTTTCCTTACTGAGGAATTGGCAGCACTGAAATAGGGTCAAATGTCTGAGCTCTAGTGGTCTTATGCTCCAGAGCAGGCTTCGTTTTCTGCAGTGACACAGGTATCTGCACACAGGAAGCGCGGGAGACTGTATTGTCTTCTTGGCTCATTGTGAGTTTGGAGGTGGTTTTTGTTTGTGCGGGAGGGGCGGTGTGGTGGTGGAGTGGTTAGCACTGTGGCAGCACAGCAACTCATCCTTGGCTGGGGGATCCTGGGTTCGATCCCAGCCCCCGACCAACAGTGATCTGTGTGGAGTTTTCATGTTCTCCCCGTGCCTGCGTGGGTTTACTTAGGGATTTCTCCGGTTTCCATGCCAAAAACATGCAAGTTAGGTTAATTGGCATCAAAAACTGGGGATTCTAAATTGTCCTTAGGTGTGACTGTGAGAGTGAATGGTTGTCTGTCTCTCTGTGTTGGCCGTGCGATGGACTGGCAATCTGTCCAGGGTGTACCCTGCCTCTCACCCAAAGATGCTGGGATAGGCTCCACACCCCTGCGACCCAAAAAAAGGATTAAGCGGAAGAAGATGAATGAATGAAAAGGTTGTCTGGAGTTTGTTGATTTGTACTGGGCATATTTCAAGGATTTTTTTAATCCTTTTTTGTCAAAATAAAGGTTTTAGAACTTTGTCATTTTTTAAAATGAAATTTCAGTTGAGGGTACATAGATTGTCCGGCAAAGTCCACCTACTGTTTTCAAGCTCAGACTTTTTTCACACAGTGTTTGTACACGTATTGAAGATCGAAATTTGTCATTTTTTTAATGCAATTTCAAATCAAATTTGACAAATGCCAGTTATAAAACCTGTAATTTTCACAAGTGATCCGAAATCAAAATCCTCATATTATGTACATTTTCGATACATGCACGGTGTGTGAAATTACATTTCTTTGGTATCTTCTGGGTTCATTTTGCACCAGTCTCTGGAGGAGGACTGTGACGAAGAAAGAAAAAGCTCCATGGGGCATTGTCAGGTATTTTTTTTTTTTTTACAGTCAAGACCAGGGGTGTCAAACATATGGGCTGCGGGCCAAAAGTGGCCCGTTAGTTTGAATGGTGTGGTGGGTCTGTTCAGGTGGTTAGGGTTGATGACTGATGTAGAAATGTATGTAAATTTAAAATGATTTCTAGAGCTTGATCAGTTGTTTTTATCATAAAGTGAAATACTAATTTTAAATTCTGGAATTTCCCCATTGTGGGACTAATAAAGGCATATCTTATCTTGTCTTATCTTAAATACTGTAATTACACTGCCCTACTTGTACGGTGGTACAGGGCAGCAGGGTGGAACATGGGTTAGCACTGTTGCCTTACAGCTAGAAGGTTCCAGGTTTGAATCCCAAGGCTGTCAGGGGTAAGAACCTTTCTGTGTGGAGTTTTTATGTTCTCCTTGTGCTGTGTAGGTTTACGCTGGGTGCTCCATTTTCCTCCCACAATCCAAAGACATGCATGTTAGGTTAACTGGGGATTCTAAATTGTCCCTAGGTATCTGTCTCTGATAAGCCCTTAGAATAGAGGGTTAGTACTAGTGAAGCGCTTTGAGACTAGAAAGCGTTATATACAACGGGGAAAGTAAGTATTGCGCACGTCAACATTTTTCTCAGTAAACATATTTCTGATGGAGCCATTGACCTGAGATTTTCACCAGATATCAGTAAGAACCCAAGTAATCCATACATACAAAGAAATCAAAGCAACTGTGTTCACACAACAAGTTATATTTAATAAAGTGGAATGACAGAGAATAAGTATTGAACACCCTTGGTGAAATTCATTTATTATTTAGTAGAAAAACCTTTGTCGGTAATAACAGCTTCCAGATCCTTCCTGCTTGGAGAAAATAGGCGCAGGCATTGCTCAGGAGTGATTTTAGCCTGTTCTTCTGCACAAACTGTCTTCACATCTTGAAGGTCCCATGAGTGTCTTCTATGAACTCTGATCTTCAGTTTGTTCCAGAGATTTTCAATTGGATTCAGGTCAGGTGACTGACTGGGTCATTCTAGCAGCTTTATTTTCCTTCTCTGGAGCCAATTGAGAGTTTCCTTGGCTGTGTGTTTGGGATCATTGTGTTGCTGAAATGTCCACCCTCAGTTCATCTTCAGCATCTTGGCAGATGGCAACAGGTTTGTATCAAGGATGTTTCAGTACATTTGTCCATTCATCTTTCCTTCAATTATATGAAGCCTGCCTGTACTATGTACTGACCCCTCACACCCACACACCCACACACACCACCACCACCACCACCACCACCACCACCATCACCATCACCATCACCATCATCATCATCATCATCATGATGCTCCCACCTCCAAACTTCGCTGTTGGTATGGTGTTTTGGGGCTGATGTGCAATGCCATTTCTCCTCCAAACATGCTCTGTGTTGTGGAATCCAAAAAAAGTTCAATTTTGGTCTCATCTCACCAGACTATATATTCTCCCAGTATTTTACGGCCTTGCTCAAATGTTGTGCAGCAAACTTTAAATGAGCTTCCAACATGCTTTTTCTTCAGCAGTGGAGTCTTGTGAAGTGAGTGGACATAGAGCCCATGTCGGTTGAGTGCATTAGTTATTGTTTTCTTTGAAACAGCAGTACCTGCTAACTCCGGGTCTTTCTGGAGCTCTCCACGAGTGGTCTTTGGTTCTTGGATAACTCTTCTGATAATTCTTTTGACTCCTCTGTCAGAAATCTTGCAAGGAGCTCCTGGTTGTGGCTGGTTTATGGTAAAATGATTTTCTTTCCACTTCCGAATGATATCTCCCAACAGTGCTCACTGGAACACTCAGCAGTTTAGAAATGTGCCTATAACCAATGCCATCACTATGTTTTGCAACAATAAGGTTGTGAAGGTCTAGAGAGAGCTCTTTGCTTCTATGCTGCTTCTTTGACAAAGCATTCTGGTCTTTTCACTGCCTAGAGTTTTTTATTATCCCCCGCAGGGCAAACACTGAAGGGGGATTATGTGATGGGTCAGTCCATCTGTCCCACTTTTGTGAAATCAGCTCCTACAGTTTTGTTCCGATTGTTATAAAACTTGGTACCAGGGTTTGACATACAGAAAGCGTCATATACAGCGGGGAAAATAAGTATTGAACACATCAACATTTTTCTCATTGAGCTGAGATTTTCACCAGATACATTATCAGTAACAACCCAAGTAAGCCATACATACAAAGAAATCAAGGCAACTGTGTTCACAAAGTAAGTTATATTTAATAAAGTGGAATGACACAGGGAATAAGTATTGAACACGCTTGGTGAAATTTATTTAATATTGAGTAGAAGGTCTTTGTTGGTAGTAACAGCTTCCATAGCCCATTTTTCCACACAAACTTGTCTTCAGATCTTGAAGGTTCCATGGGTGTTGGCTAAAATGGGACAGTTGGCAACTCTCTTGTGGTCCCAACTCCCTTGAGATAATCATTACCAAGCTCCTGCTGTGTAATTGTGGGCTGATCCCTCACCTTTCTCAGAATCATCCTCACCCTACGAGGTGAAATCTTGCCTGGAGCTCCAGAGCGAGGGTGACTGACTGCAATCTTTCTTCCATTTTTGAATTACCGCACCAACAGTGGTCTCTTTCTCACCACGCTTCTTGCTGATGGTCTTGTAGCCCATTGCAACCTTGTGCAGGTCTACAATCTTGTCTCTGACGTCCTTTGACAGCTCTTTGATCTTGCCCATGGTGGTGGAGAGGTTTGAATTGAAGAGATTGATTCTTTGACAGGAATCTTTTATACACAATGAATTGAGATTCGGACTACTTTCCTAAAGGTACAGGACTAATTTATGTGACTCATGGATGCATAACCGGTCAGTGTGGGTCAGAATTCTTGCTGATTGGTAGGGGATAATACTTATTTCCCTTGATCAAATGCAAATTAATTTATAACAATTATTTAATATTTTTTTCTGGATTTTGTTGTTAATATTCTGTCTCCCCCTGTTAAAATAAACATACCATAAAAATTATGGACTGTTCATTTCTTTGTAAGAGGGTAAACTTACAAATTCAGCAGGCGATCAAATACTTATTTTCCCCACTCTGTGTGTGTGTGTGTGCGCGCCCGCATACATACATGCATCTTCTTCCACTTAGTCCTTTTCGGGTCGCGGGGGCGGGCTGGAGCCTATCACAGCATCTTTGGGCGACAGGCAGGGTACACCCTGGACAGATCGCCAGTCCATCGCAGGGCCAACAGAGAGAGCCAGACAACCATTCACTCTCACAGTCATACCTAAGGACAATTTAGAATCCCCAGTTTGATGCCAGTTAACCTACCCTGCATGTGTTTGGCATGTGGGAGGAAACCGTAGAAATCCTGGAGTAAACCCACGCAGACACGGGGAGAACATGCAAACTCCACACAGATCACTGTTGGTCGGGGGCTGGGATCGAACCCAGGATCCCCCGGCCAAGGGTGAGTTGCTGTGCTGCCGCAGTGCTAACCACTCCGCCACCACGCTGCCCGTGTGTGTGTGTGTGTGTAACTTTATTCCAAGCACTATCTCTACAAGGATTAATAAAGTATAACAAATTAACTTTAAAAGAAATGTAAATTTCTAAGAAAACAACCTCAATATTCATGGGAAAAAATACAGATATTTCAGAAAAGCGTTGGAGACTTGCATGAAAAAGAAAAATCACATTTGTGGAAAAACATTGAGTTTACTGAGAGAGAAAAAACTTAACAGAATATTCAGATATTTACTCTGGATCTGTCCTGAATATTCAGGCCTCAAAACTGATATTGAGGACAGCAAATCACACAAAAAAACATTTAAACCATTTTATCGTAATCTTAACAGTGTAGTTCTGTCAGTTTTTCCTGTTTGATTTGAAACAAACAAAACACTTAACATCTGGAAACTGTGAAAATAACTACAGCGGTTTACAAAACTTTCATCCACCTCAGCATTTTTTTCCTATTTTGCTATGTTGCAGCCTGATGTAACAGTCATTTAAGTTCTTATTTTTTTCATTAATCCATACTCAGTACCCCATAATGACAAAGTGAAAACAGAATTTGAGGATTTTTTTTGTAAATTTAGTAAAAAGAAAAAACACTTAAATATCACATGTACATAAGTATTCAGACCCTTTGCAAAAACACTTGAAATTTTGCCGAAGTACCTCCCATTTACGTGGGTCTGCCCTCTAGTGGGCGTAGGAGGGATCATGGGGATCATGGTGCTATGTGAACTTGGTGGCAGTCTGGGCTTCTCTGCTTAGACTGCTGCCTAGACCCCACTAAGCGGAAGATGATGGATGGATGGCTGGATATACTTTGAAGTAGGGTTGAACAATGTCCATTGCAACTACATGTGATTTTTCTTCTCGTAAATTTTTTATTTTACCTTTATTTAACCAGGAGGTCCCATTGAGATCAGAGATCTCTTTTGCAAGGGAGACCTGGCCAAGGTAGCAGCCTTACAGAATCAAAACCATGTGAAACATTTACATAATACACAAACCAACAATAAAACAGAATGACAGCTATTCAAGCACAGTAGCCTCTCAAGAAAAACATTTGACATTCCTCCCGTACTGCATTCTTTATGATACTCTTGAAGTCATTAATAGATATGCATGTTTTTAATTTAAGAACTTTTTGGAGATTATTCCATGACCATGGTGCACGGTAGGAAAACGCTGTTTTGCCAAAGGCTGTCAAAGCCCGAGGAACATTCAAGAGCAACCACTTGGAGGTGCGGAGATAGTAACTCATAGAGCTGACAGAGAGAAGAGTATTGAGGTATTCTGGGAGTTTACCCAGCAGAGCTTTATAGATGAACATATACCAGTGTTGTTGTCTGCGAATACTTAATGATGTGTGTTTATCACACATCCTTAGTGAGTTTATCATAACTTTGCCCCTTGGCTCATATAAATGCAATAAAATGCAGTGATTAAGTAAATAGACTCATGATCTGAATATGCCTATGTTGTTTTTCATTAATTATAAAAGAGTGATCTGTTGTTACTGTTTTGTGGTTGCAGTTCTTTACAGGTTGGTGGATCATCATCGATGCGGCGGTCATGTACCCTGAAGACGAGAAGTTTCATCATGCCTATCACACATGTGGAGTCATCGCCACTGTGGCCTTTCTCATGTGAGCAACACGTCACTCTTAAAGTTTTCCCTGTGCGGGCGAGGCTGCCATCATGTGACCTGTGGACACGGTTTAAGGTCACGTGAGAATAGATGGTCCAGTGTTTTGTTGTTTTGTTTTTTTGGGGGATGGGGGGTCTCCTCCCACTGGGACATGCCTGAAACCCCTCAAATGGGAAGCACCCAGGAGGCATCCTGATCAGATGCCCAAACCACCTCAGCTGGCTCCTTTCTATGTGGAGGAGCAGCGGCTCTGCTCTGAGCCTGTCCTGGATAACTGAGCTCCTCACCCTGTCCCTAAAGTCAAAATCACGGTTGCAAAAACACGTTGGTACGTGAGCGAGTGTAGTGGACACATTCGTGCGCAAACTCTACACAAAGGGGAATGCTGACCGAGCGCATGCAGCCCCAAAAACATGAACGCACGTACAAGTATGCAAGTGGTCGCAGTGAACTGCGCATGTGCCCGGAAACTCCCACCAGGGGGAAGTACTGAGCAATCCATCAAAAGTGGGAGAACATACAGTATGTTTGTCTTTTTGCCCGTCTGTTTTCTTCCTCTGCCGCTAAACAGCAAAAGCTCGCGTTCATCTTGATTGTCATTGTATTCACATACCTCCATCGCTTCTGCCATTTAAAAGGTCCACCACCATGCTCTTCTTTTGTGTTTGGATTGCAGCTGTTCAAATCAGTTTGGTGGCTCTTGGCTGCAATGACAGTACGGGCACATGAACTGCAGATTATTTTCACTGCGCATGCATGAAACGCAGCAGCTGAATGGCAGCTGCAGTGGCTCAAAAACCACTCTGAATATTGCTGTGTACACAAATGCAGTCTACAGAACGCATATGTTTTCCCCTTCGAAGGACTCTGATCAGGCCTCAAGGGTAAGTCCAGCAACCCTACAGAGAAAGCTCATTTCAGCCGCTTGTATCCGGAAGGTAGATTGAGTGGTAAATTGACAGCTTTGCCTTAGAGTCCAGTTCCCTTTTCACCTCAACAGATGGGTACAACGTCAGCATCATTGCAGGTGCTGCGCCAATTCGGCTATCAGTCTCCTGCTCCATTTCCCATCACACATGAATAAGACCCCGAGATACTTGAACTCCTCCACTTGGGGCAGGAGCAAGTAGCAGGAGCTCGTCCCCAACCCGGAAAGGAAAATCCACCCTTTTCTGACTGAGCACCATGGACTCTGATTTAGAGGTACTGATTGTCATCCCAGCCACCTCACACTCGGTAGCAAACTGTCCCAGTAAGACCTGTAGGTCATTGCTTGATGAAGCCAACAGGACGACATCATCTGTAAACAGCAGAGATGAGATCCTGTTGTCCCCAAACATGACACCCTCCGTTTCTTGGCTGCTCCTAAAAATCCTGTCCATAAATGTTATGAACAGGATCGGTGACAAAGGGCAGCCCTGGTAGAGTCCAACTCTCACTGGGAACGACTTCACATGATTGTTGTCAATACAAACCAAACGCTCACAACAGTCATGTAGAAACCGGACAGCTCGTAGCAATGAGCCCAATACCCCATACTCTTGAAGCACCCCCCACGAGAAACCATGAGGGATGCAGTCGAATACTTTCTCCAAGTCCACAAAACATGTGCAGACTGGTTAGGCAAATTCCCATGAACCCTCGAGGATCTATATTTTTATATGTATATTCATCTACTACTTTGGCTAACCAGTTGTTGACTATTGCTCTGAGTGCTGCTATCCCTTTGCTGCTGTAATCCTGGAATTTCCCCATTCTGGGACTAATAAAGGCTTATCTCATCTTTGAGACCGTAAAGATTTGGTGCGATGTGCCACGGCCCAGATGAAAACCACTGAACATTGCTCCTCCTGAATCCAAGGTTCAACCAACGGCCGGACTCTCCTCTCCAGTACCCTGGCATAGACCTTCTCAGGGAGGTTGAGAAGTGTGATCCCCCTAAAACACACTCTTTGGTCCCCCTTATTAAAGAGAGGAACCACCACCCCAGTTTGCCATGCCAAAGGTACTGTCCCCAACTTCCACATGATGTTGCAGAGGCTTGTCTACCAGGACAGCCCTACAACATCCAGAGCCTTGAGGTACTCGGGGTGAATCTCATCCACCCTTGGGGCCCAGCCACCGAAGATTTTTTTTACCACTTCGACAACCTCAGCTCCTGTGATGGGCAAGTCATCCCCCTCATCCTCAGGCTCTGCTTCCACGATTAAAGATGTATCAGTGGGATTGAGGATATCCTCAAAGTATTCCTTCCACCATCTGACAATATCCCCAATCTGGACAGGGAGCTGCTTCTCCCTTCTCATCAGCATCAGCAACTGCTCGAGCCACACTCCACTTGGCCTGCCAGTGCAACTCAGCTGCTTCAGGAGTCCCACAAGCCAACCAAGTTTGGTAGGACTCCTTCTTCAGCTTGATGGCCCCCCTCACCTCTGGCGACCTCCACGAGAGGCACCAACAATATTACGGCCACAGCTCTGAGCAGCTGCTTCAACAATGGAGGTGGAGAACATGGCCCATTCATACTCCATGTCTCCAGTCTCCTTTGGGATGTGGTTGAAGCTCTTCCAGAGGTGGGAGTTGATGATCTCTCAGACAGGGGCCTCAGCCAGATGTTTCCATCACACCCTCACTATATGTTTGGGTCTACCAGGTCTGAATGGCATCCAAAAAAATCACTTATTAGAAAAAAAATTACTGATTTACAAGAAAACTTGCCTTAAACCTTAAGAAAATTTTTTTTTTTTTTTGGTAGTGCCAAAAACTGCTTTGATGCATTATCAAAGCAATAGAGACTTTTTACATTAAAAAGTTGCTAATTTATGAGAGAAAAAAAAAACATTTAATGTATGAATTTTTAAAAAATCACTAAGTTATGAGGGATTGGTGGAGGGGAGCCAGCTCAGCTCAGATCTTCTCTGTTTAACTGTGATGTTGATAACAATGCTATTGTCATGTGACCATCAGGATAAATGCCGTGTCTAACGGTCAGGTGAGAGGAGACAGTTACAGCGAGGGCTGCATGGGACAGACAGGTGAGTCCATGAATGACCTTCACATACACTCTCAGTAAAAGCCTGCAACCCTGTAAAGCAGACCTGTTCACCCTGGTATCAGTGGATTTCTCATTTCTCCATCGTGATATCAGTGTTTTTTTTCGTCCCCTACTGTAGGTGCTCGGGTCTGGCTCTTCATCGGCTTCATGCTGGCCTTCGGCTCCCTCATTGCATCCATGTGGATTCTGTTTGGAGGATTTGTTGTTCCCAGTAAGTCCTGTTTATCTGCTAAACTCAGGGGTCTGCAACCTGTGGCTCTGGGACCACATGTGGTTCCTTTGCGCCTAACTAGTGACTCCCCACTGTGACTTTAACAAGAGAGGCGCACATTTATGAGAAAAATTAGCACATTTAGGGCAGAAAAGTTGTTACTGTATATTTTATTATTATTTTTTTTGTTATTGTTATTATTATACCCCATGATAACGTTTTGACCCATGTGACATGCTGTCAAAATTTATACTGAAGCTTTAACTCTTCAGTACCTTGGATCAGTTCAATTTTTTTTCAAATACATCTAATGAGGGGTTCCATTTTGGGGGGAGGGGGACTTTTTCAGTCTATTTTATGTTGATCACAGTTCTCATTAGGGGCCCCTGATATGGGGATGTGTAGGATGTGTGTGAGCTTGCACACTAAAGCGCAAGTTATGCACCCACGTCAACACGACACAGCTGCGGCGGCGTTGATGCAGCAGTGACATGCATTCGCACCTCTCCAGAGAAGGAGAGGTGCACGAACACAGCTTGAGAATTTTTTTAGACTGGTACTCACCAACAGTTGGACTCAAAGCTATGAGGATGAAAAGAGGCAAATTTCTGTCCGTGTCAGCTGCTGGAGGTCAGCGTAGCTACTAGCCAGCTAGCCAGCTTCCACAGAAGAAGAACAACCCAACATCCAGGCGAAGTTTTGGAGGAGGCTGTAGCGATTATCCAGGTGAGAGCTCTGACAGATAACAATGTAAACTTAAACATGACAGCACTTTGGGGATTTCCATGGCTGTAATCCAGCTTGTTTGACTTTGCAATGTTGGCATGGCGCGCACAGTGTCTGTGGCAAGAGTGGCTTTGGTACGGAGAGCCACTAGACCAAAAAGTACTGTTTGCACTTTCTGCCGTTAACCACGATCATAAAATTTGTCGCTGTTAGCAGGGGGAAAGCGTTAAAAGGCGATTAACGCGATAACGCCAACACCATTAATAATGACTAATTTCCCTCAGATGACCTGCCTCACTCACTGAGCCACAACCAGCACCACTGTGAACTGGATCCTGTTTCTGTAACTGTGACAAAGAGATGATTAAATTGGTCAGAAATTACAGCTGTTGAGCCACAGATATCATGACGCACAAGGAAACATGCACAAATCCATCTCTCTGGAACTGACAAAATGCACTTTGAGTAATTAATCAATCCTGACTTCAGTGCAATACATGCTGCGAAGCAGAAGACCGGCAGGTGAACCCTGCAGCAGCAGTGGAGACATTTGTCCTACACACAGCCGTCTGAATGAGAAGATGTTTCCATGCCTTAAAATATCTCAGTTTGGAGATTACAGTCTGGAAATAAAAGGCATATTGCGCAACTCCTTGTGTTCCGCCTTGTTATGTTGGGTAATTTGGATTCTGGCAGTGACATTGATGGATTTGGTTTAGTCTAAATTCAGCCATAAGATTGGAGCAGTGTTCAGTGGTTTTTATTTACTCATTCAGGATAACATCACTGTTGTCTGTCTGTCTGTCCCACATATAAGGGTTGTCAAAGAGTTTCTCTCACAGCAAGGTTTTTTTTTCCTGTGGTCAGCACACCGACTCCCCCCAGTCGCCCAGTAACAGTCTGTCCGTGAGCAGTGAGCGTCTGTTAACATAAACTTTAATGCCAGACTACTTATTTTATTTCAGTCTCTGTGCCATTCTGAGCCGGCTGCATTAACTGCCGTTGTAACACCGGTCCACTCCCTGAACTTAAGCTGATTGCTGATTCCGGAGGGTCAGAACAAAATAAAATATTGTTTCTGACTCCGTATCTGTTATCAGCACAGTGTCACACTCCATGAAGTGATTTGTTTTTTATGTTGCACTTTCCCATAGGATTGGCAATCACTGGGGCATATAGAGTCATTTACATAGGCATTAGTGGGAGGAACAGAAGCAGGGTATGTGCACCGGTTTCCACGGTGAAGTGGGATGTATAAAGAAAAGGAGTGGAGAATTTGGCGTGCAAACAGCTTTATACATCTGAGCATTTCTCTGCACATGTACTTTTCAGATTTTGTGACCACGCTATCTTTCAGTGTGAAATCTGTATATTCCTTTATACATGAGGCCCCTGGGGCATCAGTCTGGTAACAAGAAGGAAACAGCTTCCCATTTCCAAATCACTGGTCTGATGATCAGAAAAATAACTGTTACATAGAATAAAAATGTAACCAGCATCCATATGAATGTTGGAAATTTACAAGAAAATTAAAAGTTGAAAAATTACCTGTGATGGACTGGTGAGCTGTCCATCACACCAGCTGATAACACAGGGTTACAACAATAATTTTTTAACCCTGTGTTTTTTCAACTGATTTAACCACTTGCGCTCCGTTGTTCCGCTGGCGGGCAAGTCTCTGCGTCCTAGGGCGCAGGAGGGCGCACTCGTGCGTCCTCGTGCGCTCTCGGACGCATAGTCCAGATTGTGGTGATGTAGGTGGTGTTGGCGTCCAAGCGCCACTGAAAAAAAAAGCTGCAGACACAGCCACGAACAGATTAGTTCATCTGATTGACCTCTCATTCGACTAATAAGAGCCTTGAAGTGGGTTTCTGAAACTTTGAAGAACCAATGAATGAAAACCTAGGAAGGAGGACCCGCCTACTGTGAATGCAGGAGCCAATTGAAGCACAGAAGTTCGGGCTGGGTGAAAAGAGATGTACTGTTGCAGCTGATGAAAAAAAAGGACGCTGGACGAACCTGCTACAGATCCAGCAGCATGGAGAACACCCACAAGTGGGACCTGCACTCATTCCAGCAGAATAGACGTTTAGGATTCTCTTCCGTCATCATAGATCGACGGAGGCCGACGACAAAGGTTGTAAATCATTCACCAAAACCGCAATATTGGAATTATGTTTTGACCGGGATCCACAAGCGGACCAGCGTCGCGTTCGTCTGACAATGGGGAAGAGAAGTTCGCCAGAACTCTGCTGCTGTGAAGAGGTAAGGTGTTATAAGCTAAATTATTATTTCTCCCTCCAAAAATGACTTTTGACCGATCGGTAAATTACAACTGTACGGCGCACGAAGTGCGTGTGCCGCGGTAAATGGTTCATTTGCCGTGTTCGGACCGTGAATGCCCCCCCCCCCCGCTCCTCTTCTGCAGCGGGGGGGGGGGGGGGGTTCACGGTTCGAACGCCCCCGGTCCGCGGGGGGAAGCCGCTGTGACAGCGTTGCTGTGGAAACATGCAACGAGTGTAATCCGTCATGTAGCGAGGGCCGAACTCCGTCCTTTGTAGCGGGGGGGGGGGACAACCCCCCCCCCCACACACACAGACACAGCCCTGAATGTGACCTTTCATTAGAGCCCAAAATGAAGATTCTACATTGAATTATTCAAAAGTTAGACGTTTTTCCAAACTGTGCCATTTGGCACAGTTCCAAAACGCCTGGGAACAGCCTGAGAACAAAGCTGTGTAAAATATTCATTTTTTGTGGTATTGTTACAAAATTTGGACCTCAGCTGGATAACACTTGGTTCTACATTTCTGTTGCATTTTCCAGCTGGATCGGACAGCTGTGTGTTATTTGCAAGCATTTGTATCCAAAAAAACACCGTGGCCAAATTTATTTTCTTCAAGTTCAGTATGTTTAGATGACTGTAACTCAGTGGCCGGAGCACGTAGAGAGATTATGTTTTTTTTTTTTTTTTTTTTGCCAAAAAATTCAGTGTTTTCTTTTAAATGAGACCAACCCCATGAAGATGCTGCAAAGGGTTGAAGAACAGCTTTCGATTTACTTTGGGCACGTTATTTTTTGGCGTTTTTAGGAAAATTGCCCGGAGTGCAAGGGGTTAAGACAGTTTTGCACCGCTGAATCCGAAAATGACATCCGTTTCTCTCGATCAGGTCAGGTTTTTATGCTAAGTTGATTTTTAAAAAATCTGATCTTTTGACTAAATCGATGACATTTTTGTGACATTATTGGTTGATTTTTTTGTTAATATTTCTCATCCAAAATAGATTTTTAAGAGAAAAATTTTTTTTTAACACAATTTATTGATTAAATGCTACAAACTTCGACACTGATAAAGGTAAGTACATGTAAATTGAATGTTACGTCATCATTGTTCAAAATTCAGAGCTTCAACTTCCATTTATCCGAACCTCTAGAATGCTCAGCAGCAGGGATGTCTCTCTTCAGAGTCCAACAGTAATCAGCCATCATGACAGTTTATGACATCATGTCATAAACTGGTGCAAACTCTTCAGAGTTCGAGAAATTTCAAGACATAAAAAAGAATTTTGCATCATATAAAGTGAAAATACCCGTACATGTAAACAAAAACGTAAAAAAAAACATGTGGCCATACTGTAGTTCAAAAAGTTGACCTGATTGAGCAAAACCAATGTGATTTTTGGATTCAGCACATCAAAATTGTCCTAAATCAGCTAAAAAAACCCGTAGACAATAAATTTGGTGTTGACCAGTGTAATCTGTCCATTAACTGTTTAATGAATGAATGGAGTTGAAAATTTACAAGAAAAAAGGTTCTAAATTTGCAATGAAAAAGTCACAAACTTGAGGAAAAAGTTGTGAATTTGGGGTTTAAAAAAAATAAATTTATGAGAAAAAGTTGAAGGTAATTTTGATAAAAAATACTGAGGTGAACCTGTAGTTTGTTGCCTTCTAGTGGCTGAGGGGGCCTGTTGTATTTGCAAGAAACTGCTCTGCTCTTCCTTCCTTCCAGCGGTGTTCCACTGTGGGATGTTCTAACTGTTGTTCTCTTGTGGTTGACAGAAAATGACCCGATGTATCCTGGTATTGCCGTTTTCTTCCAAAATGCCTTTATCTTCTTTGGGTGAGTCTCACTCATTTATTCTCATACTCTGATTACCATTTTAATAAATATTTTTGATTGTTTTTCTTCTTTTTCTGTCACAGGGGTTTGGTGTTCAAGTTTGGCCGTACGGAGGATCTGTGGCAATGATTATAAACACAAATGGCTTCTCTGGTTCTTGAGTTTTTCTGTAAAACTTTTTTGTAGCTTTCAGACTAACATTTATAAGTTATACGGTCTGCTGTGTATGAGCTAAACCATAACCAAGCACAAGTTTGTTTGTTATTTTGTCTATTTGCACTCAGACTGTGTAAGCATGCTGTTAAATGGTGTAAATTTTTATTTTGGGAGCATTAATACCTGTTCATATCAGCTTTGAGGAAGCTTCCTTCTGACATATTTACCTTGAAATGGCAGCAGCTGTTTTGCTTATGTATATGCATATTTACTAAACCGTCACAAATTTGCAGCTTTTTTTTCCTTGTAATTTTGTGAAAAATTTTCATCATAAATTTGCTTATTTTCTCTTGTAAAATTATAACTTTATTCACATAAATGTGCATTTTTTTAGATAAATTTATTTTTCTTTATTGCACATTTGTTTTTTTCCTGTTTGTCAGTTTGACAATTTGCAACTTTTGTCTTGTAATTGAAAGTTTTTTTCACATAAATTTTTGACTTCATTCACATTAATTAACAAATTCTTTCATGTAAACTTGCTTTTTTCCTTAAAAAATATTTTTTCTTAGAAGTTTGATTTTCTTTATAAATTTGTGACTTTTGTCTCTGATTTTTTTTTTTCCTCAAAATTTGCAACTTTTTTCCCCTCATAAGTTTGCGACTTTTTTTCCTTGCAGATCTGCTGTTTTTATTGGCCATAATTATACCCAACACAACGAAGTTGGGGAGGGTATAATGTTTTTGACCCATCCGTCCATTTGGCATTTTAGGTTGTTGCCACCATCACTTCTACATTTCTGATCGGAGTGGCTGTTTCTACAGAAGCTTTAACTCATCAATACCTTGGAGGCATTCGATTTTCACACACATCTCTACCAAGGGGTTCCATTTACTTTGGGAAAGGCGCTTTTTCTGTTTTTGCCACAATAGCTTCTACATTTCTGATCAGATTCACTTCACATTTATACATCTAGTGAGGGGGTGCATTTTTATTTATTTATTTTTTTTTTTGGTGTGTAAGGGGGGGGGGCTTGTACTTTTCTACTCCAATTTATGTTGTCACCAGTATGTTCTGCATTTCTGATTGGATTGACTTCCTAATTATACAGATGCTTTGCCTCAAATGAGGGATTCCTTTTTTGGGGTGGGGGACTTTTTTCATGTTGATCTCAGTTCTTATTAGGGGCCCCTGGTAGGCAGATGTGTGGGGTATAGGAGCTTCTTTCATTACACATGAGTCAGCGTGTATTTTGGGAACTTTCCTCGTTTGACATGTCCACATTTTCTTTGGGGAAACTGACATGTTTCAGTAGTTTTGGTACATATTTTCATGTTGACGTAGACGTGCATATTTACTGAATGTAACCATGAGGAATGGTTTGTATTTTTCCAAAAATAACACTAAATCATCTCTGAAATGTCACTGGAGTCACATTTGGTTTTATTTAATATCTTTATTTTTCACTGCAGCACAAAAAACAAAAAAAAAACCTTTTCACCGTACAATTTCTATTTCTCTGTCACTCCTAAAATAATAACTTCATTTTCATTGCTCTGTCATTTTGCTACAGATTCATTCCAAAACCTGAGCGTGTATAACTTAGGTTTCCTCAAAAAGTTTATTCTTTAGGCTACTGCTGTCCCTACACTACCTCCAATCTGTAAACATATTCTGTAAATAAGTATGAATGGTCGTGTGTTCGTAGCTGTTGAGGCTGTCAGCACTGTATCATGCAAATCTAATAATCCAGTATCACCAGACTGACCAGAAATCACAAGCCCACTCAACGCAGGTACTGCACAGCCGCAGACAACACAATTGATCCAGCCACCTGTCTCCACAATCACAGCGGCACAAGACCCCAAATGCCGTGGCATTACAGAACATCACTGGCTGAGCCGGCATCACTACAGCCAGTGAAACTGAGGCCTTATGAAACAATGAACAACTTTGATACAAGAGTGCCATCTACTGACTGAGTGTCAGAACTGCATCTCAGTGGAAGACCTGAAAAAAGTCTGGGGTTTTTTTTGGGGGGGGGGGGGTTGAACATTTGGCCATCCGAGGTTTATTCAAAATTGGATGGCAGGAACAAACAATACAAAGCAAACAAGAAAAAAACCTAATTCCAATAGAACCCTCTTAAACTTCCCGCGAGCCCTCAAGTCATGTGATGTGACCGACATAATGAGGCCTCGGTTGCTACGGTCACATGACTGTGGGCATGCTGAAACAGCACTCAATGCACTGCTCATGACACTTCCACTTTATATTGCTCAAATCAGTGTCGAGTAGGCGGTGTCGAGCGTAACATCACTAGCTGGCTGACACACAGCACAGTGCACCTCCCTGAGGTCTGTGCTCTGTGGCAACATATGTGGAATTATAGTCCAGACCTTCCACAATCACAGCAACGTGAGATTTTTAAATTATAGGCATTATATCTTCATTTTGCTCTTTGTTTGGTCACATTTTGGAGCTTTTCATTTCTGTGTTTTGTTTACATAGCGCTCCATAACCAGTCAAACTTTGGTAGGTTACACCTCCTCACTTGTGATTGGCTATGCCACATGTGTCAATCACAAAGATTTTACCCAGTCAGATTAGGGGCTCATGAATAACCAGGGTTCCCCTGGAAAACCTTGAAAATGATTAACCAATTTTCCATTCATGGAAAACATGGGAAATGAGAAAAAAGTCAAATGTCCTGGAAAAGCTTAAGTCGGGGCTATTCAGTCACAAAATCAGTTGGGCCACAATTTGAAATCAAGACATGTAACTGGGTCATACATGTTCAGCGATCTGTTGAATGACTAAATTTCAAACCAACACAGATCAATATGAAAAATATGGACTTTTTTTTTCATTGTCTTTGTTTTAAATGTGCACTTGGCACATGACAAAAGTGCATAAAAACACAATAACAGTGCTGTTGTTGAGCAGAACTTGAAGTAGTAGAAATATTTTTCCTCTTGAACAACAAAAAATTGGATGAAAAAAAATTCTGTAAATAACCACTTGGTCACATATTATCAGGCATATCTCAAAGTGCATAAAAACGCAATGTGCACCGTTAGTAGCATGAATATTTGTTTCTCTTGAAATAAAATATACTACATCCTGGTCATAACTGACCTTGGCACATCACAAAGTGCATTTAGCAGAAGAAAAAATGAACTGCCAAACACCTCAGTGGACCCCCCCCCCCCACAAGAAAAGATAACATTATCAAACATTGCACATCCACTATTGTGGTTTTATTTTAAATCACCACAGGTGAGTCGGAACCTCTTTTTATAACTACATAAGCCTGGCTTAAATTGTCCTGGAAAATTGTTTCTCCTTCCTCTGCTTCTCTCTGCCTTGTGAGTGGACACAAATGGGTTAAAAGTTAAGTGCATGCATGTGTGTTGTCACGCTATCTTCATTGAGCATCATTGAAGCTACGTGTCCACCTAGGCATGCATTTTCATGCTTCCAATTAATTGTCTATGTAGCTTTGCCCGCATGCATTCTGGTGGCATCGCACCAAGAATCCTGAGCCATTGCGTGGCAGTCCTGCTCCTCATTTACTTAAATCCCAGCTCCAGTCCAATTTACACAAATGAGGAGTGGGCGATTGCTTCCTGGAACTTGTGCTTAAAATAGTGATTGTTAGTATAAACACATTCAGCAACTCCACATTTATTTCTGACCTCAACAGTTTTCAGAAATATCTTTTGCTGTTTACTTTTGAAGATATAGGTAGTGATGTTACGCTTGACACCGCCCACTCGACACTGATTCAAGCAATATAAAGCGGAAGTGTCAGCAGTGCATCGAGCACTGTTTCAGCACGCCCAAAGTCACGGACCATAGCAACCGAGGTCTTATGTTGGTCACATCATGTGACTTGAGGGTTCGTGAGAAGTTTAAGAGGGAATTAGGTTTTTGTTTGTTTGTTTGCTTTGTATTGTTTGTTCCTGCCATACAATTTTGAATTGACCTCGGATGGCCAAATGCTAAAAAAAAAAAAAGTATTGAGATTTTTTTCAGGTCTTCAACTGAGATGCAGTTCTGACACTCCAGTCAGCAGATGGCACTCTTTATTAAATGTTTCATAACACTGTGTCGATCATGAAGCCATTGTCTCAAAGTTGTTGATTGTTTCATAAGGCCTCAGTTCACTAGATATAGGCGAAAGTTTAAAGTCCCAATGCCTTGTGAACAGACTACAACAGCCCACCCACCGGTCTTCATGTCGACCAATATTGTGCAGGTATGGGAGGGCGCAGCACTTCTCCGCCTCTAGCCTGTGCAGCGTCTCACATGACACCACCAGCCAATCAAATTTGCGTGTCCCCTCAGAGCAGACCTGCTGCCCATTGTTTCCATTTGATTTTGTCAGTACATTTAGCGGCTTTTCAAACCCCGGTAAGAACTTTTTTCAAAGTGCCTAGAGAAAAAACTAGCAACTTTCAGATGAAGACTTGCTAGTATTGGTCTGTGAGTGTGAGGTTTTTTCGATCCTATGGCCACAGGCTCCTCCCTTCGTCTCCTCTGTGTAACAGAGGAGCAGCAGACAGCTGTAGTGGATTTTTAATGTTTGAGAAATACAGGTGCCACATGTATAAACTGAGGTGTGTAGTAAATTAAGATGAAACTAGAAAAACACTTAGAGCGTATACCTCCGCCAAGGCTCTTTCTGTCCATCATGAATCACTTCCAAAATGTAATGGGTTTGTATGTAGGCCACGAGCCAGTTCTGGTGAAAACTGCAGCAAAGTCTGTCCAGTGGTTTTGGAGGATTCTTGCTAACACTCTGAGAAGATAAGAGCCTTGGCGGAGGTATGCATTCTGGGATCATCACCAAAATGTAGCGGGTTCCTCTGTAGCCCAAGGACCACCTCTGGTAAAAATTTCATCCAAATCCATGCAGTAGTTTTGTGTAATCCTCCTGCACAAATACAAACAAGGTCGTTGGTGGAGGTATGCACTCTCAGATCATCACCAAAATTTAATGGGTTCATCCTTGGCCTGAGGGCTACCTCTGGTGAAAATTTCATCAAAGTCAGACAGACAAACCACCCCAATTACACAACCTCCTTGGTGGAGGGAACAAGAAAATTGTTTGGCATCCGTCCATTCCTCCCTCCACTTTTCACGGAAATCACTATTCCTTTGCATTTGCCCTGATGCTCACTCAACTCGCTCACAATGACCCTCAGGTGGGTCTGCATCCAGGTTGTGCTCAGGGTCGATGTCAAAGGTCAGGAGATCTGGGCACTTATGTGATTGTAGAAAAATCACTTCTACTCCTAGGCAATTACCTCAATCCTCACAAAACTCACTCACAATGACCCTCGGGGAGGTCTGCATCCAGGTTGGCATCAAGGTCATTGTCAAAGGTCAGAAGATCTGGGCATTTATGATTTCCCAAAAAATGTTACTTCTCCTAGGCCACTGACCTTGACTTGAAGCACATTCTAGATGGGTCTGGATCTAGGCTGTGCTTAAAGTCAAGGTCAACACTTAGGAGATCTGATCACTCCTGGGGTAATTTTGTCAGGCCAGAATGAGCTGCTCTGTAGAAGAGCTTGAAATGATGAGGCGATTTGATATATAAACCAAAGTTTATTTATCAGCTCTCCTAACAAGTCTCATTCTAGTGCAGAGGTAGCAGAAGGAAAAGAGGCCGAATATCTCCGGCTCACTGACTTTATACATAACAAAGGCTGACATCCCTCATTATCTTAATCCCCCCATTGTCTTGGTATTTCCTCTCCTCGCCCAGGGGGTGAGGGTAGCTCCTCCGGTCTCCACCGCAGTGTCTGGGAACGTCTTTGTTCTTCACTTGGCGGTTGAGAGCCTTTGTCCTTTCAGAGGTGTGAAGTTGCTTTACATATGTAATTACCAAACATTTCCACATGCTTCAACATACTGTATGTAGGTTATGGAATATATGATTAATATAGCCCACATGTTCTATCATTAATGGTCTGGTTTTGTGATTTATTGAAATTGTAAAAATATATTGAGAGAAGGTAAGAGAAAGGGGAATGCCGAGGTGAGAATTGCCCAAAACATGAAAGCACTATAGGTGCTGATGCCTTGGTGCAGGCAGATACAGAGTGAGTCACCACCATATGCCTCTTGCACAATGAGGTGTAATAACCTAAGAAAAGAATATGTTAAACATAAACTTGAAAGTAAACCAGAAAAAAAATCACAATACCATTGAGTCCAAAATAAAGCAACTCAAAAGGTGGGGCATGAGCCAATTCAGTTTTTTGTATAGTACCTAATCACCACAGGAATCATCTCAAGGTGCTAGACACATAAGGCACAAATCAAAAGTAATGCAGACAAAAGGCCAACGATCCCCTATGAGCAAGCACTAGGCAAGAGTGGGAAGGAGCATGCAGCCTCAGGAGGAGTGTTGTGCTAGAAATAATTAATAAAACCTTATGGGAAGTCCTTTTTCCCAAATCTATTGCAGTTTATTACCTCCGCCAAGGGACGATGGAGGAAGTGTTTTTAGTGGCGTTGGTTGGTTTGACTGTTAGCAACATAACTCAAAAAGTTATGGACGGATTTTGATGAAATTTTCAGAAAAGGTGTGTAATGGCATGGGGAACAGATGATTAAATTTTGGTGGTGATTCGCATCACAATGTGGATGCAGGAATTTTATAAATATTATTTTATTAATCTGGCGCTTTTCATGTACTGCCCCCTTTTTTTTTTCGGTTCCGCCGGACCGGCGGCGCCACACGAGTTGGCTGCCTTTTGCAACTGCCTTTTTCTTATCTTCCTTCTTCTTTCTACACCTTTCACTCTCTATATATATCACGGACACACAGATCGCCCCAAGGGTCTCCTGAGTCGGCGGACGGAGCCACTGTTTGCAGCGGAGGACGATACAGCAGGGAAGAGCTAGCTAGCTGGCTAGCTAGCTCCAACCGCCACCCGGTGCTAACGGAGAAGCTCGACATGCCGAGGAACTGTGGCGAAAACGACGCGGGTGCCGGGCTGGAGTTTAGGCGGCGTGCAAGAAATATAAGACAGAATAATAAAGAGCGATGGCAAGAACCAAGCAGACCGCCCGTAAATCTACTGGAGGAAAAAGCCCCCCAGGAAGCAGCTGGCCACCAAGGCTGCTTGAAAAAAGCGCTCCGGCCACCGGCGGAGTGAAGAAGCCTCACCGTTACAGGCCCAGTACCGTGGCTCTGAGAGAGATCCGTCGCTACCAGAAATCCACGGAGCTGCTCATCTGTAGGCTGCCCTTCCAGCGCCTGGTGAGGGAGATCGCTCAGGACTTCAAGACCGACCTGCGCTTCCAGAGCTCCGCCGTCATGGCTCTGCAGGAGGCCAGCGAGGCCTACCTGGTGGGTCTCTTCGAGGACACCAACCTGTGCGCCATCCACGCCAAGAGGGTCACCACCATCATGCCCAAAGACATCCAGCTGGCCCGCCGCACCCGCGGAGGGGGAGAGAGCTTAGACTTTCTGCTGCACGTTCACCAACCACAATGCTCCGCACTGTGTGTCGAGATATATATATATATATACACACACACACATATTTATAGTAATATGTACATATGTATACTAGCTGTTCTTGTTTTTTCTTGCCTTCTGATTGTTGCTCTGAGTGTTGCTATCCTGTGCTGTTGCAATCCTGGAATTTCCCCATTGTGGGACTAATAAAGGCTTATCTTATCTTATCTTAAGACGTGTTCACTCAGTTACGTGCATGGTCACCGTTATGTCCACAAACCTGACATAAAAGAGACGAATGAGGATGCTGCACTGGAACTAGGCTTTATTGAGGAACTGGTCACAATACACTCACTATATGTGCTTCTATGTGGAGTCGTCCGGGCAAGAGAGCCTCTAATGGCAGATGCTCTAATGGCACATCTGTCGGTGTGATGACACAGCTGGAAGGTGATGTCATCACGCCGCATATCACACCAAAACTCCATCACAACATCCCACACACAAAACACATCCAAATAAGACCCTCCCCACTTTGGTAAAAACAGAAACCCTAATAAGCACACTAAAAAGAATGATAAACACAGTAAACAATAACTAAACTAGGGCCTGTGGGTGGACTACCATGAGACCCCGCACAGCTAAGTGGTGTATTCTGCCACTTGGGCGTGTCCAGCTGTGCTCCTAACTAAACAGTTTTTTGTTTCATTTTCACAGTCTCCCATGGTTAGGGTGGGTCTACCAGGAGCACCCTTCAGCAGCCCCATGGCAAACAAGCCCCTGGAGCTTTGAAGCAGGTCCATGATGGCCGCCTTCCCAGAGCTGTCGGACCCCTGGGGCCAATCTTCATGACGCTGGGGCCCAGGTCCCACACTGCAGTAATCGACTCCCATGGAGCCTCACCGTCTGGAGCTGCCACCCAGACACGGCATAGTTGGTTTCCGCTCCGAACCAAACCCTCTGTCAGCCGAAAGCACATTGTCCTCAGCTTCGCCACGATCCTCAGCGGTGCCTGTTTTGCTGGCTGTAGCCCGGTGAGTCGCCATCCCGGGCTCCTGCTGGCGCGAATGTGAACCCAGTCCATGACACGGAGCAGTGCTTTACTTGTTTTTATGCGTTGTTGTTGTTGTGCTTCCGGTGGCTCTACGTGCTCATTCGGCTTGGGACTTCCGTCGTACTGCAGCGGTTCCGTTGTCACCATGGTCGCTGCAGACCCTTCACCCGTTGTCTCCGTCATCGGTTGAGGCTCGTCGTGGGTACAGAAGGTGTCTGGTGCCTCCCCTTTGCCGTCTGAAATGCTCTGCTGTGTCACGTCACGCATTGTATTTGTGCCCAGTTGCCGCTGCTGTGTTTCAAGGCTCTCTGCATGCTCGGGCTCCCCCTCCAGGTGGCTCTCCCCCTGAGAGCGCGGAGTGGACGCTTTGGTGTCAGTACCGTTCTTAATTACCTCGTCGGTGTCGTACTCGATGGGCACGGGCTCCCTCTCCTCCTGAGCACATGGGGTGGATGGAGCATTGTTGGTGCTGTTCCATATTACCTCATCCCACACCACGACGTCATCCACCGGGTCCAGCGAGCTCCAACGTCCACACCCTGACCATTCAAACCCAGCACTGTGCCTAATGGCGAAACCCAGTCCATAGAAACGGTCACATCCCATAATATCACCACGCGCTGTCACCTGGAACGTGAAGTCGTACACAATTTTGAGTTTACAGCAAACAGTCATTTCCACTGTTCTGACATTGCACAGTCTGTGACCCCCATATCCATACAGCGGCGTTGGATTCTTCTTGATTTTGTGGTCGGGGAAAAACTTTATCACTGTGGTCCAGTTTAACATCATCCACACCGCTGCTATGTCAAGCAGGAGTGGTATAGCTACACCATCCAATTCCACTGCAAAATAGGAAAAACCAGTGGTGTTGGGACTCACCAAGTGGATGGTCGTTGTTGGCGGGTGGGCGGGCTCACTTGGCGGGTCCCATGGTGCTGACAACCGGCATACTCTGGCGAAATCGTTCAGGTGCCCACACTTGATACACTATTTTCCTCTTGCCGGGCAAATTCGTGCTCCATCCCGGTGCATCAGGGACCCACAGCCCCCGTAGACGGGGCCTCCCAGAATGGACCTTCGGCTGACTGCATACGCCTCATACTCTTCTGTCGTGTACTCTTTGTCCTCCGTGTCCACTGCGTTAGCTAGCGTCGACTGTCCGGATAGCCTCTGTGTTTGGCACCCAGTTAGCTCCGTGGCTAACTCCTCTGCCGCTTCCAATTGGAGCGCTAGCGCTACCACTGTAGCTAGCATCAAGTCATGTGGTGCCATTAGCAACCTAGCTCATAGCCCAGCATTACGTGTGTGTTTGGCCAATTGGTCCCGCACCATTTCATCTTCCAGCGGCCCAAAACGGCATACACTAGCCAACTGTCTCAGGTCAGTGACGAACTGTTGTACTGGCTCACAGACTTTCTGTTGTCTCTGGCGAAAGCGAATCCGTCGTACTGTCATGCTGCCCGGCGTGGTGAAATAGTTAGCTAGTAGCTCTACAACTTCTTCATATGAGTCCGTCGCGTTGAGCGTCCAGAGAATCCTTTGGCCCTCAATGCCTAGGTTATGGACAAGCAGTGCTTGCATCCTCACCTTGTCTAGCTTTCCCAGGTCCAACGCTGTAACATACGTTTCGAACGCTTCCAGCCAACATGGCCATGGAACCGATGGTTCTCCAGGGAGCTCAAGGAAAGGCCACAGCAGTGTTACGCACGCCTCCATGCTTTAATCCTCAGTTGCCAAATGTTATGTCCACAAACCTGGCATAAAAGAGAAGGGCGAGGATGCTGCACTGGAACTAGGCTTTATGGAGGAACTGGTCACAATACACTATATGCACTTCTATGTGGAGTTGTCCAGGCAAGAGAGCCTCTATTGGCGGACGCTCCCTTATATATGTTGATGTGATGATGCAGCCGGAAAGTGACGTCATCACGCCACATATCACACCAAAACTCCATCACAGCAGTCATGCCATAGGGCCACGTGTCTCGGCAACCCGGAAGCCAAACACTGCAGAAAAAGGTATTAGAAGGCGTGTCCACCAAACTCATTTTTTCTGCTGGGGGTGAGCCTTTTCTATTCATTCTCTGTGTAGTCCAGCATTTACAGCACTGAGCGCCCTCGGTGCTAAAACGCTTGAAATGCTTTTCAGTAGCCGCCAAGGGGGTAATGCAATCAGGGTGGTTTGTCTGTTTGTCCGTCCGTCCGTCTGTTAGCAGGATTACGCAAAAAGTATCAGATGGATTTTGATGAAATTTTAACCAGAGGTAGCCTTTGGGCCAAGGATGAACCCATTAAATTTTGGTGATGATCTAAGAGTGCATACCTCCACCAAGGACCTTGTTTGTATTTATGCAGCAGGATTACACAAAAACTACTGCATGGATTTGAATGAAATTTTTACCAGAGGTTGCCGTTGGGCTTCAGACGAAGCCATAATGTTTTGGTGATGATCCCAGAATGCTTACCTCAGCCAAGGCTCTTATCTGTTCACAGTGTGTTCACAAGAATCCTCCAAAGCTAATGGATAGACTTTGATGCAGTTTTCACAAGAACTGGCTCGTGGCCTACATACGAACCCATTACATTTTGGAGTTGATCCATTGAGGGATAGAAGGAGCCTTGGTGGAGGTATGCACTCTTGAGTGCTTTTCTAGTTATTTTCTGTCACTCTATCCATTTTTTTTTCTTTAAATTTGTAGCATATTTTACACAGATTTTCACCTTGAAATGTTTTAAGCTTCCTATTATCACATTCAGTCCTGTAATTTTTATGTGCTAGTCTTTAGATTGGAGACATCAATAAAATAACAGATTTGTGTTCTTGGTAAACCGGATTTAGCTGAAGTATTTAAAGCTGTTCATTAATTGATGAATTGTTGTACATAAATGAGCTAATTATTACATTTAAAAAGAATAGAAACAGAGATGATCTATTTTGCATAAATCACCACTGAGGAGATGCTTTCTGCTCAGCCTAAGAGTTCAGTTGAAGAGTTGAACTGACGTTAGCACCTCTATGTTAAGTCTGTGCATTCATCTGTGGACACCAGACTTTATCAGAGAAAATAAAAATCAAAACCATAGTATCAGACTTGAGCCCTTTTTATCTGATGAACATCAGTCTCTCTGACTCAAAAAAAATGTCTCATTGTTAATATAAAAGATTGTTGCACACGTTAGCATCAAGGCTAACAGCAGCTCCGTCATTTCAGTGCAGGTATCGGTCAGCTGTTAAAGATGTCATAAATTAAAGTGGGCGATCTCTCCTCGTTTTGACCACGTAAAATATACCACAGCAGTCAGGGTAATATAATAATGACCGCCCTTACATCTGTTTTCAGTTTTGGTCTAATAATCAGCGATTAACCTGTGTTGTAAAAACACTCCATAGTAGCTAATGCAGACCTCTGAGCATAGGCTGTAGTAAAACAAAAAAAAAAAAAAGTCACAGTTGCGGCCTCTAGTGGCCCGGTATAGTTATTACAATACCTTTTTTTGCGCTACTCCATTACACGACAATGGTGAGCTAAATTTGTGTTTATTTTGAAAACAAAGCCTTATCTCGAAGTTCTGGCAAACTAAAAGTTGAGAAAATATGGCGATACAATGATACAAGCCTTTAGTTCCACTTAATTTTGACTGGATGAGCTGAAACAGACAGGTGGACAGATACAACCACACACAGACACACTGAGTGATTACCATATGCCTCTCCGTTTCACCGAGGTATAATAATAAATATTGTATTTTCAGTTGGGTATGCTAATTAAGTGTGACATTGTAATGTGTTATTCTATGATAAATTTATCAAAATTTCTAAGAATGTAAAAGATTATTTCGTAGATAAGTTACAGCCATAGACTGCACATCTTTTAAATCAGACCTCTGCGGGCAGAAGAGGAATAAACATCAATCTGGGTAAATGTACAAAATGCAAGGTACAGCTATAGAGAGGAACACTTCTGCAATGCATGGTGGGGCAGGGGAATGCAGTCGTGTATGATGTGATAAGTTGTCTGTCATACTGTAGCAGTGGAAAATGTCCTGGAAAATAAATTCAAGAAAAGGGTGGGAGCCCTGATAACACAAAGGAGGTCTGAAACACAACATTTTCTGGGAGATATCAGAGAGTGGCTTTCTAGAGCTCATGTAAAACAACACAAATTACTTTTTATTTATCAAAACAGATATATGTTCTTGATCTCAGAATATGGAATTAATTCACAAAAAGACAACAAAAGGGATCTTTAAATTTGCGTGTCAAAGGTCTTAAAACCCCACAGACAAGATAAATATGACAGCTGAGTTTATGACATTTATGGGCAGAAATTGCAAGGAAAAACTTGTGAATTTGACATTTCTGTTTTTGTTGTATTTTAACATACAATCAAAATTTGTTCTCTTTCCTTCTCTGGTCTCGTTATGTTTCTTTTTAATTTGTCTTCTTCCTCTTCGTCTTTGTCTGCTGTGTTACTGGCGCCACCTTTTGAATGGGAGGGTGACTCTAGCGCATGTGTAGTCAGGGTACACAGCCAATGTGGACACAAATTTTGGGCTGCACGCACTTAGCCGTGGAGGGACTCCACTTAGCCTAGCGGACTGGAGAGGATGACGAAATTTACGTCACATAAGTTTGCACTCAAGCAGACACACAGAGTAGAGGTGGAGCATAAATCCAGTTTACAGAGCTGATGACACGATTTTGACATTTTTTAGGATGCTATGTAAACCCAAAAGTCATTGTCGATGATCAATATAATATTTACAACCGCGCCTGCATAAACTAGTTATCATCAAAAAACAGCAGTCGCTGACTGGACTGTGGTGCTGCCCACCGAATTAAGGGCGACACCCCCATGACATAAGCAGAAGAACGGACTCCAGTGTTGTTGACTGGAATGACAGCAGCTTTGTAGCTCACAGTTTCTCTGGTTTCTTGTTTTAATTTTATGGCTGTGCCTTCGCATTGTGTCGCAGGCTTAGATAAACAGCAAACCGTGAAAGACCACATCACACGCTTCAGCTCCAACTATTATTAAGTCTCCTCGTGCGCTTTTATGCAGGAAGAGTGGAGGAGGGGAAGGATTAATGGATTTATGCGCAGCTTTGACCTACTTTCTGTGATCCCATGCTGACATATCACTGGTCCAACCATGTCCCCTCTATCATTATCACCAGCTGATTCAAACTCCTGCTGATCATGTTTCCCGGTCCTCGTCCAGGTGCTTCTCATCACACCATCACCAGCAGTGTGTGTACTTCGTGGCCGTTTGCCAGTCATGCACTGCTGGTCCATAGTATTGTCATCTGTGCTGTTTGTCTGCCAGTATTTTCAGCACTCTCATGAAGTGTTAGTCACTCCATGTTCGCCGTGGTTCTCGTGCGTCCTTGAAACAATGTCGGCTCTGGGGCACACCTGTGGCTAACACATCTCCTCTCATTCGTTTGCTGGGCGATGCCGGCCCCCGAACGCCATCAGCAAGTGTGTCTGTGTTTCTTGTACGTCTTCACCTTTCAGGGAATTGTCTGTCTTTCTGTATTAAATATGCTGTGGTGAACCCTGCACGCAAATCCTCGTTATTTCATCCTCCCTCTGCCTGCCCTGCATAAGAGCGCACGGAGGGTCATGATGAATGGATTTACGCGCAGAATTCACCACAGCACATGTATTGAACATAAGAATGATGACAACAGTTCCCAAAAAGGTGAAGACCCACAAAAATAAGCAGCAACACCCACAGTTGGTGTTTGGGGCCGATATCGCCCAGCAAACATGGAGAGGAGACGTGTTAACCACTGTTGTGCCCCAGGGCCGACATCGCTTCAAGGGGCGCAACAGAACCACGGCTGTGTGGAGCGGCCAACACGTCGTGATAGCGCTGGCAACATTGGCTGGCTGACAACAAGGCAGATGATGCACACAAACCATGAACAGCTGACTGTCAAAGAGAGAGGGCGCGTGTGTTCGGACTGGCAAATCTTGGACAGTGCCCACCTGAAAGTGGCTCAAAACGCACATAAAACACATGTACAAAACAAAACCAAGAACTCAAAATATAATGCATAATAAACCTGATGCCTGAGCCACAGAGAATACACTGCTATGATTATATTGAAAAATCGGGTTTAAATAAATTATATTTATGAACAAATAATTTGTTGCAATATCAGTAACAAAAGAATAACGCTGGTGTTCCCCTGCCGTGTGTTTGTTGCTGCTGCTGCGGCGGGCATTTGTGCCTCTCCACCATCACTCTCTGAGTGTGACTGGCTTGGCACGATGCCCGCTTGGCACAGCTCAAACCTATACGGTCTGATGCCCCCAGATTCTTCATTGTCATCCCATCCTTCAGAACTATAATCATCTGACAATTGGACAACACAAACCAATTCCAGACTACATGTGCTGGAACCATCGTGGATGTTTTCAACCGCTTCCATCCTGTGTGTACAATGGGCAGCCAAGCGCTGTGTTCTCCTGATGACGTGACTACATGGCAGCGGGGTTTTCCAGCCACTGATGTAAGTGGTGACGTGGCGCTCATGAAAACGTCGGCTATTCACATGAAAAAAAGCCTGTTTGACTTAGAACTGCACAGACCAACCTATTTCGTCATATTGTATTATGTGTTGAAAAATTAGAGGAAGTCAAAAACGTGTCATCAGACCTTTAAGGCTGATTGTGATGTCACAGAGGTTTTTCATTTCACAAATGTGAGATCTTAAATCTGATCCAGCCTCAAAAAGTATTAAATGTAATGTCTTTATAGCTGCAGAAACCCTGTAGAAGGTAAAATCTGTTGAAAATGAAATTGTGCAGAAACGTGAATGAATGTAAAATGCTGTCAGTTTTGCTGTTTTCAGGGTTGTTGTCTTCCTTCGTCATCTTATTTCCGCTCCGACAGGTGAGGAAACTGCCCAGAAAAAGAGAAATATTTTTAAAAAGGAGTGTATTGTCGACCTTTTCAGTTTTATTTTTACAGAACAAGTTTGCAGCATCATGTCCTCTTATAGGAGCTTTAAATTTTAAATATTAAAAAAACAACCACAACAATCAAGTGATTGCCTGTTATAAATAAATAAAGCTGCAAAATTGTGAGGGGAAAAAGGCAACAACATAGAGAAATATCAAATAAAGAGAAAAATGCTCAGATTTATGACAAGCACAAATTTGCAAGGAAAATGTGGAAATTTAGAAAAAAATGCAAAGAAAAAATTTGCATATTTAGGACAAAATATGCAAAAAAAAATGCACAAAAGGGAAAATTTTGGAAAAAGTTAAAATATGAAGACAAAAAGGTGAACATTTAGGTGGAAATAAGGTAAAATGTGAGGAAAAAGGGGACAATTTAGAATAAGCTAAACTATGAAGAAAAAACGTGGAAAACTTAGGAGAAAACATGCTAAAATGTGCAAGAAAAGTGACAATTTGCAAGAAAAAAAACTTGAAAATTTAGAAGGAAATAAGCTAAAATTTGCAAAGAAAAAAGTTGCAAATTCAAGAGATAAGCTAATATTTGCAAGAAAAAGTGAAAATTTAGAAAAAAAATGAGGTAAAATTTGGAAGAAAAAAGCAAAAATTCAGAAAAAAATAAGCTAAGATTTGCAAGGGAAAAAAATGGAAAATTTAGGAGAACATAAGTTAAATTTGCAAGAATAAAGGCAAAAATTTAGGAGAATATAAGCAGAAATTTGTAAGGAAAAAGTTGTTAATTTAGGAGAAAATAAGTTAAATTTGCAAGAATAAAGGTGAAAATTTCATAGAAAACAAGCTAAAACTTGCAAGGATAAAAATGAACATTTAGGACAAAATAAGCAAAAATTTGACAGAAAAAATGTGAAAATTTAGAAGAAAAAAGTTAAAATTTACGAGAAAAAAGGTGAAAATTTAGGACAAAATAAGCAATACATTTGCAAGAAAAAAAGGTGAAAATTGTTGAGAAAAAAGCTGCATGAGTTTTTTTTTTTTTTAACTATTATTAATATTTACTGGTCGGCTTATTATACAGACTGGTTTGATTAATTCTTTCAGATTTAGTACTTTTTTAATTTGTGAATACTTTTCTTAAATTTTCATCAATAAAAAGTTCTAATTGATGAAATCCTGCTCATTAAATGTTTTTATTATTTATTTCTAAAAACAGTATTTTTTAAGCTGCTGTTTTGGAACCTGCTGTAGAAAAGAACTAATCAAAACCTTGCAGATGTTTTCTCCTATATAATCATCTGATTGTCTGTAAAATCAGATGTAACTGATTGATTAGTTAATTGATAAACTTCTACCTCCCAGAAAGCCTGGTCATCGAAACATTTCCTGTCCTGTTGTGGCCTCCAGATGTTCCTCTTCAGCAGGAGACCTTTAAATGAAAAAAATAATTGAAAGTAAATGGGAAAAAATGTAACAGTACTGATAATTTGGTGCTTCAAAGTTTGTATTTTCCTGCAAAAATAAAATCTGAAACATTGTTAATTGACCCTAATTAGACAAAGAGAAGCCAATTAAAACTGACAGCAGAAACTACAGAAAAAAGGTAGAAATTTAGAGGAGAAGCATCATTGCTGCAAATTAAACTTATTTCATCTGTGAGTTTAGGAGGTTGAAACTAAAGCTGTAAAAAAAACCACCCACACACAAATCCCTGCTACTATTTGTTTTGATGAGCAGAGGTGGTAGTTTCAATAACTTGTATAACCCCCAATTCTGGTGAAATTAGGACGTTGTCTAAAATATTTAAAAAAAAAATACAATGATTTAAAAATCCTTTTCAACCTATACTCAACTGAATACACTATAAAGACAAGATTTTTAATGTTAAAATTGATAAACTTTGGTTTTTTTGCAAATATTAGTAATAATAATGCATCAACTTTATATAGCGCTTTTCATAGAAACTCAAAGAAGCTTTACAATGGATACATTACACCGCGTTCCAAATTATTATGCAAATGATATTTGTCTCTGATTTTCCTAAATAGGCAATGCAAATGACAGTCAGTATAATTTTCAAGTCATCAACCGTTAGGGCATAATTCAGATTTTATTGAACAAGCTTCCCAGTGAAAACTATTTTTTTGCAAAAATAAAAAACTCAAAATGCACTGTTCCAAATTATTATGCACAACAGAGTTTCAAAACATTTTACTGGATGATTGGTTAGGGGTGGCCAAATAGTAGGTTTATGCACATCTGCAAGCCTCTGGAGGATCCTACATCTTGAGGTTTGTGGGACTCCAGAGGCACCAGCAGCTTCAAATACTTGTTTGCTGTTAAGTAATGGCATTTTAGCAGCTGCTTTCTTAATTCGATGAATTTGTCTGGCAGAAACCGTCCTCATTATGCCTTTTTCTGCACGAACCCATCTGTGCTCTGAATTAGCCACAAATTTCTTCACTGAATGATGATCACGCTTAAGTTTTCGTGAAATATGTAATGTTTTCATACTGTAGCATCATCTCACTTTGGCTCATCAATAAAATTATTCTTCAGCTTAAAGACATTGTTTCACCCAGGAAAAGGACAGTCAAGAACTGCTCTTTCATCCCAGGACCACTGCTGAACTAACATTCCTTTGTTAAACCAGTCTCAGGAATTCCTCCTGAACCTTTTTAGGGCCCAATAAAATGTGGACAAAAGAACAGACCTTTGTGGAATGCCATATGGTCACTACAAAATATCCACAGCTCAACATTGCCCTCTACTGGCAACTCTGGGACATGCTGGATTTAACCAGTGACTTTTAACCACATTCTTGTTACAAGACTCAATTTTCAACATTCTCTTTTTCAGGATACTATGGAAAAGCAAATGGACTCTTGATGTTTGATGTGGACAATCAATAATGGGTTTGAAATATATTAATCCTTGATTTTAAATATGTGCATGTTAAAATGTTTAAATGAATGTTTATTCTTGCATGTTAATTTAAAAACGCGAGTTATAAAGTTGCATGAACACTGAAATAGGTTAGATTTTATACATAAGTGTATGGATGAATATTCCAGTTTTAAGATTGTATCAGGTTGCAAAAAAAAAAGTCTCTCAAATCATGTGACCAATCGTGGCCAATCTCTGCTTGACAACAGCTCTCTCAAGGTTATTGGTTGCTACAGACAAAAGCCTGTTTGTTCATTGGACTAAAGTTCTTAAAGCCCAACCACGAAGGAGAACTATTGGCTGGAACTTTTGTCCATTCCCGGAAGCCCGCGAAAACTCGACTGGAGTTACAAAAGGAGGGAGACCCCTCGCTTCTTCTCTTTCGGCTCTTTCTCTTGTCTTCACACCAGATTACTGCCCTTCACAGCAGAGCATTTTCGGGAGAACAAAGACTTGTGATCTCTTCACCACGGAAGAACAAAGGACATTTCTCCCACGTGTTTTCTTGTTTTTCTTTAAACGTCTAGGAATTAATCTTTTTCTTTGTTGAGCTCAAATCCTAAATTTGGAGTCAAACTCCATTTCTAGACTTTTACTTTTATAACTTTTCCTGTTAAACTTTCTTTAAACTCACTGTTTGTAATTTTGACTTTATGTTTATAATTTTTATTGACCAACTACACACTAGAAACTAATTTCATCTTCACAAAGTCCGAAAATCTTTTAATTTTGCTATTGGATCAGATTTTGGTAATTACTCTCAAATTCCCTTGTGAGAAGTGATCCCCGACGCGCAACTGAAGAAATCAACACGCTATGAAAAGGAGACATCTTGGGCTGGACCGCAGCCCTTGTGGTCAAACATACCAATCTCATCCTGTATCAAAGAATATTTGCTGGCCAAATATTCCGGCTTTTGGCACTTTTCCACATAGAAAACTTCCAGACGGCTACTCAGAAAGATTTTCAGCTTCAGCCTGGGTCACGTGAGCAGCATTCTTTATTCATTTGCTGAATAAAACGTCTGAGATTTGAGAATAATTCAATATCTGATCAGATACAAAATTAAAGAGCAATTAACATAACTCCTCTTTTCCTTAAAATTCCATTTTCATTTTCTTAAGAGTAATCCAAAATTTTCTATATAATTAGTTTAATTTTCCCCATAAATTTGCGTTCTGTTTTCCATAATCTGTTAACCTCAAATTGATCTAAATTCAGCTTACATTTTCACCCTGGTTCTGCAAATGTTCACATTGTTAATCTATCATTTACAAGTTTAATTTCATGGTTAATGAAATCACTGCAATGTACTTTAATCATCATTCCCTTTAATAAATACGTGAAAATGAGAGAAGTTGTTGGGAATTTATTTCGTTCTGAGTCTGGTTTCAAAGCCCCAGTATCAAATTCACTAAAATTTTGAGACTGATTATTAATTAATTTATTGAGTGATTAAACGGGTATAAAGTGAAATTAAGGATTAAAGTGCTCCCTAAAGAGGAGCTGGTGCCCCACGAGTGTTTATTAACTTTTTCTGTGTGTATGGACCCAGAGTTCATCTCAGGTCCCGATACATTAATACAAATTAAATAATTTTTATACCTTTTTTTTAATTTTATTGGGAAAGCATAAAGGCTCCCTCATCTCAGTTCATGGTGTCTTTTCCCTGCTTCCTGATCTCTATGGCCTCCTTGATCCAGCGTTTGTGTCTGTTGCTCTCCGATCCAATAATCCCACACCTGGGACCACATTCTCCAGAGAACATCTGACGGCGGGAGGCGGGGCCGGCTCGGTGGATCTGACAGATCTGCTGAGCTGGCCCCGCCTACAAAAAATCAGCTGATAAATGTCACCTGGCAGCAATCAGCTGACTCTTCTGATGAAGGCTGCAGTGTACAGTCGAAACATGTTAAGAAGGTAAAGACATCTCCTTTCTATTTTATTTTTTGTCTTTTATATGAACAAAAGATAAATAATTAAAAAAAAGACAATATGAACCTATTTGACCAATTTTTATACCTGATCATAATTTTTTTAATCACACATATTGCTATAATACCTTGTCCAAGGCATTGCACTATTTGACGCCTTTTGACAACAGAGAGATCCTTTTTCTTTCCCATATTGCTTGGAACCTGTGGCATGCTTAATAATGTGAAACATCCTTCTTAAGAAGTTTTCTTTTAATTGGGCTCACCTGGCAAACTAATTATGACAGTTGTCTGAGATTGATATCAGTGATGCAAAGAGCCCTGAGACAGAACACCATCCATGAGTTTATTTGAAAAACAAAAAATTGAATGTTTATGGCACTAAAATCCTATTTGCATAATAATTTGGAATGTGGTGTATTCATTCACTCCACAGATAATGGTAGTGGTAAGCTACTACTGTAGCCACAGCTGCCTGGGACAGACTGATGGAAACATGGCTGCCAATCCGCGCCAACGGCCTCTCTGACCACTACTGAACATTTAATATTCACTCATTTTGAAATTGATGCCTGCATCATGTTCCAAAAAAAAGCTGCAACAGGGGCAGCAAAAGACTGGGAAAGTTGAAGAATGCATAAAAAACACTTTTCTGGAACATTACACAGGTGAACAGGTTAATATGAAACAGTTTAGTGTCATGATGGGGTATAAAATGAGCATCCCCAAAAGCAGGGCCATAGCAAGCTTTTCAAAAGTGTGGGTATTGTGGTTTGGGTATGTGTGTGTGTGTGTGGGGGGGGGGGGTAATACCTAATAGATTTTTACAACAAGAGCACTCTGAGTCGAGTGCAATATCCCCTGCCTCCACTTTCTTTGAAGAGCCCAATATTTACCGAAAAAGAACAGTTTTTTTTTTAAGTTCTCAATATAATTACTGTGGCAGAACCAAATTATGATAAGCCCATCATCCATGAATATACAACAAAGTATACAACCCATAGTTGTAGTGCAGGATGCCGAGGTGAAGTCATATAGCAAGTTTGGTGACCCTAGAGAGATTTACATGTTCTATTTGGGAGTGCCAACCTTGACCTTTGACCTTTTGACCCCATATCTGTAGTCAGAGGTCATGGTCTCAGAGTGAACCTGTGTACCAGGTTTGGTGATCCTAGCTTTCTTTGTTGTTGAGATATAGTTTATAAGTCATTTTGATGCTAACCTTTGACCTTGTGATTCCAAAACCATAGTCACACTTCAAGGTGACAGGGTGAACCTGTGTACTAAGTTTGGTGACCCTAGCTTTACTCGTTGTACAGTAATAAGGCATAGGGAATGTTAACGTTGACCTTTGACCTTTTCACCCCAAATCCATAGTCAGAGGTCAGGATTCCAAGATGAACCTGTATTGAGGGGGTGCATTGGAACAGAATTCTTGGCAGTTGCAGGGCAGTTACCATAGTTACCCACCGCTGAGTGGCAAACACATATGGCGGCTTTAGTTTGTATGCAGCAAAACATAAAAATGACACAAAATAGTCACAGTAGTTCACAGAGTTCCTTTCTTCACTTTAAATGTCAGCACCACACTGTTTACTTGACTGTCATGATGTGAAGAACTGGTTCTGAGCCTTTAAATATTTATTTAGCTATTTTTTGTCAAATTGTTTTATTTATTTTGTGTACTTTATTGATCCCCAGAGGGAAATTCAGGGCATCCACCTGGATGGATGGAGCAGCCACGGTACGGCACCAATCCCTTTACCATTCACACACACATTCACACCTAGGGCCACTTTAGAGTCTCCAATTAACCTAACTTGCATGTTTTTGGCTTGTGGGAGGAAATCGGAGTACCCAGGGTAAACCCACCTAGACACGGGAAGAACATGCAAACTCCACACAGAAGGTGTCACTGATGGTCAGGAGGTGGAATCGAACCCACGATGGTCAGGGGTGGAATTGACATTAATACAAAATGGAATGATAAGATTTGCGCTCCACAATGCAAACAGGTACTCTGTGTATTGCTTTGATTGAATACTGTGTATTTTTTGTGTTTTTTTGCATGCACCCTAATGTTGCCACTCATTTTTGCCACTCAGTGTTTTGTAACTGCCATGAGTTCTGTTTGGTGACATCATACACATACCCTCTATACCAGGTTTGGTGGCCCTAGCCGTAATCATTTTATAGTAATTGTAAATGTAGCATTTACCATTTACCATAGTGCAACTGCAATGTGAACTTTGACCTTTGACCCCCTGACCCCAAACCCATAGTTTGGTCAGAGGGTACAGTGGTGTGAAAAAGTGTTTGCCCCCTTCCTCATTTCTCATTTTTTTGTATGTTTGTCACACTTAATGACATAATTATCAGACCCAGGGAGCAAAAGCTCAGACTCGAGTGAATACAATTATCCTTTTATTGTAAACAGTGAGTGTATGGGTGCGTGTATGTACTGTGTGTGTAGTGTGTTGTGCAGGAATCGTGCCCGGGGGAGAGCATAACGCTGTTCAGCCTGGCAACCCTATAATGACAGAGCACAGATGTTAGCACAGTCCACTGAGCACAGAGCTTGATGATAACAGAAGCTTACTTTGCAGATGGACGTGGGGAGCTCAGGTTGGCCTAAGGGCTGCGGCCAGGGAGACAGCGTTCTGGGTCCATGCCAAGAATTGGGCAGATAGCCCTGTAGTGGAGATGGAGGCTTGAACCGCCACCAGGAGGAGTGGATTCTGCCGCCAGAGGAATCCACCTGTGCACAGGGGAAGATGACTGACAAAGGTGAATAATATTTGAGCTTACTTGAAGTGAGGAGGAGATTAGGATCTCAGACGAAGAGGCCAGGGATTTGGCTGTTGACAAGAGGCGTATCTGTTGGAAGAATGACAGATGGCTCCGTGCCGAGTCTCAGGCAGGACCGGTTATAAAGCCCGCTGGAGATTGACAGCAGGTGTGCATACAGCTGTAGCAGATGATGGCCCAGAGGGAGCCATGACAGTACTCCCCCCCCCCCCCGAGAGGTGCCTCCTGGCACCTGACCCAGCCTACCCAGGTGCGTCCGGTGGAAGTCCCTGATGAGATGTTTGTCTAGCATGAATGACGGACGTACCCAGGACCTCCACTCGGGGCCATACCCCTCCCAGTCCACCAGGTACTGCAGATCGCGACCCCAACGGCGGACGTCCAGGATGGCGTTGACTCTCCAAGCCGGGTCGCCGTCAATCAACACTGGTGGAGGTGGAGTGTTGGGAGGGGGACAGAGGGGGCTGGAACAGACGGGCTTCATCTGGGAGATGTGGAATGTGGGACAGATGCGGAGAGTGGGGGGGGGAGCCAGGCGTACAGCCACAGGGTTAATGATGCGTACAATAGGGAAGGGGCCAATGAAGCGTTGGGCCAGCTTCCGTTTTTCGGCTTTCAACGCAATGTGCTGAGTAGACAGCCAAACCTGCTGACCCACCTGGTACTGGGGAGCCGGTCTTCTGCGGCGATTCGCTGTCCTGGTGTTGTGCTCAGCCGTGCGAAGGAGAGCTCTGTGGGTGGCAGCCCAGAGCCAGCGGCAGCACCTCAAGTGAGCGTGGACAGAAGGCACCGCCACTTCCTTCTCCTCCTCGGGAAAAAGCGGGGGGTCGTAACCCAAAGAGGCCCTGAAGAGAGACATGCCGATCGCCAAGGAAACAATTGAGTAATGGGCATGATCGATCCAGGGGAGGTGGCTGCTCCAGGACGATGGACTGGAGGCGATGACACAATGCAGAGCAGCCTCCAGCTCCTGATTGGCCCGCTTGCACTGCCCATTGCTCTGCGGATGGTAACCGGACGACAAGCTCACCGTCGCCCCTAGTGCATTGCAGAATGCCTTCCAAACCTGGGACATGAACTGGGGCCCACGATCGGAAACGATGTCAGTGGGGATCCCATGGAGGCGTACGACGTGCTGCACTAGTAGGTCCGCCGTCTCCTGTGCCGTAGGAAGCCCCTGGAGTGGAACAAAGTGAGTGGCCTTGGAAAACCGGTCTATGATGGTGAGGACTGCGGTGAAGTGGTTGGAGGAAAGGAGCCCAGTCACGAAGTCCAGCGCTATGTGGGACCAAGGTCTGCTGGCGACCGGCAACGGGCGAAGGAGACCGGCCGGCAGAGAGGAAGACATCTTCCCGGTGGCGCACTGAGCACAGGCGCGGACATAGGCGATGACGTCCCTCCGAAGCCCCGGCCACCAGAACGATCTCTGCAGGAGCTCCACCGTGTGAGTCACCCCTGGATGGCACGAAAACTTGGAGGAGTGGGCCCAATGGATCACCTCGCCCCAGGTTGATGTGGGAACAAACAGCCGCTCCGCGGGTCCTTCCCCCAGATCGGGCTCAGCCTCCTGTGCCTTCAAGACTCTCTCCCTGATGCCCCACGAGAGGGCGCCGACGACACACAAAGCTGGGAGGATGGTGTGTTTGTGCCCCTCAGCCACATCCGCAGCAAACTGCCTGGAGAGGGCGTCCGGTTTGGCGTTCTTAGCCCCGGGGCGATAGGTAATCGTAAAGTTGAAGCGCCCAAAAAATAGCGACCAACGGGCCTGACGAGAATTCAGCCACTTGGCCGTCCTCAGGTATTCCAAATTTTTATGATCAGTCCAAACTACGAAGGGTTGGGCAGCCCTCTCCAACCAGTGACGCCACTCCTCCAGGGCGAGCTTCACCGCCAGGAGCTCCTTGTCACCAATGTCGTAGTTTCTCTCCACCGGGGACAGACGACATGAGAAGAATGCGCAGGGATGGACCACCCCATCCACGGGAGAGTGCTGGGAGAGAACTGCCCCCACCCCGGAGTCAGAAGCGTCCACCTCAACCAGGCACTGAAGGGAAGGAGCCACCTGCGTCAGGATACGGGAGGACGAGAACTCCCCCTTGAGGGTGGTGAATGCCGCTGCAGCCTCCTCCGTCCACCGGAAGGTCACCTTGGGGGACGTGAGACGGGTCAAGGGGAGAGCGATCACGCTGTAGTTAGGCACAAAGCGGCGGTAAAAACTGGTGAACCCCAGGAATTGCTGCAGTTGCTTTCTTGACGGGGGGGGGGGGGCAATCCACCACTGCCTTGACCTTCTCAGGGTCGGGGAGAATCTGGTTGTGGAAGATGATAAAACCGAGAAACAAGGGAGCTCAGAAACACTTCAGAAAACCACTGTCAGTTAGCACAGTTTGTCACTAGATCTACAAGTGCAAGTTAAAACTCTACCATGCAAAGCCAAAGACATATATCAACAACACCCAGAAATGTCGCCGGTTGCTGTGGGCCCGAGCTCTTCTGAGACGGACTGAAGCAAAATGAAAAAGTGTGCTGAGGTCTGATGAGTCCATATTTCAGATTGTTTTTTGGAAATTAGGGACGTTATGTCCTCCAGGCTAAAGATAAAAATGATTGTCCAGATAGTTTTCAGTGTTAAATTCAAAAGCATCTGTGATGGTATGGGGGTATATTAGTGCCCATGGGATGGACAACTTGCATATCTGTGAAGACACCTAATGCTGAATGGTACATACAGGTTTTGGAGCAACATATGCTGACGTCTTTTTCAGGGACCTCCCTGCTTATTTCAGCCAGACAATGCCAAGCCACATTCTGTACGTGTTACAACAGTGTGGCCTTGTAGTAAAAAAGTGTGGGTACTCGACTGGCGTGCTTGCAGTCTAGACCTGGCTCCTATCGAAAATGTGTGACCCACTATGAAACACAGAATACAGCAACAGAGACCCCGGTCTGTTGGGCAACTGAAGTCGTACATCAAGCAAAAATGGGAAAGAATTCCACCTGCAAAGCTTCAACAATTACCCTGGATTTACACTGACTATGCAGTATGTTACAGCTGCGATCCAGCCTCCACAGCAAATAATTTCCATCCATCCATCCATCCATCTTCTACTGCTTTTCCAGAGGTCTGGGTCGCGGAGGCAGCAGTTCAAGCAGAGAAGCCCAGACTTCCCTCTCCCCCGCCACCTGTTCCAGCTCTTCAGAGGGGATACCAAGGCGTTCCCAGACCAGCTGGGAGACATAGTCCCTCCACCGAGTCCTGGGTCTGCCCCGGGGTCTCCTCCCAGTGGGACGTGCCTGAAACACCTCAAGTGGGAGGCGTCGAGGAGGCATCCTAATCAGATGCCCATACCACCTCAACTGACTCCTTTCAATGTGGAGGAGCAGCGGTTCTACTCTGAGCCTCTCCCGGATGACTGAGCTCCTCACCCTATCTCTGAGGGTGAGTCCAGCAATCCTACGGAGAAAGCTCATTTCAGCCGCTTGTATCCGTGATCTCGTTCTGTCGGTCATTACCCAATGCTCGTGACCATAGGTGAGAGTAGGAACGTAGATTGACTGGTAAATCAACAGCTTTGCCTTAGAACTCAGCTCCCTCTTCACCACAACAGACCGGTACAACGTCTGCATCACTGCAGATGCTGCTCCAATCCGTCTGTCGATCTCTCGCTCCATTTTCCCCTCACTCGTGAACAAGACCCCAAGATACTTAAACTTCTCCACTCAGACTTGGAGGTGCTGATTCTCATCCCAGCCACTTCACACTCAGTGGAAAACCATCCCAGCAAGAGCTGTAGGTCATTGCTGGATGAAGCCAACAGGACAACATCATTTGCAAACAACAGAGATGAGATCCTGTGGTCACCAAGCATGACACCCTCCATTCCCTGGCTGCGCCTAGAAATCCTGTCCATTAAAATTATCAACAGGATCAGTGACAAAGGGCAGCCCTGGCGGAGTCCAACTCTCACTGGGAATGAATCTGACCGAGTGTTGGCAATACGAACCAAACTCTCCAAACTCCAATACGAACCAAACTCTCACAACGGTCGTACAGAGGCCGAATAGCTCGTAACAACAAGCCCGCTACCCCATACTCCCGAAGCACCCCCCACAAAAATCCACGAGGGGCGCGGTCAAATGCCTTCTCCAAGTCCACAAAACACATGTAAACTGGTTGGGCAAACTCCCACGAACCCTCAAGAATTCTCAAGAGGGTAAAGGGCTGGTCCGATGTGCCATGGCCAGGACGAAAACCACATTGCTCTTCCTGAATCCGAGGTTCGACCAATGGCCGGACTCTCCTCTCCAGTACCTTGGCATAGACCTTCCCAGGGAGGCTGAGGAGTGTGATCCCTCTAAAGTTGGAGCACACCCTCCGGTTCCCTTTTTTGAAGAGAGGAACCACCACTCCGGTTTGCCATGCCAAAGGCACTGCCCCCGACCTCCACGCAATGTTGCAGAGGCGTGTCAACCATGACAGCCCAACAACATCCAGGGCCTTGAGGTACTCAGGGCGAATCTCGTCCACCCCCGGGGCCTGGCCACCAAGGAAATTTTTAACCACCTTGGCGACCTCAGCCCCTGTGATAGGCGAGTCATCCCCCTCATTCCCAAACCCTGCTTCCTCTGTGGAAGGCTTATCAGTGGGATTGAGGAGATCCTCAAAGTATTCCTTCCACCGCCCGACGATATCCCCAGTCGAAGTCAACAGTGTCCCATCCGCACCATACACAGTGCGGACGGGGAGCTGCTTTCCCCTCCTGAGCCGCCGGACAGTTTGCCAGAATCTCTTCAAGGCCGACCGAAAGTCTTGTTTCATGGCCTCACCGAACTCCTCCCATACCCGGGTTTTTGCTTCAGCAACCACCCAAGCTGCACTCCGCTTGGCCTGCCGGTACACCTCAGCTGCTTCGGGAGTCCTACAAGCCAACCAAGCTTGATAGGACTCCTTCTTCAGCTTAATGGCCCCCCTCACCACTGGTGTCCACCTCTTGGTTCGGGGGTTGCCACCACGAGATGCACCGACCACCTTGCGGCCGCAGCTCTGGGCCACCGCTTCAACAACAGAGGTGGAGAACATGGCCCATTCAGACTCCATGTCTCCAGACTCCCTCGGAATGTGATTGAAGTTCTTCCGGAGGTGGGAGTTGAAGACCTCCCGGACAGGGGCCTCAGCCAGACGTTCCCAGCACACCCTCACTATACGTTTAGGTCTACCAGGTCTGGATGGCTTCCTCCCCTGCCATCAGTTCCAACTCACCACCAGGTGGTGATCAGTTGACAGCTCTGCACCTCTCTTTACTCGGGTGTCCAAGACATACGGTCGAAGGTCTGATGACACGATAACAAAATCGATCATCGACCTGCAACCTAGGGTGTCCTGGTGCCAGGTGCACATATGGACACCCTTATGCTTGAACATGGTGTTCGTTATGGACAGACTGTGGTTAGCACAGAAGTCCAGTAACTGAACACCACTTGGGTTCAGATCGGGCAGACCGTTCCTCCCAATCACCCCCCTCCAGGTTCCACTGTTGTGGCCCACGTGCGCATTGAACTCCCCCAGTAGGACAATGGAGTCTCCAAGAGGAGCACCCTCCAGCACCCCAGTCACAGACTCCAAAAAGGGTGGGTACTCTGAAACATCATTTGGTGCATAGGCACAAATGATGGTCAGGACCCGTTTCCCAACCCGAAGGCGCAGGGAAGCAACCCTTTCATCCACCGGGGAAAACTCCAATATAGAGGCAGCAAGGTGGGGGGATACAAGAATACCCACCCCTGCTCGTCGCCTCTCGCCTGGGGTAACTCCAGAAAAGGTCAAGCTCCAGCCCCTGTCCAGGAGACTGGTTCCGGAACCGGAGCTGTGTGTTGAGGTGAGGCCGACTATATCTAGCCGGTATCTCTCAACCTCGTACACCAGCTCAGGCTCCTTCCCCACCAGAGAGGTGACATTCCACGTACCAAAAGCCAGTTTAGAAAGCTTGGGATCAGTCCGCCAAGGTCTCCGCCTTTGACCGCCACCTAATCCACATAGCACCGGACCCCCATGATCCCTCCTGCAGGTGGTGAGCCCACTGGAGGGCGGACCCATGAAACTCCTTCGGGCTGAGCCCGGCCGGGTCCCATGGGTGGAAACCCGGCCACCAGATGCTAGCCTTCGAGCCCCTCCCCCAGGCCTGGCTCCAGGGTGGAGCCCCGGTAACCCCATACCGGGCGGGGTACACTGAATCCTTGATATACAATTTATCATGAGAGTCTGTTGGATCGTTCTTAGTCTGGCCCTTCACCCAGGACCAGTTTGTCTTGGGTGACCCTATCAGAGTCAAATTGCCCTGGACAACATAGCTCCTGGGATCACTGGGGCACGCAAACCCCCCCACCACGATAAGGTGACAATCCATGAGGGGATCCATTCTCGCCAATTTTCTAATCCCCACCTGGTCTGGACCACTGTGGAACGAATTTGGCTTGTCAGATTTGGTTCGCTAATAAAATGCAACAAGTCCATTTTTGACGGATGCCGGATACAATCCACAAGGAAATCCCACTGCATCTTGCAATATTTAATAGCCGTTTGATCATTAAAAACGACTTAAGGATCATCCGTTATTTTCTGAAGTCTACTCCTCCACCACTGTGTCAGAGAAGGTAAAAACTTGTCTAAACATACAAACGCTTCATAGAATTAAAATTAACAGCCTACTTACGTTTAATTTAGCGCCCAAAAATCCAGGTGGGGAGCCAATACATCACTTCCTTGAATCATCATCGTGATTGGTTCATCTCCATCACTCTCTGGTCTTTCTTGAGATCTTGCGTTATTTTGTATAATTCTTACATGATCTTGTATTTCAAACTCTGTTCTCATCCATGCTGCAGCAAAACACAAACAGCGCTGGTAGGGATGGACGCAAGAGTTCATCTGTACTGCAACGAACTGCATCTGGAGTCAGTGTAAATCCTGCGTTAGTATCCTCTGTTCTAAAATGGTTATTGAGTGTTGTTAAAGGGAAAGATGATGTAACAAAGTGGTAGACATGCCCCTGTTCTAGCTTTTTTGGAACATGTTGCAGGCATCAAATTCTAACTAAATGAGTGAATATTTAAAAAAATAAAACAATAAAATTTATCAGTTTGAACTTTAAATATCTTGTTTTTGTAGTTACTCAATTGAACATCGGTTGAAAAGGATTTTAAATCATTGCATTTTGTTGTTATTTATGTTTTACACAACGTCCCAACTTCACTGGAACTGGGGTTGTATTTTATTGAATAGTTTTACTGCAGGATACTGTTATTTGATGACATTTATGAAGAAAAACATATACTTAAGTACATGTGGCCTGAGCGATGGCCTAGTAGTAGGTCATCTGCCCTACAGCTGAGTCATACCAAAGACCATATAAAAATGGTGCTTTCTGCCTTCTAGCTTGGTGCTCAGCATAATGGAATGGAGAAAGAAAAAGGTTAATAGCTATCAAATATGGAAGACATCAACCCCAGGGCATTGGCTGAAAAATGTGATGTCTATGCATCTATGATCATATCGCACAGCCAACTGAATGCATAACAACAAAACTGAGTGGTGTAAAGTGAATTTTGTGGTACTCTGAGTTAGTTTTGATTTCAGTTATTTAAAAACTGTTCAGAAGAAACGGAAGATGGCAGAGAGGCATAACGCTTAAACAGAGAGCTCTCCCTAGTCGGATTAAAAATCTTTGGTAAATGGCCAACTCGACATAAATAGATCAATAAACCAAGGGATGAAAACACGAAGAACCCGGGCACACGGACAAAAGGAGGGTAAAACTAAAGAATCCCTCTTCAACAACACTGGAGAAATCGCTGAACACGAGGCCCAAAAAAACGAGGTGACTACAACAGAGAAAATGGAGGACGCCAACCTCGATGTTATGAACACTGGCTTCGCCAATATAAGTAAGGACATAAAAGACTTCAAGTGACAACTCCAACAGGATTTAACGGCTCTTAAGGAAGAACTGAAAAAAGAGATAAAGGAGGAAATTATGGCTCTCCGAAAAGAAATGGACCGCAAGCTAGCAGAAAACATGGAGTTGCTGCGCAATCAACGGGCATGTATGGCAGAAGCACAGGCTCGAATATCAGAGTTGGAAGACTGGAAGACTGAGGCAAGCGAGCTGCTACAGACCCTGACGACACAAACACAGAGGATGCAGGAAAAAATAACCGACCTGGAGAGCAGGTCCAGGCAGAGCAATATACGCATCTTCGGGATTCCGGGGGGCACTGAAGGCAACTCGATGACGAAATTCATTGATCGATTCTTATAAAAAGAGTTTGAGCTGCCCAATGAAACAGACCTGCAGATCCAACGTGCGCACAGAGCCTTGGCACAGAACCCAAACTCAAACTCTACACCCAGGTCAGTTGTGGTAAACTTGTTAAAATACGACGTAAAGGAAAGAATCCTGACACAAGCGTGGAAAAAAAAGATACGAGTTGGCGACAAACAGATATTCTTTGACCATGACTACCCGACAGAAATTGTGCAGCAGCGAAGGAAATATGCCAACATTAAAAAAATGCTGAAAGAGAAAAAAATTAGATTCCAAATGCCGCTTTTTACCTTATCTTAACTACTGTGTAGAAGTCTGGGGAAACACCTACAAAACCAACCTACAGTCAATATGCACATTACAAAAAAGAGCTATAAGGATAATAAACAATGCAGGATATAGAGACCATACCAATTCGTTGTTCTTAAAGTCACATGTCATAAAGTTCATCGATTTAGTTAAATTTAAGACAGCACAAGTAATGTACAGGGCAATTAATAATTAACTACCAACTAATATACAAAAAATATTTAAAAAAGAGACAATGATCATAATTTGAGGGGAGACTTAAACTTTACAAAACCCAAGATACGTACTACCAAGAAAAGTATGTGCATATCTGTCTGTGGGGTGGATTTATGGAACAGTCTAGAGCCGGAACTGAAACTATGTACAAACAGAAATCAATTCAAAAAGAGGTATAAGCATCATTTGCTGAAAGGGTATATGTTAGAAGGGTAGTAGTTATATGTACGATTCATTATGTTCACTCTGGGATATTATGGGACACTATGGAATGGTGGGTAGGACAGCACTGTGTATATCTGTGTTGTTTGAGGCTGGTTTTGTTGTATGGACATCATTGTATGTTAGAATGGATGGGTGTTAATGTTGATTTGTAAAAAATACAGTAAATTGTTTACTTGGGGTCTTACAGGTGGTAATTTGTATAAAATTCACATGGGTGTATCTATGGAAAAGAGGAGATGGAATTAATAAGTGTTCACTTCTTCCTTCTCCCTTTCGAACAGTGTATAATGTTACTTTATTGCATTTGCCATTTGCTTGTATTTGTTATATTTTTGTGTTCGAAATAAACTATCTATCTATCTATCTATCTATCCGCTAACGAAGATGAGAATTCTTTGGGAGGACGGCGTGAAAACCTACAACACGGCCAGAGAGGCAATGCGGGACATGAAGGAGCGAGGCTTTGTGGTGAGTGTACCCGAGGAAGCGGCTGGAGCAGCGGCGGCACGGAGCGCATCGAGACAGCCGGAGTGGAGGCGAGTGAGCGGCAGAGGGCGGGAGACGGACGTGGCGCACCGAGCCCAAGAAAAACTGCAAGGCTTTCAACGGAAAGCCTAGATTATAACAAAGATTAAGAAGGGCACAGAAGAAATGAAGGCCAAGAAGACAAGGTAAAAGAGAAACAAACGGCTAGGAGAGGTTAAAGTGATTTTTGTTGGACATTTCTAGACTAATGACTATTACTTGGATAGTAACTACAGGTCTAGGGAGGGCCCCTCACTCGGTGAGGACATTCCCTCCACCCTCCAACAGGGACCAAGGGGCAGAAGAAAGGCCCAAAGTACGGAGGTCGAGATTCGTTAATGTGTTTTTGTACATATATGTGTTAGTTTTGTTGTTAAAGGGGCTAGGAGCACAAGTTAAAAAAATGGAAAAACATGAATATGGTTAAAAATCTTAAGATAATGACATTAAACGTGAATGGTCTGAACTCACCTGTTAAAAGAGAAAGAATAATAAGAAAATTCAAGAAGGAAAAAGCCGAAATTATATTTATGCAAGAGACACATTTGAACAAGACAGAACATGAGAAACTAAAGAGATTTGGCTATAAGAACTCCTACTACAGTTCATTTAAGGGAGGAACTAAAAGGGGGGTTATGATACTAATTTCAAATAAAATACAATTTGAATGTGAACAAGAAATCCAGGATAAAGAAGGCAGATATGTAATAATAAAGGGAAGAATAGATGGTACAGTATACAGATCACATTAGTGAACATCTATGCTCCACCAGAAAGTGACAAGGGTTTTTTTCAACAACTGTTTGATCTCATAGCAACACACAGTGAAGGAGTCCTAATTTGTGGAGGAGACTTAAATGCCATCATGGATCATGAAGTTGACACAACAAGTGTTAAGAAGACAAAAAAACATGTAACAAAGTTCATGAGAACCTCACTGGCAGAAATGGGTATGGTAGACATATGGAGGGACCTGCACCCACTCGAAAAAGACTATACACATTATTCAGCAGTCCATAAAGTACACTCTAGAATAGACTACTTCCTTATGAATGAAGGTGACAGACACAGGGTGAGAAATTGTCGGATTGGAGGGGCAGAAATATCAGATCATAATCCTATATACATGGAAATAACTGTTTGAACTTCTATCTTCTGGTCGTCGTTACAGATCACTGAAGGTCAAAACCACCCGTCACAGGAACAGTTTCTTTCCTCAAGCCATCACTCTGATGAACTCCTAACATTCACCTAGTCCTACCTGTTGCTGTACTCATGACTTTTCATCCATTATTACATTGCACATAACTCTCACACTGCTTTTTACTTCATTCACATTATATCACTGAATCTGAGTCCACATTGAAATACTGTGTGACTGTATATTTTTTCATATATTTCTGCAAAGTGTGGTTAGTCTGAGTAAATAACTGCATATATTCCTGTATATATTTGCATCCTTTTATAGAAACGTGGACAGACTGTAATTTACTGTACATACTCTGTTGTCATTGAATCCTTATTTAAATCCTCCACCTGAACAACGAGAGCAAGTTTTTAGCCAAAGTCAAATTCCTTGTATGTGTTGTGCATACTTGGCCAATAAAGCTGATTCTGATTCTGATTCTGAAATATATTTAAACAATAGAAAACGACAAACAACATGGAAACTTAATGTAGGACTATTAAATGATGAGAAAATGAAAGAAAGAATAAAGGTAAACATAAATGAGTATATCGAGGAGAATGATAATGGAGAAGTGGACCCAACAATACTATGGGATGCACTAAAAGCTGTGTTAAGAGGTAGATTAATTGTTGAATCAGGAAAAGCAAAAAAGTCTAAACTGGAATCATATGAACAAAGATGTGAGAGACTGAGGGAATTAGAACGTAAACATCAAAACACAAATGACCCCAAAATATATCAAGAAATTAAGGAAGAAAAAATAAAGATAAAAGAAATACAAATAGATGAAATTGAAAGGAAAAATAGATATTTAAAACAAAAATATTATGAAACGGGGCCAAAGGCCACAAAACTGCTGACAAAACAGTTAAGAAAACAACAAACAATGAATAATGTATATAAGATTAAGGACCCCATCACAAATAAAACCACAGTTACCCCAGAAAACATCGAAGAAATATTCCATAAATTCTATCAGGAACTATACTCGCAACCTGAAGAGACAAATGTTAAGGATATTAAAAAATTTCTATGCACATTGGACTTGCCATCAATAAGAAACCAACAAAATGAAAAGCTAACAGCAGAAATAACAACACAAGAGATTAAAGATGTGATTAAGTCACTAAAAAATGGTAAATCACCAGGTAGTGACGGATACCCGTCTGAGTTTTATAAACTGTTTATAGAAGAACTCACGCCACAGCTCCTAAAGACATTTAATTGGACATTAAACAACAACAAAATACCTCCATCATGGAAAGAAGCCATTATTTCAGTTATTTTAAAGCCAGGGAAAGATAGGGAACAATGCGGAAACTATAGGCCAATCTCTTTATTAAATGTGGATTATAAAATATATACAACAATTATCTGTAAACGAATAAAGACATTCTTGACGGAATTGATAGAGGATGATCAAACTGGTTTCATAGAGGGACGCCAAGCACATGATAATATCAGGAGAACAATACACATAATTAATCAAATACATAAAGAAAAGAAAAGCGCAGTAATAATGAGTTTAGACGCAGAAAAAGCATTTGATAGGGTTAATTGGATGTTCCTATATAATGTGCTGGAACGCTTTGGATTTAACGAAAAGTCAGTGCTATGCATAAAGACACTGTATCAAAAACCTGTGGCAAGAATCAAGATAAACGGTAGCTTAACAGACAAAGTAAATATACAAAGATCAACTAGGCAGGGATGCTGCCCATCGCCCACCTTGTTTGCTCTGTTCATAGAGCCACTGGCTCAAGCGATGAGATAAAATAAGAAATTAAAAGGTGTAACAATAAAGGGAGCGGAACACAAGATTGGGCTATTTGCAGACGATATTATAGTTTACCTTGAACAACCAGATGAATCAATAATGGAAATGATGGACTTGATAGAAAATTTTGGAAAATTATCAGGATACAAGATAAACATAACAAAAACACAAATACTGACATTCCACTATAACCCTTTAAACCAGATAACTGATAAGATCAAACTAAACTGGAAACAAAAAGAAATAAAATACCTTGGAGTGAACATACCTAAAGATTTAAGCAAAATCTATAAAGCAAACTATGATAGGTTAGAACAAGAAATAAAAAAAGATATTGATAGATGGTCAATCTTAAATATGGATCTGAATTCAAAAATTAAGACAGTCAGACTTCCGGTCTGGACACCATGGTGATAGCAGCTTAACGCTGAAGCTCCCAGACCCGATCCAGGAAAATATCTTGAAAATCAGATTTAACGGATTTTTGGAAGAGTGAAAATCAAGAGACAAAGTCATCATGCCTAAAGGAAAACAGAAGAAATCGACATTTACCAGGCCAGGACACGCATCGGCCGGAGAATCTGATCCGGATGATTTCCATTCAGAAGATGAGGAGCAGAATGAAGCTAGCAACAAGGTTAGCTTAAAAACGGTACTTAAAGAATTAAGACGATTTCGCCGAGAGTGTTGGGCCGAATTTCGTGAAATCAAAGACGAAATAAAAAGGACAAACAGCAGAGTGGACCAGGCCGAGGACCGAATTTTGGAAGCAGAGGAAAGAATAAAAGGGCTGGAAGATACCGTGCTGGAACTGCACAAACGACAGTCTAGACTGGAGGCTAAGCTAACCGACCAAGAAGGAAGACTAAGAAGAGACAACATAAGAATTCACGGTCTGAAAGAAGGAGTCGAGGACGGTTTCACCACAATGGCGGAATGCGTGGAATCCTTACTGAGAGAGAAATTGGATAGTCCCCAAAACACCGACTTGAAGATAGAAAGGGCGCACCGTACATTAGCCCCTAGGCCGGCGGCGGAAGCGCCACCAAGATCGGTGGTGGTGAAGTTCTCCAACTCCAAAATAAAAGAAGAGGTTGTAAGACTGGCTTGGCAGAAAAAAGGATTTATGCACCAAGAGAGAAAAGTTTTCGTGGAACACGACTACGCTCCAGAGGTCCTTAAAAAGCGTCGGGAATACAACGACGCTAAAAAGATACTACGAGAGAAGAAACTGCGCTTTCAGACTCCATTTCTGACGAAGCTGCGGGTTTTTTACGGGGATGAGACGTGTCTCTACAACTCGGCGGAAGAAGCAACCACGGATATGGCGAGAAGAGGACTCCCGGTAACGGTGTATAAACCCGCAGCAGACCCGATCGAAAGAATCAAGGCTCAAACGTGGTCCACACAGAGGCCCTCAAAATCCACGGGCCAGCAGCGGGAAACCCAGCGCCAGAGCTACAAGAAAAAACTGGCCGTTTACAGGAGGGAATAACGATATTTTTAGTCAATCTGTGCATCCAACCCTCCTCCTACAAGGTAACAAACATTAAAGGAGATGCAGAATCAGCAAGTGGTAAAGCATTTTATGGAACAGACATAATATTAGAAACAAATAAGTCTTTAAAAAAAACAAAACTTGTTAAAATAGAAATATGACAATGAACCACATGATCTCTCCACACTAACAAATACTGTATTAACGTGACTGTTTGCTGTGATGGTGGTGGGAGGTTGCGCACAATTTCATAGGGTATAGGCATAAAAAAAAAAAAATCATTACAAGTTCGGATTGGGATCTGAAACTCACGTTAAAAACATGGGACAACTTACAGGGGTAAGAGAGGGCCCTCAGCACGTAACGGAATCTGAGGAATTTCCCTCAGAGCCAACACACCATCAAGGCTCTTCTAAGGTCACTAAAAAAGACCTCAGCTCAGGAAGATCTTTTGTCAGTTTTTTGTTTTAAAGTTTTATATACTATGTTCTTAATGTTTTTTATGTTCTTAATGTTCTTTCAGTTTCTGAGTAGCATAAAAGAGGGCCACCACGCTGTTATACTAAATAAGACAACACAATGGAGAAACAGGGTGTAACCAAAATAATCTCATATAATGTAAAAGGGATCCTGAATCCAGTTAAAAGATCCAAGATTCTAGGCAAAATGAAAAAAGACAAAGCAGGAATAATATTTTTACAGGAAACCCACCTAACAAACGTGGAGCACACTATACTCAATAGACAAGGGTTTAAAATGATCTCTTCATCTTCATATAAATCAGGGAGGAGGAGGGGGGTAGCGACATTGATCTCAACCAAAATTATTTTTGAAAAAAAATCAGAACACAAAGATAAAGAAGGGAGATACAGTATGGTACTTGGGCGGCTAGAGGGAGAAGATATCACCCTGCTGAATGTATATGCACCTCCAGGGGTTAACTGGAAATTTTATAAAAATGTATTTGACCTAATGATAACTAAAGCCCAAGGTTTAGTGATATGTGGTGGAGACTAAAATCTAAGACTGAATCCATACTGGGATGCATCAGGTAATTCTCCACATCAAAATAACACTCAAAGTAGAAAAACTCGGATGCTACTAAAAGAAATGGGAATCTGTGACGTGTGGAGGGAATTCAACCCCAGTGTAAAAGATTATACATTTTACTCAGCACCACATTCATCATACTCAAGGATTGACTATTTTTTTATGTTTAATAGAGACATTGGAAGAGTAAAAACATGTAAAATAGGACTGATGGATCTCTCTGACCACAGTCCGATCTATATGGACTTAAGTATCCAAAAATACACAAATAATACATTTTATTGGAGGTTAAATTCAAATGTGCTGAAAGGACCACTGAAAGATGAATTGGAATCAGATATTCTCAGATATTTGGAAGAAAATGATAATGGAGAAGTATCCCCTTTAATACTGTGGGACGCATGCAAAGCTGTAATAAGGGGAAAGATTATCGCAAAACTGGCAATCCAAAAGAAACTGAGACAAGAAAAACTAATCACATTAGAGTCAGAACTTAAGAACCTAGAAAAAGAGCACAAAGATAACACTCATTCTAATGACGCGCTCAAAATTAAGGAAATTAAAAAACAAATAAATGAGATCTACACAATAGAAATCCAGAAGAAACTTACATTTCTGAAACAAAAATACTATGAAACAGGCAGCAGATTGGCAAAATTGCTAGCCTATAAATTGAGGAAACAACAAACGGAGAGAGCAATCTACAAAATCAGAGACCCAGTATCAAAGGAAATAAAATTTAGAATTCAGGATATTCTTAAAAGCTTCGAGAACTACTATAAGAACTTGTACTCCCTCAAAAAACATAAAAACGCATCCGAAACATTCCTAAACACATTAAACCTTCCCCAACTTACTGAGTCACAAAATAAAACACTACTGTCAGAAATACAACCTAAAGAATTAGAAAAAGCAATTATGAAACTTAAAGCTAACAAATCCCCAGGAGCAGATGGCTATACAGCAGAGTGGTACAAAACCTTTAAACAGCAACTATCTCCTCTCCTCCTGAAAACATTTAACTATGTCCTCCACACAGGGGAAATCCCCCCCCCTCCTGGAGAGAAGGGGTCATTGCAGTCATACCTAAACCTGAAAAGGATAAACTAGACTGCTCCAACTACAGACCAATCAGTGTGTTAAATCAGGACTATAAGCTTTTTACCACTATCCTTGCCAAAAGGTTAGAAAATATACTGACAGACTTAATTCATTTAGACCAAACAGGTTTTATAAGACAAAGACAGACACAAGACAACATTAGACGCACTTTACACATAATTCATCATATAAAAAAATATAACTTAAATGCAGCCATATTGGAATTAGATGCTGAAAAAGCATTTGATTCGGCCGACTGGTCTTTCCTATATAGGATCTTATCCAGTTTCAATTTTCATAACAACTTCATTAGAACTATCCAGGCATTATATAAAAAACCAACAGCTAAAATAAGGATTAACGGTAAATTATCATCATCTTTTGAACTGGAAAGAGGATGTCGTCAGGGCTGCCCCTTGTCTCCACTGCTCTTTGCAATCTCCATAGAACCTCTGAGCCAATGGATAAGACAGAATCAAAAAATTAGAGGTATTACACTTGGTCAGAAGGAACACAAAATAGCACTCTTTGCTGATGACATTTTAATATACCTGGGGCAGCCGGACACCTCTTTTCCAGAACTAATTTCAGTTTTTTCAGAGTATGGAGATCTATAGGGGTACGAAATAAACATGCATAAAACCCAAGTTTTAACATTCAACTATGACCCAAATCAATATTTACTAAGCAAACTCAAAACTAACTGGGAGATGGAATCTATGAAATATCTGGGGGTCAATATCCCGAAACAACTCAACAAAATTATAACACTGAACTATGATCCATTGATGGCAAAAATAAAATCTGATCTAGCAAGATGGAATATGATACCATTCTTGGGTACCGCACAAAGAATTGAAGCAGTCAAAATGAATATACTTCCACATCATCTATACCTTTTCCAAACAATACCGGTAGAACCTCCCAAAAAAACATGGCAAGAACTGGATAGAAGGATCTCAAGATTCATATGGCAGGGTAAGAGACCTAGAATCAGCTATAGAACCCTACAGCTAAACAAAGACAAAGGTGGGCTCGCGCTGCCAAATATCAGGGACTATTTTAAAGCCGCACAAATTAAAACTTTAGTAGAGATATGTAACCCAGTCTACACTGCACAATGGAAGGAGATGGAATGCCAAATAACAAGTGACATTCCCCTACAGGCGATAATAGGGAACAATGCCTTACCTAAACTTTTGAATAACACTAACCCGTGGATAGAGACCCTGCTAAAAATTTGGTTTAAGATAGTCAGAGAGAATCAAACTAAAGAACCCTATCGATTTCTGCAATGGATTGCCTATGATCAAGACTTTACTCCTAATAAAACAGACACTAGATTTAAAAAGTGAAAAGAGAACCGACTGATAAAATATTACGATTTTTTTAAAGGGCAAATTTTAAGAAGTTTTGAAGATTTGAAAAAACAAGGTCTAATAAATCAAGACCGTTACAGGTTCTTTCAGCTTAGACACCACATAAACAAAATACTTAAAAAGGAGGATTTGGAAAGGGCCCAGTCAGGTGTTCTGAAGGTCTTCTTAATGGCATATAAAGGGATCCCAGGGATCAGATACATCTCTAAAATATACCAAGGTCTTCAAGACTTAAAAGGAGACAACACACCATATATAAAAGAGAGATGGGAAAAAGAGGGGAATTTCACTTTACAACTGGAAATATGGGAAAAGCTAAAAAAAAAAAACAACAATGGAAAAGTACCTCATCCCTGCAGTGGAGAGAATTTGGATGGAAAAATTTGGCAAGATTTTTCAGAACACCTGCACAAAACAAATTTACTCGTAAGGGGTTGAATTGTTGGCGCTTCTGTGGTGAAGAGACTGCAAATCATTTTCATGTGTTTTGGTCATGCCCAGTTATCCACCAATATTGGACCAATGTACAGACAGTATTGGGGAAAATATTCAAAATAACAGTCCCCTTTTCTTTTGTAACTTTGTATTTGGGTTTACTACCGGAATCACTGGAAAGACGAGGAGAAAAATACTTATTCACTGTTTTAATATTGGCAAGTAAAAAAGCTCTAACAAAAAAATGGATGTTGAAGGATTGTCCTACACCTGAAGATTGGATTAACGTGATTCAAGACATTTACTCGATGGAAAAGTTGACATTCGCACTGAGACAGGACATGGATGGGTTCTTGAACTTTTGGCAACCCTGGATCGCATATGTGTCTTCCATCAGATCTAATCTTTGACAAATACCATTTCAATAATGGCACCTCTCTTTGTTCCAATGCTACTCAGATGCTCTTTTATTTTTATTTTTTTTTGTTCTTTTGTTTTGTTTTTGTTTTTTCTTGGTTTTTTTTGTTTGTTTTTTGTTCTTTCTTTAATTCTCTTTTTCTTTCACTTAACAAAAAGGGTGTTGTAATAATTATTCTTCCAATGTTGTCAAAAAAAAAAAAAGGGAACGTGATGAAAATGTAAACAATGCAATGCTGTAATGACATGTATACCCTTTACAAAAACTTAAAGTAGAACTGAACTGAACGGCATTGAACAGCACTGGGTGATAGTACATACAATTATAAAGATAATTTATCATTGGCACCCCCTCCACAAATCCCGGAATCTTGGAGAAAATCACGATTTTTAATTTCCCGCCCTGAAAAATCAGACAAATCCGCCAATTAACCGGAAGTGCAGCCGGAGTTCCGCGTGACGTCACGAGTGTGACACAGTCCTCCATGTTTACCATTGCGAGCACGTCGACACTGGTTGTTTTTGGTGCATTTTGTCGTGATAGTCGACTACAAAACACTTCCAACACCTGGGAAGATCTGTTCAGTAGCCAAGGAAAGCTGTCATGGCAACGAAAGAAAAGAAAGGGGGAGGAAAAGCGACCGGGTAGCGATGCGTTTCTAGATATAGATATTACAGTGATCCCTCACTTATCGCGTTTAATGGGGACCAGAACCGACCGCGAAAAGTGAAAAACCATTCAGGACCGGTGACGAGACAGAGGAGGATGCAGGAGTGTGGCAGGTGGCAGGCGTGCACAAGCGAGCCCGGGAGACAGAGACCTAATGCACCTGTGACAGCAGCTGGCAGACGGCGATGCAGAGGCGAGGTCCGCCGCCGGGGAATACAGTGATCCCTCACTTATCGCATTTAATGGGGACCAGAACCGACTGCGAAAAGTGAAAAACCGCGAAGTAGCGTCACCCACCCCCAAGGGCGTCACAAGCACTACTTTGCACAAAAAGGCACAAGAGAACAGCGAAAAGTGCCACTAAGCAACACGAGCGATAAAGAAGGCGCTCTGCAGGGAGAGAAGCTGGGTAAAACGTCTCAGCCAATCAGCTTGCGAGATTCCCGAGCGGTGAAGAGGTGGGCGGAGAGGAGTGGAGCGGTGGTCAGAGAGGTGGATTTTGAGTTGTGCGGGCTCTCCGTGTTGATACCTGATGTTCTAATGCAGTCCATCAGGTATCAACATGGAGAGCCCGCACAACTCAAAATCCACCTCTCTGACCACCGCTCCACTCCTCTCCGCCCACCTCTTCACCGCTCGGGAATCTCGCAAGCTGATTGGCCGAGACGTTTTACCTCGCAAGCTGATTGGCCGAGACGTTTTACCCAGCTTCTCTCCCTGCAGAGCGCCTTCTTTATCGCTCGTGTTGCTTAGTGGCAGTTTTCGCTGTTCTCTTGTGCCTTTTTGTGCAAAATAGTGCTTGTGACGCCCTTGGGGGGGGGTGACGCTACTTCGCGGTTTTTCACTTTTCGCGGTCGGTTCTGGTCCCCATTAAACGCGATAAGTGAGGGATCACTGTATTCCCCGGCGGCGGACCTCGCCTCTGCATCGCCGTCTGCCAGCTGCTGTCACAGGTGCATTAGGTCTCTGTCTCCCGGGCTCGCCCTTGTGCACGCCTGCCACCTGCCACACTCCTGCATCCTCCTCTGTCTCGTCACCGATCCTGAATGCCTCTTCACTCTGAAAACTCTGGTTTTCTTGACTGCTGGAACTGCTATCACCTGCCATTGTTGTTTTGTTTAGGGATCACACTCGTGACGTCATGCAGTGTCGTCTGCACTACTTCTGGTTTGTTTGGCACTGCCAGCCAGAGGCAAAAGTTTATCGGCTTATAGCTTGGCCATCGCACGGCCTAAAAATTTCTTTTATGTGTTGAAAAATACAATAGGTAATAAGGAATTTATCTGCTATTCTACTTTTTGCGCCAAAAGGTGGGTTCAGTTCTACTTTAAATTAAAAAAAAAAAAAAAAAATTAAGACAGTCAAAATCAGCATACAACCTAGACTGCTTTACCTCTTCCAGGCTCTACCAACAGAGATTCCTGGTGCCCAGTTCTCAAAGTGGGACAGGATGATATCGAGATTTGTTTGGGGAGGTAAAAAGCCGAGAGTGAAATATAAAACTCTCCAATTACCAAAAGAGAAAGGAGGCATGGGCCTACCGAGTCTAAAGGAATATTACTACTCAGCACAAATAAGATATATCATATGTTGGTGCAACGGAGGTTGGCTGCACGGTGGCGCAGTGGTTTAGCACTGTGGCAGCACAGTTTTACCCTCGGCCGGGGGACCGCGGGGATCATGAGATCGTGGGTTCGATCCCAGCCCCCGACCAACAGTGAGCTGTGTGGAGTTTGCATGTTCTCCCCGTGTTGCGCGGGTTTACTCCGGGATTTCTCCGGTTTCCTCCCGCACACCAAAAACATGTAGGTTTAGGGCGCTCGCGCACGCAGCGACCAGCAGCCGGTGGCTTGTCACCAGACTGCAAACCAAGTCTACCTACGGGTACAAATAAGTAACAAAAAAAAAAAAAAAAAAAACAAAAAAAAAAAAAAACGGAGGATACGAGGCAAAATGGAAAGAAATGGAAAAGGAAATTGAGGGACTCCCAGTACAAAGCATAATAGGAGATAAGGATGCATATTAGCAAATCAAACAAATAGACCCAATCACTAAATTTACTTTGGAACTGTGATATAAAATAGTACAAAAGTATAATATAAAGGAGGACATAAAACTATTGAACCAGCAAAGCAAGATAGGGGATACAAAAATCTGGTGAACAAGGGAATCACAGCATGGGTCAATATGGGAAAAAAAGATTTCGGGAGTTTTGTAAACATGAGAAGAAAATTTAAACTAGAAAAATCTGAATTCTTCAGATATCTGCAGATGAGAGATTATTATATGAGGAAGATTAGGCATAATCTCCACACAGATGTGAGCGAGATTATACAATTCATTTTAAGCTTGTATGCAGGAAATAAAATAAGAATTATTTCAAAGCTATATCAGAAACTTACGGCAAACAAACATTCAAGCAACTATATAAAGGAGAAATGGGAGAAAGAGCTAAATTTAAACATAACAGAAGAAAACTGGCAATGTAGAGAATGCGTTCAAGGATGAGGCTGAGTTTATTTCTCAGGTTCAGCTTTATTATGAGAACACATACTCTAGCAATCTCTAAACAAGAAAAGAGGCTGAGCAATGAAATACCACACTCTTATACTGCTGGAGCCACGAAACCTAAGTCACATGGTGCTTTAGCAAACATACAATCACATGGTACTTAATCCCAGTCACAATGCAACTCTTTGATGTTTCACTATTGTCTCTTATCCCTCGATGTTCCGGGAATCCTTCTGGGGCATCCTCTCTGAGACAAAGGCCAAAACTCACACCTCCTCGTCATCTCCTGTAGATCTCTGCAGATCCAGACCTTCTTTGTCCCGCGAGATGTGAAGCACCCATTAAACATACAGCCATACATTTGTGGGAAATATGAACCCAATATATGTGCCACATAACCCCCCCCCCCAAACGTCTACTAAGGGACAAAACATAATCAGAGATGCATGACAGAAAACATCACTACGTATCACAAATCAATCCACCAATTGCTTGGGTTTTAACCTCCTGCCATATCTGCTGTAAGCCGGCTTTGTTCCTTCTGCAACGACTTCCTGCATCTGTGGATCAGAATTGTTAGCACATCTCTGTGGTGGCTCCGAAGAATGTCTTCCTGGCGGCCTGCCACGGCGGGGGGCCCTGGCCAACTGCACGTGTTCATCAGCCAGAACAAAGGCGGGTTTGAGTCTGTTAATGCAAATCAACTCTTTTCTGCCTCCTAAATCAAGCAAAAAATGTTTCTCTCCTGTTTCCAACACTCTGAAAGGCCCGTCATAAGGCGGTCGCAAACCTGGGCGTTGAGCATCATGTCTAACAAAAACAAACTCCGCATTTTTTAAAGCCTTCGGCACAAAAACACGTGGAAAACTGTGATGAACTGGGCCAGGAAGGGTGTTTGATCCTGTGCCGCTCTGCAACAGCTGAGTGGGGGGGGCAATTTGGCGCAGGGTTGTCGGGAAGGAATTCCCCTGGCAAACGGAGGGGTTGTGCAAAAACTAATTCAGCCGGAGAGGCCTGCAAATCCTCCTTAGGTGCGGAACGCAACCCCAATAAAACCCATGGAAGTTTATCCACCCAATTTGTATCCGTAAGAGACGCTCTGAGGGCTGCTTTCAATGACCTATGAAAGCGTTCACACAAACCGTTAGCCTGGGGGTTATACGCGATAGTGTGGTGAATCTTCACCCCTAGGCTGTGGGCCATCGATGACCAGAGTTCGGAAACAAATTGGGGACCCCTGTCGGACGTTATGTCCGACGGAACTCCAAAACACGCGACCCAAGCTGTTAAAAACGCGCGTGCAACGTCTGCTGCTGCAGTTGACGCCAGAGGGACCACTTCTGGCCAACGCGTGGTGCAATCTACCATCGTCAAAAGGTGTGTACACCCCTGCGACAACGGAAGGGAGCCCACCAAGTCAACATGCACATGATCAAAATGCTTAGCCGGGATGTGAAAAGGCTCCAAAGGGGCTCTAGTGTGCTTGTGTATTTTGGCTCGCTGACATGCTACGCAGGCTGCTGCCCATTTCTTGACCTGTTTACGCAACCCCGGCCAAACAAATTTCTCCCCCTCCATCTAAATCGATGCGCGCACCCCCGGGTGCGCCAGAGAATGGATTGAGTCAAAAACGCGGCGGCGCCACGCAGCTGGAACCACAGGGCGAGGCCGCCCCGTGGAGACATTGCAGATTAGAGGGGGCATACCTATTTGCTGCACCCTGTGCTCCAGCCTTAACCCTGTTGGTCCAGACTGGAGCGCGCGCACATCTGCGTCGCTAACCTGCTCCGCGGCCATGGCTGCATAATCCGAACCTACGCGGACCAGGCCTGCGAGCGCTTCCGCTCCACAAACCTGGCCCGCGGCCACGGCTGCCGAGTCTGCCCCCATGGGGCCTGGCGCTGCTACCACACGCGAAAGACAATCTGCCACTACATTATGTTTGCCCGCGACATGCTGAATATCGGTGGTGAACTCCGATATCGCGGCCAGCTGTCTTTGCTGCCGGCCTGACCAAGGCTCTGAAATCTTGGCCATCGCAAACGTTAGCGGCTTGTGGTCCACAAACGCGGTGAAACAGTGCCCCTCCAGCCAGAACTGGAAATGGCGGATGGCAAAATGCAGGGCCAACAGCTCCCTGTCGAACGCGCTGTATTTCCGCTCGTTATCGCGCAAGGTTTTGCTGAAAAATGCGAGCGGCTGCCAGCTCCCTGCCACAAACTGTTCAACGACCGCCCTCACCGCTAAATCGGAAGCGTCCGTGGTGAGTGCCATGCGGGCCGTTGGCACCGGGTGTGCCAACAAAACGGCGTTCGCCAGGGCTGATTTGACTTGGGAGAATGCGCGCTTCCGCTCCGGGGACCATTCGATCTTATTTGCAGGTTTTTGTTTTTTAAGTGCCGCGTACAATGGTTGCATGAGCTGCACTGCGCTTGGGAGGAAACGGTTATAAAAATTAACCATTCCCAAAAATTCCTGCAATGCTTTGACCATCTGAGGTTGGGGAAAATCTGTTATTGCGCGTACTTTATCGGGCAGAGGGACCGCTCCTTCTGGTGAAACACGGTGCCCCAAAAAATCGATTTGCGCCACCCCAAACTGGCACTTCGCTGGGTTAATTATTAACCTGTGCTCTGCCAGCCCCCGAAAAACCGCTGTGAGGTGGCTTTCGTGTTCGTCTTCGGACGTGCTGGCTACCAAAATATCATCCAAGTAGACGAACACGAAAGGGAGGGCGCGTAAAACTGCATCCATCATGCGCTGGAAAGTCTGCGCAGCACCCTTGAGTCCAAACGGCATACGCAAAAACTCAAAAAGCCCAAAAGGAGTTATAACCGCTGTTTTGGGTATGTCCTGAGCGCGGACTGGGACTTGATGGTACCCGCGCACCAAATCTATTTTAGAAAAAATGCGTACCCCTGCTAAATGCACCGAAAAATCTTGGATGTGCGGAATCGGGTAACGGTCGTGTGCTGAAGCGTTATTCAACCTGCGGAAATCACCGCAAGGCCGCCACGAGCCATCAGCCTTGGGGACCATATGCAGCGGTGAAGCCCAGGGGCTGTTAGAGCGTCTAATGATGCCCAGCTTTTGCAAAAACGGGGGGCCCGGTGGTAGTTATAAAATGTTCCACCCCATGTTTAGCCACTGATGCCGAAAACATTGGGACTGTGAGTGTTGGAAACTGAGTGAGTAGTGCTTGGAACTTACCACCCGCAGCTGTGACGTTGGGCTGTGCAGTAGGCGGGACCACCCGGGCTGTACAGGAAATAGAGTGGAAAGACAGTGCATTAACCAGACGTCTATTAGCAAGATCAACCAATAAACCATTCGAGCACAAAAAATCAGCAGCTAACATGTTATGACTGACTGCCGCTACGACGAAAGTCCACTCGAATGTCCGATCATGGAAAGACAGGGGGAGGGTCTTCTCCCCGAAGGTCTTGATCGTCGAGCCGTTTGCCGCCAACACCAGGGGTCCGCTGGAAGGCGCCAGCCGGTCAGCGTAGGAAGGTGTGATGAAACCCAGCTGGGAGCCTGTGTCCACCAGGAACTGCCTCCCTGATTTTGCGTCCGTAAGGTAGAGCAGCTTGTTCTTCACGCCGAGAGCCACAGCTGCTACCGACTCCCAGTCCTGGTGTTTCCCGAGCGCCTGAACTGGCACGGTGGAATGCACTTGCGTGCCCTCTCGGCGAAACGTCGATGATAAAAGCAGAGGACGTCGCCCGCTCCGTGTCTCCTGGCCTCCGCCGCTGCTGACGTCAGCGAATCTGGTGCTGCAGCCTCTGGCTCCCTGCCGTCTCCGGGTGTTGCGCTCAGCTCCGCTGCCGCCGTCGTGGCCGTGTGGCATCTATGGGCGTTGACGAGTCGCTGTGCCTCCTGGCCCAGCTCGTGGTAATCTCGGTTGGTCAGCAGCTGTGAACCGGCCAGGGTAACTCTCACCGCTGACGGTAGTGTCCTGAGGAAAAGATAGGCGAAGATAAAGCCATCATCATCATCGCCTCTCAGGCTCAGCATCCTCGCCATCAGGTCCGCAGGCCTGTCTGTCTCGCCTTCAGTCAACACCAGGAGCTTCTCTGCTCGTTCTCCCAGCGAGGGGGTGAAAGCACGGATGAGAGCGGCTTTCAATGCGCCGTACTTGTCGTCGTCTGGTGGGTGGTTAGTCAGGCTCTCCACCCGCTGGGCTGTGAGGCTGTCCAGCTTTGTGACTACATGGTAGAACTTCGCTGCATCCGCCGAAATTCCCCGAAGATGGAACTGCGCCTCGATAGTGTTGAACCAGGAGCGCGGGCTATGCTGCCAGAAATCAAGCAGCTGGACTGCGGTAGCTGCATTAGCCTGGCTGGCTCCTGATGAGTCCGGTGCGGGAAGGTCGTCCCCGGCCATAATTTGTCGTAGGGTCACCAGTGTAGAGAATGCGTTCAAGGATGAGGCTGAGTTTATTTCTCAGGTTCAGCTTTATTATGAGAACACATACTCTAGCAATCTCTAAACAAGAAAAGAGGCTGAGCAATGAAATACCACACTCTTATACTGCTGGAGCCACAAAACCTAAGTCACATGGTGCTTTAGCAAACATACAATCACATGGTACTTAATCCCAGTCACAATGCAACTCTTTGATGTTTCACTATTGTCTCTTATCCCTCGATGTTCCGGGAATCCTTCTGGGGCATCCTCTCTGAGACAAAGGCCAAAACTCACACCTCCTCGTCATCTCCTGTAGATCTCTGCAGACCCAGACCTTCTTTGTCCCGCGAGACATGAAGCACCCAATAAACATACAGCCATACATTTGTGGGAAATATGAACCCAATATACAGTATGTGCCACAGCAAGAAAAATGGAAAACTCAACACACATCAACAAGTTCAAGGACATGGAGGGAATTTGGATGGAAAAACCTGATTCGCTATTTCATTACACCACAGATCCACAGAAAATATACAAATACCAAATCTATATGCTGGAGGGGCTGTGGGGCTCAAAATGCAGACCACTCGCATATGTTTTGGAAATGCTGCAAAATCTCATCATTCTGGAAATCTATACATGTGACAATACAGAGGATATTAGGATATAATATACCAATGAACTGTAACTTGATGTATTTATGTGATCTTAAAAGAGACAATGTAATACAGGCTGAGGACAGATATTTAGTTAAAATCATGCTGACTGCATGTAAAAAAACAATCACAAGAAAACGGCGATCAGAAGTTCTTCCCGACCAAGAGCACTAGACAGACATTGTTGAGGATATACGTTTAATGGAAAAACTAACATATCGACAAAGAATGCAAGAAGGACAATATGAAAAAAAATGGTGGAAATGGACACACTACAAAGTGCAACAACGAGACAGAAATTGAAAGAATAACCTGTGACGTAACCCCCACAACAGACTGGGACAGACACAGCGCTCGGCTAGAGTAAATAACAGAACAGTGAAATGTGTGTATTAATGTCTACAGGCAGCCCCGCTTCTTCTGGCTCACTACTCTGATGTTAATGTGCCATTCATGCATTGTGTTCATGCGTCCTGTCCTTACTGTGACCTAGGGACTGATATCAATATGTAGATGTGCCTTGTAACCTCTTTGTCCTGCAGCTGGAGCAGAGGCCAGCAATCTCCTTATTGTTATGTATGTCTCTCATATGCAAATGCCCATACCAACTGCTGTGAATGCTCTTTCATGTATTGTTTGTAACTGGGTATATAAGCTGACTGAAATCCATGCTCATTCTCTCATTCCTTCAACTGCTGCTGACACACACATCTTGTGTCTCTTTGCTGGAGAGCCTCTCCGCCCCGTGAAGGCGGTATGATAATAAACCTATTTAAAACCTCACTTCGCTGCCTTTATTTTATCTGCCGCCGCACTGGTGACCCCGAAGAAGCACATGTTTTGTGCATCGCAGCCTTCTGGTTTGGACAGCCACGCTGGTGTCCTGATGGCAACGAACGCAGCACCCGGCGGTGATTCTCCGACGACAAGCGAACGCGGCAGCCTGACTGATCTGCCCTCCCTTCTGCTTCAGGGAGACTTCGACACAGAGTTTCCAGGCGAAACTCTCTGGAGACCACCCACGACTGGGAAAGCTGAGGAACATTTCATGGTGAGATCTGCATGCCTAGATCGGCACATCCACGCTTGGACCGGCTGCTCTCACAGCTTCTGACACACGATTCTGTGTCCCCTTACGAGAGCACACACACCCCGTCCTTTCTCCACAACGGCGACCTCCACGGCCGACAGAGCACACGTGGACCTGAACGCACCATGGCCGAGCGAGTGACAAAGATCATCTCCTCCCTCTCACCGCTCCAACGCATCTACACGAGCTTGAGGGACAAAGATCGTCTACTTCCTTTCACCGCCCCAACACAATGAACAGGGATGATTAAGCTCCCTGACCCTGGCTCTCCCTCTCCAGCTGGCCCACCCACGCACGGAGCCCCGGCACACGCACCGGGGAGTTACAAGGACGGCGCACCATGCACGGGACAAATACGGCTCCACAGACCACCAGCATCCTTCGCCGCTGCACACAGAGCCTTCAGGGCTGCCCTCACACCTGAAGCACGCACGCAACTCGCCCACTGGATTTTCTAACGGTCTTCGCCATGGCGCACAATGGGGATTCAGCAGTCTGCAGTTCCCGAAGGCTTTAAGGTTGTGCCTGCACCTAAAGTCAACACGCCAGTCCCTCTGCTTTTATTACAGCCGCCACACAGCCTCGTCGCTCCTGTTTTTTTTTTTTTCATCACGGCCGCTATTAATCCTTGCAGGACTTAATCGCGAGAGGAGCCAGTGACTAATTTTTCTTCTTGTGGACCTCTGCACGTTCAACGAGACAGCCCCTCGACATCGCGGACCCACAAGCAATTTTTGCGCGGCTCAGACGATTTCACCGTCTCCTGCCGGCACTTACTACCCCCCACCCCCCTCCACCTCCGCCTACACAGAGCTTTCCCTGCTCGCTGCCAAAGCTGCACTATCGAGGCCTCGGCCCCCTGCCGAGCCCTCTGGGGGGGAGCGTGTGGCGTAACCCCCACAACAGACTGGGACAGACACAGCGCTCGGCTAGAGTAAATAACAGAACAGTGAAATGTGTGTATTAATGTCTACAGGCAGCCCCGCTTCTTCTGGCTCACTACTCTGATGTTAATGTGCCATTCATGCATTGTGTTCATGCGTCCTGTCCTTACTGTGACCTAGGGACTGATATCAATATGTAGATGTGCCTTGTAACCCCTTTGTCCTGCAGCTGGAGCAGAGGCCAGCAATCTCCTTATTGTTATGTATGTCTCTCATATGCAAATGCCCATACCAACTGCTGTGAATGCTCTTTCATATATTGTTTGTAACTGGGTATATAAGCTGACTGAAATCCATGCTCATTCTCTCATTCCTTCAACTGCTGCTGACACACACATCTTGTGTCTCTTTGCTGGAGAGCCTCTCCGGGCTCGCTCATGGAGCGAGCCCCGTGAAGGCGGTATGATAATAAACCTATTTAAAACCTCACTTCGCTGCATTTATTTTATCTGCCGCCGCAAACCCAAGACACTGGAAAAACCAGAAGAATTAAGAGATGGAAACTAAAAACTTGATGCTCCAACATTTGTCCCCCCCCTTTCTTTTTTTTTCTTCTTCTAGCTCCTTTTTTTAAATATAGAGACTGTGATCTGAATGTAATATGTATGATGAAAAATGAATAAAAATCAAAGTTACAAAAAAAAAAACTCAGAAAAGTGCTTGTTTGTAATGTAATAACCAACAATGACTGCATATAGTCATTTTAGTGAATTGATCATTTTATATGATGTGCATTATAGTTTAGTTTAATTTAGTTTAGTTTATTTTGGTCATATCCCAGCTCAGAAGAAAACTGGTAAAAACAATACACAAAACAAAAAATTATGCTTTCCTGGCATTTAAACCAGATAAACAGCGACAACAAATACAGGCAAATGAAACAGAAATAAAAAAGTGTAGACTGAAGCTATAGCTTATTTTGTCTACCCTTTTACATTAAACATTGTCAATTCATGATAAATTTATACGTAAGAGTAACAAACCTTAATGTATGCCTAAATACATACTTGCATTCTGTACATATATATATACTGTACATACATACACACACATACATACAGTATACACATTTACACACACACACAGAGTGGTGTGAGAAAGTATTTGCCCCCTTCTTGATTTCTCTCTTTTTTTGTATGTTTGTCACACTTAAATATTTCAGACCATCAAACGAATTTAAATATTAGACAAAGATAACATAAGTAAACACAAAATGCAGTTTTTAAATGAAGGTATTTATTATTAAGGGTAAAAAAATTTCAAACCTACATGGCCCTGTGTGAAAAAGTGATTGCCCCTAAACTTAATCACTGGTTGGGCCACCCTTAGCAGCAACAACTGCAGTCAAGTGTTTGCGATAACTGGCAATGAGTCTTTTACAGCACTGTGGAGGAATTTTGGCCCACTCATCTTTGCAGAATTATTGTAATTCAGCCACATTGGAGGGTTTTCGATCATGAACCACCTTTTTGAGGTCATGCCACAGCGTCTCAATCGGATTCAGGTCAGGACTTTAACTAGGCCATTCCAAAGTCTTCAATTTGTTTTTCTTAAGCCATTCAGAGGTGGACTTGCTGCTGTGTTTTGGATCATTGTCCTGCTGCAGAACTCAAGTGCGCTTCAGCTTGAGATCACGGACAGATGGTTGGACATTCTCCTTCAGGATTTTTTGGTAGACAGCAGAATTCATGGTTCCATTTACCACAGCAGGTCTTCCAGGTCCTGAAGCAGCAAAACAGCCCCAAACCATTACACTACCACCACCATATTTTACTGTTGGTATGATGTTCCTTTTCTGAAATGCTGAGTTACTTTTATTGTCAGCCTCTGTCGGTCTATGATGACCATGGAAGAGAATCCTAAACGTCTACTCTGCTGGAACAGCACCGCCTGTGGCTGAACAGGCCGATGCGCACCGGTGTTCTACCTTCCAGCTTTGGGCGTTGGTAGGATTCAAGCCTGGACAGGAAGATATGGAGGACAAGATGTTACCCATGCAGCATGTCCCCCCTCGCCACGTCACTGATGAATCCAAAGGAACAGCAGGGCTGCTATAGTTTGGCACCAGCGCTGTCGCAGGAGCTGCCAGAACGATGTTGAGCACAACAGAGAACTGCCTTAGGGGCTCTGACTCTGGATTTTACCTCAGGGTTGACTCCCGAAGCCTTTCCCGTGACCGGGTGTGTCGCAAGGCAGCGGAGGTTTGAAATCAGGGTTTACCTTCCCCTAGATGGGCTACCTTCCCAGGTTGACAAGCCACCATCTACCCGAAATCACGGAGTTACTTTTACGGAGTTACTTGAGTTACTTTTACGCCAGATGTAATGGGACACACACCTTCCAAAATGTTCAACTTTTGTCTCGCCAGTCCACAAAGTCACGGGGATCATCAAGATGCTTTCTAGCAAAACTGAAAAGAGTCTTTATGTTCTTTTTGCTCAGAAGTGGTTTTCATCTTGGAACTCTGCCATGCAGGCTATTTTTGCCCAGTCTCTTTCTTATGGTGGAGTCGTGAACACTGACCTTAACTGAGGCAAGTGAGGCCTGCAGTTCTTTGGATGTTGTGGGGTCTTTTGTGACCTCTTGGATGAGTCGTCGCTGTGCTGTTGGGGTAATTTTGGTGAGCTGGCCACTCCTGGGAAGGTTCACCACTGTTTCATGTTTTCGCCATTTGTGGATAATGGCCCTCACTGTGGTTCGCTGGAGTCCCAAAGCTTTAGAAATGGTTTTATAACCTTTTCCAGACTGATAGATCTCAATTACTTTGTTTCTCATTTGTTCCTGAATTTCTTTGGATCGCAGAATGATGTCTAGCTTTTGAGGATCTTTTGATCTACTTCACTTTGTCAGGCAGGTCCTATTTAAGTGATTTCTTGATTGAAAACAGGTGTGGCAGTAATCAGGCCCTGGTGTGACTAGAGAAATTGAACTCAGCTTTCCAAAGATGTGATAAACCACAGTTAATTTATATTTTAACGGGGGGGGGGTGGGGTCAGTTTTTCACACAGGGCCATGCAGGTTTGGATTTTATTTTACCCTTAATAATGAACGCCTTCATTTAAAAACTGCATTTTGTGTTTACTTGTATTATCTTTGTCTCATAGTTAAATTAGTTTGATGATCTGAAACATTTAAGTGTGACAAATGTACAAAGAAAATGAGAAATCGGGAGGGGGCAAACACTTTTTCACACCACTCTGTGCGCACACACACACACACACACACACACACACTCACAGTGGATACAAAAAAATCTACACACCCCTGTTCAAATGCCAGGTTTTTGTGATATAAAAAAAATGAGACCAAGATAAATCATTTCAAAACTTTTTTCCACCATTAATGTGACCTATAACCTGTACAACCCAATTGAAAAACAAACTGAAATCTTTTAAGGGAAAAAATAAAAAACTTAGAATAACCTGGTTGCATAAATATTCACACCCTTAAACTAATACTTTGTTGTAGCACCCTTGGCTTCTATTACAGCACTCAGTCTTTTTGGGTAGGAGTCTATCAGCGTGGCACATCTTGATGTGGCAATATTTGCAAAAATGCTCCAAATCTGTCAGATTGCAAGGGCATCTGCTGTGCACAGCCCTCTTCAGATCACCCCACAGATGTTCAATCAGATTCAGGTCTGGATTCTGACTGGGCCATTCCAAAACCTTAATCTTCTTCTGGTGAAGCCATTCTTTTGTTGATTTGGATGTGTGCTTGGTCATTGTCATGCTGAAAGATGAAGTTCCTCTTCATCTTCAGCTTTCTAGCAGAAGCCTGAAGGTTTTGTGCAACACCGACTCGTATTTGGAACTATTCACAATTCCCTCCACCTTGACTAAGGCCCCAGTTCCAGCTGAAGAAAACACAGCCCCAAAGCATGATGGTACCACCGTCATGCTTCACTGTAGGTATGGTGTTCTTTTGGTGATGAGCAATGTTGTGTTTGCGCCAAATATACCTTTTGGAATTATGGCCAAAAAGTTCAACTTTAGTTTCATCGGACCATAACACATTTTCCCACATGCATTTGCGAGATATCAAATGCGTTTTGCAAAATGTAGCCGGGCTTGGATGTTTTTCTTCATAAGATTAGGTTTCCGTCTTGCCACCCTAGACGGGAGATTGTTATCACATGTACTAAAAAGCCAGTACTTGCCAGAAATTCCCGCAGCTCCTTCAATGTTGGTATTGGCCTCTTGGCAGCCTCCCTAATCAGTTTTCTTCTCATCTTTTCATCAGTTTTAGACACTGTTGTGCCATATTTTCTCCACTTGACAATGACTGTCTTCACTGTGTTCCATGGTATATTTAATGCCTTGGAAATTCTTTTGTACCCTTCTCCTGACTGATACCTTTGAACAATGAGATCCCTCTGATGCTCTGGAAGCTCTCTGTGGACCATAGCTTGTGCTGTAAGATGTGACTACAAAAATGTCAGGAAAAGCCTAAGAGAGCAGTTGAACTTTATTTGGGGTTAATCAGAGGCACTTTAAATGGTGGCAGGTGTGTGCTGACTCCCATTTAACATGAGTTTGAATGTGATTGGTTCATTCTGAACACAGCCATATCCCCAGTTATAACAGGGTGTGCATATTTATGTAAACAGATTATTGTAAGCTTTTTATTTTTTATTTTTCCTCTTAAAAGATTTCAGTCTACTTTTCAATTGGGTTGTACAGGTTATAGGTCACATTAATGGTGGAAAAAGTTTTGAAATGATTTGTCTTGGTCAAATTTTTTTAAATCACAAAAACCTGACATTTAAACAAGGGTATGTAGACTTTTTATATACACTGTGTTTGTGTGTGTGTGTGTGTGTCAAATAGTCTTTAATTTTGATAAGGTTGCCATGTAAACTTCCACTGTTGAAATGTATAATTGAAAATATACCATCCATAATTATATTACTTTTGAATTGTTCATCAGTATAATACTCACAAGTGCATTTAATATTTTTATAGAAATTATTTTCTGGATCAATATCATTCTCCATTTCATACATTTTGTGATCTATGAAATCAATATTATCATATTAAAGACTAAATGTGTAAAGTTTATTTTCCTCAGTTCAGTGAAAAACTTCCAAACACAAGGATGTGCAACAGCCCATTTGCCATCATTGCTGAGCTGACCCTCCAGAGAAAAAAATTCTAATATTTTTTTTTAAAAGAACAGTTGTGCATTATCATATCATTATCGTAACTAGTTATTAACTTGTTAGGTTGTAATGTTTTCTTGTAAAATTTTAGCCATTTTCTTTCTAAAATACATATGTGACTTGCGGGTACAGTAAGTCAAAAAATTTGCTGTTTATTTTCCCTTCTATCATAATTGTTTTTCAACTTTATAAGACTTTATTCTTACATTTGCACTGTTTTATAGTAAATCTGGAACTTTTTAATCATAAATTTGTTATTTTTTTATTCTGAAATGTGCATGTTTTTGATCAATTTTTTTTTCTTGTAAAGTTGGGATTTTTATACATGATTTTGGAAGACTCATAAATTGGCTACTTTTTTGTCATTTTTGCAATTTTTTTTTCTTTTTCTTGTGATTAGAAACTTTATCACAAAATTTTGGACTTTTTTTGCTCATGAATTTACTTGTTTAATTGCGGCTAGCGTTACATTACATGGAATAAATCTCATGATAAAATACAGATTTAATGGTTGAATGACATGCCCACTTGTGTGCACGATGACTTAGGATATGGTTGGAAATGAATTGGTCCTTAAATGCAGCTCAATGGAAAAACCCACCTTAATTTGAATAAAGTTTTCAAAGCACCTGTACAAAATGCTAACTGGCACTGAAGGCTAAGTTGACTCTTTCGATCTGCCCTCTTCCTCCGAGGCCATAGCCAGTGCTTAGTCCTGATTGGTTCACCTGTTATAGTGACATCACAAAAATGGTCCATCTAAACTTGCCTTTTTACAAGGGGAGGAGCTTAACTGAACTTTCATAACAGAAAAACACAGACATGACACATAACAGTGATTTCACACTTGATACATCCTGTAAGTCATAAAAAACGTTACAGACATCTTAACAAAAATTTATTTTATTAATTTTCATCGGTGTGCCACTTAAAGAAAGTAACCACAAATTTCAGAGAAAAAAAAGTCAGAAATAGTCAAAAGTAAAACTGTTATTAAATGGTCAAGTAACATTTTAGTAGATGTTTTATTAATCAAGTAAATTTTTGGTGATTATTTAGGGTTTAAGGTATTTCACCTGAGTACACTTTCTGGATACTTTACCACCTCTGCTCTTCTTTTCATATTTTCTGTATTAATAAGGGTATAATAGGGTATTAATAAGTTGTGAGAACCAGTTTGCACCTATAGGTGTGACCCTACTTCTGTAAAAGCAGAAAACCCACATTTGACTCAGAAAAAGTTTGCAAAATTTCATATTACATCTGCTGCAAAATCAAACAGAAATAATACCTACTTATGACCAGGTCATTTTTTATAAAGCCTAACCTGTGATGATCCCCGTGGATAAGCTGGTTGCTATGGTGATGAGCAGATAACAGATGTGGAACACAGAGAACCGGACCGCCCTGTGGGGGATAAACATGGAGGATGTCAGAGGCTGTCACAGCGTTAACCAGTTTAATCACGTGACCATGGCGGTGTTCTTACATAGTTCCGTCGTCACTGTCTTTAATCTGCAGCAGCAGGTGAACCACCCATCCCAGCAGGCCGGGGAGCCCATGGGTGCTCAACACAGAGCAGGAGTCATGGCAGCGGAACACCAGCAGCATCTGGACCTGGAACAGGAAATAATCAACATTAATTAATTAACCATAATTACAGAGTTAATGAGTTAAAATAATCAGCAGGATTGATCCAATATTTAACTCGTCACAGAGTTAATGAGCTATTTCAGGTAAAATCAGCAACTGTTTTAAGTGTGAATTTAATTTGGTGTTTTCAATGAAGCCGTGAATATTTTGCCTTCATGTTATGAATATGTGACTTTTTCCTCATAAATTTTGGACTGTTTTCATCGCAAATTTGCACTTTTTTTTATATCTCTGCTAAGGACGTAATGTGATCATGTCTGTATGTTTGTTAGCAGGATTAAGCAAAAACTAACTTGATGGATTTTTTTAAGCCTGTCCTGTCCAGCAGCTTGGCCAGCAGAACCGATATCTGATTGCCTTGGACAAAAATCATTTACTTTGCCAAAAGGACCTCAGCATCTATTTGATACATATACAGTATTTCTCGGCTCCTCTTGCTGTACAGTAACTTCACTACTTTATTTAAATTGTCTTAGTTAGGCTTAGTTGTCTGTCTCCTGACAGGGGAGAATGGGGGAGGGAGTTGGGGGGATGTGAAGTGGTCGGAGTGGGGTGTGGGGAGGGAGAGAGAAAGAAAGAAAGAAAAAAACAGACAGGAAACACAAAAACAATTGGTGCTTCTGATGAGATCTTAGCACAAGCCTGACATCTGCACCTGAAAGAGAACAGATAGATACACAGTGCTGTGAAAAAGTATTTGCCCCCTTCCTGATTTCTTATATTTTTGTATATTTGTCACACTTAAATGTTTCAGATCAAACAAATTTTAATATGATGATTTCATTTATTAAGGGAAAAAGCTATCCAGACCTACCTGGCCCTTTGTGAAAAAGTAATTGCCCCCTAAACCTAATAACTGGTTGTGCCACTGTTGTAGTGCTTGAACAGCTGTGAATGTTTTGTTCGAAGGTACTTGTTTTTATGAGTGAACAAACTGTGCTGAATCACTTACTGGAACTGTACTGGAAACCAGGGATCACCAGCTGGATCACCTGCCAAGGCAGCAAATGAGCCCCATGTGTGCAACACGCACACCTTCAAAAAAGTTCAACTTCTGTCTCGTCAGTCCACAGAATTTTTTTTCCTCTCATCAGGAATATATTCTGTGGATTCATCAGTCCACAGAATGTTTTCCCAAAAGTCTTGGGGATCATCAGGATGTTTTTTGGCAAATGTGAGACGAGCTTTTGTGTAAAAGACTCATTGCCAGTTATAGCAAATGCTTGATTGCAGTTGTTGCTGCCAACGGCGTCACAATCAGTTATGAGGTTTAGGGGGCAAGTACTTTTTCACATAGAGCTAGGGTAGGTTTGGACAGCTTTTTCCCTTAATTAATGAAATCATTTAAAAACTATATTTTGCATTTACTCGGGTTATCTCCGTCTAAAATTAAAATATGTTTGTGACCTGAAACTTTAAGTGTGACAAATATGCAAAAATTTAAGAAATCAGGCAGGTGGTAAATTTTTTCCACAGCACTCTCTGTGTGTGCGCGCACGTGTGTGTGTTTGTGTGTGTGTGTGTGTGTGTGAGGAAACATATCCATTGAATGCTCCGAGGCCACCCAACCTCAAAACAGCCAGGTGCCCGTGCCATGAGGAAGGGCAGAGAGAACCACTTGCAGAGCGCCCTCAGCCACAGGTTGAGTTCCCCAGGGGACCTGGAACTAGCAAACCGCAGCATCCACAGGCAAAGTATGGCATCCATCTCACCACACAAAGCCCGGGCCACCCTAGACACCCCACCACAAGAGCTGACCAGCACCCACCCCAGGGCCCCAAACATGCAGCCCATGGGAGGCAGCAGCGAGCAGATTTAATGGATTCTGATGCGATTTTCACCAGAGGTGGTCCTGGGGCTACAGATGAACGCTTTAGATTTTAAAGGTGATCCATGAACGCATACTGTACATCTACCAATGGCCTATTTTACAGTGCTAAAGAAAATGAAAAACTGATTCAGAATCAACATCCTGGCCTGGATCACCTCCAAAATCTAATCTAATTCATCAGCCGAAACATTTCACCAAATTCCATCCAGTAGTTTTTGTGTAACCCTGCTAACAAACAGAAAAACCAACATTCTGGGAGTAGAGTTATGTGCCTTCTATTTTCCTCATATATTTGACTTTTTCTTGTAAGTTTTCAACATTTTTATTAAATTTGCATGATCTCATAAATTTCTAACTTTTCTTTTAAATTTCCAACTTTTTCCAATAAAATTTATAACTTTATCACATAACTTTGCAACTTTTTTCCTCATAAATTTATACCTTTTTTCAAACATTTGTAGCTTTTTCTTGTTAATTATTGAAGTTTTTTCCTCGTGACTTTGTGACTTTTTCATGGAAATATTGCAATTTCATGGAAATTTTGCAATTTTGCAAATGTCTATGTGACGATGATGAAAAACCTTCAGATAATTGAATCCAACAGTGGATATGATGGCGGCGATGAAGCCAATCATCATGGCCTCCCAAGGCTGACGGATAACCAACATAGAAACGCCAACGGAGACACCGCCAGAGAGCATGCATGACTGGATCTGGATCTGACAGGAAAAACAAAAATAAAAATCAGATAAACTGACCACAGACAGGCAGCACTAAACCTGCTGTCTGCTGCCTTCACCATGAGAAACACTTTCTGAGCAATTTTTTTTTTTTTTAATGTATATTTTTTACTTTTTGGTTGGAAATTTGCAACTTTTTTTTTTTAAATTTAAGTTTTTGTAAAGGGTATACATGTCATTACAGCGTTGCATTGTTTATATTTTCATCACATATTCCCCCTTTTTTGTTTTTTGACAACATTGGAAAAAAATTATTACAACACCCTTTTTTTTAAGTGAAAGAAAAAGAGAAGGAAATTTGCAACTTTTAACTTGTGATTTTAAACTACTGATTAAGACCCTAACCCAGAGGTTAGTAACTTTTACTCTGTAAGAGCAATTTTTCTAAAAAAAAAAAAAGGCATGGAGTCATATTCATAAACATATTTCAAAGTTAAGATGAATGAAAAACAGCAGAGCTATTAGAATAAACTGGTCTGTTAAAATCCCTGTATTTTTCATTCTTTCTTTACTGCTCTCCCATCGAATTTCCCAGTTTTCGACTAGTAAGCAGCAAGCTAACACGTGTGGTGCAGGCCTCAATGATGACAAGATGTTTCCTTTTATCTCATTTATTGAAGCTACCCCACAAGGAACTCAACGTGATGTACACTCGTCTTTTGGGTTTTACATCCGTTTACATTTGTTCCTACATCCGTGTAAAACTGCAACAAAGTAAACATATACACGCCATCAATGATATGGTCACCGTATTTAGCTTAGTACATGTTAGCATTAGCTCTATCTTAGCTTGGTAACAATGACTGATAGGGCTGGAGTCAGATCGCTTAAAATACACCAATGCAACCATGCAGTTCTCATTGTAGCTGTTAACACTGTCAAACCATGCAGATACTCACGGACTAATGATGTCCAAGGCGCCGATAATTAACAACATCCACAGCGATTGTACAATGAGTGGCGTTCTGCTCCGTTCTCCGGTTATATCATTACTGCGCATGTCCAACACTTTGTGTATCAGTTCAAAACGATGCTTTCACTACACCACTAGAGGGAGCCAAACTCTGTTACATGAAATGCTGTAATGGGAACTCTTAGTACATGGAGGCAGCATACTCCCCGTCTGGTGCAATAACATTGTACCACTATTTAGCCTTACAACATTTCAAACAACAGTGCATAACAATGTTAATAAATATCATTATCTGTTATTCCCCTTCTGCTATCAGTAAAACCATTTCTGTAATTGGTCTCAGAAACACTTTAACAGTCCCATCTCTTATTATCTTCACCTCCGCTTTTCGTACTTTATTGTCCCTTCCGTGAAATGTCTTCACAATCCGCCCCATGGGCCAGTCATTTCTGTGTGCTTGCCCATCCTTGAGCAAAACGACATCTCCAACATTGATGTTCGGTTTCTCATCAGACCATTTTCTTCAGCTCTCAAGAGTCACAAGATACTCTCGTCTCCATTGTTTACAAAAACTGACCGCAAGAGCCTGCACTTGTTTCCACTGACATGGATGAAGTTCTGGTGCAGCGAAAGTTCCCGATGGTGCTGTCAAGGGGTTGGTTTTTTGCGTCAGCAGCATTGCTGGGGTTAGGATGGTTGGATTGTCGGGATCTGTTGAGACCGGCACAAGTGGTCTTGCATTCATCACTGCCATAACCGCCGCCATTAAGGTGCTCAGTACCTCATGCGTGAGCTGTAGTTTGTTCTTGAGAAATAGTGCATCTAAAATCCGCCTGGCAACTCCAATGAGTCTTTCCCAGGATCCACCCATGTGTGATGCATGAGGTGGGTTAAAAAACCATTTGCAACCCTTTTCTTGTAGGTAACTCGTTAATACTCCATCACTGCGCTCAATTCTCAGTTCCTTACATTTGTTCCATACCTGTTCTCTCTCAGCGGGAAGTGGTTCATCCCAGTCGCCATGTTCTGTTGACAGTTCACGCAGGAGGTTCTTCCCCTGCATCGTGATAGGCGCCACAAACCTTAGGGGATCATACAGGCTGCTGACCGTCGCTAAGACTCCCCTTCGTGTGCAGGGCTTCCTGTTGATGGACACCTGAAACATAAAACTGTCAATCTCAAGATTCCAAGGCACCCTTAAACTCCATTGTAGTGGGAGCTTGTCGCGTTTGAGACCTAAGTCTTTTAAGTCCTTTGCTCTTTCATTCGCCGGAAAGGCTTCCATGACCCTGCAGTCGTTAGATGCTATTTTGTGTAATTTGAGATTGGATTGTGCTAACATCTTTTGTGCGTTTGTCAGGATGTCAACAGCTTCTTCTGGTGTGGCTGTGGAGGCTAATCCATCATCTACATAGAAATGTCTCATTATGAACTGTGTTGTGTCATGTCCATGCGCTTTCTCACCTTCAGCTGCAGCACGTCTCATGCAGTAAACAGCCACGGCTGGAGAAGGGCTATTTCCAAACACATGTACTTTCTTTCTGTAGTCTCTTACTTCTTTGTCCGTGATGTCAATAAAAACTTGATCTTCTATTGACAGCACTGGTTTATCGTCGTCCTTTGTTTTATCAAAGACTGTGTTTCCTAAGTGGTCTGTGTCTCTCTCACCCTGCAAGGCATATGGTAGTATGCTGTTGGGGCGTGAGGTGGAGCAACCTGAAACCTCTTTGACAAGAAATGTGTTTAGGTATGGGCTGAGGGATGATGCACGACCATTGTAGAGCACTTGTGTCTTTAGCACGTTAACAATCGAAGGCTTGTGTGTTGTCCCTAAACACGTTTCTCCCACAATAACCCATCCCAAGTCCAAGCGTTGTGCATAGGGAGTACTGTGGGGCCCATTTATTTGTTCCCTCACCTTGTGTACCTGTAGGATGTCTCTTCCCAGCAGTAGGAGGATGGGAGCATGTTCATCTACAGGTGGAATCTTGTCTGCGACTTTTCTCAGGTGTGGATGCACAAGTGCGTCCTTTGGAGATGGGATCTCCCTCCTGTCATTGGGGATCATGTCACACTCGATCAAGTTTGGAAGCTGGAGCTGTACCTTTCCATCCATTGATTCTATCATGAAGTTTGGAGCTCTCCGCCCCCAAACCGTAGTCGCCCCTGAGCACGTTTTCAGTGTGTAAGGGTCGGAAGGTGCTCTAATGTTGAACAGCTGGAAAACTCTGATTTAGCGAGTGATCTGTTGCTTTGTTCATCGAGCACTGCATACATTTTCTGGGCTTCTTCTCGGTGTCCTGCAGGATAAACTAACACAGGGCTAATTTTTGAGCAGGGTCGTGGGTTTTCTGCATTACCGTAAACTTCTGTGCATCTAGACGTAACTAGTGTGCCCTCATAATCATGGTACTCCCCGCCATGATCCGTCTCAGCTTCCTGAGGCTCCATGGGAGGAGGAGAGGGGCCAGGATGCAGTGCTGCTACATGTCTATCACTACCACAGTCAGAGCACTGAATTGACTGTTTACAGTCTTTTGCCAGATGCTGAGTGGAGCCACAACACTTAAAGCAGATGTGATTCTCTCTCAAGAACAGTTTGCGTTCTTCTATTGGTTTTGCTCTAAACGTTTTACATTTCTTTAATGGGTGTGGCCTTCTGTGTATGGGACATTGTTTATCTGGGCTTTCTGTTCTTTCACGTGTGTGGTTACCTGTAGCTGCGGGTGAAGCTGGTGGGATGTCTGTTCTGTGGACACTGATGAGGTGCTCACTGGCGAACTTGGGGGCCTTTTCAACTCTGGTGTTCATGTGGGCCGGTGGAGAGAAACTGAAACTTGGGTCGTTTCTTATTTTGGCTTGTCGTCTGACGTAGCTGGAAAAAAAGCTGAAAGGAGGAAAGGCGACTTTGTGTGTTTCTTTGTAATTGGCACCTGCTGCAATCCACTTCTCCTGTAGGCTGTAGGGCAGTTTCTCAACAACAGGATTCACTCCACGGGCTGTATCCAGGTATGCGAGCCCAGGTAGGTATCCGCCATCCTTTGCACATTCGAGCTCCTGTAGAACGTCACCAAGTTCTCTCAGCTTGAGTGCATCTTTGTTGCTGATTTTGGGAAAATCATCAAGCTTTTTTAGCAGTGCATTTTCTATTGCTTCGGGTGACCCATAACTCTCTTCTAGCCTTTCCCAGACTAAGTTGAGGGCTGCTTTTGGGTTAAAGACATGTGCAGAGCGGATCCTCTTTGCTTGCTCTGCTGATTCTGTGCCGAGCCATTTTATCATCAGATCCAATTGCTCGTGGTGTGAGAGGCTGAGGTCTTGAATGGCGTTCTGGAAAGATGCTTTCCATGCCCAATAATTCTCTGGGAGGTCATCAAACTGTAGGAGTCCCGTGCTCAACATCTCCCGGCGTGTGAGGTATTTGGTCAGATCCTGAATGCTTTGTGCTTCGGCATAATGTGTTGCGGGGGCATAATAGGGTCGTAACGTTGGGGGATTAATTGTCTCTGCAGCTCCCTGCTCCTCCTTCATGTTGATGCTGACCCTACTCTTACCATCTACAGCATTAGATGGGATGAATGGTACATTTGTGGCCATTTCAAACTGTTCACACTGGATCTTAGAGGGGGTGGCTGGATCAGTTTTAAATGGAGTTTCCTCAAAGCGCATATTAAGGTGCTTCTGTACATTCTCAGATGTGTGTTGTGCTGAGCCAACTGGCAAGTCCGTTAATGCTTGGCTGAATTCACTTCTTGCACATTCCTCTGCTTCTTCATAGGCCGCGGCTTCAGCTTCTGCAGCTGCAACAGCCTTCTGATGGTTCAAAATGTGCATTTGTGCTTCAAGATTAGCTTTCTGTGTGATGAGGGCTGCTTCTTTCTCTGAATAAGCTAATTCAGCTCGTGCAGCATCTGCTTTGGCTCTAGCTCTTATGGCTGAAGAGGTAGCTGAAGAAGCCTTGCTTGACTTGAAGCTACGTGAGTATAATGAGCTAGCTCGTGCAGCTGTAGCCAAGGGAGCTGTGTGTTCCGTCTCCATAACTCCACTTCTGAGTTGGGGAGTTGGCTGGTGCTGCTCTCCTGCCCTGAGGCTCATTTGCTGTTTGTTGATTGTTTATCGGGCCCGCCGCGCTGTTAGTCCTTTTACTTTACTGCTCTCCCATCGAGTTTCCCAGTTTTCGACTAGTAAGCAGCAAGCTAACACGTGTGGTGCAGGCCTCAATGATGACAAGATGTTTCCTTTTATCTCATTTATTGAAGCTACCCCACAAGGAACTCAACGTGATGTACACTCGTCTTTTGGGTTTTACATCCGTTTACATTTGTTCCTACATCCGTGTAAAACTGCAACAAAGTAAACATATACACGCCGTCAATGATATGGTCACCGTATTTAGCTTAGTACATGTTAGCGTTAGCTCTAGCTTAGCTTGGTAACAATGACTGATAGGGCTGGAGTCAGATCGCTTAAAATACACCAGTGCAACCATGCAGTTCTCATTGTAGCTGTTAACACTGTCAAACCATGCAGATACTCACGGACTAATGATGTCCAAGGCGCCGATAATTAACAACATCCACAGCGATTGTACAATGAGTGGCGTTCTGCTCCGTTCTCCGGTTATATCATTACTGCGCATGTCCAACACTTTGTGTATCAGTTCAAAACGATGCTTTCACTACACCACTAGAGGGAGCCAAACTCCGTTACATGAAATGCTGTAATGGGAACTCTTAATACATGGAGGCAGCATACTTTCAGTATTTACTTCCTGAAACAAAATCAAAATGGCTATTATATGGTTTTGGTCTTGTCAAAATAAAAAAGGAATGGACCTCTTGCACAATATAGAGTAACATACTTCCACATTCCAGTCTTCCCACAGTTCTGATTCCGCTTCCATTATGCTTTCCCATTCCCTGGTGCTTTCTCATCAATAAATCAAATTTATCACTTTCACTTAACATTGTACATACTGTAAACAATCTGAAAAACAATCCTTGAATTCCTGCTCAATAATTTGTAATAATTTGCTTAGTCAAATTGGACAGCTTGGTGGCGCAGTGGTTAGCACTGTGGCAGCACCGTAAGAAGGTCACAGGATCAATCCCACCCCCCTGACCATCGGTGACACTTCTGTGTGGAGTTTGCATGTTCTCCCCGTGTCTGCATGGGTTTACCCCGGGAACTCCGGTTTCCTCCCACAGGCCAAAAACATGCAAGTTAGGTTAACTGGAGACTCTAAAGTGGCCCTAGATGTGAATGTGTGTGTGAATGGTAAAGGGATTGGCGCTGTACCGTGGCTGTCTCATCCATCCAGGTGGATGCTCTGAATTTCCCTCCGGGGATCAATAAAGTATACAAAAAAGAAATACAATAATCTTAAAATTAGTCACCTGCGCTATAAATGCTGGATTTGCCAGATATGATTGAAGTCTGAATTAGTATAAATTTATTTTCACCATCACAGCTCAATACATCCTAAGTTATGTAAAAATGAAAGCCCTCTACAGTAATTCAATTTTCAGAATAGTTGTTTTTGTTATGTGCTTTTACTATTATATGCCATCAACGAGATATACTTGTCTGAACCAACAACCAACAGTTTTTCCTCACAATCTGTAAAGAAAAAAGAAAAAAAACAGTAAGAGGAGTTCAAATGAGGGAAAAGAGGAGAGAAGATTATCTAACAGTGACGTAGAGGGGAGCCTTTTATTTTAAGTATGTTTTCAGCTTTTTCTCTGTAGGATAACTGCTAGTTTGTTACTTGTGGGGTTTTGGACAGTAAATTATAAGTGTAGACTGTCTATCAATGCCACACTTTTTTTTTTAATTATAACCAACATTTAGCTCAGCGGAAGAAGGTATTTTTTTTTTTTAATTTTTTAATTTAAGTTTTTGTAAAGGGTATACAGGTCATTACAGCATTGCATTGTTTACATTTTCATCACGTTTCCTTATTTTTTGCTATTTGACAACATTGGTAGGATAATTATTACAACACCCCCTTTTTTTAAAGTGAAAGAAAAAGTGAAATTAAAGAGAATAAAATAAAAAAAACAAACAAACAGAACAGCAAAAAACAAACAAACAGAAAATTAAGTAATTAAAAGTAAAAGAGCATCTGAGTAGCTTTGGAACAAAGAGCGGGACCATTATTGAAATGGTATTTGTCAAAGATTAGATCTAATGGAAGACATATATGCGATCCAGGGTTGCCAAAAGTTCATGAACCCATCCATGTCCTGTCTCAGTGCGAATGTCAACTTTTCCATCGAGTAAATGTCTTGAATCACGTTAATCCAATCTTCAGGTGTAGGACAGTCCTTCAGCATCCATTGTTTAGTTAGGGCTTTTTTACTTGCCAATATTAAAACATTGAATAAGTATTTATCTCCTCGTCTTTCCAGTGAGTCCGGTAGTAAACCCAAATACAAAGTTACAAAAGAAAAGGGGACTGTTATTTTGAATATTTTCCCCAATATTGTCTGTACATTGGTCCAATATTGGTGGATAACTGGGCATGACCAAAACACATGAAAATGATTTGCAGTCTTTTCACCACACAAGCGCCAACAGTTCAACCTCTTATGGGTAAATTTGTTTTGTGCAGGTGTTCTGAAAAATCTTACCAAATTTTTCCATCCAAATTCTCTCCACTGCAGGGATGAGGTACTTTTCCATTGCTGTTTATTTAGCTTTTCCCATATTTCCAATTGTAAAGTGAAATTCCCCTCTTTTTCCCATCTCTCTTTTATATATGATGTGTTGTCTCCTTTTAAGTCTTGAAGACCTTGGTATATTTTAGAAATGTATCTGATCCCTGGGATCCCTTTATATGCCATTAAGAAGACCTTCAGAACACCTGACTGGGCCCTTTCCAAATCCTCCTTTTTAAGTATATTGTTTATGTGGTGTCTAAGCTGAAAGAACCTGTAAAGATCTTGATTTATTAGACCTTGTTTTTTCAAATCTTCAAAACTTCTTAAAGTTTGCCCCTTAAAAAAATCGTAATATTTTATCAGCCCTTTCTCTTTCCACTCTTTAAATCTAGTGTCTGTTTTATTGGGGGTAAAGTCTTGATCATAGGCAATCCATTGCAGAAGTCGATAGAGCTCTTTAGCTTGATTCTCTCTGACTATCTTAAACCAAATTTTTAGCGGGGTCTCTATCCACGGGTTAGTGTTATTCAAGAGTTTAGGTAAGGCATTGTTCCCTATTATCGCCTGTAGGGGGATGTCACTTGTTATTTGGCATTCGATCTCCTTCCATTGTGCAGTGTAGACTGGGTTACATATCTCTATTAAAGTTTTAATTTGTGCGGCTTTAAAATAGTCCCTGATATTTGGCAGCGTGAGCCCACCTTTGTCTTTGTTTAGCTGTAAGGTTTTATATCTGATTCTACGTCTCTTGCCCTGCCATATGAATCTTGAGATCCTTCTGTCCAGCTCCTGCCATGTTTTTTTGGGAGGTTCTACCGGTATTGTTTGGAAAAGGTATAGAAGACGTGGAAGTATATTCATTTTGACTGCTTCAATTCTTTGTGCAGTACCTAAGAATGGTATCATATTCCATCTTGCTAGGTCAGATTTTATTTTTGTCACCAGTGGATCATAGTTTAGTGTTATAATTTTGTTGAGTTGTTTCGGGATATTGACCCCCAGATATTTCATAGATTCCAACTCCCAGTTAGTTTTGAGTTCACTTAGTGAATAATGATTTGGGTCATAGTTGAATGTTAAAACTTGGGTTTTATGCATGTTTAATTTGTACCCTGATAAATCTCCATAGTCTGAAAAAAACTGAGATTAGTTCTGGTAAAGAAGTGTCTGGCTGCCCTAGGTATATTAAAATGTCATCAGCAAAGAGTGCTATTTTATGTTCCTTCTGACCAAGTGTAATACCTTGAATTTCTTGATTTTGTCTTATCCATTGGCTCAGAGGTTCTATGAAGATTGCAAAGAGCAGTGGAGACAGGGGGCAGCCTTGACGACATCCTCTTTCCAGCTCAAAAGATGATGATAAATTACCGTTAATCCTTATTTTAGCTGTTGGTTTTTTATATAATGCCTGTATAGTTCTAATGAAGTTGTTATGAAAATTGAAACTGGATAAGATTCTATATAGGAAAGACCAGTCAACCGAATCGAATGCTTTTTCAGCATCTAATCCCAATATGACTGCATTTAAGTTATATTTTTTTATATGATGAATTATGTGTAAAGTGCGTCGAATGTTGTCTTGTGTCTGTCTTTGTCTTATAAAACCTGTTTGGTCTAAGTGAATTAAGTCTGTCAGTATGTTTTCTAACCTTTTGGCAAGGATAATGGTAAAAAGCTTATAGTCCTGATTTAATACACTGATTGGTCTGTAGTTGGAGCATTCTAGTTTATCCTTTTCAGGTTTAGGTATAACTACAATGACCCCTTCTCTCCAGGAGGGGGGGATTTCCCCTGTGTGGAGGACATAGTTAAATGTTTTCAGGAGGAGAGGAGATAGTTGCTGTTTAAAGGTTTTGTACCATTCTGCTGTATAGCCATCTGCTTCTGGGGATTTGTTAGCTTTAAAGGCAACGGACATTGACATTTTTTTATTGAACCAATCAACTGATTGTATGAAAATATTCCATTCTTCCCATTCCCCTGATTTAATATGTGTCACCATCCTCCATAAATGAAATTATTTGGTCATAGCCCATCTCTCACTCAGTGATGCTGCAGTACCGCCATCTCCCGATAGGTGCGTGCAGCCTTCACGTCAATTCGGTATGAAAAAAAATTGCAGAACGAGAGCAAAGTGATTCGGACAGCGATTATTTTCTAGAGTTTGACGACCTCAATATAAATGATTACAAATGATTACATTGACAATGAAGACGTTTTGGGTAGTGTGTGGCCTGTCAGCCTTATTTGTTCGAGGCAGAGGGAGAGTAGGAAGACGCAACACGGACGGGAAAAGAACACGTTTACGATCGGCTGTAAGATATTTCTAGGTAAAAGATGCTTACAAATATTTTTCTTTGGCGACATGCATGGTCACACACTTAATTTTAAAAATAAAACTACCCATTGGTCACTCACTGCCTGATGACATGTTGTTAATCATCATCTTCTCAGCCGCTGATTAGCACCTGCTGGTCTGTGCGCAGCTGGAGCTGATGAGACAGATGACGGCCCAGCGGCCGTCATCGTCCACACAAGTGAGTTTATAAACAATATTTATTCATTTGATTTAATTTCCCAGATGAATTATGAAGAAGCTATTCAATACATTCAATAATCAATGCAAACGGAATAATCAATGCCAACCCCGTATTTTTCAGGCGATACAGATTCATAGTGTTGGGGATTTTTTGGGAGAAGAAGTGAGGGTTATGTTGCCTGCCTGTGCGGTGAGCCTCATCAGAGAAACCTTCCCATCTCATCACTACAAGGGATTTTGCCTACCAAGATTAGATTTGTGAACAATGTTATTTAAATAAAGTTTTGTAAAATCATATATTGAGTTTCTTAATGTTCATGTCAATGTTATAGTTCTCATAGCTCAGCATTCATCAAAGTCGCATGTCATATACATTTCAATAATTTTTCTACCATTTTATGGTATAAATTTGGATTTACATAAAAGTCCTGTTCATCAGCTTCCTCTGCTTGGTCAGAAACATCAACATTGAGTGACAGTTGATAAAATCTGCAAAAAAAGTAGATCATAATTTTATCCAAGAGGTCTCAAATTGGATTACATACATAGAAATATAAATTGATCAAACAGGCACAACCACCTCCCTATACAGCACTGAATATTTCATATTTGATGAGTATGAACACCCTAATATGCCAATATTTGATAAGTTGGTAAGGCAATGCAAACCATGGCTTGGAATTCATTTAAGATGTTTAGTAAACATTTGCAGTGAATATTAAAAATAAAAAAACTTACCCTGTTTACTTCTCGTGTTCTGACAGTTGATTGTCACTGACCCCGTTCTCAGAGTCACACTTGGAAATCGAGGCATATATAGTTGGAATAGCCGTTTTCTTTATCAGAAATCTTTTGGCAAATTTCATTTCAAATTGACATAATGTCTGGCCCAGGAAACATGCACGCAGGCTCAGGATAGATTTAACAGCTTTATTCAACAAGCAGGTGTGTTTGAATGGATTTATGGGGATGTGCTGACGAGGGGCAGGTGTGCGCGCAGCTGAATCCGCTGAGGAGCGGCGAGTCGTGACACAAATTGCATCTTATTCTCGAAATCGCTGTCAACGAAATCTCTACTGCACATTTTTGGTGTTTTACCGACATAAGTCCATTTTTTTTTGCGTTTTCTGAACGAATTTCACCCATGCCGTTCTGATTTTCACAGGGACAGGACATTCAAAAACACTCACAGCATGCTCCTCTGGTATAACGTCGCACCCATACACAACACAACGACAAACCATAATTAATTCGATTCCTGAAATCCTAATGTTAATAAATAATCTATTTGTAATCCAAAAGTATTCCGAGAAATATCCGTAATCGCCGATTTTAAAATGTAAACATCAAATAAAAAAAAGCAATGTCCGCCGACTGTGTGCCACACCGAAATGACGTCACACAGTCAGTGGCCATTTTAGCCGCTGATCTTGGCTGGGTCAGACAGCTCTCCACAACAGCCTACTTCAAGAGCGCATTGTCACCTTATGCGACATACGTTGACACCAAAACATGTGGGGTTCCAATTAGCTCGTCTCAGACAACAATTTGAGATATGATTTAGCGATTTTGAGTTTTTGTCTGTCCGTCACCTTTAAGTTTCATAATTGCTTTTTCCAATTCTTTAGGTTGTATTTCTGACAGTAGTGTTTTATTTTGTGATTCCGTAAGTTGGGGAAGGTTTAATGTGTTTAGGAATGTCTCGGATGCGTTTTTATGTTTTTTGTGGGAGTATAAGTTCTTATAGTAATTCTCGAAGCTTTTAAGAATATCCTGAATTCTGAATTTTATTTCCTTTGATACTGGGTCTCTGATTTTGTAGATTGCTCTTTCTGTTTGTTGTTTCCTCAATTTATAGGCTAGTAATTTTGCCGATTTACTGCCTGCTTCATAGTGTTTTTGTTTCAGAAATGTAAGTTTCTTCTGGATTTCTATTGTGTAGATCTCATTTATTTGATTTTAATTTTCTTTAATCTTGAGCGAGCCATTAGAATGAGTGTTGTCTTTGTGTTCTTTTTCTAGGTTCTTGAGTTCTGACTCTAGTGTGATTAGTTTTTCTTGTCTCAGTTTCTTTTGGGTTGCCAGTTTTGCAATAATTTTTCCCCTTATTATAGCTTTGCACGCATCCCACAGTATTAAAGGGGATACTTCTCCATTATCGTTTTCTTCCAAATATCTGAGAATATCTGATTCCAATTCATCTTTCAGTGGTCCTTTCAGGACATTTGAATTCAATCGGACTGTGGTCAAAGAGATCCATCAGTCCTATTTTACATGTTTTTACTCTTCCAATGTCTCTATTAAACACAGAAAAGTAATCAATCCTTGAGTAAGATGAATGTGGCGTTGAATAAAAAGTATAATCTTTTACATTGGGGTTGAATTCCCTCCATACGTCACAGATTCCCATTTCTTTTAATAGCATCCGAGTTTTCCTATTTTGAGTGTTATTTTGATGTGAAGAATTACCTGATGCATCCCAGTATGGATTCAGTCTTAGATTGAAGTCTCCACCACATATCACTAAACCTTGGGCTTTAGTTATCATTAGGTCGAATACATTTTTATAAAATTTCCATTTAGCCCCTGGTGGTGCATATACATTCAGCAGGGTGATATCTTCTCCCTCTAGCCGCCCAATTACCAAACTGTACCTCCCTTCTTTATCTTTGTGTTCTGATTTTTTTTCAAATGTAATTTTGGTTGATATCAATGTCGCTACTCCCCTCCTCCTCCCTGACTTATATGAAGATGAAGAGATCATTTTAAGCCCTTGTCTATTGAGTTTAGTGTGTTCCACGTCTGTTAGGTGGGTTTCTTGTAAAAATATTATTTCTGCTTTGTCTTTTTTCATTTTGCGTAGAATCTTGGATCTTTTAACTGGATTCAGTATCCCTTTTACATTATATGAGGCTATTTTGGTTACACCCTGTTTCTCCATTGTATTTTCTTATTTAGTATAACAGTGTGGTGGCCCTCTTTTTTGCTACTCAGAAACTGAAAGAACTTTAAGAACATAAAAAACATTAAGAACATAGTGTACGAAACTTTAAAACAAAAAACTGTCAAAAAAACTTCCTGAGCTGGGGTCTCTTTAAAGACCCTGTAAGAGCCCTGATGGAGTGTAGGCTCTGAGGGAAATTCCTCAAACTCTGTTACGTGTTGAGGGCCCTCTCTTACCCCTGTAAGTTGTCCCATGTTTTTAACGTGAATTTCAGATCCCAATCCGAATTTGTAATGATTTTTTTTTTTTTTATGCCTATACCCTATGAGATTGTGTGCACCCTCCCATCCCCATCACAGCAAACATTCACTCTAATACAGTATTTGTTAGTGTAGGGAGATCATGTGGGTCATTGTTACATTTCTATTTTAACAAGATTTTTTTTTTTCCTTTAAATTAAGAAGACATTTGTTTCTAATGCTATAACTGCTCCATGAAAGGTTTTACCACATGCTGATTCTGCATCTCCTTTAATGTTTGTTACCTTGTTGGAGGGGGGATGGAAGTGCAGAATGACTGAAAAGAAAAAAAACAAAAAGGTCGCTATTCCTTCCTGGAACTGGAAAGCTTATCTTTGTAGCTCTGGGGCTGGGTTTCCCGCTGCTGGCCCGTGGATTTTGAAGGTCTCTGAGTGGACCACGTTTGAGCTCTGATCCTCTCGTTCAGATCCGCTGCGGGTTTAAACACCGATACCGGGAGCCCTCTTCTCGCCATGTCAATTGTTGCTTCTTCCGCTGAATTATAGAGACATGACTCTTCACCGTAAAAGACCCTTAACTTCGCAGGAAATGGCGTCTGAAAGCGTAGATTCTGTTCCCGTAGAACCTTTTAGGCGTCGTTATATTCCCGTCGCTTTTTAAGAACCTCCGGGGCATAATCATGCTCCACGAAGACTTTTCTCTCTTGATGCATAAATCCTTTTTTCTGCCAAGCCCGTCTTACAACCTCTTGTTTTATTTTGAAATCGGAGAATCTTACCACCACCGAACGTGGGGGCGCTTCTGCCGCTGGCTTTGCGGCTAATGTACGATGGGCCTTTTCTATGTTCAAATCGGTGGTTTGTGGAATATCCAACTTCTGTCTCAATAAGGATTCCACGCATTCCGCCATTGTGTTGAAACTATCTTCAGTTCCTTCTTTCAGACCGTGAATTCTGATGTTGTCTCGTCTTTGTCTTCCTTCTTGGTCGGTTAGCTTAGCTTCCAGCCTTGACTGTTTTTTGTGTAAATCCAGCATAGAATCTTCAAGCACTTTTATTCTTTCTTCAGCTTCCAAGATTCGGTTTTCGGCCTGGTCCATTCTGCTGTTCGTCCTTTTTAATTCCTCTCTGAATTCATGAAATTCGGCCCGAAATCGTCGTAATTCATCAAATAGCGATTTCAAGCTAACCTTTTTGTTAGCTAGGTCCAGCTCCTCGTCTTCTGAACGGAGGTCCTCCGGTTCAGATTCTGCGGCCGCTGCGCGTCCTGACCTGGGGAATGTCAGTTTCTTCTGTTTTTGGTTAGGTATGGTGTTTTTGTCTTTTGATTTTTATTCTTCCAAAAATCCGTTAAGTCTGATTTTGAAGATGTTTTCCTTGGATTGGGTCTGGGAGCTTCAGCGTTAAGTTGCTATCACCATGGTGTCCAGACCGGAAGTCAAGAAGGTATTTTTTTAAACATTTTTTTCCACTCTGCTGTAATTATTTCTAATTGGCTTAATTTACATCAAATGATTTTAGTTATATTATTTAGAAAGTTGTTAAGAATTCTTTTTGTTTTATTTCAAAATAAAGAACTAAACTAAAAAATTCTAAATTTTATCTCATACATGTTGCAAGAATGTCCTGCAATACTGGCATGACATGTATGTGAACTCCCTGCATACTTAAGCTTAAAATTCGCCAGGAAGTTTGTGCAACATTATTGCAACATTCTTGAGACATTCTTGTGTCCTAAGTGCCAATTCAGGTGTGATTCCAAGTGAAAATTGAAGCAAATTTTCTGCATTTGGCACACTTTTTTTAATCTCCAACTAGTCACAAGCTGTCACAGCCCAGTGAGATACTAACCAAGGATTTATACTGACTCTGGATGCAGTCCGTTGCAGATACAGTGCAGATGATCCCTTGTGTTCATCCCTACCAGCTCCATGTGTGTTTTGAAGTGGCATAGATAAGAACAGAGTTTGAAATACAAGATTGCGTGAGAATTATACAAAATAACACAAGATCTCGAGAAAGACTCGAGAGTAGCTGAGAGGAACTGATCACGATCACGTGACAACAACAAGGAAGTGTAATGTAGCGGCTCTCCACCTGGATTTTTGGGCTGTAAATAAAACATAAGTAGCCTGTTAATTTTAATTGTATGAAGTGTTTGTATGTTGAGTCAAGTTTTTACCTTCTCTGATACAGTGGTGGAGGAGTAGACCTCAGAAAATAACGGATGATCCTTAACCCTATGAGTGTGTATGTTGCCAAACTGCGACATAACCCCTAGTGGTCAAGAGTGGTAAATATTTTTTGTCAATAAAATAGTTCAGATTTCCAAGGCTATAACTTGAAAGTGGTAAGAGATAATGGCTTACTGTCAATTAGAAAGATGTAAAATATGATCCAACGTTTCAGATAGGAATACATTTATGCATCTAATTTGCATAATGTCGCGGCACCTCTTTAAATTCCATAACTCAGTCAAAACTGGACTTTGGACGTATTTACACAAAAAATGGTTCAATCTTTTGACACAGTTTTTTGTACAGAGGTACCTCATCACCTTATCTTCTAAGTACATGAACAAGAAATCAGAACATTTAAAAAAAAAACAGAAATTTCTCGCTTACTTTTGACAAAGTCAGAGTGAGAAGGCAGGCGCAGTGCCGTGCTCTGCCATTAGGGGCACACAAATTCTCACACTCAAAGGGTTAAATTGTTTTTAATGATCAAACAGCTATTAAATACCACAAGATACCACAGCATTTCCTTGCGGATTGTATCCAGCGTCCATCAAAAATAGACTCCTTGCATTTCATTAGCGAACCGAATTTGACGAACCGGATTCGTTCTGCAGTGGTCCGGACCAGGTGGGGATTAGAAAATTGATAAGAATGGGAACTATTTGCTACGGAGGCTGGATCGCAGCCATAATGTACTGCATCTAGAGTCAGTGTAAATCCAGGGTAAGGTGTAGCAGGTGATAATACCAGATTGAATTTGTTTTTTGAGATTAGAGAAACTGCTGTGGCGGTGACGGCGCTGACAGCCAGGGACAGATACGTGCTGATGACAGCAGACAGCTTCCTCCCAGTTAGACTGTCATCCACCAGTACAGAGATAAAACTGGGCCAGAACATCCACAGGAACAATGTACCTGCAGGACAAATGACAGGATAGGATAGGTCAAATCACTTGACAGCACAAGACAGGACAAAACACAGGGCAGAGCTCATTAGAAAGGTCAGGTGACGCAAAGGAGGTGCTGCTGATGGACAAAGTTAAAGCTCTTAGGTCTGAGGAGATTTTAGGGCTGAAAACATCAAAAAAAATATTTTAAAAAAACACCCTCGTCAATTTATAAGCTAACAATTTACAGGGAAAGAAACTCGCAAATGTATAAAATAAAATTAAATAAAAGACTGCTAGGATGGTGATCAAGCACAGCAGCCAACCAGTTGCCAGTCCTGCTTCAAGCCTATAACAACACGATCTATAGTACCACCAGCATGACTCCACATTATGTGGCGTTTGGGAGGCATGCCAGGCTCCCTGTGGACTGGGCAACTGGCTTGAGCCCCACTACAGTAGATTATACTTGTAGATCAGAATCTTCAAATATGCTTTATGGCTCTTTATGTGTGTGTGTATCGGGGGGGGGGGGCACTCAGAAGGTTAAACATCATTCTCCAAACTCAGAAAAAAACTCTATTCACCCAGCATGGAGAACAATCCTGTTTTTCTGTCAAACTTCTCCTTCTCCCAGTGCAGCTCAGAGCTTTGACGGTGGAGTTTCCATGTCAGCATGAGTCCAAACAAGGAACCAAAGATGTGGAGCATCATGATACTGTTGAAAGGACGGACCTGCAAACAGAGACTTGGTCAGCAGAAAATCATAGGCTGTGATTCATGGCTATCTGGAATGAAGAAACCAAAGATCAGCTTGATGAGCTTAATTCAAGAGAGGCCAACTCTGTATGACTACTAAATTGTACTAACCCTTTGTTTATATTAGATGTCAAAGAACTTACCAAGAAACGAGTAAAGATAAGCGCCACCTGCTGATAGTCATTTTCTCTGATGCATGTGCAGAACATACAAGCTTGCCTGCTGTTGGCTGTGGTCTTCCTGGTGTGTCCAAGTGTAACTTTTTTTACAGCGACAAACTCAACAAAAGGAGATGCAACAGGATGTCGTTTATCGGGTTTTGTCAGTGATGTCAGCTTGGTGTGTTTTTAGCGTAAAGGCTGGTTTAAATGAGATCTGTGCCGTGTTTGAAATGTTCACTAGTTCCCCATGTAGTGCACCATACAGTGAATCAGCCATCTGTAGTGCTACTCAAAATCTTAACTGAAAATTTAATTAACTATATAGTGCTTATCCCATGATGCATTTTGAAAAGTAGTGTAAAACCGATAGTCACTACATTACCCAATGTATCCCATAATGCAATGTGCAGCCAATGGAGGAGTGAGAGGAGAGCTTTACTTTCGTGTCTGGGAGACATAAGTTCCTTCCCCAAAACTTTAAGTGTTAACTTAGTGTTTGTTAATTTAAGTTCTGTCTCTTTAAATTTCTCTCAGTTCACAACACATCACTTCCTGCGAGTTAGTGCATCACTTCTTGTTAGGAAGACCAGGAAATGCTGGGAGGCCACATGTCATGCTGAAAATTAACCTAGCTGCATCCATATGGAAGGACTGATGAATTAATGTGGTAAGTTGTTGCATCTTATTGTTCTAATGTCCAGTAACATATATTAAGATTTATTTGTAGAAAAAAATAAGCAATTAGTTAAAGTTAAGGAGAGGCAGCCGTAACAGCAGCAGCAGCTCTCGTGTCTCTGTGTCATTATTAGCTTATTCTTGTATATAGTCTGTCTCTTTTCCATCAGGGCTCGGTAGGAAGACACGGATTAACGACTGGACCAATTTTTTCTTTTTTAGTCCTGGTCTTCTTTTATTTTTCTTTCTCGGGACAATGGAGAACAATAGAGAATCAGAATCAGAATCAGAAAAGATTTATTGCCAAGTACATTAACAGATCACTGATAACATACGAGAGAATTTGACTTGACACAGAAAATGAACCTGCATTTCCAGTGACGCGGCAGCATCAGAGACGCGCCTGCCAACAGGATAGTGAGTTGAGTGGTCTTTGCGACTAGAAAAGCGCTATATAAGTGCAGGTTAGTTAGTTAGTTAGTTAGTTACAAGCATGAGAATAAGAATAATACGAGGAACAATAGGAAGGAGCCAAAAAAATCATTGATTCAAAATACTGGTTACATAATTAATCAATATTAAGATTTCAAGGGAAAAAAAAGCTCTCGATGCACATTCGCTACACAGGATTAACAAGACACAAGAGAGCAGTGTGTGTATCTTTATTCAGTTCATGGATCAATGTGTGTGCGGTGTTGAGCAGTGTTGATGATAATAAGAGAGACAACAAGGACACTTGGCAGGAGATGTTTTGTCTGGCTGGCGCCGAGTCCTTATCTTGGCAGAGTCCAGATGGCTGTCCAAGGCCTTATGCTCGATGATTTTGAAAACACAGACTGCAGACAGCCAGGAGGAATTTTCATGGGGAAATTGAGCCAAATCGGACTGATCACAGAGAAGGCTTTTTATTTCTTCTGTAGATTCAGTACTTAATCCTTCATTGCGGGGCTTTAAATCCATCGTGGAAAGACCTAAGCGAGACCATGATGTAATCCACCTTCCGAGACAGTTCTCCATTTGTCGCTATCAGGGTCTTCTCCAATTTTTCAATTTGACAGATGCACCTCGCCTGGCCAGCATTTTGATAGATTGAATCCATCTTCAGCAATTTGCAGTAAACCAGGACAATTCCAGTCCCAATCAGAAAGATCCCGATCACCATTATTACGAAGATAAACAAATCTTCAATATCTTCGATAGAGAGATTAGTGAGACACAGGATTCTCCAATTACCTGTGTCACGTAAATAGCCCGCTGGAGCCGTTCCTGCGGGGCAGACAGCTTCCCCCGGAGCACTTTTCCTTGTTGAAAAAATAGTGTCAATTGTGTTCAAAGCCCAGCTTATTAACTCCATAATTTCTTTTCGACGGTCGCAGTTAGACGCAGACAGACAACAGCAAGCTGGGATCCAGTAGTTGGGAGGGGAGGAAAAAAGTCAGAGCAGGAGAGAAAGAAAAAGCGTCTACTCTCTTGGGAGGGCAGAAGTGAAGAGTCAAACACAAGGGGCAAACACATTGTATACACACGCGACCAGCTGATTGCGCTGAGGAGGCCAGCGCTGCTGCCCGGAGCAAAGCTCCTCATCCCAGATGAGCTCAAGAGGAGACGCCGCGGGTGAAGGGCTGCAGCCCAGGTGAGGAGGAGGAAGAAGCATAAGCCGGCGGTACCGATGTTCATCACCGGTAACATGAGGTCGCTGGGAAACAAGGCGGATGAGCTCACAGTGCTGGTCAGGACACAAAGGGAATGTTGTGAGTGTAGTATCATGTGTTTTACAGAAACATGGTTACACTCACAGATCCCAAACAACAACGTAGGGATACCTGGCTTTAAGACTCTCCAGTGGGACAGGGATGTTATAAGCAGTGGAAAAACGAGAGGAGGAGGATTGGCACTTCTTGTGAATGAAAGGTTGTGTAATCCCGAATGCATTTATGTGAAGGAATGGCACTGCAGCCCAGACATTGAACTGCTGGCTGTGAGTATGTGACCTTATTATATGCAGCGAGAGTTCGTGTGTGCCATTGTGATTACTGTTTCTGTACATCCGTCAGCTGATGCAGCGGTGGCCTGTGACATCTTCAGCTCCACTACTGACACATTACTGGAGCAGCACCCAGATGCATTTATGGCCATCACGGGTGATTTTAACCACGTCTCACTGGGCAAAACACTACCAAACTTCCACCAGTTTGTTGACTGTCCCACCAGAGAAAATAAAACATTGGATCTACTGTATGCCAATGTAAGAGACGCATACAGTGCCACAGAATCAGAATCAGATTTATTGCCATTGTTCATGTAGTACACAAACTAGGAATTTGTCTCGGTGCAATGCTGCAACATTAAACATGATAAAATAAAAGAAATAAACTATACATGTAATAAAGTGTAGAATAAGAGAGTAATACTGGTCAGCAGTTAAAATATATTAGCGAGCAGCAGATAATGTGGAGAACCATATAGTGCAGTCGGTAATGCAGGAAGAAAACAGTGATGATTGACATGAGTCTGGTTGAGCTGCTGTATATAGTGCACGAGAGTCAATAAGTCACTTAGTGTTCAGCAGTCTGATGGCAGAGGGGAAGAAGCTGTTCATGTGACGGGAGGTTTTAGTCTGGATGGACCGAAGTCTTCTACCTGAGGGGAGGGGGGCAAACAGTACGTGACCAGGGTGTGAGGGATCGGCTATGATCCGGCCAGCACGCCTCCGGGTCCTGGAGATGTACAGATCCTGAAGAGATGGGAGCTTGCAGCCGATCACCTTCTCAGCAGTGCGCACGACGCGCTGCAGCCTTAGTCTGTCCCTGGCAGTGGCTCCTGCGTACCACACAGTTATGGAGGTGGTGAGGATGGACTCGATGATGGCTGTGTAGAACTGCACTAACATCTTGGTGGGTAGCTTGAGCTTCCTCAGCTGCCGCAGGAAGAACATCCTCTGCTGGGCCTTTTTGATGAGGGAGCTGATGGTCGGCTCCCACTTGAGGTCCCTGGTGATGGTGGTGCCTAGGAAGCGGAAGGAATCAGCAGTGGTGATGGGAGAGCCTGTGAGGGTGAGGGGGGGCAGAGGGGTTGTGACTTTCCTGAAGTCCACAATCATCTCCACTGTCTTCAGAGCGTTCAGCTGCAGGTTGTTGTTGTTGCACCAGGATGCCAGCTGGGCAATCTCTCTCCTGTAGGCGGACTCGTCGCCGTTGGAGATGAGCCCGATGAGGGTGGTGTCATCCGCAAACTTGATCAACTTGACAGACTGGTGGCTGGAGGTGCAGGAGTTGGTATAAAGGGAGAAGAGTAGGGGGGGAAAGTACACAGCCCTGGGGTGATCCGGTGCTGATGCTAGCAGAGTCTGAGACAGTCTTTCCCAGCTGCACATGCTGCCTCCGGTCCGTCAGGAAGTCAGTGATCCACCTGCAGAGGGAGTCAGGCACGTTGAGCAGGGACAGCTTGTCCCAGAGCAGAGCGGGGCAGATGGTGTTGAATGCGGAGCTGAAGTCCACAAACAGGATCCTGGCGTAGGTTCCCGGGGAGTCCAGGTGCTGCAGGATGGAGTGGAGGGCCAGGTTGACTGCGTCGTCTACAGACCTGTTGGCTCGGTAGGCAAACTGCAGCGGGTCCAGGAGGGGGGTGGTGATGGACTTGAGGTGGGGCAGGACCAGGCGCTCAAAGGACTTCATGACTACAGAGGTGAGCGCTACAGGTCTGTAGTCGTTAAGTCCAGTGATCCGTGGCTTCTTGGGGACAGGGATGATGGTGGAGGATTTGAGGCAGGACGGCACGTGGCATAGCTTAAGGGAGGTGTTAAAAATGTCTGTGAAGACAGGAGCCAGCTCTTTCGCACAGTGTCTCAGGGTGGAGGGAGACACGCCGTCCGGACCGGGGGCCTTGCGCGGGTTCAGTCTGGAGAACTGTTTGAGCACGTCCTGCTCACTGATGACAAGGGCAGGGGGGGAGGAGTGGGGGGGTGCCTTTGATGAAGTAGGGATTGTGGAGGCTGTGGAGCTGGAGGGAGGGGGGGAGTTGGACACAGATGACGGGGTGTCAAAACGGGCATAGTGTTGGGACAGTCTTTGACAAAGGGCTTTGTCATCCTGACCTATAGGAGCCTGAGGCCGATAATTGGTGATTTGCCTCAGTCCTCTCCACACAGAAGCCGAGTCATTAGCAGTGAACTGCTGCTGGAGTCTCTCAGAATACACAGATTTAGCTCTCCTCAGCTCTCTGCTAAACCGATATTTAACCTCCCTGTAGCAGCCCCTGTCTCCACTTTTCAACGCTGCTTCCTTCTCCTTCCTGATCTGTCTGAGCTTAGCTGTGAACCAGGGCTTGTCATTAGAGTACCTCACCCTGGTGCGCGATGGAAGAATGCTGTCCTCACAAAAGTGGATATAAGAGTTCACAGTGTCCGTGTACTCATCCAGATCATGCGTGGCTCCTTTAAACATGCCCCAATCAGTTATTTCCATGCACGTTTCCAGCTTCTCCTCAGCTTCACTGGTCCATTTCTTCGTAGTGCTCACAACAGGTTTAGTGAGCTTCAATCTCTGTCTGTATGTGGGAATGAGGTGGACCATCACGGGATCAGATAATCCGAGCGCAGCGCGGGGAACAGCGCGATATGCGTCTTTCACTGTGGTGTAACAGTGATCCAGCGTGTTTATTCCTCTGGTGGGGCATTTAATAAACTGTTTGTAGCGAGGGAGATCGTGGCTCAGATTGCTCTGGTTAAAGTCACCAACCACAGTAACCAGAGAGTCTGGAAAAATCCGCTCCGTGTGTTGGATGTGATCCTCGAGCACGCGCTGAGCTTCGCGCGTGTCCGCGTCGGGAGGGACGTACACAGCGGCGAGGATGAATGAGGCGAACTCCCGCGGGGAATAAAATGGCTTGCAGTTAATAAAAAGAAATTCCAGGGCGGGAGAACAGTGTTTGGAAATCACCATTACATCAGAGCACCAGCTGCTGTTGATTTAAAAGCAGACTCCGCCTCCTGAGGATTTACCGGAGAGCTCTGTGTCACGATCAGCATGAAACAGCTGAAATCCCTTGAGGCGCAGCGCGCTGTCCGGTGTGTTTTCCCTGAGCCAGGTCTCGGTAAAACAGAGGGCAGCCGAGGAAGAGAGGTCCTTAAAACGCATCAGCAGTCTCAGTTCATCTACCTTGTTAGAGAGAGAGTTGGTATTGGACAGAAATATGCCAGGCAAAGCCGTTCGCATGCCTCTCCTGCAAAGCCAGACGAGAGCGCCCGCTCGTCTTCCTCTCTTTCGCCGTCTCACTTTTCGAGCCAAGCAATGAACCAGATCGGCGGCAGGAGCTAAAAAAACTGGGAGTAGGTCCAATGGGAGTGAAAGTCCTGATATTTAGAAGCTCTTCACGGGTATAAGAGCTCGCAGACACACAATTGACAAACAAAAACAAACAAAGGGTGCAGCGAAGCACCATGGCGACCACTGTGGGCGCCATCTTGCGCAGAGATGGCGCAGCCCTAACCCTTCTTGGCAGATCAAGATTTGTTGTTCCCCAACAACAAACCATGGATTACCAGTGACCTGAAAGCACTTCTAAACAAGAAGAAGAGAGCGTTTAGGTCTGGAGACAGGGATGAACTGAGGAGAGTGCAGCGTGAACTGAGAGATGCTGAGGATGTGTAAGGACAATTACAGGAGGAAGTTGGAGGATAAACACAGGCAAAGCAATATGAAGGATGTGTGGATGGGAATGAAACAAATCACTAGGTGTAAGGGGAGAGGCAGACAGACATCACAGAGCCTTGAGAGGGCTGATGAGCTGAATCTGTTTTTTAATAGGATCAACTTGCCATCTGTCACCCCACAACACAGCCAGACCCCCACACACCCATCTCCCCTCACCGTCCTGTGCAGCACCACTCTCTCTCTCCCCCCTCACTCTCTTCTGGGGACACCAGCACCAGTCCCCCCCCACACACACACACACACACAACACACACATCACTGTGACTATAGACCAGGTCAAGAAACAGCTGGAGAGACTCCACCAGCAGAAGGCTGCAGACCCTGATGGCATCTCCACCAGGATCCTTAGGACATGTGCCAACCAGCTAGCTCCAGTACTGAAACACCTGTACAACCTCAGCCTGAGTCTGGAGAGAGTACCGGTGCTGTGGAAGATGTCCTGCCAGGTTCCTGTCCCCAAGAAGTCGTCTCCATCTAACCTGAATGACTATCGACCAGTTGCCCTCACATGTCATGTGATGAAGGTCCTGGAGAGAATGGTCTTAGCCCACTTGAGGCTGCAGGTAAAGACATGGCTGGTCCCCCTGCAGTTTGCATATCAGCCCCATTTAAGAATTGAAGACACTGTGATCTACCTGCTGCAAGAACCCATTTGCACCTGGATGGCGGAGGAGACACTGTGAGAATTATATTCTTTGATTTCTCCAGTGTCTTTAACACCATCCAATTCAATTCAATTCAATTCAACTTTATTTATATAGCGCCATTTCACAACAACAGTCATCTCATAGCACTATCAACTGTAGGGGGGAACCCCCACAGTTGCAGAAAGACCCCAGCAATCAGGTGATCCCCTGTGAGCAAGCACTTGGCGACGGTGGAGAGGAAAAACTCCCTTTTAACAGGAAGAAACCTCCAGCAGAACCAGGCTCAGGGAGGGGCAGTCATCTGCTGCGACTGGCTGGGGGGTGAGGGGACAGAGAAGATGAAAAGAACAGACATGTAGAGAGCAAACAGCACGATGGGGACTCAATCTATGGGAGAGAACAAACAAATGTTAATGACCAGCAAAAAAAAAATTTCATAGAGAGTGAGGAAAGGAGTGAGGCCCAGTGCATTACTGGAGGTCCCCCGGCTGACTAAACCTATTAGCAGCATAACTAAGGGAGGGTTCAGAAACACATGATCCCTCCCTAATTGTAGGCTATATCAAAAAGGTAGATTTTAACCCTAATCTTAAAAACAGAGATCGAGTCTGACTCCCGAATCCAGATTGGCAGCTGATTCCACAGGAGAGGAGCTTGATAACTGAAGGCTCTGCCTCCCATTGTACTTTTGGAGATTCTAGGTATTACAAGTAGTCCTGCATTTTGGGAGCGTAGTGCTCTGTTAGGATAATACGGTAGTATCAGATCTTTTAAATAAAAAGGAGCCTGATTGTTTAGAGCTTTGTAAGTAAGAAGAAGGATTTTAAACTTAATTCTAAATTCTTCTCACCCAGCAGCAGTGGCTGCTGGGTGAGAAGCTACGGGAGATGGGGGTTGACAGCTCTGTGATCTCCTGGATTACTGACTACCTGTCAGGCAGGCCACAGTGTGTCCGGTTGGGCAGTGTCTTGTCTGATGTGGTGGTTAGTGATACAGGAGCTTCACAGGGAACTGTGCTTTCTCCTTTTCTCTACACCTTATACCACTGACTTTCAGTACAACACCGAGTCATGCCATCTGCAAAAATTTTCTGATGACTCAGCTGTTGTTGTGTGTATAAGAGGGGGAGAGGAGGGGTAGTGCAGGGCACCGGTCGACAGATTTTTGGAGTGGACCGAACAGAATCACGTGAGGCTGAACATCAGCAAGACCAAAGAGATGGTGATTGACTTCAGGAAGAAGAGGACACCTTCACAGCCATTGCAGATTGGGGGGGGGGGGATGTTGAGGTAGTGGAGGACTACAAATACCTGGGTGTCATGATAAGCAATGGAATGGACTGGAAATCTAACACCGATGCTGCATACATGAAGGGGATGAGAAGACTCTACTTTCTGCGGAAGCTGAGATCCTTCAACATGTGCAACAGGTTGCTGGAGCTTTTCTACCAGGCCACTGTAGCCAGCGCCATTTTCTTTGCTGCTGTCTGCTGGGGTAGCAGCATCAGAGCCAGCAACACCAACAGGCTTGACAAGATTACCAAGAGGGCTGCCTCTGTGATTCGTCTCTGGCCAGAGATCTTTGAGACTGTGGCGGAGAGGACACTAAACAAACTGCGATCCATCATGGACAATCCTGATCACCCACTATACCACACACTGGACAGACAGTGGGGCACTTTCTCCAGCAGACTGTTACAGCTTTGCTGCTGAACAGTTAGGTACAGGAAATCTTTCCTGCCACATCCCATTTCACTGTACAATAACTCACTCTGATGTTGAATTCTGATCATAACTATGCTGCCATACTGCACCTTGCAGTCTAATTGGTACCTCACATTTCACCCTGCAGCTGATAGTCCTGCATTGTACAGCGGGTATGATTCATATACCTATTCAGGTCACCATCTATTCATCTATGATGTATATAAGTTATTTAGTAGTTTTATTTTCCATGGGTAATCCTTTTGTCTGTTGTGCTGTGTGTGTTTCCGTCGTTTTGGTCATCTACTGTCATGTTGCTGTTACACTGTAATTTCCCAATTTGGGATCAATAAAGTACATCTATCTATCTATCTGGTATCCGATCCGCCCATATAAGATAAGATAAAATAAGATAAGATAAGATAAGCCTTTATTAGTCCCACAATGGGGAAATTCCAGGATTGCAACAGCACAGGGATAGCAACACTCAGAGCAACAATCAGAAGGCAAGAGAAAAAACAAGAGCAGCGAGTATACATATGTACATATAAATATAAATATATATATAGAGACACACAGTGCGGAGCATTGTAGCTAGATGGAATAAATATGTAAATATATAAACACACACAGTGCGGAGCATTGTAGCTGGATGGAATAATATGTAGATATATAAACACACAGTGCGGAGCATTGTAGCTAGATGGAATATATGAATATATAAACACAGTGCGGAGCATTGTAGCTAGATGGAATAAATATGTAAATATATAAACACACACAGTGTGGAGCATTGTAGCTAGATGGAATAAATGTATGAATATATAAACACACAGTGCGGAGCATTGTAGCTAGATGGAATAAATATGTAAATATATAAACACACAGTGCGGAGCATTGTAGCTAGATGGAATAAATATGTAAATATATAAACACACACAGTGCGGAGCATTGTAGCTAGATGGAATAAATATGTAAATATATAAACACACACAGCGTGGAGCATTGTTGCTAGATGGAATAAATATATAAATATATAAACGCACAGTGCAGAGCATTGTGAGCATTGTGTGCAGAGCATATTAAGTGGAAACCCTTCGGTCCAGTGTTAGCATCTGTTGCTAGTTCTGTTAGCCACATTTCAGTAAACAACATGATGCTAATCTCTCTGAAGATGCTCTCATACCAGGACACAGCGGTCAGTTTGTCCGTTTTGTTAAGCAGCGATCTCACATTTCCCATAATACTAGATGGTAGGATGGGCTTGTACCTTATTTTCCTTGCACGTTGTTTCACTCCAGCATGACATCCCCGTCGTTTTTGCCTGATTTCCAGTGGGATATCGGGTCTCTCAGTTAGCATCGTGGAGTAGCCTAATGCTAATAATTGACTCCTACTGTAAACAATAGCTCCTCCACTCATCTGGTCGGTAGTCATTGGCAATATGAGCAGAAAGATGGTGTGCCGCCGGTGCAGTGATACGGGGTAACAGGATCAAAAAAGTTGTGGCAAAGAAAAAATGGATAGTAAATAAAGAAATGAGAAAGAAACTCAGAATTGAGCCGCTGCTGCAAAGGGCTGCCGACTCATGTGGTGCCGGAAGTTAGGAGATCTATGATGATAGAGTCGATAATAGAGGAGTCGCTTTTCCAGAGACTGCAGAATTTCCCAAAGCTTATAGCCAGAGACCATGTCAAGCTTCACGAGCTTGGTGATCTGCTGACCGAGATCCTCAGCACCAAGGAAGATGGCTATATGACAGGTCTATCATATTTGGACACTTCACAAGGTATCTCACCAATTGCAGAAAAGCTACCTTTTGGATTTTCAGAAAAAATGGCTGTCTGCTGGCTCAAAATATAAAGAGGAAAACAATGGACAGTTTCTTCTTTTTGATTTGTGTACTATGAAGCCAAAAAAACAGAACAATCCCAGCTTCATGCATCAAGGGAGTGACACAACACCTAAACCAGACAAACAAGGTCTTAAGAAACTTAAAAATTGCAGAATTGTTTCAGTACAGAAAACAGATGTTTCCTCGTTAAAAATCCACAAGCTAGCAAACAATGACCTCACCAAGACTTGTCCTTTGCACAATAAACCACACATTGCAATGTTAGGCAATGTTAATGTAAAGCATTCAGAAACAGATCAATTGATGAAAGGAAGGGCTTTGTCAAGAAGTAAGGCATTTGCTTCAGATGTGGTGTATCTATGTCTCACCTCATCAAGGATTGCAAGGCATCAGTGAAGTGCCTGGAATGTGACAGCACTTACAGTACCATGTGTTACGACCCACTTTCTGGGACAAGGCCAGAATTGCCTATTTCAGCCTGGGATCACGAATCACACACAAATCACGAATCACTAATCACTAAGTCCGTTTTGATCCCCCCAGTCAAGGTGGACATACCCACTGCCACCCTTACCCACTGGCAATGGAGACTAACACTCACATGGGCTCTTTGCACACAGCAGGCAGACCTACACCTACATCCCAGGCTGGAATTCAAACTTCATGACACCATGATCTAAAACCTCTTACTCTTACCACAAATTCAAAGAGGAATTCCTCACTAGCTCTCAACTAGTAGTGTAGGTGTACTCTGACGGTGTCATGAACTGCACCACTGACTCTCCAATGAGGGGTGCATAACACCTCCCCTCTTAAGGAAGTGGTGCAGGTGTCCAATCCCAGATGAGCCTCTGATTTCTGTTATGAGCCACTTTCTGGGCCAGGGCCAGAATAGCCTATTTCAGCCTGAGAACACGAATCACACACAAATCATAAAGTCCGTTTTGACCCCCCAGTCAAGGTGGACTGGTCAAGGTGGACTACCACCCCCAGTCAAGGTGGACTACCACCCTTACCCACTGGCAAGGGAAACTAACACTCACATGGTCTCTTTGCACACAGCAGGCAGATCTACACCTACAGTGGGGAAAAAAACTATTTAGTCAGCCACCAATTGTGCAAGTTCTCCCACTTAAAAGATGAGAGAGGTCTCCAATTTTCACCATAAGTATACCTCAACCATGAGAGACAAAATGAGAAAAAAAAATCCAGAAAATCACATTGAAGGATTTTTAATGAATTAATTGGTAAATTCCTCGGTAAAATAAGTATTTGGTCAATAACAAAAGTTCATCTCAATAGATAAGATAAGCCTTTATTAGTCCCACAATGGGGAAATTCCAGGACTGCAACAGCACAGGGATAGCAACACTCAGAGCAACAATCAGAAGGCAAGAAAAAACAAGAGCAGCTAGTATACATATGTACATATTAATATATATATACAGTGGGGTAAAAAAGTATTTAGTCAGCCACCAATTGTGCAAGTTCTCCCACTTAAAAGATGCGAGAGGTCTCCAATTTTCATCATAGGTATACCTCAACTATGAGAGACAAAATGAGAAAAAAAAAATCCAGAAAATCACATTGAAGGATTTTTAAAGAATTTATTTGCAAATTATGGTGAAAAATAAGTATTTGGTCAATAACAAAAGTTCATCTCAATACTTTGTTATATACCCTTTGTTGGCAATGACAGAGGTCAAACGTTTTCTGTAAGTCTTCACAAGGTTTTCACACACTGTTGCTGGTATTTTGGCCCATTCCTCCATGCAGATCTCCTCTAGAGCAGTGATGTTTTGGGGCTGTCGCTGGGCAACACGGACTTTCAACTCCCTCCAAAGATTTTCTATGGGGTTGAGATCTGGAGACTGGCTAGGCCACTCCAGGACCTTGAAATGCTTCTTACGAAGCCACTCCTTCGTTGCCCGGGCGGTGTGTTTGGGAAAATTGTCATGCTGAAAGACCCAGCCACGTTTCATCTTCAATGCCCTTGCCGATGGAAGGAGGTTTTCACTCAAAATCTCACAATACATGGCCCCATTCATTCTTTCCTTTACACGGATCAGTCGTCCTGGTCCCTTTGCAGAAAAAGGGCCCCAAAGAATGATGTTTCCACCCCCATGCTTCACAGTAGGTATGGTGTTCTTTCGCCTCCATACACGACAAGTTGAATTTTTACCAGAAAGTTCTATTTTGGTTTCATCTGACCATATGACATTCTCCCAGTCCTCTTCTGGATCATCCAAATGCTCTCTAGCAAACTTCAGATGGGTCTGGACATGTACTAGCTTAAGCAGGGGGACACGTCTGGCACTGCAGGATTTGAGTCCCTGGCGGCGTAGTGTGTTACTGATGGTAGCCTTTGTTACTTTGGTCCCAGCTCTCTGCAGGTCATTCACTAGGTCCCCCCGTGTGGTTCTGGGATTTTTACTCACCGTTCTCGTGATCATTTTGACCCCACGGGGTGAGATCTTGCATGGAGCCCCAGATCGAGGGAGATTATCAGTGGTCTTGTATGTCTTCCATTTTCTAATAATTGCTCCCACAGTTGATTTCTTCACACCAAGCTGCTTACCTATTGCAGATTCAGTCTTCCCAGCCTGGTGCGGGTCTACAATTTTGTTTCTGGTGTCCTTTGACAGCTCTTTGGTCTTGGCCATAGTGGAGTTTGGAGTCTGACTGTTTTGAGGTTGTGGACAGGTGTCTTTTATACTGATAACGAGTTCAAACAGGTGCCATTAATACAGGTAACAAGTGGAGGACAGAGGAGCCTCTTAAAGAAGAAGTTACAGGTCTGTGAGAGCCAGAAATCTTGCTTGTTTGTAGGTGACCAAATACTTATTTTACCGAGGAATTTACCAATTAATTCATTAAAAATCATTCAATGTGATTTTCTGGATTTTTTTTTCTCATATTGTCTCTCATAGTTGAGGTATACCTATGAAGAAAATTGGAGACCTCTCTCATCTTTTAAGTGGGAGAACTTGGACAATTGGTGGCTGACTAAATACTTTTTTGCCCCACTGTATATATATACAGTATATATATATATATATATATATATAATATATATATATATATATATATATATATAGAGAGAGAGAGAGAGAGAGAGAGAGAGAGAGAGAGAGAGAGAGAGAGAGAGAGAGAGTGCGGCGCATTGTGGTTGGTGGATGTGCAGCAGAAAGTCTAAGCTCTCTCTCCGCGGATGCGGCGGGCCAGCTGGATGTCTTTGGGCATGATGGTGACCCTCTTGGCGTGGATGGCGCACAGGTTGGTGTCCTCGAGGAGACCCACCAGGTAGCCCTCGCTGGCCTCCTGCAGAGTCATGACGGCGGAGCTCTGGAAGCGCAGGTCGGTCTTGAAGTCCTGAGCGATCTCCCTCACCAGGCGCTGGAAGGGCAGCTTACGGATGAGCAGCTCCGTGGATTTCTGGTAGCGACGGATCTCTCTCAGAGCCACGGTACCGGGCCTGTAACGGTGAGGCTTCTTCACTCCGCCGGTGGCCAGAGCGCTTTTCCGAGCAGCCTTGGTGGCCAGTTGCTTCCTGGGGGCTTTTCCTCCAGTAGATTTACGGGCGGTCTGCTTGGTTCTTGCCATCGCTCTTTATTATTCTGTCTTATATTTCTTGCACGCTGCCTAAACTCCAGCCCGGCACCCGCATCATTTTTGCTACAGTTCCTCGGTATGTCGAGTTTCTCCATTAGCACCGGGTGGCGGTTGAGTGCTAGCTAGCTCTTCCCTGCTGTATCGTCTCCTGCTGTAAACAGAGGCTCCATCCGCCGACTCGGGAGACCTTTGGGGCGATCTGTGTGTCTGTGATATATATAGAGTGAAAGGTGTGCCGGATCAGAAAGTTATCACCGGATCAGAAAGAAGAAGGAAGATAAAAAGACTCAGAATTGAGCCGCTGTTGCAAAAGGCAGCCGACTCGTGTGGCGCCGGAAGTAAAAAAAAAAAAACATTTTGTACTTACAATACTTTGTTAAATACCCTTTGTTGACAATGACAGAGGTCAAACGTTTTCTGTAAGTCTTCACAAGGTTTTCACACACTGTTGCTGGTACTTTGGCCCATTCCTCCATGCAGATCTCCTCTAGAGCAGTGATGTTATGGGGCTGTCGCTGGGCAACACGGACTTTCAACTCCCTCCAAAGATTTTCTATGGGGTTGAAATCTGGAGACTGGCTAGGCCACTCCAGGACCTTGAAATGCTTCTTATGAAGCCACTCCTTTGTTGCCCGGGTGGTGTGTTTGGGATCATTGTCATGCTGAAAGACCCAGCCATGTTTCATCTTCAATGCCTTTGCTGATGGAAGGAAGTTTTCACTCAAAATCTCACGATACATGGCTCCATTCATTCTTTCCTTTACACGGATCAGTCGTCCTGGTCCCTTTGCAGAAAAACAGCCCCAAAGTATAATGTTTTCACTCCCATGCTTCACAGTAGGTATGGTGTTCTTTCTCCTCCAAACACGACAAGTTGAATTTTTACCAAAAAGTTCTATTTTGGTTTCATCTGACCATATGACATTCTCCCAATCCTCTTCTGGATCATCCAAATGCTCTCTAGCAAACTTCAGACGGGCCTGGACATGTACTGGCTTAAGCAGGGGGACACGTCTGGCACTGCAGGATTGGAGCCCTGGCGGCGTAGTGTGTTACTGATGGTAGCCTTTGTTACTTTGGTCCCAGCTCTCTGCAGGTCATTCACTAGGTCCCCCCATGTAGTTCTGGGATTTTTGCTCACCGTTCTTGTGATCATTTTGACCTCAAGGGGTGAGATCTTGCGTGGAGCCCCAGATCGGGGGAGATTATCAGTGGTCTTGTATGTCTTCCATTTTCTAATAATTGCTCCCACAGTTGATTTCTTCACACCAAGCTGCTTACCTATTGCAGATTCAGTCTTCCCAGCCTGGTGCAGGTCTACAATTTTGTTTCTGGTGTCCTTTGACAGCTCTTTGGTCTTTTATACTGATAATGAGTTCAAACAGGTGCCATTAATACAGGTAACGAGTGGAGGACAGAGGAGCCTCTTAAAGAAGAAGTTCCAGGTCTGTGAGAGCCAGAAATCTTGCTTGTTTGTAGGTGACCAAATACTTATTTTACCAAGGAATTTACCAATTAATACATTAAAAATCCTTCAATGTGATTTTCTGGATTTTTTTTTTCCTCATTTTGTCTCTCATAGTTGAGGTATACCTATAATGAAAATTGGAGGCCTCTCTCATCTTTTAAGTGGGAGAACTTGCACAATTGGTGGCTGACTAAATACTTTTTTGCCCCACTGTACATACCAGGCTGGGATTCAAACTCATGGCATCATGATCTAAAACCTCTTACTCTTACTACTGAGCCAAAGAGGAATTCCTCACTAGGTCTCGACTAGTAGTGGAGGTATACTCTGATGGTGTCATGAACTGCACCACTGACTAACTCCCCATGGAGGGGTGCGTAACACCATGTCACAGCCATGCATGAACTGCTCCTTTGCCACCACAAGAGAATAGCAGGGAGGGAGAAGTCAACGCTAATGCAGCCACCATTTGCTCAAGTTGTACTGAGTTTTGCAGTGAGTACTAATGGAACTGCTCCTGCGCAAACATCTGCTTTGTGAAGGGATACTCTAAAGATGCTTGGTACAATGCTGTGAATGCTTATGTGATACTGGATGACCAGAGCAACTGCTCTCTGGCTAAACCAGACTTCTTCACCATTTTTGAAGTAGGTGGCTAGCCATTCATGTACCAGCTGAAAACCTGCTCTGGTTTAGTAGAAAGGTCAGACAGATGGGCTGAAGGATTCCAGATTGAATCTCTAGATGGCAAAGTGACCATTCCTCTCCCACTGCTTACTGAGTGCAGCAAGATTCCTAATAATCTGGCAGAAATTCCTTCACCTACACCAACCCCATCTCCAAGCACCTTCCGAAGCTAGAATCGGATGCAGACATTCTACTGCTTCTCGGAAGAGACATTTTAAGAGTGCACAAGGTCAGAGAGCAGGTTAATGCGCCTCATAATGCTCTTAGGTTTAGACCTTGGCTGGGTGGTCATGGGAGAAGTGTGCCTGGGAAACGTTCATAAGCATTTCAGTTCTGAATAAAGCAAAGCACATTCTGGACCAAAAATCACTTCACATGCTACACTGTTCACTGATTTTACCATATTTAAATTACTGTGTTGAAGTATGGGGCAGTACTTACAGTATAAATGTACATTGACATCATTATCCATCTTGCAAAAAAAGAGCAACAAGGATTATTCATAATGCTGGTTTCAGAAATCATACAAATTCACTATTTTTAAAATCAAAAATATTAAAGTTCACTAATCTGATACATTTTCATACATCAAAAAATAATGTATAAAACGATAAATAACAAACTCCCTGGCAATATTCAGAAACTGTTTTTTAATAGAGATGGGGGATATAATTTAAGAGGGGAGTTAAACTTTAAACATCTTTGTACCCGTACAACATTAAAAAGTTTTTGTATTTCTAGATGTGGAGTGAAGATGTGGAACGGACTGAGTGCAGAGCTAAAGCAGTGTCCAAGTATGAGCCAGTTGTGAAGGGATTTAGAGCAGTGAGCAGCATGAAGACGTGGTCTGCTCGTACTGTCATCACGTCGACCTTTATAAGAGGGAATCGGCCTTCTTATGGCCTCTTTGGTGACTCGTCCTCGTTAGCCACAGTTGGAGCTGAGTGCTCATATGTACACAGTGTTCATAACGTTTATTGTAATAAAATTCGAGTTCCAGCACAGCCCTGTCGCAAGTCATCATTCCCAGGTTTGTGGACATAACATTTGGCAATGAGAACTGACGAACCATGGAAGTGTGCCTAAGACCACTGAGGCCTTTCCTAGAGTTTCCAGGTGAACCGCCCGTCCCGTGGCCACGTTGGCTAGACATGTTTGAAACCTATGTTGCAGCATTGGACCTGGGAAAGCTGGATAAAAGAAGGAAACGGGCACTGCTTGTCCACAACCTGGGCATTGATCAGAGGATTTTTCACACGCTTGGTCCGATGGACTTGTTTGGTGATGCTGTGGAACTACTAGCGAGCTACTTTGCTACACCGGACAACGTGATTGTTGTGTAGTGAGTGTGGTGTGTGTGTGTTGCCATACCTGCCCCTAATGTGATGTCAGGTGGGCACGGCCATTCTGTATATCAGCGGCGGCCTCCGTCGGTCTATGATGACCATGGAAGAGAATCCTAAACCTCTGCTCTGCTGGAACAGCACCGCCTGTGGCTGAACAGGCCGATGCGTGAATGGCAGTCCCTGTCACACAGGTCGCACTTGTGGGTGGTCTGCGTGCTGCTGGGTCTGTGGCGGTTCTTCCTGCGGGTCCTTTTTTCATCTGCTGCAGCAGTCAGTCTCTCTTCACCCGCCTTGATCTGTCTGGTCAGGGTGCCTCTCCATTTGGAGCGGTCCGTTGCAAGGTCCTCCCAGCGTTCTGTGTTGATCTCCAGGGCCTTCATGTCTCTCTTGCAGACGTCTCTAAAGCGCAGCTGTGGGCGGCCAACGTCTCTCCTGCCAGTCACCAGTTCTTCGTAGAGAACGTCTTTGGGGATTCTGCCATTCTCCATACGGTGAGCGTGGCCTAGCCAGCGGAGCCTGCGCTGCCTGAGTAGAGTGAACATGGAGGGAAGGCCGGCACGGGACAGAACTTCTGTGTTGGGCACTTTGTCTTGCCAGGATATGTCCAGGATGTGGCGAATGCAGCGCAAGTGGAAGGAGTTCAGTCTCTTTTCCTGCCGGGCGTATGTTGACACGTCTCACTCCCATAGAGCAGTGTGCTGATGACGCAGGCGTTGTACGCTGCCATCTTCGTCTTGACAGAGAGTTTGGGATTCTCCCACACTCGTGTGGTGAGGCGAGCGAGTGTGAAGGCTGATTTTCCAATCCTCTTGTTGATCTCTGTATCAAGGGAGAGGTTGTTGCTGATCGTGGACCCCAGGTACGTGAACTGATTCACGACCTCCAGCTCGTAGTCGTCGATGGTGATGGTTGGTGGTGCTTCCGTGCCTTGCGCCAAGACGTTAGTCTTCTTCAGGCTGATGGTAAGCCCGAAGTCCTTGCATGCATGGGAGAAGCGGTCCATCAGGGTCTGAAGCTTCTGCTGTGTGTGGGTTGCGACTGTAGCGTCGTCTGCAAACAGCATGTCTCTGATTAGAGCTTCGCGTACTTTGGTTCTGGCTTTCAGGCGGGCGAGGTTGAAAAGGCATGCCTCAGGAGCATAGCAAAGAAAATCCCAAAGTGGGTTGGCGCAAGTACACAGCCCTGTTTCACTCTGCTGCGTATGTTGAATGGCTCTGAGACGTTGCCGTTGTGCTGCACTATCCCCTGCATTTTGGTGTGAAACGATTCGATGAGGCTTTGCAACTTTGGTGGGCATCCTATCTTTGGCAGGATCTTGAAAAGGCCCTCTCTGCTGACCAGATCGAACGCTTTGGTGAGGTCGATGAAGGCGACGTACAGGGGCATGTTCTGTTCTCTGCATTTCTCCTGGAGTTGGCGGATGGAGAATATCATGTCTACCGTCGATCGCTCAGCGCGGAAGCCACACTGAGACTCGGGGTAGACATGTTCGGCAAGTTTCTGTAGACGAACGAGAACAACTCGTGCGTAGACTTTGCTAACAACGCTGAGGAAGGAGATGCCCCTGTAGTTGTTGCAGTCGCTTCTCTCCCCTTTGTTTTTGTAGAGGGTGATGATCTTGGCGACCCTCATGTCCTGTGGTACGGCACCTTCCTTCCAGCACTGGCAGAGGACGCCATGCAATGGCAGCAGTAGGGCGGTCTTGCAGTGCTTGATCAGGTCGGGGGTATGCCGTCGTTGCCGGGTGCCTTGCCAGCGGCCAAGCTATCAATGGCCTTGCTGAGTTCGTCGATGGTTGGCTCGGCGTCAAGTTCGTCCATGGATGGCAGGCAGTCGATGGCATCAAGGGCTGACGGTGTCACGGTGTTCTGTCTGTAGTAGAGGTCGGAGTAGTGTTCCACCCATCTCTCCATCTGCTTGTTCTTTTCTGCAATCACCTCCCCAGTGGAGGATTTGAGGGGGGCCGTCTTGCTCTGAGCCGGACCAAGTGCTTTCTTGATGCCATCGTACATACCACGGATGTTCCCTGTTATGGCAGCGGTTTGAATGTCTTGGCTGAGCTGAGTCCAGTACTTGTTGGCACAGCGCCGAGCAGTCTGCTGAACTTTGCTTCTCGCAGCCCTGAGAATCTGGAGATTCTTCTCGTTTGGGTACTTCTTGTACTCAGCAAGTGCTGAGCACTTGGCTTCAATGACGGGGGTCATCTCGGTCAACTTGGCATCAAACCAGTCCTGTGACTTTGAGGTCTTCCTCCCAAAGGTAGCCAAGGCTGTGCGGTGGATGGTGTTTCGCAGCTCTTCCCACTTCTGCTTTGCAGATTCTCCTTCTTGTGGTACACCAAGTTCCTTCTCAAAGGTGGAGGCAAACTGCTCAACAAGTTCTGGTTGGGCCATCTTGCTGGTGTCAATCCGTGCCTTTCCAGGCTGTCTAGCACGATGGAATTTCTTCAGCTGCAGCTTGACCTTGCAACACACCAATGAATGGTCTGTGTCACAATCTGCACTCTGGAACGAACGGGTAATTAGCACGTTCTTCAGTGAGGTGCGCCTGGTCAGGATCAAGTCCAGCTGGTGCCAGTGCTTTGAGCGCGGATGTCGCCAGGAAACCTTGTGTTGGGGCTTGGTCTTGAAGAACGAGTTTGTGATGCACAGATCGTGATATGTGAAGAACTCGAGCAGCCGCTGTCCGTTGTCGTTCATTCTGCCCACACCAAATGGTCCAAGACAGGAGGGCCAGGAGTCGTGGTCAGCACCCACTCTGGCATTGAAGTCTCCAAGGAGAATGAGTTGTTCAGAGTTGGGGATGATCCTGACAGTTGTTGCAAGATTCTCGTAGAACTCGTCTTTTGCCTCTGGTGTGGCTGTCAGTGTTGGGGCATACACACTGACGAGGGTGACTGGGCCTTAAGTGGTGTTGAGGCGGAGGGTGAGGAGTCGTGCAGAGCCATTGCTGCCCGGTTCCACCATCTTCAGCAAGGTGTTCTTCACTGCGAAGCCCACTCCATGTTCCCTGTGTTCGTCACTGCCCTTTCCCTGCCAGTAGAACGTGTAGTCCTTCTCTCTCAGGGTGCCTGCGTCAGCCAACCGTTTCCTGGAGAGTGGCGATATCCACTCCCAGTCTCTTCAGCTCATTATTGATGATGGCAGTCTTCCTGGTGTCATTGATGTCCTTGAGGTTAGCAGCGAGTCCTGTCATCATAGTGCGGACGTTCCAAGTTCCCAGTTTTAGAGTTGGTCTCTTTTGTTTTTTTGTCTTGCCTGCTGCAAAGGTTCTCAGCCTGCTGTTCGGACTTCTCCTCATCCCCATGCACCCAATGAGGAAAGCAAGCTGTGGCGGGACAACACCTTATTGGCTGGGGGCTGCCCAGCTTGAGGCGGGCGGTAGCTGTCCAGTGAGATCCGATGATCCCTCCCACCGTTGGGAACAACCCCTGGCGCCACGCTCTACGCCAATTGAGCGGTGGCTTATAACCGGTAACTGTCATTCCCCGTTTTTTGTCTACGCCAAAGGCGAAGCTGATGTGTCCTCTCCAGTGATCCGGTGTTCTACCTTCTAGCGTTGGGTGTTGGTAGGATTCAAGCCTGGGCAGGAAGATATGGAGGACAAGATGTTGCCCATGTAGCATGTCGGACTTAGTTGGACTTAGTGTACACAAACACAGATGCATATAAAGCGATACCCCGCCCCCATCTCGGCCGTTCTGATCACATATCCGTGATACTGCTGCCTGCCTACAAACCTTTATTGAAGCGCAGCAGGCCAGCAGTGAAACAAATCAGGATTTGGCCAGAGAGTGCAACCCCTGCACTGAAAGACTGTTTTCAGCACACAGACTGGAAGGTCTTCAAAATAGCAGCCTCCCAGGAAGACAGGGCAGATGTGGAGGAGTATGCTGATACAGTCACCAGCTACATCGCGGCCTTCAGAGCGAAGGACAGGATCGCCCTCCGCTCAGCCAGGTCTGCGCTTTCAAAGGGAATTAAGGCGGCAAAGCGCGCCTATGCGAAGAAAATCCAGGGACACCTCTGTGACACTAGGAACACCAAGCAGATGTGGCAGGGAGTTCGGACTCTGACGGGCTTTAAGCCTAGGCAGGGGGTTGATGATGATGACGCTTCGCTTCCAGACAGGCTTAACGACTTCTTTGCACGTTTTGAAGCATCAAACTCGACAATCAGAGGGAGGGCTGGCCCTCCCCCACCATCGGTCGGACCAGCTTTTACCATCAACACAGCGGACACACGGAGGACCCTAACCAGAGTCAACCCACGCAAAGCTGCAGGTCCAGACAACATTCCGGGATGTGTGCTCCGAGACTGCGCGAGCGAGTTGGCGGATGTCCTGACTGACATTTATAACATCTCCCTGAGTCAGGCCATCGTTCCCAGATGCTTCAAGACCTCTATCATTGTACCGGTGGCAAAGAAACCAGTGGTGTCCTGTTTGAATGACTATCGTCCTGTTGCACTGACACCAATTGTGATGAAGTGTTTTGAGCGGCTTGTCAAACCACACATTACAGCCTGCCTCCCTGCATCACACAACTCGCTCCAGTTTGCATATCGTTCAAACCGCTCCACGGAGGATGCTATAGTCACCACCCTACACTCTGTCATCACCCACCTGGACCAGAAAGACACCTACGCCAGACTCCTGTACATTGATTTCAGTTCAGCATTCAACACCATTATTCCCCAGAGACTGATGGAGAAATTACTCCTTCTCGGTCTGAACACCGCCACATGTCTCTGGAACCTGGATTTCCTGACCAGGTTCAGAATTCTGATTCTGAACCTGGATTTCCTGACTGAGAGACCTCAGTCTGTCCGGGTTGGAAACAACATCTCCAAGTCTGTCACGCTGAGTACCGGATCCCCTCAAGGCTGTGTACTCAGTCCACTGTTGTTTACACTTCTAACACATGACTGTGTATCCAGACACGAGGGGAACCAGATTATTAAGTTTGCAGATGACACCACGGTGGTGGGACTTATCCAGAGGGATGAGGAATCAATGTACAGGGAAGAAGTGAGAGACCTGGAGGGCTGGTGCAGGGAGAACAATCTGGTGCTCAACGTGGACAAAACGAAGGAGATGATTATCGACTTCCGGCGGTCACAGCCTGAGCACGCCCCCCTCAGCATCGGCGGCTGTTTAGTGGAGAGAGTAGATAACATCAAGTTCCTCGGAGTGCAGATCTCGCAGGACCTGACCTGGAGCAAGAATTCCTTGGAGATCAGGAAGCGGGCTCAGCAGAGACTGCACTTCTTGAGGAAACTCAAACAGGCCTCTCTCCCCATCTGCATCCTCAGGACCTTCTACAGAGGTGTGGTAGAGAGTGTTCTGACGTACTGCATTGCTACATGGTACTCCAGTTGCAGTATGTCAGACAAAAATGCCCTGCAGAGGATAGTCAAGGGGGCGGAGAGGGTATTTGGAGTCTCCCTCCCCTCTGTCCAAGAACTTTTTCAGAACCGTTGTAGGAGCAGGGCACTGAACATTGTCAAGGACCGTTCTCACCCTCTGCATAAACACTTTGAACTTCTCCCATCTGGTAAACGATTCCGGAGCATCAGAGGCAGAACCACCAGACTGATCAACAGCTTCCTTCCACAAGCTGTCAGGATGCTGAACAGTTGACCCGGAACCTCTCATACACACTACTGCACCTACGGACATTTTGTATATTATAGTTAGTTATTCTTTTTTTTTTTTTCCCCCAAGTATGTCTCAGGGATGTGTGAATGGATGGGGGGTGGGGTGGGGGGGAGCTATGTGGGAATGTGTCTTAATCATGCTGCTTCTTATATGGACGCCGAGAGAAACGCAATTTCATCTTGCCTGCACTACAGTTGTATGTACAACAATATGACAATAAAGTTTGATTTGATTTGATTTGATCTGATGTCCCCCCTCTCCACGTCACTGATGAATCCAAAGGAACAGCAGGGCTGCTACAGTTTGGCACCAGCGCCGTCGCAGGAGCTGCCAGAATGATGTTGAGCACAACAGAGAACTGCCTTAGGGGCTCTGACTCCGGATTTTTCCTCAGGGTTGACTCCCGAAGCCTTTCCCGTGACTGGGTGTGCCGCAAGGCAGCAGAGGTTTGAAATCAGGGTTTACCTTCCCCTAGATGGGCTACCTTCCCAGGTTGACAAGCCACCATCTACCCGAAGCATCTGGTTTTAAGGCGCCAGAGATCCGCCCTCGCCCCTTCTCCTATTAGTAAAAGCAGTTCCGCCGGGCTTAGAGACTAAACCACACAGGCAGGCTAGTAGTTGGACTTAGTTGTCAGAGGCTTTTCGAGACGCACGCCATAAGGAGCATTTTATGAGCACTGGGAGCTTAACCCCAGTGCCGCTCCTGGCTATGACAACCTTGGAACCAATGATTCTGTATATAGTTCTTGTTATATCACAGTGGTGGACCCTCAAGGCCAGCAAAGCCTTTTCTCCTGGCCTGAACGCTATCAGAATTACATTTACAACCTAAATTCTTATATTTGTTCCATGTATTAAATTATTCCCAATAGTCTATTCTCTTTATTTTGTAGCTTTTCTCTTGGTTGCATTCCTTCCAGTTGTCATGGTCTGAGCGTTGATATTGTCCGCGCTCCGGTCATGCAGTATTTTCCTCCCGTTCTGTGTTAGTTCCTTGAGGCCTCTCTGAGCTTTTATTCTGACAACGTCTCGGAGGGGCTTCCGGCTGTCGGAGCCGAGCTCAGCGGTGACAGCTGGATTACATTCAGCTGATGACGTCCTCATCAGCTGATTAATCCTCTAGCCGTATTTAAGAGAGCAGCTTTGGTTACTCCGGGCTGCGACCTCATACTCACTAAGTTGGACTTCCACAACGTTGGGCTGGAATTCCTAACCCCGATTCCAGTCTTCTTTCCTCTTCATTTCCCAGTAAGTTTATTCCTTAGGTTGTGTATATCGTCATTGTGTCTAGTGTAATCTTTATTTGTGTTCTGCCCCTCGTGGCTCATTATTTTGTCATCTTAGTCTATTAATAAATATGCAAACTCATTGGTTGCCTACAGCGTCTCATTAGTGGTCCACAAGGACCACGCCATGACAGTAGGTCGCAGCCAAATGAGACACCGGTGACCGTGAGTTTGTTTAACCTGTTGAACTCTGTTCAACTTCCCTAAAAACGCCTAAAAATAACATGCCCAAAGTAAATCAAAAGCTGTTCTTCAACCGTTTGCAGCATCTTCATGGGGTTAGTCTCATTTAGATTAGATTAGATTAGATTCAACTTTATTGTCATTACACATGTATGAATACAAGGTAACGAAACACAGTTTAGCATCCAATCAGAAGTGCAAAGGACGGCAGTGCAGTATATACGGTAATTAACAGTATGTGCAATTTAAGCAAATATATGCAGCAGTGCAGAAAGTTAAGAGTACTGTTATGTGCAAATAATGTGCAATAAGTTAGATGTAGTTATGTAGTTATGCAGTTATGTACAGGTGAGGATGGTAAGAGATGATGGTAAGAGAGTCAGCGGGGAAGTAAGTTCAATAACGTGACAGCTATTGGAAAGAAACAGTTCCTAAACCTGCTGGTTCTAGTCCGAAGGCTTCTGAAACGTCTTCTGGAGGGGAGAAGCTGGAACAGTCCATGAGCAGGATGGTTGGAGTCCCTAAGAATGCTGCGTGCCCGGCGCAGACATCTTTTCCTGTAGACGTCCTCTATAACTGGAAGTGGAGTCCCTGTGATGCGTTGGGCGGTTTTCACCACCCGCTGCAGCGCCTTGCGGTCAGCTACAGAGCAGCTCCCATACCAGAGTGTGATACAGTTGGTCAGGGTGCTCTCTATCACGCAGCGGTAGAAGTTGCCCAGGATGTCAGTTGACAGATGGTTCTTCTTCAATGTCCTCAAGAAGAAGAGGCGCTGATGGGCCTTCTTGATCAGGCTGGTGGTGTTAACTGACCAGGACAGGTCCTCCGAGATGTGGGTCCCCAGGAATTTGAAGCTGGGGACACGTTCAACAGCTATGCCATTGATATGGAAGAAAACACTAATAAATTTATTAGTGTTAATTAAATAAATAAATTTAAAAGAAAACACTCTGAATTTTTTTGGCAAAACAGTCATAATCTCTCTAAGTGCTCCTGCCACTGAGTAACAAGAAAGTTTGCCTGGGTGGTTTTTAGATACAAATGCTTGCAAATAACATACAGCTGTCAGATACTGGCTGGAAAACACAATAGAAATGTAGAACCAAGTGTTTTCAAGCTCAGGTCAAAATTTTGTAAAAATACCACAAAAAATGAATATATTACACAGCTTTTTTCTCAGGTTGTAACAAGGCTGTGTCTGTATTGGAAGACTGGAAATACAGCTTTTTTTTTCAGTGCGCACTGAGACGCGCTAAGATGCAGAGACGTGACCGCCCACGGAATTCACAGAGTTCAAGGGGTTAATTTTGGGCTGGTAGTTTTTCCCTTTTCTTGGTGCTTGTTGACGGTATGTCTGCATTCAAGCGTGGGTTCTGCCCCGAGTGGTTGTGGGAGGTGGGTGGCTACCTGGCCGATGCTCGCCTCCTTATGCCCACCTACGCTGCATACGAGCACCTGGATCTCGCCCAGAGAACATTGTTAAAATATCATCTAACCTCCTTTCCGGAAGGGAGGGAGAGAGTGATGTGGATTGTTGCGCAAAGTGAGCAGATAGAGAGGGCGGCCAAGGAACCCTCACCTCCTCCCCAGAACACGGCCGTCCCGACAAGGGAGGAGATCAGTGGACTGGAAGGAAACTCCGGCAGGAAGCCGACGGTGAGGCATCCCCGCTCCTCACCTGGGGATTCACCTCCTGTCACCCGTCCAGCCCAGGTGCGGGGTTCCCCTGACCTCCCCTCCGCCTCACCCTCTGCCAGTAAACGTTGTCGCCGCGCCCATAACAAGCCTCAGCGAGAACCTCGTCCAGATCCAGTTCCGGGAGGCCGCACGAACTCTGTCTCCCAGCCAGCTGTAGCCTCTGCGTCTCACCAGAGGGGTAAGACAGCAGTCTCCTCTGGGTTGCATGTTCCTCGTCCCCGGACCACCTCTGCTGCTCCTTCCTCCTCCTTGACGCTCTCCCCAGCTGCTGTGAGCTCCATGAGTCCTACTCCGGCTATCTCCATTTCTGATCCCATGGGAGCGGTTCCTCTTCATCCTCCCGGGGAGCCCTCCAATACCATCCAAAGGGGGAAGGAGAAAACTAAGCCCACCGCAGCAGCTTCCATCGGTCCTCAGCGGATCAGGCAAGTGTCCTTTCATTCTTTTCCCTCACTGGGTGAATTGCCTTGTTTGATCCCTGGGGGTGGAGTTCGGGTTTCACAGTCCTCCGAGCTCCCTCCACCTGCTGCAATTATTAATTATGAACCTGCTACCTCTGTGTCTCCTCCCCCTGAGCGTTCCCCGGTGCCAGGACTACACCGCCAGATGAGGAAGGAGCCTGCAGCCCTGGAGAGCCTGGTTCCAGCCCCGCAGCCACGACACGGGCAGAGGAGGAGGGCAGACTGGCACTTGGAGCCTGCGCCGACGATCAAGCGTCCCTGGGTCTTCACTGAGGAACAGTCCAACCCGGCAGGTCACGGATCCCCTGCCACCACGCCGTCAGCATGGACGTCAGCATCAGGGAATCCCCAGACTGTGGACACCATCGTGCCGGCTGCAGAGCCCGCTGCAGTTGAGTGGGAACTAGAACTGGACCTTCAGCGCGCTGAACCTGGATCGTCGAAGTCCTGGGCTGCGGTAGAGCCCGAGATCAGACAAGTGCTCTATTTTGTCTTCCTTTCTTCTATTCTGGAGCATTTTTGCCTGTCTCTCGGGGAGACGAGCCGGGCGCAGCCGTCCACTGTGTCCAAGCTTGTCTCGCTGGGCTCTGCTGCTGCCGGTGATTCTGATCCCAGTTTTCTTTTCTCCTCTGAGCCTTCTCCCAGGGTCACCAGTGACGAGCCTGCTCCGGTCATTGCCTTGGAGGTTCTGGGTTCGGGTCTGAAGGTCATCCCTGGTGCTGTGCCGGCCCAGTCGGGGTCCATCGTGGGTGCTACTTTGACCCAGTCGGGGTCCGACTGGGGTGCAATGCGGACCCAATCGGGGTCCGTCATGGGTGCAGCATGGTTCCACTCGGGATCCGGCAAGAGCGCAGCGCCAGTCTGTGTGGAGTTCGGAGAAGGAGCTGCAGACCCTCTGCCGATCGACGTCGGACTGGTCCCTCATCTTTTCCCCGATCCCTTTCTCCCTCCACTGGGTGCCGCTGGGATTCCCCGTTTTTGGCTCAGCTTCCCCTCGCTGTCTCCCTTGGTAGGGAGGCCGCCTCCGAGCTCTTCCCTTCGGTCCTGGTGGCCTATTGACGTGGGTCGGCCACCTGGGAAACTCCTTCGCCGGTTCGGCGTTCTGGGTTGGCCACCCAATAAACTGGATTCTTTGTTCGGCGACCTGGTCCGGCCGCCAGAGGTACTGTTCTCCCGGGCCTGGGACTGGGGTGAACTGCCTGAATGTGTTCTGTTTCCCCTGCCAGCGATCTGGATGCTAAGGCAGGGAATCCTCCTAAACTGTTTGTTTTTTTTGTTGTCTCATTGTGCTCTGCTTGCCGTCATCCCTGTGTTTTTTCCCTCTTCTCTGTATTTTTGGGATGCTCTTGTGTTTTTTGTTATTTGTACTACGTTGAACTGTATGTATTCGCCGCTCTTTAGCGTGTGTTTTTTTTTTCTCTCTCCCCTCGGTAGCCTGAGAGTTATGCCCTTTTTGTTGCCTGTGCCCATTTATTGGGAGTTATCTGAGCTGTTTGTATTTTGCCGCTCTTTAGTGTGTGTTTGTTTTTCTTTCTTTTTTTTTTCTCCCCCTCTGTAGTCTGAGATGTGCGCTGTTATTACCTCTGCCAGTTTATTTGGACTTATTGAACCGTCTGTATTTCGCCGCTATTTAGCGCGATACTTTTTTTTTCCATCCTCTGTTTGAGAGATGCTATGTGGTTGTCTTTTGTTTCTTTTGGCCTGTGTATCATGGTCTTTAGGCATAGCATTTCTGTTATTTGCATTCATTGTTCTGTTTTTTTCACCTGTGCATTATGGAGTACATTTTTGGTTTTGTTTTGTTTTTTTCTTTCCCATGCTCTCTTGTTGCACCATGTCCTTATTTTTTCTGTATTCGCCCTTGTCATTTTTTCCCGGTTCCCTGTCTTGATGCTTTTTTTTTTTCTGGTTCTCGCCCTCCTGGCCTTTTTTCCCCCCTCCTCCCACCCTGGGTGGGCCTTCTTAGCCTTTTGGGTGGGGGGGAGGCTTGGATGTTACGTTACGCCCAGAGTGCGTCGTTCGGGGGAGAGTACTGTCATGGTCTGAGCGTTGATGTTGTCCGTGCTCGGGTCATGCAGTATTTTCCTCCCGTTCTGTGTTAGTTCCTTGTGGCCTCTCCGAGCTTTTATTCTGACAGCGTCTCGGAGGGGCTTCCGGCTGTCAGAGCCGAGCTTAGCGGTGACAGCTGGATTACATTCAGCTGATGACGTCCTCATCAGCTGATTAATTTTCTAGCTGTATTTAAGGAAGCCGCTGCCGGCGACCCTGACTCGGTTTCTTTTTCTCTCCTTCCGGGTTTGGAGCCCCCTGCCAAGGTTGCCGGGGAGCAGCTGATCCCGCCAGAGGTTGCCAAGGATTGGGGTCTAGCGCCAGAGGTCGTGAGGAGCCTTACCGCCCTCGCTGGGGAGGCCACCGCAGGAGCAATGAGGCCTCTGGTGGAGTCCACCGCCAGTGCAGCAGAGCTCCAGCCAGAGTCCACCGCCGGTGTAGCAGAGCTCCAGCCGGAGTCCACCGCCGATGCAGCCATGTCCCAGACCAGGACCATTGCGGGTGCAGCCACGTCACGGACCGGGGCCATCATGGGTGCAGCCACGTCCTGGACCAAGACCATCGCGGGTGTAGCCACATCCCAGACCGGGACCATCGCAGGTGCTATGGACCCTCTGCTCCAAGCTTTGGAGGGTAGGGGGGCGCCTGTCCCTCGGTTTGGCCACCGAGGTTCCCGGATGGATAGGCTGCCTCTCCGCCTTCCCCTCTGGTTCTGGTGGCTTCACCACGCTGGTTGGCCACCTGAAAGACTTGGCCTTGGGGTTGGGTGGCCCATCGGCCCAGGCAGGCCGCTGGACACTATCATGCGGGCCGCCTGCTGGACATGGGACTTGGGCAGGCCACCCGATCAGTCACCCCTCGCCATGCTGGGGGCCTGGGACTCTGGTCGACCCCCTGAACTTTGAACTTCTGGGGAGGGGGGTTAGTGTCCTAGTTGGGGACTGTTAGGAGGGTCACTGCTCTTCATTTGCTTATTACTTGTTGTATTTTTTCACTGGTTGCTTCCCTCCTAACCGGTTTTCCCCCACCTCCCACCCTGGGTATTGTGTGGGGTTTTTTTTGGGGGGGGGGGGGTTCCCTTGAGGTGTGTCTTTTGTTTTTGGCTGATGGTACTGGGGTTTCTGGAATCCACCTCTGGGGGAAGGGGGGGATGTCATGAACCTGGGTTTGGTTGTTCCAAACCCAGTTCTGACTTATGGTTATTTTTGCCCTATTTTCCATTGGGCACATCAGGGAGCTATTTGGGTCCTTCGCTCCCTGACAGCTTGGGCACGCCTCCTCCTCTTGTCAGTGCCTTCAACTGTTTCTCATTACGGGTGTTGACACACATACACACACACACTCCATTTATTCCTATTCATATGCTCTGACACTCACTCATGGACACCAGGGATTAATTATGTTCAGCCCACGCTTCTTCACACCAGCGATCTCTTCCCTCGTTAGTATTGTGATTACAAATATGCTGCGTTAGTGGGAAGAGATCGTCGGAGCATTCAACCTCATACATATTAATGTGTTCCTTCATGTATGTGTGCCCATCATCTTTGTGTTATTCAGCCGGACATTTGAAGTCGGTAAAGCCCTTGATGTTAACGGCTGACCCTGCCTTACTTCTTCATCCACCTGACTGCATGGACAGCCCCGGATCATTCCAGATGTAAGTGAATATTTGCCTTCTCTTTGTGCGCTCTGTTACGGCAGCATTAGGCATTCCCTCTCCAGGCTGTGGAACATCCGGGTGGCATCCCTGTATGTCTGGTGGCCTTATCTCATCATTACAACTCCCTGTATTTGTGTGGTCCACTGGACTTGTTATTTTGTTGTAGTTTATGTTAATAAATGGCACATTCTACTCCAGCAATTGGGTTTTTCATTCCCTCACTCATGCGTCGCCTAATGGCACACGGGAATCATGACACCTCCCTGCTCACTACTAAGGATTTGCAAGGGATGTCACTGGTCACGTGAATCCCCACATTGGTAGGCAAGCCTTGTGAAAGGAGCACTGACAGAAATGGATTATCATGACATGTGACAACATTATTTACCTGAATACGTAAACTCTCTTACTAAAAATCATCTGTAGTGTTACAGAAAGAAAATGGGTTTCACCTACTCAATAGAAAAATATCCTAAATTTAATTGAACAGATACAAGCAACCTCAGCCAGCTGGAGGCAGACAGCAGTTCCAAAAATATCCTGCCAACTTTTTTCGTTGATAATTTATTTGAATTATAGGCACATACTGTAAATATAAACTTAACCCTGTCTCAAGGGGAAAGATTTCTCCCCTCTGACCTCAATAATTACCCCCTACCACAGTTCCAAAATAGTAAAAGGACCTGCATAATCTCCTCCATTTTGCTGATGAGCCTATATGAAAACTATTCGGGGCCAGTCTTCCTTTGTAATTTTGACTTGAATCTGCTTAAACAACGAGGAAACGTATACAGTAGTTGGGAGAGACCAGAAATATACAGAGACAGGAAATAGCAGGGTCACAATACATAAAACATGAGCTTTTGTGCAAGTAGTCCATGAACAAGGGGTTTACCTTTAGGAGAGTCTGGAGGAGCCACTGGTTCAGAACAAACCCTGACACCTCCAACAGGGCAGCCAGGACCAGCTGGACTGGGTTGATCTTCCCCATAATTGGCCCAATGGAAATTTGAGCCGAGGCTGTGCACATCTGAGCGACCACCAGGCTGTCAGGAGGAAGATTAAATATGAAAGAACAGAAAGAGGATTCACAACAATCCTCTCCCCCCCCAAAAAAAACAGTTTTACGTCATTCACTTTGTATGATTCCTTTAAAATCATCAATAACAGCTTAGCATTACTGCTAACATAATTGTTAGCCAGCTTCCAACTGCTGATCTGTTATTGATTCCTGTAATTGATTCCTCGCCCACCATCCCCATATTCTGAATTCCTAACTGAATTCTCACAATTTTTATCTGACCTTCTTCTAATCTCAGACAAAATTACTTATAGTAGGTGATTTCAATATTCACATCGATCATCATCATCATCATAGCAGTCTGTTGGGGGCGACAATGACTGTTTCATTTAGGTCTGATCAGATTCCTCCACGCAGCTCTGTCCTTCGCCTTCCGCTGCCAGGAACTCCTGACCTTGTTAACCTGGGCAACGTCCGAGCCGGTATGAGTTGCTTTCTGACTGACCATTTCATGAAACTGCTTGCAAAGTATTTGAGTACCGCTAGCTTTTGCTGGACTAGCAGCACATTCTTGGCAAACAGAGGTATTATCAGTGGCAAGGACAGGCCAAGACAAACTGACTCCAGGATCTGTTGCAGTGACTGACTAGATGATAAGTTTGTTTATCTCTGATGGAAGACAATAATCTTAATAAATCATTTAATTTGATTCTACAGTCATTTGTGTTATGTCCACAAACCTGGCACAAAAGGAGACGGACGAGAGGTTGCACTGGAACAGTACTTCATTATGTGACTGGTCGCAGAACAGCAGGTGCTTCACAGTGTGGGGTTGTCCGGGCAGGAGGAGGCCCAAATGGTGGACGCCCCTATTTACAGGGCAGCGTGATGGCGCACCCGCAAGGCGACGTCATCACACCGCACTTCACAATGAAATCCATCATCACAATTAGGTATTTTACATGTCCAAAACTCCACCCATTATCTAGGCCACTCCCTTGACCTTGTGCTATTATATGGCATAAATATTGACAATTTAACTATATTACTTCATAACCCTGTTCTGTCAGATCTCTTTCTACTAGGGCTGTGCGATATGACAATATATATTTGGTGATGATATAAAAACGTCTATCATTTCATAAAGTACTCTATCGTTTATATTGTGATTAAAATGCACATAGAGAGCCAAAGTCACGCCCCCTCTACCTCCACATATGGGGCCTTAAATAAAAAAAATTCTCCATTGAAATGAATGGCAAAAGCAAGATTATCTTTTGATCCTGATCAAATTTTGCCACAAGTTACACATATGATGTTTGTCAATTTAAAAGATAATTTTCCATGTAATTAAAGTTGCTGGCTGTCGTTGACATAATTATCAGACCCAGGGAACAAACGCTCAGACTCGAATGAATACAATTATCCTTTTATTGTTCACAGTGAGTGTGTGAGTGCGTGTATGCACTGTATGTGTAGTGTGTGTGGAGATGAAGGGTTGTGCAGGAATCATGACCGGGGGAGAGCAGAATGTCGTTCAGCCTGGCAACCCTATAATGACAGAGCACAGGTGTTAGCACTGTCCACCAAACACAGAGCTTGATAGTAACAGGTGTTTACTTTGCAGATGGACGTGGGATGCTCAGGTTGGCCTAAGGGCTGCGGCCAGGGAGACAGCATTCTGGGTCTGTGCCGAGAATAGGGCAGGTAGCCCTGTAGCAGAGATGGAGGCTTGAACCGCCACTAGGAGAAGTTGATTCCACCGCTGGAGGAATCCACCTGTGCACAGGGGAAGACGACTAACAAGGTGAGTGATAATGAGCTTACTTGAAGCGAGGAGGAGATTCTGATCTCAGACGAAGAGGCCAGGGAATTGGCTGTAGACGAGAGGCGTATTCTGTAGGCAGAATGACAGGGGGCTCCGTGCCGAGTCTCAGGCAGGACCGGTTATAAAGCCCGCTGGAGATTGGGAGCAGGTGTGCATGCAGCTGTAGCAGATGACGGCCCAGAGGGAGCCATGACAGTACTCCACCCCCCGAGAGGTGCCTCCTGGCACCTGACCCAGCCTACCCGGGTGCGTCCGGTGGAAGTCCCTGATGAGATGCTCTCCAAGCCGGGTCACCGTCAATCAATACTGGTGGAGGTTGGGTCTTGGAAGGGGAACAGAGGGGGCTGGAACAGACGGGCTTCACCTGGGAGACATGGACTGTGGGACAGATACAGAGAGAGGGGGGAGAGCCAGGTGCACAGCCACAGGGTACAATAGGGAAGGGGCCAATGAAGCGTTGGGCCAGCTTCCGTTTTTCAGCTTTCAGTGCAATATGCTGAGTAGACAGCCAAACCTGCTGACCCACCTGGTACTGAGGGGCCGATCTCCTGCGGCGATTTGCCGTCCTAGTGTTACGCTCAGTCGTGCGAAGGAGAACCCTGCGAGTGGCTGCCCAGAGCCGGCGACAGCGCCTCAAGTGGGCGTGGATGGATGGCACCGCCACTTCCTTCTCCTCCTCGGGAAAAAGCGGGGGGTCGTAAACCCAAAGAGGCCCTGAAGGGAGACATGCCAATCGCCGAGGAAACAGTTGAGTTATGGGCATACTCAATCCAGGGGAGGTGGCTGCTCCAGGACGAGGGACTGGAAGCGATGACACAACATAGAGTGGCCTCCAGCTCCTGATTGGCCCGCTCGCACTGCCTGCTGTCGCAGATGACGGCCCAGAGGGAGCCATGACAGTCGTATAATAAGTAATATTTAGTTTTTGTTTAAACGACTGGCAGACAACAACTCCCATCATCCCACATCACAAAACACAACTACAGTTTAGTGATGTGAGATGAGGTGACTATATGACAGCCGACAACTTTAATTATGTGGAAAATTATGTTTTAAATTGACAAACAACATATTGTGACTTAAGGAAATACCACCTTAAGTGCCACAGACGTGGGGAGACACGCACGTCATGATGTCATCACGCCGTGACTATATTAGGGGTCTAACGGCAGGAACCAGGGCTCTTTGGCACTCCGCCTCTAGACGTATACACTGTCTGTACCTCTGTATGGTTAGCTTAGCTACTGCTCTTCTGTAACACATGCTATTAGCTTTATTTTAATAAAGTATCGTTCAGTTCAGCCACCGCCTCCGTGGTCACTCATTTACAGACATAACAATGGCAATGAGGAGAAAAATGGGTCTTCTGGAGGAAAATTTGACATTTTTCCTGAAGATGGACGCGTGTCTGGCAACCCAGTCGGAGAGTGACGTGGCTGGAAGAGCTGGACTCCGCTGTCTGGCAAACAGGTGCAGGTTTGAGCAACTAGAGGAGGAAATGGTGCGAGACCAGCTAGTGGAGCACACCAGCAACCTGCAGCTGCAGGCGGAGCTAATCAGGGTGCCCAACAATCTACCGCTGGTGAAGGCGGTGGAGTTGGCGTTCCAGTTGGAGGCCACCAACAAGCTAACATTACAACTAGGTGAGCCACAACAACGAATCTCGCTAGCTTATGCAGTTACCTCAGCAAAATTACCCGTTAACACCGCGACTCACTTGGAGGATGCCGAGGTGAACGTTACGAGGCATCGGAACATCATGGGACACCATTCGTGTGGTGACTGCAGCTCCCCGAAGTACCGAGAGCGAGTCATTGTGAGGTCAGTGATGAACTGGGTTACAGTGAAAAAAAACCTTTCCCAACAGATCGTCACTTCCTTGTGGTAACGTATCGTCACTTCCTGTTTTGCTGTCTGCCTGTGTGGTTTGCTCTCCAGCTCTCGAGCCACTAGCTATGGCTACTAGCTCTCTTTCCTCTCCTCCTCTGGTGTGCTCTCTCTGTCAGATGTTTAGCTACACCTCTGCCTCTTTTACTGATAACGGTAAATGTAATAAATGTTGTCTTTTTGAGGCGCTCGAGGCGAGGTTGTCTGATTTGGAATCCCGGCTCCGCTGCATTGAAACACCGTCTGCGCCAGTTAATCTCGACGGACGCCCATTAGCTGCAGCGGAGCTAGCTAGCTTAGGTCCCACTGTCAGCGGTCCCTCGGCTCTCCTCAGCAGCGAGGAGACTGGGTGGGTGACGGTGAGAAGGAAGCCTAGTCGCAAAGCCCCGGTTCACCACCAACCTGTTCACGTTTCTAATCGTTTTTCCCCGCTCAGCGACACACCCACTGAGGAAAAAACTCTGATCATTGGCGACTCTGTAGTCAGAAACGTGAACCTAGAGACTCCAGCGGCCATAGTCACATGTATTCCTGGGGCCAGAGCAGGCGACATCGAGTCAAATTTGAAAATGCTGGCTAAAAGTAACTGTAAATATTCCACAATTGTTATTCACGCCGGCATTAATGACATCCGTCTCCGGCAGTCGGAAGTCACGAAACTTAATGTAGAATCGGTGTGTGACTTTGCAAAAACGATGTCTGCCACTGTAGTATTCTCTGGGCCCCTCCCCAATCTGACCAGTGATGACATGTTTAGTCGCTCGTCATCCTTGAACCGCTGGCTGTCTGTGTGGTGTCCTAAAAATGACGTGGGCTACATTGACAATTGGAGCTCTTTTTGGGGAAAACCTGGTCTTATGAGACGAGACAGCATTCATCCCACTTTGGATGGTGCTTCTCATTTATCTAACAATCTGGCATCTTTTTTATCCAAATTTCCAAAACCATGACTACTCAGAGTTGGGACCAGGAAGCAGAGTCACAGTCTTACACGCCTCTCTGCAGCTCCTCTTCATCCGCCACCCCTCAACTTAGCCCCTGTCTTCCCCATCAGAGAATCGTTGTCTGCTCCCTCCAAAGTAAATAAAAATATAATGTATAAGCATCCCAAAGTGATAAAGCAAAATATTGGTAAAACTCAAATTAAACATAAAGCCTCTAAATTGAATGATTTGGCCTCTGTTCCTCCTCATAATTTAAAAATTAAATGTGGTTTATTAAATATTAGGTCTCTAACTCCCAAGTCTCTGTTAGTCCATGATCTGTTAATTGATCATCAGATTGATTTAATTTCCCTTACAGAGACTTGGTTAGGACAAGAGGATTATGTTGGTTTAAATGAATCAACTCCCTCTGGTTATTTAAACTGTCAAAATCCCAGAAGTTCTGGTCGTGGAGGAGGAGTAGCATCAATTTACCATTCCAAATTACTAGTTAATGTAAAGCAAAAAACATGTTATAATTCCTTTGAGGGCCTGGTCCTCAGTATTGGGCACTTTAGCAATTCCAGGTTAAACCCAATTTTATTTGCCATAGTTTATCGTCCCCCATCAACCTATTCAGAATTTTTATCCGAATTTCCTGATTTCTTAGCTGATTTAGTGCTGAAATCTGATAGAATAATTATAGTAGGGGACTTTAATATACATGTGGATGTAGATAGTGATTGCCTTAATGTGGCTTTTAATTCAATATTAGACTCGATTGGGTTTTCTCAGAAAGTAGGAAATTCTACTCATTACCTCCACCATACATTGGACCTTGTTCTGACATATGGCATAGAAATAGAAAATCTTGTAGTGTCTCCTCATAACCCTGTACTGTCAGACCATTGTCTGTTAACCTTTGATTTTACTATTTCTGACTATTTGGCTCCTAAAGAAAAATATTATCACAGTAGATGCCTCTCAGATGATGCTGTTTCCAAATTTATGCAGATTGTTTCCTCTATGCCATGTGTCAACACAACGGAAATAAGCTATAGACAGCTTGCTCCTTCTGTAATTGATAACATGGTGGATAGTGTTTCAGCTTCTCTGCATCAGGCTCTAGACTTGGTGGCCCCCTTAAAAAAGAAAAAGTCTAATCAGAGATTTTTAACTCCTTGGTTCAACACAGAAACTCGTAGCTTAAAACAGAAGACTCGTCAATTAGAAAGAAAATGGCGCTCTACTAATTTAGATGAAATCTATTTAGCTTGGAGAAATCATCTTTTAATTTATAAAAAATCTCTTAGAAAAGCTAGAACGAGTTATTACTCTGCATTAATAGAAGAGAACAAGAATAATCCCAGGTTTCTTTTCAGTACTGTAGCCAGGTTGACAAAGAGTCAGGACTCTGTCAATCCTAGCATCCCCTTAGAGCTTACTAGTCAGGACTTTATGAACTTTTTCAATAATAAAATTTCATCCATCAGAGATAAAATCAATCAGATTCTTCCCACAGTTAACTTAAATACTGTAACTACTACAACTCCTTCTATTGATGTCTGTCTTGATGAGTTTACTCCAATCGACCTTTGTGAGTTAGACAAAATAGTTTCCTCATCCAAACCTTCAACTTGTCTTTTAGACCCTATTCCTACCAGGTTATTTAAAGAAGTCTTCCCACTTATTGGTAGCTTTATTCTTCATATAATCAATTCTTCATTAACTTTAGGCCATGTACCGCAGGCTTTTAAAACGGCTGTAATTAAACCCTTACTCAAAAAGCCAACGCTAGATCCAGGAGCTTTAGCTAACTATAGACCAATCTCTAATCTCCCTTTCATTTCAAAAATCTTAGAAAGAGTTGTTGCTATGCAATTATTTGACCACCTGCAGGGAAATGGTTTATTTGAGGAGTTTCAATCTGGGTTTAGAATCCATCATAGCACTGAAACAGCCTTAGCGAAGGTCACTAACGACCTCCTCATTGCATCTGATAATGGACTAGTTTCTGTACTTGTCCTTTTAGATCTTAGTGCAGCTTTTGATACTATTGATCATAATATTCTACTTGATAGATTAGAACACTATGTTGGACTTAATGGAACTTCGTTGCAGTGGTTTAGATCTTATTTATCTGATAGGTTCCAGTTTGTTCATGTAAATGATGAGTTTTCTCTCAGCTCAAAGCTTAGTCATGGAGTTCCACAGGGATCTGTGCTTGGCCCTACTCTTTTTAGTTTATATATGCTTCCGTTAGGCAACATTATTAGAAAGCACTGTATACATTTTCACTGTTATGCAGATGACACACAATTATACCTGTCAATGAAGCCAGATGATACTAATCAATTAGCCAAGTTAGAAGCCTGTCTTAAGGAAATCAAAGTTTGGATGACTTGTAATTTCCTGCTATTAAATTCAGATAAGACTGAAGTCATTCTTGTTGGTCCAAAAAACCTTAGAAATTCCTTTCCAAATCAAACTTTCAGTTTGGATGCAGTTACTCTTTCTCTTAATAGCTCTGTGAGGAACCTTGGAGTTATTTTTGATCAGGATTTGTCCTTCAATTCACATATTAAATTTGTTTCTAAGACTGCCTTCTATCATTTGCGTAATATTGCCAAGATTAGGAGCATCTTGTCTCAGAGTGATGCTGAGAAGCTGATCCACGCTTTTGTTAGCTCGAGATTAGATTATTGTAATTCTTTATTATCAGGTTGTCCTAAAACATCTTTAAAAAGTCTTCAGCTGATCCAAAATGCTGCAGCAAGAGTTTTAACAGGTACTAGAAAGAGAGATCATATCTCTCCGGTTCTGGCCTCCCTTCATTGGCTTCCCATAGAGTTTAGAATTAAGTTTAAAATCCTTCTTCTTACTTACAAAGCTCTAAACAATCAGGCTCCTTTTTATTTAAAAGATCTGATACTACCGTATCATCCTAACAGAGCACTACGCTCCCAAAATGCAGGTTTACTTGTAATACCTAGAATCTCCAAAAGTACAATGGGAGGCAGAGCCTTCAGTTATCAAGCTCCTCTCCTGTGGAATCAGCTGCCAATCTGGATTCGGGAGTCAGACTCGATCTCTGTTTTTAAGAATAGGGCTAAAACCTACCTTTTTGATATAGCCTACAATTAGGGAGGGATCATGTGTTTTCTGAACCCTCCCTTAGTTATGCTGCTAATAGGTTTAGTCAGCCGGGGGACCTCCAGTAATGCACTGGGCCTCACTCCTTTCCTCACTCTCTATGAAATATTTTTTTTTTGCTGGTCATTAACATTTGTTTGTTCTCTCCCATAGATTGAGTCCCCATCGTGCTGTTTGCTCTCTACATGTCTGTTCTTTTCTTCTTCTCTATCCCCTCACCCCCCAGCCAGTCGCAGCAGATGACTGCCCCTCCCTGAGCCTGGTTCTGCTGGAGGTTTCTTCCTGTTAAAAGGGAGTTTTTCCTCTCCACCGTCGCCAAGTGCTTGCTCACAGGGGATCGCCTGATTGCTGGGGTCTTTCTGCAACTGTGGGGGTCCTCCCTACAGTTGATAGTGCTATGAGATGACTGTTGTTGTGAAATGGCGCTATATAAATAAAGTTGAATTGAATTGAATTGAACAATTCTATTGAGAAGAATCCAGTGGGGCTGTATGGCTATGGGAACACACACATCAGCGTGGTAGGGACTGTACTGCTGGCAGTTCGCTACGGATCAAGAGTCCTCCTGGTGTTCGCTTTCCAGCGGCTTTGTGGGAACACTGATGTTGGGAGCCCAACACACCTGGACAGGGATACAACTGCTCCGAGCTTGGCACCGCAAGGAGAGGACAGTGAGGGAAAAAGGAAGAAACTGGACTCATCCATTATCCACGCGGCCTGACAAATTTCACCCCACTTGCTTCACTGAAGCGCACACTCCCGGATGTGAAAGGGAGTGGACCGACTCAAAAACACGACAGTGCCAAGAGCTCAAAATGTCACAGAGCAAGGGAGGGCAACCTTCTTGCACCACCCTGTTCTCCAGCCTTAACCCAGTAGGCGCAGACTGAAGCGCTCAATTGTCCGCGTCCCTGGCTTGCTCCGTGGCCATTGCGAGGAAATTTATTCCCATGTAGACCAGAGAGACTACCGCGCGCCACAGACAATCGGCCACGTCATTGAGCTTACTGGCAACATGCTGAATGTCGGTCATAAACACCAAGATCGCAGCCAAATGCCATTGCTGCCAGGCCAACCACGGTTCCGAGACCTTGGACATCGCATACATCAGCGGCTTATGGTCCACTAACGCAGTGAACTCCCACCCTTCTAGCCAAAACTGGACATGGCGCGTTGCCAGGTGTAGAGCCAACAACTCTCTGTCAAACGTGCTGTATTTGCGGTCGCTGTCGCTCAAAGTCAGACTGAAGAATGCGAGCGGCTGGTACTAGTACAATACAAGACTAGTACAATCTAGTACAGTCTAGTACAGACTAGTACAATCTAGTACAGACTAGTACAATCTACATTTTAGCTGTCTTGAAATATAATTTTTACTAGCATGAATGTTATTATGGCTATCTGTATTCACAAACATAACCAGTAAGAATTTAATTTTGACCAGAAGGAAGGCAATTATAGATATCTAAAAGTTCATTGTAGATAGGAAAGTGGTTTGTTTTAATGTTAAAATGGCTTGCCATAAGCGTAGGTGAAAGAAGGACAGGCTCCATGTTTCTCTTAATATTTTTAGAGATAGCTTGAAATGTTATCAGAGTACTGTAAAATCAGAAAAAAACAAATATTTCTCAGAAATGATTGCATCCAATTGTCATAGGCCTCGTGTTCTCTTTAGTACTATCAGTTCTATTCTTAATACTCCCCAGTGCACTGGTCCAGTAGCCTCACCTGCAGTCTGGAAAAAATGTCTTTGCTTTTTTTATTGACAAAGTTGTACTAACTAGAGCCTGCGTCTCTCTGCCTTCATATGGCCCATCCATTTTTATACCCTGCTCAGCTGTTTTTGACCAGTTTGAGCCGGTGTCTCTTTAATTTTTAAAGGACATTATTAGTCATATGAAGCCGTCTGGTTCCCCGGCAGATGCTGTCCCCCCTCTCTTGTTTAAAGAAATTTTTACCACTATTGGACCTTCTGTGCTTGCTATTATGAATAGCAGTCTCACCTCGAGTATGGTACCTTGGGTTTTTAAACATGCAGTGGTGCAGCATTTTAATCTCTCGTCTTGAACACTGGGTGGGCATAAAAGGTGCTGCCCTAAATTGGTTTCATTCCTATTTAGACGAGCGAAGTTTCTGCATCAAACTGGATAACTTCATGCCCTCAGCTGCTCCACTTCCCTATGGGGTTCCACAGGGTTCAGTCCTTGGACCTCTTTTATTTTCCCTGTATCTGCTCCCTTTGGGTTCTATTTCAAGGAAACATGGTACCTCATTCCATTGTTACACTGATGACTGTCAGATTTATGTTCCCTTGGCACAAGATGACTCTGGTTTTGTCCAGCTACTCTTGGACTGTCTTTCCGATATCAAGGCATGGATGTCATTAAATTTTTTGAGCTTTAATGAGAACAAAACTGAAGTAATGATGTTTGGTCCAAGTACGTATTGTTGCAGGATTGGTGTGTGTCCCTTTAAGGGGGTAAACTCTGCACGGGTGGTTGAGCTAGAGTGTTGGTGAGAGAGCGGCGCCTGAGAGAATGTTGGTGGTTAAGCCATGTTGAAACTGAAAAAGTTTAGAGCTGGTGTTCAGAGCAAGAGTAAGCAGTAAATGTACAGTGTACGCTGCCTCAGCACAGTAATAAATGCTACTGCTCCTCAGGCGAGCCACCGTGTCCTGTCCTCTGCTTTCCCACTGCTGTTGTGAGTAAAAAGAAGGGAGCTAACCCCGGAGCTAACGCTAGTTTTGGCCCTGAAGGATCATCTCCCCTGTGCTTCTCGACCACGGTCTGGAGGCTGAAGCAGGAAAGGTTAACAGTGTTCTCTCCCCACTAATGTGTACCCTGGCTCTTTGACACCACATGTTAAACAATCTGTTATTAATCTGGGGGTCAAACTGGATTCTGATTTTAAATTTGACAAGCATATCTGCTGTGTCCTTCAGAAAAGTTTTTATCAGTTAAGACAAATAGCCAAAGTCAAATCCATTGTGTCAAGGAAAGATCTTGAAAAACTATTGCATGCTTTTATCTCGACTCGTTTGGATTACTGTAATGCACTGCACTTTTTATTGGGATCAGCCAAGCTTCTATCGCTCCTCTTCAACTGGTACAAAATCCTGCCGCCCGCCTTTTAACAGAAGTCCATAGGCATGAGCACATTTCACCTATTCTGGCTTCCCTTCATTGGCTCCCTGTGTGTTACAGAATTGATTTTAAAATTCTCCTTTATGTTTTTAAATGTCTGAACAGTCTTGCTCCACCCTACCTCTCTGACTTACTTCAGCCTTATGTTTCACCACAATCCCTAAGATCAGCTGATCAGCTGCTCTTGGCAATCCCGAAAACAAGGCTGAAGCTCAGAGGGGATTGGACCTTTGCTGCTGCAGCTCCTAGGCTATGGAACGAGTTGCCATTACATGTTAGGCAGGCCTCCTCACTTTGTGGTTTTAAATCTCACTTAAAAACACATCTGTTTTCCTTGGCTTTTAACACATCTTAATTTTATTAATTTTATTGTCTGCTGTGTTTGGCATTTGGTTTTTACACTTGTTGTGAGTGGCTTCTTTTTCTGCTGCATGTTATGTTTTTATTGTCTTTTACTGATCTTTTCTCAATATGTACTTTAGGTTATTTATTACTGTGCAGCACTTTGGTCAACTTTGTTCATTTTGAATATGCTTTATAAATAAATGTGGTATGGTATGTGCCTTTGAGCATCAACTACAGGTTGTCAACGATGTCTCATGCTGTTCACAAGTTGACTTATTGTCTGCTGAGGCATAGCATTCCACTCTTCTTGAAGGGCGGCCCTCAGGTCATTGAGGGTTGTGGGGTAAGATAAGATAAGATAAGCCTTTATTAGTCCCACAACGGGGAAATTCCAGGATTGCAACAGCACAGGGATAGCAACACTCAGAGCAACAATCAGAAGGCAAGAAAAAAAAAGCAAGAGCAGCTAATATACATATGTATATATTACTATAAATATATATATATACACACAGACACACAGTGCAGAGCATTGTAGCTGGATGGAATAAATATATGAGTATATAAACACACAGTGCAGAGCACTGTAGCTAGATGGAATAAATATGTAGATATATAAACACCCACAGTATGGAGCATTGCAGCTAGGTGGAATAAATATGTAAATATATAAACACACACAGTGCGGAGCAATGTAGCTAGATGGAATAATATGTAGATATATAAACACACAGTGCAGAGCATTGTAGCAGGGTTACAAGCCTCTACACAGCAACTCAGCTGATCCCATAGGTTTCCTATGGGATTCAGGTCTGGAGAAAGTGCAGGCCACTCCATGTGAGGTACCCCAGCCTCCAAACAGCCATTCCTGAATGATGTGACCTCAATGAGTTGCAACATTGTTTTCCATGAAGATGAAATTAGGCCTGTGTTGTTCATGCAGGGACACAATGACTAGATAAATGATGTTATTCAGGTAGTATCAGCTTGTCACTGTACCATTCACAAGGTGTAGTTCTGTAATGACTAGACACACCTGCCCAGACTGTAACACCATTACCACCAAAGGCTTGTCTGGTGACAACAGTGACTGATGCATAGCACTCTCCTTGACATCTCTAACATCATTGGCGGCCATCATTTCTGCTCAGCGTGAATTGACTTTCATCAAAGAACAGCACTGAGACCCACTGGTCCCTTGTCCAATGTACATGCTCCCTGGCCCATGCAAGACAATGACACCTGTTCCTGGTGGTGTGGTCAGGCACCCTTGCAGGTCGTCTAACACGCAGACCACAATGATGTAAATGGTTTCAAATGGTCTGACATGACACTTGGGTGCCTCTCACCTTCCTTAAATGTGCCTGGAGTTGAAGGGCATTCCTCATCTGGTTCCGCAGGACACTGTTCACAATGGAGCTGTCATCAGCATGGGATGTGGCCAAAGGATGTCCACTTCTATGCCTTTCTGTGACTCTTCCAGTCTCTCTGTATCTCTGTTGCAACCTGCAGATCAAAATCTGTGACACTCTGAGCTCAGTGGCCACTTCTTTCAGAGAACATCCTGTTTGAAACCTCACAATGGCAAGGTACTGTTGATCAATTGTTAGGTGTCGTCTTGGTCTCATGATGTCAAAATGTGAACAGCATGATGAAGAGGACTGTTTAAATACCATTTCTAATTGAACCAGAACATTTATTGGTCGATTCATGGATCAAACACCTGTTGTGAATTTTGCTGTTAAGCACCTTGTTAGAGAACAGCAAGCTATGCAAAAAGTACTGAAACATTGAGCAGTTGGACATGTGCATTTGAAAGGTTAGAGAAGGTCAAATTAAGTTCACCTGTAAACGTTATAGTGCATTTTAGGTGCATCCTGAAATTTCACCCAGAAGCCGAATATCTCTAACTTTTTGTGAGTAGTGTATATTAAAAAAAAATGCTATTTATGCTCACTGTGCATACTGTTTGAGCATTACACCACCAGGTCCAGCTACGGATGTGTCTGCACACAGTATTTCCTATAAGATTCATTAGCTGGCTTAATAAGCCTGAAAAAAGCCCATAAAAATATTGTAATCTTAGGTCAATTTCCCCTTGTGCAAAGGCAGCCTGCTTATACACGGACTGTGAGGTGGTGGACACAGGAGACTGCTGATGCACTACAGGACTGCTTCGAGATGACGGACTGGGGCGTACTCTATGAACTACATGGGGTGGACATAGACAATAGATTCAAGATTCAAAGGCTTTATTATCATGTGCACAGTTAAGAAATGCTACATTTCCTGAGCAATGAAATTCTTACTTTGCTCTCCGAACGAATGCCAAGGTAATAGGTACAGAAACAACAATTCTAGGTCATGACACAGTAACTTACAGTAACTCAATCCTAATACTAATGTATGCTAATAGCACACACACCAACACACAGTTAGGCAGTTAGGACTCTTTAAGCATACTAAACTTTTTTATCGCGTGAACTTTGTCTGGAAGTGGGACTGCCCCCTTCGGAGAAACTCTGTGTCCTAAAAAATCAATTTGTGACACACCGAATTTGCATTTGGCTGGATTGATTATTAACCCGTGTTCTTCTAGCCTCTGAAAAACCATAGTAAGATGCTGCTCGTGTTCTTCCTCAGACGGGCTGGCTACGAGCATATCGTCGAGGTAGACGAAAACAAAAGGGAGATCGCGTAATACTGCGTCCATCATCCGCTGAAAGGTTTGAGCCGCGCCTTTGAGGCCGAAAGGCATCCGCAAAAATTCAAAAAGGCCGAAAGGGGTTATTACAGCTGTTTTAGGAATGTCCTCTGCTCGAACTGGGACTTGATGATAACCGCGGACCAGGTCTATTTTTGAAAAAATGCGCGCACCCGCCAGGTGCAGTGAAAAATCCTGAATGTGAGGAATTGGGTAGCGGTCATGCGCTGTCGCATTGTTTAATCTGCGGTAATCGCCGCACGGTCTCCAAGAACCGTCGGATTTCGGAACCATGTGAAGTGGTGAGGCCCAGGAGCTTTTCGAGCGTCTAATAATGCCTAATTTTTCAAGGGTAGTAAACTCGTCCCGAGCTATGGCGAGCTTGGCCGCGTCTAAGCGCCGAGCTTTGGCAAATACGGGTGGGCCCGTTGTGGGAATAAAATGTTCAACCCCGTGTTTAGCCACTGTGGCTGAGAATTTGGGAATTGTGAGTGCTGGAAATTGGATGAGGAGTTGATCAAACTTACCTCCTGCTGTGGTGACTCTAGCCTGCACGGGTGGTGGAGAAAGTCGGGCGCCGCTACAACAAATGTCCATCTGTAGTTGCGGCCGTGGATGCTGAGGTGCAGGCTCTTTTCACCAAAAGTGTCGATGATGGAGCCGTTGGCTGCCACCGCTCCATTGCCCCGGGTGCCCATGGCCCGGTCTGCTTGTGAGGGCATGACAAAACTTAGTTGAGCTCCCGTGTCGATAAGGAACTGCTTGCCGGTGTGTCCGTCCGTCACATATAAAAGCTTGCTTTTTTTGTCGAGAACCGCCGCTGTTAACGGCTCTCGGCTTCGGTGTTTTCCGGAAATTGTGAATTTGCAGGGGGGAACGCATTTGTAAGCCTTCTCGGCGAAGCGGTGGTGGTAATAACAAACGTCGCTCCGTGTGTTGCGTCCTGGGCGTGTCGCTGTCACCGCAGGCTGGCTCTGCTCAGTGATTTGTGACTCCTCGTGGCTCCGGACGTCAGTGTTGAGGTCTGCGGATGCTGCTGTGGGTGTCTGCTCCTTGCAGGCGTTGACGAGCCGTTGAGCTTCGTGAGCTAACGTGCGGAAGTCTTGCTGGGTGCTGCATCGCATGTTGGCCAGCGTCCCTCTCATGTGTGGTGGCAGCGTACTGAGGAATATGAAATGGAAGAGGAAATTGTCATTGTCCTCTTCTTTAAGTTGCAGCAAGTCCTCCATGAGGGCCTTGGGTCTGCATCCTCTGTGGCCGTAGACCACCAAGATCCTCTCGGCTCTCTCCTCGGCTGAGGGGACGTAATTTGCCACGATGGTCGCTTTCAGTTCTTCATATTTGTCCTGGGCTGGCGGCCGCTGGATTATGCTCCGCGCACATCTCGAAGTGGCAGCGTTGAGTTTGGCGACAATGTGATAGAACTTTGTATCGTCAGCCGTGATGCCCGCAAGTGCAAACTGGGCTTCAGCTTGCTGAAACCACGAGGCGGGATCCTCTTGCCAGAAGTCCGGCAGGTTGACGGTGACGGCGTTTGTGTAGACCGTCACTGATGTGTCCGCAGGGTGAGAGTGCCTTGCTTCGGCTCTCTCCGCGGCGCTGGTGCTCGGTTGAGCCCTCTCTATCACTTCTGCTGTGGGGGAACGTCGTCCATCTGTTCCCCTGTCTGCATGGGCGCCGGCATCTGCCTGGGTCGCCACAGATGAGTCGATCGCGGGGGAACGCCTCTGGTCCATTCTCGCGTAAGGGTCACCAGTGTAGAGGAGCTTGAAATAACGAGGCGATGTGATTCATAAACCAAAGTTTATTATCAGCTCCTCTAACAAGTCTCATCCTAGTGCAGCAGCAGAAGAAGGAAAAAAGAGACCGAACAGTTTCGGTTCTATCAACTTATACTTGCACATAACAAAAGACATGCATATCAAAGGCTGACATCCCTCATTATCTTAATCTCCCCCACTGTCTCCGTACTCCTCCTCATGGCCCTGGGGGGTGAGGGCAGCTCCTCCGGTCTCCACCGCAGTGTCTGGGAAAGTCTTTGTTCTTACACTGGCGGGTGAGAGTCTTTGTCCTTTCTGAGGTGTGAAGTCGCCTTACACATGTAATCACCAAACATTCCCACATGCTTCAACATATGTAGGTTATGGAATATATGATTAATATAGCCCACACCTTACCTAATTAACATAAGGCAAGGGTTACAATAAGAAGTGGCGAGCCAGCCAGGTGCTTTTTTTTTTCTTCTTCCTTACGTTATTTCAAGCCTATAACATACCCAAAATGGATATTGTTGAGCGTGAATCTGTGAAAATTCCAAATGCAGTGATAGTGAGTGAAATCGCTGGAGATGAGCAACTTGATGAGATGATCAAGTTACATCGCACTGATATTAAAAACCTAGCGAAGATGAGTGGCAGAGATTTTGCAGATGTCCTGAAAGACGTGATGTTACAGATTTCTGAGGCAATCAAAGAATCTAAAAATGATCAATCAGAGCAAGTTAAGTTACCTGATAACTTACCTGAAGCTTTCTTAGATGAACCTCAACCTCAGCCTTCTGCAGCTGAGTCCAGTATTCAAGGTGCACAACCAACTAACCAGTCAAATCACACTACGAGCATCCCAGCTCCAAGTATGCCCACCATTTCTGCACATGATTTAAATCCCCCAGAAGTGCAACGTGTGGTAGTTGAGCACATTGTGAAAAGGGAAGATTTTTCCGTGCAGCCGTTTTCACAAAAGCTCGGAGCTTTTTCTGGCAAAGACCTCCGACCAACTTATGAGCTAGATTATGATACTTGGCGCTCCGATGTAGAATTAATCTTGACTGATCCTGCTATGTCCAAATTGCAACAATCCCGAAAGATCATTGAGTCTCTTTTAACCCCAGCAGCTGATGTAGTCAAGTACTTGAACCCCAACAGCTCACCATCAGAATACCTTCAGCTGTTAGATTCTGCTTATGGTACAGTTCAAGATGGCGGAGAGCTTTACGCCAAGTTTATTGACACCTTCCAAAACACAGGTGAGAAACCCTCATCATATCTACAACGTCTTCAAGTAGCTTTGACTCACACTGTGAAGCGTGGTGGTGCTTCAAGCCAGGATTTTGACAGGCTGCTTGTCACACAGTTTTGTCGAGGTTGTTGGGATGATTCCCTTTTAACTGCACTCCAGTTAAAACAAAAACGAACAAATCCCCCGACTTTTCCTGATTTGCTTCTCTTGCTACGTACTGAAGAAGACCAAAATGCTGCCAAAACTTTGCGAATGAGACAACATTTGAGCAGTTCAAAACAAAAAGTGACATCCCACGTGCAAACTGTGCAATGTAGTTCAGATGAAAATGAGGACAGAATCACGGTAAACTCAATTCAAGAACTCTCAAAACAAGTTGCAGAAATTCAAAATCAACTAGCAAAACTAACTGCAAAACCAAAAGCCCAAAACTCAAAATGTACACCCAGTACAAAGCCAAAAGAGAAACGAAAGCCGAATAAAGTGACAAAGGAACCCACAGAACAAATGGTCAGAACTCGAAGTACCCCACCCAAACCGTGGTACTGTTTCCAATGTGGAGAGGATGGCCACATCAAGCCGAACTGCGAAAACGAACCCAACTCAGCTCTAGTTACTGAAAAGCGTAAGCTGTTTAAAGAGAAACAAAAGAGATGGGGGTCTAGAAAGCCCACAGCTAATAAAGACCGGGTTAAACTAAGAACAGTCTCTATTACGGGGCAAATGGAGACTGTAGCCAGACAGTCATGTCCCACTAAGTACAAGCAACGCGCTAGCCTTAAGCAATCTGTTACTAACCCACCTAAGTATAGCCTACCAAAAGGGTTAGTTGGCTCCAAATGCACAGCTGTAGTTAGCATTTCTGATGTTAATGTGCATTGTCTTCTTGACTCAGGGCCACAAGTGACTACAGTCACTGAGTCGTTTTACAAACAGAACTTTCCCGATCAAAACCTTAGACCACTCTATGACCTTTTAGAAGTAGAGGGCACTGCAGGTCAGCCCGTTCCCTATTTAGGTTATATAGAGATGTGTATTACCTTTCCAAAAGACTTCTTATGCACAGAGATTGACATACCGACCTTAGCTCTCGTCATTCCAGATGCCAATCCTAATAGTCAAACACCAGTGTTAGTGGGAACAAACACACTTGATGTTCGTTATGGAAAGTATTTAGACATGAAGACTCCTGATCACTTACCTAGCTCTTACGGTTTTAGGACACTGTTGAAAACTCTCGAACTAAGACATACAAAGAACAAAGATGGGAACATTGGATTAGTTACCTTGTCAGGCAAAGCCCCAGCTGTAGTCCCAGCAGGTAAAACTGTAGTTTTAGAGGGGTCTGCCAACGTTCACTGTACCTCAGACACCTGTGCTATAGTGGAACACCCCTCTCAGTCTTCCTTGCCGGGTGGCCTTTGTGTTAAAACTTGCCTGATAACACTTCCTTCCCGAGCTCCACACAAAGTGCCTGTAATGATTACGAATGAAACAGAGCAAGATGTCACAATGCCGTCCACGTGTGTCATAGCAGAACTGGGAGCTTTCCATTGTATCCTGTCCCAGCACACTGTCGTCAGTGCAAATGAGTCGGCCACAAACAAGACACAACTGAGTTTCAACTTTGATTCACCAATTCCACAGGAGTGGAAAGGGCGAATAACCAAACAACTAAATGACATCCCGGAAGTATTCGTTTTCCATGATTTGGACTTTGGGTGTACGAGCAAAGTGAAACACTCCATCAGTCTTCATGATCCGACTCCCTTTAAGCACCGTGTACGCCCTATACACCCCCAAGACCTTGAGGCAGTGCGTAAACACCTTCAAGAGCTGCTCGCTGCAGGTGTGATAAGAGAGTCCCAGTCTCCCTACTCGTCCCCCATTGTTGTGGTGAGGAAACGAAACAATGATGTGCGTCTATGTATAGACTTTCGCAAACTCAATTTGCAAACAAGAAAGGACTCTTACGCTCTCCCAAATCTAGAGGAGACGTTCTCGGCGCTCACAGGATCCAAGTGGTTTACAGTCCTCGATCTTAAGTCTGGATATTACCAGATTGAGGTAGAAGAAGCAGACAAAGAAAAGACTGTTTTTGTAACACCCCTTGGATTCTGGGAGTTCAACTGCATGCCGCAGGGCATAACCAATGCCCCAAGCACCTTTCAGCGGCTCATGGAGCGCTGCGTCGGTGACATGAACTTAAATGAGGTGCTAGTCTTTCTAGATGATCTCATCATCTTTTCAGATAGTTTGGAAGAACATGAACGGCGACTCATGCGGGTACTCCATCGTCTTAAAGAGTACGGGCTAAAGTTATCGCCAGAAAAATGTAAATTTTTTCAAACAACAGTCCGGTACCTAGGTCATGTAGTCTCCGAAAGACAGATCCCAAAAAGATTCAGGCCCTTAAGACTTGGCCACGCCCTAAGAATCTTACAGAACTGAGATCTTTTTTAGGGTTCTCAGGGTACTACAGACGCTTCATTGAAGGGTACTCGTCTATAGTACGCCCTCTTAACGACCTCACACGTGGTTGCCCGCCACTCAACAAAAAGTCAAAATCCAGAGTCACTGACCAAACCTACTTTGACCCCAAACTGCCATTTGAGAGTCGATGGACCACAGACTGTTAAGAAGCTTTCAACTCCATCATCGAAAAGTTAACGTCAGCTCCTATCTTAGGCTTTGCAGACCCGAAGCAGCCTTACGTACTCCATACCGATGCTAGTACCACTGGCTTAGGAGCAGCACTCTATCAGGAGCAGGATGGTCAGCTTAGGGCCATAGCTTTTGCCAGTCGCGGGTTATCAAGGAGCGAAGCAAGTTATCCAGCTCACAAGCTAGAGTTCTTAGCTCTAAAATGGTCAGTAACTGAAAAGTTTCACGACTATTTGTATGGTGGTCAGTTCACGGTAGTTACAGATAGTAACCCACTCACCTACATATTGACCTCTGCTAAATTAGACGCCACAAGCTACAGGTGGCTTGCAGCTTTGTCTAACTACAACTTTAAGTTACAGTATAGAGCAGGCAAGCAAAACCTAGATGCAGATGGGTTGTCTAGACGTCCTCATGGTGAACTCGTTGACGATGTCCAGTCCAGGAAAGAGCAGGAGCGTGTAAGCCACTTTGTAGAGTGCCACCTAACTGACAGTGACACCACAGAGATTGTAAATGATGAAGCTGTTCAAGCCATTTGTCAAAACCACCTTGTTAAAATTCGTGATGACAATCAGGACAGTGGTGTTACACTTGTGGAGTCACTTACCATCTCAGCTGACGCAATCCCAGACTTGTATGTCTTGGAGCAAGACAATGGCTTACCCACTATCCCTGTCTTGTCTCAAACAGAAATCAAAGACAAACAAAGAGCGGACTCGACACTCAGACAAGTTATTGAACAAATCGAACGTGGCCAAACACCCCCACCGACTGCTAGAGAAGAACTCCCAGATCTCCCTGTTTTACTCAGAGAACTCCATAGGTTGGAGATGTACAATGAAGTGTTGTACAGAAAAAGACAAATTGGAGACCAAGTGACCCACCAGCTCGTTCTTCCCGAGGAACTCAGAGCTCCCGTACTCCAAAGTCTGCACAATGACATGGGCCACTTAGGTATTGACAGAACCCTTGATCTGGTCCGAACACGATTCTATTGGCCACGTATGGCAACAGATGTCGAGCAAAAGGTAAAAACATGTGATCGGTGCATACGAAGGAAGAGTCCTCCTGAAAAAGCGGCTAGCCTGGTCAACATAACCACCACACGACCTTTAGAGCTAGTCTGCATGGATTTCCTCAGTCTGGAACCAGACAGTAGCAATACCAGCAATATTCTCGTAATAACTGATCATTTTACTAAATTTGCCCTTGCGTTGCCTATCTCAAATCAAAGGTCCAAAACGGTTGCCAGGTGCTTGTGGGATCAATTCATCGTTCACTACGGTATACCTGAGCGCCTGCACAGCGATCAGGGTCCTGATTTTGAGGCAAAACTAATAAAAGACCTTTGTGAGATCTCAGGCATAAAGAAAATAAGAACAACCCCATACCACCCCAGGGGTAACCCTACTGAAAGATTCAACCGAACGCTACTGATTATGTTAGGAACGCTTGAGTCCAAACAAAAGTCCCACTGGAAAGACTATAGGGCCTTTTCCACTAGCACGCTTTAGCGCGACACGGGACGGCTCAGCACGCTTTGTACGCTTTTCCACAAGCCCCAACACGGTTTAACAGCCGCGATTCTCAGCCCCGCTCCAGGGCAGGGTACAGCAGTGCTGAGCTGTGCCGTGTTGTGACGTTAACAGACTGGTCGCCGCTGATTGGTCAGGTCGTAACCGGCGCTGATTGGTCAGGTTGTAACCGCCCCTCTCCTCCTCCTCTTCTACCGAATCTTCACGACCTTCTCAATAAAGTTTTTGAAAAAAAAAAAAAAAAGAATCTTCACGACCGCCATTACTCAGCACACAACCACTGTTGGCGGTTTCTTTTCAGTGTATTGCTGTGCTATTTTCATTTATTCTCTTATCAAAAATGGCTTCGTGTAATAAGGGTGTTCCATGGACCAATAAGGAGGTGCAGTGTCTGCTCACTGCATTGTCAGACGAACGTATGCAGCGCGAGTTAGACGGAGCCGCCCGGAATGAAAAAATATACCGGGAGGTCTCGACATCGGAGTCCTTTAACGGTGAGTTTTAATTTTTTTTTATTGTGCGTTTTTTCGCAAATATATTCGGTAAGACGCTCAGTTTATTTATGCAATAAAAAAGCTGTTCATTTGTGGATGATGATCGCTGCTTTATTGCAGCACACTGCGGACTAAAGCTTTTATTTTAATTATTCATGTGAACAATACGCTGAAATAAGCTTATGTAATCTTCCATCCATCCATCCATCCATCTTCTACCGCTTTTCCGGAGGTCCGGGTCGCGGAGGCAGCAGTTCAAGCAGAGAAGCCCAGACTTCCCTCTCCCCAGCCACCTGCTCCAGCTCTTCAGAGGGGATACCAAGGCGTTCCCAGACCAGCTGGGAGACATAGTCTCTCCACCGAGTCCTGGGTCTGCCCCGGGGTCTCCTCCCAGTGGGACGTGCCTGAAACACCTCAAGTGGAAGGCGTCCAGGAGGCATCCTAATCAGATGCCCATACCACCTCAACTGACTCCTTTCAATGTGGAGGAGCAGCGGTTCTACTCTGAGCCTCTCCCGGATGACTGAGCTCCTCACCCTATCTCTGAGGGTGAGTCCAGCAATCCTACGGAGAAAGCTCATTTCAGCCGCTTGTATCCGCGATCTCGTTCTTTCGGTCATTACCCAAAGCTCGTGACCATAGGTGAGAGTAGGAACATAGATTGACTGGTAAATCGACAGCTTTGCCTTAGAACTAAGCTCCCTCTTCACCACAACAGACCGGTACAACGTCCGCATCACTGCAGATGCTGCTCTAATCCGTCTGTCGATTATGTAATCTTGTTAAAAACTATTGTCTTTTCTGTATATCTTGCACTTTCGTGCTGTATTTTATTGTGTGCATTTTCCTTGTAGAATCATCCCACACGTCCGCCGCGACAGCCCGTCCGGATTCATTCAACCGAGCCTTGCTGACCCAGAGCTGGCAGAGACGGCTTCATTCAACCGAGCCTTGCTGACCCAGTTTGGGAAGCTGGTGTAGAGGCACTCAGTGGTCGGCGTGTATAAAATGTCGATTAACCTTCATTGTTGTGTTGCAAATTTTTTTTTTCATTTTAATATTTTGTATATAATAAAATGGAATTGTTTTGGAAAGTGTGGTTTGTCTGTTATAACACTGAATTATAAAACAGTATAATTACATAGAAATTCCATTGCCTAGTCTGATGAAAATGATGCTGATCATCCTGTCAGGGGTCAACCATTGTAAAGGTAATGTAATTTTTAACTAGACCAAAAAACAAATGTTTTTGTAAGCTTTCTGTTCTTTTTATTGAAATATCATAAAAAATTAGCACCAAGTCAAAGTAGGTACAAGTATATGTAAATTGAATGTTCTATCGGCATTCCAAATTCAGAGAATTACAATACTTTAGAAGGAGTGTAGCATCATCTAAACGGAAAATAATAATACTGTTGTTCCAAACGTTGACCTGAAGGTGAAAAACATGAATTTTTTTTATTCAGTACATCCAAAATGCCCTAGGATGTAAAAAATAATACAATTTGGTGTTGGCCAGTGTGCCACTGTCTCATTATTTAATACGAATAAAAACACTCATTATTTCTAGGTCATTTGGCAGTTAATTCAAAACAAAAGTGACTTGTGTTGCTGCAGCTTAATTATGAGGTAAAATTAATTGTGAGATAAAACCACAGAGTGAGCAAGGCAATAATCCTTGGATCCTCCATTTTTTGTCTCGTGTAAATAAGGACTCAGTCGGGTGCGTAACGTCACGGGAGTGTGGCCCCGCCTCGCTGGGAATCTGCCGCCGCCCCGCTTCTAAAACCTCCTAACACAAACCATCACAGCACAAGCACAACACCGTGCTAATGGAGACAGAAGCATTCCGAGCCGTACTGAAGTGAATCGAGCCGTACCGAGGTGTGCTGGGCTAGTGGAAAACAGGCTTTAGTTATGCCGTTAGTACATGCATACAACTGCACACGCAGTGATGTAACCGGGTTTACTCCCTACGAATTAATGTTTGGTAGAAAACCCAGATTGGCAGTTGATCTAGCGTTCGGACTTCCTCTCAACAAAGATCAGAAAGTTACTCACTTGCAATACGTTGAAAATCTCAAGAAAAGGCTCGAAGAAAGCTACAAGTTAGCTTCACAAAATGCACAAAAGAGTGCAGACAAGAACAAAGCCAGGTCTGACCGCAAAATCACTGTTTCTGAACTTGAACCTGGGGATAGGGTTTTAGTTAGAAATGTGAGACTGCGTGGAAAAAATAAGCTTGCTGATAAATGGGAGGCCGATATTCATGTGGTAGTCAAACGTGCAGGTAATTTACCCGTTTACACGGTTAAGCCCGAGTCAAAGCAAGGTCCCTCAAGAACTTTACACAGAGACCTTTTGCTTCCCTGCAGTTTCCTCCCTGTTGCCACAGCAGAAACACCTGAACCAGAGCCTATTCACCGCCCTAAGACACGCCAAACAACTGTTGCAGAGAACAATGATCACGAAGAGTTAACCGGAATTGAAAATGAATTTTTGATTCCGTGGGTTGAGGATTCCCCATGTGGAGAGATAACCAGATTTACTACTGTACATGATTATCCAAAACCTTTGCAAACACCGGAAATGACAAACCCACCTGGTTGTGATTTACCTGAGACCACTGCCAATGCAGAACCGGATAGGGAGCATAATGCAATTGAGATTGAACCTTCCTATAATTCGCCTGTGGAAAATGGAACAGCAACAATACTAGAGGAACCTTCTGACAATTCAGTCAAGGGGCAAGAACACCAATCAAATGATTTGCCTGATGAAATGGACAAAAATGATCACATTGCAATTCAACCAATACGACGATCTGAAAGAGTCAGACAACTCTCAAAAAGACTAGAGTATCCTGAATTAGGAAATCCTCTAGTGACTGTTGTTAAGTCCCTTTTCCAAGGTTTGAATACAGCTTTCTCAGAGTTTCTAAATACTGACGATGGACAGTCTTGGTTACACATGCAACGGGACGTGCATGATATTAAGAGGGGGAGTGTGTAACCCAGCTGAGAAAATGACCCTTTTTCTCAGATTTCATTTGTATTAATGAAAGTGTGTGATTTTATTTTGAAAACCGACTATCTTGGGGAAGAGGAAGTGCGATCCTCGTCATCCAACTTTTGAATTTCCGGTTCATGGTCACGTTGGGTGATCTGGGTCTTTCCATTTGTTAAGAGCGATGTTAGCCCCGCCTTCTGAGTAGAGGCAGCCAGCGCGAACTCGGAATCCAGTCTTTAACAATACAAGTGCGGACGAGGGAGGTTGTGAAGCGATTCACACAGATACCTCTTCTTGGTGAGTTTCATTCAGAAAGATGCTATAAATGGATCTAAACACTCTCCAAACGCTAATCTGCAACCTTAATTATCCTAAGTGGACGGGAGCACGAGCGTGAGGGGCATTGTGGCTGTGTCCTTTGCTGTATTCACACTGAAACCTCATCTTGGTGAGTCAGATACATGCTAATGTTATGCTAATGTTAGCGCTATGCTTTCCTGTTTAAAAGCAATGGAAAAGGCTGTCTTTGTGTCTGTATGGTTTTCCTAAATGTGATTTCAGTTCCCAACAGTATTCTGAAGTACTTTTAGCTCTTATGCATTATTTCTGTTGAATGCAATGTGTAGTTTGATGCTAAAAGCACATGGTGTTGGTTTACTATGTAAATCCATAGGTTATGCTAAACCCAGTAGCTCAGACAGGGTTTTACTGATTTTAAAAGGGAATATTGGAAGTGATGGGACAGTATATTCCCTGGTTATGTGATAAATTAATTGTATTTCATTTCATGATTTACAGAGACAAGGTTAGAGAGGATTAATCATAATTTCATGGTTAAATGATATAGAGATGAACAGAGGAATTCATTTAATTGGTTACATGGAAAAAAAAGGGTATTTCATGTGCTACCAGAGAGATTGTGAGAAAAAAAGAGCACATGCATGTAAGATGTGAAATGTAAGATATTACTATATTGCTGGATTGTGATAATAGTAATATGAGAGAAGAATTTAAACACTAAGCTATGGTGTTATATAAGAAGGGATTGGAAGATGAATTACTCTAGCTGTAAACAATAATACCATTATTGTCGTGCAGGCTAGGTTTTTTTGGTTGCCGACCAAAAACCTTCTGGATCCTGGATTCTCTCCGAATGGAGATGGCGAGCCTGACCCAAGACTGAACCGAGATTGATCTGAGATCTAACCAAGATCTCGATTGAAGAGCATCCTTCCTCTCTTCAGTGCCCAACGTTGAAGTGGTAACAACCCAAGGAGCCGCTTTAAAAGAGGAAAAGAAACCTGAGTCTGTAGATACAAGATATCTTGACTGGTCAAACAACTAACCCGAAAGGACAAACAAACACTAAGCTCAGTAGGACACTTTTGGGGTTTTATTTCATGCCGGCCGTTGTTATATTTGTACATTGTTTGTATATTTTACTCCTTCTGTATTTATTAATACAGACATGAATTGCTCATTTCTTGCCTCCAGCTATTTCATTCCACACTCACTCTAATTCCCCATTGTAACCCTTACGAACCTAGCAACTGGTCTACACTTAATTATTTCCCTTACCTAATTAACATAAGGCAAGGGTTACCCAAGACTCAACAGAAGAAAGTTAATTTGTAGTTCTAAACATATTTAGGGTGTTTTACTCACTTTTTGTTTCTCCCACGACATTATTCTTCTGTCCTACATTACAATTACATGCAAATAACCAATTATGAAAATTAGGTGATGATGTCACTTTGCAACTTCTAGCGACTTTTAGGACAGCCAATAGCTACTTTCCTTACTGAGAAGCTGGCAACAGTGCAGCCACAAATGGAGCTCGCTCCTGCTGGAAAAAGATGAAGTCAATTTGTTTTTGTGGAAACAGACACATTATTTTTCCTTTGTCACGGTTAAGGACAAAAGCATATTGGTGGGCCGTGCGAAACCGACTGCAATCTTCAGAAGCGCCTGAACAGCAACAAGATCAAAGCTAGTGCTATCCTATGCTAACACCGTGTTATTAGTGGATCTACATTATCTGAACAGCCATGCTGGATTTCAATCACAGGTATGCATCTGGACAGTTTGTGACCCAGCAAAAATTAAATCAACTGATTGCCAGATACGTTGTTACAAACTGTAGATCTGATAAGTCATTTTCCATCAGACAGCTGAAACTGTGATCCACTGAAGTTAAAACACATTTACTTGCTACCTGAATAAAGATTATTCAATAACGGATTTTGATCTCTAAAATGAATTTAAGGAACTGGATCACGTCTCTGTCACAGCAGACATTTGGACTGTGGATAATGGACATTTTCTTTGGATCACTGCACATCGGATTAAATCCATAATATTAAAGAAAAGAAACATTGACAGCTTTATGCAGTGTTGCCAACTTACTCTTTTGGAGCGATTCTCACTCTTTTTCCCTCTCTTTCACAGCACAAACTATTTCTCACTCCAAAATGAGGAAATTACTGGCAATTTTTTGTTGATTTTCTTCAGAATTTTTCCACAATAAGAGCTCTAAAGGCAGGATAAAGCAGACTGAACATGTTCTAAAAGCTCTGTCTGTTTTCAGCCTGACATTAATAAGCCCATAATGTAATCCATTAAATTATCTTGCTATGTGTGCAAGATGATTTAAGTATGTATTTAAAAGTAATGTGAAAGTTACTTTTCCAAGTAACTAGTTACTTTAATCATGCAGTAATTGGTAAGTAACTCAGTTACTTTTGAAAAAAGTAACTAGTAACTGTAACTAGTTACTTTTTTTTAGTAATTTGCCCAACACTGTTGATAAGAACCTGTTGCCATCTGCCAAGATGCTGAAGATGAAACGAGGGTGGACATTTCAACAAGACAATACAATAATCCCAAACACACAGCCAAGGACATTCTCAACTGGCTCCAGAGAAGGAAAATAAAGCTGCTAGAATGACCCAGTCAGTCATCTAACCTGAACCCAATTGAAAATATATGGAACGAATTGAAGATCAGCATTCAGAGAAGACACCCATGGAACCTTCAAGATTTGTAGACAGTTTGTGTGGAAGAATAGGCTATAATCACTCCTGAGCAATGCCTGTGTCTAGTTTCTCCATACAGGAGGTATCTGGAAGCTGTTAGTACCATCAAAGGCTTTTCTACTAAATGAATTTCACCAAGTGTGTTCAATACTTATTCCTTGTGTCATTCCACTTTATTAAATATAACTTGTTTTGTGAACACAGTGGCCTTGATTTCTTTGTATTTATGGATTATTTGGGTTGTTAGTGATATTTGGTGAAAATCTCAGGTCAGTGGCTCCATCTGAAATAAGTTTAATGAGAAAAATGTTGACGTATTCAATACTTATTTTCCCCGCTGGATGTAATCAAAGAGTCTTTCATGTATTTTTCATACATCTGATATCATTTCTAAGGTGAGTTCAATTCAACATTGTATTAAAACAAAACACCAGAGTAGTGGCCTAGTTGGTAGAGCATCCGCCCCACGACCGGGAGGCTGAGGTTCAAATCCCGCCCGGGTCATACCAAAGACCAGGTAAAAATGGTACTTTCTGCCTTCTAGCTTGGTGCTCAGCATAATAGAATGGGGAAAGGAAACTTAATACCAGCTACCAGAGGACTGACCCCCCCACTGTAGCTTTCACTGCCTATAGTAGCTGTGTGGCCTAGGGTCTCGAAACAGAGATAGGTGCCGCCAAAACTTGACTTAAAACAAAGATAATACAATTTTTGTTAAAAAATCCTTTTTGCCATAAGCAATCTTCCTATTCATTTATCACATTTCCATAAACAGGTTTTTACATGTTGGGTTTACATTTACAAGCATCAGTTTTGTCCACACAAACAGATATTTTGGAACAAAAGATCTATAAAGATCCCGCTGTTCATCCAGGAGCTTGAGGTGGAGAGGGTGAGCAGCTTTAAATACCTGGGCATCCATATCAGCAAGGACCTTATGTGGGCACACTGTCATGACGGCCGCTGGGCCGTCATCATCCTCAGCTGCGCACACACCGGCTGTTGGTAATCAACGGGCTTTAAAAGCCAGGATCTCAGACTGCTCTGCACGGAGTCGTCTGTCGCCTTTGCCTCGCAACGCGTCTAGGATACGACCTCAAGCCAGAGTCTGAACCAAGTCGCCATGCCAAGCCACGTCACGTAAGATACCTCATCACTCATCCCTTCCTAGTGTTCTCCCCTGTGCACAGGTGGACCTCCCTGGCGGCGGACTTACCTTCCCTGTCAACGGGACGCCATCTCCTTCTCCTCGGAGCTCTTCCTCACCACCTCAGCATCGAGCACCACGCGCACCATGCTGCACCAGGACACGGAGCCAGCAAGATTCTCTCTGCGGCGCCTGCAAGTAAGCAGCACAAGCTTCAGCTTCCCATTCATATGAACTGTAATAATCTCTTGTGCTTGTGTGTTCCAGGGTTGCCAGGTCACAGCAGGAATCGCTCAGCTCCAGTGACCAGACAGCCACGCACTCACTCACTCATTCACACACGCAACACTCATCACCTTAATCAATAAATAATTGTCAAACAATCTACTCGTGTCAGCGTCTGTCTCCTGGGTCCCTAATCATGTCAGTACGACTCCGTCAAGATGACCCAGGTGACAGCGCGCTGGCGCACCATATTAACACTCTTAGCGCTTGAGTAGATTTGATTGCGCACCAACAGACAGTTATTTTGAACCAGTTAACTCAGGTTAACAGCTGGCTGGATCGCCTGGAAGGACGCCAGGCGTTCCCCCCGGCTGTCGGGGCTTCACCAGCCCCTGTAGCCTCACCTACTAGCCAAACATATCAGCCATCATTACCTCGTCTCACTCCCATGCCTACCCCCGCCCGCTTTAATGGAAAACTCGGGGAGGCACGAAGCTTTTTGCTCCAATGTGAATCAGTCTTTCACCGCGTCCCGGGAGATTTCGCCACCGATCACAGCAAAATTGGGTACATCTCCAATCTGCTCGGGGGGAGGGCATTATAGATTGGGCCTACACTATTATGGCTAAACCCAACTTTTCCCTTTTGACTTACCAGCAGTTCGTGGCGGAATTTTCGGAGGTGTTTGATCATACAGACCGGGGCGCGGTGCTAACTGATCGGCTGCTTAGCCTTCGGCAGGGCAGTAGATCTGCCACCGATTACGCCGTAGATTTCCGGGTATTAGCTGCCGAGGTCGGGTGGGGGGAGCCAGCGCTTTGTGGTATTTTCCTCCGCAGCCTTAGTTCGGAGCTGAAGGATGAATTAGCGGCACGGAATAAACCAGACAGGTTAAGGGAGTTAATTTCTCTCACCATTAGTTTGGACAGTAGGCTGAAGGAGCGAGCGGCCGAATGGAGGGCTGTTAACCATTCGAGTAAACCCCGCCCTCGCTCCGCTAGGTTACCTCTCCTTGCTCTGCCCTCATCAGAGGAACTTCCGGAGCAAGAGGATATGGTTATTGGACAATCGGGAGTTTCCGCGGCTGAGAGACAGCGCCGCAGGGATCTGGGCCTGTGTTTTTATTGTGGCAATGGGTCTCACGGGGTTGCTGAATGCCCAAATCGGTTAAAAAGGGGAGGACCGTGGATCACAGTAGGGGGATTCACAGACATTAAACAGAAGAAGCCCCTCACTAGTTGCCGTGTCCCCATTAGGCTACTTTACAAACACAAGGAACATACTACACATGCCGTAGTTGATTCTGGAGCTGAGCAGAACTTCATCTCCAGAGACCTGGCAACCCAGATGGGCCTCAGCTGTCAACCTCTTTGCCCACCTGTCAATCTCATCACATTATCCAAGACGTCACTGACTTCTGTTTCCCACCAGACAGTTCCCGTGTCAGTGATAGTCTCCGGAAACCACCGGGAGGAGATTCGTTTTTTGGTATTACCCATCTCCTCTTCACCTGTGATCTTGGGGTATCCATGGCTACGGCTCCACAACCCCACTTTTGATTGGCAAGCTGGAAGTATCATCACGTGGAGTTCCTTTTGTTTGAGTGCCTGCCTCCAGTCTGCAGCATGTGCTCCCTCAGTATCGGTGCCTTCTCCTTCGACGCCACCCCCGGACCTGTCCATGGTACCAGAAGTCTACCACGATCTGGGAGCGGTATTCAGCAAGTCACGGGCGCTGTCCCTTCCCCCCCACCGTCCTTACGACTGTGCGATCAACCTCAGGGCGGGGGCCCCTCTCCCGGCAAGTCATCTATACAGCCTGTCTGCCCCGGAGCGCGAGGCTATGGACACTTATATTAAGGAGTCCCTTAGTTCTGGGATTATTCGTCCTTCGTCTTCGGCGGTGGGTGCGGGTTTCTTCTTCGTTGGAAAGAAGGATGGTTCACTGCGTCCCTGCATCGACTTCCGAGGGCTCAACGAGCTCACCATCAAGGACAAATACACGCTGCCGCTGATGAACACGGCTTTTGACTCCCTCCAGGGGGCGTCTTGGTTTACGAAGCTGGACCTGCGTAACGCATACCACCTGGTGCGCATCAGGGAGGGCGATGAGTGGAAGACGGCGTTCCGGACCCCAAGCGGCCATTTTGAGTACCTGGTGATGCCATTTGGGTTAACCAACGCTCTGGCCGTCTTCCAGTGTTTGATTAACGACGTCCTCCGGGATTTCCTTAACTCCTTCGTGTTCGTCTACCTTGATGACATCCTCATCTTCTCTCGCACGTTGGAGGAGCACCAGGTGCATGTGCGACGGGTCCTGCAGTGCCTCCTGAAGAACCAGCTGTTTGTCAAAGCTGAGAAGTGTGAATTTCACACCGACAAGACCTCTTTTCTTGGTTTCATTATCGCCCGCAATCAGGTGCTTCCCGACCCGGCCAAGGTCAAGGCAGTGGTGGATTGGCCCATGACCACGTCCAGGAAACAGTTGCAGGGGTTCCTGGGTTTTGCCAATTTCTACCGCCGGTTCGTGCTGAACTTTGGGAACATCGCCCGCCCCTTGACTGCTCTCACCTCTCCCAAGGTTCCTTTTCGTTGGTGCGAGGAGGCTGCCACAGCGTTCGGGAGGTTGAAGGAGGAGTTCGCTTCGGCCAGCGTCCTGACCCAGGTGGATCCGGCTTTGCAGTGCCTGGTGGAGGTGGATGCCTCGGATTCGTGAGTTGGGGCAGTTCTCTCCCAGCGTTCTCCGGTGGATGGAAGGATCTGGCCGTGTGCTTACTTCTCCCACCGCCTGACACCCGCAGAGAGGAATTACTGTATCGGTGACAGGGAGCTGCTGGCCGTGAAACTCGCCCTGGAGGAGTGGAGGCACTGGCTGGAGGGGGCTGCCCAGCCGTTCGTCGTCTGGACGGATCATAGAAACCTTGAGTATCTCCGGACGGCCGAACGGTTGAACGCTCGCCAGGCCCGCTGGTCTCTTTTTTTCGGCCGGTTCAATTTTAACATCACTTACCGGCCGGGGAGCAAGAATGGCAAGCCTGACGCCCTCTCGAGACAATTTGACGTGCAGTCCACCGGGGAGCAGAAGGAGACTATCCTGCCGTCGTCTTGTGTGGTGGGTGCCCTGTCATGGGAGATCCGGGACCAGGTCAGGAGAGCGCAGGAGACGGAGCCCGACCCGGGTGGGGGTCCCCCGGGCCGTTTGTTCGTTCCCCTTTCTGTCAGGAGCGAGGTTATTCAATGGGGTCACGCGTCCAAGCTGGCGTGCCATCCGGGAGTTGCCCGCACCATCGATCTTCTCCAGAGAGCCTTCTGGTGGCCAGTATTGAGGAGGAATGTTAACAACTATGTCTGGGCCTGCGGCCAGTGCACCACCGGGAAATCATCATCTTCCCCCCCCGGCGGGTCTTCTTCACCCTCTACCAGTTCCTTCTCGCCCCTGGTCCCACGTAGCTTTGGACTTTGTGACGGGTCTGCCCCCCTCTGGTCATTTTACGTCAGTCCTAACGATAGTGGACCGTTTCTCCAAGGCAGCTCATTTTGTGCCTCTCCGGGGGCTGCCTTCGGCGCGGGAGACGGCGGACCTTCTAGTGCAGCATGTGGTCCGTCTTCATGGTATCCCGGCTGATATCGTATCGGATCGAGGACCACAGTTTGTGTCCCAGGTCTGGAAGGCATTCTGCATGGTGCTGGGGGCCACGGCTAGTCTCTCTTCTGGGTACCACCCGTAGAGCAATGGTCAGTGTGAGCGGGCCAATCAGGAGCTGGAGGCTGCACTTCGCTGTGTCATCTCTTCCTGCTCCTTCTTGGAGCACGTTTCTACCCTGGATCGAGTATGCACATAACACCACGGTGTCCTCTGCTACTGGGATGTCCCCTTTTAAGGTGTCTCTGGGGTTTGATCCACCACTGTTCCCGGAGGAGGAGAAGGAGGTGGCGGTCCCTTCGGTGCAGGCTCACGCTAGGCGTTGTCGGCGAATCTGGACCATCACCCGCAGAGCCCTCCTTAGGACCACGGAATGTAATATCCAGGTGGCCAACCGCCACAGGAGGCCCGCCCCGGACTATAAGGTGGGTCAGAAGGTCTGGTTGTCCACTAAGAATATCAATGTGCCGGCCGAGAAGCGCAAGCTGACCAAGCGCTTCATCGGTCCTTTTGCAATTTCACGTATTATCAACCCTGTGTCTGTGCGCCTTGCTCTTCCCTCTTCTATGTGCATCTGCCCTACCTTTCACGTCTCCCAGGTCAAGCCCCACATCGCCAATCCTCTGTGCCCGCCCCCCGCAGCTCCTTCCCCCGAGGATGATCGACGGCCACCCGGCTTGGGGGGTGACTGCCATCTTGGATGTCCGCCGGCGGGGTCGGGGTCTTCAGTATTTGGTGGACTGGGAGGGTTTTGGCCCTGAGCATCGCTCCTGGATTCGCCCAGCGTTGATCCTTGACAAGCAGCTGATCCGCGATTTTCATCGTGCGCATCCAGGTAGGATTGGGCAGGTGCCTGGAGGCACCTCTAGAGGGGGGAGTACTGTCATGGCGGCCGCTGGGCCATCATCATCCTCATCTGCGCACACACCAGCTGTTGGTAATCAACGGGTTTTAAAAGCCAGGATCTCAGACTGCTCTGCACGGAGTCGTCTGTCGCCTTTGCCTCGCAACGCGTCTAGGATACGACCTCAAGCCAGAGTCTGAACCAAGTCGCCACGCCAAGCCACGTCACGTAAGATACCTCATCACTCATCCCTTTCTAGTGTTCTTTCCTGTGCACAGGTGGACCTCCCTGGCGGTGGACTTACCTTCCCTGTCAACGGGACGCCATCTCCTCCTCCTCGGAGCTCTTCCTCACCACCTCAGCATCGAGCACCACGCGCACCATGCTGCACCAGGACACGGAGCCAGCAAGATTCTCTCTGCGGCGCCTGCAAGTAAGCAGCACAAGCTTCAGCTTCCCGTTCATATGAACTGTAATAATCTCTTGTGCTTGTGTGTTCCAGGGTTGCCAGGTCGCAGCAGGAATCGCTCAGCTCTAGTGTCCAGACAGCCACGCACTCACTCACTCATTCACACACGCAACACTCATCACCTTAATCAATAAATAATTGTCAAACAATCTACTCGTGTCAGCGTCTGTCTCCTGGGTCCCTAATCATGTCACACATAACACCACAGAGCTGGTTAAGAGAGCTCAATAGCAGCTGTACTTTCTGAGGAGGCTGAAGAAGTTTGGCATCTCCCCCAGGGTCCTCAGCAATTTCTACAGCTGCATCATCGAGAGCATTTTGACCAACTGCATGACTGCGTGGTACAGCAGCACTACTGCCCTGGACCGCAAACGCCTGCAGAGAGTGGTGAAGACAGCGGAGAAGATCATCAAGACTCCACTCCCCTCTCTGCAGAGCATCTACCACCGCAGAGTCCAAAGGAGAGCTGCCGCCATCCTCCAGGACCCCACCCACCCCCCAACACAGAATGTTCACACTTCTACTCTCAGGTCGAAGGTACAGAAGTGTGAAATGCAGGACAACCAGACTAAAAAACTCCTTCTTTCCCACTGCCATCAGACTCCTGAACAAATAAACTCCCAATTTGCAAACACAGCTTGCAAATAGGAGTTCACACACTGGTTGCTAAATTTGCGCATTGCTCACTTGCACAGTGTACATAGTCTCACCCCATCTCATGTCCATATCATCTCTGCTGCTAAATTACCATTGTACAGTCCACTGGGTATTATCATTACAGAGAAATTACAGAGAAATTCACACACTGGGTGCTAATTTGCACATTGCTTATTTGCAGACTGTACATAGGCTTATGTCATCTCAGGTTCATATCATCTCTGATATTAATATACCATTGTCCATTATAGTCATCCAGTGAATTTTCAATTTTCATTCTTCTTGTTTCCTCAAGTGTAACTGCTTTAACTGTCCTAACTGCCTAATGTGTGTTATTAGTATTCATTAGTATTAGTCTTAGTATCAAAGTGTGTTTAAGGTGTTGTGGAGAGTGTAAATAACGAGACTGATTTATGCAGCAGACGATTTTATTCATTCTCACATCAGTCATACACAGAAAAGCATGTCTCAATACACCAGGGGACGGGCGCATGCGCACGCAGCAACCGGCAGCTGGTGAAAAAGTCTGTCGTCTGTGTGTCTGTTTTTACACACTTTAATGTGTTTTTAACGAAATTCTCTGTGTCATTTCTGTCCTTGAATGTTTGTGGACTGTATGGCGAAGAGCTCCCTGGTTCCATCAATATGGATTTCCTCCCCTTTTTTGCACTGCTGCTGTTTTTCCGCCGGCCCTGTGTCTCTGAGGTGAAAGCGATCGGCATCATGCCGGGCAGAATACATTATTCCAGGGACATGTTGCTGCATTTAAACAAGGTTGATGCAGCGTCTGTGATTGAGTCTAAGCCGCAACTGCCGGACTTTATTTTGAGAGACGTTCATGGACACAGCGGTGAAAAGAGAGACAAGAGAAGGAAGCGTAGAAAGTGTGGAGGCGTGAAATTACGGCTGAGGAAACGTCAGTTTGGTAACATTCCTTTTCCTTCTATGATTTTTGGGAACGTACAATCTCTGAGGAACAAAGTGGATGAAATTCAAGGGAATGTACGCTACCAGAAGGACTTAAGAACTGCTGTGTCATGGCTTATACCGAGTCTTGGCTTACTGCGCATGACCGGGATGAGGACCTGTGGATTGACGGCTTTGGAGCCCCACTCCGCTCTGATCGGCAGGAAGAGGTAACGGGGAAACGTCAGGGGGGCAGCGTATGTTTATATATTAATAAGCAGTACTGCACATCTGTCACGGTCAGAGAGCGCATCTGTACACCCGATGTGGAGCTGCTGTCTGTGTCACTACGCCCCTTTTATTTGCCTCACGAGTTACCCCAACTCTTTATCACGACTGTTTACATCCACCCGAGGGCAGACACTGACTCCGCCTCCAGCACCGTCTTTGATGTGGTGCAGCGGCTGCAGTTGATTTCACCAGAGGCGCCAAACTTTATTCTTGGGGATTTTAACCATGTTTCTTTAAAGAAGACACTTAAAAACTTTTATCAGTATGTCTCCTGCCCAACCAGGCGAAAAAAGACATTGGACCTGTGCTACGGATCCATTGAGAGGGCCTATAAATCACTTCCCCTTCCTCCTTTAGGATCCTCAGATCACAACTGTGTACATTTGCTGCCCACATATAAAACTGCTCTCAGAAGAGGCAAGGTGGAGATGAGAGACATTGATGTGTGGACAGAGGATTCAGTGCACAGCCTCCAGGAATGCTTTAACTGTACAGACTGGGAGATGTTCACACTGGCCTGCGGGGATGATTTGGACTCTTTGGTAGATGTCACATGCTCATACATGGCTTTCTGTAAAAATACGATCGTTCCACGTAAACGTGTCAAAATATATCCCAACAACAAACCATGGGTTACAAAATCAGTTAAATCCTGCTTACAGAGGAAAGCACTTGCTTTCCTGTTTCTGAGCTACAGGTTGCCACAAAAGAGCTGAAGTCCAAAATTTTAAGAGCAAAACAGAAATATAAATCAGAATTGGAAAGTAAAATGGCAAAGAAACTTGGTTCAGCCTGGGCCAGTATGAAAACTATTGCAGGCCTTCAGAGCACAGAACGCAGTAATCGTGTGTTTTTAGATGGTTTTAATTCAGACACAGAGCTGGCTAATGCTCTTAATTGTTTTTATGGTCGTTTTGACTCCTTTGATTTTAGCACAGAAACCCAAGATTTGAAACAGAAACTCAAAGACAATCAGCACTTTAATATTGAGGTGCAGGATATTAAAAGGGAGTTCTGCGCTGTAAAAGTGAACAAAAGTCAGGGCCCTGATAATATATGTGGGCACTTGGTAAAGTCCTGTGCACATGAACTGAGTCCTATATTTCATTACATTTTCAATAAGTCCTTACAGACACAACATGTGCCTAAGATCTGGAAAGAAGCCGTGGTTGTTCCCGTTCCAAAATCCAGCTGTCTTAAAACGGTAAATGACTTTAGACCAGTTGCTTTGACTTCAATTTTAATGAAAATTTTTGAAAAACTGGTCAGATGTGAGGTCCTAAAGCAGACTGAGCATGCATTGGATCCTCTGCAGTTTGCCTATAGGCCTCACAAAGGAGTGGAGGATGCCACTGTCACTCTGCTCAACATGCTTTTTAAACATCTGGATTTTAATGGGACACACGCCAGGCTTTTATTTGTGGACTTTTCCTCCGCCTTTAATACAATCCAACCTCATATTTTAGTTGAAAGGCTCCTGCAACAATTTGATTTGAGCAATAATCTGGTGGGTTGGATTCTGGATTTCTTAACCAACAGGACGCAGAGAGTAAGGGTCAATGGTACACTGTCTGACCTAAAGTGCTCTTCTACTGGCTCTCCTCAGGGGTGTGTGTTGTCACCACTACTCTTCATCCTGTACACAAACATGTGTCGGAGCAGACATGACAACAGACACATTATAAAGAATGCTGATGACTCAGTTATTGTCAGTCTCCTCCAGGATGGTGAGAGTGGCCACGTCCCAGTAGTTGATGATTTTGTTCACTGGTGTGAGGATTCCTACCTGCAGCTGAATACGACAAAAACTAAAGACATGATTATTGACTTCAGGAGGAAAACTCCCAGGCACAAAGTCACCGTACTAAAAGGCCAGACCACCGAATGTGTACAATCCTACAAATATCTTGGGACGATTATTGATAGTAATTTAAACTTTGAAGAGAACTGTGAAAGGGTGTGCAAAAAGGGTCAGTGTGGCGATGTTAAAATAAGGCACGGCGACTGGAGTTTTAATGAAGTTTATTGACCAAATCATCGCCATCACGGAGCTCACCCCAGCTGCTGTATAAGCATGCTGGGGATCACTCTCAGGCTCTCATGAGCAGTAGTCAGAAGCAGAAAGAAGAAGAACAGAGCGTGAACATATGAATTCAGCCACTTAAATACCCAGCAATGGACAATACATCAAAGGCATTTTATCATCAAAGGAAATGCATTCAGGCATGTGACATTTGTACCACAATGAGAGCGGGAAGCATGAATGTTTGCATTTGAGTCATACATATCCACAGGATGCTGGTGCCTGAACTAAGCACAGGAAGGCTGCCTATTGATCTCAACACACACATCTCACTGTCCTGTTAATTGCTCTAGTTGAGCGCTGTGTTTGTCCGTGGCTGTTGTGGGGGTTACCCCACACACTCCCCCCCAGAGGGCTTAGCGGGGAGCTGAGACCTCGGTAGTCCCGCTTTGGTGGCGAGCTGCAGGGAAGGTCTGTGCCGGGGAAGGGAGGAGGGTGGGGGTAGCAAGTGGCGGGGGATGTCCGTGGCTGTGGGAAGAAAAATTAGTCTCTGATTCCTCTCGCGATTCAGTCCGGCAATGAAGAAAAACAGGAGCTGAAGCTGTGTGAGGGACTTGGCGTGTTGGCTTCAGGTGTGTTCACAGACCTAAAGCCCTCGGGGACAGCTGACGGCTGGATCCCCGTTGTGCGCCGTGGCTGAGACCATAAGAAAATCCTGTGCGCCAGCTGCGTGCATGTCTCAGGCTCTCATGAGCAGTAGTCAGAAGCAGAAAGAAGAAGAACAGAGCGTGAACATATGAATTCAGCCACTTAAATACCCAGCAACGGACAATACATCAAAGGCATTTTATCATCAAAGGAAATGCATTCAGGCATGTGACATTTGTACCACAATGAGAGCGGGAAGCATGAATGTTTGCATTTGAGTCATACATATCCACAGGATGCTGGTGCCTGAACTAAGCACAGGAAGGCTGCCTATTGATCTCAACACACACATCTCAGCAACATTTGCATTGCTTGAGGAAACTTGCACGCTTTCAAATTGACCGAACCATAATGACAATGTTTTATCGGGCTTTTATTGAATCTGTTTTATCCTTTTCTTTAGTGTCATGGTTTGGTCAGATAAAACTGAAACAGAGGAAATCCTTGGATCAGGTAGTTAGATGGTCCAGTCGTTTGCTTGGTGAGTCACAGCTGAGCCTGACATCTCTGTACACCAGACAAGTACAGAGGATGGCTACCTCCATTTTAAATGATGACTCCCACCCTTTGCACTGCAACTTTCAGCTTCTTCCCTCAAGACGGAGGTTTGCTGTCCCAAAAAGTAAAACCCAGCGCTACAAAAACAGCTTTGTTCCTGCTGCTGTCAAAGAGTTGAACAAGTTGTAACAACATATTGCACATAATTGAGGTACCTATTTATTAACTCCATTTTATATTTACTTATTTTTGTAGGATGTTATTTGGGTTCTAAATATTTTATTGGGTTTTAGACCTTTGAGTTTTTAACCTCTTTGACTAGTTTTTAACTTTTTAAGATGACCCTTCTCTCTTACCTCTGGTTTTTCTCTCATCTCTTTGTCTTTATACCCTGATTGATGGAGCCTTGAGTATTTTTATCATGTTTATAGTCAGCTTCATGTGTGCCTGTGTTTGTGTCTACATTGAATGTAATTGTGGCTTGTAAATATGGATGTCACCAGACTGCAAAACAAATCTACCTACGGGTACAAATAAAGTAACCTGAACACCGAGTTTCAGTCCTCACGTCCTTTTGGCTTCAGTCTCTTCCTATATCTGCTGTAACGGGGGTTTACCGCCTCCGCGGCGCTGCTGTGCCAGCGGGGGGCTCCTGGGGGTCTGTCTGTCTGCGGGTGGGTCATGGCGAGGGGGGTGAAACCTTCGACTTGCCTGTGTGGCTGCTCTGATGAATTGTTTACCTGGGGAGTTCTCAGTGGGGGTCTTCCAGGCCGAGGGGCCCAAGCCAACAGCACTTGCTCATCCGCCACCACAAAGGCGGGCTTAAGTCTGTCTATGCATATTTTCTCCCGACGCCCCCCGAAGTCTAACAAAAAATGTTTGTCCCCTGTTTCCAGCACTCTGAACGGGCCATCATAGGGTGGGCGCAATGGAGGGCGGTGGGCATCGTGCCTGACAAACACGAACGCTGCGTTCTTCAAAGTTTGTGGCACAAAAGCGCGTGGAAAACAGTGGTGGGCCGGGCCCGGCAGCGTGCCTGCGTCTGCACTATGCTGCAAACACTGAGACGGGCAGTTGTCCGGCGCGGGATTATCTGGCAAAAATTCCCCGGGCAGCCGCAGTGGCTGAGAAAAAACAATCTCCGCCGGGGAAGCCTCCAAATCCTCTTTTGGTGCGGAACACAACCCCAATAAAACCCACGGCAACTGGTCTACCCAATTTGCATTCATCAGCGAAGCCCTGAGCACTGCTTTCAGTGACCTATGAAAACGCTCGCATAACCCATTGGCCTGTGGGTTGTACGCGGTTGTGCAATGAATTGCAACCCCCAGGCGACGGGCCATCGTGGACCAGAGGTCGGAAACAAACTGAGGGCCCCTATTGGACGTGATGTCCGATGGGACTCCAAAACGTGCCACCCGTGTCATCAAAAAAGCACGCGCCATGTCCGCAGACGTGGTTGCCGCCAGCGGGACTGCTTCTGGCCAGCGTGTGGTGCGGTCCACCACTGTCAGAAGGTGCGTGCACCCCTGCGATGGTGGGAGGGGGCCCACGAGGTCCACGTGAACATGGTCGAACCTCTGAGCCGGTATACGAAACGGCTCCAAAGGAGCCTTCGTGTGTCTGTGTACTTTGGCTCGTTGGCATGCTACGCAGGCTGCAGCCCACTCTTTCACTTGTTTGCACAGGCCTGGCCACACGAACTTCGCTCCCACCATTTTGACTGACGCGCGCACCCCTGGGTGCGCCAGAGCGTGAACCGACTCAAACACACAGCGGCACCAAGCAACTGGGACCACCGGGCGCGGGCGTCCCGTGGAGACGTCGCAGATTGGGGGGGCTTGCCGTCTTGCAGTACTCTGCTCTCCAGTCTTAACCCTGTTGGTCCAGACTGGAGTGCGCACATGTCCGTATCGCCAATCTGTTCTGTGGCCATGGCTGTATAATCTATCCCCACGCAGACCAGGGCCACTACTGCGCGCGAGAGGCAATCCGCCACCACATTCAGTTTACCTGACACATGCTGAATATCGGTCGTAAACTCCAAGATCGCAACCAGCTGTCTCTGCTGCCGGCCCGACCATGGTTCCGAAACCTTGGCCATCGCGAACGTTAGCGGCTTGTGGTCCACGAACTCGATGAAGCTGCGCACTTCCAGCCAGAACTGGAAGTGGCGCATGGCCAGGTGGAGAGCCAGCAACTCTCTGTCAAACGTGCTGTATTTACGCTCACTGTCGCGCAAGGCCCTGCTGAAAAAAGCAAGCGGCTGCCAGGAACCGGCGACACGTTGCTCCACAACGGCCCCTATGGCCACGTCCGAGGCGTCGGTAGTGAGCGCTATCTGGGCCACCGGGTCGCCAACATTTGCCAGGGCTGTTTTAACCTCAGAGAACGCCTGCTCTCGCTCCAGAGTCCATTCGACTCTGTCCACGGGTTTCCGTTTCTTGAGCGCGGCGTACAATGACTGCATGAGTTGAGCTGCGCGGGGGAGGAACCGGTTATAAAAGTTAACCATCCCCAAAAATTCCTGCAGCGCCCTGACCGCCTGAGGCCGGGGAAAATTCGCCACGGTACGCACTTTGTCGGGCAAGGGTATCGCTCCCTCCGGTGAGACGCGGTGCCCCAAAAAATCAATCCCCGTCACGCCGAACTGGCATTTCGCCAGGTTGATTATTTACCCGTGCTCCTCCAACCCCCGGAAAACTGTCCTGAGGTGGGTTACGTGTTCGTCCTTGGACGCACTGGCCACTAGGATATCATCCAGGTAGACGAACACAAACGGGAGATCACGCAACACTGCATCCATCATGCGTTGGAATGTCTGTGCCGCTCCTTTTAATCCGAAGGGCATGCGTAAAAACTCAAACAAGCCAAACGGAGTTATTACCGCTGTTTTGGGTATGTCCTCCACACGCACTGGGACCTGGTGGTAACCACGGGCCAGGTCTATTTTCTAAAAAATGCGTGCTCCGGCGAGGTGAACGGAAAAATCCTGAATATGGGGAATCGGGTAGCGGTCGTGCGCTGTGGCATTATTCAATCTGCGGAAATCTCTGCACGGTCACCACAATCCCTCAGCCTTAGGGACCATGTGTAGCAGGGATGCCCATGGGCTGTTCAATCGCCTGATGATGCCCAACCTTTCCAGGCTGGCAAACTCCTCGCTCGCTATGGCCAGTTTAGCTGCGTCCAAGCGCCGAGGTTGTGCGAAAACGGGCGGCCCGGTGGTGGTGATAAAGTGTTTCACCCCATGTTTAGCGATGGCCGCCGAAAACGTCGGGACCGTGAGTGCTGGGAACTGAGTGAGCAGTGTGTGGAACTTACCGCCTGGAGCTGTGACGTTGGCTTGCGTTATTGGCCCAGCCCCTCGAGCTGTGCAGGGGAGAGAATCAAAAGACCAGGTGCCTGTTAGCAACATCGACTAGTAACCCATGTGCACACAGAAAATCAGCTCCCAGGATTGGGAAACTCAGTGCTGCTATGACAAAAGTCCACTCGTACATACGGCCGTGTAGGGATAAAGTCAGTGTTCTCTCACCAAAAGTCTTTTTTTTTTTTTTTTATGTGCGGCCGTGTAGAGATAAAGCCAGTGTTCTCTCACCAAAAGTCTTAATGCCCAAGCTGTTTACTGCTACCAGCCCGGAGCCGCTAGCTCCCGCCAGCTGGTCGGCGTAGGACGGCAGGATGATGCTCTTCTGAGCTCTGGTGTCTACGAGGAACCGTCTCCCCGAGCACGAGTCCGTCATGTAGAGCAGCTTGTTCTCTTCACCGGCGGTAGCAGCTGCTACCGACTGCCGGCCTTGGCGTTTCCCGAGCTCTTGAATTGGCACAGTGGTGCACATCTGCGTGCGTTCTCTCCAAAACGGCAGTGGTAGAAGCACAGCATGTCTCTCTGGCGCTTCCTGGCCTCCGCTGCCGCTACCGTCGGCGGCTCCTCGCCTCCGCTGGTTGTCTCGCTGGGTTCCGACGCCGCCGCGTTCACTGTGAGGCCTCTGGTGGTGAGGATGATCTGAGCTGCCTCCTGGGCTAGCGCACGGTAGTCACGCATGGCCAGCAATGGCGAATTGGCAAGAACCACTCTCGCCTCTGTTGGGAGGTTCCGGGGGAAAAGGTGGGCAAACAGAAAATGCCCGTCGTCCGTGCCCATTAACGCCAACATCTTCTCCATCAGTTCAACCGCTGAACCATCTCCTAACTCGGAGCACCTCAGGAGCCTCTCTGCTCTCTCACAGTCCGAGAGCGTGTAGCGCCGGGTCAGCGCAGCCTTGAGAGCCCCGTATTTGTCGTGGGCTGGAGGCTGTTGGAGCAGGCTCGCTACCTGCTGAGACGTGCGAGCGTCCAGCACTGCGACCACATAGTAATATTTGGTGTCGTGTGCCGTTATTCCCCGGAGGGCGAACTGAGCCTCGGTGTGGTGGAACCAAGACCGCGGGTCGTGCAGCCAAAAGTCTGGTAGTTTGACCGAAACAGCGCACGCGTTGCTGTGGGTTCCCGTCCGGGCCGTCTCTGGGATGCTTGCCGTGTCGCTGGGGCTTCCCGTCCGGGCCGACTCCGGGGTTCTTGCCTCGTGTTCCATAATTCGTCAAGGGGTCACCAGTGTAGAGAGTGTAAATAACGAGACTGATTTATGCAGCAGACAATTTTATTCACTCTCACATCAGTTATACACAGAAAAGCATGTCTCAATACACCAGGGGTTCTCCTTTTATACCAACCACCCATCTCACATCTGCATGACATCTCACATCACAATACATTCATCCCTTCTTCCCCCAACTCCTTCTTCCTGCTACCTCACCATAATCTCCATAGCTATTGTTCTTCTCTGTTTACCCTCTGCATCCAGTCTGAGATGATTAACCCAGTCACTACAGTGTCCTAATTGCCTAATGTGTGTTATTAGTGTGTGTTATTAGTATTCATTAGTATTAGATGTGCACCTTGTTAATATTGATGTATATCTATTACCTTGGCATTCGTTTGGAGAGCAGAGAAAGAATTTCATTGCTCAGGAAATATTGCATTTCTTAACTGTGTACATGATAATAAAGATAAGATAAGATAAACCTTTATTAGTCCCACAATGGGGAAATTCCAGGATTGCAACAGCATAGGGATAGCAACACTCAGAGCAACAATCAGAAGGCAAGAAAAAACAACATCTAGTAAACATATGTCCATATTACTATAAATGTATATATATAGACACACAGTGCAGAGCATTATGGCTGGTGAATGTGCAGCAGAAAGTCTAAGCTCTCTCTCCGCGGATGCAGCGGGCCAGCTGGAAGTCTTTGGGCATGATGGTGACCCCCTTAGCGAAGAAGAGACCACCAGGTGGGCCTCGCTGGTCTCCTGCAGAGCCATGACGGCGAAGCTCAGGAAACGCAGGACGGTCTTGAAGTCCTGAGCGATCTCCCTCACCAGGCGCTGGATGGGCAGCTTACGGATGAGCAGCTCCATGGATTTCTGGTAGTGACGGATCTCTCTCAGAGCCACGGGCCTGTGACCTGTGACGGCGAGGCCTCTTCACTCTGCCGGTGGCCGGAGCGCCTCTCCGAGCAGCCCTGGTGGCTAGCTGTCTCCTGGGGGGCTTCTTCCTCCAGTAGATTTTACGGGCGGTCTGCTTGGTTCTTGCCATCGCTCTTTATTATTCTGTCTTATATTTCTTTCACGCCGCCTAAACTCCAGCCTGGCACCCGCGTCGTTTTCGCTACAGCTCCTGGTATGTCGAGTTTCCCATTAGCACCAGGCGGCGGCCAAGTGCTAGCTAGCACTAGCTCCTCCCCGCTGTAACGTCTCCTGCTGCAAACCGTGGCTCCGTCCGCCGACCAGGGAGACCCCCGGGGCGATCCGTGCGTCCGTGATATATATACAGAGTGAAAGGTGTAGAAAGAAGAAGGAAGATAAAAAAAAAGGCTGTTGCAACAGGCAGCCCACTCGTGTGGCGCCGCCGGTCCGGCGGAACCGGAACCGGATATATGGGATATAAAGGCTTTGAATCTTGAAAATACATAAGTAAGTCAGTTGTTTTGAAAATGATAAATTGGTTGACTTACAAGTCAGATGCAGTCAGCTGCAGTTCATGTCAAACACACTTAATTTCACATTAAGCCTTATTCATGCTGCATTTCCCCTCGAGTCCACTTTGGTCTGCGTGCGCTTTGGACGAGCCCGGTGTGCACGCGGCACTGTACGTGCTCACTTTTTTCATCTACCCAGGCCAAGCGGTTGATGCTTGCGCACAACCATTATTTGTAGTTTCACTCCCGCCCTGTAGATATCCCCAATGCACTGACGTGCCAGGATTTTCACCAACAAAGAAATGCAAGAGCAACACACATCAACAATAATGGCGTCATTTAACCATCACTGAGAGGACGAGGAGCTGCTGTTACTATATTCTGTGGCAGAATTACAAAAAAATGTTTATTTTTGTCTTCCGCCTCCTCGTTGTTTATTTCATCTACTTTGTCTTTGTATGCTGTGTCGATATCGCCACCTTGTGAATGGGATGCTCAGTCTTGCACATGTGCTGTCAATGCGTTCAGGTTGTGGGCAGGCGGCGCAGTCACAAAATTTGGGCTGCATGCGGTCGTCTGCAGTCGAGCACTCCAGATACTAGCAGACTGGAGATGATGACACAAATTTCGTCACACAAGGTTTCCGGTTGCACGTACATGGACAGTAGAGGTGCAGCATGAATCCAGCTTTAGTTAACTCAGGCTGTATTTGATGACAGAGCTAACCAATTACCGGAGTGGTGGCTCAGTTGGTAGAGCATCCGCCCCACACCCGGGAGGCAGGGGTTCAAATCCCGGCAGGGTCATGCCGAAGACCATATAAAAGTGGAATTTCCTGCCGTCCAGCTTGGTGCTCAGCAAAAATGGAATGGAGGAGGGAAATTTGTGGCGGCGCCTTGCGTGGCAGCGGCCCTCTGACTCTACACTTGGGGTGTGTGTGATTAACACAGTAGATAGGTAAAACACAATCTCGTTCTACTGTACATGATTGGTTGTACAGTTGAATGACAATAAAGGGTAATTTAATTTAATGATTTAATTAATTTAACATCAGAATAGCCAGCTTTGGTGTCAACCATACATCTCAGAAGTGAAGAAAGGGGGAAGGTGCGGTGAACTGCAGCTCATTGGCATTGTGTGTTAAATGGTACTGCAATAATTATCCCTGAGGTATTCTGACCAAGTCATGTAAAAGACATTTCCTTAACACCTCTGGGAGCTATGTCATCAACATGTGGAAAAGAGCATAACAGGGCTATAAAAAAGCTTCCACAAATTCACACATGAGGCAGCACTCCACTGTTTTATTGGGTCAGCAGCAGCACACTTCTGCGGCCATGAGTAAAGTCCTACCTCCTCAGGTTCACCCTGATCCTCCCTCTGTAGTACCAGGATTCAGCTCCATTCAGGATAATGGCCCACTGGGTCGCCATGGCAGCCACAAGCAGGTTAAATCCGGAGCCACTGAAACCAAACCGCACCAGAAAAGTCCCTAAGAATCCAAACCCAGCAATCACCATCACATTCACATCCTGGAACTCTGAGAGAGAGAGAGAAGATAATGTGGGATATTAGATACAGAGTCTGTCATCATTTGGTAGGCCAAATCTACACATTTATACACCGTAAGACCTACCAGTACTTCTTCAATTCAATTCAATTCAACTTTATTTATATAGCGCCATTTCACAACAAGAGTCATCTCATAGCACTTTCAACTGTAGGGGAAACTCCCACAATTGCAGAAAGACCCCAGCAATCAGGCGATCCCCTATGAGCAAGCGCTTGGCAGCGGTGGAGAGGAAAAACTCCCTTTTAACAGGAAGAAAACTCCAGCAGAACCAGGATCAGGGAGGGGCAGTCATCTGCTGCGACTGGCTGGGGGGGTGAGGGGATAGAGAAGATGAAAAGAACAGACATATAGAGAGCAAACAGCACGATGGGGACTCAATCTATGGGAGAGGACAAACAGATGTTAATGACCAGCAAAAAAAAAAAGTTTCATTGAGAGTGAAGAAAGGAGTGAAGTCCAGTGCAATTATTGGAGGTCCCCCGGCTGTCTAAACCTAATAGCAGCATAACTAAGGGAGGGTTCAGAAACACATGATTTTGCCTAGCCTAATTGTAGGCTATATCAAAAAGGAAGGTTTTAACCCTATTCTTAAAAACAGAGATCCAGTCTGACTCCCGAATCTAGATTGGCAGCTGGTTCCACAAGACAGGAGCTTGATAACTAAAGGCTCTGCCCCCATTGTACATTTGGAGATTCTAGATATTGCAAGTAGTCCTGCATTTTGCATTATCAGATCTTTTAAATAAAAAGGGGCCTGATTGTTTAGAGCTTTGAAAGTGAGAAGAAGGATTTTATATATATTGAAATTTAACAAACCGCATTTAATTTTTAAATTATGAGGAGGAACAGAGTCCAAATCATTCAATTTAGAGGCTTCATGTTTAATTTGAGTTTTACCAACTTTTTGTTTCATCACTTTGGGATGCTTATACATTATATTTTTTATTTACTTTGGAGGGAGCAGACAATGATTCTCTGATGGGGAAGACGGGGGCTAAGTTGAGGGGTGGCGGACGAAGAGGAGCTGCAGAGAGGCGTGTAAGACTGCGACTCTGCTTCCTGGTCCCAACTCTGAGTTGTCAAGGTTTTGGAAATTGGGATAAAAATGATGCCAGATTGTTAGATAAATGAGACGCACCATCCAAAGTGGGATGGATGCCGTCTCGTCTAATAAGACCAGGTTTTCCCCAAAATGAGCTCCAATTGTCTATGTAGCCCACGTTGTTTGCAGGACACCACACAGACAGCCAGCAGTTGAAGGATGACAAGCGGCTAAACATGTCATCACTGGTCAGATTGGGGAGGGGCCCAGAGAATACTACAGAGGCAGACGACGTTTTGGCAAAGTCACACACCGATTCCACGTTAAGTTTTGAGACTTCCGACTGCCGGAGACAGACGTCATTAATGCTGGCGTGGATAACAATTGTGGAGTATTTACAGTTACTTTTAGCCAGCATTTTCAAATTTGACTCGATGTCGCCTGCACTGGCCCCAGGAATGCATTTGACTATGGCCGCTGGAGTCTCTAGGTTCACGTTTCTGACTACAGAGTCGCCACTGATCAGAGTTTTTTCCTCAGCGGGTGTGTCGCTGAGCGGGGAAAAATGATTAGAAACATGAATGGGTTGGTGGTGTACCGGGGCTTTGCGACTAGGCTTCCTTCTCATGTCACCCACTCGGTCTCCTCACTGCTGAGGAGGACCTATGCTAGGGTGCTCCGCTGCAGCTAAGGGACGTCCGTCAAGATAAACTGGCGCAGACGGTGTTTCAATACAGCAGAGCCGGGATTCCAAATCAGACAACCTCACCTCGAGCGCCTCAAAAAGACAACATTTATTACATTTACCGTTATCACTAAGAGGCAGAGGTGTAGCTAAACATCTGACAGAGAGAGCACACCAGAGGAGGAGAGGAAGGAGAGCTAGTAGCCATAGCTAGTGGCTAACCCGAAGCTAACAAAAACACAGATGAAAGGTGAACAGAAGACTAAAGAGGGTGATTAGGCAACACTGAGTGCGCACACAGGTGCAAGAGGCTTGATAAACAGAAGTGAGAGCTAATGGTAGATGGAAAAAAGTGATTAAAATACAATTAAAGGCAAAATCCTCAGGAGAATGAGGAGAGCAAACCACAGCCAGCCAGCAACACAGGAAGTGACGATACGTTACCACAGGAAAGACTCCAGTGCCCTTACTTCTTAATAAAAAAAGTAAGTAAATATGACTTGATTTGCCAAATTATTGAATTAGGATAGGATTTGATAGGATCACCAGGAATTCTAAAATGACCAGTGTTTTTTTTTTTTTTAAATTACTCAGGTTTGAAAGCCAAAAACTTGTGTTATGTAAGTTGTCAAAACTAGAATATGGTGATAAACCTTAATAGAAATAATAAAGTAAGTAAAACCTGAATGGTAGTTTAGTGTGAAGAAGCTATAATAAACTTTTTTAAATACAGTTTTCTCAGCTGAAAAATTAGATGTGCTTGAATGGGTTAAGTTAACAAACTTAAATGATTCAAGGCAATCGATTTTCTCAAACACTTTGAGTTGAACTAACTCAAAAAAAGCTGCAAAATTATAAAACAAATGTTGCAAATTTGGCAAACGTTGGCCTCCACCTGTGACCTGTGCCGTGTCCATTCTCAGCATTGGACGCATAAACCGCAACCTCAAGGTGTCTTCATTCTGTACAAGTTCTGTCCAGTACAAAAGTTGCAAAATCATATGAAAAAAAGTTTTAAATTATAACAAAATAATTACAAATTTATGGAGAAAGTTGTAAATTTGCAAGATTTTTTTTTTTTGAAAAATCATAAGAAAATGAGCACTCTGAGGCGAGTGCAATATCCCTCGCCTCCGTTTTCTTCGAAGATCCCAATACTTACTGACAGAGCAGTTTTCAACTTTTCAATATAATTACTGTAGCAGAATCAAATTATGATAAGCCCATCAATCATGAATGTACAAAAAAGTATACAACCCATAGTTGTAGGGCAGGATCCTGAGGTGAACCTGTGTAGCAAGTTTGGTGACCCTAAAGAGCTTTCCATGGTCTATAGCAGGCCTATTCAATTAGCAGCCCATGGGCCACATGCGGCCCAGAACCACCCTCCATTTGGCCTAGGTCATGCCAAGGAAATATAAATTTAAGAAAAAAATATGAAGGAATGACAGTCCGCAAGCGCGCACATGAAAAACGCATGTGACTGTCATACACGCAGAGTTCAGAAGTGCCCCGCCCACGTGACCGTTCCAGTCAACAGGCCAAACAGTGTCTCGCTAGCATTGCTGTCCAAGAGAAGCACAAGCTTGAAGTACTTTAAATGCTTTTTTTTTAAAAAAAAAAAGGCAGGAGAGGTATGTAAGCAGAGGAGGCATTTATGGTGGTTTTAACCCACTGGTAATGGGAACAACAGGTTCCAAGGTTGTCATAGCCAGGAGCGGCACTGGGGTTAAGCTCCCAATGCTTATAAAATGCTCCTTATGGCGTGCGTCTCGAAAAGCCTCTGCAACTAGATAAGATAAGATAAGATAAGCCTTTATTAGTCCCACAACGGGGAAATTCCAGGATTGCAACAGCACAGGGATAGCAACACTCAGAGCAACAATCAGAAGGCAAGAAAAAAAAAACAAGCAAGCAAGAGCAGCTAATATACATATGTACATATTACTATAAAATATATACACACACAGACACACAGTGCAGAGCATTGTAGCTGGATGGAATAAATATATGAATATATAAACACAGTGCAGAGCATTGTAGCTAGATGGAATAAATATGTAAATATATAAACACCCACAGTACGGAGCATTGCAGCTAGGTGGAATAAATATGTAAGTATATAAACACACACAGTGTGGAGCATTGTAGCTAGATGGAATAAATATATAGATATATAAAAACACAGTGCGGAGCATTGTAGCTAGATGGAATAAATATATAGATATATAAATATGAACACACCCAGTGCTGAGCATTGTAGCTAGATGGAATAAATATGTAAATATATAAACACACACAGTGCAGAGCATTGTTGCTAGATGGGATGAAACAGCATAACCCTCTACTTAGTTATCCTACATGGTATGATTATGTACCCATACATATTCTCACCCTCCATAGCGACCGGTATTTTCCTAGTTGTATGCCGGAGGGGACCATTGTGTAAGTCTATTGCATCTTTTGCATTTAAAAACTATTAGTTTGTTACGTCTTTTTGCTATCTCTGCGAGCAGCCCTGCTTAGGTTGTACAGTCTGACAGCCGTTGGTAGGAAGGACCTACGAAACCTCTCGGTTGTGCACCTGGGATGATGTAGTCTGCTGCTAAATGAGCTCCTCAGTGCATTCAGTACGTCCTGCATAGGGTGGAACTCGGACTCCAGCAGAGATGACAGTTTAGCCACCGTCCTAAGTCCAACTCCTAGCCTGCCCGTGTGGTCTAGTCTCTAAGCCCGGCGGAACTGCTTTTACTAATAGGAGAAGGGGCGAGGGCGGATCTCTGGCGCCTTAAAACCAGATGCTTTGGGTAGATGGTGGCTCGTCAACCTGGGAAGGTAGCCCATCTAGGGGAAGGTAAACCCTGATTTCAAACCTCCGCAGCCTTGCGGCACACCCGGTCATGGGACAGGCTTCGGGAGTCAACCCTGAGGAAAAATCCAGAGTCGGAGTCCCTAAGGCAGTTCTCTGTTGTGCTCAACATCGTTCTGGCAGCTCCTGCGACGGCGCTGGTGCCAAACTGTAGCAGCCCTGTTGTTCCTTTGGATTCATCAGTGACGTGGAGAGGGGGGACATGCTGCATGGGCAACATCTTGTCCTCCATATCTTCCTGCCCAGGCTTGAATCCTACCAACGCCCAACGCTGGAAGGTAGAACACCAGATCACTGGAGAGGACACTCCAGCTTCGCCTTTGGCATAGACAAAACACGGGGGATGACAGTTACCGGTTATAAGCCACCGCTCAATTGGCGTAGAGCACGGCGCCAGGGGTTGTTCCCGACGGTGGGAGGGATCATCGGATCTCACTGGACAGCTACCGCCCGCCTCAAGCTGGGCAGCCCCCAGCCAATAAGGTGTTGTCCCGCCACAGCCTGTTTCCTCATTGGGTGCATGGGGATGAGGAGAAGTCTGAACAGCAGACTGAGAACTTTCGCACCAGGCAAGACAAAAAAACAAAAGAGACCAACTCTAAAACTGGGAACTTGGAACGTCCGCACTATGATGACAGGACTCGCTGCTAACCTCAAGGACATCAATGACACCAGGAAGACTGCCATCATCAATAATGAGCTGAAGAGACTGGAAGTGGATATCGCCACTCTCCAGGAAACACGGTTGGCTGACGCAGGCACACTGAGAGAGAAGGACTACACGTTCTACTGGCAGGGAAAGAGCAGTGACGAACACAGGGAACACGGAGTGGGCTTCGCAGTGAAGAACACCTTGCTGAAGATGGTGGAACCGGGCAGCAATGGCTCTGCACGACTCCTCACCCTCCGCCTCAACACCACTCAAGGCCCAGTCACCCTCGTCAGTGTGTATGCCCCAACACTGACAGCCACACCAGAGGCAAAAGACGAGTTCTACCAGAATCTCGCAACAACTGTCAGGATCATCCCCAACTCTGAACAACTCATTCTCCTTGGAGACTTCAATGCCAGAGTGGGTGTTGACCACGACTCCTGGCCCTCCTGTCTTGGACCATTTGGCGTGGGCAGAATGAACGACAACGGACAGCGGCTGCTCGAGTTCTGCACTTATCACAATCTGTGCATCACAAACTTGTTCTTCAAGACCAAGCCCCAACACAAGGTTTCCTGCTGACATCCGCGCTCAAAGCACTGGCACCAGCTGGACTTGATCCTGACCAGGCGCACCTCGCTGAAGAACGTGCTAATCACCCGTTCGTTCCAGAGTGCAGATTGCGACACAGACCATTCATTGGTGTGTTGCAAGGTCAAGCTGCAGCTGAAGAAATTCCATCGTGCTAGACAGCCTGGAAAGGCACGGATTGACACCAGCAAGATGGCTCAACCAGAACTTGTTGAGCAGTTTGCCTCCACCTTTGAGAAGGAACTTGGTGTACCACAAGGAGAATCAGCAAAGCAGAAGTGGGAAGAGCTGCGAAACACCATCCACCGCACAGCCTTGGCTACCTTTGGGAGGAAGACCTTGAAGTCACAGGACTGGTTTGATGCCAAGTTGACCGAAATGACCCCCGTCATTGAAGCCAAGCGCTCAGCTCTTGCCGAGTACAAGAAGTACCCAAACAAGAAGAATCTCCAGATTCTCAGGGCTGCAAGAAGCAAAGTTCAGCAGACTGCTCGACGCTGTGCCAACGAGTACTGGACTCAGCTCAGCCAAGACATTCAAACCACTGCCATAACAGGGAACATCCGTGGTATGTACGATGGCATCAAGAAAGCACTTGGTCCGGCTCAGAGCAAGACGGCCCCCCTCAAATCCTCCACTGGGGAGATGATCACAGAAAAGAACAAGCAGATGGAGAGATGGGTGGAGCACTATTCCGACCTCTACTCCAGACAGAACACCGTGACACCGTCAGTCCTTGATGCTATCGATTGCCTGCCATCCATGGACGAACTTGATGCCGAGCCAACCATCGACGAACTCAGCAAGGCCATTGATAGCTTGGCCGGTGGCAAGGCACCCGGCAACGACGGCATACCCCCCGACCTGATCAAGCACTGCAAGTCCGCCCTACTGCTGCCATTGCATGACGTCCTCTGCCAGTGCTGGAAGGAAGGTGCCGTACCACAGGACATGAGGAACGCCAAGATCATCACCCTCTACAAAAACAAAGGGGAGAGAAGCGACTGCAACAACTACAGGGGCATCTCCCTCCTCAGCGTTGTTGGCAAAGTCTACGCACGAGTTGTTCTCGTTCGTCTACAGAAGCTTGCCGAACGTGTCTACCTCGAGTCTCAGTGTGGCTTCCGCGCTGAGCGATCGACGGTAGATATGATATTCTCCATCCGCCAACTCCAGGAGAAATGCAGAGAACAGAACATGCCCCTGTACGTCGCCTTCATCGACCTCACCAAAGCGTTCGATCTGGTCAGCAGAGAGAGCCTTTTCAAGATCCTGCCAAAGATAGGATGCCCACCAAAGTTGCAAAGCCTCATCGAATCGTTTCACACCAACATGCAGGGGATAGTGCAGCACGACGGCAACGTCTTAGAGCCATTCAACATACGCAGTGGAGTGAAACAGGGCTGTGTACTTGCGCCAACCCTCTTTGGGATTTTCTTTGCTATGCTCCTGAGGCATGCCTTCAGCACAGCAACAGAGGGAATCTACCTGCATACAAGATCTGACGGCAGGCTTTTCAACCTCGCCCGCATGAAAGCCAGAACCAAAGTACGCGAGGCTCTAATCAAAGACATGCTGTTCGCAGACGACGCTGCAGTCGCGACCCACACACAGCAGGAGCTTCAGACCCTGATGGACCGCTTCTCCCAGGCATGCAAGGACTTCGGGCTTACCATCAGCCTGAAGAAGACTAACGTCTTGGCGCAAGGCACAGAAGCACCACCAACCATCACCATCGAGGACTACGAGCTGGAGGTCGTGAATCAGTTCACGTACCTGGGGTCCACGATCAGCAGCAACCTCTCCCTTGATACAGAGATCGACAAGAGGATTGGAAAATCAGCCTCCACACTCGCTCGCCTCACCACACGAGTGTGGGAGAATGCCAAACTCTCTGTCAAGACGAAGATGGCAGTGTACAACGCCTGCGTCATCAGCACACTGCTCTATGGGAGTGAGACGTGGACAACATACGCCCGGCAGGAAAAGAGACTGAACTCCTTCCACTTGCGCTGCATTCGCCACATCCTGGACATATCCTGGCAGGACAAAGTGCCCAACACAGAAGTTCTGTCCCGCGCCGGCCTTCCCTCCATGTTCACTCTACTCAGGCAGCGCAGGCTCCGCTGGCTAGGCCACGTTCACCGTATGGAGGATGGCAGAATCCCCAAAGACGTCCTCTACGGAGAACTGGCGACTGGCAGGAGAGACGTTGGCCGCCCACAGCTGCGCTTTAGAGACGTCTGCAAGAGAGACATGAAGGCCCAGGAGATCAACACAGAGCGCTGGGAGGACCTTGCAACGGACCGCTCCAAATGGAGAGGCACCCTGACCAGACAGCTCAAGGCGGGTGAAGAGAGACTGACTGCTGCAGCAGATGAAAAAAAGGACCCGCAGGAAGAACCGCCACAGCTCCAGCAGCACGGAGACCACCCACAAGTGCGACCTGTGTGACAGGGACTGCCATTCGCGCATCAGCCTGTTCAGCCACAGGCAGTGCTGTTCCAGCAGAGTAGACGTTTAGGATTCTCTTCCATGGTCATCATAGACCGACGGAGGCCGACGAACGGGAACAATAATGAGTCGCTGAGCAAACAGGTGTGATTAGGATTCATATGCAGGGAAAGAGGCAAGAGTGATTGAATCGCTGAGGATTGACTTTACCAGTCATTACAATAATTTATATTCATTGTTATACAGGTACATCTCAAAAAATTAGAATATGAAAAAGTTCAATATTTTTTGTCACTCATTTCACAAAATGAAACCCATATACAGTATTATATAGATTCATTATATGTATAGATTCATTACACAGTGATATATTTCAAGTGTTTATTTATTTTAATTTTGATGATGATGGCTTACAGCCCAGGAAAACCCCAAATTCAGTTTCTCAAAAAAAATTAGAATATTACAAAATTAATTTAAAAAAAAAATTTAATAGAAATGTGGACCCACTGAAAAGTATGTCCATGTACACACTCAGTACTTGGTCGGGGCTCCTTTTGGATTAATTACTGCATCAATGTGGCGTGGCATGGAGGTGATCAGCCTGTGGCACTGCTGAGATGTTATGAAGGTCCAGGTTGCTTTGATAGTGACCTTCAGCTCGTCTGCATTGTTGGGTCTGATGTCTCTCATCTTCCGCTTGACAATACTCCATAGATTCTCTATGGGGTTTAGGTCAGGAGAGTTTGCTGGCCAATCAAACACAGTGATGCCATGGTCATTAAACCAGGTTTTGATACTTTTGGCAGTGTGAGCAGGTGCCAGGTCCTGCTGGAAAATGAAATCAGCTTCTCCATAAAGCTTGTCAGCAGAGGGAAGCATGAAGTGCTCTAAAATTTCCTGGTAGACCACTGTGCTGACTTTGGTCTTGATTAAACACAGTGGACCAACGCCAGCAGATGACCTCTGTTCAGATAAAAGTAACTTTTGCATTTCATTTGTAAACTAGAAAAGCACTCGGAGAGCGCAGACCTCCGCCAAGCGCCACAGTTCCCCCGGTGATCCGGATCACCACCAAAATGTAATCATCTGTAGGATACCCCATTTCTGACAATCTCTGAAAATTTCATGAAAATCCGTCCATAACTTTTTGAGTTATCTTGCTAACAAACAGACAGACAGACAGACAGACAGACAGACAAACCAACGCTGATGAAAACATAACCTCCTTGGCGGAGGTAATCAAAGTCCCAGAGTCTGGAGAAAGAGTGGAGAGGCACAGAATCTAAGTTGCTTGAGGTTTAGTGTGAAGTTTTGACTGTCAGTGATGATTTGAGGAACCATGTCATCTGCTGGTGTTGGCACTCCCCCCACCCCACCCACACACACACACTGACAAAAGTATCAAAACCTGGTTTAATGACTATGGCATCACTGTGTTTGATTGGCCAGCAAACTCTCCTGACCTAAACCCCATAGAGAATCTATGGAATATTGTCAAGAGGAAGATGAGACACCAGACCCAACAATGCAGACGAGCTGAAGGTCATTATCAAAGCAACCTGGACCTTCATAACACCTCAGCAGTGCCACAAGCTGATCACCTCCATGCCACGCCACATTGATACAGTAATTAATCCAAAAGGAGCCCCGACCAAGTACTGAGTGTGCACATGGACATACTTTTCAGATGGTCCACATTTCTATTTAAAAACTATTTTTTTAAATTAATTTTATGTAATATTCTAATTTTTTGAGAAACTAAATTTGGGGTTTTCATGGACTGTAAGCCATAATCATCAAAATTAAAATAAATAAACACTTGAAATATGTCACTCTCTGTGTAATGAATCTATATAATATATGGGTTTCACTTTGTGAAATGAGTGACAAAAAATACTGAACTTTTTCACAATATTCTAATTTTTTGAGATGTACCTGTATACCTGTCAAGTTAAGATGACCGAAATTCATGAAGTCATTGACTTTAATCCGTCAACAGCCTTCAGACAAACTAAACGTGCCAACATTTGGATTTCAAAATAAGGGAGATTTTTCTTGCTGTCTGGTTGGTGAGGAGAGTTCTACAAAACTATAAATATTTTAACAGAAATAACTGAATCTTTGGTAATTTAAGTTAATTTATTTCATTAAATGTAATTTTATAAATATTTTTTCTTTGGAATCTGAGTTATATTATTGTTCTGTTCTGGCTCTGCAAAATTATGGTCAAAAGTGTAAACTGTATTAGGAAAAAAAGTCAAAATTTTACCACAATCTGTTTCAAATTTATTAAAAAAACAGTAATTTTATTAAAAAATAGACAAAAATTAGCCATAAAATAATCCACAAATTTCTAATAAAGTTTCAAATGTACAAGAAAAGTCAATTTTACAAGAGGAAATTACAAATTTGAAGAAAATGGTTTCAAATTTAGATAAATTTACAGAGAAAAGTAGAAAACTATAAGAAAGTTGTTATAAATTTTGGAGAAAAACCTCAAACCTTCAAGACTGAAGTCATTACTCAAGTTTTTAAGTAGGTGCTCTTTGCATTCTTTACGCTACTAGAAATTTTTGGTTGACTGACATGTGTAGTTATAAAAAGAGGTTCCTACTCACACGTGGCAATTTAAAACAAAATAAACCACAATGGTGGATGTGCAGTGTTTTTTTATGTTATCAATCTTTTCTTGGGGGGTTTGTGCACTGAAATGTTTGACAGTTCATTTTTTATTCAGCTAAATCCACTTTGTGATGCCAAGGTCAGTTATGACCAGGATATAGTATATTTTATGTCAAAAGGGAAACAAAGGTTAATGCTACTAACGGTGCACATTGAGTTTTTATGCACTTTGAGATATGCTTGAGTAAGATGTGACCAAAATGGTTATTTACAGAATTTTATTTTTTTCATTCTATTTATTTAAATGTTGTTCAAGAGGAAAAATATTTCTACTACTTCAAGTTGTGCTCAACCCCAGCACTGTTATTGTGTTTTTATGCACTTTTGATGTGCCTTTGTCATGTGCCAAGCAAACATTTAAAACCAAGACAATGAATAAAAAGTGCATATTTTTTGTCATATTGATCTGTGTTGGTTTGAAATATGTCATATTCAACAGATCGTTGAACATGTGCAGCCCAGTTACATGTCTTGATTTCAAATTGTGGCCCAACTGATTTTGTAATTGAATAGCCCTAGTCTATAGTAGGAGAGCACAGGGCATGCCAATCTTGACTTTTTGACCCCCAAACCTGTCATCAGAGGTCAGGATCCCAAGGTGAACCTGTGTATCAGGTTTGGTGGCCCTAGCTTTTCTCGTCTTATAAGGCATAAGGAATGCTGACCTTGACCTTTTGACCCCAACCCCATAATCAAAGGTCAGGATCCCAAGGTGAACCTGAATACCAGGTTTGGTGGGCCAAGCTTTACTCATTTTATAGTAATAGTAAATGTAGCATTTACCATAGTGCAACTGCAATGTTAACTTTGACCTTTGATCCCCTTGACACCAAACCCATCGTTTGGTCAGGGTATAAGTCATCCAAGATGTGTATTAGATACAACTCCTGTATCAATTTGAAAAGCCTACATCATTTCTTTCAGTAGTTATTGTGTTTAGAAGATTTCTGGAAAATCTGACCTTTGACCTCAAGGTCATCCGATGAGAGTGAAATTGCAATATGCGCATCATCAGAGTATATCAAACCATGGTACCAAGTTTCAAAACAATTGGAACAAACTGTAGGAGGAGATGATTTCACAAAAGGGGGACAGATAGATGGATGGAAGGACTAACTGACCCATAACATAATCCCCCACCAGACGAAGCCCAAAGGGGGGATACTAAGAAAAAAATTGCAAACGTGTATGAGGAAAAAAGATGAAAGGGTGTAAGAAAGATGTTATTTCTTTAAGCGTACGAGGGGGGGCTGAGAAGCTCATAGGTTGAAAAGTTCATAGTGGTCAAATTTGTCCAAATGTGGTTTATTTTTCAACTGCAGGGATCCAAGCGCTGCAACATCGGTGGAAGAAGTGTGTGGACCAAAGGGGAGACTATGTTGAAAAATAAACCACAGTTGGTCAAATTTGACCACTATGAACTTTTCAGCCTATGAACTTCCCAACCCCCCTTATCTCTGAGGAGCCAAACAGCCGTGCTCCCCAGCAGCAGCTGTGAAGTCTTATCAGTTGCCAACAAACCCCTGCTCCTCCCTTCTCTCCTGGGTTACAGCGAGTCTGTTTTAGTTTGAAAGCAATTTAAACTAAAACTAAATCAAGAAATAGTCATATTTTAAGAACAAATTCCTTCCTTTCTTTCTCACTGCCAAAGCTTACCTGGATACAAGCTGTAGAAGGACTTTCCTGTCCCATCTCCTCTGGCAGTGCTGCTGCTCTCCACTTCAGTGTAAAAAGCATAAATGAAGATGAATCCAACCTGCAGGAGACACAGCAAAGGAGGAAGACGGGAGCGGAGGCTGGGAGCATATTGAGGAGGCATGACAGGAGAAGTCTGAGGAGGAGAAGCCTGAGGAGAACAGTTCTGCTCCTCTATAACCAACACTCTGAAAATGGGTGAAACCTCCTCTACCAGGAGTAGTTTGACTTTTATCAGCTGATGGAAACTAGAGGAGTGTTGAGTGGGAAATTATGCATCAGCTGTATATGCATGAACTAAAAATAATATTTAGCTTTAAGCCATTTTTTATAACTTTTTTAATTGTAGATTTTGTACATTCACTTATAATTTTGTAATTTTTCCTCAGCAATTTGCTAATTTTGTCATAAATTTGACCTTTACCTCATAAATGTAATACTTTTACTCGGGGGGTGGCTATGGCAGAGGTGTAGTGTGGTCGAATACTGATCGGAAGGTCAGGGGTTCAGGTCCCGCTCTGTCTGTAGTCTGCATGTCAAAGTGTCCTTGAGCAGGACACTGAACTCCTGGTGGGTCAGGCCAGCACCTATGCACGGCAGCTCCACCATCATCCGTGCGTGAATGGGTGGATAGAAGGAACTGTAGAGCCCTGTGGTCATCTAGAGATGAGAGAAATCGCTATATAGGTGAACACCATTTACTTTTTTCTCAGAACTTTGTCAATTTTTAAAATAAATTTCCAAATGTTTCCATGCAAATATAGCAATTTTTCTAAGTTGTAATGTTTTCTTATTAATTAACTTTTTCAAATTAAAATCTTGTAAATTTTTGTTTGGTTTTTTTTGTTTTTTTTTTTTTTAGTTTTTTGTCCTCTTAAATTTGCCATTTCTCATCATAGCTTTGTATTTTTTTCTCAAATTTTTTGTGTTGTAAATTTGCATAAATTTTCTGGATTGTTTTTTCTCTCTTTTTTCTGTCAAAGCTTGCGATCAGTGCCAGCTGCAGTATAGACCATATAGGCGTTTCCCTAGGTCGCCACCTGCTGGAGGGGATGCTGCTGTAAGCCCTCATTTTTTTTTAATTAACAAAATAAAATTCATAATGGCCCTCTTGCACAATGTAGAGTAACTTACTTCCGCATTCCAGTCCTCCCACATTTCCGGTTCAGTTTCCATTATATTTCCCCATTCCCTGGTGCTTTCTCATCAATAAATCAGTTTTATCACTTGCACTTATCATTGTACATACTGGAAGTAGTGTGCAGGCAGATTGTTTTTTCTTTATAAAGTTCAGGTTTCACATTTTGATTGTTTTTGTAACCACTGAAATGTTTAATAGTTCGCCCAGTTAGCTTATAATATGCAATGCATGCAGGGCTTGACATTAACATTTTTGCTCACCAGCCACTGTGGCTAGTGATTTTTCAAAGTTACTCACCACTCAGCCTTTTCACTAGCCACAATTTTTTTGATTGGAAAATTATGCTTAATATGAGAAATCCCAGAGTAAACCCATGTCTGCGCGGGTTTACTCCGGGATTTCTCCAGTTTCCTCCCACAGGCCAAAAACATGCAAGTTAGGTTAATTGGCAACAAAATGGGGATTCTAAATTGTCCTTAGGTATGACTGTGAGAGTGAATGGTTGTCTTTCTCTCTGTGTTGGCCCTTCGATGGACTGGCGATCTGTCCAGGGTGGACCCTGCCTCTCGCCCAAAGATGCTGGGATAAGCTCCAGCCCCCCCGCGACCTGAAAAGGATTAAGCGGAAGAAAATGGATGGATGATCAATTCACCACCACATCCCTGAGATCGCCAGACCTCCAGGCGCTCCGTGGTTTGTTTTCAGCCCCCTCAAACCATGTAGACAATGAGAGAGAAAACAGAAACGAGGCTGCAGGGTTGACCTCCGTGCCCATCTGCACAAACTACGCACCAAATCACCATTACCTTCAATTTTTCTCACCAGCTCCAGATCCCTCTGCAACAAAATGGATGAGCTGCAATCAGAAATCGCCTACAATCACTATGTCCTGGACTGTTGTATTCTGATTGTGACCGAGTCATGGCTGCATCCACATATTCCTGACGCTGCTGTTGTTATGAACCCTTGTGCACCATTACGCAGCACACCAAGGGAGGAATAATAAACCCACACGCAGGAGTAGATTCGTGCATTTTATTAACATAAACCCCAAAATAACAAGTCCAGCAAATAGTCACGAGTATACAGAGTTGGAATGATGATTATGTGGCCACCAGACATACAGGGATGCCTCCTGGATGCTCTACAGCCCGGGGGGGAGGGAATACCTAGTGCTGCTATACTGCAGTCGGCACAAAGAGAAAGGCAAACATGAACTTATGATGCTGGAGCGATCCGGGGCAGTCCGTGCAGTCTGGTGGATAAGAAGACTAATTTAGTCATGCAGAAAGTACTCCATAGGGAATGACGGCTTGCATACACAAAGGTACACGCTACTGTGTATGAAGCGCAATGCTCCAGCGATCCCTTCCTACTCTCACAGCGTTTAAGTACTCACAATACTAACGAGGGAAGAGACCGCTGGTGTGAATGAGCGTGGGCTGGACAAACTGAAAACGTGTGCATGAGTGAGTGTCTGAGCATGTGAAGAGAAGTGAATGAGGTGTGTGTGTGTGTGTGTGAACACCAATGAATGAATGCATGAATGAATGAATCTTTATTTCGGATAATACAGGTTAAAAGGAACTGAATAATATAGCAAAAGGGGGAAAGAAAATCCAACGAGGTCAAATTAGACAATAACTCCTCTGATTATACAATTCAACATAAGTTATCCGAAATGGGTGATGGCTGAAGCCGCAGCTTATATTGCCCACCCATATTCCATCCAAGAATTCAAAAGAAAAAAAAAAAAACAAGACAAGAGCGATTACAATTCAAAAAAAAAAAAAAAAAAAACGAAGCTAAGACAAAGTGTGACAGAAAAAAAAAAGAACTAAGCTACAACACAACACAGGCTGGATATGACAATCCTTATGTGATTTTACATGTCATCTTGTATATATGTTTGGAGTATTTCTTCCTTTAGTTTTAGTTTAAATTGTCCAAGCGTTGTACATGATTTTAATTCAGGTCCAAAATCGTTCCATAATCTGACTCCTTGCACTGAAACACAGTGTTGCTTGGTGGTAGTTCTCACTGTAGGTTTTTGAAATATACATGTTCCTCTGAAATGATATTGTTTCTCCCTTATTTGGAACAACTTCTGGATATTTGAGGGCAGTGATATATTCTTCACTTTAAACATTATTATTGCAGTTTTAAAGTCAACCAGATCTTTCAACTTGAGAGCTTTTAGTTTAAGAAAAAGTGGGTTTGTTGGTTCCCTGAAAGCTGCTTTGTTTATTATTCTAATAGCTCTCTTCTGAAGCATAAAGAGTGGATATATGTTTGTTTTATATGTATTTCCCCATACTTCATTACAATATGTCATGTATGGGAGTATTAGTGAATGATACAAGGTATATAGTGTAGGTCGATTCAGCAAATATTTCACTCTGTGTAATATTGCAATTGATTTGGATATTTTACCTTTAATATAATTAATATGTGACTTCCAACACAGTTTATTATCAATTATTACTCCAAGAAATTTAGTTTCAGATACCCTTTCAATCTCTACACCATTTACACTGAGTTTAGATACTGAGTTGTTGTGATGGTTGTCAAAGACTATAAATTTTGTCTTATTTAAATTGAACGTTAATTTGTTTGAATCAAACCACAGTTTAAGCTTTCCTAATTCCTTTCCGAGTGTATCCAGAAATTGTTCCAAATTGTTTCCACTGCATAATAGATTAGTGTCATCGGCAAACAATATTAAGTCCATTTTTTCTGAAACTTTACATATATCATTTATATACATATTGAATAATAATGGCCCCAAAACTGAACCCTGTGGGACTCCACAAGTAACCTTCAGTAACTGTGAGTTTTTGTTACCAACACATACATACTGATATCTATTCGTTAAGTAACTACTTAACCAGGACAATGCTACCCCTCTAATACCACAATTTTGTAGTTTCTTTAATAATAAATTATGATCCACTGTATCAAATGCTTTTTTAAGATCCAGGAATACTCCAACTGAATACTCTTTATTTTCAATGGCTGTTGATATTTTTTCTATAAATTCCATTAGAGCAAATGCAGTTGTCCTCTTGTGTCTGAACCCATATTGCTGCTCACACAATAGATTATTCTTCAGTATGAAGTTGTCAATTCTCTCATAGAATATTTTTTCAAGTGTCTTGGAAAATTGCGGAAATAGTGAAATTGGTCTATAGTTTGAGAATTCCCCTCTGTCACCCGTCTTGTATATCGGAATTACTTTAGCTATTTTCATTGCATTGGGAAATATACCTGTTTGGAGAGACAGGTTACAGATATACTGTACGTCAGTGGTTTCACGAAGCATTCAATAACAGTTTTGACTAAGAGCATGTCAATACCATCACAGTCCGTAGATGTTTTACTTTTAAACGATTTAACAGTTTCAATGACCTCTCTCTCGTCTGTGTTCTTTATGAAAATGGAGTCTTTTATAGCAGTGTTATTGCATATTGTATCACCTCTAGGCACCGTAATGGGTATTTCTCGAGCCAAATTAGGACCAATGTTAACAAAATAGTTATTAAATTCCTCTGCAGGTGAGGCTGCATTCACACTCTGAGTCGTTTTATTATTTTTTGAAAAATCAGCTGGGTTGTTTGTATTTCTGCTTTTATTTCCAAGAATACTGTTAAGTATTGTCCATGTATTTTTAATATTGTCTTTGTTTTTCTCCAGTTCTTTACTGTAATAGTCTCTCTTACTACATCTTATTATACATATATGTTAACTTATTTTTGTATGTTTTATACCGCTGCTCTGCTTCTTTTGTCCTTTTCTTTAGGAAAGCTTTATATAATAAATTTTTCTTTTTACACGCCTTTTGTAATCCTTTGGTTAACCATGGCTTATTGGCAAATTTATGTTTAAGCTTTTTTTTTTTACTAATGGGCAGTTTTTTTCATAAAGAGTGGTTACAATGTTTATAAATGTGTCATAGGCTTCATTTACATCTGATACATAGACTTCTGTCCAGTCTTGCTTCAGCAAGGCCTCTTTAAAAGAACTGATTGCATTTGGTGATTTGTATCTGAACGATTTTAAAGTTTTTTCTGTATTGGCCCCCGTGTGGCCATGGATAAGTGCAAAGGTTGGCAAGTGGTCACTTATATCATTTATCAATAATCCACTTTCTATTTTCTTATCAATAATATTAACAAACAGGTTGTCAATAAGTGTAGCAGTGTGAACTGTGATTCTACTGGAATGTGTTATTGTGGGATATAGACTCATGCTGTACATAGAGTTCATGAACTCTGTAATTACATTTTGTTGGTGTGGATTTAGTAAATCAATATTGAAATCTCCACAAATTGCTACCATTTTCTTACTAGTAATATTATTGTACAGCTCGACTAATTTATCTCTGAATGTCTCAATGCAAGTTCCCGGCGTTCTATATATACAACTTATAATTAGATTTTTTGTTTTATCTTGGTCAATCTCAACAGTAACACATTCCAAGATCCCTGGTAGTGCAAAGGTCATTCCATTTACAAGCTTACACCTATATAGGTCATCAATATACAGTGCAACACCACCACCCTTTTTTTGAGATCTGTTAATATGAAACATCTAATATCCCTCTATTGCCATCAGGGGAGCCTGCTCTTCATTAAGCCAAGTTTCAGAGACTGCAATAGCTGTAAATTTTCTGTCTAGCTGTTTTAAATAGTCCTGAATCTGTGGAAAGTTTTTGTTAAGACTTCTGCTGTTGAAGTGTATTATTGATAGTTTACCATCTAGTTGTACTTGACTTTTGAATTGCTTTTCAGTGTAATATTCACATTGGCTATGAATATTATTGAAAAAGTGGTTATCAGGATCAGTATCATTCTCCATCTCTTGTAGTTTATGTTCAGCATAATGGCATATTTTCAGAGTTTGAGTTTCCTCACTCTGTGTCAAATGACTTCCTCCAAATGGGGATAATTGATGTCTGCTCAAGTCAGTCATAAGTTTTTGTTTGTTTTTGTAGAAGAGCTTGAAATGATGATGCGATTTGATATATAAACCAAAGTTTATTTATCAGCTCTCCTAACAAGTCTCATTCTAGTGCAGAGGTAACTGTCATATCCGGCTCTAGGGAGCCGGGCAATCAGAGCCAGGGGCAAGCCAGTGAGTCGTGATATTTTATTCAGGGTAAAGGGGAAGGGATGAGGAGAGCACAGATACTCATGCAGACGTACACTCACAGGTTGCACAGCGCAGAGGTAAGCAGCTCGTACCGGACGTGGGGGTAGCAAGACGTACATACTCACAGCGGGATACAAACACAGGAATGCTGCAAGAGGAGTATAAGCTGACACCAGACGAAGGGGCTTCAGCTTAGCAATGTGTTTCTGTCGCAGCCCCGAGTCATTGAGGCTGCTCCTATTTATCCTCATTGGCAGCGCCCCAGCTGATGAAGACTAATTGGCCCCAGCCGTCCATAATGCTGCCAGCTGGGGGCCAGCTGAGACGCTGCTCAATGGGAAGCAGGGATGAGGGAAAACATGGGCTGAGTGCCGAGACGGCATCTCAACCCATGGTGACAGAGCCCCTCCCTCAAGGTCGGGCTCCTGAACGACCAGGAACATCCCAGCCCCCCCCCCCCCACCACCACCACCTAGGGTGGGAGGAAGGGAGGCGGACCGGAGGGGAAGAAGCCAAGGGAAGGACAACACCAATGGGGCAATGTAGGGTAGCGGGAAAGAAAAACCCAAATACAATACTGACAAAACAGAATAATTAACCCAGGTACAGATGGGGAGAAGAACCGGGTCAGCACGCCGGTTACATACTACCCAGAGAGTACCAACCATGCGTGACCCAGAGCAAGGAAAAAAAGAACCACCAAAAAGGTACAGGGCAAAAAATGCTGAGTACGGTTAAATAAAGGGGAACCTATACACAGCGCTAATTTAAGTACATACACACAGTCACCAAGAAAAGTGAGGGTGACTGGAACAAATGACAATTATAGAGCATGGTGTTACGGAAAACAAGGCACATGACTCTATAATGAACAAACAGGACAAAAAAGAAATACTGAGTGCAGGCAAAGAAAAACCCACACACACGAATATATAAATACCCAGTCACCTAAAGAAATGAAAGTGACTGGAATAAAAGGATAACTGCAGAGCATGGTGTTACGGAAAACAAAACATAACTCTACAATACAAAAAACGAGGCTAAAAACATGACACAAAAAGTAAAATGCTGAGCATGAGCGATGGAAAACACAGCACTAAAAAAACGAATCCACCAACAGGACAACACATTACACCCGAGTGACCTTAATAACAAAAGAAAAAGTGACACCCGAGGTGAATGGCAGGCAGAGTCCAAAAATGGCCGAGATGGCTCCGGAGATCTCCCCGCCCATTGTCCAGCTGGCGAATCAGGGAAAGAGAAGTGTTCGGACGGCGAACTCTGGACCCAGATCCCAGGAATCCAGTCCACCGGCAGCCGAACCAGGCTGCCCAGAGGGAAACAGACCAGTGGGGGGAACCAGATCACCGAACCGAAAGTTCTGTGGGTCGGGTCGTCGACCCGCATCACTCAACCACCAGGACCGTTGAGACGGGCGAAGGATCAGAGCGGATCCCGGTGGAAGAGGCTCAGGGGAGAGCCGATGACGAGGGCGGCGCGCGTCAGGCCGCAGGAAAACGGCCACCTCCTCACCGGACCTGGACAATACTGGGGCAGCACCCACGTCGGACCCCGATCGGGCCTCAGGCGAACCCACGTTGGACCTCGACTGGGTCTCGGGCGAACCCACGTTGAATACTGCACCAGAACCGACCTCCAACGTTGAACCCAGACCCTCCAGCACCACGAGGAACAGCAACTCCTTGCCGGTGACCCTGGAAGAAGGCTCAGAAGAGAAAACAGAACCGGGATCAGGATCACCGGCAGCGCCAGAACCCGGCGAGACGAGCTCAGATGCAGCGGACGGCTGCACCCGGCTCGTCTCCCCTGGAGATAGGCTGAAGTGCTCGGGGATAAAAAGAGAGAAAAGAAAGGAGAGCACTCGCCTGATCTCGGGTTCTGACGCCGTCCAGGACTGCGAAGATCCAGGATCCGTCGTCAGGAGGTCGTTGTCAGGCTCCCATCTAGCCGCGTCGGGCCTCGCAGCCAGCATGATGGTCAGCGCAGCTTGAGATCCCTCCAGCTCAGGTAACCCCGCCAACGATCCACTCGGCGTGAAGCCAGAAGAATCTCGTCCCGCCGGACCGAACCGCTCCTCCGTGGAGACCCGGGGACGCTCAGTCGTCGGCGTAGACTCCACGCAGCAGTCAGTCCCCCTCCTCCGTCCGCAATGTAGCTGCGGAACCACAGGCCCTCTCCATATCCCACCACGTTGACCCGGAGCCGGGGACCGCTCGGCGGAGAGAGACAGAGGATGCGGGATTAGGCATACAGGTTACAGCAGGTGGGGAGAGTTCAGGGAGCTGCGAACCCTGAACTTCTCCTCCAGGGATGTGACAGAGCAAATCATTAAGCAGGTGTGAAAAAACAATGACTTGCCTGCCCCCTGGAGGTTGAGTATCGCCTGCTGTAGTGGAATCTGCTTCTTCCTCTCCCCGCCCGGCGATAACGGAGGACCCCCCGGGAATTCGTCTGAGGGTCGCTCGCGTTGTCTCCAGCAGAGAGCTCACCAGGCCGGGATTCCAGGCACACACAGCGGTCAGGAAGCGCGTCGAGGAGGAGGGGGAAACAGCCGGGGTGAGCCAGCCCGAATGTCCAGGAATGACAGCGGGGGAACGAGGCTCAGGGGACGAGGCTGTAGAATCTCCACACTGACGAGGCGAAGGGATGACAGCTGCGTGGGAGGAACGGTCCTGACGATGACCCAGAACTGGATCCGGACGAGGTTCGTGCAGAGGTGACTCGGCGATGTGATGACGACTACTCCCAGGGGACGAAGCGAGGGGGAAACCCAGGATTCGCCGCTCCAGATCGGAGATCGAGACGAGGAAGGCGTCGAGCACAGGAAAGCTTCGTAGCCCTGAAGTCCTCACCATCAATCTCACTGCCGCCGCCACATGCCTGAAGGTGGTGACAGGAAACACAGTAGAGCTCGCGACAGCCACTCGACCCCGGACATAATTGCTGTCAGCTGCGGCTCCTTGAAGGGAATCCCGAGTGACGTGGCGCAGGTCGGGGGAAGTCCTCTGGTTGGCGCGAACTCCCGGACTGGAATGGCGGCAGGAACGGGACTCCGAAGCGGGGAAAGACGTCGCCCACTTCGACTCCCTGCCGGGATTTCCATCCACCCCGTGGAGCTTCTCTCGCTGTGTACCTGCAGCGTCTATCCTGGCACTGTCCTCCAGATGGTACAGAGAGTGAGGGTGACAGTCCAGGAGTTCCTCAGCACGGCCCGGATGCCAGCGTCTCGCGTTGGAGGCGTCGTGCAGGGTGAAGAACGTCCTGTCGACAGCCTCCGAGACGGACCTCAGCTCGTCGCCCTGGCGCCGGAAGTGACTCCTGGGAAACGGCATGCTAGCAGCACTGACACCCGGACAGAAAGGTACATTTCCACGGCGACTCACGGCCGCCGGTAGCTCTTCTGGCTGCGACATACTGTCATATCCGGCTCTAGGGAGCCGGGCAATCAGAGCCAGGGGCAAGCCAGTGAGTCGTGATATTTTATTCAGGGTAAAGGGGAAGGGATGAGGAGAGCACAGATACTCATGCAGACGTACACTCACAGGTTGCACAGCGCAGAGGTAAGCAGCTCGTACCGGACGTGGGGGTAGCAAGACGTACATACTCACAGCGGGATACAAACACAGGAATGCTGCAAGAGGAGTATAAGCTGACACCAGACGAAGGGGCTTCAGCTTAGCAATGTGTTTCTGTCGCAGCCCCGAGTCATCGAGGCTGCTCCTATTTATCCTCATTGGCAGCGCCCCAGCTGATGAAGACTAATTGGCCCCAGCCGTCCATAATGCTGCCAGCTGGGGGCCAGCTGAGACGCTGCTCAATGGGAAGCAGGGATGAGGGAAAACATGGGCTGAGTGCCGAGACGGCATCTCAACCCATGGTGACAGTAACAGAAGGAAAAGAGGCCGAATATCTCCGGCTCACTGACTTTATACTTGCACCTAACAAAAGACATGCATAACAAAGGCTGACATCCCTCATTATCTTAATCCCCCCATTGTCTTGGTATTTCCTCTCCTCGCCTTAGGGGGTGAGGGTGGCTCCTCCGGTCTCCACCGCAGTGTCTGGGAACGTCTTTGTTCTTCACTTGGCAGTTGAGAGCCTTTGTCCTTTCAGAGGTGTGAAGTTGCTTTACATATGTAATTACTAAACATTTCCACATGCTTCAACATATGTAGGTTATGGAATATATGATTAATATAGCCCACATCCCCCCCCAAACGACTAAGAAAGGACAATAGAAAGGTTCACAGTCTAAGATAATTACTATGACATACTAAGTGTTACATCTCTTGCCACAGAAGAAACTTTCCAGCAGCCATGCCCCTAAGAGAGTTCAGTGGTAATCACAACAGTATAGTAAAATCATAAGTCAGTCCTAAACTGTTGCAGCACAATTAGTGAACAATTGTGGAGTGGTTTGCATCAGTCCCTGTGCTGTCTGGGTTTTAATCTTCTCCCAAAACTGCTGTGGGTTGGTTTAGGCGTCCTGCTGGGACCTTCTTGTGAGGAATCTGCAGCTTGGGAAGGAGAGTGGTTAATTGTTCCTTGCAGGGGGGCTGAGTCTTTTCTCTTGGGGGGGTCTACCCCGCCGAGGTGCTCTCGCCAACTGTGCAGGCTCATCTTTCAACAAGAAGGCAGGTTTAAGTCTGTCAATGCTGACTGTTTCTTTTCTATCCCCAAAATCATGCACAAAGTGTTTATCACCAGGTTCCAGCACTCTGAATGGCCCATCGTATGCTGGGCGGAAAGTTGGTTATAAAGCTTCATGCCTAACAAAAACGAACTCAGCGTTTTTTAAAGCTTGAGGGACAAAAACCCGTGGAAAGGAGTGATGAGCTGGACCGGGGAGAGAGTCCGGTCCGTTGCTGCCTAAAAACCTTGGGACTGGAAGATGCCCTGGCTCTGGGTTCTCTGGTAAAAATTCACCTGGAAGCCTGAGAGGTTGTGCAAAAACTAATTCTGCAGGAGAGGCGTCTAGATCCTCTTTAGGCGCAGCATGCAACCCCAATAAAACCCAGGGAAGTTTATCTACCCAATTTGTATCCGTTAGTGAGGCTCTGAGGGCGGCCTTTAAAGACCTGTGAAAACGCTCGCATAACCCATTAGCCTGAGGGTGATAAGCGGTGGTGCGATGAATTGTTGCCCCTAAGCTGCTGGACATGGCTGACCAAAGCTCTGAGACAAATTGAGGCCCCCTATCGGACGTGATGTCCGATGGGACGCCGAAACGTGCTACCCAGTTTGTCAAAAACACGCGAGCGACTTCCTCCGCTGTGGTTGCCGCTAGAGGGACTGCCTCTGGCCAGCGCGTGGTGCGGTCTATCATTGTTAACAGGTGTGTGAAACCTTGGGAGGAAGGTAGTGGCCCCACGAGGTTGACATGAACGTGGTCGAACCTTCTAGCAGGGATTGGAAAAGGCTCCAGAGGGGCTTTTGTGTGTCTGTGTATTTTGGTGCGTTGACAAGAAATGCAAGTTTTTGCCCATTCTTTTACGTTTTTGCGCAGGCCTGGCCACACAAACTTTTCGGCGACCATTTTAACCGAGGCGCGCACACCTGGGTGCGCGAGGGAGTGAATTGCGTCGAAAATACGGCGGCGCCATGTAGCTGGTACTAACGGGCGAGGTCGGCCGGTTGAAACATCGCATATTAGGGGGGGCACGCCATCGCGTAAACCCTTTTTCTCCAGCCTTAACCCTGTTGGTCCAGACAGGAGTGCGCGCACGTCCGCATCACCACTTTGTTCCTCTGCCATGGCTGCATAATCTATCCCTGCATGGATAGGTGCTGCCTATGTGTCTGCGTTAGTGAAGAGTTCTGCTGCTGAAGCAGTATAATCTGTCTCCTCGCGCTCTGGTGATGTCACAGCGCGAGAAAGGCAGTCTGCTACCATGTTAAGTTTGCCTGCCACGTGTCGAATGTCTGTGGTGAACTCTGAAATCGCAGCCAGCTGTCTTTGTTGCCTGCCTGACCATGGTTCTGAAATTTTAGCCATAGCAAAAGTGAGCGGTTTATGGTCTACAAAAGCCGTGAAACTCCGCCCTTCTAACCAGAACTGGAAGTGGCGGATGGATAAATGAAGCGCTAGCAGCTCCCTGTCAAAAGTGCTGTATTTACGCTCAGTTTGGTTTAGCAATTTGCTAAAGAATGCTAAAGGTTGCCAGATCCCGCTGACATGTTGTTCTACAACTGCCCCTATAGCCAAGTCCGAAGCGTCTGTGGTTAGCGCGATGCGGGCCGAGGGATCTGGGTGAACTAACAATGTGGCGTTAGTTAGAGCGCTTTTTACTTCCGCGAAGGCGTGTTCACGCTCCGGGGTCCATTCGACCGCGTTGGAAGCTTTCTTTTTTTCTGAGCGCGTCATATAGGGGCTGCATGAGCTGAGCTGCGTGGGGGAGGAAACGGTTGTAAAAATTAACTATTCCTAAAAATTCCTGTAGCGATTTGACCGTCTGTGGCCATGGGAAACTTTCTATCGCGTGAACTTTGTCTGGAAGTGGAACTGCCCCCTTCGGAGAGACTTTGTGTCCTAAAAAATCAATTTGTGACACGTCGAATTTGCATTTGGCTGGATTGATTAACCCGTGCTCTTCTAGTCTCTGAAAAACCGTAGTGAGGTGCTGCTCGTGTTCTTCCTCAGACGAGCTGGCTACCAGCATGTCGTCGAGGTAGATGAAGACAAAAGGAAGGTCACGTAAGACCGCGTCCATCATTCGTTGAAAAGTTTGAGCAGCGCCTTTGAGGCCGAAAGGCATTCGCAGAAATTCAAAAAGGCCGAAAGGGGTTATTACAGCTGTTTTAGGAATGTCCTCTGCTCGGACTGGGACTTGATGATAACCGCGGACTAAGTCTATTTTTGAAAAAATGCGCGCACCCGCCAGATGTAGTAAAAAATCTTGAATGTGAGGAATTGGGTAGCGGTCATGCGCTGTAGCGTTGTTTAATCTGTGGTAATCTCTGCACGGTCTCCAAGAACCGTCGGATTTCGGAACCATGTGAAGTGGTGAGGCCCAAGGGCTCTTCGAGCGTCTAACAATGCCCAATTTTTCAAGGGTCGTAAACTCGTCCCGTGCTATGTTGAGCTTGGCCGTGTCTAAGTGGCGAGCTTTGGCAAAAACGGGTGGGCCCGTTGTGGGAATAAAGTGTTCAACCCCGTGTTTAGCCACAGTGGCTGAGAATTTGGGAATTGTGAGTGCTGGAAATTGGGTGAGGAGTTGCTCAAACTTACCTCCTGCCGTGGTGACGTTGGCCTGCACAGGTGGTGGAGAAACTCGAGCTGAGCATGGAATAGAAGCAAAGGACAGTGCATTAACCAAGCGCCTATTTGCTAGATCCACTAATAACCCATGTGCACACAAAAAATCCGCGCCTAACAAGTTAAAGCACACCGCCGCTACAACAAATGTCCATCTGTAGTTGCGGCCGTGGATGTGGAGGTGCAGGCTCTTTTCACCGAAAGTGTCGATGTTAGAGCCGTTGGCTGCCACCGCTCCGTTGCCCCGGGTGCCCATGGCTCGATCTGCGTGGGAGGGCGTGACGAAACTCAGCTGAGCTCCTGTGTCAATGAGGAACTGCTTGCCGGTGTGCCCATCCGTCACATACAACAACTTATTCTTCTCGCCAAGAACCGCTGCCGTTAACGGCTCTCGGCTTTGGCGTTTCCCGAAATCATAAATTTGCAGGGGGGGGGGGACGCGTTTGCGGGCCTTCTCGGTGAAATGGTGGTGATAATAACAGACATCGCTCTGTCTGTTACGTGTTGGCTGTGTCGCTGTCACCGCGGGCTGGATCTGCTCAGTGGGTTGTGGCTCTACGTGGTTCCGGGCATCAGCGTTGAGGTCTGCGGATGCTGCTGTGGGTGTCAGCTCCTTGCAGGCGCGGAAGTCTTGGTGGTTGTTGCATCTCATGTTGGCGAGCGTCCCTCTCATGTGTGGCGGCAGCGTGCTGAGGAATATGAATTGGAAGAGGAAGTTGTCATTGTCCTCTTCTTTAAGCTGTAGCAAATCCTCCATGAGGGCTTTAGGTTTGCACCCTCTGTGGCCGTAGACCGCCAGGATCTTCTCGGCTCTCTCTTCAGCTGATGGGACGTAATTCGCCACGATGGTTGCTTTAAGCATTTCATATTTGTCTTGGGCCGGTGGCCGCCGGATCATGCTCCGCACACACTTCGAAGTGGCGGCGTCAAGTTTGGAGACGATGTGATAGAATTTGGTATCGTCAGCCATGATGCCCGCCAGTGTAAACTGGGCTTCAGCTTGCTGAAACCACGAGGCGGGGTCTTCTTGCCAGAAGTCTGGCAGATTGACAGCGACGGCATTCGTGTATACCATCACTGCTGTGTCCGCAGGGTGAGAGTGCCTTGCTTCGGCTCTCACAGCGGTGCTGGTGCTCGGTTGAGCCCTCTCAATCCCTTCTGCCAGGGGGGAAAGACGTCCATCTGTTCCCCTGTCTGCGTGGGCACTGGCATCTGCCTGGGTTGCCACGGATGAGTCGATTGCGGGGGAACGTCTCAGGTCCATACTCGCGTCAGGGGTCACCAGTGTAGAAGAGCTTGAAATGATGAGGCGATTTGATATATAAACCAAAGTTTATTTATCAGCTCTCCTAACAAGTCTCATTCTAGTGCAGAGGTAACAGAAGGAAAAGAGGCCGAATATCTCCGGCTCACTGACTTTATACTTGCACCTAACAAAAGACATGCATAACAAAGGCTGACATCCCTCATTATCTTAATCCCCCCATTGTCTTGGTATTTCCTCTCCTCGCCTTAGGGGGTGAGGGTGGCTCCTCCGGTCTCCACCGCAGTGTCTGGGAACGTCTTTGTTCTTCACTTGGCGGTTGAGAGCCTTTGTCCTTTCAGAGGTGTGAAGTTGCTTTACATATGTAATTACTAAACATTTCCACATGCTTCAACATATGTAGGTTATGGAATATATGATTAATATAGCCCACAGTTTTGCTTATTTTTTTTAAAGTACTTTGGCATGGTATATCAAAAGAACTATTCTTACCGTGTGATAATGAGGATCAGCTGGCGATACTGACAGGAGGAGGGGGCAGGCCTAAGCTGTCAGGGAGCCGAGGACCCACAGGGCTCCCTGAAGCGCCTGATAAAAAATGAATAGAGAAACGGGCCAAAATAGTCCCGTGTCAGAACTGGGTTTGGACCACCAAACCCAGGTTCATGACAGCTGTAGAATTACCTGACCAAACTACTCACCGCTTCAACCGCAACGCTGATTCTGGTAACGGAAGGGGTGGAGGGCTCTGTGTTTATGTGCTTCAGACTTGGTGTAATAACAGCAGAATAATTTAAAGCCACTGTTCACTGGACTTAGAGGCCATGTCCTTCCTGTGCAGGCCTTTTTTATCTTCCCCGCAAGCTAATGGCAGTAATTGTAACAGCTGCTTCTGTTCCTCCAGAAGCTAACATTAGCTTAGCACTCAGCCACCTCCAGCACAATGTCAGCAGCCAGCAAAGAGATCATCCCGACGCAGTCCACATTATTGCAGGGGATTTTAACGACGCATATTTAAAGGCTGTAACCCCAAATTCCACCAACATGTTAAGTGTCCCACAAAAGGGAAAAGAACACTGGATCATGTTTACAGCAACATCAAGCATGCCTACAGAGCCACCCCCTCCCCACCATGGACAATCAGACCATCTCTCCCTGCTTCTAATATCTGCCTACACCCCCCTCAGGAAGAGTCCCCCCGCCCAACCAAACAAACAATTAAAACTTGGCCTGAAAATGCTCTCCTCCAGCTACAAGACTGCTTTACTGGCACAGATTGGAGCATCTTTGAACAGCAGGACCTGGACTCCTACACTGAGTCTGTCCTTTTCTACATTAAATGCTGTGTAGAAAATGTGACAGCCATCAAACACATCCAGGTCTTTGAAAAACAGAAACCCTGGATGACCAGTGAAGTCCAGACTCTGATCAGAGCCCACAACTCAGCCTTCAGACAGAGGGACAGCTCTCTGTACAGCACTGCCAGAGTCAACCTGAGGAGAGGCATAAAACTCGCTAAGAACGCCTATAGGAGAAAGGCAGAGGGCTTTCTCAGAGACAACAACCTCCGACAGACAGTAATATACAAAACTTCTAGAAATATTAAAACAAAATGAACAAATATAAAAATTGTAAAATTGTCTTAAAAAGGATATACTGTATTATGTACGCAAAAATTCAAAAATTCTGGGTACAAAAGTACAAAAAGAAAATTCTGGGTACAAAAGTACAAAAACAAAAAGAATGTTTGTTTGTTTTTTACATACTTGAGGTAAATGTTTCAGCTAAGTAATATTGAGGTAACTCAAGGAGGTTCAAATTGGATTGGTTTAGCTGAACTAAACCATGGTTCACAGATGTCTGGGTCATAGGGTGTTCAAGACATTTGTTCTGGAAAACTGAGCGAACAGGGAATGTCATCATTTGTAGCCCATGTATTTTGGCCCACATATGCATAAGCATAAAGGGGATGCTGGAGATTGCATGTGTGGATTGACTTCACGTCCTGAATGGAACAATATGTCTGGACCACCTGCGGTTAACAACAAGAGGACGGAGGTACGGCGATAAGGGACTGAAAGGACTTCCCGACCTCCTAGGAGACAGGTGGAGGACTGAGAGACCGGAGGGGGAGTTAATGTCAATAGGGGGTTTTGACAGGGATATGTGATTCTCCCTTTGTGTGAAATGTATAAATGTGAAGGTCTGATGCAGCTAACCCTCTTGTGTTCTTGAGAGAAGGCTGGGGATGAAGTGCATGAATAAAACCTGAATTAAGAACCAATTCAGCTTCGTTATTTCACGCTCCCCACATTGGTGACCAGTGACGTGTGAGAATGCCTGGAAATGCTCTCCACGATCGGGACTCATTGGAGTCTGCCCTAGCGAGCGCCATCGCCGTCAAACTGCCGGAATTCTGGCAGGACAACCCAGACTCGTGGTTCCTCCAGGCGGTGGCACAGTTCACGCTCGCAGGCATAACGGCGGATGACACTAAGTTCTACCACGTCATCGCTAGACTCGACAACCGTACAGCTCGATGCGTGCGGAGCTTGGTACAGCAGCCACCCGCCGAAGACAAATACGGCAGATTGAAGGCTGCCCTCACCAAGTGTTTCACGCCCTCAGCCGAAGAGAGGGCTAGGAGGCTCCTGGCTATGCTCAACCAAGGAGGACACAGGCCAGTCGCCCTGATGGAAGACATGCTGCAGCTGAGGGGGTCAGACAACGATGATTTCCTCTTTAAGTACATCTTCCTGACTAACCTCCCGACGCATATGAGAGGAACGCTGTCCAGCATGCGTCGTGACACCCAGCAGGATTTCCGTGAGCTGGCCCAAGAGGCGCAGAGGCTCCTCAGCTCCTGCGGCGAGCAGACGACTGCGGCGGCAACCCGAGGCAGCGACGAGCCGGAGACAGCCGAGCCAAGCCTACCAACAATGGCAGCGGCGCGGCCCCGACGCGGCGGAGGTGATGGCCCAGCGGCAGAAGCGCGGCCCTGACGCAGTGGAGGAGAGGATCTCTGTTTTTATCATCGGCGGTTCGCAGAGAGGGCGCACAGGTGTGTGCCGCCATGCAACTTCAAGAAGTCGGGAAACGGCAGGACCGAGAATTGTTAGCAGCTTCGGCTCTCGGCGAAAGAAATAAGCTGCTCTACATCACAGATACGAGCTCCGGGCGGCAGTTCCTTATAGACACCGGAGCCCAAGTGAGTTTCATCTATGCTGACCGGGTGGCTGGCCCCCATGGAAACGGGGCAACAGCGGCGAACGGCTCGAGCATCAACACCTACGGGGAAAGGACTTTGTCTCTGTCCTTGCATGGCCGCACTTATGAATGGACTTTTGTCATAGCGGCGGTGAGTTTCAACATGTTAGATGCTGATTTTCTGTGCTCACACGGTTTGTTAGTTGATCTTGCCAATAGGCGGCTGGTAAATGCACTCTCTTTTTATTCTATTCCCTGTGCAGCTCGAGTGTCCCCGCCACCAGTGCAGACCAACGTCGCCACAGCAGGCGGTAAGTTTAACACAATCCTCACCCAGTTTCCAGCACTCACGGTTCCCACATTTTCGGCATCAGTTGCGAAACACGGGGTGGAGCATTTTATCACTACAACTGGCCCCCCCATCTTCGCGAAAGCTTGGCGCCTGGATGCTGCTAAACTCTCCATGGCGCGCGAGGAGTTCACCAGCCTCGAGAGGCTGGGCATTATTCGCCGTTCGAAAAGCCCATGGGCTTCGCCGCTGCATATGGTCCCGAAAGCCGATGGCTCCTGGAGACCTTGCGGCGATTACCGCAGGCTAAACAACGCCACGGCACACGATCGCTACCCCATCCCACACATACAGGATTTTTCGGTGCATTTCGCGGGGGCGCACATTTTTTCTAAAATAGACCTGGTTCGCGGCTACCATCAGGTTCCAGTCCGGCTAAAACAGCGGTTATAACCCCTTTTGGACTTTTTGAGTTTTTGCGCATACCGTTTGGCCTTAAAGGCGCCGCACAAACATTCCAACGCATGATGGATGCCGTGTTACGTGATCTTCCATTTGTGTTCGTTTACCTCGACGACATTTTTGTCGCCAGTACTTCAGAGGAAGAACACGAAAAACACCTCACTGCGGTTTTTCGGAGGTTGGGAGAGCACGGCTTAATAATTAATCCAGCCAAGTGCCAGTTTGGCGTTGCGCAGATCGATTTTTTGGGCCACCGCGTGTCCCCAGAAGGGGCAGTTCCGCTGCTGGATAAGGTGCGCGCAGTAGCAGATTTTCCCCCACCACAAACGGTCAAATCATTGCAGGAATTTTTAGGAATGGTAAATTTTTATAACCGTTTCCTACCCCACGCAGCGCAGCTCATGCAGCCATTATACGCCGCGCTCAGAAAGCAAAAACCCTCCAATACAATCGAGTGGTCCCCGGAGCGGGAGCGCGCGTTCACGGAGGTAAAAAAAGCCTTGGCTGAAGCCGCGCTTCTAGCTCATCCGGACCCATCGGCCCGCATCGCGCTAACTACCGACGCATCAGATTTGGCCATAGGGGCAGTTATAGAGCAGCACGTTGCTGGTGTTTGGCAGCCGCTAGCATTCTTCAGCAAATCCTTGAGCGAAGCTGAGCGGAAATACAGCACGTTTGACAGGGAGCTGTTAGCGCTCCATTTGGCCATCCGCCATTTCCAGTTCTGGCTGGAAGGCCGGCGTTTCACCGCTTTTGTTGACCATAAGCCGCTCACTTTCGCGATGTCCAAAATTTCAGATCCGTGGTCGGGCCGGCAGCAGAGGCAGCTGGCCGCAATTTCGGAATTTACCACTGATATTCAGCACGTAGCGGGTAAACTCAACATAGTAGCAGACTGCCTCTCTCACGCGGCCACAGCACCGGCGCGCGCAGGGGAAGATTATACTACGGCAGCCGCGAAGCAAAATAGCAGTGCGGAAGCGCACGCGGCCCCGGTTCACGTGGGGATAGATTACGCAGCCATGGCAGTGGAGCAGGGCAGAGATGCGGACGTGCGCACGCTCCAGTCTGGACCAACAGGGTTAAGGCTGGAGAGCAGGTGTTTGCAAACCGGTATGCCCCCCCTAATCTGTGATGTGTCAACCGGGCGGCCACGCCCGGTAGTTCCGGCTGCATGGCGCCGCCGCGTTTTTGACTCGGTCCACTCCCTGGCACACCCAGGGGTGCGCGCTTCGGTGAAAATGGTAGCGGAGAAGTTTGTTTGGCCGAGCCTGCGCAAGCACGTGAAAGAGTGGGCAAGGACCTGCATGGCTTGTCAGCGGGCCAAAATTCATAAGCACACAAGAGCCCCTTTAGAACTGTTCCACATTCCGGCCAAAAGATTCGATCACGTGCACGTCGACCTCGTGGGCCCCCTACCGTCATCGCAGGGGTTCACACATCTTTTGACAATGGTGGACCGAACCACACGCTGGCCGGAAGTGGTCCCACTGGCATCGACCACGGCCGCAGAGGTGGCTCGCGTTTTTTTGACGGCCTGGGTAGCGCATTTCGGGGTCCCGTCGGATATTACGTCCGTCAGAGGGCCTCAATTTGTCTCTGAGCTGTGGTCAGCGATGGCCAGCAGCTTAGGAGCGAAAATTCACCGCACTACCGCTTATCACCCTCAGGCTAATGGTTTATGCGAACGTTTTTATAGGTCTTTGAAGGCAGCCCTCAGAGCATCGCTTACGGATGCAGATTGGGTAAACAAACTACCATGGGTTTTATTAGGGTTGCATTCTGCACCTAAGGAGGATTTAAATGCCTCCCCAGCGGAGTTAGTTTTTGCACAACCTCTCAGGCTGCCCGGTGAGTTTCTACCAGAGCATCCGGAACCGGGACGCCTCCCGGCTCTTGGACCACCGATCGGCACGGGAGCGGACATGTTCATCACACTTTTCCGCGCGTTTTTGTTCCCAAAGCTTTGAAAAATGCTGAGTTCGTTTTTGTCAGGCACGAGGCTCTAAGACCAACCCTCCGACCGCCATATGATGGGCCATATAGGGTGCTGGAGACAGGTGATAAGCATTTTGTGCTAGATTTGGGAGACAGAAAAGAGACAGTCAGTATTGACAGACTAAAGCCGGCCTTTGTGATGAACGACGAGTCTGTACGGGTAGCGAGGGCACCTCGACGTGGCAGACCCCCCAGGGAACGCGTCCCCGAGCCCCCGCAGGGATCAAATAACCACTCTCTTCTGCAGTCAGCAGATTCTTGGCAGGACGGCGCCGCAGGGACGCCGAGACCTGCCTACAGCAGATTCGGAAGACGGTTGAAGCCCAGACGGCGTACGGACTGACTGTTTGATGTTTGATGTGATCATGTGGTATAGACTATGCTATTGATGTTATCACTGATTTTTGATGTGGTCATGTGGTATAGACTGTGCTGTTGATATTAACATGTTCTCTGAATTTTAATATATTGTCCATTCTTCGACGTTTGAGGGGGGGGGGGTTGTAGCCCATGTATTTTGGCCCACATATGCATAAGCATAAAGGGGATGCTGGAGATTGCATGTGTAACGGATCTCGTCACAAGTATAGTGGATCTTCTTTTAGGACACCCTTAAGCGGCCGTGATCGGGAACATTAATACAAGTGTATGTGCGGCATAGGGACCACGATAACACCAGACTGCTGTTTCCACAATTTATTTCTCCTGTTGGAGAAATAAAACAAAATGCATCACGCTCCGTCTGTACCTCGATTCCACACAGGCTCCCACAGCAAAGCAACGTGATACTGTGTGGGAAAGGAGCTCTAAAATAACTTCACAATACAAAAATAAATTACATTTCAAATAATAAAAATTTTCCAGAAACAAACATACCTGTTGGAGAAATAAAACAAAATGCATCACGCTCCGTCTGTACCTCGATTCCACACAGGCTCCTACAAAATATGGGTTACACAATAATATAAGCTGCTGGAGTCACCATAAAGCCTATATTGGCGCGAAACCCTAAAATGGCGCCTATCGGACTCCTAATGTGCGCCAAAACATCTATAAAACTCTATTTATAACACAAATAACAAAAAAAATACACTACAGTGACATGACAAACTAATAAGGAACAATTACAAACTAAGGTTACAGTCCAAATGATAAAACTAACGAACCATACGATTATTTAGTGCCAGTAGCGTTTGGACACAACTTACCCACAGCAAAGCAACGCGATACTGTGGGGAAGGACTAAACTACCGGAGCCTCGGAGGTACAGAAAGAGCGGATGCGAGAAGCGTACTGCCAAAATAAAACACTCAAGTAAAATAAAATTCACAACAATATAAATAAAAACATAACTGACGAAAAGAAATACCTAAAGCACATTTTTGACTCCGTTACACATGTGTGGATTGACTTCACGTCCTGAATGCAACAATATGTCTGGACCACCTGCGGTTAAAACAAGAGGACGGAGGTATGGCGATAAGGGACTGAAAGGACTTCCCGACCTCCTAGGAGACAGGTGGAGGACTGAGAGACCGGAGGGGGAGTTAATGTCAATAGGGGGTTTTGACAGGGATATGTGATTCTCCCTTTGTGTGAAATGTATAAATGTGAAGGTCTGATGCAGCTCACCCTCTTGTGCTCTTGAGAGAAGGCTGGGGATGAAGTGCATGAATAAAACCTGAATTAAGAACCAATTCAGCTTCGTTATTTCACGCTCCCCACATCATTGTTCTTTAAATGGCAACCAAGAGTAAATTTGTGACCACTGAAAAAGGGACAAGATGAGGTGAAATCTGGCTTATCGTTAAGTGTTAAATGGGAAGCTAATGTTTCTAGCTACATCTGAGAATAACATAGACACCAGCTGTGTGTGGGCATAGTCAACCTTTAACACAAAGAGCAAAAAGTTCAAGACCTTGTTGAGTTTGATCGAAGCTTCGGAGAAAACATTCAAAACCAACAGAGTATCTTGCAAAGTTACTTGCAAACAGTTTGTGGTTCAACTACCTGGCTCTTCAGTGTAGTGGTGTTGACCGGGTTAACAGTGGACGTGCCAAGGCTAACAAGAAGCCCTAATGCTGTGGTTGTTACTGAGAATCCACCAAATGATTGTTGACTCCTTGTCCTGGCTCCGCCCAGTCCTGACTGAGTGACGGTAGGTGTGATTGCTAGGTAGAGGGCTAAACTCTAGGTCCAATTCAATTCAATTCCAGTGAGCTGGATGAGGCTGGATGGATGAGGCTGTTGACTGGCTTCCTGTGGTAACGCATCGTCACTTCTTGTGTTGTTGGCTGTCGGTGTGGTTTGCTCTGTGGTTAGCTCTCCTCACTCTCCTGAGGATTACTGCCTTTAATTGTATTTTAATCACTTTTTTCCATCTACCGTTACCTCTCACTTCTGTTTAACAAGCCTCTTGCACCTGTGTGCGCATTCAGTGTTACCTAATCACCTTCTTTAGCCTTCTGTTCACCTTTCATCGGTGTTTGTGTTAGCTTCGGGTTAGCCACTAGCTATGGCTAAAGGCTCTCCTTCCCCTTCTCCTCTGATGTGCTCTCTGTGTCAGATGTTTAGCTACACCTCTGCCTCTTTTAGTGATAATGGTAAATGTAATAAATGTCTTTTTGAGGCGCTCGAGGCGAGGTTGTGCAATTTGCAATCCTGCCTCCGCTGCAATGAAACACCGTCTGCGCCAGTTAATAATGACGGACTCCCCTTAGCTGCGGCGGAGCACCCTAGCATAGGGCCTGCTAGCCGTACCCCGGCTTCCACCTCTCCTGAGCAGCCAGGAGAGAATGGGTGGGTGACGGTGAGAAGGAAGCATAGTTGGAAGCTCCTGGTTCACCACCAACCTGTTCATGTTTCTAATCGCTTTTCACTGCTCAGCAACGCACCCGCTGAGGAAGAAACGCTGATCATTGGTGACTCTATAGTCAGAAACGTGAACCTAGAGACTCCAGCAGCCATAGTCAAATGCATTCCCAGTGCCAGAGCAGGCGACATCGAGTCAGATTTGAAAATGCTGGCTAAAAGTAATTGTAAATGCTCCACAATTGTTATCCACGCCGGCATTAATGATATCTGACTGAGGGCAGCCGGAAGTTACAAAACTTAGTGTGGAATCATGTGTAACTTTACCAAAATGATGTCTGGCTCTGTAGTATTCTCTGGGCCCCTCCCCAATCTGACCAGTGATGACATGTTCAGCCGCATGACAACCTTCAACCGCTGGCTGTCTGTGTGGTGTCCTGCACACAATGTGGGCTACATAGACAATTGGAACTCATTTGGGGGAAAACCTGGTCTTATTAGACGAGACGGCATCCATCCCACTTTGGATGGTGCGTCTCATTTATCTAACAATCTGGCATCATTTTTATCCCAATTTCCAAAACCTTGACAACTCAGAGTTGGGACCAGGAAGCAGAGTCGCAGTCTTACACGCCTCTCTGCAGCTCCTCTTCGTCCGCCACCCCTCAACTTAGCCCCTGTCTTCCCCATCAGAGAATCATTGTCTGCTCCCTCCAAAGTAAATAAAAATATAATGTATGAACATTCCAAAGTGATGAAACAAAAAGTTGGTAAAACTCAAATTAAACATGAAGCCTCTAAATTTAATGACTTGGCCTCTGTTCCTCTTCATAATTTTTAAATTATGAAGTCTAAATTATAAAGTCTAATCAGAGATTTCTAACTCCTTGGTTCAACACAGGAACTCGTAGCTTAAAATAGAAGACTCGTCAATTAGAAAGAAAATGGCGCTCTACTAAATTAGATGAAATCTATTTAGCTTGAAGAAATCATCTTCTACTTTATAAAAAATCTCTTAGGAAAGCTAGAACGAGTTATTATTCCGCATTAATAGAAGAGAACAAGAATGATCCCAGGTTTCTTTTCAGCACTGTAGCCAGGCTGACAAAGAGTCAGGACTCTGTCAATCCTAGCATTCCCTTAGAGTTTACTAGTCAGGACCTTTATGAACTTTTTCAATAATAAAATTTCATCTATCAGAGATAAAATCAGTGCGATTCTTCCCACCATTAATTTAAATACAGTAACTACTACAACTCCTTCAATTGATATCTGTTTGGATGAGTTTAGTACTCCAACTGACCTTTTAGAGCAAGATAAAATAATTTCCTCATCCAAGCCTTTTCCTCATCCAAGTTATTTAATGAAGTCTTCCCATTTATTGGTAGATCTATTCTTCAAATAATCAATTCTTCATTAACATTAGGCCATGTACCGCAGGCTTTTAAAACTGCTGTAATTAAACCCTTACTCAAAAAGCCAACGATGGATCCAGGAGTTTTAGCTAACTATAGACCAACCTCTAATCTGCCTTTCATTTCAAAAATCTTAGAAAAAGTTGTTGCTACGCATTTATTTGACCACTTGCAGGGAAATGGTTTATTTGAAGAGTTTCAATCTGGGTTTAGAATCCATCATAGTACTGAAACTGTCATGGGCAGCGGGAGCGCGCCCCTCCCCTCCGGTCTCACATTCATGAATTCATCACTGCACCTGAGGCAGAAGACACACCTGCACCCGCTCAGCAGCCAGCGTACATAAAGAGGCTTCCTCCATGCAGTCAACGCTGGCTCGTCTGGGTATACTGCCCGTGATCAGGCAAGCTTAAACAAGTCTTAAGCGTTAACACTCCGTTAACCTTAGTTCTCCTCTCTTTTTCAGGTTGCTGCCACCTTGTAGGTGTGTCTCCGGGACTGCGCGCGCTCTCCTGCCTCACCACACTGTCCCTCAGCTATCAACTTCACCCAGTCAGGCACCATCAGCTCATCTTCCCCCCTTATCCTACTGGTTCATCTATTCCCCGCTGGGTCCTGCCAGTCCTCTCTGGATTTCCCAAATAATTTGGCTCGCCCATTTCCCCTTACTCTACACCTCAGCTCACAGCTCTTGTCTTCTGTCCACAGGACCTTTCCTCCGGCGAGTGATTGTTTCTGCAGCTGTGTGCTTCTGGATTTTTGCTATTAATAAAATTGTTAAACGTGCCCCTCCGTGTGGTTCCTTCCTGTGTTTGGCATCGTGCATGTGGCTGTCAAAACTTAATTCGCTATGACAGAACGAGCCAGCCAGGACAGTCGCTCAGCCAGTGCCTCACCGCAGGAGCAGTCAGCTATGGATCGCCTAGCGGTGACCGAGCGTCAGCTTACTGCGCTGACACAGCAGGTATCAAATATGATGACGTTGTGGTCTGCAGCACATCCTTCGGCTGCGCCCCCTCAGCCTGCTCCGCGCACTACGGTGCGCCATACTACCTCCGTTCCCATGCCTTCTCCGTACACGGGGGAGGTGGAGAAATGTAAGGTGTTTCTTCTTCAAGTTCAAATGTACCTGGAGCAGGTTGGGGAGGAGTATCTGGGGGATGTTGCTAGGATCCAGTTTTTTAGTCTGTTGCTCAGGGATGGATCCCTGGAGTGGGCACAGTCCACTCTAGACAACCCCGAGGGGCGTCGTTATACATCTGACCAATTTGTGGCCGCATTCACTAGTGCGTTTGGTCAGATTAAGAGTCAGGGCAATGTGATGAGCCGCCTGATGATGCTCCGCCAAGGCACCCGGTCAGCGGCCAAGTATTTGGTGGAGTTCCGTGTTGTGGCGTCCGATTCAGAGTGGAACAAGACTGCATTACGCAACACATTCCTCTGCGGGTTGAACGACCAGCTCCATGACGATCTGGCGGTCCACCTTGTCCCGGAGACGCTCAACGGTCTCATAGATCAGGCAGTTGGGTTGGACAATCGGTTCCGTGAATGCACAAAGGAGCGCGGGTCCTCATCTCGCCCGCGCGCCGAGCGTGTATCCGCTGTGGTTACTGGCATTGGTGGTGCCGGCCTTTCGCCCGAACCGATGGAGCTCTCTTGGCACTTGACCGATAAGGAGCGCCGGCAAAGGCGGAGGGCTGGCGCGTGCATGTACTGTGGTTTATCTAACAACAGTCTGGACGAGTGCCGTTAGCAGCCAAAAGACACAGCCCATCAGTAACCATGGGGGGTCTGGCGGACGGGATCAAATCCACTCCCCCCCAGTAATTTTTAGGCGCTTTTCCACTTGGAACCCAAAGGCCTCCTTTGGCCTGGAACCGAACAGTACCGTTCGGCACCCATGGTTTTCCACAGCACAAGGCTCACTGTGGCATGGGTGGGAGAAGGAGGGAGTTGGAGGCGGGATTTGGAGGGAGCTGGAGGCGGCGCTACGCTCCCCATGAGGCGGCGCCATATTCCTGTTCAGTAAAATCAACATCAAAACATGTAGCAATACATCTCCAAAAATAATGCAAAAGTTAAATATTTTTGGACACTCATGTCAGAAAGTGAGACCCATATATTATACAGAATCATTAATCAGACAGTGAAGTATTGTTAGATTTTAATCATTTATTGGCTCACAGCGCATGAATATCAAAAATGACTTTTCTCGACAAATAGATGGTTAGGTAAAAATACATGATCTATGTCAAAATCATGGAGAGACGTCATGGAATTTATCTGCTCCAGCCAGTGGTGTCATGGCAAAACATGGATCAGGTGCCATATGAGCCGTTAAATATATATTTCAACAGGTAAACAGTACTGAGTTAGGCATAAGATATATTTAGCAATTATGATGCATTTTAAGCCAAAACAAATGGATCTAGGATTAGAAGTAATTAAAATAAAGCAGTCCCAAGGTTACATGGAGAAATATGTGGATTAACTGGAAATATATGGTATTGAGTATTGCTGACTACCTGTAGATACTGTATAAATATATATTCTCTGCATCAACAGTGAACTATACTTGTATTCATGTAGTATTGCCCTGGGAATTTTGACAATAAACCTATGTACTTTTGCAGATGTCTCTATTTTGTTTTACAGTCTTCAGCAAATAATTGTCTTGGTTACTTTTCTTAAAATGAGCCATTATTTTCAAAGTCACTGATAAATGGTTCATACTGTTGACTCTTTTCCCACCGGTGTCTGAACAGACAAAATAGAAAATCATGATGCAAACAAATAAATCACTAAATTGTTTATTCCGATCAGCAGCAAATTACAGATTATTTAGAATGTGCAAAATTCAAACTGTAAAAAAAAAAAAGAAACTGAGACAAAACATGACAAAAACTAAGCAACAGCACAACACAGACTGGATATGATAATCCTTGTGTGATTTGACATGTCGTTTTGTATATACAGCCGCGGACAAAATTGTTGGTACCCCTCTGTTAATGAAAGAAAAACCCACAATGGTCACAGAAATAACTTGAATCTGACAAAAGTGGTAATAAATAAAAATTCTATGACAATTAACCAATGAAAATCAGACAATGCTTTTGAATTGTGGTTCAACAGAATTATTTTAAAAAACAAACTCATGAAACAGGCCTGGACAAAAATGATGGTACCCCTAGAAAAGATTGAAAATAGGCCATAGGGACATGAACATGACCATAGATTCAACCAAGATGTGTCCTCTAATTAACATCACAGGTGTCTACAAACTTGTAGTCAATCGGCCTATTTAAAGGGTGACAAGTAGTCACTGTGCTGTGACCATTGTGGGTTTTTCTTTCATTAACAGAGGGGTACCAACAATTTTGTCCACGTGTGTGTGTTTGGAGTATTTATTCCTTTAGTTTTTGTTTAAATTGTCCAAGCTTTGTACATGATTTTAATTCAGGTCCAAAAGCGTTCCACAGTCTGACTCCTTGCACTGAAACACAGTGTTGCTTGGTGGTAGTTCTCAGACCCCAGGGGAGACCCAGAACTCACTGGAGAGACAACATCTCCCAGTTGGTCTGGGAACACCTTGGTATCCTCTCTGAAGATCTGGAGCAGGTGGCTGAGGAGAGGGAAGTCTGGGCTTCTCTGCTTGAACTGCTGCCTCTGCGACCCGGACCTCTGGAAAAGTGGTAGAAGATGGATGGATGGATGTCATGTATGGGAGCATTAATGAATGATACAAAGTCTGTAGTGTGGGTTGATTCAGCAAATATTTCACTCTGCGCAGTATTGTGACTGATTTGCATATTTTACCTTTAATTAATATGTGACTTCCAACACAGTTTATTATCAGTTATTACACCAAGGATTTTAATTTTGGATACCCTTTCAATCTCTACACCATTTACACTGAGTTTAGATACTGAGTTGTTGTGATGGTGTGAAATAACGTTATCAATAAAATTTAGCCACCGCTGTGTCGCCCTGATTTCAAGTGTGGGTGGTGTTTTGCGCTTGTATTGCTAAAATATAAAAGGAAGCACTACAATGGGTCTCAAATATTTGTAATGTGGTCTATTACTGAATGAGTTTAAAGATGAAATACTATACACATATAAACTAAATTCTAATGGTGACTGAACATCTCCCATTCCCCAAGGTGCAAGATACACTATTATGACTATAACTCATAAAGGATCACAGAAATGATCTGATAAAAATAAATAAACAAGCGTTTTTAAAAAAAAAAAAAAAAACGCTATTGGATGTGAAACCTACTATTGGATGTGCCATTCATTTTCAATTACTCTGTAATTAATATTCACACAAATAAATCTCAAGGTCATCGTTTAAACACAATTAAGTTTTCGTCTGTCCTAAGTGAACTTTCCACTGTTGAAAAAAATAACATAATTCAATTCAATTCAATTCAACTGTATTTATATAGCGCCATTTCACAACAACAGTCATCTCATAGCACTATCAACTGTAGGGAGGACCCCCACAGTTGCAGAAAGACCCCAGCAATCAGGCGATCCCCTGTGAGCAAGCACTTGGCGACGGTGGAGAGGAAAAACTCCCTTTTAACAGGAAGAAACCTCCAGCAGAACCAGGCTCAGGGAGGGGCAGTCATCTGCTGCGACTGGCTGGGGGGTGAGGGGACAGAGAAGAAGAAAAGAACAGACATGTAGAGAGCAAACAGCACGATGGGGACTCAATCTATGGGAGAGAACAAACAAATGTTAATGACCAGCAAAAAAAAAAATATTTCATAGAGAGTGAGGAAAGGAGTGAGGCCCAGTGCATTACTGGAGGTCCCCCGGCTGACTAAACCTATTAGCAGCATAACTAAGGGAGGGTTCAGAAACACATGATCCCTCCCTAATTGTAGGCTATATCAAAAAGATAGGTTTTAGCCCTATTCTTAAAAACAGAGATCGAGTCTGACTCCCGAATCCAGATTGGCAGCTGATTCCACAGGAGAGGAGCTTGATAACTGAAGGCTCTGCCTCCCATTGTACTTTTGGAGATTCTAGGTATTACAAGTAAACCTGCATTTTGGGAGCGTAGTGCTCTGTTAGGATGATACGGTAGTATCAGATCTTTTAAATAAAAAGGAGCCTGATTGTTTAGAGCTTTGTAAGTAAGAAGAAGGATTTTAAACTTAATTCTAAACTCTATGGGAAGCCAATGAAGGGAGGCCAGAACCGGAGAGATATGATCTCTCTTTCTAGTACCTGTTAAAACTCTTGCTGCAGCATTTTGGATCAGCTGAAGACTTTTTAAAGATGTTTTAGGACAGCCTGATAATAAAGAATTACAATAATCTAATCTCGAGCTAACAAAAGCGTGGATCAGCTTCTCAGCATCACTCTGAGACAAGATGCTCCTAATCTTGGCAATATTACGCAAATGATAGAAGGCAGTCTTAGAAACAAATTTAATATGTGAATTGAAGGACAAATCCTGATCAAAAATAACTCCAAGGTTCCTCACAGAGCTATTAAGAGAAAGAGTAACTGCATCCAAACTGAAAGTTTGATTTGGAAAGGAATTTCTAAGGTTTTTTGGACCAACAAGAATGACTTCAGTCTTATCTGAATTTAATAGCAGGAAATTACAAGTCATCCAAACTTTGATTTCCTTAAGACAGGCTTCTAACTTGGCTAATTGATTAGTATCATCTGGCTTCATTGACAGGTATAATTGTGTGTCATCTGCATAACAGTGAAAATGTATACAGTGCTTTCTAATAATGTTGCCTAACGGAAGCATATATAAACTAAAAAGAGTAGGGCCAAGCACAGATCCCTGTGGAACTCCATGACTAAGCTTTGAGCTGAGAGAAAACTCATCATTTACATGAACAAACTGGAACCTATCAGATAAATAAGATCTAAACCACTGCAACGAAGTTCCATTAAGTCCAACATAGTGTTCTAATCTATCAAGTAGAATATTATGATCAATAGTATCAAAAGCTGCACTAAGATCTAAAAGGACAAGTACAGAAACTAGTCCATTATCAGATGCAATGAGGAGGTCGTTAGTGACCTTCGCTAAGGCTGTTTCAGTGCTATGATGGATTCTAAACCCAGATTGAAACTCCTCAAATAAACCATTTCCCTGCAGGTGGTCAAATAATTGCGTAGCAACAACTCTTTCTAAGATTTTTGAAATGAAAGGGAGATTAGAGATTGGTCTATAGTTAGCTAAAGCTCCTGGATCTAGCGTTGGCTTTTTGAGTAAGGGTTTAATTACAGCCGTTTTAAAAGCCTGCGGTACATGGCCTAAAGTTAATGAAGAATTAATTATATGAAGAATAAAGCTACCAATAAGTGGGAAGACTTCTTTAAATAACCTGGTAGGAATAGGGTCTAAAAGACAAGTTGAAGGTTTGGATGAGGAAACTATTTTGTCTAACTCACAAAGGTCGATTGAAGTAAACTCATCAAGACAGACATCAATAGAAGGAGTTGTAGTAGTTACAGTATTTAAGTTAACTGTGGGAAGAATCTGATTGATTTTATCTCTGATGGATGAAATTTTATTATTGAAAAAGTTCATAAAGTCCTGACTAGTAAGCTCTAAGGGGATGCTAGGATTGACAGAGTCCTGACTCTTTGTCAACCTGGCTACAGTACTGAAAAGAAACCTGGGATTATTCTTGTTCTCTTCTATTAATGCAGAGTAATAACTCGTTCTAGCTTTTCTAAGAGATTTTTTATAAATTAAAAGATGATTTCTCCAAGCTAAATAGATTTCATCTAAATTAGTAGAGCGCCATTTTCTTTCTAATTGACGAGTCTTCTGTTTTAAGCTACGAGTTTCTGTGTTGAACCAAGGAGTTAAAAATCTCTGATTAGACTTTTTCTTTTTTAAGGGGGCCACCAAGTCTAGAGCCTGATGCAGAGAAGCTGAAACACTATCCACCATGTTATCAATTACAGAAGGAGCAAGCTGTCTATAGCTTATTTCCGTTGTGTTGACACATGGCATAGAGGAAACAATCTGCATAAATTTGGAAACAGCATCATCTGAGAGGCATCTACTGTGATAATATTTTTCTTTAGGAGCCAAATAGTCAGAAATAGTAAAATCAAAGGTTAACAGACAATGGTCTGACAGTACAGGGTTATGAGGAGACACTACAAGATTTTCTATTTCTATGCCATATGTCAGAACAAGGTCCAATGTATGGTGGAGGTAATGAGTAGAATTTCCTACTTTCTGAGAAAACCCAAACGAGTCTAATATTGAATTAAAAGCCACATTAAGGCAGTCACTAGCTACATCCACATGTATATTAAAGTCCCCTACTATAATTATTCTATCAGATTTCAGCACTAAATCAGCTAAGAAATCAGGAAATTCGGATAAAAATTCTGAATAGGTTGATGGGGGACGATAAACTATGGCAAATAAAATTGGGTTTAACCTGGAATTGCTAAAGTGCCCAACACTGAGGACCAGGCCCTCAAAGGAATTATAACATGTTTTTTGCTTTACATTAACTAGTAATTTGGAATGGTAAATTGATGCTACTCCTCCTCCACGACCAGAACTTCTGGGATTTTGACAGTTTAAATAACCAGAGGGAGTTGATTCATTTAAACCAACATAATCCTCTTGTCCTAACCAAGTCTCTGTAAGGGAAATTAAATCAATCTGATGATCAATTAACAGATCATGGACTAACAGAGACTTGGGAGTTAGAGACCTAATATTTAATAAACCACATTTAATTTTTAAATTATGAGGAGGAACAGAGGCCAAATCATTCAATTTAGAGGCTTTATGTTTAATTTGAGTTTTACCAATATTTTGCTTTATCACTTTGGGATGCTTATACATTATATTTTTATTTACTTTGGAGGGAGATATTCATAAAGCATGAATATCACATCACTCACCGTCCTGTATATCACAATATCACGGCTTCAACTGCTGAAGTTGGGTGCGTCGCGGCTGCACATTCAATTCAATTCGGGTGGCTGGGTCTAATTCCCGGTGCGTCTCCGTGTAATTTCTGGTGCGTCTGTTTGTGCGCACCACTGCAAGCTCAGTCTGCTTCCCTCTGCATTCTCTCATCAGCCAAAATGCACAGGAAACTCTGCTGGACTGCGGTGTTAGATTTCTGCTGATTTCTGTTAAGCCATTCTATCGTTGTGGTTTATAATATCACTTGTTCGCGGGCTCACTGACGAAAAATTGCAAATGGCGACCAGTAAGCGATTCTGGAAAGTCAGCGTAACGCCCATGTAACGCCCACTCTGATGACGCTACGCACAGACCAATGAATGGCCAGCATGGGCGTGGCAAAACGGTGCCGGTACCCGTCGGACCTGCTTTTAACGGTGCCGAAAATAGTGTCGATAAAACTGGAACTGTTCCGAAAAAGCGAACTGTGAGGCCTTTGGGTTCCGAGTGGGAAACCGGACAATGGAGGCCGAACGGTACTAAACGAGGCCTTTGGGTTCCAAGTGGAAAAGCGCCTTTTCTGTTTCGGCCCTCGTACAGTTGCCAGGGGTTGAGAGGAGGGTTATAGCACTGACTGATTCGGGGTCGGAGGGTAATTTCGTGTCTGCTGAGTTCCTGAAGCAGGTGGGCATTCCCACATGTAAATTGCCCTGTGATCAGAGAATCACAACCATATCTTGCCGTGAGGTTGCAGTGGTCGCTGATAACATGGTGCGCATATCCTTCCTTCTTTCCGGGAACCTCCAGGAGGAACTATCGTTCCCAGTTCTCCCCGTTTCTCCCCGGTGGTTCTAGGTTTTCCATGGCTCCAGAGGCATAACCCAGCAATTAATTGGGCCAAAAATACCATCTCTGCCTGGAGCCCGTTTTGTTTGGCCCACTGTATGCATTCAGCTGAGTGCTCCCCACCTCTGTCTGTTCCTGCTTCGTAGCCGGTCGGCCGCCGACTACGCTGTCGACTTCCGGGTGGTAGCGGTGGAAGTTGGGTGGGGAGATGCTGCTCTCTGCAGCATTTTCACCCGTAGCCTGAATCCAAGTCTCCGGGATGAGCTGGCCTGCCGGGATCTGCCGGAGCGGATCTCCGAATTAATTTCCCTCACTATTAGCCTCGATAGCAGGTTGAGAGAACGGGCCGCCAAGCGGAAGTCGTCTAGCCGCTCGGGCAGTGCGTTCCCCCGTACCTCTCAACCTCGCCCCCTGGTGTTGCCCGCGCCAGAGTCCGCCGACGAGTCGGAGGCGATGCTGATTGGCTGGGCCAAGCTTCCACTGGTGGAGAAACAGCGCCGCAGGGAGATGGGTCTCTGCATGTGTTGCGGAGACGACCAGCACTCCATGGAGTCTTGCCCGGTGAAGCCAAAAGGGGGAGTCTGCGAGTCCCTGTAGGGGGCCTCACGGACGCATCCCAATCTAACGCCCTATCCAAGTGCCTTTAACCAATCAGATTCTGCCATAACTCCACTGAACACCTCACACATGCACTGGTGGACTTGGGGGCGAAGCAGAACTTTATTTCTAGGAGCCTGGCAACCCGCCTGGGCATCCTGTGCCAACCCCTGCCGGCTCCTCTTAGTCTCGTCACTCTCTCTGCTACCCCCCTGGAAAAGGTCACGCACCAGACTGTCCCGGTCCCTGTCATCATCTCTGGAAATCACCGAGAGGATCTCAGCCTGTTCGTGCTGCCCACCTCTGCTGCCTCCGTTATTCTGGGTTACCCCTGGCTGCGCCTGCACAACCCGGCTTTTGACTGGCGGTCTGGAAGTGTTCTCTCCTGGAGCACCTTCTGCTTGGGCGCCTGCCTCCAGTCCGCTGCCTGTGCCCCATCGCTTCCTCCTTCCTCCCCTGACTCACCCCCTCCGGACCTCTCCACGGTGCCTCTGGAGTTCCACGATCTGGGAACCGTTTTCAGTAAGTCCAAAGTGCTGTCTCTCCCCCCTCACCGCCCCTATGACTGTGCCATCAACCTCCGCCCGGGGGCGCCCTTACCCTCCAGTTGGCTGTACAGCTTGTCGGCGCCGGAGCGCAAAGCCATGGACACCTACATCAAGGAGTTGCTCAGCGCCGGCATCATTCGCCTCTCCTCATCTCCGGTCAGGGCAGGGGGTTTTTTCGTCGACAAGAAGGATGGGTCCCTTCGGCCTTGCATCGACTTCCAGGCGTTGAATGACATCACAATCAAGGACAAGTATACGCTGCCGTTGATGGACTCCGCATTCGACTCGCTCCAGGGGGCTTCCTGGTTTACGAAGCTGGACCTCCGCAGCGCATATCACCTCATTCGGATCCGGGAGGGTGACGAGTGGAAGACGGGGTTCCGGACACCCAGCGGCCATTTTGAGTACCTGGTCATGCCGTTTGGGCTCACCAACGCTCCGGCTGTCTTCCAGCGACTAATTAATGATGTCCTTCGCGACTTCCTGGGGGTATTCATCTTCGTCTATCTGGACGACAACCTGATCTTCTCCCGGTCTCGGGAGGAGCATCAGGTTCACGTGAGGTGGGTCCTCCAACGTCTCCTGGAGAACAGACTCTACGTGAAGGCGGAGAAGTGTGAGTTCTATGTGGACAAGACCTCCTTCTTGGGCTTTATCGTTTCCCACAACCAGATCATCCCCGACCCTGCCAAGGTCAAGGCGGTAGTCGAGTGGCCCCTCCCCTCATCCAGGAAACAGGTCCAGCAATTCCTGGGGTTTGCCAACTTCTACCGCCACTTTGTCCCGAAGTTTAGTGCTATCGCTTCTCCCCTGACCCGCCTCACCTTCCCCAAGGTGCCGTTCCGGTGGACTGAGGAAGCCGCAGCCACCTTCGCTGCTCTGAAGACGGAATTTTCCTCCTCCCGGGTCCTGTCTCAGGTGGACCCCGTGCTGCAATGCCTCGTGGAGGTGGACGCCTCCAATACAGGGGTGGGGGCGGTGTTGTCTCAGCGCTCTCCAGTGGACGGGGTGATTCACCCCTGCGCCTTCTTCTCCCGGCGCCTGTCCGCGGCAGAGAGGAATTATGACGTCGGCGACAGAGAACTCCTGGCGGTTAAGCTCGCGCTGCAGGAGTGGCATCACTGGCTCGAGGGGGCAGCTCAGCCTTTTGTGGTCTGGACAGACCATAAGAACCTGGAGTACCTGAGGATGGCTAAGCGCCTGAATGCCCGCCAGGCGCGTTGGTCCTTGTTCTTTGGCCGCTTCAGGTTTACCATCACCTACCGCCCCGGCTCCAAGAACGGGAAGCCGGACGCTCTGTCCAGGCAGTTCGCCCCAGAAGCCCCCGAAGACCAGGATCACACCATCCTGCCAGCCTCGTGCATCGTGGGCACCGTCTCATGGTCCATCAGGGACAAGGTCCGGAGGGCACAGGAAACCGAACCCGATCCTGGCGGCGGTCCAGCTGGGAGGCTGCTTGTGCCATCAGCGGTCCGGGGTGACGTCATCCATTGGGCTAACACCTCTAAGCTCATCTGTCACCCTGGGATCTCCCAGCTGGTTGAGCTTCTCCAGAGGTCCTTTTGGTGGCTGGGCCTCCGGGACAACGTTGCCAATTACGTCCGCGCCTGCCCCCAATGCGCGACTGGTAAGATGTCGACCTCTCCCCCTGCGGGGCTGCTCCACCCCCTGCCGGTCCCTGGAAGACCCTGGTCCCATGTAGCCTTAGATTTTGTCACCGGTCTCCCGACGTCCAACTCTTTCAACACCATCCTGACCATCGTGGACCGGTTCTCGAAGGCCGCCCACTTCGTGCCGCTCCACGGCCTTCCTACAGCGCGGGAGATGGCGGATTTGTTGGTCCAACACGTTGTGAGGCTGCATGGGATTCTGGTGGATGTCGTCTCTGACCGGGGGTCTCAGTTCGTGTCCAGGGTCTGGAAGTATTTCTGTAACGCCTTGGGGGCTACGGTGAGCTTGTCGTCCGGTCACCACCCCCAGTCTAACGGGCAGTGCGAGCGGACAAATCAGAAGCTGGAAGCTGCGCTGCTCTCTATCACCTCCTCCAACCCCTCCTCCTGGAGCACCCATCTGCCCTGGATAGAGTATGCGCATAATTCCACCTTGTCTTCGGCCATCGGGATGTCTCCCTTCCGGGCCTCTCTGGGCTATGACCCTCCGCTGTTCCCTGAAGAGGAGGGGGAGGTGGCAGTACCATCCGTCCGGGCTCATCTCAGGCGCTGTCGGCGCTTTTGGACCGCTACGCACCAGGCGCTTTTACGCACGGTGGCGCGCAACACCAGAGCGGCTAATCGTCACAGGAGGGCCACTCCCCGTTATCAGGTGGGTCAGCAGGTTTGGCTATCCACACGGAACATCAACCTGAAGGTCGAGAAGAGGAAGCTGGCCCAGCGCTTCATCAGACCGTACTCCATCACTAAGATAATCAATCCGGTGGCTGTGCGTCTGGCTCTCCCCCCCTCCCTCCGTGTCTGTCCGACGTTCCACATCTCCCAAATTAAGCCTCTGGTGTCTAACCCTCTTTTTCCTCCTCCTAGGGCTCCACCCCCTCCCATGATGATCGACGGCGACCCAGCATGGAGGGTCGACTCCATCCTGGACTCCTGCCGCCGGGGTCGCGGACTGCAATACCTGGTGGACTGGGAGGGGTATGGCCCTGAGTGGAGATCCTGGGTGCACCCGTCATTTGTGCTGGACGAGCGCCTCATCACGGAGTTCCACCGGGCGCACCCAGGTAAGCCAATGCCAGGAGGCGCTGCTCGGGGGGGGGAGTACTGTCACAACTCGCTCTCGCCTGTCTCCCGCTCTAGCTGCGCACACACCTGTGCCTCATCAAGCTCGGGCTATTTAGCTCGCTCCGCCTGGAGCCTTGGTCTGGAGCCATCTGCTCACCAATGCTCTTGCATTCCAGCACTCATCTACTCCTTTCAAATCTACGCGTCTGTGAGTCCTTCCACAGCAACCAAGTAAGCCATCATCGTCGTCATCCTTACCTTTTTCTCCAGTCTCTCTCCCCTGTGCACAGGTGGATTTCCTGGCGACGGATTTCTCCCTCCTCATCGCCATCTCCACTCGCCCTGCGCCGAGCGCACACTGGAGCGCTGTCTTCCAGGCAGGAAACCTTCGGCTGAGCCAACACCAGCCACCAAACCATCTGCAAGTAAGCACCAGTCTGAGTGTAAATTCCACTGAGTGTACTCCGGCAATTAACCCTTGTGTTTGCTCTGCCCATAGGGTTGCCTGGCTGTACAGCGCACTGCTTCGCCCTCGGCGCATCCTGTCCTCTAACAATACATTCACACCCCGCACTCATGCACTCATTCACCAATTGTTGTTTAATAAAATCATTGAATCTTGCTCGAGCCTGTGTGCGTGTTCCCTGGGTCCGAACTCATGTCAGTCCCAGCTCTAGTGGATGGGGACAAGATGGCTGTATCAGACAAAGAAAAGGCAGAAGTCCTAGGTAGAGCATGTGCAGCAGTGCATAGAGGAGAACATCTTGGTGGGAGTCATAGACAGCAAAGGGAGCATAAACTCAAAGAAAATGCAAACTTAATAAAGGAAGTGAAAGAAGATATGACTGTGTTAGACCTCGAGCTCACAATGTCAGAGCTTAAGAGAGCTTTGCAAGATAGTGGATACACGGCTCCAGGATATGATCAGTTAAGCTATGCTATGTTCCAGCAGTTGCCTATGCAATCAATGGAACTGGTGCTGAAATTGTTTAACAGAATATGGAAGGAGGGGGTTATCCCAAGTGGGTGGACAAAGGCTGTAATTTTACCATTTAATAAGCCAGGGAAAGATCCAGCTCATCCAGGCAACTACAGGCCAATAGCATTAACGTCACACTTAGGGAAATGGGTGGAGAAGGTGTTAGTTTACAGACTCTCATATGTACTAGAGCAAAGACGATTAATAAACAACTATCAGAATGGTTTTAGAAGAGGAAGATCCACAGTGGATGCTCTAGTTAGGGTAAGTAATGATATTGAAAAGACTTTCAAAATGAAAGAAGTAATGGTCATAGTTTATCTGGATATTGAAAAGGCTTATGACTCACTGTGGAGGGATGGACTTCTTATCAAACTGAATAAAATGGGCATTGGTGGTGGGATGTATAATTGGATAATGGATTTTTTTTAACACACAGGACAATTAGGGTTAAAGTAGGATCTGAAGTTTCTAATGACTTTGAAATTGAAAATGGTGTTCCTCAGGGGAGTGTGATAAGCCCAGTTTTATTCAACATAATGGTTAATGAATGTTTGAGGATCAAAAGGGATCCATCAAAACAGCACTATATGCAGATGATGGAGCCATATGGACGAGGGGAAGAAATGAAAAATTTGTGTTCAAAAACATCAGGAAAGCAATGGAGAAAGTGGAAAAGTGGTCACGAGTGGGGATTTAAATTTTCAAACAGTAAAACCTGCTATATGATTTTCACAAAAAAAACGCAGAACTGGTACAGAACCATTAACATTATATAATCAACCAATAGAGAAAGTGAGTGAGTTCAAATATCTAGGATTGTGGTTTGACAGTGCATACACATGGAGAGTTCATGTTGAAAATCTGGAGACAAAGTGCAAAAAAGTCAGTCTCATAAAAGCTGTAGCTGGACACGAATGGGGTGCAGATAAACAGGCATTAATTGACATTTACAGAGCACCAATGAGATCGACAATAGACTATAGATGCATGATTTATGGAGCAGCAGCAAAGACGACTCTGGAAAAAATAGACAGAATGCAGCATAGAGTGCTTTGCCTGTGCATTGGAGCCATCAAAACAACACCAAACAATGCAGTTTTAATAGAAGCAGGAGAAATGCCAGTGGATTTGAGAAGAAATAAACTCGCATCATCATACTGGGTCAAGCTGAAAGGAAGTGAGGAAGCGAATATTTCAAAAACAACATTACAAGACTGCTGGGAATATTCGAACTTCCAGGGACACGGGTTTGGGTGGACAATTGAAAGAAAAGCCAGAATGTTTGGACTAGACACTACTGATATAGCTAACACCAGTCCAGTAACACCAGTAATGTTCCCCCTTGGCTGTTTCTGGAAAAAGAAGTAGACATTAGTCTGTTGATGAGGAAAAAGGATTTGCATATGAGTGAAGTTGGTGTTAAAATAAGCATTTACCTCAGGAACAATTACTATAACTACAGTATTTACTGATGGTTCAAAAAACAAAGATGGCTCTGTTGGAGTTGGAGTATACATTCCAGAGTTTAAAGTGACCATCTCAAAAAGACTCTCCAACCATACATCCGTGTTTACAGCAGAGATGGTGGCAATAATTATTGGTTTGCAGTGGGTGGAGGAGGTCAGACCAGACCGGGTGGTGGTGTGCACAAATTCACTTGCAGCTTTAAAAACCAGACAGACACTAAAATCTACAAGGGAAGACTTGGTGATTGAGCTATATCACAGTTTATTTTGAGTACACAGGGGTAGTGAAGAAGTCCAGTTTTGTTGGGTTCCTGCTTACGAAGGGTTGAAAGGGAATGACTGTGCAGACAAATTAGCAAAAAGTGCACTTGGTAAAGAAGTAACTATACCATTGTCTCTTGGAAAAGGTGAAGGTGAAGGGAAAGGTGAAGGGAAAGCAATAATCAAGAAAAAAGGAATCGAGCTATGGCAAAAAGATGGGATGAAGATCATAAAGGTAGATCGTATTACAAAATACAAAAAATCTATTGCAATAATGAATTATAAAACAACAAACAGGAGGGAAGACAACATTATGGCAAGACTCAGACTGGATCATACAGGGTTTTTTTTTTTAAGTTTTTGTAAAGGGTATACATGTCAATACAGCATTGCATTGTTTACATTTTCATCACATATTCCCCCTTTTTTTGTTTTTTGACAACATTGGAAAAAAAATTATTACAACACCCTTTTTTTAAGTGAAAGAAAAAGAGAAATTAAAAAAAGAACAAAAAAAACAAAACAAAAAAAACAAAAACAAAAGAGCAGAAAAATAAAAGAGCATCTGAGTAGCGTTGGAACAAAGAGAGGTGCCATTATTGAAATGGTATTTGTCAAAGATTAGATCTGATGGAAGACACATATGCGTTCCAGGGTTGCCAAAAGTTCAAGAACCCATCCATGTCCTGTCTCAGTGCAAATGTCAACTTTTCCATCGAATAAATGTCCTGAATCACGTTAATCCAATCTTCAGATGTAGGACAGTCTTTCAACATCCATTTTTTTGTTAGAGCTTTTTTACTTGCCAATATTAAAACAGTGATATGGCGGCAGAATAATAGGCAGCGAACTGAGGGTTTTAAGTAGGTTTATTAAATCATACCGCCATCATAGGAACTCGCTCCAGCCCTTGTGCAGGCAGGCTGGAGCGGGTCCTCAGGCTCTCAGCAGCAGTAGTCAGAAGCAGTGGTAAGAGTGAGAGAGTGAGTTACAGAGCAATGCAGCTTTTATACCCAACTACAGACAATACATGAAAGGCATGGGACATTTGCATCACAGTAAGAGCAGGAAGCATGAACACAATGCATGAATGGCACATTAACATCACAGTACTGAGCAGGAAAAAGCTAGACGAAGCGAGGCTGCCTGTTGACATTAATACACACATTTCACTGTAATGTTAATCGCTCCAGATGCGCGCTCTGATTGTCCCAGTCTGTTGTGGGGGTTAACCACAGTGAATAAGTATTTTTCTCCTCGTCTTTCCAGTGATTCCGGTAGTAAACCCAAATACAAAGTTACAAAAGAAAAGGGAACTGTTACTTTGAATATTTTCCCCAATATTGTCTCTACATTGGTCCAATATTGGTGGATAACTGGGCATGACCAAAACACATGAAAATGATTTGCAGTCTTTTCACAACACTGGCGCCAACAATTCAACCCCTTACGAGTAAATTTGTTTTGTGCAGGTGTTCTGAAAAATCTTACCAAATTTTTCCATCCAAATTCTCTCCACTGCAGGGATGAAGTACTTTTCCATTGTTGTTTATTTAGCTTTTCCCATATTTCCAGTTGTAAAGTGAAATTCCCCTCTTTTTCCATCTCTCTTTTATATATGATGTGTTGTCTCCTTTAAAGTCTTGAAGACCATGGTATATTTTAGAAATGTATCTGATCCTTGGGATCCCTTTATATGCCATTAAGGAAACCTTCAGAACACCTGACTGGGCCCTTTCCAAATCCTCCTTTTTAAGAATTTTGTTTATGTGGTGTCTAAGCTGAAAGAACCTGTAAAGGTCTTGATTTACTAGACCTTGTTTTTTTCAAATCTTCAAAACTTCTTAAAGTTTGCCCTTTAAAAAAAATTGTAATATTTTATCAGTCCATTCTCTTTCCACTTTTTAAATCTAGTGTCTGTTTTATTAGGAGTAAAGTCCTGATCATAGGAAATCCATTGCAATAATCGATAGGGTTCTTTAGTTTGATTCTCTCTGACTATCTTAAACCAAATTTTTAGCGGGGTCTCTATCCACGGGTTAGTGTTATTCAAAAGTTTAGGTAAGGCATTGTTCCCTATTATCGCCTGTAGGGGAATGTCACTTGTTATTTGGCATTCCATCTCCTTCCATTGTGCAGTGTAGACTGGGTTACATATCTCTACTAAAGTTTTAATTTGTGCGGCTTTAAAATAGAATCAGAATCAGAATGAGATTTATTGCTATTGTTCATGTAGTACACAAACAAGGAATTTGTCTCCGTGCAATGCTGCAACATTAAACATGGAGTAGCACTAAAGATAAAAATAAAAAACTACACATGCAATAAAAGGTAGAATATGAATAAGTAATACTAATCTATGCAATTTTTAAATATATTAACAAGCAGCAGATATTGTGGAGTTCCACATAGTGCAGTCGGTAGTGCAAAAAGAAAACAGTGATAATTGTCATGAGTCCGGTTGAGCTGCTGTACGTAGTGCACGAGAGTCTAATAAGTCACTTAGTGTTCAGCAGTCTGATGGCAGAGGGGAAGAAGCTGTTCATGTAGCGGGAGGTTTTGGTCTGAATGGACCGAAGTCTTCTGCCTGAGGGGAGGGGGGCAAACAGTGCGTGTCCAGGGTGTGAAGGGTCGGCTATGATCCGACCTGCACGCCTCCGGGTCCTGGAGATGTACAGGTCGTGGAGGGATGGGAGCTTGCAGCCGATCACCTTCTCAGCAGCGCGCACAACGCGCTGTAGTCTTAGTCTGTCCCTGGCGGTGGCTCCTGCGTACCACACGGTGATGGAGGTGGTGAGGATGGACTCGATGATGGCCGTGTAGAACTGCACCAACATCTTGGTGGGTAGCTTGAGATTCCTCAGCTGCCGCAGGAAGAACATCCTCTGCTGGGCCTTTTTGATGAGGGAGCTGATGGTCGGCTCCCACTTGAGGTCCCGGGTGATGGTGGTGCCCAGGAAGCGGAAGGAATCCGCAGTGGTGATGGGAGAGTCTGTGAGGGTAAGAGGGGGCAGAGGGGCTGTGACTTTTCTGAAGTCCACGATCATCTCCACTGTCTTCAAAGCGTTCAGCTGCAGGTTGTTGTGGCTGCACCAGGACGCCAGCTGGGCCACCTCTCTCCTGTAGACAGACTCGTCGCCATTGGAGATGAGCCCGATGAGGGTGGTGTCGTCCGCAAACTTGATCAGCTTGACAGACTGGTGGCTGGAGGTGCAGGAGTTGGTGTACAGGGAGAAGAGCAGGGGGGAAAGTACACAGCCCTGGGGTGATCCGGTGCTGATGCTAACAGAGTCTGAGACAGTCTTTCCCAGCCGCACATGCTGCCTCCGGTCCGTCAGTAAGTCGGTGATCCACCAGCAGAGGGAGTCAGGCACGTTGAGCAGGGACAGCTTGTCCTGGAGCAGAGCGGGGCGGATGGTATTGAATGCAGAGCTGAAGTCCACAAACAGGATCCTGACGTAGGTTCCCGGGGAGTCCAGGTGCTGCAGGATGGAGTGGAGGGCCAGGTTGACTGCATTGTCCACAGACCTGTTGGCTCTGTAGGCAAACTGCAGCGGGTCCAGGAGGGGAGTGGTGATGGTCTTGAGGTGGGGCAGGACCAGGTGCTCAAAGGACTTCATGACTACAGAGGTGAGCGCTACAGGTCTGTAGTCGTTAAGTCCAGTGATCCGTGGCTTCTTGGGGACAGGGACGATGGTAGAGGTTTTGAGGCAGGCCGGCACGTGGCATGACTTCAGGGAGGTGTTAAAAATGTCTGTGAAGACAGGAGTCAGCTCCTCCGCACAGTGTCTCAGGGTGGAGGGAGACACGCCGTCCGGACCGGGGGCCTTGCGCGGGTTCAGTCTGGAGAACTGTCTGTGCACGTCCTGCTCACTGATGGCAAGGGCAGGGGGGCAGGAGGGGGGGGCGCCTTTGATGAAGTGGGGACCATGGAGGCAGTGGCGCTGAGGGGAGGGGGGGAGTTGGACACAGCTGACGAGGTGTCAAAACGGGCATAGTGTTGGGACAGTCTTTGACAAAGGGCTTTGTCATCCTGTCCCTTAGAAGCCTGAGGCCGATAGTTGGTGATTTGCCTCAGTCCTCTCCACACAGAAGCAGTCGTTAGCAGTGAACTGTTGCTGGAGTCTCTCAGAATACACAGATTTAGCTCTCCTCAGCTCTCTGCTGAACCAGTATTTGACCTCCCTGTAGCAGTCCCGGTCTCCATTTTTCAACGCTGCTTCCTTCTCCTTCCTGATCTGTCTGAGCGTAGCTGTGAACCAGGGCTTGTCGTTGGAGTAACTCACCCTGGTGCGCAATGGAAGAATGCTGTCCTCACAAAAGTGGATATATGAGGTCACAGTGTCCGTGTACTCATCCAGATCATGTGTGGCTCCTTTAAACATGTCCCAGTCAGTTATTTCCAAGCACGTGCTCAGCTCCTCCACAGCTTCACTGGTCCATTTCCTCGTAGTGCTCACAACAGGTTTTGTGAGCTTCAGTCTCTGTCTGTATGTGGGAATCAGGTGGACATCACGTGATCAGATAGTCCGAGCGCAGCGCGGGGAACGGCGTGATACTCGTCCTTAACTGTAGTGTAACAGTGATCCAGCGTGTTCACTCCTCTGGTGGGGCATTTAATAAACTGTTTGTACCGGGGGAGTTCGTGGCTCAGGTTGCTCTGGTTAAAGTCGCCAACCACAATAACCAGAGTCCGGGAAAGTCCGCTCCGCTTGCTGAATGTGATCTGCGAGCGCGCGCTGAGCCTCGCGCACGTCCGCGTCGGGTGGGACATAAACAGCGGCCAGGATGAATGAAGCAAACTCACGCGGGGAATAAAATGGCTTGCAGTTTATGAATAAATATTCCAGAGCGGGAGAACAGTGTTGGGAGATCACAGTTACATCGGAGCACCAGCTGCTGTTGATGTAGAAGCAGACTCCTCCACCTGTGGTCTTGCCGGAGAGCCCCGTGTCTTGGCCTGCACAAAACAGCTGAAATCAAATCAAATCAAATCAAATCAAATCAACTTTATTGTCATATTGCTGTACATACAACTGTAGTGCAGGCAAGATGAAATTGCGTTTCTCTCGGCATCCATATAAGAAGCAGCATGATTTAAGACACACTCCCACATAGCTCCACCCCCCACCCCCACCCCCCCATCCATTCACACATCCCTGAGACATACTTGAGGAAAAAGAAAAACTAACTAACTATAATATACAAAATGTCCGTAGGTGCAGTAGTGTGTATGAGAGATTCTGGGTCAACTGTTCAGCATCCTGACAGCTTGTGGAAGGAAGCTGTTGATCAGTCTGGTGGTTCTGCCTCTGATGCTCCGAAATCGTTTACCAGATGGAAGAAGTTCAAAGTGTTTATGCAGAGGGTGAGAACGGTCCTTGACAATGTTCAGTGCCCTGCTCCTACAACGGTTCTGAAAAAGTTCTTGGACAGAGGGGAGGGAGACTCCAATTACCCTCTCAGCCCCCTTGACTATCCTCTGCAGGGCTTTTTTGTCTGATATACTGCAGCTGGAGTACCATGTAGCAATGCAGTACGTCAGAACACTCTCCACCACACTTCTGTAGAAGGTCCTGAGGATGCTGATGGGGAGAGAGGCCTGTTTGAGTTTCCTCAAGAAGTGCAGTCTCTGCTGAGCCCGCTTCCTGATCTCCAAGGAATTCTTGCTCCAGGTCAGGTCCTGCGAGATCTGCACTCCGAGGAACTTGATGTTCTCTACTCTCTCCACTAAATGGCCGCCGATGCTGAGGGGGACGTGCTCAGGCTGTGACCGCTGGAAGTCGATAATCATCTCCTTCGTTTTGTCCACGTTGAGCACCAGATTGTTCTCCCTGCACCAGCCCTCCAGGTCTCTCACTTCTTCCCTGTACATTGATTCCTCATCCCTCTGAATAAGTCCCACCACCGTGGTGTCGTCTGCAAACTTAATAATCTGGTTCCCCTCGTGTCTGGATTCACAGTCATGTGTTAGAAGTGTAAACAACAGTGGACTGAGTACACAGCCTTGAGGGGATCCGGTGCTCAGCGTGACAGAGTTGGAGATGTTGTTTCCAACCCGGACAGACTGAGGTCTCTCAGTCAGGAAATCCAGGATCCAGAGACATGTGGCGGTGTTCAGACCGAGAAGGAGTAATTTCTCCATCAGTCTCTGGGGAATAATGGTGTTGAATGCTGAACTGAAATCAATGTACAGGAGTCTGGCGTAGGTGTCTTTCTGGTCCAGGTGGGTGATGACAGAGTGTAGGGTGGTGACTATAGCATCCTCCGTGGAGCGGTTTGAACGATATGCAAACTGGAGCAGGTCGTGTGATGCAGGGAGGCCGGCTGTAATGTGTGGGTTGACAAGCCGTTCAAAACACTTCATCACAATTGGTGTCAGTGCAACAGGACGATAGTCATTCAAACAGGACACAACTGGTTTCTTTGCCACCAGTACAATGATAGAGGTCTTGAAGCATCTGGGAACGATGGCCTGACTCAGGGAGATGTTATAAATGTCAGTCAGGACATCCGCCAACTTGCTCGCGCAGTCTCGGAGCACACGTCCCGGAATGTTGTCCGGACCTGCAGCTTTGCGTGGGTTGACTCTGGTTAGGGTCTTCCGTGTGTCCACTGTGTTGATGGTAAAAGCTGGTCCGACCGATGGTGGGGGTGGGCCAGCCCTCCCTCTGATTGTCGAGTTTGATGCTTCAAAATGTGCAAAGAATTCGTTAAGCCTGTCTGGAAGCGAAGCGTCATCATCATCATCGACCCCCTGCCTAGACTTATAGCCCGTCAGTGTCCGAACTCCCTGCCACATCTGCTTGGTGTTCCTAGTGTCACAGAGGTGTCCCTGGATTTTCTCCGCATAGGCGCGCTTTGCCGCCTTAATTCCCTTTGAGAGCGCAGACCTGGCTGAGCGGAGGGCAATCCTGTCCTTCGCTCTGAAGGCTGCATCTCTGGCTGTAAGCAGCGAGCGCACCTCTGCAGTCATCCAGGGCTTATGATTACCCCGCATAGTGATGGTCTTCACTGTAGTGACATCCTCTGTGTACTTCGCGATGTAGCTGGTGACTGTATCAGCATACTCCTCCACATCTGTCTTGTCTTCCTGGTAGGCTGCTATTTTGAAGACCACCCAGTCTGTGTGCAGAAAACAGTCTTTCAGTGCAGAGGTTGCACTCTCTGGCCAAATCCTGATTTGTTTCACTGCTGGCCTGCTGCGCTTCAATAAAGGTTTGTAGGCAGGCAGCAGCATCACGGACATGTGATCAGAACAGCCAAGATGGGGGCGGGGTATCGCTTTATATGCATCTGTGTTTGTGTACACTAAGTCCAACATATTCTCTCCTCTGGTCTTAAAGTCTACACATTGTTTAAACTTGGGGAGCACAGTCTTTAGGCTGGTATGGTTAAAATCCCCCGCAACCACCACAAAACTGTCCGGGTGTGAAGTTTGGATTTCACTGATCACATTGTGCAGTACCCCGAGTGCCTTCTTAGCATTAGCTTTAGCATTAGGGCTCGGCGCTATGTAAACACCAGCTACAAACACGTTGCTGAATTCCCTCGGCAAATAATATGGCCGACAATTTACAATAAGGAGCTCCGCCAACGGAGAGCAGTGTTTAGACACTAACGTGGCATTAATGCACCAGTTCTTGTTAACATAGATGCATAGCCCACCCCCCCCGGCTCTTACCGGAGCTCGCCGTTTCCCTGTCGGCACGGAACATCGCCATATCTTCCATGTTGAATGGCCTCGTCAGGAATGTTGCCGTGGAGCCATGTCTCGGTGAAAACAAACACACAGCAATCCCTCCACTCTCTCCGGGTTTCTCTCAGCAGACGCAGTTCGTCCACTTTGTTTTCAAGGGAGCGGACGTTAGAGAGAAGAAGCGACGGTACCGCTGGTCTGGAGGGGTTAGCCTTTAGCCCAGCATGGATCCCGGCCCTTTTTCCGTGCTTTTGCTTGCGTTCGCTCCGCTTCCGCTTCCTCCTCTCTTGGGTAGCTTCCAGCGGGGACTCTGCCAGAATTCCATGCTGGCGTAGAATGTCCAAATCACAACCGATCGCCGCGATTCTTGCAGCGTGCAGTACCTTGATGTTTAATAAGGTCTCACGGTTGTAAGTTTTACAGAATGTACGTCTGGGATGATCAAAACACTCAAAACTCTCACACTCGTTGATGCCAAGAGGGGCCGCTGCATCCGAGCGCGCTGCCGCCATCTTATCTCTATCCCTCGAGGAGGAGCGCGCTGTCCGGTGTCTTTTCCTTGAGCCAGGTCTCAGTGAAGCAGAGGGCACACGAGGTGGAGAGGTCTTTAAATCACATCAGCAGTCTCAGTTCATCTACCTTGTTATAAAGAGAATTGACGTTGGACAGAAAGATCCCAGGCAAGGCCGTGCACGTGCCTCTCCTGCAAAGCCGCATTAGGGCGCCCGCTCGTCTTCCTCTCTTTCTCCGTCTCACTTTTTTGGCTAAAAAGTGAACCAGATCGGCGGCAGGAGCCAAAAAAACTGGGAGTAGGTCCGTGGGAGTGAAAGTCCTGATATTTAGTAGCTCTTCACGGGTGTAAGAGCAGGAAGACACAATTGACGAACAAAAACAAACAAAAAAATGCACAGCAAAGCACCATGGCGACCATTGTGGGCGCCATCTTGGATCAAGGTCCCTGATATTTGGCAGCGTGAGCCCACCTTTGTCTTTGTTTAGCTGTAGGGTTCTATATCTGATTCTAGGTCTCTTGCCCTGCCATATGAATCTTGAGATCCTTCTGTCCAGTTCTTGCCATGTTTTTTTGGGAGGTTCTACCGGTATTGTTTGGAAAAGGTATAGAAGACGTGGAAGTATATTCATTTTGACTGCTTCAATTCTTTGTGCAGTACTCAAGAATGGTATCATATTCCATCTTGCTAGATCAGATTTTATTTTTGCCATCAGTGGATCATAGTTTAGTGTTATAATTTTGTTGAGTTGTTTCGGGATATTGACCCCCAGATATTTCATAGATTCCATCTCCCAGTTAGTTTTGAGTTTGCTTAGTAAGTACTGATTTGGGTCATAGTTGAATGTTAAAATTTGGGTTTTATGCATGTTTAATTCGTATCGCGATAACTCTCCATACTCTGACAAAACTGAGATTAGTTCTGGAAAAGAGGTGTCCGGCTGTCCCAGGTATATTAAAATGTTATCGGCAAAGAGTGCTATTTTATGTTCCTTCTGACCAAATGTAATACCTTGAATTTTTTGATTCTGTCTTTTCCATTGGCTCAGAGGTTCTATGAAGAATGCAAAGAGCAGTGGAGACAAGGGGCAGCCCTGATGACATCCTCTTTCCAGTTCAAAAGGATGATGATAATTTACCGTTAATCCTTATTTTAGCTGTTGTTTTTTTATATAATGCCTGGATAGTTCTAATGAAGTTATTATGAAAATTGAAACTAGATAAGATTCTGTATAGGAAAGACCAATCAACCAAATCAAATGCTTTTTCAGCATCTAATCCCAATATGGCTGCATTTAAATTGTATTTTTTTATATGATGAATTATGTGTAAAGTGCGTCTAATGTTATCTTGTGTCTGTCTTTGTCTTATAAAACCTGTTTGGTCTAAATGAATTAAGTCCGTTAGTATATTTTCTAATCTTTAGGCAAGGATAGTGGTAAAAAGCTCATAGTCCTGATTTAACACACTGATTGGTCTGTAGTTGGAGCAGTCTAGTTTATCCTTTTCAGGTTTAGGTATGACTGCAATGACCCCTTCTCTCCAGGAGGGGGAGATTTCCCCTGTGTGGAGGACATAGTTAAATGTTTTCAGGAGGAGAGGAGATAGTTGCTGTTTAAAGGTTTTGTACCACTCTGCTGTATAGCCATCTGCTCCTGGGGATTTAAGTTTCATAATTGCTTTTTCTAATTCTTTAGGTTGTATTTCTGACAGTAGTGTTTTATTTCGTGACTCAGTAAGTTGGGGAAGATTTAATGTATTTAGGAAGGCTTCGGATGCGTTTTTGTGTTTTTTGAGGGAGTATAAGTTCTTGTAGTAATTCTCGAAGCTTTTAAGAATTTCCTGAATTCTAAATTTTATTTCCTTTGATACTGGGTCTCTGATTTTGTAGATTGCTCTCTCCGTTTGTTGTTTCCTCAATTTGTAGGCTAGTAATTTTGCTGATTTGCTACCTGTTTCATAGTATTTTTGTTTCAGAAATGTAAGTTTCTTCTGGATTTCTATTGTGTAGATCTTGTTTATTTGTTTTTTAATTTCCTTAATTTTGAGCGAGTCATTAGAATGAGTGTTGTCTTTGTGCTCTTTTTCTAGTTTCTTAAGTTCAGACTCTAATGTGATTAGTTTTTCTTGTCTCAGTTTCTTTTGGATTGCCAGTTTTGCAATAATCTTTCCCCTTATTACAGCTTTGCATGCGTCCCACAGTATTAAAGGGGATACTTCTCCATTATCATTGTCTTCCAAATATCTGAGAATATCTGATTCCAATTCATCTTTCAGTGGTCCTTTCAGCACATTTGAATGTAACCTCCAAGAAAATGTATTATTTGTGTATTTTTGGATATTTAAGTCCATATAGATCGGACTGTGGTCAGAGAGATCCATCAGTCCTATTTTACATGTTTTTACTCTTCCAATGTCTCTATTAAACATAAAAAAAATAGTCAATCCTTGAGTATGATGAATGTGGTGCTGAGTAAAATATATAATCTTTTACACTGGGGTTGAGTTCCCTCCACACGTCACAGATTCCCATTTCTTTTAGTAGCATCCGAGTTTTTCTACTTTGAGTGTTATTTTGATGTGGAGAATTACCTGATGCATCCCAGTATGGATTCAGTCTTAGAATGAAGTTTCCACCACATATAATAATAATACATTTTATTTAAAAGCGCCTTTCAAGACACTCAAGGACACTTTACAGAAATAGATAAAACACAGTATTAATAAACAACAAAAACACAAAACGACAATCATAAAAACCATGGCAGTTACAATGAAAATGCTAATCTGAACAGGTGAGTTTTGAGAGCGGATTTAAACTGAGGGAGGGAGTCAATGTTTCTGATAGCAGGTGGGAGTGAATTCCAGAGTTTGAGAGCAGAGCGGCTGAAGGCTCTACTCCCCATGGAGCTGAGTCGAGCAGGAGGGACAGCGAGGTGGACAGAGGAGGAGGATCTGAGGGAGCGGGCAGGGGTAACAATGTGAAGGAGGTCAGCCAGATAAGGAGGGGCGAGGTTATGGATGGCTTTGAAAGCAAGAAGGAGGATTTTGAAATCAATGCGAAATTTGACCGGGAGCCAGTGAAGTTGCAGGAGGACAGGAGAGATGTGAAGGAAGGAGGGGGTTTTGGAGATAACGCGGGCAGCTGAATTCTGGACTAACTGGAGCTTATGAAGGGATTTCTGAGGGAGACCAATGAGTAGGGAGTTGCAGTAAATCTAAACATATCACTAAACCTTTGGCTTTAGTTATCATTAGGTCAAATACATTTTTATAAAAATTTCCAGTTAGCCCCTGGAGGTGCATATACATTCAGCAGAGTGATATCTTCTCCCTCTAGCCGACCAAGTACCATGCTAAATCTCCCTTCTTTATCTTTGTGTTCTGAATTTTTTTCAAACATAATTTTAGTTGAGATCAATGTCGCTACCCCCCTCCTCCTCCCTGACTTATATGAAGATGAAGAGATCAGTTTAAACCCTTGTCTATTAAGTTTAGTGTGCTCCAAGTCTGTTAGGTGGGTTTCCTGTAAAAATATTATTCCTGCTTTGTCTTTTTTCATTTTGCCAAGAATCTTGGATCTTTTAACTGGATTCAGGATCTCTTTTACATTATATGAGATTATTTTGGTTACACCCTGTTTCTCCATTGTGTTGTCTTATTTAGTATAATAGTATAGTGGTCCTCTCTTATGCTACTCAGAAACTGAAAGAACATTAAGAACATAAAAAACATTAAGAAATAGTATATAAAACTTTAAAACAAAAAACTGTCAATGTTACACATGGCTCTAGGGAGCCACGCAATAAGAGCCGAGGGCGAGCCAGTGAGTTGAGATGTTTATTATAAGGAAGGGTTAGGAACAAGGGATAAGGACACGGGGTAAGGAACACGGTCGTTGTAGACCCAAAGCACAGCTACTCATAAACAGGTTAAACTCACGAGTAGAACGGTACAGGAGTAAAGGGCTGGCACCGGAGAATAGGATACCAAGGCATAATACTCACAGCAGGGAACACTCACAAGGTTACTGCAAGAGGAGTAAGGGCTGACGCCGGGAATAGGGGTTTCAGCCTGTAGTGCTTTAAGTCGCAGCCCCGAGTGATCGAGGCTGCTCCTTTTTATTCTCATTAGCAGCGCCCCAGCTGATGAGGATTAATTGGCCCCAGCCGTCCCGTAATACTGACAGCTGGGAGCCAGCTGAGACGCTGTCCAATGAGAGGCGGAAACGAGGAGACATGGGCTGAGCGCCGAAATGGCGTCTCCTCCCATGGTGACAGAGATGCTGCCTAAAGAGAGGCAGGGATGAGGAGACATGGGCTGAGCGCCGAGATGGCGTCTCATCCCATGGTGACAGAGCCCCCCCACTCAAGGTCGGGCTCCCGAACGACCAGGAACACCCCAGCTCCCCCCCCCCACCTAGGGTGGGTGGAAGGGGGGCAGGACCGGAGGGGGAGATGCAAAGGGAAGGACAAAAAAAAACCCAATGGACAATGTAGGGTAGCAGGGCAGAGAGAAGAAAAAACTCAAATACAATACGTTACAAAACAGGGAATAATTAACCCAGGGCACAGATGGGGAGAAAACTGAGTCAGACACTGGTAACACACTACCCAGAAATACAAACAATGTGTGGCTCAGGGCAAGGAAAAAAAACCACCAAAACGTAACAGAGCAAAAACGCTGAGTACAAGTGATAAATAGCAAACACAATACACAACGTTAAATAGAACAGGAAGGTGATCACAGTATGGTTGATAAAGGAACCAAAACACATTACTCCATGAAACAAAAGCGGGCTAAGACCAGGACAAAAATAGTAGGAATGACGTGCACCGGTAAGTAGAAAGGTAACAAAATACACGGTACCATATGCAAAGAAGGACACCTAGGAAAGTAACGGTGACAGGGTAACAGGACAACAATAAGATAAGATGGTGAGTATGGTCAATACACAGCACTAAATAAACGGGAGGTCACCTAGGGGAATACTGGTGACAGGTTCACAGGAGAACAATGAGATAAGATGCTGGGTATGGTTAGTAAGGAGAGAACACAATACACAGCACTAAATACACGAGGGGTCACCTAGAGGAATAACGGTGACAGGATAACAGGACAACAATAAGGTAAAAAGCTGAGTATGGTCAATAAGGGGAAAACACAATACACAGCGCTAAATATACGGGAGGTCCCCTAGAGGGAGAATGGTGACAGGTTCACAGGATAATGAGGTAAGATGCTGAAAATGGTTGATAAGGAGAGAACACAATACACAGCACCAAATATACGGGGGGTCACCTAGGGAAATACTGGTGACAGGTACATAGGATAACAATGGGATAAGATGCTGAGTACGGTTAATACGGGAAAAAACACAATACACAGCACTAAATATAAGAGGAAGAGGAAAATGTTCGGGCGGCTAAGTCCAAACCCAGATCCCGAGAAACCAGTCCGCCGGTAGCCGTGCCAGGCCACCCAGAAGCACAAAGTTCGTCAGGGAGTTGGACCAGATCGCCGAACCGGAAGTCTTGCGGGTCGGGCTGTTGACCCGCATCACTCAACCACCAGGACCGTTGAGACGGACGAAGGGTCAAAGCGGGTCCCGGTGGACGAGGCACAGGGGAGAGCCGATGACGAGGGCGACGAGCGTCAGGCCGCAGGGAAACAGCCACCTCCTCACCGGACCTGGACAACGCTGGCGCAGCACCCACGTCGGACCCCGATTGGGTCTTAGGCGAACCCACGTCGGACACCGCCGAGGCAGCACCCGCGTCGGACCCCGACTGGATCGGCACTGCACCAGAACCAACCTCCAACGTTGAACCTGGACCCTCCAGCATCACGAGGAACGGCAACTCCTTGCCGGTGACCCTGGAAGAAGGCTCGGGAGAAAAAACAGAACCGGGATCAGGATCACCGGCAGCGCCAGAACCCGGCGAAACGAGCTCGGATGCAGCGGGCGGCTGCACCCGGCTCATCCCCCCTAGAGACAGGCTAAAGTGCTGAGAGAAATAGAGGGAGAAAAGAGAGGAGAGCACTTGCCTGATCTCGGGTTCCGACGCCGTCCAGGACTGCGAAGATCCAGGATCCGTCGTCCGGAGGTCGTTGTCAGGCTCCCACTCGGCTGCATCGGGCCCCGTAGCCAGAACGATGGTCAGCGCAGCTTGAGGTTCCTCCCGCGTTGGTAACCACACCGACGGTCCACGCGGCGTGATGGCAGGAGAACCTCGTCCCGCTGGACTGAACCGCACCTCCGTGGAGACCCGGGGACGCTTGGTCGTCGGCGCAGACTCCACGTAGCAGTCAGTCCTCCTCCTCCGTCCACAACGTAGCTGCGGAACCGCAGGCCCTCTCCTTATCCCACCACGTTGACCCGGAGCCGGGGATCGCTTGGCGGAGAGAGACACAGAGGATGCAGGATTAAAGGCACAGGTTACAGCAGGTGGTGGGAGTTCAGGGAGCTGCAGACCCCGAACTCCACCTCCAGGAGTGTGACAGAGCAAATCATAAAATTGATGTAAATAAACAAAGACTTGCCTGCCTCCTGGAGGTTCGATGGCGCCTGCTGTCGTGGACATAGCTTCTTCCTCTCCCCGCCAGGCGATAACGGAGGACCCCCTGGGAAATCGTCTGGGGACCGCTCGCGTTGTCTCCAGGAGAGGGCTCACCAGGCCGGGGTTCCAGGCACACACAGTAGTCAGGAGACGCGTCGAGGAGGAGGGGGTGACAGCCGCGGTGAGCCAGCCTGAATGTCCTGGGATGACAGCGGGGGAATGAGGCTCAGGGAGCGAGGCTGTGAAATCTCCACACTGACGAGGCGAGAAGGTGACAGCTGCGTGGGAGGAGAGGTCCTGGCAGCAGCCCAGAACTGGGTCCGGACGGGGTTCATGCTGAGGTGACTTGGCGATGTGACGACGACTTCTCCCAGGGGACAAAGCGAGGGGGGAACCCAGGAATCGCCGCTCCTGATCAGAGACTGAGGCGAGGAAGGCATTGAGCTTGGGAAGGCTTTGTTGCTCTGGAGTCCTCTCCACCAATCTCACTGCCGCCGCCACTTGCCTGCAGATGGTGAATGGATACACAGCGGGGATCGCGTCAGCCGCTCGGTCCCAGACGTAACTGCTGTCAGCTGCGGCTCCATGGGGGGAATCCCGAGAGACGTAATGCAGAACAGGGGAAGCCCTCTGGGTGGCGCAAACTCCCGGGCTGGAACGGCAGCAGAAACGGGGTCCCGAAGCGGGGGGCAACGTCATCCACTTCGGCGTCCTGCCGGGGTTTCCATCCAACCCGCGGCCTCCCGGGCAGGAATGGCAGCAGGAACGGGGTCCCGAAGCGGGGAGCAACGTCATCCACTTCGGCATCCTGCCGGGGTTTCCATCCAACCCGCGGAGCTTCTCTCGCTGTGTGACCATGGTGTCAATCCTGGCACTGACCTCGAGATGGAACAAAGAAAGAGGGTGACAGTCCAGGAGATCCTCAGCACGGCCCGGATGACAGCGTCTCGAATTGGAGGCGTCATGCAGGGTGAAGAGCGTCCTGTCGACAGCCCCCGAGATGGACCTCAGCTTGTCGCCCTGGCGTCGGGAGTGACTCCTGGGAAACGGCGTGCTAATGGCGCTAACACCCGGACAAGGAAGGTACAGTTCCACAAACTCATGGCCTCCGGCAACTCGTCTGGCTGCGACTTACTGTTACACGTGGCTCTAGGGAGCCACGCAATAAGAGCCGAGGGCGAGCCAGTGAGTTGAGATGTTTATTATAAGGAAGGGTTAGGAACAAGGGATAAGGACACGGGGTAAGGAACACGGTCGTTGTAGACCCAAAGCACAGCTACTCATAAACAGGTTAAACTCACGAGTAGAACGGTACAGGAGTAAAGGGCTGGCACCGGAGAATAGGATACCAAGGCATAATACTCACAGCAGGGAACACTCACAAGGTTACTGCAAGAGGAGTAAGGGCTGACGCCGGGAATAGGGGTTTCAGCCTGTAGTGCTTTAAGTCACAGCCCCGAGTGATCGAGGCTGCTCCTTTTTATTCTCATTAGCAGCGCCCCAGCTGATGAGGATTAATTGGCCCCAGCCGTCCCGTAATACTGACAGCTGGGAGCCAGCTGAGACGCTGTCCAATGAGAGGCGGAAACGAGGAGACATGGGCTGAGCGCCGAAATGGCGTCTCCTCCCATGGTGACAGAGATGCTGCCTAAAGAGAGGCAGGGATGAGGAGACATGGGCTGAGCGCCGAGATGGCGTCTCATCCCATGGTGACAGTCAAAAGATCTTCCTGAGCTGAGGTCTTTTTAGTGACCTTAGAAGAGCCTTGATGGTGTGTTGGCTCTGAGGGAAATTCCTCAAACTCTGCTACGTGTTGAGGGCCCTCTCTTACCCCTGTAAGTTGTCCCATGTTTTTAACGTGAATTTCAGATCCCAATCCGAACTTGTAATGATTTTTTTTTTTTTTTAATGCCTATACCCTATGAAATTGTGCGCAACCTCCCACCACCGTCACGCCAAACAATCACGTTAATACAGTATTTGTTAGTGTGGAGAGTTCATGTGGTTCATTGTCACATTTCTATTTTAACAAGTTTTTTTTGTTTTTTTTTAAACTTATTTGTTTCTAATATTATGACTGTTCCATGAAATGTTTTACCACTTCATACTTGCTGATTCTGCATCTCCTTTAATGTTTGTTACCTTGTAGGAAGAGGGTTTGATGAGCAGATTGATTAAAGATATCGTTATTCCCTCCTGAAGGCGCTCATTTTTTCCTTATAGCCCTGTCGTTGGGTTTCCCGCTGCTGGCCCGTGGATTTTGAGGGTCTCTGTGTGCACCACGTTTCAGCCTTGATTCTTTCGATCGGGTCTGCTGCGGGTTTATACACCGTTACCGGGAGCCCTCTTCTCGCCATATCTTTGGTTGCTTCTTCCGCCGAGTTATAGAGACACGTCTCATCCCCGTAAAAAACCCGCAGCTTCGCCGGAAATGGAGTCTGAAAGCGCAGTTTCTTCTCTCTTAGTACCTTTTTAGCGTCGTTGTATTCCCGACGCTTTTTAAGGACCTCCGTGGCGTAGTCGTGCTCCACAAAAACTTTTCTTTCTTGGTGGATAAATCCTTTTTTCTGCCAAGCCAGTCTCACAACCTCTTCTTTTATTCTGAAGTTGGAAAACTTCACCACCACCGATCGTGGGGGCGCTTCCGCTGATGGCCTTGGGGCTAATGAACGGTGCGCCCTTTCTATCTTCAAGTCGGTGGATTGGGGAATTTCCAACTTCTCTCTCAGTATGGATTCCACGCATGCAGCCATTGTGGTGAAACCGTCCTCGACTCCTTCTTTCAGACCATGAATTCTTATGTTGTCCCTTCTTAGTCTTCCTTCTTGGTTGGTTAGCTTAGCCTCCAGTCTTGTCTGTCGTTTGAGTAATTCCACCATGGTTTCTTCCAGCCCTTTTATTCTTTCCTCTGCTTCCATGATTCGGTCCTCAGCCTGGTCCACTCTGTTGTTTGTCCTTTTTATTTCATCTTTAATTTTGCGAAATTCAGCCCAACACTCTCGGCAAAATTCTCTTAATTCTTGAATTATCGTTTTTAAGCTAACCGTGTTGCTAGCCTCATTCAGCTCCTCTGTTTCCGAGTGGTTATTGTCCTCCAGGTCAGATTCTCCGGCCGATGCGCGTCTTGGCCTGGCAAATGTCGATCTCTTCTGCTTTCCTTTAGGCATAATGACTTTGTCTTTTGATTTTCACTCTTCCAAAATTCTGTTAAATCTGATTTTCAAGGTATTTTCACGGATGGGGTCTTGGAGCTTCAGCGTTAAGCTGCTTTCACCATGGTGTCCAGACCTGAAGTCCTGGATCATACAGGTTTAAATGGCACTTTATTCACCATGGGGAAAAGCGAAAGTGACAAATGTAGAGAATGTGGAGTAAAAGAAAATGTTGAGCACATCTTGTTACACTGTCACAAGTATGGAAATGAAAGCGAGAGAATGAAAAATGAAGTTCTTGAGGCCGGTAGGGAATGGGATTTAACTGGGATTCTGGGAACAGATGGAGATGGAGAGGCACTAAGAATCACAAAAAGGGCTCTTTTCTCTTTTTTAAATAACACAGGATTAAGTCATAGAATTTAGGGGTTGTGCTCAAATAACATAATGTTACACACTCTTGTACAGTAGGTGGTGGTATGCACCTTTCAGTTGTTTGCTATCCACTAGTAACTGAGAAGAGAAGAAAAAGAAGTTCAAACATTTTATTTCTTTATAATTTTTTACTGTACATATTGTCAGAATACACTTTCATCACTCCACAGGTGGCCAGGAGTACGTGCACATCCATTTATTTTATCAGCCGGGGGGGGGGGGGGGCATGTTGGACTAAATGGAACTTTGTTGCAGTGGTTTAGATCTTATTTATTGGATAGGTTCCAGTTTGTTCAAGTCAGTAATGAGTTTTCTTCCAACTCAAAGCTCAGTCACAGAGTTCCACATGGATCTGTGCTAGGCCCTATTCTTTTTAGTTTATATATGCTTCCACTAGGCAACATTATTAGAAAGCACTGTATGCATTTTCATTGTTATGCAGACGACACACAATTATATCTGTCAATGAAGCCAGATGATAGTAATCAATTAGCCAAGTTAGAGGCCTGTCTTAAGGAAATCAAAGCTTGGATGACTTATAATTTTCTGCTATTAAATTCAGATAAGACTGAAGTCATTCTAGTTGGTCCAAAAAACCTTAGAAATACCTTTCCAAATCAAACTCTTTCTCTTAATAGTTCTGTGAGGAACCGTGGAGTTATTTTTGATCAAGATCTGTTTTTTAATTGAATGAATGTGTGGTCTATATTTATCATATATTCCATAACCTACATATGTTGAAGCATGTGAGAATGTTTGGTGATTACATATGTAAGGCGACTTCACACCTCAGAACAGGACAAAGAGATCTCAACCGCCAGTGAGGATCAAAGAGTTTCCCAGGCACTGCGGTGGAGACCGGAGGAGCTGCCCTGACCCCCCAGGACCATGAGGAGGAGTACGAAGACAATGGGGGGATTAAGATAATGAGGGATGTCAGCTTTGGATATGCATGTCTTTTGTTATGTGCAAGTATAAGTTCTGAGAGCCGGAGGTGTTCGGTCTCTTTTTCCTTCTTCTGCTGCTGCACTAGGATGAGACTTGTTAGAGGAGCTGATAATAAACTTTGGTTTATATATCACATCGCCTCGTTCTTCCAAGCTCTTCTACACTGGTGACCCTGACGCGAGGATGGACCAGAGGCGTTCCCCCGCGATCGACTCATCTGTGGCGACCCAGGCAGACGCCGGCGCCCACGCAGACAGGGGAACAGATGGACGACGTTCCCCCACGGCAGAAGTGATAGAGAGGACTCAACCGAGCACCAGCGCCGCTGTGAGAGCCGAAGCAAGGCACTCTCACCCTGCGGACACAGCAGTGACGGTCTACACAAACGCCGTCACCGTCAACCTGCCGGACTTCTGGCAGGAAGACCCCGCCTCGTGGTTTCTGCAAGCTGAAGCCCAGTTTGCACTTGCGGGCATCACGGCTGACGATACAGAGTTCTGTCACATCGTCGCCAAACTCAACGCCGCCACTTCGAGATGTGCGCGGAGCATAATCCAACGGCCGCCGGCCCAGGACAAATATGAAGAACTGAAAGCGACTATCGTGGCAAATTACGTCCCCTCAGCCGAGGAGAGAGCCGAGAGGATCCTGGCGGTTTACGGCCACAGAGGAGGCAGACCCAAGGCCCTCATGGAGGACTTGCTGCAACTTAGAGAAGAGGACAATGACAACTTCCTCTTCCATTTCATATTCCTCAGTACGCTGCCGCCACACATGAGAGGGACAATGGCCATCATGCGATGCAGCACCCAGCAAGACTTCCGCACGCTAGCTCACGAAGCTCAACGGCTCGTCAACGCCTGCAAGGAGCAGACACCCACAGCAGCATCCGCAGACCTCAACGCTGATGTCCGGAGCCACGAGGAGCCACAAATCACCGAGCAGAATCAGCCCGCGGTGACAGCGACACGGCCAGGACGCAACAGACGGAGCGACGTTTGTTATTACCACCACCGCTTCGCCGAGAAGGCTTACAAATGCGTTCCCCCCTGCAAATTCACAATTTCCGGAAAACGCCAAAGCCGAGAGCCGTTAACAGCGGCGGTTCTCGGCGAAAAAAGCAAGCTTTTATATGTGACGGACGGACACACCGGCAAGCGGTTCCTTATCGACACGGGAGCTCAACTAAGTTTTGTCATGCCCTCCCAAGCAGATCGGGCCATGGGCACCCGGGGCAATGGAGCGGTGGCAGCCAACGGCTCCACCATCGACACTTTTGGCGAAAAGAGCCTGCACCTCTGCATCCACGGCCGCAACTACAGATGGACATTTGTTGTAGCAGCGGTGAGTTTTAACTTGTTGGGCGCTGATTTTTTGTGTGCACATGGGTTATTAGTTGATCTAGCGAACAGGCGCTTGGTTAATGCACTGTCCTTTGCTTCTATTCCCTGCTCAGCTCGACTTTCTCCACCACCCGTGCAGGCTAGCGCCACCACAGCAGGAGGTAAGTTTGATCAGCTCCTCACCCAATTTCCAGCACTCACAATTCCCAAATTCTCAGCCACAGTGGCTAAACACGGGGTTGAACATTTTATTCCCACAACAGGCCCACCCGTATTTGCCAAAGCTCGGCGCTTAGACGCGGCCAAGCTCGCCATAGCTCGGGACGAGTTTACCACCCTTGAAAAATTAGGCATTATTAGACGCTCGAAAAGCCCCTTGTCACGCCGCGCCGCTCATCAGCGGCGCCACCTGCATGCACACCTGCACATTATCAGCGGCGAGGAATATAAGCCGCCTCGCCCTGAGCTTCGGCCTGAAGCCGTCAGACTTATCGTGAGTCAAACCTTTCCTTCAGCACGACGCTTTTGGTAAGAAGCCCTTACCTCCTTTCTTTCCAGTCTGCTCCCCTGTGCACAGGTGGATTCCTCGGCGGCGGACAACGCCTCTCCCTCGCCATTCCTCGCTGCTGCACCGAGCCCTGCAGGTGGCTGTCTTCCGGGTCCCGTCCTTGTGGTGCCAGTCATCTGTCCCTTGCAAGTAAGCTCCTCTCTCGCTCATTCTCCTCCTGTGTTGGTGTGTGCCCGTCACCCTGTGTCCTTGTGCTCTTTCCCATAGGGTTGCCGGCTGTACGGTCTCCTGCCTCTGTGCCCGAAGCAGACGCCGCCACCAATACATTTACATCCCGCAGACACACATCCATTCACCCCTGTTGCTAATAAACTATTTGAACTTCTCTGAGCCTGTGTGTGTGCGTCTCCTGAGCCGTGCGTTATGTCAGTACGGCTTCAGCAGAGCGGCTCGGCAGACGGCGGGCTCGCACACCGGTTTTCCACTCTCGAGGCTCGAGTGGATCAATTAGCCTATCAGCAACAGGTGATTTTCAATCAACTGTTAAATCTGACTAACCGGCTGGGCCGCTTGGACCCCCAACAGTCGTTCCCCCCGGCTCGTCAGGGTGGCGCGGCTTCTGCTGCTCCAGTGGCCGTCCAGCAGGCTCCGAGTGCACCGGTTCGGCTCACACCCATTCCAACCCCCGCCCGCTTTAGCGGTAAGCTCGGCGGAGCGCGGGGGGTTATTATGCAGTGTGAGTCCGTTTTCCACCGTGTGCCCGGAGACTTTCCCTCAGATCATAGCCGAATTGGTTATATCGGGAATCTCCTGGAGGGGCGAGCTTTAACGTGGACCTACGCCGTAATGGCGAGGCCCAGTTATGCTGCCCTCACATATGACCAATTCGTGAGGTGCTTCCTGGAGGTCTTTGACCATACCCCTACCGAGACGGTCCAGGTCGATCGGCTTCTCGCCCTCCAGCAGGGAAGCCAGTTGGCAGCGGACTACGCGGTCGACTTCCGGGTAGCGGCGGAGGAAGTAGGCTGGGAGGAACGCTCCCTCTGCGGCCTTTTTCTCCGCAGCCTCAATGATGATCTGAGGGATGAACTGGCTGGGCGGGATATTCCTGAGACGCTAGCGGAGCTGACATCCTTAGCGATTAGTTTGGATAACAGGCTGCGCGAGCGCTCCTCGGGGCGCCGCCACCATCGTGCCCCGAGGAGTCGGAGCCGATGGTGATGGGCTGGACAAAGCTTTCACCTGCGGAGAGACAACGCCGCCGTGAGTTGGATCTCTGCATGTATTGCGGAGATGACCAACACACGGTGAAGCTTTGCCCACGGAAAGCCAGTTGGCGGGGTCCGCGAGTCACTGTAGGGGGCCTTGCGGATCTCAATCGGTTAAACTCACACACACAATTGAAGCTGCCCGTCCGTTTCTGCCACAATCCCACTGGGCATCTCACCCACGCACTGGTGGATTCGGGCGCAGAAGGCAGCTTTATTTCACAAAGCCTGGCAACCCAATTGGGCATCCGCTGCCAGGCACTGAGAGACCCCATCTCCCTGGTCAACCTCTCTTGTGCCTCCCTTGGGAGAGTGATGCACCAGACTGTTCCTGTCCCGGTGATTATCTCAGGAAACCACCGGGAGGAGATGACCTTCTACGTCCTGCCCAACTCTGTGTCGCCCGTTATCCTGGGGTATCCCTGGCTACGCCTCCACAACCCTGTCCTGGATTGGAAGTCAGCCGGGGTGTCGGCATGGAGCACATTCTGCATGGGCACCTGCCTTCAGTCCGCTGCCTGCTCTCCGTCCGTTTCTCTCCCTCCTATGGACGCTGCACCCCCGGACCTGTCTCTGGTGCCCCTGGAATTTCACGACCTGGGTATGGTATTCAGTAAGACCAAGGCCATGTCTCTCCCTCCTCATCGGCCCTATGACTGCGCCATCAACCTCCGCCAGGGGGCACCCTTACCTTCTGGTCGGCTCTACAGTCTGTCGGCGCCGGAGAAGGAGACGATGAACGCCTACCTAAAAGAGTCGCTGAGTGCTGGGATAATCCGCCCATCGTCATCACCCGTGGGGGCAGGGTTCTTCTTCGTTGGAAAGAAGGACGGATCCCTCCGTCCTTGCATTGACTATCGGGCCCTAAATGACATCACGGAGAGGGATCGTTACACCTTGCCCCTCATGGACACCGCTTTCCACTCCCTCCAGGGGGCGACCTGGTTCACCAAGCTGGATCTACGCAGCGCATACCACCTCGTCCGGATCCGGGAGGGAGATGAGTGGAAGACAGCCTTCCGTACCCCGAACGGCCACTTTGAATATCTGGTAATGCCGTTCGGGTTGACCAACGCTCCTGCCGTCTTTCAGCGCCTCATCAACGACGTCCTCCGGGACTTCATCGGCCTCTTTGTGTTCGTCTACCTGGACGATATACTCATCTTCTCCAAGTCCAGGGATGAGCACCAGGTCCATGTGAGGCGGGTCCTCCAAAGGCTGCTGGAGAACCGGCTATACGTGAAGGCTGAGAAGTGCGAATTTTATGCTAGAACAACATCCTTCCTGGGATTCGTCATCGCTCACGACCAGGTGCGTCCAGACCCAGAGAAGGTAAAGGCGGTGGTAGAGTGGCCTACACCTGCGTCGAGGAAACAGGTGCAACAGTTCGTGGGGTTCGCGAACTTCTACCGCCGCTTTGTCCCAAACTTCAGCACCATCGTCGGACCGCTGACCCGCCTCACGTCCCCTAAGGTCCCGTTCCAGTGGACCAAAGAGGCCGCAGCTGCTTTTCAGGCGCTGAAGGCGGAGTTCTCCTCCTCCCGGGTCCTTCGCCAGGTCGACCCCGCGCGGCAGTGCATCGTGGAGGTGGATGCTTCGGACACGGGAGTGGGGACGGTGCTATCCCAGCGGTCGCCTGACGATGGCGCCAAACGGCCCTGCGCCTTCTTCTCCCGGCGCTTGTCCCCGGCGGAGAGAAATTACGACGTGGGGGACAGAGAGCTCCTCGCCATCAAGCTCACGCTGCAAGAGTGGCGTCACTGGCTAGAGGGGGCGGACCTGCCGTTCGTGGTCCTGACGGACCACAAGAACTTGGAATACCTACGATCTGCCAAGCACCTGAACGCCCGCCAGGCGCGTTGGTCCTTGTTCTTCGCCAGGTTCCAGTTTTCCATCACCTTCAGGCCTGGCTCCAAGAACAGCCTGCCCGACGCCCTCTCTAGGCAATTCGCTCCCGAGGAGTCGGAGGACGTGCTCCACACCATCCTGCCCAGGTCGTGCGTCGTGGGAGCCATCTCCTGGGACATAGAGAGCAAGATCCGGAAGGCGCAGGAGGTGGAACCTGACCCTGGCGGCGGACCAGAGGGAAGACTATTCGTGCCATCTGCGGTTCGAGGAGAGGTCATCCACTGGCTACACACCTCCAGGCTCACCTGTCACCCTGGCTCCTCCCGGATGATAGACCTCCTCCAGCGGTCCTTTTGGTGGCCGGGCCTGCGGAGGGATGCTGCCCGCTACGCCCAGGCCTGTCCTATATGTGCCATCAACAAGTCAGGAAATGCCCCTCCAGCGGGCCTGCTCCAGCCCCTGCCCGTCCCTGGCAGGCCCTGGTCGCACATCGCCCTGGACTTTGTCACCGGACTCCCAGTCTCCAACTCCTACGACACCATCCTGACCATCGTGGATTGCTTCTCCAAGGCGGTACACTTCGTCCCCCTGCGAGGTCTCCCTACTGCCCTGGAGACGGCGGACCTCCTCATCCAGCACGTGGTCAGGCTGCATGGGATTCCGGTGGACGTGGTCTCGGATCGAGGGCCCCAATTTTCTTCTGAGGTTTGGAGGTCGTTTTGCAACGCTTTAGGAGCCAAGGTGAGCCTCTCCTCCGGCCATCACCCCCAATCCAATGGGCAGTGTGAGCGGACCAACCAGGAGCTGGAAGCTGCGCTCCGCTGTGTTACGGCATCCAAGCCCACGTCCTGGAGTAACCACCTTGCCTGGGTCGAGTACGCCCATAATACCGCTCGCTCTTCTGCTACAGGGATGTCCCCCTTCAAGGTGTCCCTGGGTTACGACCCCCCGCTGCTCCCGGCGCAGGAGAGTGAGGTAACTGTCCCTTCAGTACGGGCCCGTCTCAGGCAGTTCCGCTCCATCTGGGCGTCAGCGCGCAATGCGCTTTTACGCACGGCGGAGCGCAACAGAACCGTGGCGGACCGGCACAGAAGACCTGCCCCGGCGTACAGAGTTGGGCAACAAGTCTACGTGTCAACCCAGGACGTCACTTTAAAGGGCGAGAGGAGGAAGCTGGCACAGCGCTTTATGGGACCCTACCCCATCACCCGGATCATCAACCCGGTAGCTGTGCGTGTGGCTATTCCCCCCTCCCTCCGCATCCATCCCACCTTCCACGTGTCCAAGGTGAAGCTGGCAGTCTCCAACCCCCTTTGCCCTCCTCCTGCTGCTTAACCCACGCCCCGGATGGTTGGTGGCCATCCGGTCTGGGCCGTCTCTTCCATCCTGGACTCCCGGCGCCGGGGTCGTGGGTTGCAGTACTTGGTGGACTGGGAGGGCTATGGGCCTGAACATCGACAGTGGGTGCACCTGTCGTTTGTGTTAGACCCCTCGCTCATCGCTGATTTCCACCGAGCGCACCCAGAGAAGCCATCGCCAGGAGGCGCTGCTAGAGGGGGGAGTACTGTCATGCCGCGCCGCTCATCAGCGGCGCCACCTGCACGCACACCTGCACATCATCAGCGGCGAGGAATATAAGCCGCCTCGCCCTGAGCTTCGGCCTGAAGCCGTCAGACTTCGCCACTCATCATCGTGAGTCAAACCTTTCCTTCAGCACGACGCTTTTGGTAAGAAGCCCTTACCTCCTTTCTTTCCAGTCTGCTCCCCTGTGCACAGGTGGATTCCTCGGCGGCGGACAACACCTCTCCCTCGCCATTCCTCGCTGCTGCACCGAGCCCTGCAGGTGGCTGTCTTCCGGGTCCCGTCCTTGTGGTGCCAGTCATCTGTCCCTTGCAAGTAAGCTCCTCTCTCGCTCATTCTCCTCCTGTGTTGGTGTGTGCCCGTCACCCTGTGTCCTTGTGCTCTTTCCCATAGGGTTGCCGGCTGTACGGTCTCCTGCCTCTGTGCCCGAAGCAGACGCCGCCACCAATACATTTACATCCCGCAGACACACATCCATTCACCCCTGTTGCTAATAAACTATTTGAACTTCTCTGAGCCTGTGTGTGTGCGTCTCCTGAGCCGTGCGTTATGTCACCCCTGGGCCTCACCACTTCACATGGTTCCGAAATCCGACGGTTCTTGGAGACCGTGCGGCGATTACCGCAGATTAAACAATGCGACAGCGCATGACCGCTACCCAATTCCTCACATTCAGGATTTTTCACTGCATCTGGTGGGTGTGCGCATTTTTTCAAAAATAGACCTGGTCCGCGGTTATCATCAAGTCCCAGTTCAAGCAGAGGACATTCCTAAAACAGCTGTAATAACCCCTTTTGGCCTTTTTGAATTTTTGCGAATGCCTTTCGGCCTCAAAGGCGCTGCTCAAACCTTTCAGCGGATGATGGATGCAGTATTACGCGACCTCCCTTTTGTTCTCGTCTACCTCGACGATATGCTGGTAGCCAGCCCGTCTGAGGAAGAACACGAGCGGCATGTCACTATGGTTTTTCAGAGGCTAGAAGAGCACGGGTTAATAATCAATCCAGCCAAATGCAAATTTGGCGTGTCACAAATTGATTTTTTAGAACACAGAGTTTCTCCGAAGGGGGAAGTCCCACTTCCAGACAAAGTTCACGCGATAAAAAGTTTCCCACGGCCACAAACGGTCAAATCGCTGCAGGAATTTTTGGGAATGGTTAATTTTTACAACCGTTTCCTCCCCCACGCAGCTCAGCTCATGCAGCCCCTATATGACGCGCTCAAAAAACAAAAAGCTTCCAACGCGGTCGAATGGACCCCGGAGCGCGAACATGCCTTCGCGGAAGTAAAAAGCGCCCTAGCTAATGCCACATTGTTGGTTCACCCCGATCCCTCGGTCCGCATTGCGCTAACCACACACGCTTCGGACCTAGCTATAGGGGCAGTTGTAGAACAACATGTCAGCGGAATCTGGCAACCTTTGGCATTCTTCAGCAAATCGCTAAACCAAACCGAGCGTAAATACAGCACTTTTGACAGGGAGCTGCTGGCGCTTCATTTATCCATCCGCCACTTCCAGTTCTGGTTAGAAGGGCGGAGTTTCACGGCTTTTGTAGACCACAAACCACTCACCTTTGCTATGGCTAAAATTTCCGAACTGTGGTCAGGCAGGCAACAAAGACAGCTGGCTGCGATTTCAGAGTTCACCACAGACATTCGACATGTGGCAGGCAAACTTAACGTGGTAGCAGACTGCCTCTCTCGCGCTGTGACATCGTCAGAGCACGAGGAGACAGATTATACTACCTCAGCCGTGGAACTCTTCACCAACGCGGACACATACGCGGCCCCAATCCATGCAGGGATAGATTATGCAGCCATGGCAGAGGAACAAAGTAGTGACGCGGACGTGCGCGCACTCTTGTCTGGACCAACAGGGTTAAGGCTGGAGGAAAGGGGTTTACGCAACGGTGTGCCCCCCCCTAATATGCGATATCTCAACCGGCTGACCTCGCCCGTTAGTCCCAGCTGCATGGCGCCGCCGTATTTTCGACTCAATTCACTCCCTCGCGCACCCAGGTGTGCGCGCCTTGGTTAAAATGGTCGCCGAAAAGTTTGTGTGGCCAGGCCTGCGCAAAAACATAAAAGAATGGGCAAAAACTTGCATTTCTTGTCAGCGCCCCAAAATACACAAACACACAAAAACTCCTCTGGAGCCTTTTCCAATCCCTGCTAGAAGGTTCGACCACGTTCATGTCGACCTCGTGGGACCACTACCTTCCTCCCAAGGTTTCACACATCTGTTAACAATGATAGACCCGCACCACGCGCTGGCCAGAGGCAGTCCCTCTGGCGTCAACCACAGCGGAGGAAGTCGCTCGCGTTTTTTTTGACAAACTGGGTGGCACGTTTCGGCATCCCATCGGACATCACGTCCGATAGGGGGTCTCAATTTGTCTCGGAGCTTTGGTCAGCCATGTCCAGCAGCTTAGGGGCAACAATTCACCGCACCACCGCTTATCACCCTCAGGCTAATGGGTTATGCGAGCGTTTTCACAGATCTTTAAAGGCCGCCCTCAGAGCCTCACTAACGGATACAAATTGGGTAAATAAACTTCCCTGGGTTTTATTGGGGTTGCGTGCTGCACCCAAAGAGGATCTAGATGCCTCTCCAGCAGAATTAGTTTTTGCACAACCTCTCAGGCTCCCAGGTGAATTTTTACCAGAGAACCCAGAGCCAGGGCATCTTCCAGCCCCGAGGTTTTTAGGCAGCAACGGACCGGACTCTCTCCCCGGTCCGGCTCATCACTCTTTTCCACGGGTTTTTGTCCCACAAGCTTTAAAGAACGCTGAATTCATTTTTGTTAGGCATGAAGCTTTAAAACCAACTTTCCGCCCAGCATACGATGGGCCATTCAGAGTGCTGGAACCTGGTGATAAACACTTCATGCTTGATTTTGGGGATAGAAAAGAAACAGTCAGCATTGACAGACTTAAACCTGCCTTCTTGTTGAAAGACGAGCCTGCACGGTTGGCGAGAGCACCTCGGAGAGGTAGACCCCCCAAGAGAAAAGACTCAGCCCCCCTGCAGGGAACAAATAATCACTCTCCTTCCCAAGCTGCAGATTCCTTACAGGAAGGTCCCAGCAGGACGCCCAAGCGGACTCACAGCAGTTTCGGGAGAAGATTAAAACCCAGACGGCACAGAGACTGATACAAACTACTCAACAGTTGTTCACTAATTGTGCTGTAACAGTTTAGGACTGACTTGTGATTTTACTATGCTGTTATGATTACCACTGAACTCTCTTAGGAGCATGGCTGCTGGAAAGTTTCTTCTGTGGCAAGAGGTGTAGCAGTTAGTATGTCATAATAATTATCTTAAACTGTGAATTTTTCTATTGTCCTTTTCTTAGTCGTTTGGGGGGGCTGTGGTCTATATTTATCATATATTCCATAACCTACATATGTTGAAGCATGTGAGAATGTTTGGTGATTACATATGTAAGGCAACTTCACACCTCAGAACAGGACAAAGAGATCTCAACCGCCAGTGAGGATCAAAGAGTTTCCCAGGCACTGCAGTGGAGACCGGAGGAGCTGCCCTGACCCCCCAGGGCCATGAGGAGGAGTACGAAGACAATGGGGGGATTAAGATAATGAGGGATGTCAGCTTTGGATATGCATGTCTTTTGTTATGTGCAAGTATAAGTTCTGAGAGCCGGAGGTGTTCGGTCTCTTTTTCCTTCTTCTGCTGCTGCACTAGGATGAGACTTGTTAGAGGAGCTGATAATAAACTTTGGTTTATATATCACATCGCCTCGTTCTTCCAAGCTCTTCTACAGAATGAATCTTTATTTCGGATAGATTAAAAGTACAGGTTAAAAGAAACTGAATAATACTATAACAAAGGGGGAAAGAAAATCCAACAAGGTCAAATTAGACAGTAACTCCTCTGATTATACAGTTCAACATAAGTTATTCGAAATGGGTGATGGCTGAAGCCGCAGCTTATATTGCCCACCCATATTCCATCCAAGAATTCAAAAGAAAAACAAAACAAGAGCGATTACAATTCAGAACAAACTAAGACAAAATGTGACAAAAAACTAAGCTACAACACAACGCAGGCTGGATATGACAATCCTTATGTGATTTTACATGTCATCTTGTATGTTTGGAGTATTTCTTCCTTTAGTTTTTGTTTAAATTGTCCAAGCGTTGTACATGATTTTAATTCAGGTCCAAAATCGTTCCATAATCTGACTCCTTGCACTGAAACACAGTGTTGCTTGGTGGTAGTTCTCACTGAAGGTTTTTGAAATATACATGTTCCTCTGAAATGATATTGTTTCTCCCTTATTTGGAACAACTTTTGGACATTTGCGGGCAGTGATAGATTCTTCACTTTAAACATTATTACTGCAGTTTTAAAGTCAACCAGATCTTTCAACTTGAGAGCTTTTAATTTAAGAAAAAGTGGGTTTGTTGGTTCCCTGTAAGCAGCTTTGTTTATTATTCTAATTGCTCTCTTCTGAAGCATAAAGACTGGATATATGTTTGTTTTATATGTATTTCCCCATACTTCAGTACAATATGTCATGTATGGGAGTATTAATGAATGATACAAGGTATATAGTGTGGGTTGATTCAGCAAATATTTCACTCTGTGTAGTATTGCAATTGATTTGGATATTTTACCTTTAATATAATTAATATGTGACTTCCAACACAGTTTATTATCAATTATTACTCCAAGAAATTTAGTTTCGGATACCCTTTCAATCTCTACACCATTTACACTGAGTTTAGATACTAAGTTGTTGTGATGGTTGTTAAAAACTATAAATTTTGTCTTACTTAAAATGAGCGTTAATTTGTTTGAATCAAACCACAGTTTAAGCTTTCCTAATTCCTTTCCGAGTGTATCCAAAAGTTGTTCCAAATTGCTTCCACTGCGTAATAGATTAGTGTCATCGGCAAACAATATTAAGTCCATTTTTTCTGAAACTTTACATATCGTATATCATTTATATACATATTGAATAACAATGGCCCCAAAACTGAACCCTGTGGGACTCCACAAGTAACCTTCAGTAACTGTGAGTTTTTGTTACCAACACATACAGTACATACTGATATCTATTCTTTAAGTAACTACATAACCAGGACAGTGCTACCCCTCTAATACCACAATTTTGTAGTTTCTTTAATAATAAATTATGATCCACTGTATCAAATGCTTTTTTAAGATCCAGGAATACCCCAACTGAATATTCTTTATTTTCAATGGCAGTTGATATTTTTTCTAAAAATTCCATTAGAGCAAATGCAGTTGTCCTGTTGTGTCTGAACCCATATTGCTGCTCACACAATAAATTATTCTTCAGTATGAAGTTGTCAATTCTCTCATAGAATATTTTTTCAAGTATCTTGGAAAATTGCGGCAATAGTGAAATTGGTCTATAGTTTGAGAATTCCCCTCTGTCACCTGTCTTGTATATCGGAATTACTTTAGCTATTTTCATTGCATTGGGAAATATACCTGTTTGGAGAGACAGGTTACAGATATATGTCAGTGGTTTCACTAAGCATTCAATAATAGTTTTGACTAAGAGCATGTCAATACCATCACAGTCCGTAGATGTTTTACTTTTAAACGATTTAACAATTTCAATGACCTCTCTCTCGTCTGTGTTCTTTATGAAAATGGAGTCTTTTATAGCAGTGTTTTTGCTTATTGTATCACCTGTAGGCGCCGTAATGAGTATTTCTCGAGCCAAATTAGGACCAATGTTAACAAAAAAGTTATTAAATTCGTCTGCAGGTGAAACTGCATTCACACTCTGAGTCTTTTTATTATTTTTTGAAAAATCGGTTGGGTAGCTTGTATTTCTGTTTTTATTTCCAAGAATACTGTTAAGTATTGTCCATGTATTTTTAATATTGTCTCTGTTTTTCTCCAGTTCTTTACTGTAATAGTCTCTCTTACTACATCTTATTATATATGTTAACTTATTTTTGTATGTTTTATACCGCTGCTCTGCTTCTTTTGTCCTTTTCTTTAGGAAAGCTTTATATAATAAATTTTTCTTTTTACACGCCTTTTGTAATCCTTTGGTTAACCATGGCTTATCGGCAAATTTATGTTTAAGCTTTTTCTTTACTAATGGACAATTTTTTTTCATAAAGACTGGTTACAATGTTTATAAATGTGTCATAGGCTTCATTTACATCTGATACATAGACTTCTGTCCAGTCTTGCTTCAGCAAGTCCTCTTTAAAAGAACTGATTGCATTTTGTGATTTGTATCTGAACAATTTTAAAATTTTTTCTGTATTGGCCCCCGTGTGGCCATGGATAAGTGCAAAGGTTGGCAAGTGGTCACTTATATCATTTATCAATAATCCACTTTCTATTTTCTTATCAATAATATTAACAAACAGGTTGTCAATAAGTGTAGCAGTGTGAACTGTGATTCTACTGGGATGTGTTATTGTGGGATATAGACTCATGCTGTACATAGAGTTCATGAACTCTGTAATTACATTTTGTTGATATGGATTTAGTAGATCAATATTGAAATCTCCACAAATTACTACCATTTTCTTACTAGTAATATTATTGTACAGCTCGACTAATTTATCTCTGAATGTCTCAATGCAAGTTCCCGGCGTTCTATATATACAACTTATAATTAGATTTTTTGTTTTATCTTGGTCAATCTCAGTAACACATTCCAAAATCCCTGGTAGTGCAAAGGACATTCCATTTACAAGCTTTCACCTATACAGGTCATCAATATACAGTGCAACACCACCACCCTTTTTTTGAGATCTGTTAATATGAAACATCTGATATCCCTCTATTGCCATCAGGGGAGCCTGCTCTTCATTAAGCCAAGTTTCAGAGACTGCGATAGCTGTAAATTTTCTGTCTAGCTGTTTTAAATAGTCCTGAATCTGTGGAAAGTTTTTGTTAAGACTTCTGCTGTTGAAGTGTATTATTGATAGTTTACCATCTAGTTGCATTTGACTTTTGAATTGCTTTTCAGTGTAATATTCACAATGGTTACGATTATTATTGAAAAAGTGGTTATCAGGATCAATATCATTCTCCATCTCTTGTAGTTTATGTTCAGCATAATGGCATATTTTCAGAGTTTGAGTTTCCTCACTCTGTGTCAAATGACTTCCTCCAACTGGGGATAATTGATGTCTACTCAAGTCAGTCATAAGTTTTTTTGTTTGTTTTGCTTATTTTTTTTTTAAAGTACACTGACATGGTATGTCAAAAGAACTATTCTTGCCGTGTGTGTGGATATGGATTATCATTGTCTCTTAATTTTCTTATCAGTGTTCATCTGTATTTATTTCAGTCAGTAACATCTCTGATCATTATGCTCTTTGCTTGCTCAGGTGTTCCATTTAGTTTGATCCAAACTCTACAATTTCTTGTCCATGTTGCCTGTATCTTACTTTGTCTTTTCAGCATCCGTGCTTGCCGTGCTATTTCAGCATTTGTTTTTGTTAGGTGTTCATTTAGGTAAACTTCTGTTCCCCGGAGCTTTCTGGCCTGCCTCAGTATGTCATTCTTTACCCTTCTGTTCATAAAGCGCATCACAATTGATTTCTTTGTTTTATTATCTTTTCTGGGTAGAGCATAACAGGCTGAAATTGCATTTGCTTCGACCTTTATATCTCTACTATCAAGGAACTGAAGCAACTGGTTTTCCAGGGAGACTGATTCACTTGTGGGAGCCTCCTCACCCCTCAGTCCTGTTGTAGCATGAGCGTATGATTGATATTTGATGTCTAGTCCACTTATAATTAGATCATCCATACGAGAACATTGTTCAAGATCCTCGACGCATCGCTCCAAGTCCGTAATTTTTTTGTCTTTTTCCTGAATTGTTAATTTTAATTCTCGGACTTCTTCCATTAGGCCTAATATTTTGGCCTGCTGGCTAACCATTTTGGTCACTTCTTCTGACAAGAAGTTCAGAGATTTTTTGATCTCTTCCATTTCCTCCTTCTTTGGTGGCATTTTTACTGACCTGTTTATAGTAAAACAATCTCTGCTGGTGTCGCCGGTATCCGATCCGACCAACCTCGAATCCAGCTGGGCCTCAGCTAGCCCCCTCCGCTGCTAGTCCCGCTGCTTACCGCCGCCGTAACCGAGCTCCTGTCCAGCCGGGATACCGGCAGCTCCTCCACCGAGTCCCGCCGCACACCGCCGCTGTAGCCGAGCTCCGATCCTGCTTCTGTCCGGCTGGGGTCCCGGTAGATCCTCCGCTGAGCCCCGCCACCTACTGCCGTCTGCCTCAGTAGTTCCTCCGCTGAGCCCCGCCGCTGTAACTGGGCTCCGACTCAGGCTCTTGTCTGGCTGGGGCCCCGATGGTCCTCCACTGGTCCCCGTCTCCCACCACCGCTGCACCCGAATTCCGATCCGGCTCCCGTCCAACTGTTGCCTCGGTTAGTTCCTCCGGCGAGCCCCAATCACCGGGGACAGAGTCGCTTCGTGTCGGTGTTAGGTGCTACAACTAGCGTTAGCATAGCAAACGCTTCGGGTAAAGCGTAGCAGCGAACCACAAAAAGAAACACTAATCAGTTTACTCACAGTGCCCGGTGAAAGGCGATTAAGATAAGCCTTTATTATTAAGATAAGATAAGCCTTTATTAGTCCCACAATGGGGAAATTCCAGGATTGCAACAGCACAGGGATAGCAACACTCAGAGCAACAATCAGAAGGTAAGAAAAAACAACATCTAGTAAACATATGTCCATATTACTATAAATGTATATATATAGACACACAGTGCAGAGCATTATGGTTGGTTGGTGAATGTGCAGCAGAAAGTCTAAGCTCTCTCTCCGTGGATGCGGCGGGCCAGCTGGAAGTCTTTGGGCATGATGGTGACCCCCTTAGCGAAGAAGAGACCACCAGGTGGGCCTCGCTGGTCTCCTGCAGAGCCATGACGGCGAAGCTCAGGAAACGCAGGACAGTCTTGAAGTCCTGAGCGATCTCCCTCACCAGGCGCTGGACGGGCAGCTTACGGATGAGCAGCTCCGTGGATTTCTGGCAGCGACGGATCTCTCTCAGAGCCACTGGCCTGTGACGGCGAGGCCTCTTCACTCTGCCGGTGGCCGGAGCGCCTCTCCGAGCAGCCCTGGTGGCTAGCTGTCTCCTGGGGGGCTTCTTCCTCCAGTAGATTTTACGGGCGGTCTGCTTGGTTCTTGCCATCGCTCTTTATTATTCTGTCTTATATTTCTTGCACGCCGCCTAAACTCCAGCCCGGCACCCGCGTCGTTTTTGCTACAGCTCCCGGTATGTCGAGTTTCCCATTAGCACCGGGCGGCGGCCAAGTGCTAGCTAGCACTAGCTCCTCCCCGCTGTAGCGTCTCCCGCTGCAAACCGTGGCTCCGTCCGCCGACCCGGGAGACCCCCGGGGCGATCCGTGCGTCCGTGATATATATACAGAGTGAAAGGTGTAGAAAGAAGAAGGAAGATTAAAAAAAAGGCTGTTGCAACGGGCAGCCTACTCGTGTGGCGCCACCGGTCCGGCGGAACCGGAACCGGAAAGGGGATTAAAGGGGTATTTCAACGAAGGTGGAAATTCAGCCCGTGCGTATGTGTCACAAATGCTGATCGCTGTTGGTTAGTTATTTTAGTGGCAAAATCAGCAACTTTGTCTCAGCACTGAAAAAGTGTGACCATCCCGGCCGTCCATGTTGCTTCCGATTCACATATGATTCACATAATTCACATATTAAACTTGTCTCTAATACTGCCTTCTATCATTTGCATAATATTGTCAAGATTAGGAGCATCTTGTCTCAGAGTGATGCTGAGAAACTAATCCGTGCTTTTCTTAGCTCTAGATTAGATTGTTGTAACTCTTTATTATCAGGTTGTCCTAAAACATCTTGAAAAAGTCTTCAGCTGATCCAAAATGCTGCAGCAAGAGTTTTAACAGGTACTAGAAAGAGAGATGTCTCCGGTTCTGGCCTCCCTTCATTGGCTTCCCATAGAGTTTAGAATTAAGTTTAAAATCCTTCTACTGACTTACAAAGCTCTAAAAAATCAGGCCCCTTTTTATTTAAAAGATTTGATACTACCCTGTTATCCTAACAGAGCATTATGTTCCCAAAATGCAGGATTACTTGTGATACCTGGAATCTCCAAAAGTACAATGGGCAGCAGAGCCTTCAGTTATCAAGCTCCTCTCTCGTGGAACCAGCTGCCAATCTGGATTCAGGAGTCAGACTCGATCTCTGTTTTTAAGAATAGGGTTAAAACCTTCCTTTTTGATATAGCCTATAATTAGGGTGGGATCTTGTGCTCCTGACATCCCCCCTTCCCCCCCAGTTATGCTGCTAATAGGTTTAGACAGCCGGGGGACTTCCAACAATGCACTGGGCTTAAAGTCCTCGGATGGTGACATTTTTTTATTGAACCAATAAACTGATTGTATGAAAATATTCTATTCTGGCCATTCCCGTGATTTAATATGTGTCACCAGCCTCCATAAATGACTTTATTTGGTAATAGCCCATCTTTCACTTAGTGAGGCTGCAGTACCGCCATCTGTCGATAGGGGCAGGCAGCAGTGACGTCAGCTCAGGAAGAAGTGAGGGTGATATTGCCTGCCTGTGCTGTGAGCCTCATCAGAGAAACATTCCCATCGGATCACTACAAGGGATTTTGCCTACCAAGATTAGATTTGTGTGTTTATTGAGTTTATTAATGTTCATGTCAATTTTATAATTCTAATATTTCAGCATTCATCAAAGTTGCATGTCATATACATTTGAATAATTTTTCTACCATTTTATGGTATAAAATTCGGGTTCAATTTGGCACTCTATGTGGTGGGAACTCTGGCTTGTACAGAGTGCCACTGCTCCCATAAGTGGGTTGGATCAACCAAGGTTTTGTTGAACAGAGTATTCATCAGATCATCCACATATTCTGAAAAAAAATATATTCAATAAAAATTAGACATCCATTTGACTACAGTATGAAATACAAATTTGACCCAAATTAACATAATTTGATAAAAGCTATGAAATGTGAAAGTTGAATGAAGACCAACCCTCCACCCACTGTAAATATCATATACAAGCCTAGAAAATGATACTAATATTTCTTATACTCCCCGAAAGTTGGATTAACTTTCTTTGCTTGCAGTGTATATCCGCCTTTTTTGAATTTTGGGTACCTGATGATGAAGACCGGCTCACCATCACGATTCTGTGCCTGCTTGCGGCCTGCATTTTCATTAAAGTGCATTGCAGCTAAACAAAGTCTGTAATTAGAATATTATCACAATGATTTATTTTTGGACATATAAGTGATCTGTCTATCAGCAGAAACTCTATGTAACTGGCACTGTTATTATAATTGCATTTCATATTTTTGGTCACATATTGCATCTCCTCACCTTGTCAACATTCCAAGGAATGAGAAGTGTACACTCTTTGGTGCAAAATGAATAATCAGACTGTGGAAAGCCTCCACATTTGAAGTTTGCTGCCCTGGACTCAGCTTTCGCACATCCCTGAGAACCCGTGTTTTGTTGATCATATCAACAACTTTTTCACAGCCCTTTGTCCCTGAAATAAATAAATTGTAGGTGTGAGATATGTGACCAAAAATGATGAAAATCAATGGGATAATAATTTTTATATATATATATAATACATGCACTGTTGTTTCATTGTGTGAAACTGTTTTTTGTGTTAGGTTGCAGTCTCTCAGGAGCTGCGGGATCGTATGTAGTGCTCGCATCTTTGTATTTGTACTACGCAGGTGTGCGCGCAGCTGAAGCCGCTGATGAGCGGCGAGTCGTGACACAAATTGCATCTTATTCTCGAAATCGCTGTCAACGAAATGTCTACTGCACATGTTGGGTGAGTTACCGACATCATTCCAATTTTTTCGCGTTTTCTGAACGAATTTCACCCATTCCGTTCTGATTTTCCCAAGGACGGGAAATTCAAAAACACTCACCGCATGCTCCGCTGGTATAACGTCGCACCCGTAGACAACACAACGCCAAACCATAATTAATTCAATTCCTGAAATCCTAATCTTAATAAATAATCTATTTGTAATCCACAAGTACTCCGAGAAATATCCGTATTCGCCGATTTTAAAACGTAAACAACAAACAATGTCCGCCGAGCGTGTGCGTGTCTCTCCCTGTGATGATGTCACACAGTCAGTGGCCATTTTAGCCGCTGATCGCTCGGCTGAGTCAGACAGCTCTCAAGGACAGCGTACTTCAAGAGCGCATTGTCACCTTATGCGACATTTGTTGATACCAAAACATGTGCGGTTCATATTAGCTCGTCTCACACAAAAATTTAAGATATGATTTAACGATATTGAATTTTCGTCCGGCCGACGCCTTTAACTCCTTTCTTCACTCTCAATGAAACATTTTTGCTGGTCATTAACATCTGTTTGTTCTCTTTCATAGATTGAGTCCCCGTCGTGCTGTTTGCTCTCCACATGTCTGTTCTTTTCTTCTTCTTCATCCCCTCACCCCCCAGCCAGTCGCAGCAGATGACTGCCCCTCCCTGAGCCTGGTTCTGCTGGAGGTTTCTTCCTGCTAAAAGTGAGTTTTTCCTCTCCACCGTTGCGTAAGTGCTTGCTCACAGGGGCTTGCCTGATTGCTGGGGTCTTTCTGCAATTGTGGGGTTTCCCCTACAGTTGAAAGTGCTATGAGATGACTGTTGTTGTGAAATGGCACTATATAAATAAAGTTGAATTGAACTGAATTGAATTGAATTAAACTGAAAAACAGGAGGGCCAACATCCTGGCAAACAAATTTAGGCTCCACCTTCCTGTTGTTGCTTTTTTATCTTTAAACACCTGTGTGGCAGATGAAAATTATTCTCAGAGGTGGAACAATTTCTTTTAGAGATTGAACTCTAAACCTTAGGTATTTTATCACCTTTAGTGGGAATTTTGATGTTGTTAGCTTAAGCTAATGGTACTGGTATTGCAATGCATATTGGTGATATACGTAGCAATGTATATTGTGGTTGTGTCAGCAGACAGCGTCTCAGTCAGGAGGCAGTGGTTAGACACAAGAGAACAATAGGCAGGGACCTCATGGGGAGTTGGCAGGAAGAGAGAGCTGGGGGTTTAAGGAGAATGTATGGTGGAGGTGAAATGTCATGCAGAGGTGAGATGATCTGTGGAGTTTTAAGGGATGAAACCTGGTTTGGCTATTCAGTGCTTTCTGTGTATGATGTTGTGAGAGTGTGAATAAACTTCGTCTGACCGTAACTTGGCCTCATCATTTCCACGCTCTCCACACTGGTGACCCTGGACATATTATGGAACACCAGGCAAGAACCCCGGAGTCGGCCCGGACGGGAAGCCCCAGCAACGCGGCAGGCATCCCACAGACGGCCCGGACGGGAACCCCCAGCAACACGTGTGCTGTTGCAGTCAAGCTACCGGACTTTTGGCAGCACAACCCGCACTCTTGGTTCCACCACACCGAGGCCCAGTTCGCCCTCCAGGGAATAACAACAGACGACACCAAGTTTTTCCATGTGGTTGCAGCACTGGACGCTCACACAGCTCAGCAGGTAGCGAGCCTGCTTGACCAGCCCCCAGCCCACGGCAGATATGAGGCTCTCAAAGCTGCGCTGATTCGGCGCTACACGCTCTCGGACTGTGAGAGAGCAGAGAGGCTCCTGAGATGTTCCGAGTCAGGAGATGGTTCGGCCGTCGATCTGATGGAGAAGATGTTGACATTAATGGGCATGAACGACGGGCATTTTCTGTTTGCCCACCTCTTCCTCCGGAACCTTCCAACAGAGGCGAGAGCGGTCCTGTCCAATTTGCCGCTGCTGTCCGCGCGTGACTACCGTGCGCTAGCCCAGGAGGCAGACCGGATCATCCTCACCACCAGAGCGCTCACAGTGAACGCAGTGGCGTCAGAACCCAGCGAGACGACCAGAGGAGGCGAGGAGCCACCGACGGTAGCAGCAGCGGGGGTCAAGGAGAGCCAGGGAGACACGCTCTGCTTCTACCACCGCCGTTTTGGAGGGAATGCACGCAGATGTATGCCACCATGCCAATTCAAGCGCTCGGGAAATGCCAGAGCCGGCAGTCGGTAGCAGCTGCGACCGCCGGCGAAGAGAACAAGCTGCTCTACGTGACGGACTCGCGCTCAGGGAGGCGTTTCCTTGTAGACACCGGAGCCCAGAAGAGCATCATCCTGCCGGCCTACGCTGACCGGCTGGCAGGACCCAGCGGCCCCGGGCTGGTAGCAGTAAACGGCTCGGACATTAAGACCTTTGGTGAGAGAACACTGGCTTTATCTCTACATGGCCGCACATACGAGTGGACTTTTGTCATAGCAGCACTGAGTTTCCCGATCCTGGGAGCTGATTTTCTGTGTGCGCATGGTTTATTAGTTGATGTTGCTAACAGGCGCCTGGTTAATGCACTGTCCTTTGACTCTCTCCCCGTACAGCTCGAGGGACCGGGCCAGTAACACAAGCCAACGTCACAGCTCCAGGCGGTAAGTTCCACACACTGCTCACTCAGTTCCCAGCACTCACGGTTCCGACCTTTTCAGCGGCCATCGCTAAACACGGGGTGGAGCACTTTATCACCACCACTGGGCCGCCTGTTTTCGCACGACCTCGGCGCTTGGATGCAGCTAAACTAGCCATAGCGCACAAGGAGTTTGCCAACCTGGAAAGGTTGGGCATCATCAGGCAATCAAACAGCCCATGGGCATCCCCGCTACACATGGTCCCTAAGGCTGAGGGATCGTGGCGACCGTGCGGCGACTTCCACAGGTTGAATAACGCCACAGCACACGACCGCTACCCGATTCCCCACATTCAGGATTTTTCCGTTCACCTCGCCAGAGCGCGCATTTTTTTCTAAAATAGACCTGGTCTATGGTTACCACCAGGTCCCAGTGCGCGCTGAGGACATACCCAAAACAGCGGTAATAACTCCGTTCGGCTTGTTCGAGTTTCTGCGCATGCCTTTCGGATTAAAAGGAGCGGCACAGACATTCCAGCGCATGATGGACGCGGTGCTGCGCGATCTCCCGTTTGTGTTCGTCTACCTGGATGATATCTTGGTAGCCAGCGCGTCCGAAGACGAACACGTAACCCACCTCAGGACGGTTTTCCAGAGGTTGGAGGAACACGGGTTAATAACCAACCCGGCGAAGTGCCAGTTTGGCGTGACGGGGATTGATTTTTTGGGGCACCGCGTCTCACTGGAGGGAGCAATACCCTTGCCCGACAAAGTGCGCGCTGTGGCGAACTTCCCCCGGCCTCAGACAGTCATGGCGCTGCAGGAATTTTGGGGGATGGTTAATTTTTATAACCGTTTCCTCCCCTGCGCAGCTCAGCTCATGCAGCCACTGTACGCCACGCTCAAGAGACGGAAACCCGCAGATGGAGTCGAATGGACTCCAGAGCGAGAGCGGGCGTTCTCTGAGGTGAAAGCAGCTCTGGCAAACGCCGCACTGTTGGCCCACCCAGACCCGGCGGCCCGGATAGCGCTCACTACCGACACCTCAGACGTGGCCATAGGGGCCGTCGTGGAGCAACGTGTTGCCGGTTCTTGGCAGCCACTCGCTTTTTTCCGCAGGGCTTTGCGCGACAGTGAGCGTAAATACAGCAAGTTCGACAGAGTTTCTGGCTCTCCACCTGGCCATACGCCACTTCCAGTTCTGGCTGGAAGGGCGCAGCTTCACCGCGTTAGTGGACCACAAGCCGCTGACATTCGCGATGGCCAAGGTTTCGGAACCATGGTCGGGCCAGCAGCAGAGACAGCTGGACGTGATCTCTGAGTTTACGACCGATATTCAACATGTGTCGGGTAAACTGAATGTGGGGGCGGACTGCCTCTCGCGCGCAGTATTGGCCCCGGTCTGTGTAGGGATAGACTAGAAAAGCACTCGGAGAGTGCAGACCTCCGCCAAGCACCACAGTTCCCCCCATACAGTGTTTGTGTGTACGTTTTCAGATTCCTTGACCATGAACACATATGACTAGCAATTTGAATGACAATGATATGATTAGTGGTTCAGTAGTTCTTCACGAAAATGACATTTTCCGTAATGGCGGCCACAGTTCCCCCCATACAGTGTTTGTGTGTACGTTTTCAGATTCCTTGACCACGAAAACATATGACTAGCAATTGGATTGACAATGATAGGATTAGTGGTTCAGTAGTTCTTCACGAAAATGACATTTTCCGTAATGGCGGCCACAGTTCCCCCATACAGTGTTTGTGTGTACGTTTTCAGATTCCTTGACCGCAAAAACTTATGACTAGCAATTGGACTGACAATGATAGGATTAGTGGTTCAGTAGTTATTGAGGAAAATGGCATTTTCCGTAAAGGCGGCCACAGTTCCCCCCATACAGTGTTTGTGTGTACATTTTCAGATTCCTTGACCACGAAAACATATGACTAGCAATTGGATTGACAATGATAGGATTAGTGGTTCAGTAGTTATTCAGGAAAATGGCACTTTCCGTAATGGCAGCCACAGTTCCCCCCATACAGTGTTTGTGTGTACGTTTTCAGATTCCTTGACCACGAGAAGATATGACTAGCAATTGGATTGACAATGATAGGATTAGTGGTTCAGTAGTTATTCAGGAAAATAGCATTTTCCGTAATGGCGGCCACAGTTCCCCCCATACAGTGTTTGTGTGTACGTGTTCAGATTCCTTGACCATGAGAACATATGACTAGCAATTGGATTGACAATGATAGGACTAGTGGTTCAGTAGTTATTCACGAAATTGGCATTTTCCGTAATGGCGGTTTTCTTCTGGACGGTGATCCGGATCACCACCCAAATTTAATCAGTTCTTCCTTGTACCATTTCCAACAATGCCTGAAAGTTTCATTGAAATCCGTCCAAAACTTTTTAAGTTATCTTGCTAACCAACAGACAGACAAACAGACAAACAAACAGACAGACAGACAGACAAACAGACAAACCCCGGCAAAAACATTACCTCCTTGGCGGAGGTAATTATACAGCCATGGCCGCAGAGCAGATTAGAGATACGGACGTGCGCGCGCTCCAGTCTGGACCAACAGGGTTAAGGCTGGAGAGCAGAGTGCTGCAAGACGGCAGCCCCCCCCCAATCTGCGACGTCTCCACGGGACACCCGCGCCCGGTGGTCCCGGTCGCGTGGCGCCGCCGCATATTTGAGTCAGTTCACGCTTTGGCGCACCCAGGAGTGTGCGCGTCAGTCAAAATGGTGGGAGCGAAATTCGTGTGGCCAGGCCTGCGCAAACAAGTGAAAGAGTGGGCTGCAGCCTGCGTAGCGTGCCAACGAGCCAAAGTGCACAGACACACCAAGGCTCCTTTGGAGCCGTTTAGGATACTGGCTAAAAGATTCGACCATGTTCACGTGGACCTCGTGGGCCCCCTCCCGCCGTTGCAGGGGTGCACGCACCTTCTGACAGTGGTGGACCGCACCACACGCTGGCCAGAAGCAGTCCCACTGGCGGCAACCACGCCCGTGGACATGGTGCGCACTTTTTTGACAGCATGGGTGGCGCGTTTTGGAATCCCGTCGGACATCACGTCTGATAGGGGCCCTCAGTTTGTTTCCGAACTTTGGTCCGCGATGGCCCGCAGCCTGGGTGTTGCAATTCACCGCACAACCGCGTACAACCCACAGGCACATGGGTTATGCGAGCGTTTTCACAGGTCACTGAAAGCAGCACTCAGGGCTTCGTTGACGGATGCAAATTGGGTTGACCGGTTACCGTGGGTTTTATTGCGGTTGCGTTCCACACCAAAAGAGGATTTGGAGGCTTCCCCGGCTGAGCTTGTTTTTTCTCAGCCACTGTGGCTGCCCGGGGAATTTTTGCCAGATAATCCCGCACCAGACAGCTGCACGTCTCAGCGTTTGCAGCGTAGTGCAGACATAGGCACGCTGCCCGGCCCGGCCCACCACTGTTTCCCACGTGCTTTTGTTTCAAAAACTTTGAAGAACACGGCGTTCGTGTTCGTCAGAAACGATGCCCACCGCCCGCCATTGCGCGCACTCTATGATGGCCCGTTCAGAGCGCTGGAAACAGGGGACAAGCATTTTTTGTTAGACTTGGGGGGGGGGGGGGGGCGTCGGGAGAAAATATGCATAGACAGACTTAAGCCCACCTTTGTAGTGGCGGACGAGCAAGTGCTGCTGGCTCAGACCCCTCGGCGTGGAAGACCCCCACTGAGAGCTCCCCAGGCAAACGATTCATCAGGACAGCCACACGGGCAGAGCAAAGTCCCCCCCCCTCCCCTTGGCCCACCCACAGTCAGACACACGTCCAGCAGCCCCCCGCCGGCACAGAGACCCCCGTGACAGCAGATATGGGAGGAGACTGAAGCCCAAAAGACGTGCTGACTGAAACTCTGTCTGGGGGGGGGGGGGGTGATTATGGCGATGCATATTGGTGATATAGCAATGTATATTGTGGTTGTGTCAGCAGACAGCGTCTCAGTCAGGAGGCAGTGGTTAGACACAAGAGAACAATAGGCAGGGACCTCATGGGGAGTTGGCAGGAAGAGAGAGCTGGGGGTTTAAGGAGAATGTATGGTGGAGGTGAAATGACATGCAGAGGTGAGATGATCTGTGGAGTTTTAAGGGATGAAACCTGGTTTGGCTATTCAGTGCTTTCTGTGTATGATGTTGTGAGAGTGTGAATAAACTTTGTCTGATCCTAACTTGGCCTCATCATTTCCATACTCTCCACACTGGATGTTTTGTGTGTACTATTTGAAAATAGTAAGTTGATTTAAATTGATTAGATTTTACAGTATTTTGAGATTAGCTTCAGGGATTATTTGATTTTAATTTGACCCCTTTTCTTTTGGAAGTTTTGATGTCGTTAACTGATTGGTTTGGAGAAATGTGACCGAGTGTACCTGAGGCTAATAGTTAGTTTGTGGAGCATGTAAATGAAGAGGCAGATTTGTCTCAGACGATTTATTACACACTCTCACATCTCAAGTATAGACAGAATGACATTCCAGCAGAAACTCCTCTCTTAAATATCATGGCATTCTTCTAGCATTTTCTAACACACAAAAGATGACCTTTGCGTCACATTACATTCAACCCCCTCATCCTTAACACCTCCCTGTTATCTCAGTAGGAAACCCCTGCTCTTTGTTCCCACTGTCTCCTGTCTGAGATGGTACACAATCAGGCTCTCCCCAGGTGCCACACCACCACCCCCAGCATCTTAGATAGGACAATAGGATAACAGTCCACATGCTGTGATAGAACAATTAAACATCAGTCCATATGCTGCTTGGGCTTCAGTCTTCTCCCCTATCTGCTGTAACCTGAATTCACCGCCTCAACGGCGCTGCCATGCCTATGGGGGGCTGTTGTTTGGGGGGAAAACACTTCTGTCTGTCCGTGTGGCTGCTCTGGTGAATCGTGAGCTCTCCGTGGGGGTCTTCCACGCCGAGGGGCCCTCGCCAACAGCACTTGCTCGTCCGCCACAACGAAAGCGGGTTTGAGTCTGTCTATGCCAATTTTTTCCCTCCTACCCCCCAAGTCTAGCAAAAAATGCTTATCCCCTGTTTCCAGCACTCTGAACGGTCCATCATAGGGTGGGCGTAGTGGATGGCAGTGGGCGTCGTGTCTGACAAAAATGAACTCCGCGTTCTTCAAAGTTTTAGGCACAAAAACGCACAGAAAACTGTGGTGGGCAGGGCCCGCCAGCGTGCCTGTGTCTTCGCTACGCTGCAAAAGCTGAGACGGGCAGCTGCCCGACACGGGATTATCTGGCAGAAATTCCCCGGGCAGCCGAAGTGGCTGCGCAAACACGAGTTCTGCCGGGGAAGCTTCCAGATCCTCTTTAGGCTCGGAGCGCAACCCCAATAAAACCCACAGTAGCCTGTCTACCCAATTTGCATCCGTCAATGAAGCCCTGAGTGCCGCTTTCAATGATCTATGAAAACGCTCGCATAACCCATTAGCCTGTGGGTTGTACGCAGTTGTGCGGTGAATTGTAATACCCAGGCTGCGGGCCATCGTGGACCAGAGTTCGGAAACAAATTGAGGGCCTCTGTCGGACGTAATGTCCGACGGGACTCCAAAACGCGCCACCCATGCTGTTAAAAAAGCGCGTGCCACCTCCTCGGACGTGGTTGCCGCCAGCGGTACCGCTTCTGGCCAGCGCGTGGTGTGGTCCACCATAGTCAGGAGGTGCATGCACCCCTGTGATGGCGGGAGGGGGCCCACGAGGTCCACGTGAACATGGTCGAACCTCTTAGCCGGAATACGAAACGGCTCCAAGGGAGCCTTCATGTGTCTGTGTACTTTGGCTCATTGGCACGCCACGCAGGCTGCAGCCCACTCTTTCACTTGTTTGCGGAGGCTTGGCCACACAAATTTCTCTCCTACCATTTTGACCGATGCGCGCACTCCTGGGTGCGCCAAAGAGTGAACCGACTCAAACACGCGGCGGTGCCACGTGGCCGGAACCACGGGACGCGGGCGACCCGTGGAGACATGGCAGATTAGGGGGGGCATGCCGTCTTGCAGCACCCTGCTCTCCAGCCTTAACCCTTTTGGTCCAGACTGGAGCGCGCGCACGTCCGCATCGCTAATCTGCTCCACGGCCATGGCTGCGTAATCAATCCCCACGCAGACCGGGGCCACCACGGCGCACGAGAGGCAGTCCGCCACTACATTCAGTTTACCCGACACATGCTGAATATCGGTAGTAAATTCTGAGATCGCGGCCAGCTGCCTCTGCTGCCGGCCGGACCACGGTTCTGAAACCTTGGCCATTGCGAATGTTAGCGGCTTGTGGTCCACGAACGCGGTGAAACTGCGCCCTTCCAGCCAGAACTGGAAGTGGCGAGTGGCCAGGTGGAGAGCCAGCAACTCTCTGTTGAACGCACTGTATTTACGTTCACTGTCGCGCAAAGTCCTGCTGAAAAAGGCGAGCGGCTGCCAAGCCCCGGCGACGCGCTGCTCCACGACAGCCCCTATGGCCACATCTGAAGCGTCAGTGGTGAGCGCTATGCGGGCCGTTGGGTCTGGATGTGCCAGCAATGCGGCGTTTGCCAGGACTGCTTTAACTTCCGAGAACGCCCACTCTCGCTCCGGGGTCCATTCGACCCTAGCCACGGGTTTCTGTTTTTTGAGCGCGGCATACAATGGTTGCATGAGCTGCGCTGCGCGGGGAAGGAAACAGTTATAAAAGTTCACCATTCCCAAAAATTCTTGTAGCGCCCTGACCGTTTGAGGCCGGGGAAAATCCGCCACGGCACGCACCTTGTCAGGCAGCGGGACCGCTCCTTCTGGAGAGACGCGGTGCCCCAAAAAATCAATCTCTGTTACGCCGAACTGGCATTTCGCCGGGTTGATTATTAACCCGTGCTCTGCCAACCTCCGGAAAACCGTCGTGAGGTGAGTTTCGTGTTTGTCTTCGGACGCGCTGGCTACCAGGATATCGTCCAAGTAGACGAACACGAATGGGAGATCGCACAGCACTGCATCCATCATGCGCTGGAACGTCTGTGCCGCTCCTTTCAACCCAAATGGCATGCGCAGGAACTCAAATAGACCGAACGCAGTTATTACCGCTGTTTTGAGTACGTCCTCAGCGCGCACTGGAACTTGGTGGTAACCGCGGACCAGGTCTATTTTGGAAAAAATGCGTGCCCCGGCGAGGTGAACGGAAAAATCCTGTATGTGGGGAATCGGGTAACGGTCGTGCGCCGTGGCGTTGTTCAACCTGCGGAAATCACCGCACGGTCGCCACGATCCCTCAGCCTTAGGGACCATGTGTAGCGGGGATGCCCATGGGCTGTTTGAGCGCCTGATGATACCTAACCTTTCCAGGTTGGCGAACTCCTCACGCGCTATGGCCAGTTTAGCTGTGTCCAAGCGCCGAGGTCGTGCAAAAACGGGCAGCCCGGTGGTGGTGATAAATGCTCCACCCCGTGCTTAGCGATGGCTGGCCGAAAACTTCGTGACCGTGAGTGCTGGGAACTGAGTGAGCAGTGTGTGGAACTTACTGCCTGTAGCTGTGACGTTGGCTTGTGCTGTTGGCCGGGTCACTCAAGCTATACAGGGAAGAGAGTCGAAGGACAGTGCATTAACTAGGCGCCTGTTAGCAACATCAACCAGTAAACCATGTGCACACAGAAAATCAGCCCCCAGTATATGGTAATTCAGTGCTGCTATGACAAAAGTCCACTGATATGTACGGCCGTGTAGAGATAAGAGCAGAGTCCTCTCACCGAAGGTCTTAATGTCCGACCTGTTTGCCGCCAACATCTCGGGGCCGCTAGATCTTGTCAGCCGGTCAGCGTAGGTCAGCCGGATGAAGCTCTTCTGGGCTCCGGTGTCCACGAGGAAATGCCTCCCTGAGCGTGCGTCCGTCAGGTAGAACAGCTTGTTCTCCTCCCCGAGGGTCGCAGCTGCTACCGACCTCCGGGCTTGGCGTTTCCCGAGCGCTTGAACTGGCATGGTAGCGTACATCTGCGTGCCTTCTCTCCGAAGCGGTGGTGGTAGAAACAAAGCGTGTCTCCCTGGCGCTCCTTGGCCCCCGCTGCTGCTGCCGTCGGTGGCTCCTCGCCTCCTCTGGTCGTCTCGCTGGGCTCTGCCTCTGCCGCGATGACTGTGAACGCCCTGGTGGCGATGATGATCCGGTCTGCCTCCTGGGCTAGCGCACGAAAGTCCCGCGCGGCCAGCAACGGCGAATTGGCCAGGGCCGCTCTCTCCGCTGTCGGAAGGTTCCGGAGGAAGAGGTGGGCAAACAGAAAATGGTCGTCGTCCGTGCCCCTTAACACCAGCATCTTCTCCATGAGGTCTACGGCCGAACCATCTCCTAACTCGGTCCGCGTCAGGAGCCTCTCTGCTCTCTCACCGTCCGAGAGTGTGTAGCGTTGGATGAGCGCAGCCTTGAGCGCCTCGTATCGGTTGCCGGTTGGTGGCTGATCGAGCAGGCTTGCTACGTGCTGAGCTGTGCGGGCGTCGAGCACTGCGACCACATAGTAAAATTTGGTATCATCTGCCGTTATCCCCCGGAGAGCGAACTGCGCCTCGATGAGGTGGAACCAAGAGCACGGGTTGTGCTGCCAGAAGTCCGGTAGCTTGACTGCAACCGCACATGCGTGGCTGGAGGTTCCCGTCGAGGTCGGCTCCGGGGATCTTGTCTCGTGTTCCATGATACGTCTTGGGTCACCAGTGTGGAACGTGCAAATGAAGAGGCAGATTTGTCTCAGACGATTTATTACACACTCTCACATCTCAAGCATAGACAGAATGACATTCCAGCAGAAACTCCTCTCTTAAATATCATGGCATTCTTCTAGCATTTTCTAACACACAAAAGATGACCTTTGCGTCACATTACATTCAACCCCCTCATCCTTAACACCTCCCTGTTATCTCACTAGGAAACCCCTGCTCTTTGTTCCCACTGTCTCCTGTCTGAGATGGTACACAATCAGGCTCTCCCCAGGTGCCACAAGTTAACAGTTATTTATCAGGCCCAGGCCTTATTTTAATCTTATTTGTGGACTTACTGTGACAGTGTTGTCCGCAACAAGTCCTATGGGGGGTTTGTAAAGTTTAGTTTGACTGTGATGGGCCCATTTCAAAATGAGGCCCTGGATTTGGTACATAAGTAGCCAAGGTTTGTCACTGACAATGTATGGACATGTCCACCCGGTCAGGAATTTAGGAGTGATTTTCCTTGCCTGTAAATGGTAAATGGCATTCACTTATATAGCGCTTTTTTCCTCATCTCTCGATGACCAAAGCGCTTTACAGATCCTGCTATCCACCCATTCACACACATTCACACACTGATGGTGGCGTAGCTGCCATACACCAGGGCTGGCCTGACCCACCAGGAGCAACTGGGGGTTCAGTGTCTTGCTCAAGGACACTTCGACATGCAGACTGCAGACAGAGCGGGAATCAAACCCCTGACCCTCCAATCAGTAGTTGGCCACACTACACCTGCACCACAGCCGCAGGTTTGTTGCGTTTGTGGTAAAAATGTGTAATGGAAGACCTTGTCCCCCACTTGAGGTTTGCCATGGGAGGCTTTTTGGTCATTGTACGCTTTGCATCATTTGGAGGATCAGTCCAAGTGTTTTTGAAATGTGGCTTTAGGAGCATAGTACGTCGTTTTGACGCCTCTGTGTCCTGCAGCTGGAAGATTATGGGCACTGGCAGTCATCACCCCCCTCTGGTTTCAATGGACAACAAGCGGTGGTGATGATTGTTCGTCGGAAGCATGAATATGAGTGCCATTGTGCAGCTGCAGAGAAGGCCATATCATAGGAAGTGTAGTAAGTTTCAGCATGTCAGAGAGATTTGACGCTGGGAGTGCGTGAATCGTCGGGTCCGACCGGTGTTTGACAGTTGTATGGACCACAGGGTCATGGGCTTGAGTAGATACACGTCTAGCATTCATAAAAGTTGGGTCCACCAATGCAGAGCCCTGAGGTTGCATAGGGTCCGTGGAACCGATTGATTTGGCTCTTGTGACCATGCAGGCCGCAGGGGTGGGTGGGTGGGATTCAGAAGATGATACCAACGTTGGGTCAAAGGTACAAAGGGGGCCATGTGGAGCTTTTTGCTCAGCCAGTGAGTTCCCAAGGTCATCTGATTCCTTGTCTTGACCTTGTGTTTGAAGGTGACCTTTGACTTCTTGAAGACAAACCTTGGTTTTTTAGGTCACTTTCAATCGCTTTCAGTTGTTCCAACAGAGCTAGTTGCATGAGACTCAGTGCATCTGAAGTGTCAAGAACAATGTACTGTGATTCAGTTATCTTTGGTAGGTTGAGTGGGTGAGGGTGTTGAGTTTGAGCCCATAGTTTGAGATTCTTGAAGTCAATCAATGGCTCAAAGCAATTTACTAGGTCTTTGCCAGCGAGCAATGGAATGGAGTCAAGTTTGGACACATATGGCCCTTTTCCACTAGTACCTGTTTGGCCCTGTTCGGTTCGGTTCAGTACGCTTTGTAGGCTTTTCCATTCGGAACTGTAATGGTTACCGTCCCAATTTTTTGGACCTGCTCCCAAGTGGTTCTATGCGTGCCGTACCGACCTGACAATGTGACGTAAAAAGACTGCAGGCCACTGATTGGTCTGGGCGTAACATCATGAGAGCGACGTTTGAAGGCTGAATTACAGAATCTCGAGTCGCCATTTGCAAAGATTCGTCCGTGAGCCACCAACCAAGCATCAGTATAAACAACAACGATAGAATGGCTTCACAGAAATCAGACCCACAGAAATCAACACCGCGGTCCAGCAGAGTTTTCTGTGCCTTTCAACTGATGAGAAAATCCAGAGGGAACTAAACGGAGCCACCCGAAATGAATTTATGACCGCGGGAGCACCCAACTTCAGCAGTTGAAAGCCGTGATATTAGGATATAGAGGATGGTGAGTGATGTGATATGATGTGATATGATGCATCTTTTACGTTATTTATCCCAGCAATGGAAAGTTCACTTTGAACAGACAACAACGTTGTGAGCTAGCAAGTTAGCCGTCAATGCTAACTCCGTGCTCCATGCTCTCCTTGTATTTTGCGCTTGTGTTGACAATATCTGATGAAATAAGCTAGTTGTAATCCTGGTGAAAAAGGTGTTTTTTTACATGTTGCACTTTTGTGCTGTGCATGTACATAAGTTGTGTGTATTTTCGTTCTAGAGTCCAACCAGCATCTGCTGTGACACTGGCAACGTTTAGCTGTTGAGTGGTAAGTTGCATATCCCGCTATTTTTTTAGTAGTGGTGGACAAAGTACTCAAATCCTTTGCTTTTTAAGGTACAGTAAGGGTAAAGTGCCAAAATTAAAGTAGCACAATTTCCACTTAATATGAAAGCGACTGAACTGAGATTTGATTATGTGAATATGAATTACAGAATTATTGAAAATGAATGGCACATCCAATATTAGCCACTGTAAAATACAGTACACTGCTGGTTTATTTATTTATTTATTTATTTTTTGTCAGATCACTTGTGTGAACCTTTATGAGTTATATTCATAATAGTGTATCTTGCACTTTGGGGAATGGGAGTTGTTCAGTCACCATTATAATTCAGTTTATATGTGTAGTTTATAGTCTATCATCAATAAACTCATGCAATACTATAGCAGGACACATACAAATATTTGAGACCCATTGTAGTGCTTCCTTTTATATTTTAGCAATACAAGTACAAAACACCACCCACACTTGAAGCCAGGGCGACGCAGCAGTGACAGAGTGGTGGCTAAACTTTTATTGATAAAAATTACATATTTTGACTGAGCAACTCCATACTCAGGGATGCACATCCTCAGTTAAAGTACTAGATTCCATTCAACTGAAGGTATTAACTCATTCTGATTCCTGAGGCCACAGTAAAAGCAAATGATTTTAAACATAACCCAGCCCTTGTAAAATCTACTTTACTGACGCGCAGCTACATGAAAATTGTGGTTAAATACAACAAAGTACTTTTTTGTCACATTCCACCACTGGCTTTTAGCAACAAGTGTATTTCCCAAATATGTTTTAAACTTGCTTTAATTATCCACCACCCATTTCTCTCTTTCGTCTAGGCAAGAGGAAAACGATCCACCCCAAACCGGACCTTGCATCAATATTTATAGAGATGCAGGCTGAAGATCTGGTGAACCAGGACCAGCTTGAGCGGCACATCCAGTTGCTTCTCAGTGAGACAGCATGGCTGGCGTATGTGACCCATTCTAATTTTTTTTTTTTTTTGTTACAGTTTGAATTTTGCACATTCTAAATAATCTGGAATTTGCTCCTGATTGTAAAAAACAATTTTGTGACTTATGTGTTTGCATCATGGTTTTCTATTTTGTCTGTTAAGACACCGGTGGGAAAGAGTCAACAGTTCAAACCATTTATCAGTGGCTTTGAAAATAATGGCTCATTTTTAAGAAAAAGTTGTGGGAACCCACTCAGTATGTTTCCACTCAGTATGTTTCCACTCAGACTGAAGGGGAATTGACATAATGTTCGGCTAAGGAGACGCACACACACAGGCTCAGAGTAGTTCAAATAGTTTATTGGCAACAGGGGTGAATGGATGTGTGTCTGCGAAATGTTAATGTGTTGGTGGCGGCGTCTGCTTCAGGCACAGAGGCAGGAGACCGTACAGCCAGCAGCCCTATGGGAGAGAACACAGAGACACAGGGTGACGGGCACACACCAACACAGGAGGAGAATAGGCGAGGGAGAAGCTTACTTGCTAGGGACAGATGACTGGCACAACAAGGACGGAACCCGGGAGACAGCCACCTGCAGGACTCGGTGCAGCAGCGAGGAACGACGAGGGAACGGGGTTGTCCGCCGCCGAGGAATCCACCTGTGCACAGGGGAGCAGACTGGAAAAGATGAGGTAAGGATTTCTTACCACACAGCGTCGTGCTGAAGAGTAGGTTGCTTCTCGTTGAAGGGGGGATGAAGTCTGACGGCTTCAGGCCGAAGCTCAGGGCGAGGCGGCTTATATCCCTCGCCGCTGATGATGAACAGGTGTGCGAGCAGGTGGAGCCGCTGATGAGCGGCGCGGCGTGACAAGAATGGTCATGGGGGGATTTGTGTGTTGATGCGAACAATGACAAAGGGAAATGGCAAATGTATTTATGTTAATGCAGCACCCCAGGTCGCAGAGAGAGTGGTATGCTATAAAAGGAGAGGTGCCTGTGACCTGCTTTAGGATGCTTGTGATTCTTGTGAATGTGAGGGAGAGATTAATAAAGTCTGCTCTGTTCTGCACCGCTTCGCCCGATTATTTCTCTCTCCACACTGGTGACCCTTGACGCACAATGGAACTTGAGGCGAACACCCCGGAGATGACCCGGACGAGAGGTGCCAGCAACGCGTGCGCCGTTTTGGTCAAACTCCCTGACTTTTGGCTACCCGAAGTCTTGGTTCCTCCATACTGAGGCCCAGTTCGCTCTCCGGGGAATAACGGCAGATGACACCAAATATTTTTATGTGGTTGCAGCACTGGACGCACGCACAACTCAGCAAGTGGTGAGCCTGCTCCAACAGCCCCCAGCCCACGACAAATACGATGCTCTCAAAACCGCGCTGACCTGGCGCTACACGCTCTCGGACTGCGAGAGCGCGGAAAGGCTCCTGACGCGCTCCGAGTTGGGAGGCGGGTCGGCAGTCGAGTTAATGGAGAAGATGTTGGAGTTGATGGGCACAGATGACGGGCATTTCCTCTTTGCTCACCTTTTCCTCCAGAACCTCCTAACAGCGGCCAGGGCGGTCCTTGCCAATTCGCCGCTGCTGGCCGCGCGCAACTACCGGGCGCTAGCACAAGAGGCAGATCGGATTATCCTCACCACCAGAGCCCTCGCAGTGAACGCAACGGCGTCGGAACCCAGCAAGATGGCCAGCAGGGGCGAGGGACCAACAACGGTGGCTGCAGCAGAGGCCAAGAAGCACCGGAGAGACACGCTCTGCTTCTACCACCGCTGTTTTGGAGAGGACGCACGCCGATGCGTGCCACCATGCCAATTCAAGCACGCGGGAAACACCAGGGCCAGCAGTCGGTAGCACCTGTGACTGCCGGTGAAGCAAGCAAGCGTGAGAGACTCATGCTCGGGGAGACGGTTCCTCGTGGACTCTGGCTCCCAAAAGAGCCTCATCCTGCCATCCTACGCAGACTGGCTGGCGGGAACTAGTGGCCCCAAGCTGACGGCCACAAACGGCTCAGACATTAAGACTTTTGGTGAGAGGACACTGACTGTATCCTTGAACGGCCGTACATACCAATAGACATTCGTCATAGCGGCATGCAGCTTCCCCATTTTGGATGCTGATTTTTTGTGTGCACACGGACTACTAGTCGATGTGGCTAACAGACACCTGATTAACGCAATGTCTTTTGATTCTCTTCCCTGTATAGCTAGAGGAGCCGGGTCCACAACACTAGTCAACATCACAGCTCCAGGGGGTAAGTTCCACACACTACTCACCCAGTTCCCAGCACTCACGGTCCCGACGTTTTCAGCGACCGTCACTAAACACGGGGTGGAGCACTTCATTACCACCACGGGGCTGCCCGTTTTCGCACGACTTCGGTGCCTGGATGCAGCTAAACTAGCCATAGCGCGTGAGGAGTTTGCCAACTTGGAAAAGTTGGGTATCATCAGACGCTCAAACAGCCCATGGGCATCCTCGCTACATATGGTTCCTAAAGCCAAGGGATCGTGGCGACCTTGCGGAGATTTCCGCAAATTAAACAACCCCACAGCGCACAACCGCTACCCGATCCCCCATATTCAGGATTTTTCCGTTCACCTCACCGGGGCACACATTTTTTCCAAGAAAGACTTGGTCCGCGGTTACCACCAGGTCCCGGTGCATGCTGAGGACATACCTAAAATGGCAGTAATAACCCTGTTTGATCTTTTTGAGTTTTTACGCATGTCTTTCGGGTTATAAGGCACAGCGCAGACATTCCAATGCATGATGGATGCGGTGTTGTGCGATCTGCCATTTGTGTTCGTCTACCTGGACAACACCATGGCCACCAGCACGTCCGAGGACAAACACATAGTCCACCTCAGGACAGTTTTCCAGAGGCTGGAAGAGCTCGGGTTAATAATCAACCCGGCGAAGTGCCAGTTCGGGGTGAAGGGAATCGATTTTTTGGGCCACCGCATCTCACCGGAGGGTGCGATACCCTTACCAGACAAAGTGCGTGCAGTGGCAGATTTTCCCCAGCCTCAGACGATCAGGACGCTGCAGGAGTTTTTGTGGATGGTTAACTTCTACAACCGTTTTCTCCCCCGCACAGCCCAGCTCATGCAGCCATTGTACGCCATGCTTAAGAAATGGAAACCGGCGGACAGAGTCGACTGGACCCCTGAGCGAGAGCAGGCATTTTCCAAGGTTAAAACAGCTCTGGCGAACGCCACAATACTGGCGCAGCCGGACCCGGTGGCTCGGATAGCGCTCACTACTGACGCATCGGCCGTGGCCATAGGGGCCGTCATGGGGCAGTGCGTCGCCAGTTCGTGGCAGCCGCTCGCCTTTTTTAGCAGGTCTTTGCGCGACAATGAGCATAAATACAGCGTGTTTGACAGGGAGTTACTGGCTCTCCACCTGGCCATATGCCACTTCCAGTTCTGGCTGGAAGGGCGCACCTTCACTGCGTTCGTGGACCACAAACCGCTAACATATGCGATGGCCAAGGTTTCAGAACCATGGTCGGCCCGGCAGCAGAGACAGCTGGCCATGATCTCGGAGTTTACGACCGACAGTCAGCATATGGCCGGTAAACTCAACTTGGTGGCGGACTGCCTCTCACGTGCATTAGTGGCCCCAGTCTACGTGAGGATAGATTACACAGCCATGGCCGCTGAGCAGATCGGCGATGCGGACGTTTGCACGCTCCAGTCTGGACCAACAGGGCTGAGGCTGGAGACCAAAGTACTACAAGACGCCCCCCCCCCCCAGTCTGTGAGGTCTCCACGGGCCGCCCGCGCCCAGTGGTCCCACGCACTTGGCGCCACCGCATTTTTGAGTCGATTCACTCCCTGGCGCACCCAGGAGTGCATGTGTCAGTCAGAATGGTGGGTGCAAAGTTCGTCTGGCCGAGCCTGCGCAAACAGGTGAAAGAGTGGGCTGCAGCCTGCTTAGCGTGCCAACGAGCCAAGGTGCACAAGCAAAGGCTCCCTTGGAGCTGTTCCATATCCTGGCTAAGAGGTTTGACCACATTCACATGGACCTCGTGGGCCCCCTCCCACCATCGCAGGGGTTCACGCACCTCCTGACAGTGGTGGACCGCACCACGTGCTGGCCTGAGGCAGTCCCGCTAGCTTCCACCACATCCGCAGAAGTTGCATGCGCTTTTTTGACGACATGGGTGGCACGTTTCGGCGCCCCTTCGTATATCACGTCCAATCGGGGCCCGCAGTTTGTTTCCGACCTCTGGTCCACGATGGCCTGGAGCTTGGGCGTCACAATTCATCGCACGACTGCATACAACCCCCAGGCCAATGGGTTTTGCTGTGGTGGACACACACATGGGACCTGTTTTGTGACTCACATTTTAGGTCAGAACAAAGGCAGGAAGCTGCAGGAATCTTAGCCTTGGTATGCAAGGCTTGAGACTGTGTGGGGTTCAATTAAAGGATTAAGGAAGGGATGCATTGGAGACAGTGGAAGTGATATCATGGAGAGAAAAGCATTGTGACTGTCTTTATAATGCAAGGTGGTCTGTGTGACATGTGATCTGTGAAGTGTGAAGTTCCTGATATTTAAGGACGAGAGTTTACTGTGTCATTCTCTTTCTCTGCTTTGAGATGATGGTGTTGTGAATAAAACTGACTTTGAGAGAGAACTCTGCCTCGTCATTTTCACATCACCACACTGGTGACCCGAGATGTATCATGCAAGAAGAAAATTCCCCCGAGCCAGCTGCGTCAGGAGCCCCCAGCCAAGCGAATGCCACTACAGTCCAGCTACCGGACTTCTGGCAGAACAATCCGCGCTCCTGGTTCAACGCGGTTGAGGCGCAGTTCAACCTCCGGGGGATATCGGTAGGTGCCACGAAATTCTACCACGTAGTCGCAAAGCTGGACAACAACACGGCCCAGCATGTGGAGAGCCTGATCGACCAGCCGCCGGATAGCGACAAATACGGCATGTTGAAGGCTGCACTCATCCAGCAATTCACCCCCTCGGCGGAGGAGCGAGCAGAGAGGCTCCTGGCGCTGACGGAGGGGGAAAACGACATGCCTGCGAGCCTGATGGAGAAGTTGTTGAGGTTGAAAGACTCTGACGACGATCACTTCATTTTCACCCACCTCTTCCTCAGGACTCTACCGTCAGCAGCGAGAGCGACCCTGGCCAGTTCGCCACTGTTGGCCCTATGGGACTACCGCGCGCTGGGCCGAGAGGCGCAGCGGATTGTCAATGCCACCAAGCGGCGCGCAGCCACGGCCGCTGCAGCAGAACTCGGCGCGATGACCGGAGACAACAGGGGCCCAGAGGCAGCGGTGCCAGACTCACCGACGACGGCGGCGGCAGGGGCCAGGGAACGTGGACCGGATGTCCTTTGTTTCTACCATCGCCGCTTCGCAGAGAGGGCACGCAAGTGTGTACCGCCGTGCCAGTTCGGGCATTCGGGAAACGCCAAGACCGGGGATCGGTAGCAGCTGCGGCCCTCGGGGAAGAGAACAAGCTGCTCTACTTGTCGGACGCACACTCGGGGAGGCAGTTCCTCGTCGACACAGACTCCCAGTTGAGTTTCTCCCAGACAACCCTGCACCAAACGCCTCCCCGTCTCAGCTGTTGTGGAGTAACATAGAATCAAGCATGCTACCCGGCCCCGCGCACCACAGTTTTCCGTGCATTTTTGTGTCTAAAACTTTGAAGAATGCAGAGTTTGTTTTTGTTAGACACGATGCGCATCGAACCCCGCTGCGACCGCCTTATGACGGACCATTCAGAGTGCTAGAAACAGGGGACAAGCAGTTTTTGATAGATTTGGGGGGTAGGAAAGACAGAATTGGCATAAACAGACTCAAACCCACTTTTGTGGTGGCAGATGAGCAGGTGCTGTTGGCGAAGGCTCCGCGGCGAGGTAGACCACCGCAGGGGGCTTCACAGAGTAATGTTTCCCCAGAACACCCACAGGTGCTGACAAAAGGTTTCCACACCCAGACGGCAAACCCCCAGGACAGCCCCGCAGAGACGTTGAATCCCAGCTACAGCAGATACGGCAGGAGGCTGAAGCCTATACAGCATGTGGACTGATGTGTATTGATACTATCACGGCATGCATGTGGTTATTCTCTTGTTGTTCTGTTTGTCTAAAATGTTGGGGGGGCTTTGTGTGGTGGACACACACATGGGACCTGTTTTGTGACTCACATTTTAGGTCAGAACAAAGGCAGGAAACTGCAGGAATCTTAGCCTTGGTATGCAAGGCTTGAGACTGTGGGGGGTTCAATTAAAGGATTAAGGAAGGGATGCATTGGAGACAGTGGAAGTGATATCATGGAGAGAAATGCATTGTGACTGTCTTTATAATGCAAGGTGGTCTGTGTGACATGTGATCTGTGAAGTGTGAAGTTCCTGATATTTAAGGACGAGAGTTTACTGTCATTCTCTTTCTCTGCTTTGAGATGATGGTGTTGTGAATAAAACTGTCTTTGAGAGAGAACTCTGCCTCGTCATTTTCACATCACCACATTGCGAGCGTTTCCATAGATCACTTAAAGCAGCACTCAGGGCTTTGCTTACGGATGCAAATTGGGTGGACCGGTTGCCATGGGTTCTATTAGGGTTGCGTTCAGCACCGAAGGAGGATTTGGCTGCCTCCCCAGCAGAGCTGGTTTTTTCCCAGCTGCTGCGGCTCCCCGGACAGTTTTTAGCAGACAACCCCACGCCGAACACGATCCATCCCTGCTTTCACTCCATAGCGCAGAGGCAGGGACGGTACCCGGCCCGGCCCACCACTGTTTTCCCCGCGCTTTTGTGCCAAAGATCTTGAAGGACACATTGTTTGTATTTGTCAGGCACAATGCCCACTGGACCCCATTGCGCCCGCCCTACAACGGCCCATTCAGAGTGATAGAACCCGGGGAGAAACATTTTGTGTTAGACTTGGGGGACGCAGGGAAACAATTTGTATAGACAGGCTTAAGCCTACCTTTGTTTTAGCAGAAGAGCAGGTGGTGTTGGCCTGAGCTCCTAGGCACAGATGACCCCCACTGAGACCTCCCCAGGTAAATGACTCATCAGATCAGTCACAATGGCATACTGAAGATGCCCCCCCCAATGTCCTCCCACAGATGGCTGCACCCCCAGGAGCCCCCCACCGGCACAGCAGTGCCTCAGAGCCGCCGACCCCCCCATTACAGCCGCTATGGACGTAGGCTGAAGCCCAAAGGCCATGAGGGTTAAGGCTCAGTCTGAGTTTCTGGGGTAGGGGTGGGGGGGGGGGGACACACTCAGTATGTTTCCACTCAGACTGAAGGGGAATGGTCATGGGGCGATTTGTGTGTTTATGCGAACAATGACAAAGGGAAATGGCAAATGTATTTATGTTAATGAAGCACCCCAGGTCGCAGAGAGAGTGGTATGCTATAAAAGGAGAGGTGCCTGCGACCTGCTTTAGGATGCTTGTGATTCTTGTGAATATAAGGGAGAGATTAATAAAGTCTGCTCTGCTCTGCACCGCTTCGCCCGATTATTTCTCTCTCCACAAAGTAACCAAAAACATTTATTTACTGAAGACTGTATTGTTGGATGTGCCAGTGAAGAAGACACTGCACACTTTAGTGATAGTACCAGTATATGGAGGAATTCTGGGCCATATTAGGATCTGTATTTTCTAATAATGGGTTAGGGCAGGGGTGTCCAATCATGTGCCATAGAGGGCCAAGACCCTGCAGGCTTTACCTGCAACCAGTGTCTTCAACAGCAGATTCCACTGACTGCTGATCAGTGAAAACACCTGCTGAAGAGACTGGGTAGAAGAGAGAACCTGCAGGTTCTTGGCCCTCCATGACACATGAGATGAGATGAGATGAGATTCAACTTTATTGTCATTACACATGTATGAATACAAGGTAACGAAACGTGACTTGGCATTTGGGCACGCTCTGCAGAGCGCATTCAAGGTCGGGGCAGCCGCTAGGCGCCAGTCATAAAGAAGAAAGGAAAAAAAAAGAAAAGATAATGGATATGACACAGTAGGCGAGAGAAAAAAACATGTTTTATCAAAATGGCGCTCAGCAAGTGAGCGAAATTTTGATTGCAGGCAAAAAAAAAACCTCAATGCACATTTAGCAGACATTTAGCAGGAGATCACACACAAAAGTTGAGAGGCAGTGTGTTGTACGCATGTAATGTTGTATGCATTGTGTAGTGTAAATGTGACAGTTGTTAGTGAGCAGCAGAGGGTGCCTCCTGGCAGTGGATAGATGTTATAATCATGTGACTTATAAACAAGTCCAGAGTCTATCTCTCTTGCTTGCAGAAGGCACATGGGCACTGTCCTTGAGGGTCCAATCCGCTGATACGACAACAACTGATTGTCGATTGGTTGGGTTAAGAGCCGGTCCTTTGGCTTATCTTAATCAGGGGGAATGTAAACACGGGGCACCAAACAAGGTCAAATCAAATCAGCACAGTGCACTCAGAGAATAGAATTTGTCCTCACCCGTGCAATTCTGTGCTTTCATTATATGTGCAGGCTTAAACTGTTTTTCCATGGAGAGCACAGGGCTCCAGATGTATTCCTCCACTGAATCACTGTCATTCAGTTCACTGTTTGCCGCTACTCATGCCCTCCCCAACTGGTCGAATTTGATGAAGGAGCTTGCCGGGTCCGCTTTGATCAGCTTTCTCACCTTCCTTCAATTTCTGATGCATCAGGGAACTTCACAGCCAAAAATAGAAGTCCTGAGATCATAACCAATAATGTTTCCACAGACGCATGAATTCCAATGTCCATGAGTCTCCTCACAGGTTCCAATTCTTGGGCTCCCCCTTGGCCCGATTCTTGTTGAAAAATAGTGACAATAGCACATTTAAGCCGCTTCCAAATCCATAATTTCCGTTTAGATTAAGATTCAGCAGAAGAAGAGCGACTAAACACAGACAAAAACGCAACATTGCAAAGCTGGGAATAGGTCAGGAAGGCAGATGAGAGGAGGGGAGAAAAATGCGACTGCTCTCTCTCAAGGCAAGAACGGAAAAAAAAAAAATGATTGGACACCTGTGGGTTAAGGTTTAATGGGATTTAATATTTTAACACAAACTGCTTTATGGTTGATAATTCTGTTGGCAGACTAACACCAAACCAAAAGTGATTTCTCAAACTGCTGGATTGTTCTTAGACAGTTTTTCCAATCTTTTAGTATTTAATTTGTGTCAGTTGGTGGCAACCTTCACACATAAAACAAAAGTGAGACACATCTGCAAAAAGTACAAAAGGTTTATTGTCAAAATTCCTTGTGCCATACTAAATGAATACATGTATAGTTTATTGTTGATGCAGAAGAATATATATATTTATACAGTATCTACATGTAGTCAGCAATACTCAATATGATATATATCCAATAAGTCCATGTATTTCTCCATGTAACCTTGTGACTGCATTATTTCAATTGCTTTTAATCCTAGATCCAGTTTTGGCTTAAAATGCATCATAATTGTTAAATATACCTTATTATACCTAACTCAGTACTGTTTACCTGTTGAAATATAATCCCATAACTACAATATGGCACCTGGCGATCAAGTTTTGGTAGATGATCACTTTTTGCCATGACACCACTGGCTGGAGCAGGTACATCCCATGATGTCTCAACAGTCTTTCCGAGATTTTCACACAGATCAGAGCAATTGGCTGCACAGGAAGCTGAACATTTCTACAGACATTCTGAAGTTCTGTAACCACTGCGCGTTCGTGAAGCCGGGGTGAACTCATTGGGAGCCTGTGTTGAACGCCCAGACCCATGGTTTGAAACGATAATTTTGCCACAAGAGAGCCATCTGAAACACACACAGCGAATACATACAAGGTATTTTAGTACCTAATAGCGATAACTTGCCGACATTACTGTCATGTGTGCCCCTTGGGGCAGAGAGAGACAGATCCAAGTGCTGAACTGTTAGCACCATTTATTAACAGCAAACACAAAACAACCTGTGCATGAAACAAAAATGCAAACTTATAGTATCTTACAAGAGTTGGATTAGTCCAAATAAGTCCTTAGACATGAAATGACTGAACGTCAGACAACAGGGAATTGACAAAGCTGCTTCACTGAGGGAATGTGCAGCCAGCCTTAAATAACAGGCAATATATGAGCGACAGGTGCGTGCCACTGAGTGAGCCAGTAACCTAATTACAACTGCCCACACTTGAGATGGAAAAGGAACAGGCAGAGAGCAGCTGGTGGGGAGTGTCTGGAGAAAGAGGAAAGGCTCCGTCAAAAAAAAAACAACAGAAAATATACAAAAACTGACAACATAATAATAATAACAGACATACAAAACTTAGGAATGAATTGAGTCTAAGCTCAGAGGGAAAATTAGAGCTCAGACTCATGACAATTACAATGGCATGGCAGACTTAAAGCAAAGTAGCATTTGCTATCATTAGCTTACCTTCATATGTGATGTAGTTCGTATCCTCATGTCTTCCACTTTATACTGCTCTATATGGTTTCCTACACGCTCCAGTACTTTTCCAGTGTGTCGTCTCGCCGCCTATAGCCTTCTGCTTTCCTTTTTTGCCTTTACTCTGGCAAAAAAAGCCAGAGACCATAGTCGCCTCGTATCCTGCCATCTTGTGTTTTGCCTGGGTCACTTGTTTTATGTAATGGGAGGGTTATGCCGCCTCCCTGTAACAAATCCCACCCACATCAAGCGGTACTCGGGTGTAATGGAAACACAAGCGGACTGAACTGAGCTGAACTGTATCGTGCTGTACCGGGCCAAACAGGTACTAGTGGAAAAGGGCTAGAGACTAAAGAGACTAGAGTGGGCTAGAGTGGAAAAAAACTCTAGCCAGAGTGGAGTAGAGACTAAAGGGCTAGAGTGGAAAAGAGACTAGCACGACTCTGTCGAGCCGTGTTAGTGAGCGTGTATGGTTGAACGACTAACAAACAAGGTTCCAGTTTTAAATCTTTGTGAGCACGGTTAGCAGCTACATGTAGTTGATCAAAAAGATTGTGTGACATAAGAGTGATGTCAGCAGTGGTGTCTAAAAGGGCACCCTGAAGCATCACATCTTCAAAGGTCAGTGGAAGGTAGAATTTTCACACCACCCCCCTCTCATCTAAATTGCGCAGAAATTGTGGAACCAGTGGCTCCACACAGATTTGCGAAATGTCATTTTTAGAGGAGTGGTCTTTGGCTTGTAGCTGGACTACCAGAATGGTGCTGGACTGCGTTGGGTCCTTTGGTAGACAAGATACAGAAATGAGCTCTACTGGTTCACTATCTGGGCATAGAGGGCCAACGTATTTTCTACACACTAGGAACAACAGAGACGTTTGCTGACGAAGTCGAGCTGCTAGCTAGCTAGCTACTTTGCCACGCCTGACAATGTGTTGGCGCGGTGCATTCGGTTTCGCAACCAGTGACAGAAGACCACTGAGACGACACAACAATTCGTCACGGACCTTCGCCACCTAGCTAGCGTGTGCAAATACGGTTTTCTGGAGGGCAAAATGGTGGGGGACCAGTTAGCCAAGCAGCCAATCCAGACACCACTGGCACACGCGGTAACCACAGAAGGGCCTGGTGATACAACAGAAGAGGCCAAGGTAAACACTGCGGATTGGAGGAACGCTACAAGGCGCTTTCTACGTGGCAACTGTGGCTCCCCGACACACCGAGAGACAGCGCGTTTGACCGATGACAAGTGGGATGCAACACACCCAGACAATGATGACAAGGGTAAAACCGTCCCGTGCTCACAGGATGAGCACCGCTCAGAGAAGAGGCAGCGACCGGACTCACCTCAGATCCTCGCTCAGCATAAGCCTCAGGGAGCTGCTGCAGAGCTGCAGGAGGGGGAGCCTGTGTCTCTCGGGAAGCCCAGGACGCAACAACCCAGTGCAGGTTCTACCAACAGCAACGGCAACATATCGCCATGACCAGACTTCCCAGGAGAGGAGGAGAAGAAACCAGACTGCTTCTGAATCCACGCCTGGCCCCGGCCTCCAGGAGCCACTGCTGAGCTACAGGATGAAGAGTCTGTGACCCAACAAAACGCAGAAGAACCACCGGACGACTTCCGAATCTGCGCCCAGCACCAGCCTCCAGGAGCCACCGCTGAGTTGCAGGATGAAGAGTCTGTGTTTCAACAAAACACAGCAGAGCCACCGGATGCCTTCTGAATCCACGACTGGCATTAGCCTCTAGGAGCTGCCGCTGGGCTGCAGGATGAAGAGTCTGTGACCCAACAGCATGCCGCAGAACCACCACAACCTGGTGGACACCCCACAGCAGACGTGAGAGTCACACCATCGACGGTGAATGCAGCCGAACAGAGCGCCACTCACAGTGATGGACTGGGTTTGGGTCCGCAGAACCAAATGATCAGACCCGCAGCTGGCATCAGCACCATCTCCACCACTACTGGCACCCATCAAGATCACCGCGCAGCTGGGGCCAGCTCTTCCTTCCACCTGCCATCTTCCTTCATCTGCCAGCTGGGACCTTCCAGCTGGCAGATGGTTTGGTGTGGCATGCCAACCACCTTCGCCAAGTTTGAGCAGCTGCTCCTGATGACACGGCTATGTGGGAGTCAACTCGCATGGTGTGGGACCTGGACTGGGGTTTCGAAGACAATCCCGGTCCTTTGGCCTCCACACTTCCAGGGATGCGTCCACCATGGGCTTGCCTCAGGACCCTTTGAACTGAACTGCCTTCCTCAATAAAAGGGCTGTTTTGCTAGGGCCGTGGCTGCCAATGAATAGTGGCATAATAAACCACTCAGCCGTGCTGGGTCACGCAGAAGTCTACTCGCTAACCCTAGCTAATTTGGGGTTCTTTACTGTAACAAATTGGGGAGGGTCAATTCGGTTATGTATGTTGTTCTGTTCTTCCGGGGGGGGGGAGATGAATGTGGTGAAAGAAAACCACAAGTTTGTTTGGCATCAGCGTAGTGACGTCATCACGCCGAGCATATAAAGGGGAGGGACGGCCAATTTGTAGCCTCTTTCGGCTCCTCTCTTTCACACTCTTGGCAGCGCTCAGCCTCCGGACAACAACCTACACTGCCTTGATCGGCACAGTATGTAACTAGAAAAGCACTCGGAGAGCGCAGACCTCCGCCAAGCGCCACAGTTCCCCCCCATACAGTGTTTGTGTGTACGTTTTCAGATTCCTTGACCATGAAAACATATGACTAGCAATTGGATTTACAATGATAGGATTTGTGCTTCAGTAGTAAAAGCATTACCTCCTTGGCGGAGGTAATAAACTCAAGTGTTGCTGTTGTGTCCATCTCCTCCCTCTCCAAACTCCCAGGCTGCGAGCGTTGCAATTCATCGCACAACCGCGTACAACCCACAGGCCAATGGGTTATGCGAGCGTTTTCATAGATCACTGAAAGCAGCACTCAGGGATTCACTGACGGATGCAAATTTGGTAGACAGGTTGGCGTGGATTTTATTGGGGTTGCGCTCCGCGGCAAAAGAGGATTTGGAATCTTCCCCGGCAGAGAGGTCGTCTTTGCGCAGCCACTATGGGTGCCCGGGGAATTTCTGCCAAATAATCCGGCGCCGGACAGCTGCCCGTCTCAGCTTTTGCAGCGTTACACAAACACAGGCACGCTGGCGGGCCCTGCCCACGACTGTTTTCCGTGTGCTTTTGTGCCTCAAACTTTTAAGAATGCAGATTTTGTGTTCGTCAGAAACGAGGACCAGCGCCCTCTATTGCCCCTGCACACATGTTGAAAATGGCCGTATCCCACCATTTTAAAGAATCCGTTAAAAAATTCCTGTATCCAGACGGTGATCCGGATCATCCCCAAAATTTAATCAGTTCTTCCTTGTACCATTTCCAACAACGCCTGAAAGTTTCACAGAAATCCGTCCAAAACTTTTTGAGTTATCTTGCTAACCAACAGACAAACAAACGAACAGACAGACAAACGCTGGCAAAAACATCCTCCTGGCCTCCGGCCTGGCGGAGGTAATAAAATTCGTGTTCCCAGCAAACACCACTCTCTGTCGGTCCTTCCCCAGTTTTCCAGACATAAAGGTTCTCACCTCTGCCGTTTTAAAGGCAGCAGGGGAAACACCCGTCTGAAGAGAGTAATTCATTATGTTTAAAAGCTCCTCCTTGAAAAATCCATAGAATGTTTTTAAGTGTTGTGAGAATGGGGTCAAAAAGACAGTGCGAGCTCATGAATTATGTTTAAAAGTCCTGCCTCCATCGCCACCTGATTGGCGGATCATTTATACCCGAAATGTTCATAAGAATTCGATTGGTTCAGCCGGGAGACCACTACACAGAGAAGCCAGCCTTCGGGCATTAGCGCGTTTCCATTGGTTTTTCTCTGTGTCTGTTAAAGAGCAAGGCCCAAGCGGACACGTTGATTGGATGAGCCGACCCTGTCATAAACGTACAGGTACGTTTATTGGGGCTGCACTGTTGAGATACCCTTATGTATTTCTTTGTTTCCATTGCATGTCTGGTGAATAACATTCATTCATAGCAATAACAGCTAAATACAGCAAAAAGCAGACAGCCATAATTTATTTATCCTTGTCCGTATTGGTGAGAAAACTGGATCAAATTACTGTGGTTAGAGGAAGGCCGAAGCCCAGCGGAGGAGGATGAAGCGGCGCAATGCAGACTGCAGCAAACTCCGACGGCCGTTAAAACGGAACCGAATCACCGAGGGGATATATGGCAGGTAACCAACACTGGGAGGCTTTGACTGGGCCCAGTAACATACCTTATCGACGCTATAAGTGACCCTAACTGACCACAACTGCCGAAGCAGCCTGCTAACCCAGCTAACTGCTAGCTGTATGTTTTCGCTGTCTGTAACTAGCCGTGAAGCTAACCATAACGCTAGGCCCCAAAATCACCCGTGGACCGGGACCCCTCTCCCTCACACAACACCTGGAGTAACTAATAAACATCCCTGATGGCCTTTTATTAACCACCTTTTACTATTTTTGTCAGCTGTCATCAACTGACTGTGTCATAATCAGCCTGTTCATGTGTAGCTTCACCAGCTAATTGTTCAGCATCTTCACAGCCTGACCACAGCTCAGCAGGTGTCAACAAACACCGATTAATTATAAAGTCTTCAATTAATCTATCCCCAATTAAAGCCTTAATTTAACTCAGCCTGTTCATGTGTAACTCCACCAGCTAATTGTCCAACACAATCACGTTAGCCTGACTGCAACATAACAGGTGGAATGGAACAACACCGTTCACAGGTAAATTATGAAGTCTGAAAATTAGGTCTTAAGAACACCACAAATATGACAGACCACAGCTCGGCAGGTAGAACAATACAGTGGTGTGAACAAGTGTTTGCCCCTTTCCTGAGCTCTCTCTTTTTTTTTTTTTTTTTTTTTGTATGTTTGTCACACTTAAATGTTTCAGATCATCAAACAAATTTAAATATTAGACAATGATCACACAAGTAAACACAAAATGCAGTTTTTAAATGAAGGTGTTTATTATTAAGGGGGAAAAAAATCCAAACCTACATGACCCTGTGTGGAAAAAGTGATTGCCCCCAAAACCTAATAACTGGTTGGGCCACCCTTAGCCGTAACAACTGCAATCAAGCATTCACAATAACTGGCAATGAGTCTTTTATAGCGCTGTGGAGGAATTTTGGCCCACTCATCTTTGCAGAATTGTTGTAATTCAGCCACATTGGAGGGTTTTTGAGCATGAAGCACCTTTTTAAGGTCATACCACAGCATCTCAATTGGATTCAGGGCAGGACTTTGACTAGGCCACTCCAAAGTCTTCATTTTATTTTTCTTAAGCCATTCAGAGGTGGACTTGCTGGTGTGTTTTGGATCATTGTCTTAATGCAGAACCCAAGTGCGCTTCAGCTTGAGGTCACGAACAGATGGCTGGACATTCTCCTTAAGTATTTTTTGGTAGACAGCAGAATTCATAGTTACATTTACCACAGCAAATCCTCCAGGTCCTGAAGCAGCAAAACAGCCCCAGACCACCACAGTACCACCACCATATTTTAGTGTTGGTATGATGTTCCTTTTCTGAAATGCTGTTACTTTTACGCCAGATGTAATGGGACACACACCTTCCAAAAAGTTCAACTTTTGTCTCATCAGTCCACAGAGTATTTTCCCAAACATCTTAGGATCATTAAGATGTTTTCTGACAAAACTGAGATGAGCCTTTATGTTCTTTTTGCTCAGTAGTGGTTTTCATCTTGGAACTCTGGCATGCAGGCCATTTTTGCCCAGTCTGTTTCTTATGGTGGCGACATGAACACCGACCTTAACTGAGGCAAGTGAGGTCTGCAGTTCTTTGGATGTTGTTGTGGGGTCTTTTGTGGCCTCTTGGATGAGTTGTCGCTGCGCTGTTGGGATAAATTTGGTTGTCCGGCCACTCCTGAGAAGGTTCACCACTGTTGTGTGTTTTCGCCATTTGTGGATAATGGCTCTCACTGGAGTCCCAAAGCGATTTCTTGATTTAGAACAGGTGTGGCAGTAATCAGGCCTGGGTGTGGCTAGAGAAGTTGAGCTCAGCTTTCCAAAGATGTGATAAACCACAGTTAATTTATGTTTTAACAGAGGGGGGCGATCACTTTTTCACACAGGGCCATGTAGGTTTGGTTTTTTTTTTTTACCCTTAATAATAAACACCTTCATTTAAAAACTGCATTTTGTGTTTACTTGTGTTCTCTTTGTCTAATATTTAAATTTGTTTGATCTGAAAGATTTAAGTGTGACAAACATACAAAAAAATGTGAAATCAGTAAGGGGGCAAACACTTTTTCACACCACTGTATGTGCCCCTTTTGATTATTAAATAAATTGTTAAATGTTTAAGTGTATTTTTATTGGCAACAGCATGTTACCTGTACTTTATAGCGCTTTTCTAGTCTCAAAGACCACTCAAAGCGCTTCACTAGTACTAACCCTCTATTCTAAGGGCTTATAGGAGACCGATATCTAGGGACAATTTAGAACAACCAATTAACCTAGCAGTTCACACCCAGTACTGTGGAAGCTTCCACAGAACCGTGTGGGGCACTCCCTCTCCAGACGGACTCCAGCAGGCCGGTAGTGGTGGAAACGTTTGGATGAATTGTTAAATACAGCCGTGACAGTGAGCACTGAAAGGGCACAAAGCGTGTTATTTCCTTCTGAGCCGAGTGTTTATGATCCTGATAATAGAGCTCCGAGAGTGAAACAACTACTGCATAGTGCATTGCTTGTTTGGGATTTTTTTGGACAGCGGCAAAAATCATGGAGACAAGAGCCATGCAGGGTCCTGTACGGAGGCTGTCCTGTTTAGATATGCTGAATGTCGCTGCAGTCTCCAGTCCACACACCCCAGTTACTGCCACTGCTTTATGAAAATGATCGTTTTTGTTTTTCTTTACAGAATCAGCAGTTTATGCCTGTAGAAAGACTGGAGCTCTGCACAATTGTCACACACGCACATAAAGTTGAGAGCGAAGCTGCAGTGAGTTTCTCACAGCTCCCATCATTTGCCATATAAGTTTTGAACCTTGTTTAAATTATGAGACCACAGGGTCCAAAAACATTTGCAATAATACCGCATATCGCTGTGTTGAACTATCCACCGTCACCGCAGGGGAAATTCCTCTACTGTGACAGCCCTACAGCAAAGATTTTCATTGTCGATAAATAGTTTCCATCCATCCATCCATCTTCTACTGCTTTTCTGGAGGTCCGGGTCGCGGAGGCAGCAGTTCAAGCAGAGAAGCCCAGACTTCCCTCTCCCCAGCCACCTGCTCCAGCTCTTCAGAGAGGATACCAAGGCGTTCCCAGACAAGCTAGGAGACATAGTCTCTCCACCGAGTCCTGGGTCTGCCCCGGGGTCTCCTCCCAATGGGATGTGCCCGAAACACCTCAAGTGGGAGGCGTCCAGGAAGCATCCTAATCACATGCCCATACCACCTCAACTGACTCCTTTCAATGTGGAGGAGCAGCAGTTCTACTCTGAGCCTCTCTCAGATGACTGAGCTCCTCACCCTATCTCTGAGGATGAGTCCAGCAATCCTACAGAGAAAGCTCATTTCAGCCGCTTGTATCTGTGATCTTGTTCTTTCGGTCATTACCCAAAGCTCGTGACCATAGGTGAGAGTAGGAACGTAGATTGACTGGTAAATCGACAGCTTTGCCTTAGGACTCAGCTCCCTCTTCTCCACAACAGACCGGTACAACGTCCGCATCACTGCAGATGCTGCTCCGATCCGTCTGTCAATCTCTCGCTCCATTTTCCCCTCACTCGTGAATAAGACCCCGAGATACTTAAACTCCTTCCACTTGGGGCAGGAGCTTGTCCCCAACCTGAAGAGGACAATCCACCTTTTTCCGGCTGAGGACCATGGACTCGGACTTGGAGGTGCTGATTCTCATCCCAGCCGCTTCACACTCGGCGGCAAACCGTCCCAGTAAGACCTGCAAGTCATTGCTGGATGAAGCCAGCAGGACAACATCATCTGGAAACAACAGAGATGAGATCCTGTAGTCACCAAACATGACACCCTCCATTCCCTGGCTGCACCTAGAAATCCTGTTCATAATCGGTGACAAAGGGCAGCCCTGGCGGAGTCCTCTCACTGGGAATGAGTCCGACCTAGTGTTGGCGATACAAACCAAACTCTCACAACGGTCGTACAGAGACCGAATAGCTCGTAACAACAAGCCCGATACCCCATACTCCCGAAGCACCCCCACAAAAAACCACGAGGGACTCTGTCGAATGCCTTCTCCAAGTCCACAAAACACATGTAAACTGGTTGGGCAAACTCCCATGAACCCTCGAGAATTCTCAAGAGGGTAAAGAGCTGGTCCGATGTGCCACAGCCAGGACGAAAACCACATTGCTCCTCCTGAATCCGAGGTTCGACCAACGGCCGGACTCTCCTCTCCAGTACCTTGGCATAGACCTTCCCAGGGAGGCTGAGGAGTGTGATCCCTCTAAAGTTGGAGCACACCCTCCGGTCCCCTTTTTTGAAGAGAGGAACCACCACCCCGGTTTGACATGCCAAAGGCACTGCCCCCGACCTCCACGCAGTGTTGCAGAGGCATGTCAATCATGACAGCCCTACAATATCCAGGGCCTTGAGGTACTCAGCCCCCCCCCCCCCCCAAGTAAATGCTTTAATTGTGAAATTTATATGCATGCTGCGGAAATGTTCAGTTGTAACTGCAATGCATGACTGGAACTGCTGTGGGCAGTAGCGCCTGTGTTGTCCGACATGCATGAACAATTTCCAGTGAAGAACAGGAGCACAGCATGGTGAAGTGGAAGGATAATAAACATGTAGAAGCGGAGGTAAAAAAAAAAAAAAAAACAAAAAAAAGGCAGACCCAAACTTTCTATAGTATGGGAACTTTTCACAGAAAACAAAAAAAGAAACAAGTAAAATGCAGACTGTGCAAGGCAGACCTTTATCATGGCAGCACTACAGTGATGCATGAGCGTCTGAAACGACGGCACCCGAGAGCTGCGACATTAAAGCTGGATTCATGCTGCACTTCCGCTGTTCGTGTACGTGCAACCGGAAACCTCGTGTGACAAAATTTACGTTATCGTCTCCACTCCACTCGTGTATGCAGGCCTGTACTGCGGACGACCGCATGCAGCCCAAATTTTGTGACTGTGTGGCCTGCCCACGATCTGAACGCGTTGACAGAGTATTCGCAAGACTGAACGTCCCATTCACGAGATGGTGCTACCAACACAGCATACAAAGAAAGTAGACGAGGAGGACAAGGTGGAAGACAAGAGAATCCTTTTGCAGCAGCAGCAGCTTGAGCGGAGAAGAGCGCTGGAAAACGGTAATTCCTTCTTTTCCTTGAAATGACGCTATTGTTGTTGCTACAAAAAAACCCATCACTCTCGTGTTTATAGCCGGTGAACAAACTGGCGTGTTAGTGCATTTGCGCTACCCGTAGGGCTAGGCCGAAACTGCAAATAACAATTGTGCACATGTGTCAGCTGCTTGGCCTGGTAAATGAAAAAAGTGAGCATGTACAACGCCGCGTGCGCGCTTGGCTCGTCCAAAGCACATACGGACCAGAGGGGAAATGCAGCATGAATAAGGCTTAACGGCTGCTTGGTAAGTTTTAGCAAGTAAAGAAAGTTAGTGCCGCTTATTTTCAATGGCCAACTGTTTCAAGCTTTACAAAAATGACAATTCTGTTGGTACATGCTGTTTGTTAGCTTACCTGTTTGACAGTAAGCTCTGTGGTTGCTGAGGGCTGAGCTGTTTAAGTCATGGCTAACGTGTTGAATGCAGTAAATGACTGAATTACAGTTACTATCTCTTTTTTTTATCTTCATTAATATTAGCCCTCATTCTGAATATTATTGCATCTGGGTTAATTAGAATATCCAAATTTGTAATTTAATAAATAAAAACCTACAACCATAATTATCAAAATTAAATCAAATGGCTTGAAATATCACATAAGTGTAGTGAAGACTGAATATGAAGGTTTATCTTTCTGAATTATATTGTTAAAAAATGCACTTATAGAAAACTGCCACCTAATGTTAGTTTGTGGGGTGAAGCAGATGAGTAATTCAGTTGGAAGATATTCAGTCAGTTGTTTAATTGACATTAGGCATTATGCTGTCTGTGATAAACTGATACAGTGCAGCCAGAAAGTATTCACAGCACTTCACTTTTTCCACATTTTATGTTACAGCCTTATTCCAAAAGGGATCAAAATAATTTTTGTCCTCAAAATTCTACACACAACACCCCATAATGGCAACATGAAAAAAGTTTTTGAGATTTTTGCAAATTTATTACAACTAAAAAAAACTTAAAAAATCACATGTTTAAGTATTCACAGCCTTTGCTCAATAATTTATTGATGCACCTTTGGTAGCAATTACAGCCTCAAGTCTTTTTGAATACAATGCCACAAGCTTGGCACACCTATCTTTGAGCAGTTTGGCCCATTCCTCTTTGCAGCACCTCTCAAGCTCCATCAGGTTGGATGGGAAGCGTCGGTGCACAGCCATTTTCAGGTCTCTCCAGAGATGTTCAATTGGATTAAAGTCTGGGCTCTGACTGGGCCACCCAAGGACATTCACAGAGTTGTCCTGAAGCCACTCCTTTGATATCTTGGCTGTGTTCTTAGGGTCGTTGTCCTGCTGGAAGGTGAACAGTCCCCCCAGTCTGAGGTCAAGAGCACTCTGGAGCAGGTTTTCATCCAGGATGTCTCTGTACATTGCTGCGTTCATCTTTCCCTCTATCCTGACTAGTTTCCCAGTTCCTGCCACTGAAAAACATCCCCACAGCATGATGCTGCCACCAACATTGGCATGGTTATGAACGGTGCCTGGTTTTCTCCAAACATGATGCCTGGCATTCACGCCAAAGAGTTCAATCTTTGTCTCATCAGACCAGAGAATTTTGTTTCTCATGGTCTGAGAGTCCTTCAGGTGCCTTTTGGCAAACTCCAGGCGGGCTGCCATGTGCCTTTTACTAAGGAGTGGCTTCTGTCTGGCCACTCTACCATACAGGCCTGACTGGTGGATTGCTGCAGAGATGGTTGTCCTTCTGGAAGGTTCTCCTCTCTTCACAGAGGAATGCTGGAGCTCTGACAGAGTGACCATTGGGTTCTAGGTCACCTCCCTGACTAAGGCCCTTCTTCCCCGATTGCTCAGTTTAGACAGCTGGCCAGCTCTAGGAAGAGTCCCGGTAGTTCCAAACTTCTTCCATCATTAGATCATGGAGGCCACTGTGCTCATTGGGACTTTCAAAGTAGCAGAAATTTTTCTGTCCCGTTCCCCAGATTTGTGCCTCGAGACAACCCTGTCTCAGAGATCTCCAGACAATTCCTTTGACTTCATGCTTGGTTTATGCTCTGACATGCACTGTCAACTGTGGGACCTTATACAGACAGGTGTGTGCCTTTCCAAATCATCTCTAATTAAGCTGGAGAAACATCAAGGATGATCAGTGGAAACAGGATGCACCTGACCTCAATTTTGAGCTTCATGACACAGGCTGTGAATACTTATACGCATGTGATTTCTTAGTTTTTTATTTTTAACGAATTTGCAAAAATCTCAAACTTTTTTCACATTGTCGTTATGGGGTATTGTTTGTAGGATTTTGAGGAAAAAAAATCAATTTAATCCCTTTTGGAATAAGGCTCGAACATAACAAGATGTGGAAAAAGTGAAGCCCTGTGAATACTTTCCGGCTGTACTGTATATAACTTGTGATAATTAATGCAGCTTTCTTGTTTTGTTTGGTTTTTTGTTTGGTTTTTTTAGCTCTGGAAACTGCTTATAAAATGTTAAAGCAGGGACTGACAACAAGGTGATTTTCACAGGTATGCAAGCTTAAGCAGCGGGTGAGGTAAAATATGCACTAGAGCCCCAACAGGAAGCAGAGATGGTGGACATGAGAAAATTAATGGCGATTAGTCGACTAATCGAAAAAATAGTCGTTAGATTAGGTGACTACCAAAATAATTGTTAGTTGCAGCCCTGCTTTTCAACCGTTTCTCAACATTCCGTGTACGGTTGGGGAAGTGCCATTTGGGAGAAATATTTATGGCATTCTTGCATTGTGTGCTCAACAGGATGGCACTGCTTCAGGTGGTAAAAAGTAATGCTGTCAGTGGACTTTGCATTAATGTTTTCTGTTGTCATTTTCTTTTTAGCTCGCTCCAACTCCTACACAGCTGCGCTAGCCCAAACATTGGCAGGTGTGCTAATAAGATAAGATAAGATAAGCCTTTATTAGTCCCACAACGGGGAAATTCCAGGATTGCAACAGCACAGGGATAGCAACACTCAGAGCAACAATCAGAAGGCAAGAAAAAAAAACAAGCAAGCGAGAGCAGCTAATATACATATGTACATATTACTATAAAATATATATACACACACACAGACACACAGTGCAGAGCATTGTAGCTGGATGGAAAAAATATATGAATATATGAACACACAGTGCAGAGCATTGTAGCTAGATGGAATAAATATGTAAATATATAAACACCCACAGTACGGAGCATTGCAGCTAGGTGGAATAAATATGCAAGTATATAAACACACATAATGGCTGCCTACGCGCCTACACATGCTGTTGTGTGCGGCAATTGAACATGACTTCCAGCCACATGATTGGTTTGGTGCGGTGTATTCTCATTTTCATTGGCTTTTCATGATGTCTGTCAAAACACAGAACAAATGAGTTTTATCAACTATTCTATCGACCATGTTTTATGTCTCTATCGAAGTTATTTCACAATAATTATCGTTTTATCGCCCAGCCCTAGTATGAATATAATATGAGAATACAAAACGTGACATCATCCTAATTATGCTATTGATAGTTTTAGTATGATGTCACATGCTGACCATGTTGGAGGGGAAGCCGCTGCATTCAGCAAAAAAATGAAATATATTTCACATGGGTTGTATTTATGGAAAAGAGGAGTTGGAGTTTAATAAGTGTTCACTTCTTCCTTCTCCCTTTTGAGCACTGTATACTATCACTTTGTCGCACTTGTCATTTGTTTTGGTTTTTTTTTACTTTTTTGTTCGAAATAAAGTATGTACTGTATCTATCTATCTAAATATGGTGAACTATTGTGCTATCGTTCAGTCCCTCCAGGATGTTGCAATGTTGCGATCACACTAATTCACGCAAAATCAGTGATTGGCTGCATCTTCTGCGTGACCTTACAACTCTGTCCAATCACCGCAACTTTCCTGCAATTTTGGCCAATCCTGGTCAATTTCCACCAATTTTGTCAATCAGATTTGTTCCTGAGCAGTGCTCAAACACTCAGTCTAACCAGTCAGATGTGTCGCTGCACTGCGCTCACTTCCATGTTTACATTGAGTATTAGTGGAACACATCAGCAAAAAAAAAGTGTGTGATTTAAAAAACGCTCACCCGCAGGTTTTCCCATACCGTTCCTTCCTCCGTCATCCCTGGCCCGACGGTGGACATTTCTTCATGCATCCTTGTTGACCACGTGTACGAAGTGCCAAGTTTGTGTTGGGGGCGGGGGGGGGGGGGGGGGGGTCAGCTTACCTGAAAGTACCCCGTCGCGGGAGCGCGAGTGAGGAGACACACCAAAAAAACACATAAAATGAGCAAATCTAACACTACAGCCAGTATTGTAATATTTTATACATCTTTAGAGGTAAAATCGTGACTACAGCTTAGGGCTGTGTGATATGACGATATTGGATGACGATATAAAAACTTCTATCATTTCATAGAGTACTCAATCGTTTATATCGTGATTGAAGTGCACATACTCCCATTTCTTGAACAAAGCTCCTCTCCCACGACTTGTCAGCGTCCCACCTCTTCCCTGCAGTGCGCGCAGCCTAACAGGTGTGTGGTGGGTGGCTAGGCTCTCCGGTGGTTAGTAACTCCAAACTACCGGTTTGGTCAAATAGCTGCTACTCCTGTTGGTCAGGGATGTGGGACTGTTTTCCATCGTGCTGCGTCAGAGGATAGTCCGCACACCTCTTTTTAATAGGAGGTAAGTAACGTTAACACCGTGTCTAATTATAAAACAGCAAATGCTAAATGATGCTAAGTTGTGCTAACTGGAAACATTGTAGCGCATCAGACCATTGTTTCTTTGGTTTAAATCACTGCTGAATTTCTTTGTTTTGTCTGAAAAAATTATTAAAGCTGCAAAAGTACATGATGGTGGCACATACAAGCAAAATAAATAATAAATTAATTAAAATGGGTCAGAGGAACAATTTAGCTCTTAATGTAATTTATGATTTCTAATCATTTTAATTAGTCATGTAGCAATAATGATTAAAGTCACAACATATATTTTATTACATTACCTTTTGTGTCTTTAATTTTCAGATCATGACCAATCTGAAATATTTTTACTAAGAAGCAAACAGGTTAAATCAAGCCAGAATGGCAGGCTCTAGCTCCACATTTAAATTTTCATTGATTTAAACTAACATCTAATTTATATCTGCAGATGGCAGTCATGGGTCATTTTCTCATTTTCAGATTTTTTTTTTTTTTTTTTTTTTTGGCTATTCTCTGGCTCAGGAAATATTTAACTTATTGATGTTTACATTTTATTCGTATGATATGATTTAGAAGAAAAAAACTCAAATTTATGAAAATCAAGTCTGAAATGCACATTACAAAACTTTTTGAAAACACTGCAAAATTATGAGGGGGGGAAAAGGTGCATGTAAAAAAAGTTTAAAAAAAAAGAAAAAAGAGAGAGTCCTCTTTGTGTAATTATCTAAACTGTAGAATTTACAGAAAATGTATATTGTGATATATATTGTTATGATATAAGATGACTGGTATGATATATAATTTTTGTCATATCGCACAGCCCTACTACAGCTTGTCATTGAGCTTTAAAGCTGTGAATCTCCTGTCTGTACATGGACAAACACATGCCTCCAGCAAACCCCCAAGGAGAGTCCCTCCTCCTGGTTCCACTCACGGTGTGTGTCGCAGACAGACAGACCAGAAGGAGTCGGGCACAGAAAAAGCTATAATATTGAGTATTTTTTTTTCCACAAAAGCAAGGACTTCAGTAGACAGTACAGAGCAACAGAATAAATTATTTCTTTTTTCCTTTCTATTTGGGGGCCACTGCAGTTAGAGTTTTCAAATTAAGGTGCTTCCATAATTTCCAAATCTGTATTCTTTAACATGCATTCATAGCTGTTGTAATGGATATTGTGTTAAAATCTGTATTTGTTTTTCTGTATAGCAGAGGTTTCTGTTTAATTTACAAATCACTGTTTAATAGGAAATTTGACAAGCCTGTGCTTTTCTTGTGGTGTTATATAGAATATCATTGCAGTAAATTATGGGGGGGGGGAGAAACTTGCTTTAAAATTTGTAATTCTTTCCACAACTTTTCGTGCTAAAAAACTCAAAACATAACAACTTTAAAAAAAAAAAAAAAAAAAAAAAAAAATCTCCCACAAATTCAGGATTTTTGGCCCATAACAATCACAAAAACATCCCACAAAATACTGGAGGGACTGATCATTGGTTGGATGGCATTGGTTGTTCAAACATTGATAGGAAGGACAAACTGGTATGTTTATTTAACCCACAGTAACCGTGCAAAGCAATCTTCGACCGAATTTCACGGAGCTACGTTTAGCAGCTAAATGTTGGCTCATAATTTTGATCAACTCCAGCAAAAAAGACAAAACCTAGTCACCCTGAAAAGGTTTATTCTGAAAAGATGAAGAAAACAGAAGCAGCACCAGATTTAAATTAAGATGAGTCAATCAGTTGTTTCAATAATCAATAGATCAGTTGACTATTACAATCCAAATTTATAATTTTCCTTCCAGCTGAAGGTTATAATTACATTTATAACTAGTTTGATACCGATTATTTTAAAATGTTGGCCTACTAAACCTGTGGTGGTTTCTGGTTTCCAACAACAGGGTGGCAGAGGATGAAGTGAAATTCCCGATCTGAATTTTTGTCCCAGTTCACCCCTCAGTGCACTTAAGATGTGTGATTTACAGTGGGGCAAAAAAGTATTTAGTCAGCCACCAATTGTGCAAGTTCTCCCACTTAAAAGATGAGGTATACCTCAACTATGAGAGACAAAATAAGAAAAAAAAAAATCCAGAAAATCACATTGAAGGATTTTTAATGAATTAATTGGTAAATTCCTCAGTAAAATAAGTATTTGGTCAATTACAAAAGTTCATCTCAATACTTTGTTATATATCCTTTGTTGGCAATGACAGAGGTCAAACGTTTTCTGTAAGTCTCCACAAGGTTTTCACTGTTGCTGGTATTTTGGCCCATTCCTCCATGCAGATCTCCTCTAGAGCAGTGATGTTTTGGGGCTGTCGCTGGGCAACACAGACTTTCAACTCCCTTCAAAGATTTTCTATGGGGTTGAGATCTGGAGACTGGCTAGGCCACTCCAGGACCTTGAAATGCTTCTTACGAAGCCACTCCTTTGTTGCCTGGGCGGTGTGTTTGGGATCATTGTCATGCTGAAAGACCCAGCCACATTTAATCTTCAATGCCCTTGCTGGTGGAAGGAGGTTTTCACTCAAAATCTCACGATACATGGTCCCATTCATTCTTTCCTTTACACGGATCAGTCGTTCTGGTCCCTTTGCAGAAAAACGGCCCCAAAGTATGATGTTTTCACCCCCATGCTTCACAGTAGGTATGGTGTTCTTTCTCCTCCAAACACAAGTTGAGTTTTTACCAAAAAGTTCTATTTTGGTTTCATCTGACCATATGACATTCTCCCAATCCTCTTCTGGATTATCCAAATGCTCTCTAGCAAACTTCAGATGGGCCTGGACATGTACTGGTTTAAGCAGGGGGACACGTCTGGCACTGCAGGATTTGAGTCCCTGGCGGCGTAGTGTGTTACTGATGGTAGCCTTTGTTACTTTGGTCCCAGCTCTCTGCAGGTCATTCACTAGGTCCCCCCATGTGGTTCTGGGAATTTTGCTCACCGTTCTCGTGATAATTTTGACCCCACGGGGTGAGATCTTGCGTGGAGCCCCAGATCGAGGGAGATTATCAGTGGTCTTGTATGTCTTCCATTTTCTAATAATTGCTCCCACAGTTGATTTCTTCACACCAAGCTGCTTACCTATTGCAGATTCAGTCTTCCCAGCCTGGTGCAGGTCTACAATTTTGTTTCTGGTGTCCTTTGACAGCTCTTTGGTCTTGGCCATAGTGGAGTTTGGAGTCTGAATGTTTGAGGTTGTGGACAGGTGTCTTTTATACTGATAACGAGTTCAAACAGGTGCCATTAATACAGGTAACGAGTGAAGGACAGAGGAGCCTCTTAAAGAAGTTACAGGTCTGTGAGAGCCAGAAATCTTGCTTGTTTGCTTGTTTGTGAAACAGTGAAGACGGAGCCAAAGATTAAGTGGGGGAAGTTATAGAAGGAAGAAGGTCACACAGAGTTCAGGAAGTAGTTGATACAGGCTCTGGGGGGTAGGGAAGAATTACCAGATGACTGGGAAAGTGCAGCAAAAGTATCGAGGGAAACAGAAAGGTATGTGGTGTATCCAGTGAACAGAGGAAGGAATATTAGGAGACTTGGTGGTGGAATGAGGAGGTACAGGAAAGTATCCAAAAGAAGAGGTTAGCAAAGAGAATGTGGGATAGGGAGATGAGTTTTAAAAAATGCCTTTATTGCACAATTCAAAAAAATGTAAGAGCACCAATATCATTCCACCAAGTGTCTCACATTGGAAAAGTGCAAACATAGGGAGATGAAGAAAGTAGATGGGAGTATTTGGAATCACATGGCAAAGGATAAGGCATATAGTGAGTTTTATGAGGAGCTGGACACTAAAGAAGGAGAAAAGAACTTGTATGGACTGGCTAGACGGAGAGGTCGAGCTGGAAAGGATGTACAGGCGGTTAGGTTGATTAACCCCTTGACGCCTGTTGTCGCGAATTCGCATCAAACCGCTTCCGCTCCTAATGCAACCAAAATACCGTCTGTATTCCTCCACTTCCGGTTGGAGCACTTCCAATACATACCTACATACCTTGGAACCTTTTGCAAGCATTAGTTTCTCGTAGGAACGGTCAGAGACGGGGCACCATCCATTTCCTGATTGCTAGGGTTAGGGTTATAGTTTGGCAGTCATGAGAGTTGAAAATACTGAAAATAACTTTGTTGCGTAAATAAGACTCTTCATACTTGAGATGGGAAAAGGTGCTTTTTTACCATTTTTTTTTACCATAGATGCCTGTTGTCGCTAATTTGCATCATACCTAAAATTATATCTATTTTCTGTGCTATAGTCAAATTAACTTTCTCAACTTAATTTAGCATCTACTTGAAAGCAAAAACACAAGTGAAATTTTTTTTTTCATAATTGGAAATAAATTCAGGCGTTAAGGGGTTAAGGACAGAAATGGTAATGAGAGAGAGGGAGAGAGAGGGAGAGAGAGGGAGAGAGAGAGAGAGAGAGAGAGAGAGAGAGAGAGAGAGAGAGATTTGTGTTTTAAAAAATGCCTTTATTGCACAATTCAGAAATGTAAGAGCACCAATATCATTCCACCAAGTGTCTCACAAGTGCAAACATAACTCATCCCCCTCTCCCACAGAACACAAAATATTACCTACAGTCCATCTATTGGTGAATGCCTCCAAATTGTCCACCATTTTATAGTAAGAGTACTCCACCTGGAGTCTGACTTTCAACAAGGCCTTGAAAAGAAACACAGGATCCACATTGCCAGTGTTAGTAGTCCAATTTTTCCTTGTCAGCCAGATGGCAAGTTTAGCAGTACCAGATAGGAAGTTCATCAAAGTGTGCACAGACTTCTTTGCCACTTTATACTTTGGCCCATAAATAAACAAACCAAAAGAGAAACATTCACCCAAATCATGAAACCACACTTTCAGAAGATCAAAAAGGCCAGATAAATGAAAACATTGAACAAACAAATGCTCCAGGGTCTCAACTTGGGAACAAAGCAAACATTCCTTCCCCACATTCGGATCCAGGTGTGCTCTGTAATTATTTGTAGCTATTGCCCCATGAACAATCCTCCACTGGAGATCTGCCGTCCGTTTCTTAATAGGGAGCTTGTACATGGACCGCCAGCTGCCTTTCGGGGAGAATACCGGCCCCAAAAACCCCGCCCACTTCGACTCTTTCACGTCCGTCAGAGAGCGCAGATTCAGAACTTTCACACAGATGTGATACACCGTCTTCGTCTCCACAAACTGGAACTTGCCCAGATGAGGATTTCTGAAGGACAGCAGGTGATCCTCTCCCTCCTGCCACTCTCCCACAGCTGGACTTGTGGAAAGGGCAGGAAAGTTGTACACAGTGCCCTCATCCCATTGAGTGGAAAGAGTCCGGTTTTCCGCAAACGCTCTAAGCGGTCGTGGCAGGGCAGCACACACTTCCTTCACCACCCTATGCACCAGTCTGACAGATGTAATGTTGGCACTCCGCCGCAGCGTTTCTGTTGACGTGGTTGACATCTTCATAAGATGACCAAGCTTGGTACAGCGTGCCTCTCTTCAGCAAGTTCGCAGACTAACAGATTGCAGCACTTGAGTGTCCATGAATTGATTGAAAAACAGTGGTTCCTCGAACAGCCACATGCCTGGTGTCTCCTCAGGAATGCGGGCCACGGTGAAGACTTGCCATGCATGTAAGACAGATGTGTAAAAAGCAGAAAGTCCAGTAAGGTCCACCTCCCCGGACTTCACGAGGAAAAGCTGCTTATCATAGCCCAAGCGGCCAACTCTCCTCAGGAGCAGTTTTGCAGTGTCCATCCAGCAGGGGCCACATCCGTAAAGGAGCCGTTGTGCAGTCTGAAGCCTAAAACAGGCGATCTTGGATTGTATGTCCACCAGGCCCTGTCCTCCCTCGGCAACAGGCAGGTAGAGAACAGCCGCACAGACCCAATGTCGACCAGACCAAAAGAAATCCATGATGATCTTCTGAACCTCCTCAACCAGGCTCCTGGGCGGTGTCAAAGCAATAAGCCTATGCCAAAGAGCCGAAGCGACCAGATTATTGGCGACCAGAACCCTTCCCCTATATGACAGCTGTGGTAGCAACCATTTCCATTTAGAGAAGTGAGCACACACCTTCTCCTTAATTCCCTCCCAGTTCTTGCGTTCAAAGTCCTCAGAACCCAAAAATACCCGCAACACTTTGAGACCGGCTTTCCCCCACAGAAGACCTCCAGGAAGCTAAGGAATGTCCTGATGTGACCAGTGTCCCACCAATAGACCCTCACTCTTGGCCCAGTTTACCCGTGCAGAAGATGCTTTCTCATAAATAAAGTGTCCACCAGACGCTGTACATCCCTTGGGATGTGATGAAAATGTTGACGTCATCCGCATAAGCAGACAAGACGATTGGACAACAACTACTGGAGGGCCCCGGCAGAATCAAACCACCCAGCTGAGTGCGCAACCTGCACAGCAAAGGCTCAGAGAGAGAGAGAGAGAGATATTTTTTTTTTGATTTTTAAAAGATCTTTAATAAACACACTTGTCCATCAGTCAATACAATTTCTATATCATGCTATGTTACACAGAAAATTAATCCCCCAAAAAACGCCCAAAAAAAAGCTGTCCATCATGAACTGAACAGAGGACATTCTCCAGGGACCAGAGGGTCCTGAAACCTTCCACATCCCCATTCCCCATAAAAAACTGAAAGTCCAGCCTGATTCTGGCTTTAAGTAGCCTCACAAATAAAATTTTGACATCAACATCATTCTCAACATTTTCAAGTTTTCTTCTCCGGCTTACATAGATAGCCAACTTTGCCTGCCCTAAAACAAAGTTCAGTAGTTGACACTTCTGCTTAAAACGACGATTGTACATAAAACCACAAATGAAAACCTGCTTAGAGAAAACTTCCTTAAAAATATGAAAAAGTTTTGTGAGAAGTTCAAAGAGGCCACTCAGGCGCTGACATTCAATAAAACAATGAAAAACAGTCTCCCTAGAGGAACAAAAAACACACTGATCACTGACACTGCTGTTAATCACAGAAACAAAAGCATTGACAGCTATAATACCATGCAGGACCCTCCACTGTAAGTCTCCATGCCTCTTAGGGAGAGGGGCTTTGTAAAGAGCCCTCCAGGCAGGCCGATGCCCTTTTCCTAGTTTAAAATAGGCTCTCCAAGGAGTGTCCACACAGGTGTTCAATCGGTCCTCGTTGAGTGCCATCACCACCAGTCTGTAGAGTGCCTTACCACTGGCTCCTCCAAAGTCCACACCAGTGGGAGCACAGAATGCCAGTAAGGAGCAAGGAGCGACGTCAAAGTCCATATAGAGCGTGAGAGAGGGAAAGGGGTCAGTGCTTTCTGGCTGCAGCGTGCCATTGCTAAAGTCCAAGAGTAGGGAGTGCTCAAGTCCATGAAGCTCCTGTTTCCAGTGTGCAAGAAGACCATCGATGAAACGATTCGACCTGACACCAAGATGAGCTGCTAAAACTGAGGCGTTGTTGAGGCCAGGACCAGCCAGTTCCACCACTTGCTTCAGAGTGAGAATGTTCCTGGAACACAGCCTATCAAGGAAGGTCCTTCCAACTCCCGGCAGGACACCAAGGCGACCACCAAAAACCAGCGGCTCCCTCAACAACCAGTAGAGGGAATCGCATGGCCCTCTTTGTTTTTTAAAAAGAGTCCACACTGAAAAGAGACTGCGGTAAAAACTGGGTAAAGACAGTGCATTAGAGTTCTTAAAATCCATTAAAAACACAGGGAGGTCTAGCCCAAGCCCAAGGACTCTCTGTAAAATAACACAGGCCAAAGGCCTCCATACCAGGTCCTGGGGGCCCGTCAGCAGTCTCTGTATGAAAGTCAGTCTAAAAGCAGCACCTCTACTAGCTAAATGAATCACTCCTTGCCCCCCCTCCTCTTTGGGAAGAAATAACAGGGCTTGAGGAACCCAGTGGAGTCCACCCCCCCAAAAAAAGTCCACCAAAACAGACTGAATTTTGGACAACAAACCAGCAGGGGGGTCCATGCACATGAGGCGGTGCCACAGGGATGAGGAAACAAGATTATTTAAAATGAGCACTCTTCCTCTAAAAGAAATTCTTGGCATTAGCCACTTCCACTTGTTTAGTCTCCCGTTAATCTTCTCTATGACCCCATCCCAATTTTTTTGCTCAAACTGCTGATTTCCAATAAAGACACCAAGATACTTAAAACCTCCTTTTTTCCAAATCAACCCACCCGGCAGCGTAAGCTGATTTTCTAGTTTCTCCCCCACCATCAGAGCCTCGCTTTTTCCCCAGTTTATCTTTGCAGAGGAAAGTTGGCCAAAAAGATTGACACTCCTAACCAGAACGTCAATGTCACTCTGCTTGTTTAGCAGAATGACTACATCATCTGCATAGGCCGACAGCTTGAACGTGGTGTCACAGCCAGGAAAAGTAACTCCTGATAGATCCCTTCTCAGGCAGTGAAGCAAAGGCTCTATGGCGAGGGAGTACAGCATCCCTGAGAGAGGGCAGCCCTGCCGAACCCCCCTCTGGACTTTTAAAGGGGCAGACAGGCCCCCATTTATCTTCAGCACACTCTCAATGTCACTGTACAAGACCCGTATCCTGGCTATGAAGCCTGGGCTGAACCCAAAAGCTGTTAAAACTGTCCATAAATATTGGTGTTCAACCCGATCAAACGCCTTTTCCTGGTCAATTGAAATCAAACCAGTTTCTACCGCCAATGAACCAGAGACCTCAAAAATATCCCGAATTAAAGTGACGTTGTCACTAATCAGCCTGCCAGGCACACAGTAAGTCTGGTCTACATGAATGAGCTCACTCATCACCTTTCTCAGTCTTCGGGCCAGAGCTTTTGAGAGAATCTTGTAGTCTGTGCAGAGCAGAGAGACTGGTCTCCAGTTCTTTAGGCTCTGGAGGTCCCCCTTTTTCGGCAACAGTGTGATGATGGCCCTCCTGCAGGTCGTGGGTAGGGTCCCCCTTTCCAAGCTATCTTGAAGAACCTCCAGCAGGTCTGGACCAAGCAGGGGCCAGAATTCCTTAAAAAAGTCCACAGAGAGACCATCTATGCCTGGTGATTTTCCATTCTGGAGGCTCATTAGCGCCGTATGCAGCTCAGACAGAGACAGTGGAGCATCCAAGCCGGCAACAAGGTCCTCTGAGAGCACTGGAAGACCATCAAGGAAAACCTGGCCCAGTGACGTGTCCTCCCTCCACTCTGCTCTAAACAATTCACTGTAAAAGCTAGCAGCGTGTTTTCTGATTTCTGCTGCTGTGGAGATTGTTCCCCCGTCATCGCCCAACAAGGAGTGAATGAGCTTTCTCTGTCCATTTTTCCCCTCCAGTCCAAAAAAGTACTGAGAGGGCGAGTCCATCAGAGCTACATCCATGTAGCGTGAGCGGACCAGAGCACCCTGTGCGGTGACCCCTAGCAAGCTAGCCAAGGCTGACCTTTTTGACTTGAGAGCCTCTAAGTGCTCCTGTTTTCCTGTAGAACTGAGCAACTCCTCTAGTTCTACCACCTCAGTCTCCAGAACTTTCAAGGATTGGGTCAAGCTACGAGTGACATTTTGAGTGTACTGTTGGCAGAGTTGTTTTATCTGGGCCTTACCAAAATCCCACCACAATTGGAGAGAACTAAAAGAGGGTTTTTGTTCCCTGTGTGACTTCCAAACATCATGAAAAACCTCTTTAAAAAACACATCATTTAAAAGTGTATTGTTAAAATGCCAAAAAGCACTCTTACACTTTACATTTTCAATAAACACAGAACAAAACAGCAGGCAGTGATCAGTGAAACCAACAGGACAGATACAACTATTTTTAAAAACACTCATTTGATGTTTAAAACCATAAAAACGGTCTAACCTAGCCATAGATAAAAGGTTATCTTTGACATGGCTCCAGGTGTACTGCCTCTGGTCCCCATGATGTGATAAGATAAGATCAGATAAGATAAGCCTTTATTAGTCCCACAACGGGGAAATTCCAGGATTGCAACAGCACAGGGATAGCAACACTCAGAGCAACAATCAGAAGGCAAGAAAAAAAACAAGCAAGCAAGAGCAGCTAATATACATATGTACATATTACTATAAAATATATATATACACACACAGACACACAGTGCAGAGCATTGTAGCTGGATGGAATAAATATATGAATATATGAACACACAGTGCAGAGCATTGTAGCTGGATGGAATAAATATATGAATATATGAACACACAATGCAGAGCATTGTAGCTAGATGGAATAAATATGTAAATATATAAACACCCACAGTACGGAGCATTGCAGCTAGGTGGAATAAATATGCAAGTATATAAACACACACAGTGCGGAGCAATGTAGCTAGATGGAATAATATGTAGATATATAAAAACACAGTGCGGAGCATTGTAGCTAGATGGAATAAATATATAGATATATAAATATAAACACACCCAGTGCTGAGCATTGTAGCTAGATGGAATAAATATATAGATATATAAATATAAACACACCCAGTGCAGAGCATTGTAGCTAGATGGAATAAATATGTAAATATATAAACACACACAGTGCAGAGCATTGTTGCTAGGTGGGATGAAACAGCATAACCGTCTATTTAGTTATCCTACATGGTATGATTATGTGCCCATACATATTCTCACCCTCCATAGCGACCGGTATGTTCCTAGTTGTATGCCGGAGAGGACCATTGTGTAAGTCTATTGCATCTTTTGCATTCAAAAAACTATTAGTTTGTTACGTCTTTTTGCTATCTCTGCGAGCAGCCCTGCTTAGGTTGTACAGTCTGACAGCCGTTGGTAGGAAGGACCTACGAAACCTCTCGGTTGTGCACCTGGGATGATGTAGTCTGCTGCTAAATGAGCTCCTCAGTGCATCCAGTATGTCCTGCATAGGGTGGAACTCGGACTCCAGCAGAGATGACAGTTTAGCCACCGTCCTTCTCTCTCCTATCTCCTCCATCGGATCAAGGCGTTGCCCCAGGACAGAGTTAGCTTTCTTAATCAGTTTGTTCAGTCTCTTCCTATCGGCTGCAGTAATGCCACTGCCCCAGCAGACCACTCCAAAAGTGATGGCTGATGCCACCACCGTGTCATAGAATGACTTCAGCAGCGCCCCTTGTACACCAAAAGACCTGAGTCTCCTCAGCAGGAACAGCCTGCGCTGTCCCTTCTTGTAGAGTGCGTCAGTATTGTGTGACCAGTCTAGTTTATTGTTCAGATGAATACCCAGGTACTTGTAGGATGTCACCATCTCGATGTCTGTTCCCTGTATATTTACTGGTGCTGTGAGGGGCTGCCCATGCCTGCGGCAGTCCACCACCAGCTCCTTAGTTTTCCTCGCGTTGATCTGGAGGCAGTTCCGATGGCACCAGTCCACAAAGTCCTGGATAAGCCCTCTGTACTCAGCTTCATCTCCGCTGGAGATGAGACCAACGATCGCAGAGTCATCAGAGAACTTCTGTAGATGGCAATGTGTTGTGTTGTGTGAGAAGTCCGCAGTATAAAGAGTGAACAGGAAGGGAGCCAGCACCGTTCCCTGGGGGGCCTCCGTGCTACTGATGATCGTGTCGGAAACACAGTCCCGGGTTCTCACAAACTGAGGCCGGTTCGTGAGGTAGTCCAGGATCTATGATGACAGGTGCTGGTCCACCCCTGCGCGCAGCAGCTTGTCCTTCAGGATCATCGGTTGGATGGTGTTGAAAGCACTGGAGAAGTCAAAGAACATGATCCTCACCACATTCCCGGGCTTCTCCAGGTGGGACAGAGAACGGTGAAGGAGGAAGATCACCGCATCCTCCACCCCAATGCCATGCTGGTAGGCGAACTGGAGTGGATCCATCGCTGGTTCCACCAGGGGGCGGAGATGAGCAAGGAGCAGTCTCTCCAGGGTCTTCATCAAGTGGGACGTCAAGGCCACCGGTCTGAAGCTGTTCAGGTCTTTGGGGTGGGAAGTTTTTGGTACAGGTACCACACAAGATGTTTTCCACAGCTGTGGTACCCTCCCCAGTTTCAGGCTCATGTTGAAGATATATGTCACAATCCCACACAGCTGGTCTGCACAGGACTTGAGGAGCTTTGCGCTGATGCCGTCCGGTCCCGACGCCTTCCTCGCCTTGATCTTCCTCAGCTCCGTCCTCACCTGGGTCTTGGTCAGGGTCAGGATGGGGGGCTGTGTGTTGGGAGTGGGGGGGGTGTCGGTGGAGTGGGGAGTGGGTAGCAGGACTTGATTTCTTAGAGGCAGCAGTGGTTGTTGTGCAGACAGGGGGGAGGGCGGTTGGTCAAATCTATTGAAAAACAGATTCAGGTTGTTCGCCCACTCCCTGCCCCCCGTGGCCTGGGGGGAGGTATTCTGGAGCCCCGAGATGGTTTTGAGGTTTCTCCAGACCCCGCTGATGTCGCTCTGTTGCAGCTTGTCCTCCATCTTCTTCCTGAAGCTGTCCTTGCCTTCTCTGATCTTTCTCCTCAGCTCCCTCTGTACGGACTTCAGCATCTCCCTGTTCCCCGACCTGAAGATCCTCTTCTTCTCTCTCAGAAGTGTTTTTATCTCAGGGTTGATCCAGGGTTTGTTGTTTGAGTGACGCCGTATGGTCTTGGTGGGAACGGATTTGTCCACACAGAAGCTGAGGTAGCCCGTGAAGGTGTGAATGAGGCCATCGATGTCCTCACCATGTGGATCGCAGAGCTGCTTCCAGGCAGTGATCTCCACACATCGGCCATTTCATGTGTTTTCACCAGTTCTCTCAGCCTATTGGCAGAAGCAGGGTGAGGCTCCTGATGGTTCCTGTCTAGTCTGTGGTTTAATGTACAGTTAAAATCACCCCCCAGAAATAAAAAACTATTTGGATCACAGGACTTAACCGTATCCGAAAGCACGTCAAAGACCCTGATCCTCTCTGCTCTCTGTGTTGGCACATACACGTTTATAAAAACGAAGTTCACGTTTTCAAACTGTACCTTTAATAAGAGGAAATGACCTCTCGCCACCTCTTCTACCTCATAAGAGACAGGCACACAACCCCTAGAGAAAAGTACAGCCACCCCCCCCACTGCTACTGGATTTGTGGCTAAAAAAAATGCAGCCATCCCACTCTTTTCTCCAATGGCTCTCCATGTCCACAGTGCTGTGAGTCTCCTGGACCATCAGCACGTCAAGTTTCTTTAAATTAAAAAGCTTGTATAAAGAGGCCCTTTTTACATCATCCCTGGCCCCATTAATATTGAGAGTGCCAATTCTAAGGTGGGGCATTAAAAAGGATAAAAATAGGGTACAGTAAAAAAACACACACATAGCATAAAAGGGAAGAAACAAACTAAGAGTCAACATGACTGTTAGTAATTTGCAATTTCAGTTTAGCAACCAGTTTCTTTAAACGATAAATTTCCTGATCAGTGAAAGTCTCATTCCCATCATTCAGTTTCATAAATTTGCGAGCTGATGCCACGAATAACTCCAGATCTGGAAAGTAATTTTCCACTTTCACAGCTCTGCTCCCCTTAGTCACCTGGAGAAATTGCCTAATTTTAGTAAAACAATAGGAGCTTTGCTCCTCCTGCGTCTGCATCAGTTCAGACTCATCTCCACTTTCGTCAGAAGCGCTCTCATTCAGTAAATCTAAATTCCCAACCCTACTAGATTTAGCAGAGCTCTGCAAGTTTTCCGCACTTTTCCTTTTTTGTGCAGCTTTAAAAGGATCCTCTTCAACAAAACTACATTCCTGCATTTCTTCATGAAACGCAACGTTTGTCATGCAGTGTTTGCTCTTTGTGTCCGCTACAGCCTCAAACCGCTCCTCCTCCGCCTGCAAAGTCTGTTCATTCACGTTCCTTCGTTTAACTGCACTTTTACTTACACCCTCCACCTGTTTACCCCGGGCGACAGGCTCGTCACAATGATCAGAGCTGCCGCCAGACAGAAATTCCCCACCATCACTGTTTGGGGGGGCAACTACCGCGCCCGCCGCGGCCACCCCAGCAGAGGCGAGAGAGAGAGAGAGAGATTTAAAAAATCCCTTTATTGGACAATTCAAAAATGTAAGATCACCAATACCATCATCCCACCACGTGTCTCACATTTCAAAACTGCAAACGTAACTCATCCCCCTCTCCCACAGAACACAAAATATTCCCTACAGTCCATCTGTCGGTGAATACCTCCAAATTGTCCACCATTTTATAGTAAGAGTACTCCACCTGGAGTCTGACTTTTAACAAGGCCTTGAAAACAAACACAGGATCCACATTGCCAGTGGTAGTAGTCCGATTTTTTTTCTTGTCAGCCAGATGGCAAGTTTAGCAGTACCAGATAGGAAGTTCATCAAAGTGTGCACAGACTTCTTTGCCACTTTCTACTTTGGACCGTAAATAAACAAACCAAAAGAGAAACATTCACCCAAATTATGAAACCACACTTTCAGAAGATCAAAAAGGCCAGATAAACGAAAACATTGAACAAACAAATGCTCAAAGGTCTCAACTTGGGAACAAAACAAACATTCCTCCCCCACATTAGGATCCAGGTGTGCTCTGTATTTATTCGTAGCTATTGCCCCATGAACAATCCTCCCCTGGAGATCTGCCGTCCGTTTCTCAATAGGGAGCTTGTACATGGACCGCCAGCTGCCTTTCGGGGAGAATACCGGCCCCAAAAACCCTGCCCACTTCGACTCTTTCACCTCCGTCAGAGAGCGCAGATTCAGAACTTTCACACAGATGTGATACACCATCTTCTTCCCTCCAATCTGGAACTTGCCCAGGCGAGGATTTCTGAAGGACAGCAGGTGATCCTCTCCCTCCTGCCACTCTCCCACAGCTGGACTGACAGAAAGGGCAGGAAAGTTGTACACAGTGTCCTCATCCCATTGAGTGGAAAGAGTACGGTTTTCCGCAAATGCTCTAAGCAGGCATGGCAGGGCAACACACACTTCCTTCACCACCCTATGCACCAGTCTGACAGATGTAATGTTGGCACTCCTCCCCAGCGTTTCTATCGACGTGGTTGACATCTTCATAAGATGACCAAGCTTGGTACAGCCTACCTCCCTTAAACAAGTTCGTAGACTAACAGATTGCAGCACTTGAGTGTCCATGAATTGATTGAAAAACAGTGGTTCCTCGAACAGCCACATGCCCGGTGTCTCCTCAGGAATGCGGGCCACGGTGAAGACTTGCCATGCATGCAAGACAGATGCATAAAAAGCAGAAAGTCCAGTAAGGTCCACCTCCCCGGACTTCACGAGGAAAAGCTGCTTATCATAGCCCAAGCGGCCAACTCTCCTCAGGAGCAGTTTTGCAGTGTCCATCCAGCAGGGGCCACATCCGTAAAGGAGCCGTTGCGCAGTCTGAAGCTTAAAACAGGCGATCTTGGACTGTATAGGCCCTTTTCCACTAGCACGCTTTAGCACGACACGGGACGGCTCAGCACGCTTTGTACGCCTTTCCACTAGCCCCAACACGGTTTAACAGCCGCGATTCTCAGCCCCGCTCAAGGGCAGGGTACAGCAGTGCTGAGCTGTGCCGTGTTGGGACGTTAACAGACTGGTCGCCGCTGATTGGTCAGGTTGTAACCGCCGCTGATTGGTCAGTTCGTAACCGCCGCTGATTGGTCAGTTCGTAACCGCCGCTGATTGGTCAGGTCGTAACGTCACGAAAAGCGACCTCTTCTGCCGAATCTTTACGACCGCCATTACTCAGCGCGCAACCACTGTGGGCGGTTTATTTTCAGTGTATTGCTGTGCTATTTTCATTTATTCTCTATCAAAAATGGCTTCGCGTAATAAGGGTGTTCCATGGACCAATGAGGAGGTGCAGTGTCTGCTCACTGCATTGTCAGACGAACGCATCCAGCGCGAGTTAGACGGAGCCACCCGGAATGAGAAAATATACCGGGAGGTCTCGACATCGGAGTCCTTTAACGGTGATTTTTTTTTTTTATTGTGCGTTTTTTCGCAAATATATTCGGTAAGACGCTCATTTTATTTATGCAATAAAAAAGCTGTTCATTTGTGGATGATGATCGCTCTGCTTTATCGCAGCACACTGCGGACTCACGCTTTTCTTTTAAGTATTCATGTGAACAATGCGCTGAAATAAGCTTATGTAATCTTGTTAAAAACTATTGTCTTTTCTGTATATCTTGCACTTTCGTGATGTATTTTATTGTGTGCATTTTCCTTGTAGAATCATCCCATGCGTCCGCCGCGCCAGCCCGCCCAGATTCTCCAATGGGAATCTGTCCCGCCACCAGGCGCAAAATCTATTCAATGATAAATATTTGCAACATTTAAATGAGGTTGCAGAAAACGCGAGGGTAGCTCAGGAGCAGGATGTTGCCTTGAGAAGGCAGGAGCTGGCAGAGACAGCTTCATTCAACCGAGCCTTCCTGACCCAGTTTGGGAAGCTAGTAGAGGCACTCAGTGGGCGGCGTGTATAAAATGTCGATTAACCTTCTTGTTGTGTTGCAAAGTTTTTTTTTTATTTTAATATTTTGTATATAATAAAATGGAATTGTTTTGGATCAAAGTGTGGTTTGTCTGTTATAACACTGAATTATAAAACAGTATAATTACATAGAAATTCCATTGCCTAGTCTGATCAAAATGATGCTGATCATCCTGTCAGGGGTCAACCATTGTAAAGGTAATGTAATTTTTAACTAGACCAAAAAACAAATGTTTTTGTAAGCTTTCTGTTCTTTTTATTGAAATATCATAAAAAATTAGCACCACATGATCCAGTTCTAAACTTTGGGTACATTTTTTATGTTAACTTATAAGAAGTTGCACAGTTGGACTTCAAAATGCAGCAGGAGAGACTGATCAAGCTTACAAGTCAAAGTAGGTAAAAAAGTAAGTATATGTAAATTGAATGTTCTATTGGCATTCCAAATTCAGAGAATTACAATACTTTAGAAGGAGTGTAGCATCATCAAAACGGAAAATACCAATACTGTTGTTCCAAACGTTGACCTGAAGGTGAAAAACATGAATTTTTTTTATTCAGTACATCCAAAATGCCCTAGGATGTAAAAAATAATACAATTTGGTGTTGGCCAGTGTGCCACTGTCTCATTATTTAATACGAATAAAAACAAGTTTCAGCTCATTATTTCTAGGTCATTTGGCAGTTAATTCAAACCAAAAGTGACTTGTGTTGTTGCAGCTTTTTTTATCAGAGAGTTTCTCCAGTTTTGGAGCATATAATCATCCGTCCCTTAACTGTTAAACATTAAATAACAGCAGACAGATTGGCAAAGGATACACAATTGTGTTGCTGTTGCCCAAAACCGCTTTGACCCACTGCTTGTGGTGCTACCTTTTGCATGTGTGTGCTTTTTATGAATATTCACACTTTTTTGTAAGTACAAGTGGGATAGTATTAAATTGAAATATAACATATTTCTAATAATTTGTGCTTTTTGCAAATATTTACACTTATTTTGAAAGTAAAAGTTGGATAGGATTAAATTGACATATAACACGTTTCTCAATAGTGACAGTACCAGTATATGGAGGAATTCTGGGTCATATTAGCATCTGCTCTTCATCATAATGGGTTTGGGTGGGGGTGTCTAATCATGTGCCATGGAGGGCCAAGACCCTGCAGGCTTTACCTCCAACCAGTGTCTTCAACAGCAGATTCCACTGAACTTCTTCCACTGACTGATCAGTGACAACACCTGCTGAAGAGACTGGGTAGAAGAGAGAACCTGCAGGGTCTTGGCCCCCCATGACACATGATTGGAAGCCCCCGGATTAGGTTTAATGGGATTTAACATTTTAACACAGACTGCTTTATGGTTCATAATTCTGTTGACAGACTTACACCAAACCAAAAGTGATTTCTCAAACTGCTGGATTATTCTTAGCTTTTCCAATCTTTCACTGTTTAATTTATGGTGGTAACCTTCACATATAAAAAAAGAGACATCTGCAAAAACTTCAGAGGTTTATTGTCAGTGCAAATCCCAGTGCAATACAACATGAATGCATATCTAGTACATTGTTGATGCAGAGAATATATATTTCTACAGTACATGTTTCCAAGTAACCTTGTGACTGCATTATTTTAATTGCTTTTAATCCTAGATCAATTTTTTTTGCATAAAATGCATGATAACTGTCAAATATATCTTATTATACCTAACTCAGTAAAGTATACTTTTTGAATATAAATTTGGTGGCTAATATAGTTATTAACCTGGCGATCAAGTTGTCAGCTGATCATTTTTTTCTATGACACCATCTCAGACTCTGCTGCAGAAGCAGGTAAGTCCATGATGTCTCAACAGTCTCTCCATGATTTTCAAGCAGATCAGAGCAATTTGTTGTACAGGAAATAAAACGTTTCTACAGACATTCTTAAGCTCTGTAACCACTGATCGTTTGTGAAACTGTGCTGACATCAGTGACAGGCTGATAACATCCGTGACAGGCACGCCCAGAGCGAATGAAGCAGTAATTTCCCCACCACAGAGCCTTCTGAAACACACACAGCGTACATATTTTAGTACCTAACAGCGATAACTTGCAGACATTAAAGTGTAGCACGACGTACTTATAGCAAACTAGCATTAGCAACCATTAGCTTACCGTCATATACGACCTAGTTTGTATCCTCACGCCTTTGGCTCTCCCAGAAGCTGCAGAACTATTCCAGAGTGTTTTCATCTCGCTGCCTGTACCCTTGTCTTGCGGTCCTTTTTGGCGTTTACGGTGAAAAAAGCCACAGACCGAGGAGTGGCCTTGTACAGCTGTGTGCTATGTTTTGCTTGGGTCGCGTGCGTTGCGTCACGGGAGTGTGGCCCCGCCTCGCTGGGAGTGTGGCGCCGCCTCGCTGTGGCAACCATCCCAACCATCCCAGCCCAAGCACAACACCGTGCTAATGGAGACAGAAGCATTCCGAGCCGTGTTGAAGTGAATCGAGCCGTTCCGAGGTGTGCTGGGCTAGTGGAAATGAGGCTTATGTCCACCAGGCCCTGTCCTCCCTCGGCAACAGGCAGGTAAAGAACAGCCGCATGAACCCAATGTTGACTAGACCAAAAGAAATCCACAATGATCTTTTGAACCTCCTCAACCAGGCTCCTGGGCGGTGTCAAAGCAATAAGCCTATGCCAAAGAGCCGAAGTGACCAGATTATTGGCGACCAGAACCCTTCCCCTATATGACAGCTGTGGTAGCAACCATTTCCATTTAGAAAAACGAGCACACACCTTCTCCTTAATTCCCTCCCAGTTCTTGCGTTCAAAGTCCTCAGAACCCAAAAATACCCCCAACACTTTGAGACCGGCTTTCCCCCACAGAAGATCTCCAGGTAGCTGAGGAATGTCCTGATGTGACCAGTGCCCCACCAATAAACCCTCACTCTTGGCCCAGTTTACCCGTGCAGAAGATGCTTTTTCATAAATGGATAAAGTGTCCACCAGACGCTGTACATCCCTGTGGGATGTGATGAAAATGTTGACGTCATCCGCATAAGCAGACAAAACAATTGGACGACAACTACTGGAGGGCCCCGGCAGAATCAAACCACCCAGCTGAGTGCGCAACCTGCACAGCAAAAGCTCAATAGCCAAGCTATACAGTTGACCTGAGATTGGACAACCCTGCCTTATTCCCCGACGTACAGGGACTGGCCGACTCAGCCCTGCCCCCATCTTTACCAAACACTCAGCTCCAGTGTTGACCCACCTCAAAAACATATTGCCAAAACCAAACCCCTTCAGTGTGGAAAACAAATAAGAATGGTCAACCCTATCAAAAGCCTTTTCTTGGTCCAAAGACATAATACCAAACTCTAAATCATAACATTTACTGAGATGAAGAACGTCACGCACGAGAAAAATATTGTCCATAATGGTTCGTTCAGGAATACAGTATGTTTGATCTCTATCTATGATTAAATCCAATACATTCTTCAGTCTATTTGACAGGGCTTTAGAAAGCACCTTGTAGTCCGTGCAAAGAAGAGCCACAGGCCTCCAGTTCTGAAGCGAGGCCAAGTCCCCTTCCTTAGGCAGCAGAGATAGTACTGCACGCCGGCAGGAGACAGGTAAAGTTCCAGTTCTGTAACAGGCAATTAGAACGTCATAAAAGTCTGATCCAATAATATCCCAAAAATGCTTAAAAAAGTCAGAAGAAAGACCATCAAGTCCAGGTGCACGTCCCAGAGCCATTTGATGAACTGCTATAGTTAACTCATCCAAAGTCAGTTCACAGTCCAGAGCAGCCCTGTCCTCTGGGCTGAGCTTGGGAAGACCTTCAAAGAGTTGGTTTTGAGATTCTATGCAACATGGTTCTGCACCAAACAGGGCCTCATAAAAAAATCCACTGCATGGCACCTCATCTCAGATGGATTTGTAGTCATTTGACCATGTGGGAGTTTTAGGGAAGTCATCAACTTCTTTTTTGCAGCAGACTTCTCCAGATTGAAGAAAAAAGATGTTGGGGCATCCATGTCCTGCAGGCGAGTAAACCGTGACCTAACAAGTGCCCCCTTCACTCTTTCCTGCAGGAAAGAGCTCAGGGCTGATCTCTTCTCCTGCAACAAAGGACCTGCGGTAGAATCCTGATCCCTAACCAAACTGTCCTGCAGCCTCTTGACAGTGTCCTGAAGTTCACCAACTTTGGTTTTGATGATGGCAGTCGAGTTCGCAGTATACTGTTGACAAAAAATGCAAATTTGCACCTTGCCAACCTCCCACCACTGTTCGAGGGAACCAAAACAAGGCTTTGTAGTCCTCCAATGTTCCCAGAAGCACACAAAATATTGACAAAAGGTGGTGTCCTGAAGGAACTTGTTATTTAAGTGCCAATAAGATTTAGTTCTTTCCCCTGGTGAGCTAATTAACACCACAGAGGCCAGATGATGATCTGTAAAACCGACGGGACTTATGTTACTGTGGAGGATTCCCGGGGCAAAAGTTTGAGAAACATATATTCTGTCTAATCTAGCAGCACTGACCATATCATCTGTGACTCTGACCCAGGTATACTGTCTAGTGTTTGCATGTTTAACTCTCCATGTATGCAAGAGGTCGAACTGTACAGTGATATTTTTTAAAACTTGAGAAGACTGCAGATGAGGTTCTGCATTAGTGTGATCCAGATTGAAATCCAAGGTACAGTTGAAATCACCAGCAACAATAAGTTGGTCTTGGTGATAGCTCTGCAATGCTTTTGTCAGTGTACTGAAAAAGGCAACTCTTTCAGAACTGTGATTTGGAGCATAAACGTTGATCAAACAAAACACGGAATTCCCTATTTCGGCCCTAACAAGGAGCAGCCTCCCTTCACTACCTCCACCACAGATAAAACTGTTGCATTTGCAGATTCCCCAAACAAAATGGCTACTCCTGCACTAAAATTTGTACCATGACTGAGTGAAAAAGGACCCTTCCACCACAAGCCCCAGTCCACTTCATCTGCTGAAGTGGTATGAGTTTCTTGCAAAAACAAAATGTTGAGATTTTTTTGTCTGAACAGGTCACCAATTAATCCCCTCTTATGATTGGCCCTCCCACCATTGATGTTTAGGGATCCTAATTTTATGTTTTGCATGGGAAGGGGGGGGGGGGCGGCTTCTGCAGCACCAGATGCTACCGCCATCATTACTGGGTGCAAACATGCTGTTGGCAATAAAAATGCACTTAATTTATTTATTAATCAATAGGGGCACATAAGTGAACAATGAGATTTAGCCACACACACACAAAAAAAACTGAACACCGCGGTTGTTGCGGTTGCTCATTTTCCTCCGCAGTAGACTTGTCCGTAGCGCAGTATTACATAATTGCGGTTATCGTGACAGCCGCAGTCATCAAACCTGGTACACAGGTTCACTCTGAGACCATAACCTCTGACTACAGGTTTGGGGTCAAAGGTCAAGGTTGGCACTCCCGATGATCTCTTACTATAGAACGTGTAAAGCCCTCTAGGGTCACCATACTTGCTACACAGGTTCACCTTGGGATCCTGACCTACAACTATGTGCTGTATACTCGGTTGTATATTTGTGGATGTTGGGCTTATCATAATTTGGTAACCACAGTAACTGAAAAATTGAAAACTGCTCTCCATCAGTAAGTATTGGGATCTTCAAAGAAAATGGAGGCGGGGGATATTGCACTCACCTAGGAGTCCTCTTATTTCCTTTTGGCATTGTTTTGAGACCGTTTTTCTCAGTCAGCTGTGTGTCAATATTTCTCTTACATTGCACCTTGTGAGGACCGATCTGCCCATGTCACAGATGCCCTGATTACACTGGTCAACACCAAATTTATTGTCTAAAGTTGTTTTTTTTAGCTGATTTAGAAGAATTTTGATGTGCTGAATCCAAAACTCACATTTGTTTTGCTCAATCAGGTCAACTTTTTGAATTATGGCCACGTGTTGTTTTATACGTTTTTGTTTACATGTACGGGTATTTTCGTTGTATAGGATGCAAAATTCTTTTTTATGTCTTGAAATTCTCAGAATTTTGAACAATGATGACATAACATTCAATTTACTTGTACTTACCTTTATATTACACACGTGGACAAAATTGTTGGTACCCCTCTGTTAATGAAAGAAAAACCCACAATGGTCACAGAAATAACTTGAATTTGACAAAAGTGGTAGTAAATAAAAATTCTATGAAAATTAACCAATGAAAATCAGACGATGCTTTTGAATTGTGGTTCAGCAGAATGACTTTAAAAAAACAAACTCATGAAACAGGCCTGGACAAAAATGATGGTACCCCTAGAAAAGATTGAAAATAATGTGACCATAGGGACATGTTCAACCAAGATGTGTCCTCTAATTAACATCACAGGTGTCTACAAACTTGTAATCAGTCACTCGGCCTATTTAAAGGGTGACAAGTAGTCACTGTGCTGTTTGGTGACATGGTGTGTACCACACTAAACATGGACCAGAGGAAGCAAAAGAGCGAGTTGTCTCAGGAGATTAGAAAGAAAATTGTAGACAAGCATGTTAAAGATAAAGGCTATAAGACCATCTCCAAGCAGCTTGATGTTCCTGTGACTACAGTTGCACATATTATTTAGAAATTTAAGATCCACGGGACTGTAGCCAACCTCCCTGGATGTGGCTGCAGGAGGAAACTTGATGAAAAATGGAAGAGACGGATAATACGAATGGTAACAAAAGAGCCCAGAACAACCTCTAAACACATTCATGGTGAACTCCAAGGTCAAGGTACATCATTGTCAGATCGCATCATCCGTGATTGTTTGAGCCAAAGTGGACTTCATGGGAGACGACCAAGGAGGGCACCACTGTTGAAAACAAATCCTAAAAAAGCCAGACTGGAATTTACCAAACTGCATGTTAACAAGCCACAAAGCTTCTGGGAGAATGTCCTATGGACAGACGAGACAAAACTGGAACTTTCTGGCAAGGCACATCAGCTCTACGTTCACAGACGCAAAAATGAAGCATACCAAGAAAAGAACACTGCCCCTACTGTGAAACATGGAGGAGGTTCTGTTTTGTTCTGGGGCTGCTTTGCTGCATCTGGCACAGGGTGTCTTGAATCTGTGCAAGGTACAATGAAATCTCAAGACTATCAAGGTATTCTAGAGAGAAATGTGGTGCCCAATGTCAGACAGCTTGATCTCAGTCGCAGGTCATGGGTCTTGCAACAGGATAATGACCCAAAACACACAGCTAAAAACACCCAAGAATGGCTAAGAGTGAAACATTGGACTATTCTAAAGTGGCCTTCTATGAGCCGTGATCTAAATCCTATTGAAGATCTGTGGAAGGAGCTGAAACATGCCGTCTGGAGAAGGCACCCTTCAAACCTGAGACAACTAGAGCAGTTTGCTCATGAGGAGTGGGCCAGAATACCTGCTGAGAGGTGCAGAAGTCTCATTGACAGTTACAGAAATCGTTTGATTGCAGTGATTGTCTCAAAAGGTTGTGCAACAAAATATTAAGTTAAGGGTACCATCATTTTTGTTCAGGCCTGTTTCATGAGTTTGTTTTTTAAAATAATTCTGTTGAACCACAATTCAAAAGCATTGTCTGATTTTCATTGGCTAATTTTCATAGAATTTTTATTTATTACCACTTTTGTCAGATTCAAGTTATTTCTGTGACCACTGTGGGTTTTTCTTTCATTAACAGAGGGGTACCAACAATTTTGTCCACGTGTGTAAAGCTAAGTACATGCACAATACTAAGTTAAGTACTAAGTACAGGTGGTTACTTAGCACCTGATGGAGAGAAACGGATGTCATTTTCGGATTCAGCAGTGCAAAATTGTCTTAAATCAGTTGAAAAAACACAGACAACTTAGAAAAAAATTATTTTTGTAACCCTATGTTATCAGAGCCGGAATATAAGCACCTGTGGTCGGCAGCGACGATAGTGACCGTTTTCCCCCTCACCGGGTGGGGTGTGAGGTGTGGCTTTCATAATCATAATAATGTATCAAATCTATATAGAGCTTTATCAGTGTTTCCTCTGGCTTAAAGACCTTGGCGCGGTGGCAACATATTTTTCCCTGGGAAGGTGGGGGGAGGAGGGGAGTAAATATACCGGAATATGTTAATTTTATGCTGTTTATTTCTTGTTAAAATTTTACACAGTAATGTTGCATATGGAACTTACCATTTGAAGTATTGTACAACCGAGGCTTGAATATTGGGCCAGTTGGAGTCCCACCCAGACATCCTGTGTTTAGACTTTTTAGTGGTGTTATCCTTCTCTTCTTCCTCTGCCTGAACACTTCCCTCTCTTTGGCTCCTCTCTTCTGTCTCATCTTGCCCTCTCTGAGCCCTATCTAATTCAGGTTCTCTCTCTGTCTAGGGTGGTATGCAAACAGGTTAGAAAGTATCAAGTGTCATGTTTTGTCCTGCAGGATTTTTTTGTCATGGTTTACATAAATGACAAAAATGTGTATTTTTTGTTTTTATTCTAGTGTTGTTGTTTTTTTTCCATTGAGAGAGTAGGGAAGGGAAAGAAACATTCATAATAGTAATGTACTCATGCATACTTAAATTATATGATCACGTGGGTATAGTAACCAGAAATTCTACTCATGTAAAAGCAGTGCTTTGAAATTAATAATTAAAAGCAGACAACCAAAAATTTCTAGTTGAGTTAAGAGTACAAAGAGCACCCACTTAAAAACTTGAGTAATGACTTCAGTCTTGAAGGTTTGAGGTTTTTCTCCAAAATTTATGACGATTTTCTTATAGTTTTCTACTTTTCTCTGTCAATCTAAAGTTGAAACCATTCATCTTCTTCTGCTTAATCTTTTTCGGGTCGCGGGGGGGCTGGAGCCTATCCCAGCATCTTTGTGCGAGACGCAGGGTACACCCTGGACCAGGGGTCACCAACCTTTTTGAAACCAAGAGCTACTTCATGGGTATCGAGTCATGTGAAGGGCACCAGCTTGACACACTCCTCTAAAATAACAAATTGTGTGTGTGTATATATTTATATATATGTATAATTATCAATAACTTAGAGTGGGTAACAGACAAGATCAATATTCAACACTTTATTTTTATTAATCTCAGCAATTGCTCAGATGATCACTTCTACATTTCATTAAAAAAAATGTCCAGTTTTCACCAGTCTCTTTTAACCATAAAAAACTAAACCCTTTTAATTCATGAACTATGTTGAACCATGTTTGAAAAAGTTATGCAACATTTAAGAAAAATCAACTTTCATATTAAATAAATCTTATCACATTTTTAACTGAACAAATCTGCTGCAATTCTGCTCAAAATCTTACATTTAATAAACACACTTTTGTGTGTTCTTCTTCACTGGAATTATATCCATACAGTTCTTGCCAAGAATCATGCTTGAGTAATAACCAGCACTGTCCTTTCATGAGAAGAAGCTAAACAGCACTGAGAGTGCTTATATGCACGGTGGCGCAGTGGTTAGCACCGCAGCAGCAGTTTACCCTCGGCCGGGGGAATCGCGGGGATCGTGGGTTCGATCCCTGCCCCCGGCCAACAGTGATCTGTGTGGAGTTTGCATGTTCTGGTGGTGCATGTTTTGGTTTTTCATGCAAAAACATGCAGGTTAGGGAGTTAAGAGGTGCTTGCGCACGCAGCGGCTGGTGGCTTGTCACCGGACTGCAGAACAAATCCACCTACGGGTACAAGATAAGTCCAAAAAAAAAAAAAAAGTGGGTAGTGAAGTGTCGCTCCACATAGTGGCGCTTCGCCGTCGCCACGCAAATGAAACACACGCAGCTTCCTTTCACGGTAGTAAAAAAAGAACTCTTCCTCCCGCTCACTTTGAAAATGATAAATTTTCTCTTTTTTTTTTTGCCATGTTTTTGGCCTAGGAAACTGCACTGCGCCCACCATCTTCACCGCCCGCTAGCTTACGCTCCACAAGCGCGAAGGTTTTGTCATGCGCACAATACTGACCTTTGAACTAGGTCAGATTCACCTTAACTTTATGTATAATAAACGTATTTTCATTTTTTTTTATTTTTAAGACATTGTCATTTTAAAATCTATATAAATGCAAGTGTGATTTTAAAAAATAGCGGCAGAAAAAATTACATCTTAGACGCAGCTCACTTGCGAGTTGTGCTATTTTTAGAACAGGCCTGCGGGCGACTCATGTGGTCCCTGCGGGCGACATGGTGCCCGCGGGCACCGCGTTGGTGACCCCTGCCCTGGACAGATCGCCAGTCCATCGCAGGGCAGAGAGACAGACAACCATTCACTCTCACAGTCATACCTAAGGACAATTTAGAATTCCCAGTTTTTTGATGCCAATTAACCCAACTTGCATGTTTTTTGGCATGTGGGAGGAAACCAGAGAAATCCCGGAGTAAACCCACACAGACACAGGAAGAACATGCAAACTCCACACAGATCACTGTTGGTCGGGGGCTGGGATCGAACCCAGGAGCCCCTGGCCAAGGGTGAGTTGCTGTGCTGCCGCAGTGCTAACCACTGCGCCACCGTGCCGCCCAGTTGAAACCACGTTCCTCAAATTTGGTATTTCCTCTTGTAAAATTGACTTTTTTTGTACATTTGAAACTTGATTATAAATTTGTGGATTATTTTATGACTAATTTTTGTCTGTTTTTTAAAATAAAGTTACTGGTTTTTTTTGTTTTTTTTTTTGTTTTTTTTTACTTTTTCCTTATAACAATTTACATTTTGGACCATAACTTTGCAGTTAGAACAGAACAATAATTTAACTCTGATTACAAAGAAAAAATGTTAATAAAATTGTATTTAATGAAATAAATTAACTTAAATGACCAAGGATGCCGTTATTTCTGTTATAATAAATTATATCTCCTTGGCGAGGCGGTAAAATTTCTGGCATGGTGGGCCGCCACCGAGAAATGTTACCAGAGAAAACCCTGGCTTTATCATTGACACTCAAAGACTCTTTACAAATAGATGAATTATTCATTGACTCCAGACAGACAGTGGTAGCGGCAAGCTACTACTGTAGCCACAGCTGCCCTGGGGCAGGTTGATGGAAACGTGGCTGCCAAGCCACTCAAACGGCCTCTCCGGCCACTGCCGAACATTTATACACAGTGATACCCAGTGTTACGGACACTGGAGGCAAGGGGGGTTAAATTGTCTTGCCCAGGGACACAACGGTAGGATATCAGGGGAGAGTGGGATTCGAACCACCAACCATCCAGTTATTGGATGACCTGCTCTACCTCCTGAGCCACTGCCGCCCCAGCTTTGTGTACTTGTCATGGCTCCACTGGGCATTTTGCCCCGGTTTGGGAGGCTTGCATGCAGTTTGTAAGATTCTGCCAGCACATCTTTATTTTCAATTCAATTCTGTTGAGTTTCGTGACATAAACTGTCCAGGTGGCGGCCTTTACAGCATTTATGCCAATGTACACAATAGCTGGGTGAAGCACCCACAATTTCGTTGTACTTGCAACTGTACAATGACAAGAAAATTTATTCTGTTCTATTTGAGTTATGTTTTTTCGTTCCATCAAAACAAAATAGTTGTATTTGTCTTATTTTCTTAACTATATCAAAAGGCCCCCTCATGGATCGTCACCTTATCGTGGTGGTGGTGGTGGTGGTGGTGGGGGGTTGCGTGCCCCAGTGATCCCAGGAGCTATGTTGTTCGGGGCAATTTGCCTCTGATAGCATTACCCAAGACAAACTGGTCCTGGGTGAAGGGCCCAGACTAAGAGCGATCCAACAGACTCTCAGGATAAATTCTACCGGCGGTTACCAGGGTTACCGGGGCCCCACCCAAGAGCCAGGCCTGGGGGGGGGGCTCGAAGGCTAGCGTCTGGTGGCCGGGTTTCCACCCATGGGACCCGGCCAGGCTCAGCCCGAAGGAGTTACATGGGTCCGCCCTCCAGTGGGCTCACTACCTGCAGGAGGGATCATGGGGGTCCGGTGCTATGTGGATTAGGTGGCGGTCAAAGGCGGAGACCTTGGCGGACTGATCCCAAGCTTTCTAAACTGGCTTTTGGTATGTGGAATGTCACCTCTCTGGTGGGGAAGGAGCCTGAGTTGGTGTACGAGGTTGAGAGATACCGGCTAGATATAGTCGGCCTCACCTCAACACACAGCTCCAGTTCCGGAACCAGTCTCCTGGAGAGGGGCTGGAGCTTGGCCTTTTCTGGAGTTGCCCCGGGCGAGAGGCGACGAGCAGGGGTGGGTATTCTTGTATCCCCCCCACCTTGCTGCCTCTATATTGGAGTTTTCCCTGGTGGACGAAAGGGTTGCTTCCCTGTGCCTTCGGGTTGGGAAACGGGTCCTGACCATCATTTGTGCCTATGCACCAAATGATGTTTCAGAGTACCCACCCTTTTTGAAGTCTGTGACTGGGGTGCTGGAGGGTGCTCCTCTTCGAGACTCCATTGTCCTACTGGGCGACTTCAATGCGCACGTGGGCAACAACAGTGATACCTGGAGGGGGGTGATTGGGAGGAACGGCCTGCCTGATCTGAACCCGAGTGATGTTCAGTTATTGGACTTATGTGCTAACCACAGCTTGTCCATAACGAACACCATGTTCAAGCAGAAGGGTGTCCATATGTGCACCTGGCACCAGGACACCCTAGGTCACAGGTCGATGATCGATTTTGTTACCGTGTCATCAGACCTGCGACCGTATGTCTTGGACACCCAGGTAAAGAGAGGTGCAGAGCTGTCAACTGATCACCACCTGGTGGTGAGTTGGATCCGATGGCAGGGGAGGAAGCCATTCAGACCTGGTAGACCCAAACGTATAGTGAGGGTGTGCTGGGAACGTCTGGCTAAGGCCCCTGTCCGGGAGGTCTTCAACTCCCACCTCTGGAAGAACTTCAGCCACATTCCAAGGGAGTCAGGAGACATGGAGTCTGAATGGGCCATGTTCTCCACCTCTGTTGTTGAAGCGGCGGCCCAGAGCTGTGGCCGCAAGGTGGTCGGTGCATCTCGTGGTGGCAACCCCCGAACCAAGTGGTGGACACCAGTGGTGAGGGGGGCCATAAAGCTGAAGGAGGAGTCCTATCAAGCTTGATTGGCTTGTGGGACTCCCGAAACAGCTCAGGTGTACTGGCAGGCCAAGCGGAGTGTAGCTCGGGTGGTTGCTGAAGCAAAAACCCGGGTATGGGAGGAGTTCGGTGAGGCCATGGAACAAGACTTTCGGTCAGCCTCAAAGAGATTCTGGCAAACTGTCCGGCGGCTCAGGAGGGGAAAGCAGCTCCCTGTCCACACTGTGTATGGTGCGGATGGGACACTGTTGACTTTGACTGGGGATATCGTTGGGCGGTGGAAGGAATACTTCGAGGATCTCCTCAATCCCACTGATACACCTTCCACAGAGGAAGCAGGGTTTGGGGACGAGGGGGATGACTCGCCTATCACAGGGGCTGAGGTCACCAAGGTGGTTAAAATCTCCTTGGTGGCCGGGCCCCGGGGGTGGACGAGATTCGCCCTGAGTACCTCAAGGCCCTGGATGTTGTTGGGCTGTCATGGTTGACACGCCTCTGCAACATTGCGTGGAGGCCGGGGGGCAGTGCCTTTGGCATGGCAAACCGGGGTGGTGGTTCCTCTCTTCAAAAAAGGGGACCGGAGGGTGTGCTCCAACTTTAGAGGGATCACACTCCTCAGCCTCCCTGGGAAGGTCTATGCCAAGGTACTGGAGAGGAGAGTCCGGCCGTTGGTCGAACCTCGGATTCAGGAGGAGCAGTGTGGTTTTCGTGCTGGCCGTGGCACATCGGACCAGCTCTTTACCCTCTCGAGAATTCTTGAAGGTTCGTGGGAGTTTGCCCAACCAGTTTACATGTGTTTTGTGGACTTGGAGAAGGCATTTGACCGCGTCCCTCATGGTTTATTGTGGGGGGTGCTTTGGGAGTATGGGGTATTGGGCTTGTTGTTACGAGCTATTCGGTCTCTGTACGACCGTTGTGAGAGTTTGGTTCGTATTGCCAACACTCGGTCGGAGTCATTCCCATTGAGAGTTGGACTCCGCCAGGGCTGCCCTTTGTCACCGATCCTGTTCATAATTTTTATGGACAGGATTTCTAGGCACAGCCAGGGAATGGAGGGTGTCATGCTTGGTGACCACAGGATCTCATCTCTGTTGTTTGCAGATGATGTTGTCCTGTTGGCTTCATCCAGCAATGACCTACAGCTCTTGCTGGGACGGTTTGCCCCCGAGTGTGAAGCGACTGGGATGAGAATCAGCACCTCCAAGTCCGAGTCCATGGTCCTCAGCCGGAAAAAGGTGGATTGTCCTCTCTGAGTTGGGGACAGGCTCCTGCCCCAAGTGGAGGAGTTTAAGTATCTTGGGGACTTGTTCACGAGTGAGGGGAAAATGGAGCGAGAGATTGACAGACGGATTGGAGCAGCATCTGCAATGATGCGGACGTTGTACCAGTCTGTTGTGGTGAAGAGGGAGGTTAGTTCTAAGGCAAAGCTGTCGATTTACCAGTCAATCTACGTTCCTACTCTCACCTATGGTCATGAGCTTTGGGTAATGACCGAAAGAACGAGATCGCGGATACAAGCGGCTGAAATGAGCTTTCTCCGTAGGATTGCTGGACTCACCCTCAGATAGGGTGAGGAGCTCAGTCATCCGGGAGAGGCTCAGAGTAGAACCGCTGCTCCTCCACATTGAAAGGAGTCAGTTGAGGTGGTATGGGCATCTGATTAGGATGCCTCCTGGACGCCTCCCACTTGAGGTGTTTCAGGCACTTCCCACTGGGAGGAGACTTCGGGGCAGACCCAGGACTCGGTGGAGAGACTATGTCTCCCAGCTGGTCTGGGAATGCCTTGGTATCCTCTCTGAAGAGCTGGAGCAGGTGGCTGGGGAGAGGGAAGTCTGGGCTTCTCTGCTTGGACTACTGCCTCCGCGACTCGGACCTCCGGAAAAGCGGTGGAAGATGGATGGATATCAAAAGGCTGCAGGGTCCGGACTGGAGTCCGCCAGTTCATGACAGCTACAATACACAATAATTAAAAAAATACAATAATTAAAATGACAGTTAACTTCCATGCCATTTTGAGATGCATGTACAGGGAGCCAAAGCATGGAGTCTAAAGAGCTGCATGGAGCTCTGAAGCCATGGGTTGCCGACCCCTGCCCGAGAATATTGATTTATACTGACTGATGTAATTTTATATTGAATCTGTTAATAAAATTGAAAAAGATATACAGGAGAAATGCACCATTATCTGTGGGAGATCAGACTTGCTTCTCCTTGAAGTCTGAAAAAAGCATGGAGGATTGTTGAGGTGTTAATTAATGCTAATGGACCCACATCTATCTCTCAGCCAATCATGTACAGTAGAACGAAATTACGTTTCTCTTATCTACAATGTTAATCACATGTAGAAGAAGATGGGTCACTGCCATGCAAAGCGCCACCACAAACAACTTCTCCTTCCCCCATTCTGTTATACTGAGCACCAAGCTAGAATGCGGGAAGTACCATTTTTATATGGTCTTTGGTATGACCCGGCAGAGATAACTAGGCCACCACTCCGGTGGCCAAGTAAAATATGATGGTATCAAAAGCTGCACTCAGGTCTAAAAGGACAAGACACAAGTCCATTATCAGATACTATAAGAAGATCATTAGTGGCCTTCAGTAAAGCCGTCCAGTGCTGTGATGAGTTCTAAACCTTGAGTGAAACTCTTTGAGTAAACTGTTTCTCTGCAAGTAGTCAAATAATTGCATAGCAACAACTTTTAAGTAACGGTTTAATTACAGCAGTTTTAAGAGTCTGTGGTACATGGCCTAATGATAATTATTTGAAGAATAGTTACTCATAAATGGAAAGACTTCTTAAATAACCTGGTAGGAATGGGGTCTAATAGATAAGTTGATGGCTTGGATGAGGAGATTATTCCAATTGACATTTCAGAATTAGAAAAAATAAACTGGTCAAAATGAATGTTGTTTGGAGGAGTTATAGTTGTCACTATTTAAATTAATGATGGGAAGAAGCCGACTTATTTTATCTCTGATAGATGAAATTTTATTTTTGAAAAAGTTTATAACATCCTGAGTAGTAAGCTCCAAAGGAATGCTAGGTTTGAGTCCTGACTCTTTGTCAGCCTGGCTACAGTACTGAAAAGAAACCTGGGGTTATTCTTGTTCTCTTCTATTAATGCGTAATAGTAAGTTGTTCTGACTTTCCTAAGAGATTCTTTAGAAATTAAAAGTTGATTTCTGAAGGCTAAATAAAATTGGTCTAATTTAGTGGAGTGCCATTTTCTTTCTAATTGATGCATCTTCTGTGTTAAGCTGTGAAAGAAGGAAAAAAAAAGAGCAGACAACATCAAGCCCCCAAAGGGCATGCAGGGTGCATAGTGAAATGCCTCATCCTTGCGGGTTACAGTAGGGTAAATAAGTATTTAGTCAGCCACCAATTGTGCAAGTTCTCCCACTTAAAAGATGAGAGAGGTCTCCAATTTTCATCATAGGTATACCTCAACTATGAGAGACAAAATGAGGGAAAAAAATCCAGAAAATCACATTGTCTGATTTTTAAAGAATTTATTTGCAAATTATGGTGGAAAATAAGTATTTGGTCAATAACAAAAGTTCATCTCAATACTTTGTTATATACCCTTTGTTGGCAATGACAGAGGTCAAACGTTTTCTGTAAGTCTTCACAAGGTTTTCACACACTGTTGCTGGTATTTTGGCCCATTCCTCCATGCAGATCTCCTCTAGAGCAGTGATGTTTTGGGGCTGTCGCTGGGCAACACGGACTTTCAACTCCCTCCAAAGATTTTCTCTGGGGTTAAGATCTGGAGACTGGCTAGGCCACTCCAGGACCTTGAAATGCTTCTTACAAAGCCATTCCTTTGTTGCCCGGGCAGTGTATTTGGGATCATTGTCATGCTGAAAGACCCAGCCACGTTTCATCTTCAGTGCCCTTGCTGATGGAAGGAGGTTTTCACTCAAAATCTCACAATACATGGCCCCATTCATTCTTTCCTTTACACAGATCAGTCGTCCTGGTCCCTTTGCAGAAAAACAGCCCCAAAGCATGATGTTTGCACCCCCATGCTTCACAGTAGGTATGGTGTTCTTTGGATGTAACTCAGCATTCTTTCTCTTCCAAACACGATGAGTTTTTACCAAAAAGTTCTATTTTGGTTTCATCTGACCATATGACATTCTCCCAATCCTCTTCTGGATCATCCAAATGCTCTCTAGCAAACTTCAGACGGGCCTGGACATGTACTGGCTTAAGCAGGGGGACACGTCTGGCACTGCAGGATTTGAGTCCCTGGCGGCGTAGTGTGTTACTGATGGTAGCCTTTGTTACTTTGGTCCCAGCTCTCTGTAGGTCATTCACTAGGTCCCCCCATGTGGTTCTGGGATTTTTGCTCACTGTTCTCGTGATCATTTTGACCCCACGGGGTGAGATCTTGCGTGGAGCCCCAGATCGAGGGAGATTATCAGTGGTCTTGTATGTCTTCCGTTTTCTAATAATTGCTCCCACAGTTGATTTCTTCACACCAAGCTGCTTACCTATTGCAGATACAGTCTTCCCACCCTGGTGCAGGTCTACAATTTTGTTTCTGGTGTCCTTTGACAGCTCTGTGGTCTTGGCCATAGTGGAGTTTGGAGTCTGACTGTTTGAGGTTGTGGACAAGTGTCTTTTATACTGATAACGAGTTCAAACAGGTGCCATTAATACAGGTAACGAGTGGAGGACAGAGGAGCCTCTTAAAGAAGTAGTTACAGGTCTGTGAGAGCTAGAAATCTTGCTTGTTTGTAGGTGACCAAATACTTATTTTCCACCATAATTTGCAAATAAATTCTTTAAAAATCAGACAATGTGATTTTCTGGATTTTTTTCCGCATTTTGTCTCTCATAGTTGAGGTATACCGATGATGAAAATTGGAGACCTCTCATCTTTTAAGTGGGAGAACTTGCACAATTGGTGGCTGACTAAATACTTTTTTACCCCACTGTATGTTAGAGAGCCAAAACAAGAATGGCCAGTTCCGATGGCACGCAAGCTTCTTGGTAGAGTAGCCACAGTCCCCAAGTGTCTCCATTTGTAGATCGTTTGCCTAACTGTAGACTGGTGAATCTCTAAAGTCTTAGATCCTCTGAAAGCTCTTTTTGGTGAGGCATGGCTCACATAAGCATTTTCTTCTTGTACGGAGCAAACTCAAAAAGTTTGAGTGGTTTTTATCAGTCAAAGTAGATTTAGTTTACACTTCTAAACTCATTTTCTTAACAAGAGCCAAGTATGCCAACACCTGACTCCATTAGCTTTTTTGAGGTCATTAACTCAAGAGTTCACATACTTTTTCACCCAGCACTATGAGGTTTTTATGGCTGTACTCAGTAAAGACATGAAAGATGAGAATTTTTTAAAAATTATTTTAGGCACATTACATCTGTCAATACCCTTGACTTAGATGAAGATCTGATTACATTTTGTGACAAAATTATTGTAGAAAACCATGAAATTCCAAAAGGTTCATATACTTTTTCTTGGCACTGTATATAGATGGACAATATGGAAAAGTATATTGTTTTTGAGGAGAAGCTGACACTGCAGCAAAAACAGCTTTAAAAGTTGTTCTAAGGGTTGGACAACCATATTTTTTGTAATGTATATTTATTGAATGTTTCTCAACATCGTATTTGACTAGTGTGGTTAACGTAGGAATTAGGCTGCGTGTCCACCAAATGCATTTTTTTCCGCTCTGGGCCACTATTTTCCATTCATTCTCTATGTAGTCCAGCATTTACAGCGCTGCGTGCCCTCGGCGCTAAAACACTCGCGGCGGTGGTCGTTTTTTGTCACGGTGCTCAGAGTTGAAAAAAGTTCAGCTTTTCAGAGACTGCAGCTGAGCTCGTCAATGTCAGACCTAAGCAGCCAATCAGAACTGCTGCGTGGGCGGGACATAGGATGCCACTACTAGTCTGTACTCAGACTCCTGCTTTCCGTGTCAAAATATTTCACATCCAGAACTGCTAAAACACGTTTCCTGTCCATTGTTATTTAGAGACTGCTATTAAAAAAATCAGTAGAAAGTCTGACCATAGGAAAGTGGAAGTGCTGAGCTGAGAGTGACAAGCTGTTGCTGGGATACAGGGCACAGGCTTTTTTTTTTCCCCCCAGAGCGCCATGCACAAATGCTGAGAAAAAAAAAAAAATGCTCAGGGCGGTGGGGCGACAAACGTGTTGGGTGGACACGCAGCCTTACACTTCAGGCACTGAGAATGATATTTCTTCTTCATGTGTTTCAGTACATTCCTGTACCTGAAGTTCCTGGTGGTCTGGGCTCTGGTTCTCCTGGCAGACTTTGTTCTGGAATTCAGGTTTGAGTACCTCTGGCCTTTCTGGCTCTTCATTCGGAGCGTTTACGACTCTTTCAGATACCAGGGCCTGGTGAGTAGCTCCCACAGATTATAACATTATTGGTTCATATGCAGATGCATCTCAATAAATTAGAATGTCATCAAAAAGTTGATTTATTTCAGTAATTCAGTTAAAAAAAAATGAAACTCATTATGTAGATTGATGACACACAGTGATATATTTCAAGTGTTAATTTCTTTTAATTTTGATGGTTATGGCATATAGCTAATGAAAACCCCAAATTGAGTTTCTCAAAAAATTTGAATATTACGTAAAATTAATTTTAAAAAATTGATTTTTAAAAGAAATCTTGGCCAACTGAAAGCTATGTCCATGCAGGGCCAGCCCTTGCCATTTTGACGCCCTAGGCAAGATAAGGGCCTCCTTTCCCCACTTACGAACACACAACCCCAGACATTATACCCTTTCAGGCTCTGAAGTCACTGATACCAGCAACAGACCAGAGAACTCGCGTTACTGTTCATTAAAGAAAAAAACAAAACACATAAAGCTCTTTCATTCGAGGCTTGCCGCTATTATTGAAATAGGGTTACACACGTCAGATAATCAAATCAACCTTTATTGTCATGTTGCTGTACATACAACTGTAGTGCAGGCAAGATGAAATTGCGTTTCTCTCGGCATCCATATAAGTAAAAAGAACATAATTTAAGACACACCCCCTCACCCCCCACCCCAACACAGCCATTCACACATCCCTGAGACATACTTGAAAACTAACTCGAACTATAATATACAGATAATATACATAATGTCCATAAGGTGCAGTAGTATGTATGAGAGATTCCGGATCAACTGTTCAGCATTCTAACAGCTTGTGGAAGGAAGCTGTTAATCAGTCTGGTGGTTCTGCCTCTGATGCTCCAGAATCGTTTGCCAGATGGCAGCAGTTCAAAGTGTTTATGCAGAGGGTGAGAGTGGTTCTTGACAATGTTCAGTGCCCTGCTTCTACAAGGGTTCTAAAAAAGTTCTTGGACAGAGGGGAGGGAAACTCCTGTTGCCCTCTCAGCTCCCTTAACTATCCTCTGCAGGGCTTTTTTGTCTGACATACTGCAGCTGGAGTACCATATTGCAATGCAGTACCTCAGAACACTCTCCACCACACCTCTGTAGAAGGTCCTGAGGATGCAGATGGGGAGAGAGGCCTGTTTGAGTTTCCTCAAGAAGTGCAGTCTCTGCTGAGCCCGCTTCCTGATCCCCAAGGAATTCATGCTCCAGGTCAGGTCCTGCGAGATCTGCACTCCGAGGAACTTGATGTTCTCCACTCTCTCCACCAAACGGCCGCCGATGCTGAGAGGGACGTGTTCAGGCTGTGACCGCCGGAAGTTGATAATCATCTCCTTCATTTTGTCCACGTTGAGCACCAGATTGTTCTCCCTGCACCAGCCCTCCAGGTCTCTAACTTCTTCCCTGTACATTGATTCCTCATCCCTCTGAATAAGTCCCACCACTGTGGTGTCGTCAGCAAACTTAATAATCTGGTTCCCCTCATGTCTGGATACACAGTCATGTGTTAGAAGTGTAAACAACAGTGGACTGAGTACGCAGCCTTGAGGGGATCCGGTGCTTAGCGTGATAGAGTTGGAGATGTTATTTCCAACACAGACAGACTGAGGTCTGTCAGTCAGGAAGTACAGGATCCAGAGACATGTGGCGGTGTTCAGACCGAGAAGGAGTAATTTCTCCATCATTCTCTGGGGAATAATGGTGTTGAATGCTGAACTGAAATCAGTGTACAGGAGTCTGGCGTAGGTGTCTTTCTGATCCAGGTGGGTGATGACAGAGTGCAGGGTGGTGACTATAGCATCTTCCGTGGAGCGGTTTGAACGATATACAAACTGGAGCGGGTCAAGTGATGCAGGGAGGCAGGCTGTGATGTGTGGTTTGACAAGCCGTTCAAAACACTTCATCACAATTGGTGTCAGTGCAACAGGAAGATGGTCATTCAGACAGGACACAACTGTTTTTTTTTTACCACCGGTACTATGGTAGAGGTCTTAAAGCATCTGGGAACGATGGCCTGACTCAGGGAGATGTTATAAATGTCAGTCAGGACATCCACCAACTTGCTCACGCAGACTCGGAGCACACGTTCCGGGATGTTGTCTGGACCTGCAGCTTTACGTGGGTTGACCCTGATTTGGGTCCTCCGTGTGTCCGCTGCGTTGATGATGACAGCTGGCCCAACAGATGGTGGAGATGGGCCAGCCCTCCCTCTGATTGTCGGGTTTGATGCTTCAAAATGTGCAAAGAAGTTATTGAGCCTGTCTGGAAGCGAGGCGTCGTCATCATCGACTCCCTTCCGAGACTTATAATCCATCAGCGCCCGAACTCGCTGCCATATCCGTTTGGTGTTCCTTGTGTCACAGAGGTGTCCCTGGATTTTCTCTGCATAGGCGCGCTTCGCCGTCTTAATTCCCTTTGAGAGCGCAGACCTGGCTGAGCAGAGGGCAGTCCTGTCCTTCGCTCTGAAGGCTGCATCTCTGGCTGTGAACAGTGAGCGCACCTCTGCCGTCATCCAGGGTTTATAGTTGCCCCGTGCAGTGATAGTCTTCACTATAGTGACATCCTCTGTGCACTTCACGATGTAGCTGGTGACCGTTTCAGCATACTCCTCCACATCTGTCCTGTCTCCCTGGGAGGCTGCTATTTTGAAGACCTCCCTGTCTGTGTGCCGAAAACAGTCCTGAAGTGCCGAGGCTGCACCCTCTGGCCAAATCCTGATTTGTTTCTCTACTGGCCTGCTGCGCTTCAGTCAGGGTTTGTAGGCAGGCACCAGCATCACGGATAGGTGGTCAGAATGGCCGAGGTCGGGGCGAGATGTCGACTTATAAGCATCTGGGAAGTTTGTGTACACCAAGTCCAACATATTCTCTCCTCTGGTCTTAAAATCCACACATTGTTTAAAGGCCAAATGTCACGTAACAGGGTACTTTAAATATCTTGAAACTAGATATAAAAGGGAACCGATCCGTTCGGGTCTTGGTGCATATGCTTCAGTAACAACGGAATATTCGTTAATTTAAAACTGCCGCGCTTGGCCTGACACGGCCCCTGGAATCGCCTGGGGAAGAAGGCGGAAGTGACGAAATCGATTGTACCCTAGTTTGATGCTTGGGGTATTTCAATTGATTGTTTATATAGAGACTGGAAGGTTGAAGTGAGCAACAAGAAAGAAAAAATTGGATACAGTGGTACCTCTACTTACGAATTTAATTCGTTCCGGAAGAATTCTCGTAACGTGAAAAATTCGTAAGTAGAGGCGCGTTTTACATGTAAATGCCGTAATCCGTTCCAAGCCCCCAAAATTCGGGCATAAATTTTTTATAAATCGTAAAAACGCATCAAAACATGTAACAAATACATGTTACAATTAGATTACTGCACAATAAACATAAAATGAGAGTTTAAATTTAGAAAGAATAATAAAAGAGAATAATAAAAATTATGTTCATTTACCTTTTAACTGCGATCGTCGGCGTCGGCGTCACCTTTTGCCTTCTTTGGTTCATGTTCTGTCTCATCAGTGGTTTTTGCCTGACGTTTTGTTATGAAACGATCCAAGGACGTTTGCTTTTATCGGCTTGTAAGGGCTTCCTTTTGTTTTAATACCGTGCTGATCGTTGATGTTGTTTTTTTTTTTCCCAAAACTTTATTAAGAACAAGGTGAAAGTACAGAGTTATAACGTAGATGGTGACAAACATAGCAGTTAACAATTTTTTTTTCTCTAAATTGTGTAGTTCAGTCAACAGTCTTACAAGAGGTAAGAAGGATAAAATAAAGTAGTAAGAATAGTAAATAATAATAAGATAAAGCGAGATCAACCAAACGCACCCATTCGTGGCCAATGGGATACCAGGAAGATGCTAGGCGATAGCCAATGGCAGAGCAGCTACAGGTATGTTTACGTTCGGTAAAATACGGGAGCTGCGAGGAGCGCGTACTTTTTTTGCCTTTCGTATCCTGAAATTTTGTTCGTAACTAGAGGCAATATTTTCCCGTTGAGGCGTCTCGTAACCTGAAAATTTCGTATGTAGAGACGTTCGTAAGTAGAGGTACCACTGTATTTCACCCATACCTTAAAACGGGACTATCAGGGACAGCTGGGTAATAAGGGACACTTCTCTGGGAAATGTTTTCATACCTGTCAAGTGAGACGTTTTCGCCGTACTTCAACACCGTAAAAAGCGGCTATAAGGAACGGCAGAGCAACAAGGCACACCTCTCTGGGAAATGCCCCAAATGCAACTCGTGTTGTTATTGTCAAATATTTTAAGGATTCATGGATATTTGACAATAACAACACAACTCAGCGTCCAGCGCAAAATAAAAAAAAAAAGCAGAATTCTGTATTTGTCAGGCGATCTCTGTCTGTTCCGCAACCGCTGCACAGCTGAACGTGTTAAACCATTGTCCTAATGACTTCTCATTGTAGTGATAATAGCTCAAGCTGAGCGATCAGCCCGCCCAGACAATCAAACTAATGACTGACTCCACACTTCTCGTTGTAGTGATAATAGCTCAGGCTGAGCCAGCACCAGCTGTGGGGGATCACACACAGGAGTGCTCCTCAAGACACTCAATTTTTTTTCCCGTATGTTTTTGTTTTGGGCGTACAGAAATGGCAATACGCCCGTTTTTGCTAAAATTGCATTTTCCCCGTATTTTCCTTAAAATATTTGACAATAACAACACGAACTACATTTAAAACATTTCCCAGAAAAGTGTCCACCACTGCGCCGTCCCCCACAACCGCGCTTGGCACCAAAATACAGCGAAAACGTCTCACTTGACCGGTATGAAAACATTTCCCAGAGAAATGTCCATTATTACTCCGCTGTCCCTTATAGCCGCGTTTTACCGTATTAAAATACGGCGAAAACGTCTCTCTTGACAAGTATGCGCCTCCATTTTCATATTGATCTGGTCAATTTCTTGACAGCAGTGGCTCTCCTCCACTGTAATAATAATGGCTTCCGAAAAATCAATATTTATGGGGCGCCCTGGACAGACCCCCTTCGGCTTCGCAATTCTGGAGGCGATTAATGTCCAGTTCAATGACATTTTCCACTGGTTCTGCTCTCTGGTCATCGTTGGAACTGTTGTCATCAGACAAAGCATCTGATTCCGTCTTGGACGGCTCGAACCGGTAAGGTTCTATGCCTCTGTCACTGTCTGAACCACTGACAAAAAAAAAAGACAAAAAAAAGACAAAACTAAACTAATTTGTTCACAATCACTGTCACTTTCCGTCATGATTGTCCAATGTTGATAAGTGTGAATGTGGATAGGCAGGGCAGCCAGGGTACAACTGGTGATGTCAAAAACATGGGCGTGGTCTGGACTGGCTGTCACAAGCCAGCAAGCAAGGTGGGGCCTTCACCTGGTGTATTTTGTGCAATTATGTAAATACAGGTGGGTGATATGGTCTCCGGTATGAATATTTGGTTTAAGCTATGTGTATTTTATCTAAATTCGTTGTCATTTAGAAAAAAAAATTACGTGACGTTTGGCCTTTAAACTGGGGGAGCACAGTCTTTAAACTGGTGTGATTAAAATCCCCCGCAACCACCACAAAACTGTCCGGGTGTGAAGTTTGAAATTCACTGATGGCGTCATGAAGCTCTCCGAGTGCCTCATTAGCATTAGCGCTAGGAGCTATCTAAACAGCAGCTACAAACAGGTTGGTGAATTCCTTCGGCAGATAGAATGGCCGACAATTCACGATAAGGAACTCCGCCAACGGAGAGCAATGTTTAGATACTAACGTGGCGTTAATGCATCAGTTCTTGTTAACACTAGAAGACCCAGAGAGGGGCCATTTGGCCTTTTTGGCTAGAAAACCCATAGGGGGACCATCAAGTGGCCACAAGAGGGCTAATGTCTGGGTCTTCTAGTGTTAAGAGATACATAGGCCCCCCCCCTTGGCTCTTACCGGAGCTAGCAGCCTCTCTGTCTGCCCGGAACGATGTCATCCCTTCCAGCTGAATGGCCGCTTCAGGGATGTTGTCATGGACCCATGTCTCCGTGAACGCAAACACACAGCAGTCCCTCCACTCTCTCCGGATTTCTCTCAGCAGACGCAGCTCGTCCAGCTTGTTGTCGAGGGAGCGGACATTGGAAAGGAGCGACGGTACTGCTGGTCTGGAGGGGTTAGCCTTTAGCCTAGCATGAATCCCGGCTCTTTTTCCTCTCCTCTGCTTGCGTTCGCGCTGCTTACGCTTCCTTCTCTCCCGGGTAGCTGCCAGCGAAACCTCCGACAGTATTCCATGCTGGCGTAGAATGTCCAAGTCACATCAGAGCGCCACAATTCTTGCAGCGTGCACTACCTTGATGTTTAATAAGGTCTCACGGTTGTAAGTGGGATAATGCTGGCTAAATGACTCTGCAGGCAGCGTGGGTGATTGACCACCTCAGTTCAGCAGACATTTGAATAGGAAATGGATAAACGGGCAGAGACAAAAAGTGGACATGTATCAGAAGGCTGTCTATCATTATTCTGACAGATTATATTCATTTCAAAGCTGCAACAGACAACAGTGTGTGCCACAAATATCACAGTGGTTAGCCTCAGCCGAAGGTCAGAGCCTCCTGCATCTCTGACTGTTGCCCGGCTGTTGTGGAGCAGATACAAGCCTATCCTGTTCCAGCAGGGGAAAATCTCTGTTTAGTTCTACTCTGCGCTCATTTATGTATCCCAGTTCACCTTGCATTAACGTATCCTCTGCTAATCTTTTTTCGTGACAGCCCCCTCCGAAATAAAATGTACCCCTCCTTCTGTGGTTGCTTGAAATGAAATGCAGCACAAAACACATGTCCTCACCAAATAAAACTGTGTTTCCTCTGGCTTAAAGACCTTGGCACGGTGGCAACATATTTTTCCCTGGGGGGGGGGGGGGTAAACATACCGAAATATGTTAATTTTATACTATTTATTTCTTTTTAAAATTTTACTCAGTAACGTTGCATGTGGAACTTATCATTTGAAGTATTGTACAACCGAGGCTTGAATATTGGGCCAGTTGGAGTCCCACCCAGACATTTTTTTAAAATTTTTTTTTATGACTTATTTTATACCCGTAGGTAGATTTGTTTTGCAGTCTGGTGACAAACCACCAGCTGCCGGTCGCTGCGTGTGCAAGCGCCCCTTAACTCCCTAACCTGCATGTTTTTGGCATGTGGGAGGAAACCGGAGAAATCCCGGAGTAAACCCACGCAAACATGGGGAGAACATGCAAACTCCACACAGATCACTGTTGGCCGGTGGCAGGGATCGAACCCATGATCTCACGGTCCCCGCGATCCCCCGGCCGAGGGTAACCACACACAGTGCTAACCACTGCGCCACCGTGCAGCCTGTGTTTAGACTTTTTAGTGGTGTTATCCTTCTCTCCTTCCTCTGCCTGAACACTTTGCTGTCCTTGGCTCCTCTCTTCTGTCTCATCTTGTCCTCTCTGAGCCCTGTCTAATTCAGGTTCTCTCTCTGTCTATGGTGGTATACAAACAGGTTAGAAAATATCAAGTGTCATGTTTTGTCCTGCAGGACTTTTTTGTCATGGTTTACATAAATGACAAAAATATGTGTATTTTTTGTATTTTTATTCTAGTGTTTCTTTTTTTCCGTTGAGAGAGTAGGGAAGGGAAAGAAACATTCATAATAATGTACTCATGCATACTTAACCCCTTGCACTCTGGTCAATTTCCCTAAAAACGCCAAAAAATAACGTACCCAAAGTAAATCAAAAGCTGTTCTTCAACCCTTTGCAGCATCTTCATGGGGTTGGTCTCATTTAAAAGAAAACACTTTGAATTTTTTGGCAAAACAGTCATAATCTCTCTAAGTGCTCCTGCCACTGAGTAACAGTCATCTAAACATACTGAACTTGAAGAAAATAAATTTCGCCTGGGTGTTTTTTTTGGATACAAATGCTTGCAAATAACACACAGCTGTCAGATCCGGGCTGGAAAATGCAACAAAAATGTAGAACCAAGTGTTATCCAGCTGAGGTCAAAATTTTGTAACAGTACCACAAAAAATGAATATATTACACAGCTTTTTCCTCAGGTTGTTCCCAGGCGTTTTTGAACTGTGCCAAATTGTGCCAAATGGCACAGTATGGAAAAACATCTAACTTTTGAATGATTCAATACAGAAGCTTCATTTTGGGCTCTAATGAAAGGTGACACTCAGAGCTGTGTGTGTGTGTGTGTGGGGGGGGGGGGTTGTTTATTCATTCATGAATGAATGAATGAACAAACAAGCCCCCACACACAGAGAAGCATGCCACGTAAAAAATGTGTGGCTTTTTTTTTCTTTTCAAGAAAAAATAACCTACAGTGTACTAAAAATTATACTAAAATATCTGTAATGTAGAAGATAACAACTCCCACCCCCCCACCCCTGCTACAGAGGACGGACATCGCCCATCGCTACATGACGGACCGCGGTGACGGTGCGCCGCGGTCTACTACGCACAGTTGTGTAAAATATCTGCAATAATATCTGCAATCCGCTACAGAAGAGTAGCGGGGGGGGGGGGGGGCGCGTTCACAGTCCGGAGGCGGCGCACAGGTCGCTGCGGTCCGTCATGTGGTGATGACGCACAGTTGCAATTTACCGATCGGTCAAAAGTCATTTTGATTACAATTTTCAGGGATAAAGAATAATTTAGCTTATAACACTTACCTGTCCACAACAGCAGTGTCGCTGGTGAACTTCTCTTCCTCATTGTCAGATGAACATGACGCTGGTCCGCTTGTTACGGACTCGTGGTTCTGGTCACGCGGCCCGGTCAAACCATGATTCCATTATTGCGGTTTTGCGCTTCCATGATTGCGGTTTTGGCAAACGATTTTTCAAAACAAATAAGAACAATAGTGAGAAAAAAAGACTGGCGAATGCGTGTGTGTCACCCAGCGGCTTACACAAAACAGATTTTACGCACGGAACGTACGCTTTCAATTGTCGAAGTTCTCTGCTTCAGTTGGCTCGCTGTATTCGCAGCCGTTGGTAGGCGGGTCCTTCTTGCTAGGTTTTCAGTCATTGGTTCCTCAAGGTTTCAGAAACCCAATTCAAGGCTCTTATTAGTCGAATGAGAGGTCAATGAAATCTAAACCAATCCAAAGCACTTCTTTGGCTTTCTGTTCGTGGCTGTGTCTGTAGTGGAAGAACGGAAATGCAGCTTTTTTTTTCAGTGCGCCCTAGGACGCAGAGACGTGACCGCCCACGGTATCCTGGAGTTCAAGAGGTTAAATTATATGATCAGGTGGGTATGGTAACCAGAAATTCTACTCATGTAAAAAGTAGTGCTTTGAAATTAACAATCAAAAGTAGACAACCAAAAATTCCAAGTTGAGTTAAGGGTACAAAGAGCACCCACTAAAAAACTTGAGTAATGACTTCAGTCTTGAAGGTTTGAGGTTTTTCTCCAAAATTTATAACTGTTTTCTTATGGTTTTCTACTTTTCTCTGTAAATCTAAAGTTGAAACCATGTTCCTCAAATCTGTAACTTCCTCTTGTAAAATTGACTTTTTTTGTACATTTGAAACTTGATTATAAATTTGTGGTCATATTTTGACTAATTTCTGTCTGTTTTTTAAAATAAAATTACTATGGTTTTTTTTTTAAATTCAGTTCAGCTTTATTTATATAGCACCATTTCACAACAACAGTCATCTCATAGCACTTTCAACTGTAGGGGAAATCCCCATAATTGCAGAAAGACCCCAGCAATCAGATGATCCCCTGTGAGCAAGCGCTTGGTGACGGTGAAGAGGAAAAACTCCCTTTTAACAGTAAGAAACCTCCAGCAGACCCAGGCGCAGGGAGGGGCAGTCATCTGTTGCGACTGGCTGGGGGGTGAGGGGATAGAGAAGATGAAAAGAACAGACATGTAGAGTGCAAACAGCACGATGGGGACTCAATCTATGAGAGAGAACAAACAGATGTTAATGACTGGCAAAAAAAAAAAAAAAAATCATTGAGAGTGAAGAAAGGAGTGAAGGCCAGTGCATTATTGGAGGTCCCCCAGCTGTCTAAACCTATTAGCAGCATAACTAAGGGAGGGTTCAGAGACATATGATCCCTCCCTAATTGTAGGCTATATCAGAAAGGAAGTTTTAACCCTATTCTGGTAAACAGAGATCGAGTCTGACTCCCCGAATCCAGATTGGCAGCTGGTTCCACAGGAGAGGAGCTTGATAACTGAAGGCTCTGCCTCACATTGTACTTTTGGAGATTCTAGGTATTACAAGTAATCCAGCATTTTGGGAGCATAGTGCTCTGTTAGGATAATACGGTAGTATCAGATCTTTGAAATAAAAGGGGGCCTGATTGTTTAGAGCAGGGGTGTCCAACCATGTGCCATGGAGAGCCAAGACCCTGCAGGTTTTACCTCCAACCAGTGTCTTCAACAGCAGATTTCTGTGAACTTCTTCCCACTGATTGCTGATAAGTGAAAACACCTGCTGAAGAGACTGGGTAGAAGAGAAAACCTGCAGGGTCTTGGCTCTCCATGGCACATGGTTGGACACCCCTGGTTTAGAGCTTTGAAAGTGAGAAGAAGGATTTTAAAGTTAATTCTAAACTCTATGGGAAGCCAGTGAAGGGAGGCCAGAACCGGAGAGATATGATCTCTCTTTCTAGTACCTGTTAAAACTCTTGCTGTAGCATTTTGGATCAACTGAAGACTTTTTAAAGATGTTTTAGGACAACCTGATAAAAAAAAGAGGTATAACAATCTAATCTAGAGCCAACAAAAGCGTGGATCAGTTTCTCAGCATCACTCTGAGACAAGATGCTCCTACTCTTGGCAATATTACGCAAGTAATAGAAGGCAGTCTTAGAAAGAAATTTAATATGTGAATTGAAAAACAGGTCTTGATCAAAAATAACTCCAAGGTTCCTCACAGAGCTATTAAGAGAAAGAATAACCGCATCCAAACTAAGAGTTTGACTTGGAAAGGTATTTCTAAGGTTTTTTGGACCAACAAGAATGACTTCAGTCTTATCTGAATTTTATAGCAGGAAGTTGCAAGTCATCCAAGCTTTGATTTCCTTAAGACAGGCTTCCAACTTGGCTAATTGATTACTATCATCTGGCTTCATTGACAAGTATAATTGTGTGTCATCTGCATAACAAAGAAAATGTATACAGTGCTTTCTAATAATGTTGCCTCGTGGAAGCATATATAAACTAAAAAGAGTAGGGCCTAGCACAGATCCCTGTGGAACTCCATGACTGAGCACTGAGTTGAAAGAAAACTCATTATTGACATGAACAAACTGGAACCTATCAGATAAATATTAGACATTAGTTGTTGGTCTCACACACAAATTTGATCTTTTAATGTGAAGGTGGAGTTTTTCCGTTTTGGACAGAGATAAAAGGAGGAAGTGGAAAAATATTAATGAAGGTTTTTCAGACAGACTTACGTGTGTTCCGTCTGTTTTTCTGCAACTTTCACAATGTGCTGTTTACCTGTCACAATACATTGCTGTCAAAACATCGCCATTTCGAGCAGATCCTGTTTGGACTCTACAATGAAATGCACACAAATTAAGTACATGCACAGCACGAAAGTGCAACATGTATAAAAAAAATACAAAACACCCTTTCAACCAGGATTACAACTAGCTTATTTCATCAGATATTGTCAACACAAAAAAGCAACATACAAGGACGGACGTAGCATTGAGCTAGGTCATCGTTTAAACACGATTAAGTTTTCGTCTGTTCAAATTGAACTTTCCACTGCTGGAAAAAATAACGTAAAACATGAATATCACATCACTCACCGTCCTGTATATCACAATATCACGGCTTCAACTGCTGAAGTTGGGTGCGTCGCGGCTGTACATTCAATTCAATGCGGGTGGCTGGGTCTAATTCCTGGTGCGTCTCCCTCTATTTTGTGGTGTGTCTGCTTGTGCTCCCCACTGCAAGCTCAGTCTGCTTCCCCCTGCATTCTCTCATCAGCCAAAATGCACAGAAAACTCTGCTGGACCGCGGTGTTAGATTTCTGCTGATTTCTGTTAAGCCATTCTATCGTTGTTGTTTATAATATCACTTGTTTGCGGGCTCACTCACGAAAAATTGCAAATGGCAGCCAGCAAGCTATTCTGGAAAGTTAGCATAATGCCCACTCTCATGACGCTACGCCCGGACCAATCAGTGGCCAGCAGTGGGTTGACGTAACAGTGCCGGTACCCTTCGGACCTACTCTCGATTGGTGCCGATAAAACTGGAACAGTTCCGAAATAACAGAACTGTTAGGTCATTGGGTGCCGAATGGAAAAGCGGACAAAGGGGGCCGAACCGTGTCAAAGTGGGCCAAGTGGAAAAGCGCCTTTTGTCATCCTGGCTACAGTGCTGAAAAGAAACCTGGGATTGTTCTTGTTCTCTTCTATTAATGCAGAATAATAACTCATTCTCGCTTTTCTAAGAGATTTTTTATAAATTAAAAAATTTCTCCAAGCTAAATAGATTTCATCTAAATTAGTGGAGCGCCATTTTCTTTCTAATGGACGAGTCTTCTGTTTTAAGCTACGAGTTTCTGTGTTGAACCAAGGAGTTATAAATCTCTGATTACCTTCTCTTTTTTAAAGGGGCTACCAAGTCTAGAGTCTGATGCAGAGGAGTTGTAACACTATCTACCATGCTATCAGTTACAGAAGGAGCAAGCTGTCTATAGCTTATTTCCGTTGTGTTGACACATCGTATATAGGAAACAATCTACATAAATTTGGTTACAACATCATCTGAGAGGCATCTACAGTAGTAATATTTTTCCGTAGGAGCCAAATAGTCAGAAATAGTAAAATCAAAGGTTAAACAATGCTCTGACGGTACAGGGTTAGGAGGAGACACTACCAGCTTTTCTATTTCTATACCATATGTCAGAACAAGGTCCAATGTATGGTGGAGATAATGGGTAGAATTTCCTACTTTCTGAGAAAGCCCCATTGAATCTAATATTGAATTAAATGGCATATTAAGGCAATCACTATCTCCATCTACAGTGGGGCAAAAAAATATTTAGTCAGCCACCAATTGTGCAAGTTCTCCCACTTAAAAGATGAGAGAGGTCTCCAATTTTCATCATAGGTATACCTCAACTATGAGAGACAAAATGAGGAGAAAAAAAACAGAAAATCACATTGTCTGATTTTTAAAGAATTTATTTGCAAATTATGGTGGAAAATAAGTATTTGGTCAATAACAAAAGTTCATCTCAGCACTTTGTTATATACCCTTTGTTGGCAATGACAGAGGTCAAACGTTTTCTGTAAGTCTTCACAAGGTTTTCATACTCTGTTGCTGGTATTTTGGCCCATTCCTCCATGCAGATCTCCTCTAGAGCAGTGATGTTTTGGGGCTGTCGCTGGGCAACACAGACTTTCAACTCCATCCAAAGATTTTCTATGGGGTTGAGATCTGGAGACTGGCTAAGCCACTCCAGGACCTTGAAATGCTGAAAGACCCAGCCACGTTTCATCTTCAATGCCCTTGCTGATGGAAGGAGGTTTTCACTCAAAATCTCACGATGCATGGCCCCATTCATTCTTTCCTTTACACGGATCAGTTGTCCTGGTCCCTTTGCAGAAAAACAGCCCCAAAGCATGATGTTTCCACCCCCATGCTTCACAGTAGGTATGGTGTTCTTTGGATGCAACTCGGCATTCTTTCTTTATTTATCTTTTGTTCTTATAAAAGACAAAAATAAAATAGAAAGGAGATGTCTTTACCTTCTTAACATGTTTCGACTGTACACTGCAGCCTTCATCAGAAGAGTCAGCTGATTGCTGCCAGGTGACATTTATCAGCTGACTTTTGTATTCTTTCTCTTCCAAACAAGACAAGTTGAGTTTTTACCAAAAAGTTCTATTTTGGTTTCATCTGACCATATGACATTCTCCCAATCCTCTTCTGGATCATCCAAATGCTCTCTAGCAAACTTCAGACGGGCCTGGACATGTACTGGCTTAAGCAGGGGGACACGTCTGGCACTGCAGGATTTGAGTCCCTGGCGGCGTAGTGTGTTACTGATGGTAGCCTTTGTTACTTTGGTCCCAGCTCTCTGTAGGTCATTCACTAGGTCCCCCCATGTGGTTCTGGGATTTTTGCTCACTGTTCTCGTGATCATTTTGACCCCACGGGGTGAGATCTTGCGTGGAGCCCCAGATCGAGGGAGATTATCAGTGGTCTTGTATGTCTTCCGTTTTCTAATAATTGCTCCCACAGTTGATTTCTTCACACCAAGCTGTTTACCTATTGCAGATTCAGTCTTCCCAGCCTGGTGCAGGTCTACAATTTTGTTTCTGGTGTCGTTTGACAACAGCTCTTTGGTCTTGGCCATAGTGGAGTTTGGAGTCTGACTGTTTGAGGTTGTGGACAGGTGTCTTTTATACTGATAACGAGTTCAAACAGGTGCCATTAATACAGGTAACGAGTGGAGGACAGAGGAGCCTCTTAAAGAAGTAGTTACAGGTCTGTGAGAGCCAGAAATCTTGCTTGTTTGTAGGTGACCAAATACTTATTTTCCACCATAATTTGCAAATAAATTCTTTAAAAATCAGACAATGTGATTTTCTGAATTTTTTTTTTTCCTCATTTTGTCTCTCGTAGTTAGATTAGATTAGATTAGATTAGATTCAACTTTATTGTCATTACACATGTATGAATACAAGGTAACGAAACACAGTTTAGCATCCAATCAGAAGTGCAAAGGACAGCAGGGCAGTATATACGGTAATTAACAGTATGTGCAATTTAAGCAAATATATGCAAATATATGCAGCAGTGCAGAAAGTTAAAAGTACTGTTATGTGCAAATAATGTGCAATAAGTTAGATGTAGTTATGTAGTTATGCAGTTATGTACAGGTGAGGATGGTAAAAGATGATTGTAAGAGAGTCAGCGGGGAACTAAGTTCAATAACGTGACAGCTGTTGGAAAGAAACTGTTCCTAAACCTGCTGGTTCTCGTCCGAAGGCTTCTGAAACGTCTTCTGGAGGGGAGAAGCTGGAACAGTCCATGAGCAGGATGGTTGGAGTCCCTAAGAATGCTGCGTGCCCGGCGCAGACATCTTTTCCTGTAGACGTCCTCTATAGCTGGAAGTGGAGTCCCTGTGATGCGTTGGGCGGTTTTCACCACCCGCTGCAGCGCCTTGCGGTCAGCTACAGAGCAGCTCCCATACCAGAGTGTGATACAGTTGGTCAGGGTGCTCTCTATCACGCAGCGGTAGAAGTTGCCCAGGATGTCAGTTGACAGATGGTTCTTCTTCAATGTCCTCAAGAAGAAGAGGCGCTGATGGGCCTTCTTGATCAGGCTGGTGGTGTTAACTGACCAGGACAGGTCCTCCGAGATGTAGGTCCCCAGGAATTTGAAGCTGGGGACACGTTCAACAGCTATGCCATTGATATGGATGGGGTCATGTGTCTCTTCCCTCTCCTTCCTGTAGTCCACTATGAGCTCCTTGGTTTTGCTGGTGTTAAGGAGCAGGTTATTGTCAGCGCACCAAGTAGCCAAGTGCTCAACCTCTGCCCTGTAATCTGACTCGTCGTTGTCCCTGATGAGTCCAATCACTGTGGTGTCATCTGCGAACTTTATGATGGAATTGGATCCATACATAGGCCTGCAGTCATGGGTGTTGAGGTTGAGTTGAGGTTTACCTATGATGAAAATTGGAGACCTCTCTCATCTTTTAAGTGGGAGTGCTTGCACAATTGGTGGCTGACTAAATACTTTTTTTGCCCCACTGTACATGTATATTTAAGTCCCCTACTATAATGATTCTATCTGATTTCAACACTAAATCAGCTAAGAATTCGGCAAAAACTCGGATAAAAACTCGGATAAAAAATTCGGATAAAAACTCTTAAGTAGGTTGATGGAGGACGATAAACTATGGCATATAAAATTGGGTTTAACCTAAAATTGCTAAAATGCCCAATACTGAGGACCAGGCCCTCAAAGGAATTATAACATGTTTTTTGCTTTACATTAACTTGTAATTTGGAATGGTAAATTGTTGCTACTCCTCCTCCATGACCAGAACTTCTGGGATTTTGACAGTTTAAATAACCAGAGAGAGTTGATTCATTTAAACCAACATAATCCTCTTGCGCTAACCAAGTCTTTGTAACGGATATTAAATCAATCTGATGATCAATTAACAGATCATGGAATAGCAGAGACTTGGGAGTTAGAGACCTAATATTTAGCAAACCGCATTTAATTTTTAAATTATGAGGAGGAACAGAGGCCAAATCATTCAATTTAGAGGCTTCATGTTTAATTTGAGTTTTACCAACTTTTTGTTTAATCACTTTGGGATGCTTATACATTATATTTTTATTTACTTTGGAGGCAGCAGACAATGATTCTCTGATGGGGAAGACAGGGGTAAGTTGAGGGATGGCGGATGAAGAGGAGTTGCAGAGAGGCGTGTAAGACTGCAACTCTGCTTCATGGTCCCAACTCTGAGTTGTCAATGTTTTAGAAATTTGGATAAAAATGATGCCAGATTGTTAGGTAAATGAGAAGCACCATCCAAAGTGGGATGGATGCTGTCTCGTCGAATAAGACCAGGTTTTCCCCAAAATGAGCTCCAATTGTCTATGTAGCCCACATTGTTTGCAGGACACCACACAGACAGCCAGCGGTGTAAGGATGACAAATTGTTAAGCATGTCATCACTGGTCAGATTGGAGACGGGCCCAGAGAATACTACAGAGGCAGACAGTGTTTTTGCAAAGTTACACACCGATTCCACGTTAAGTTTTGTGACTTCCGACTGCCGGAGTCGGATGTCATTAATGCCAGCGTGGATAACAACTGTGGAGTATTTACAGTTACTTTTAGCCAGCATTTCCAAATTTGACTCGATGTCGCCTGCTCTGGCCCCAGGAATGCATTTGACAATGGCCGTTGGAGTCTCTAGGTTCACGTTCCTGATTACAGAGTCACCAATGATCAGAGTTTTTTCCTCAGCGGGTGTGTCACTGAGCGGAGAAAAGTGATTGGAAACATGAACAGGTTGGTGGTGAACCGGGGCCTTGCGACTAGGCTTCCTTCTCGCCGTCACCCACCCGGTCTCCTTGCTGCTGAGGAGGACCGCTAGCAGGCCGCCCTATGCTAGGGAGCTCCGCTGCAGCCAAGGGGCGTCCGTCATTATTAACTGGCGCAGACGGTGTTTCAATGCAGCGGAGCCGGGATTCCAAATCAGACGACCTCACCTCGAGTGCCTCAGAAAAGACAACATTTATTACATTTACCGTTATCACTAAAAGAGGCAGAGGTGTGTAGCTAAACATCTGACAGAGAGAGCACACCAGAGGAGAAGGGGAAGGAGAGCTAGTGGCTAACCCGACGCTAACAAAAACACTGATGAAAGGTGAACAGAAGGCTAAAGAGGGTGATTAGATGACACAGAATGCACACACAAGTGCAAGAGGCTTGATAAACAGAAGTGAGAGCTAACAGTAGATGGAAAAAAGTGATTAAAATACAATTAAAGGCAAAAATCCTCAGGAGAGTGAGGAGAGCTAACCACAGAGCAAACCACACAGACAGCCAGCAACACAGGAAGTGACGATACATTTCCACAGGGAAGCCACAAATTTGGCTTCCCCGTTTCAAATTTTAGATAAATTTGAAAGACTGTGGTAATTTTTTTACTTTCCTTAAAACAATTTACATTTTTGACCATAACTTTGCAGTTGGAACAGAACAATAATTTAACTCTGATTACAAAGAAAAAATATTAATAAAATTGTATTTAATGAAATAAATTAACTTAAATGACCAAGGATGCCATTATTTCTGTTATAATATTTCTTTGTATTTATAGGCTTTGTTTTTAGAAATCTCCTCACCCCCCAGACAGCAGGAAAAAGCTACTTTATTTTGAAATCAAATGTTGGCACATTTACTTTGTCTTAAGGCTGCTGACAGATTAAAGTCATTGACTTCATGAATTTTGGTCATCTTAACCTTCCAGGTACATAATAGGGAACTGTAGCGGACTCTAAAGACATAATTCACCACAATATGTCTTCATGTACAGAATGATCTGTTTAGGCAGTTGTAGTTGTGCTCTCAGGCTTTCTCATCAGGCACCTCTCGAGGCAGCCGCTGAAGGACATCATTTTAGAATGAATAGAGAGCTTGTAGAAGTTACAGAAAAACAGACAGGATACGCATAAGTCTGTCTGGAAAAACTTTATTTACATTTTTGTACTTCCTGCTTTTATCTCCGTCCAAAAACGGAAAAACTCCGCCTTCACATTAAACCTCCACCTTCACATTAAAAGATCCAATTTTGTGTGTGAGACCAACAACTAACATCACCACACAGGCCCCCCCAGAACACACAAATAACAACATAAATAAACATGCTGACAAAAAACAAACAAACAGCATGAACAAAAATCCAACAGAAAATAACTCAAGAGAACCTCTTAGGCAACCTAATTACCCTGCCCCGACGACTGCACTGCACAGTCCTAGTGGGCACAACTGTAACTGGAGCAGAAACAACCTCAGGTGCAGGGTTGGGAGGGCGCCCCCGCCGAGCCGGGCGGGCTAACTCAACCTCATCGTCACAAAGAACATGCGCAGGCTTCAAACGATCCACCGAAATCCGATCCTGACCAGTCCCCAACTCAACCAAAAAATCCTTATGGCCTGTTTCTAACACCCGAAAAGGGCCATCATAAGGTGCCTGCAGGGGAGAACGATGGGCATCGTGCCGAACAAAAACATATTTAGCCGACCTAAGGCTGTCAGGGACGTAGGACTGTGGAAGGCAGTGGTGCGCAGCCACAGGAACAAAAGCCCTAACTTCCTCTCGACACTTAGGCCTCTTAACCATACTGGGACCTAACCCTGGACTGGTAGGAAGAAACTCCCCTGGAACCCTCAAGGTCTGGCCAAGGACCAACTCAGCAGAAGAGGAATGCAGGTCTTCTTTGGGGGCTGAACGCAAACCCAACAAAACCCACGATAATCTATCCACCCATCCACTTTCCACTAATGACGCGCGAAGGGCCGCTTTCATAGTCCGATGAAACCGCTCGCATAGCCCATTAGCTTGTGGATGGTATGCTGTGGTCCGATGGAGTTTAACCCCCAAACTACCAGCTACTTCATTCCAAAGTGCAGAGGTAAATTGCGGGCCCCTGTCAGAGGTAACGTCCAAGGGGACACCAAAACGGGACACCCAAGAGGAGATAAATGCCCGGGCAACATCAGATGCTGTAGTTGATGTCAGGGGAACCACCTCTGGCCACCGCGTAGTCCGGTCCACCATAGTGAAGAGGTGAGTAAAACCGCGAGACGGAGGAAGAGGTCCAACCAGGTCCACCTGAACATGATCAAAACGTCGCTCCGGAATCCAAAAAGGCTCCAATGGAGCCTTTATGTGGCGCTGCACCTTAGCACGCTGGCACGCCACACAGGTTGTCGTCCAAGTCTTCACATCCTTTCTAAGACCCGGCCATACAAACTTGGCGCTCACCAACTTGACCGAAGCCTTAACCCCAGGATGCGACAAAGAATGAACAGCGTCAAAAACACGACGACGCCAAGCCACAGGCACCAGAGGTCGTGGTTTTCCCAGTGTAGTATCACACAGAAGAGTGGCGCCACTGTCTTGAAAGCAGACATCCTCCAACTGCAAACTGGACTCCGTGGGAACGAAGCACCTGCACCTCCGGGTCCAACAACTGATCGGCAGCCATCTCAGCATAGTCCATGCCCAAATGAACAGCAGCAACTGGTGCACGAGAAAGACAGTCCGCCACCAAGTTGGTCTTACCAGCCACATGCTGAATGTCTGTAGTGAACTCGGAAATAGCCGAAAGCTGCCGTTGTTGCCGAGCTGACCAAGGTTCAGTGGACTTGGCCATGGCAAACGTGAGAGGCTTATGGTCCACAAAAGCGGTGAATTTACGGCCCTCCAAAAGAAACCTGAAATGCCTTGTCGCCAAGAAAAGGGCCAGCAGCTCCCTGTCAAAGGTGCTGTACTTCCTTTCTGACTCGCGTAACTGTCTACTGAAAAAGGCCAGGGGTTCCCAGGAATTGCCCACCCACTGCTCACAAACTGCTCCGACAGCATAATCAGATGCGTCGGTGGTAAGAGCAATGGCGGCCGTGGAATCTGGATGAGCCAACAAGGCAGCATCAGCCAGTGCAGCTTTAGCCCCGTCAAAAGCACATAACCTCTCATGAGTCCACTCAATGTCCTGATTACCCCCTTACCCTTCAAGGCCTCATATAGCGGACGCATAATATGGGCAGCATGAGGTATAAAACGGTTGTAAAAATTGACCATGCCCAAAAACTCCTGCAGGGGCTTGACAGAGGAGGGGCGTGGAAAAGCTAAAACTGCTTCGACTTTAGCCAGGAGGGGCACGGCACCCTGCTGGGATACCTTGTGCCCCAAAAACTCAAGTTCTGAGAGCCCAAACTGACACTTCACGGGGTTCACTATCAGTCCATGGTCACAGAGGCGTCTGAAGAGCTAGCGAAGGTGCAACACATGTTCCTCCACCGAAGCGCTCGCCACCAGTATATCGTCCAGGTATACAAACAAAAAAGGCATGTCCCGCAACACAGAGTCCATAAGCCTTTGAAACGTCTGTGCAGCACCCTTAAGGCCGAACGGCATCCTCAAGAACTCGAACAGTCCAAATGGAGTGATCACTGCTGTCTTGGGGACGTCCTGGGGATGGACAGGCACCTGATGATAACCACGCACCAAATCCACTTTAGAAAAAATGACTGTCCCTGCCAGACGTGAAGAAAAATCCTGGATATGGGGGACTGGGTACCTGTCATTGATAGTAGCGTTGTTAAGGCGCCTAAAATCTCCACAAGGGCGCCAACCCCCATCTGACTTAGGGACCATGTGGAGGGGAGAAGCCCACGGACTGTCGGAACGGCGCACAATACCCAGCCGCTCCATATTGGCAAACTCATCTCTAGCGATAGTCAACTTAGCAGCATCCAGACGGCGTGCGCGAGCAAAAACAGGTGGACCCACAGTAGTAATATAATGCTCAACCCCATGTTTAACTACTGCCGCAGAAAATGTAGGCACAGTGAGGGCAGGAAAGTCAGAGAGAAGGCGCTGGTATCTGTCTCCTGAGGCGAGCATGTTAGCAAGCAGTGGACCAGCCCCACCCAGTGTACATGGATAAGAATCAAAAGACACAGCATCAATCAAACATCTGTTAGCTATGTCAACCAACAGTCTGTAAGCACACAAAAAATCTGCGCCAAGAATAGGAACTGCTACAGATGCTACCACAAAGTCCCAACTAAATTCACGGCCATTAAAGCACACAGTAATGAGCCTGGTGCCAAAGGTGCGAATAGGAGTACCATTAGCAGCGTCCAGTGGAGGTCCATGTTCATATTCCATGACATCAGCCGAAGAGGGGGGAACGATGCTCCGCTGCGCTCCCGAATCCACCAAAAAACGACGTCCAGCCGCGCAGTCCTCAATAAAAAGCAGCTTATTGCTGGTGCCGGTGCACGCAGCTGCTAGCGAGCACCAGCCTTCTCGTTTCCCTGTGGCTGGAAAGAGCACGGTGAAATACAGCGCCGAGCCTTCGGTCCAAAACGGCGGTGATAAAAACACAGGCTGCTCTCTTTCTTACGGCGATCCGATACTGCGGCCACACCCACCGAGACTTCTCCATCAGACTGCCCAGGCAGCAATGCATGCACCGACAAATGACGAGAAGCCAGCCAAAGCCTGTCCGCTTCTTCAGCCAAACCCCGATAATCCTTGGTACAAATGAGAGGCGAGCTGGCCAGGACAGTGCGCACTGGAGGCGGAAGCTGACGCAGAAACAGGTGGATAAACAGAAATGAACTGTCTCCTGAACCAAGAAGTGCCAACATATTCTCTATCAGCTCAGAAGGTTTGCTGTCCCCCAAACCAGTCATAGACAGAAGACGATCAGCTCGCTCTATATCAGAGAGTTGGTACAGCTGCAGAAGAGCCCTCTTCAGAGTGACGTACCTGTCAGCGAGAGGCGGGTCCCGGAGCAGTCCCATCAAACGGCGAGTAGTGGCAGAATCCAAAGCTGCGACAACATGGAAATACTTCGTGTCATCTGTGGTTATTCCGCGCAGATGGAACTGAGCCTCGACATGCTGAAACCAGGGCTCCGGGTCGTGCTGCCAAAAGTCCGGTAATTTAACGGTAGCCGCAAAAACTGCCGGTGCGGGAGCTGCAGCGGATACAGACGCCGTGGCAGCGATATCAGAAGAGGTCGCTTGATCAAACATTCTTCAAACGTCAGGGTCACCAATGTAGAAGTTACAGAAAAACAGACAGGATACGCATAAGTCTGTCTGGAAAAACTTTATTTACATTTTTGTACTTCCTGCTTTTATCTCCGTCCAAAAACGGAAAAACTCCGCCTTCACATTAAACCTCCACCTTCACATTAAAAGATCCAATTTTGTGTGTGAGACCAACAACTAACATCACCACAAGCTACCGTTTTTAGCTGTTGCTTTTTGTCACTGCCGCTGGAGAAGAAAAACGGCACGCCTGCTCGTGTGAGAAAAGAGTCTGTTCATCCCTGCAGTTCCTACAGAACATAACTTAATATTGTAGTGGCTGGTGAAATATATCCTCAGCAATTCATCAGTCCCTCTTGCCTTTCCCTTCATATGAAGCCGGCTGCATATGAATTCTAACCACATCTCTTAGCTCAGTGACTCTTCCATTATTGCTCCTGTTAACAGCGGGCTAAAACCACAATAAACTCCTCCACTGCTTACATACCCCTTATTATTTTTTTCTGCATTTAAAGTACTTTAACAAACTCATGTTTCTGTCGGACAGTCACGCTTAGCGAGATACTGTTTGCTGACTGACTGGAAAACTCGCGTGGGCGGGGTGTTTCTAAACTCCGTGCAGATGACAGCCACACGCGTTATTCGTGTGTGTGCTTGCGGAAAGTCATTGTTAAATATATATATTTTTTTAATAAATTCATATCGCCTTGGCGAGGCGGTAAAATTTCTGGCGTAGCGGCCCGCCACCGAGAAATGTTACCAGAGGAAACCTTGAAACTGCAAGCCTGTGCGCACACAAACCCACACAAGCAACAACAAACAGCCACTTCAATAAATTTGTCCTTTGTTGTTTTGTCATTATAAATCATATTTGAGAGGTAACACACAGGATTGTAGTTGGAGCCATTTGTAGCTGGTGATTGAGTCTACAGGATCGGCCATTTGGAGGTGGAATAACCGCTGACAGAAACTCGTGCTGATTCTGCTTTTAAAGCAGGGGTTGTCACAGCAGTTTGGCAGGTGGAGGATAAGCAGAGCTGGACTCTTTTCTGTCTTTGGTCAGCCTGCATGTTTATTTAATTTTACAAATCTCAGCAAGTTCCTCTCCACAATGTGTTTACTTAAGAAACCCACTGGGTGGGGCTGCCACACCAAACTGCAAAATCACTGCGGTGTAGCATGAAGGCGATCGGCCTGGGGCATTGCTGAGAATTTATGGAGGCCCAGGTTCCTTGGATAGCGGTCTTCAGCTCGTCTGCATCATTGGGTCTGGTGTCTCTCATCTTCCTCTTGACAATACCCCATAGGTTCTCTATGGGGTTTAGTTTCAGGAGAGATTGCTGGCCAATAAAGTACAGTGATACCATGGTAATTAAACCAGGTTTTGGTACTTTTGGCAGTGTGGGCAGGTGTCAAGTCCTGCTGTAAAATTAAATCAGCATCTCCATAAAGCTTGTCAGCAGAGGGAAGCATGAAGTGCTCTGAAAGTTTCATAGTAGACGTCTGTGCTGACTTTTGACTTGTGTGTGTATGTCTATATGTGCACACGTGGACAAAATTTTTGGTACCCCTCTGTTAATGAAAGAAAAACCCACAATGGTCACAGAAATAACTTGAATCTGACAAAAGTGGTAATAAATAAAAAGTCTATGAAAATTAACTAGTGAAAATCAGACAGTGCTTTTGAATTGTGGTTCAACAGAATTACTTTAAAAAACAAAATCATGAAACGGGCCTGAACAAAAATGATGGTACCCTTAACTTAATATTTTGTTGCACAATCTTTTGAGGGAATCACTGCAATCAAACGATGTCTGTAACTGTCAATGAGACTTCTGCACCTCTCAGCAGGTATTTTGCCCCACTCCTCATGAGCAGACTGCTCCAGTTGTCTCAGGTTTGAAGGGTGCCTTCTCCAGACGGCATGTTTCAGCTCCTTCCACAGATGTTCAATAGGATTTAGATCACGGCTCATAGAAGGCCACTTTAGAATAGTCCAATGTTTCGCTCTTAGCCATTCTTGGGTGTTTTTAGCTGTGTGTTTTGGGTCATTATAATAAGTTAATAAGTTTATTTATAGAGCACTTTTCACAGACAGAGTCACAAAGTGCTTAACATGGTAAAAAACAAAATAAAAACACAGGCACATAAAACAGTTAAAAAAAAAAAAAAGTAGACAGTAAAAGCACATAAAAATACAATCAACACATAGTTAATTAAAAAGCCAGGCTAAAAAGGTGGGTCTTTAGTTGCTTCTTAAAAACATCAATGGAAGGTGCAGATCTAAGTTCAAAAGGTAAGGAGTTCCACAGTCTAAGAGCAACAGCAGCAAAGGCTCTGTCGCCTTTGGTTCTGAGCCTAGTGCTAGGGACTACCAGTAGATTCTGATGAGAAGACCTGAGAGACCTGCTGGGCTGGTGTAGAAAGAGCAGGCCACAAATATAAAAAGGCGCCTCTTCGTGAATGGCTTTGTAAGTAAGAACAAGAATTTTAAAATCAACTCTATAATTTACAGGAAGCCAATGCAAGGAGGCCAAAACAGGAGTGATATGACAGAATCTACTAGACCTAGTTAGTCCAGAACTCTGCTATAAGATTACTAACTGTAGGTGGTGTAAAGAGGGATTTGCTAAGACATGTGAAAAGAGCATTACAGTAGTCCAAACGTGAAGAAACAAAGGCATGAATAATAATTTCTAACTGACTGTAGGAAACCAATGACCTAATTTTGGATATATTCCTAAGGAGGAAAAGACAACTCTGTGTCAGAGATTTGACATGCTGATCAAAACTCATCGACTGATCGAAAATGACACCAAGATTTTTTAGATTAGACCGTACATTAGAGCTTAATGAACCAACGCTATTAACCATCTTAGGAATTAGATTATCAGGTGCTACAGTAAGGACTTCAGTTTTATCAGCATTAAGTTGCAAAAAGTTACTAGACATTCAGTCCTTAATTGCAGACAGACAATCATGAATAATTTTTAAATTGTCAACATGGTCAGGTTGAAAAGGGAAAAGTAGCTGTAAATCGTCAGTGTAGCAGTGATAAGACACACCTTTAAATTTGCTGATGATAGAACCAAGAGGCAGAATATATAGGGCAAATAAAAGTGGACCCAGAATAGAACCCTGAGGCACCCCACAGGTTATTATCCTGTTGCAAGACCCATGACCTGCGACTGAGACCAAGCTGTCTGACACTGGGCAGCACATTTCTCTCTAGAATACAGAATCAGAATCAGAATCAGCTTTATTGGCCAAGTATGCACAACACATACAAGGAATTTGACTTTGGCTAAAAACTTGCTCTCGTTGTTCAGGTGAAGGATTTAAATAAGGATTCAATGACAACCAGAGTATGTACAGTAAATTACAGTCTGTCCACGTTTCTATAAAAGGATGCAAATATATACAGGAATATATGCAGTTATTTACTCGGACTAACCACACTTTGCAGAAATATATGAAAAAATATACAATCACACAGTATTTCAATGTGGACTCAGATTCAGTGATATAATGTGAATGAAGTAAAAAGCAGTGTGAGAGTTATGTGCAATGTAATAATGGATGAAAAGTCGAGTACAGCAACAGGTAGGACTAGGTGAATGTTAGGAGTTCATCAGAGTGATGGCTTGAGGAAAGAAACTGTTCCTGTGACGGGTGGTTTTGACCTTCAGTGATCTGTAACGACGACCAGAAGATAGAAGTTCAAACAGTTTGTGGCCGGGGTGTGATGGGTCAGCACAGATGTTTCCCGCCCGTTTCCTGGTTATGGACCGATATAAGTTCTCAATGGAGGGTAGGTCGGTACCAATGATCCTCTCCGCAGACTTAATGATCCGCTGCAGTCTGGTCTTGTCCTGTTTAGTGGCAGATCCAAACCAGACAGTGATGGAAAAGCAGAGGACAGATTGGATGATGGCGGTGTAGAAGACAACCAGCAGCTCCTGAGGCAAATCAAACTTCTTGAGCTGACGCAGAAAAAACAACCTCTGCTGGGCCTTTTTCCGGACAGTGTCAATATGGGAGGACCACTTCAGGTTCCGGGAGATTGTGGTACCCAGAAACTTGAAGGAGTCCACAGTGGACACTGTGCTGTTGAGGATGGTGAGTGGGGGGAATGAAGGGGGGTGTCGCCTGAAATCCACAGTCATCTCCACCGTTTTGGCTGGGTTAAGTTCAAGATGGTTCTGGCTGCACCAGAGGATCAGCTGCTTCACCTCCCGCCTGTATGCAGACTCATCATCATCCCGGATCAAACCGATGACTGTGGTGTCGTCCGCAAACTTCAGGAGCTTCACCGAAGGGTCCTCTGAGGTGCAGTCGTTGGAGTAGAGGGAGAAGAGCAGTGGGGAAAGGACACATCCTTGGGGGGCGCCAGTACTAATTTTTCGGGAGCTGGATGTAAATCTCCCTAGCTTCACCTGTTGCCACCTGTCAGTCAGAAAGCTGGAGATCCACTGGCAGGTGGAGGGGGGCACCTTGAGCTGGAGGAGTTTCTGATGAAGAATGCCTGGGATGATGGTGTTGAACGCTGAGCTGAAGTCGACAAACAGGATCCTGGCGTACGTCCCTGGGGAGTCGAGGTGTTGCAGGATGTAATGTAGTCCCATATTCACTGCATCATCCACTGACCTGTTTGACCGGTAGGCAAACTGCAGTGGGTCCATCAGGGGGCCTGTGATGACCTTCAGGTGGTTCAGCACCAATCTCTCCAAGGATTTCATGACCACAGAGGTCAGGGCAACAGGTCTGTAGTCGTTTAATCCTGTAATAGAGGGTTTCTTGGGAACTGGAATGATGATGGAGCGTTTGAAGCAGGAAGGCACTTCACGCAGCTCCAGTGATCTGTTAAAGATCCGGGTGAAGATGGGGGCCAACTCGTTGGAGCAGACTCTCAGGCAGGACGGAGACACACCATCAGGTCCTGCAGCCTTCTTGATCTTTTGTCTCTGAAAGACCCGGCGCACCTCCTCTTCACAGATCATTAGTGCTGGTGGGAGGTCAGAGTGGAGGAGGGATGGAGTTCCTGGGGCTGCAGATAATCCTTTTGTGTGGGTGGGAGGTGAGAACTGTAGGTTCTTTTCAAACCTGCAGTAAAAGCTGTTTAGGTCATTAGCCAGCTGGAGGTTTTCCGCAGGGTGGGGGGATGGTCTCCTGTAGTTGGTGATATTCCGTAGGCCTCTCCAGACAGAAGCAGAGTTGTTAGCTGAGAAGTTTTTTTGTAACTTCACACTGTAGCTCCTCTTAGCAAGCCTGGTCTCCTTCGTCAGCATGTTTCTGGCCCGCTTGTACAGAGTCCAGTCACCAGTCCTGTAGGCCTCCTCCTTGGTCTGACGTAGCTGCTTCAGTTTAGGAATGAACCAGGGTTTATTGTTGTTGTATATGCAGAAGGTCTTGGTCTGCACACACATGTCCTCGCAGAAACAGGTGTATGATGTCACAGTGTCAGTGAGTTCATTTAAGTTAATGGCTGCAGCTTCAAAAACACTCCAATCTGTGCAGTCAAAGCAGGCTTGTAACTTCAGCTTTGATTCCTCAGTCCATTTCTTCACAGTCCTTACAACAGGCTTGGAAGTTTTTAGTTTCTGTCTGTATGTTGGAATAAGATGGAGCAGGCAGTGGTCAGAAAAACCCAGAGCTGCACGGGGGACGGCATGATAGGCATTTCTTAAAACTGTGTAACAGTGGTCAAGTGTATTTGTGTCCCTGGTGGGACATTTAATATGCTGTCTGTATTTAGGAAGCTCATTTGTGAGATTAGCTCTATTGAAATCACCCAGAATGATAAGCAGAGAGTCTGGATGTTTTTCCTCCACCTCTGCTATCTGGTCAGCGAGGAGCTGCAGTGCCTCCGTTGTACAAGCAGCAGGCGAGATATAAATTCCGACCAGAATAAATGAGGAGAACTCTCGCGGTGAATAAAAGGGTTTACAGTTTATGAACAGTGACTCTAGGTTAGGGCTACAAAACTTCTTCAACACTGTGACATCAGTACACCAACCTTCGTTTATGTAGAAGCAGATTCCACCACCCTTAGTCTTTCCAGAAAATTCTCGGCTGCGATCAGCGCGAAACAGTTGAAATCCGTCTAGACGGACCGCGCTGTCCGGGATGTGTTCACTCAGCCAGGACTCCGTGAAACAAAGGGCGCCAGATCTGCTAAAATCCCGGTTTTTGTGAGTCAGGAGCAGCAGTTCATCCATTTTGTTCGCCAAACTGCGGATATTTGCCAGATGGATCGATGGGAGCGGCGTGCGAAATCCTCGTTTCTTCAGCCTGACTAACGCACCGGCATGTTTACCACGCCGCCTTCGTTTCCGGCCAGCGCCAATAGCCGCTGCTCCCACAGCTAAGATGGACTGAAAAAACTTCAGATCAGCAGCAGTAACTGGCGGAGAAGTTGCATTGGGAGGTAGTCTGAGTGAAAGTAGTTCCTCCCTTGAATAGGTGATTCGGACAGAAGAGCAGAAGTCCAAAAAAACACACAAAATTATCAAAAACATCAGAGAGCAGAAGCCAGTGGCTGCCATCCGCGGCGCCATCTTGGATTTTTTTTTTTTTTTTTTTTAACCTTGATAGTCTTGATAGTCTTGAGATTTCATTGTACCCTGCACAGATTCAAGACACCCTGTGCCAGATGCAACAAAGCAGCCCCAGAACATAACAGAACCTCCTCCATGTTTCACAGTAGGGACGTTGTTCTTTTCTTGGCATGCTTCATTTTTGCATCTGTGAACATAGAGCTGATGTGCCTTGCCAGAAAGTTCCAGTTTTGTCTCGTCTGTCCATAGGACATTCTCCCAGAAGCTTTGTGGCTTGTTAACATGCAGTTTGGCAAATTCCAGTCTGGCATTTTTATGATTTGTTTTCAACAGTGGTGTCCTCCTTGGTCGTCTCCCATGAAGTCCACTTTGGCTCAAACAATCACGGATGGTGCGATCTGACAATGATGTACCTTGACCTTGGAGTTCACCATGAATGTGTTTAGAGGTTGTTCTGGGCTCTTTTGTTACCATTCGTATTATCCGTCTCTTCCATTTTTCATCAAGTTTCCTCCTGCGGCCGCGTCCAGGGAGGTTGGCTACAGTCCCGTGGATCTTAAATTTCTGAATAATATGTGCAACTGTAGTCACAGGAACATCAAGTTGCTTGGAGATGGTCTTATAGCCTTTATCTTTAACATGCTTGTCTATAATTTTCTTTGTAATCTCCTGAGACAACTCTCCCCTTTCCTTCCTCTGGTCCATGTTTAGTGTGGTACACACCATGTCACCAAACAGCACAGTGACTACTTGTCACCCTTTAGATAGGCCGACTGACTGATTACAAGTTTGTAGACACCTGTGATGTTAATTAGACGACACATCTTAGTTGAACATGTCCCTATGATCACATTATTTTCAGTCTTTTCTAGGGGTACCATCATTTTTGTCCAGGTCTGTTTCATGAGTTTGTTTTTTAAAATAATTCTGTTGAACCACAATTCAAAAGCATTGTCTGATTTTCATTGGTTAATTTTCATAGACTTTTTATTCATTACCACTTTTGTCAGATTCAAGTTATTTCTGTGACCATTGTGGGTTTTTCTTTCATTAACAGAGGGGTACCAACAATTTTGTCCACGTCTATTTGGCTTTTGAGTGAAATTTATGGAAAATGTAAAAAGTTCATGCTACAGTGATATAATATCATGAAAGTAGGGCATTTAACTAGAAGCATGTAATGGTGATTTCCTCATCTCAATTTATTGAAACAAAAGCCAACAATTGTGGGTATACCACAACAAAAAATGTCAGTGTCTCAAAAACTTGTCATGTGCCCTTGACCATCAATTACAGCTTGACAACGTTTCATGCTGTTCACAAGTCGACTTATTCTCTGCTGAGGCATGGCATTCCACTCTTGTTGAAAGGTGCCACTCGGGTCATTGAGGTTGTGGGGTGCAGGGTTACAAGCCTCTACACGGTGACTCAGCTGATCCCATAGGCTTTATATGTGATTCAGATCTGGAGAAAGTGCAGGTCACTCATTTGAGGTGCCCCAGCCTCCAGCAGTCATTCCCTAACGATGCGACTTCGATGAGCTGGAGCATTGTTGTCCATGAAGATGAAATTTGGCCTGTGTTGTTTATGCAGGGGCACAGTGACTGAATTAATGATGTTATTCAGGTAGTATTGGCTTGTCACTGTACCATTCGCAAAGTGCAGGGCCGTTCTGTATCGACTAGACACACCTGCCCAGACTGTAACATGGTGACAGCAGTGGCTGATGCATAGCGCTCTCCTTGATGTCTCCAACATCATTGGCGGCTATCATTTCTGCTCAACGTGAATTGACTTTCATCAGAAAACAGCACTGAGGCCCACTGGTCCCTTGTCCAGTGTAAATGCTCCCTGGCCCATGCAAGATGATGATGCCTGTGCCTGGAGGTGTGGTCAGGTCATCTAGCATGCTGACCACGCTGATGTAAACGGTTTTGAATGGTCTGACGTGACACTTGGGTGCCTCTCACCTCCCTTAAATTTGCCTGGAGTTGAGTGGCATTCATCATCCGGTTCCACAGGGCGCTGCTAACAATAAAGCAGTCATTGGCATGGGATGTGGCCAAAGGACGTCCACTTCTATGCATTTCTGTGACTCTTCCGGTCTCTCTGTTGCAACCTGCTGATAACACTCTGTGACACTCTAAGCTTAGTGGCCACTTCCCTCTGAGAACGTCCTGTTTGAAGCCTCGCAATGGTGAGGTACTGTTGATCAATTGTTAGGTGTCATCTTGGTCTCATGTCAAAATGTGAACAGCATGATGAAGAGGACTGTTTAAATACCAATTCTAATTGAACCAGAACATTTATTGGTCGATTCATGGATCAGTGCCCTTAAGCACCTTGTTAGAGAACAGCAAGTTATGCAAGAAGTCCTGAAACATTGAACAATTGGACATGTGCATTCAAAAGGTTAGAGAAGGTCAAATTAAGTTCACCTGTAAAGGTCATACCTGCCAGCTACTCCGGTTTTGCCGTAATGGTTCCGGTTTTCAAGACCCCATTCCGGATTACGGATTTATTAATCAAAATTACGGTTTTTCACTAAAAATTCAGTCAAAAATTTTAAATCGTAAAAAAAACACGAAAGCAATTCCAAACACGAGATCGCTAGGAATCGTATCTAAATTTAGAACAGAGCAACACGTAATGGCGGCCGGGATAGTCACACTTTTTCAGTGCTGAGACAAAGTTGCTGATTTTGCCACTAAAATAACTTAACCAACAGCGAATATCGGAGCAACATTTGTGACGCACACGCACAGGCTGAATTTCCACCTTGGTTGAACCAGCTTTTGAAGTAGAAATACCCCTTTATTCACCTTTCACCGTGCTCTGTGAGTAAACTGAGTAGCGTTTCTTTTCGTGGTTCGCTGCTACGCTTTACCTGAAGCGTTTGCTAAGCTATCGCTATTGAGGGTATTGAGGTTTATATTCTCGCGCGAAATCCCGGAGCGGCGTGCGCACATGGCGAGATGTAAACACGATGTAAACTGCTGCAGACGTTTGCACGACTGCACTTCAACCCTGGCAAATGGACCATGGATTCAACATCTAAAGGGAGAATACATTTTATATAATGCCTAAGATTCTGAAGAACATGTGCTGTGTAATTGCAAGCCTTGTCATGCTTGGTGTATCATGTAAACACATAAAATATCAGAGCGATTTTGCCGTCATTACGCACGTGTCATACAGTGCTAGTATACCCTGCTGATATTTCTAGTCTTCTAGTTACCTCCACCAAGGAGGTTATGTGATCATCAGCGTTGGTTTGTCTGTTTCTTTGTTAGCAAGATAACTCAAAAAGTTATGGACGGATTTTCATGAAATTTTCACAGATTGTCAGAAATGGGGTATCCTACAGATGATTAGATTTTGGTGGTGATCCGGATCACCATCTGGATCCAGGAATTTTTTAAAGGATTCTTTTTTTTTTTTTAATTTAACATTGCGAGATAGGGCCATTTTCAATATTTTATTTATGATGTTAAACACTGTATGGGGGGAACTGTGGCGCTTGGCGGAGGTCTGCGCTCTCCGAGTGCTTTTCTAGTATTCATAATACATCACATCTGGCCTATTCGAAGTTCTATGCAGTGTTAAGATAGTCTTTTGAATGCAAATTTAATGAATGAATGAATCTTTATTTCGGATAGATTAAAAGTAAAGATTAAAAAGAAACAGAATAATATAACAAAGGCGAAAAAATCCAACAAGGTCAAATTAAACAAGAACTCCTCTGATTATACAGTTCAACATAAGTTATCTGAAATGGGTGATGGCTGAAGCCGCAGCTTATATTGCCCACCCATATTCCATCCAAGAATTCAAAAGAAAAACAAAACAAGAGCGATTACAGTTCAGAACAAAGCTAAGACAAAATGTGACCAAAAAAAAACTAAGTAACAACACAACACAGACTGGATATAACAATCCTTATGTGATTTTACATGTCATCTTGTATATATGTTTGGAGTATTTCTTCCTTTAGTTTTTGTTTAAATTGTCCAAGCGTTGTACATGATTTTAATTCAGGTCCAAAATCGTTCCATAATCTGACTCCTTGCACTGAAACAGTGTTGCTTGGTGGTAGTTCTCACTGAAGGTTTTTGAAATATACATGTTCCTCTGAAATGATATTGTTTCTCCCTTATTTGGAACAACTTTTGGATATTTGCGGGCAGTGATAGATTCTTAGCTTTAAACATTATTACTGCAGTTTTAAAGTCAACCAGATCTTTCAACTTGAGAGCTTTTAATTTAAGAAAAAGTGGATTTGTTGGTTCCCTGTAAGCAGCTTTGTTTATTATTCTAATAGCTCTCTTCTGAAGCATAAAGACTTGCCCCCCTGAACCCCCCACCAGGACTTTGTCCTGGACCTACCGGGGCCTGCGGCCCCTGGACCCCGGCTAGCTACTAGGCTTTTCAGGTTTGAAAGTTGAAGAAATATGAGGTTGTTAGCTACACTTAACTAGATTTAATGCTAATATTTGTTTGGCAAATATTAGCATTATTATTATTCGCATTAGCATTATTAGCATTAGCATCGGCCCCTGGACCCCCGGCTAGCTACTAGGCTTTTCAGGTTTGAAAAGTTGGCAGGTATGAAAGGTTATAGAGCATTTCAGGTGCATCCTGAAATTTCACCTGAAAGCCAAATATCCTTAACTTTTTGTGAGTACTGTGTATAGATGGATAGAGATAGATGCATAGCTATAGATGGATGGATGGATGGATGATTGGTCAGGGGTGGCAAACCTGCGGCTCTCTGATTTCTGTGTTGTGGCTCTTCCTTTTTTTTTTTTTTAAATTGGCTCCTGTGCGGCAATTTTTTAAAAATTATATACACATACTGGATAGGGCTGGGAATGATCCCTAATTTCCAGAATCGATTCAATTCCAATTTGATCCAATCCCGAGTCGATCTGGGAAATTACCATTTTAATAGCCATTTTACTTGCCAGGAAAAAAAAAATCCTGAGACCTAGTGCTGCAGATTGTACCAAGAATACTCTAACTTTGTTTATACATAAATTATCACATATAGAACTGACCCAAAATCAGTTACAATAATGCACTTTTACTATTTAACTTATGATTTCACAAAGTACTAACAGGTGCTTTCTTTAGTGCCAAGGGTGTGTAGTGTCAAATTAACAACCCAGAGTAAGTGAACAAATTCAATGCATGAAGCATGTATTCATAATCTCACTGTATTTCAGTCCCTCCAGGATTTCGTCGGCTGTTTTTGTGATTGTTGTGGCCCAAAAAGCTTGAATTTGTGGGAGGTTTTCCAAAAAGTTGACAATTTTACAGGTTTTTTGCACTGAAAGTTGTGTGAGGAAGTACAGATTTTAAAGTAGCTGCTTTTTCCATAGTTTACAGTGATGCTGTTTATGCAACACCACAAGAAAAGCACGAGATTGCCAAAAATTTCCTGTTAAAAAATGATTTATGTACAATTAAATGCTCGGTAAAATTGTCAAAAAAAAATGGCCAACATTGTGTTCTTGCTGAGAACTTAAATTAAAAAAAGAAAAAAGAATTGGTCCTTACAACAACTAAATTGCACTGAATGCATGTTGGAGGATGGAGAAAATTATGGCAGCACCTTCTTGAATTTACAAACTAAGACCCTGAAAAATTTGACGTCTTCTTCTGTGCTGAAATCCACAACGAAGCAGGGATGGCTTCTCCACTGACAACCTCTTCCCTTGAGAAAGTCTGTGCAGGATGGATCTTGGGGTGGACACCCAGTCTTCATAGATGTGAAGGGGAGGTGAAAAGAACAGATTTCACAGTAAACAGTGTTTCCTCTGGCTTAAAGACCTTGGTGCGGTGGCAACATATTTTTCCAAGGGGGGGGGGGGGGGCATGACACGATTGTAACCGGAATATGTTAATTTTACACTATTTTTTATTTTTTTAAATTTTGCACAGTAATATTACATAATATTACACCCGGACCTCCGCGACCCGGACCTCTGGAAAAGCGGTAGAAGATGGATGGATGGATGAATATTACATAATGGAACTCACCATTTGAAGTATTGTAGAACCTAGGCTTGAATGTTGGCATATTGGGCCAGTTGGGGTCCCACCCAGATGTCCTGTGTTTGGATTTTTTTACTGGTGTCATCCTTCTCTCCTTCCTCTGCTCTCACCTCTCCTGGACCCTCTGCCTGAACACTTTCCTCTCCTTGGCTCCTCTCTTCTGTCTCATCTTTCCCTCTGAGTCCTGTCTAATTCAGGTTCTCTCTCTGTTTATGGTGGTATACAAACAGGTTAGAAAATACCAAGTGTCATGTTTTGTTCTGCAGGATTTTTTTTTTTCATGGTTTACATAAATAACCAATATGTGTATTTTTTTTTTTTTATTCTAGTGTTTCTTTTTTCCCCATTGACGAATAGGGAAGGGAAAAAAACAGTCAAAATACTAATTTAAGATAAGATAAGATAAGATAAGCCTTTATTAGTCCCACAACGGGGAAATTCCAGGATTGCAACAGCACAGGGATAGCAACACTCAGAGCAACAATCAGAAGGCAAGAAAAAAAACAAGCAAGCAAGAGCAGCTAATATACATATGTACATATTACTATAAAATATATATATACACACACACACACAGACACACAGTGCAGAGCATTGTAGCTGGATGGAATAAATATATGAATATATGAACACACAGTGCAGAGCATTGTAGCTAGATGGAATAAATATGTAAATATATAAACACCCACAGTACGGAGCATTGCAGCTAGGTGGAATAAATATGCAAGTATATAAACACACACAGTGCAGAGCAATGTAGCTAGATGGAATAATATGTAGATATATAAAAACACAGTGCGGAGCATTGTAGCTAGATGGAATAAATATATAGATATATAAATATAAACACACCCAGTGCAGAGCATTGTAGCTAGATGGAATAAATATGTAAATATATAAACACACACAGTGCAGAGCATTGTTGCTAGGTGGGATGAAACAGCATAACCGTCTATTTAGTTATCCTACATGGTATGATTATGTGCCCATACATATTCTCACCCTCCACAGCGACCGGTATGTTCCTAGTTGTATGCCGGAGAGGACCATTGTGTAAGTCTATTGCATCTTTTGCATTCAAAAAAAAACAAACTATTAGTTTGTTACGTCTTTTTGCTATCTCTGCGAGCAGCCCTGCTTAGGTTGTACAGTCTGACAGCCGTTGGTAGGAAGGACCTACGAAACCTCTCGGTTGTGCACCTGGGATGATGTAGTCTGCTGCTAAATGAGCTCCTCAGTGCATCCAGTATGTCCTGCATAGGGTGGAACTCGGACTCCAGCAGAGATGACAGTTTAGCCACCGTCCTTCTCTCTCCTATCTCCTCCATCGGATCAAGGCACTGCCCCAGGACAGAGCTAGCTTTCTTAATCAGCTCTGATCAGGAGGCGCTGTTGGACGATGTCATCATAGCACAGAAGGACTCCGACTCATCGTCGAGCTCAGAGGATTGACTGAACCCCCCTCCCCAAACACATCTGACTTAGTCCCCTGCTCAAAAAACCCCCCATCATGCTATTCCCGAGTCTTTATTTGTACCGTTATGTATCAAATTATGGATGAATGTTTGTTTTCTTTGTTTTATATAGGATTGTTTTTCACGAGGAGCAGATATGCACCAGTCTGTGTTTGCCTTTACATCACAGTTCTGTCCAAACCCTGTCTCCTCGAGTACTTTCCCCTCACGGTCCTCTGACAAAAAGCTGTTTTCTCACTTGTCCACGCCTCGTTCTTCATTTCCTCCACACCCATGAATTCAAATCATTCCCAGCCATGACCAAAACGGGGACCCCTGCTGTACAGAAACTTTTCTTATCCAGGAACCTCAACGCTGGTCCTCCAGCTACGTGAACTGGACGTGCGTACGGAGCAGAGCAAGATCCCACAGCAAGATCCCTGATTTCTTAATTTACTCATGCATACTTAAATGATATGAGCAAAGGTGGGTATAGTAGCCAGAAATTCTACTCATGTAAAAGCAGTGCTATGAAATTATTAATTAAAAGTAGACAACCAAAAATTTCTAGTTAAGGGTACAAAGAGCACCCACTTAAAAACTTGAGTAATGACTTCAGTCTTGAAGGTTTGAGGTTCTTCTCCAAAATTTACAACAATTTTCTTAGTTTTCTACTTTCCTCTGTAAATTTATCTAAATTTGCAACCATTTTCCTCAAATTTGTAATTTTCTCTTGTAAAATTATGACTTGTACATTTGAGACTACAGTATTATGAATTTGTGAATTATTTTATGGCTAATGTTTCTTTTTTTAATCCAATCCAACTTTATAAAGCTCTTCAAAAATGACAGTTGACACAAAGTGCTATACATTAATGATAAATAAAATATAAAAACAATAAAATACAGCTAAAGTACAAAAGAGCACAAACAAAACAGTCATACAATAGAGACAATAAGAACAAATAAAATCAATGTCTCAAACTGGGTCAAAAGCCAGAGAATAAAAATGGGTTTTAAGGGATAAGGACCTGAACTTATATAGCGCTCTTCTAGTCTCAAAGACCACTCAAAGCGCTTCACTCGTACTAACCCTCTATTCTACGGGCCTATAGGAGACAGATATCTCGGGACAATTTAGAACAACCAGTTAACCTAACATGCATGTCTTTGGATTGTGGGAGGAAACCGGAGACCCTGGAGTAAACCTTGGAACCTTCTAGCTGTTAGGCAACAGTACTAATCACTGCACCACCAAGAGGAGTTTTAAAACTGGACAGTGAAGAGGCCTGTCTGATGGACAAAGGCAGATTATTATAAAATTACAGTTTTTTTAATAAATTATTAAACAGAATGTGGCAAATTTTTTACTTTTTTCCCTCATACAATTTAAACTTTTGACCATAATTTTGTAGAGCCAGAACAGAATAATAACTTTAACTCTGAATTCAAAGAAATATAATTATTAAAATTATGTTTAAAGAGGTAAATTAACGTAAATGACCAAATATGCAGTTATTTCTGTTAGAATATTTCTATGTATTTATAGTTTTTTAGTAGTCTCCTCACCAACCAGACAGCAGGAAAAACCTCCCTTATTTTGAAATCCAAATGTTGGCACGTTTAGTTTCTCTGAAGGCTGCTGACGGATTACAGTCATTGACTTCATGAGTTTTGGTCATCTTAACTTGCCAGGTACATAATAATGAACATACAGTAAATTATTAGTTAATATTGTAGTAGCTGGTGAAGTAAATCCTCAGCAATTCATCAGTCACTCTTGCCTTTCCCTGCAATGAAGCCTAATCAGATCTGTTAGCTAAGCAACTCTTCATTGTTGTTCCAGTTACCAGCGGGTTAAAACCACCATAAATGCCTCCACTGCTTATCTTTTGTACTTTTTTCCCCTTTTAAAGTACTTTAATAAGCTCATGCTTCTCTTGGACAGCAATGCTAGAGAGACACTCGCTGCCTGCAGAAACAGTCACGTGGGCACTGGGTGGGCGGGGCGCTTCCGTGCGGATGACGATCATGCACATTGTTCATGTGCGCGCTTGCGAAGCGTTTCTTTCATATTTAATTTTTCTTAAATTAATATACTGTATATGCGACAGCATACTTCCTTAGGGCGGCGGGCCACTACACAGAAATGTTATCAGAGGAAACCCTGGTAAAATTAATCATATTTTTAAATCCCCACACCATAGTAGGGTTTAATAATTTAGTTTTTTATTTTTTGTTGTTTATATTTTAACTACAAATTAACTTTCAATTTTTGAAAAGGGTTTCAATTCATTTCCCGAGAAGATTTGTTCATTTCAGTTTAGTTCTATTGAGTAAAAATAGCTTGTACTGCAGCCTTTATTAATTCTGCCATTGTCATTGTGATTCATTATTATCATCAGATCTCTCACTTAAGTGCTAGAAGGCCATAATCTCATAAAATATATCTTTATTCTGCATTTATTCACAGCGCTTAACCAACAGTTAACTCTGTATCCATAGTTTGTAAAAGAAACCACCATTATGCCAGATAAATTATTAATTTACGACACAAATGTTAAAACAAACTGATATTTTACTTATAATTTCAGCCGCCCCAGGTCTCCCTCTCCACGGGTTTCAGCCAGTCTCCGTGTACTCTCCGTTTATCAGTCGTCGACTTTATATTCCAACACAGCGCTGCACATAGTACAAAACCGTTTATCCCCGGTTTATGAAAAATATTCGGAAGCTGTTGAGGACAGTCTTTACGATGACTTTTGTTGATAAATTAAGAGACACGCATGTCAACAACTCCGCTCATGTAAACACGAAAGTAAAGATGTGCGTACGTGCCACAGGGAAATCTTGCTGGATGAGAACCGTTTTAACACCACAGAAGAAGAACTAGCTTATCCGTTAGCTTGTTAGCGATTAGTTGCACTAGCACTCCGGGTGTTTCTGGTTCTTGGCCGTGGTTCCTGGCTCACTGACCCGGTTTTGACCCGATCAGGCTCAGCAGACGTTCACAGACATAAAAGTGTTATATTAAAAGATCGATCCGCAGATTTTGTGGATCGATATTGGCTCGGCCAAACGTGGATCGATCCATATCGTTGTATTGATCTTTTGAACCCATCCCTAATACTGTACATATTTTTTCCTTCGTGGCAGCTCAGTTTTTGGTGGAGCAGCCTGCCACACAGAAATGTTACCAGTGGAAACCCTTAATGTTGTAGTCTGTGTTGACATAATACAGGCATTCAGAGAAATGCACAGTAAATTAGTTTTCTATTGCTTGCAGCTCAGAAAAAAATACCTACAAACAAGGGACTTCCAGCGGGATCTGACCCCAGTGGAGGGGCTTACCTTAATAAATAACATCAGTCTCCCTTTAATGGACCGGAGGGGGGTGTCCCCTCGTACCCCAGAGGAGGTGAATGTCATTTTCCAAAGGATTTAATTGGCTGGAGAGCAGCACTGGTACATCCACTGACCTCTTATCTGGCTCTTAACCTGCTCGGGAGCAGGTTAGCGTCACAGCATAAGTTGCCATGGTGATCTACCTCAGTAAGAAGAGATCCATCTTCATTGTACCAACAACCCAGGGTTAACCCCGAAGTTACCTTGCTAAGCCTAAGTCCTGCTTTGTAGTACAGGCCCCAGGGGGTATATCACTTTCCCCTCCAGCAGCAGGTGAATTTTCTTATTTCCGTTTTCCAGTGAATGCATCATCAGATACAAAACTGTCATCTTATTGAACTGATGATCCTGTTAATGAGCTTGTTTTTGTTATTTCAGGAGCTCTTAGCTGTGTATCTGTGTGTGTGGTTCTCAGTTGTCTCTCGCTCTCTCTCTCTCTCTCTCTTCTCCTCTCCAGGCCTTCTCAGTATTCTTCGTGTGTGTTGCGTTTACCTCGGACATCATCTGCCTCCTCTTCATCCCAGTCCAATGGCTGTTCTTTGCTGCCAGTACTTATGTGTGGGTGCAGTATGTTTGGCACACAGGTAAGGCTTTACTTGGGCTGCACCAGATATGAGTTTTGGGGTGCTCATATTCAGGAGCGATCCAGAAGGACTATATAAATATTGTTTTCAGGGTTTGTTTTTTTGGGGGTGGGGGTGATTGTCTCTTGGTAAACTGGATCAGCATCAGTATTTTTCACATATGTGACCTTGCTTATAATTTTGGAACTTTTTTGTCTAAGTTTGGGACTTTTTTCTCATAAAATTGCAACTTTTCATGTAAATTTGAGACCTTTTTCTTGTAAATTTATATTTCTTATAAATATGCATTTCTTTCTGGTATGTGTCAGTGAGGTTCTCTCTTAGATCAGTTATTGGTCTGACTTGGTAGCTGAGTGGACCAAAGGTTAGCAGTAGGGGTGGACGATATGGCCTAAAAATGATATCTCAATATTTCTGTGAATTTTCACAATAATGACATTCTGACATCACTAGGTTGTTAGTGCTCAGAGGTCTGCATTTGCTACTGTGGAGAGTTTTAACAAGCACCAGGTTAATGGATGATTATTAGACCAAAACCAAAAACAGATGTAAGGGCGGTCATTATTATATTACCTTCACTGCTGTGGTATATTTTACGTGGTCAAAACGACGAGACATTGCCCACTTTAATTTATGACATCTGAGCTGCCATTAGCAACGATGCTAACATGTGCAACAATCTTTCATATTAACAATGAGACAGGATTTTTTTAAGTCAGAGTGACTGATGTTCATCAGTCCTACTGTTCTGTGATTGATTTTTTTTTTTTCCCTCTGATAAAGTCTGGTGTCCACAGATCAGTGCACAGACTGTTAGCGTAGAGGCAACGTGTGCTAATGTCAGTTCAACTCTTCAACTAAACTGTTAGGCTGAGCATAAAGTACAGTGCACCCAGAAAGTCTTCACAGCGCTCCACGTTTTCCACATTTTATGTTACAGCCTTATTCCAAAATGGATTATTTTTTTTCTTAACATTCTACACACAATACCGCATAATGACAATGTGAAAAAAGTTTTTAGATTTTTGCAAATTTATTAAAGATAAAAAACTAATCACATGTACATAAGTATTCACAGCCTTTGCTCAATACTTTGTTGATGCACCTTTGGCAGCAATTACAGCCTCAAGTCTTTTTGAATATGATGCCACAAGCTTGGCACACCTACACTGCATTCGGAAAGTAGTCAAAGCGCTTCGCTTTTTCCACATTTTGTTATGTTAGCCTTATTCTAAAAGGGATTAAATTCATTTTTTTCCTCAAAACTCTACAGACAACACCCCATAATGACAACGTGAAAAATGTTTTGAGATTTTTGCAAATTTATTAAAAATAAGAACCTAAGAAACCACATGTACATAAGTATTCACAGCCTTTGCTCAGTACTTTGTTGATGCACCTTTGGCAGCAATTACAGCCTCAAGTCTTTTTAAATAGGATATCACAGGCTTGGCACACCTATCTTGAGGCATTTTCCCCCATTCCTCTTTGCAGCACCTCTCAAGCTCCGTCAGGTTGGATGGGAAGCGTCGGTGCACAGCGATTTTCAGATCTGTCCAGAGATGTTCAATTGTATTCAAGTCTGGGCTCTGACTGGGCCACTCGGGGACATTCACAGAGTTGTCCTGAAGCCACTCCTTTGATATTTTGGCTGTGTTCTTAGAGTCGTTGTCTTGCTGAAAGATGAACAGTCACCCCAGTCTGAGGTCAAGAGCACTCTGGAGCAGGTTTTCATCCAGGATGTCTCTGTGCATTGCTGCATTCATCTTTCCCTCTATCCTGACTAGTCTCCCAATTCCTGCCGCTGAAAAACATCCCCACAGCATGATGCTGCCAGCGCCATGCTTCACTGTAGGGATGGTATTGGCCTGGTGATGAGTAGTGCCTGGTTTCCTCCAAACATGACGCCTGGCATTCACGCCAAAGAGTTCAATCTGTGTCTCATCAGACCAGAGAATTTTGTTTCTCATGGTCTGAGAGTCCTTCAGGTACCTTTTGGCAAAGGCTGCCATGTGCCTTTTACTAAGGAGTGGCTTCCATCTGGCCATTCTACCATACAGGCCTGATTGGTGGATTGCTGCAGAGATGGTTGTCCTTCTGGAAGGTTCTCCTCTCTCCACAGAGGAATGCTGGAGCTCTGACAGAGTGACCATCGGGCTCTAGGTCGCCTCCCTGACTGAGGTCCTTCTCCCCTGATCACTCAGTTTAGACATCCAGCCAGCTCTAAGAAGAGTCCTGGTGGTTCTGAACTTCTTCCATTTACGGATGATGGAGGCCACTGTGCTCATTGGGACCTTGAAAGCAGCAGAAATTTTTCTGTACCCTTCCCCAGATTTGTGCCTCGAGACAATCCTGTCTCGGAGGTCTACAGACAATTCCTTTGACTTCATGCTTGGTTTGTGCTCTGACATGCACTGTCATCTGTGGGACCTTTCTATAGACAGGTGTGTTCCTTTTCAAATCATGTACAATCAACTGAATTTACCACAAGTGGACTCCAGTTAAGCTGTAGAAACATCTCAAGGATGATCAGTGGAAACAGGATGCACCTGAGCTTAATTTTGAGCTTCATGGCAAAGGCTGTGAATACTTATGTACTTGTGATTTCTCAGTTTTTTATTTTTAATAAATCTGCAAAAATCTCAAACTTTTTTCACATTGTCGGTATCGGGTGTTGTGTGTAGAATTTTGAGAAATAAAAAGAATTTAATCCATTTTGGGATAAGGCTGTAACGTAAAATGTGGGAAAAGTGAAGCACTGTGAATACTTTACAGATGCACTGCATGACTCAGTCATGTCTCCATAAAATCCAGCACACAGCAGTTCCTCACACTACGCTGGGAAGCTCTCCACAGTCTGACGTAATCCATTTTACAATCCAGGGAGCGCACGTTAGCCAGTATGATGGTAGGAACTGCCAGCTTGTGTGGATTAGCCGTTATCCTGGTACGTACTCCTCTGCGTTTACCCTGCTCTCTTGTTCTCTCACACCGCTTGCGTCTCCTCCTCACCGGTGTGAGGGGCAAGGCCGCCAACCCTGGGGTTGTCTGACGCAGTAGTTCCTGCTCGCTCAGCATGCCCATTCAATGCTTCAAATTCTCCCAAAGTGATTGTATCGTGCATTTAAGAGTCTAACCATCATAAGCACATTTCCCCTTCTTGTCACTTGATAACTTAGACAAAGATAGAGGCTCAGACAAGAATGTTGTGTTAACATTGGGAGAGGCCGCTGCGCCGCCATAATAGTTTTTTGCAGCGTAGCGGTGTGACGTCATCGTGCAGCAGACCCCAAATATTGGGATATTAGTTTTTACATCAGTATCAAATTAGTGTGAACGATATGATATGGCACACCCCTAGTCAACAGGTGTCATACTGAAATGAGGGAGAGGCCCAGAACTCCCAGTAGATTCCAGAGACCTGAAACTGATCAGCACTGACATTCAGAGTGCATCAATATCTCACAAACATCATAGCAGTGGACAGCCTGCAGCTGAATATCTGCTCTTCTACAGTCACTGAGACAACAATCTGTGATGATGGGCCGCTCATAGAAACATACATAATCCCATCAGTCAGATGGTTGGATGATATTCCAGAGCTCTTTTAAAATGCATAGAAAACATGTTTGATGATATCGGAAGACCAGGAGTGAGACTTGATCTTTTTTTGCGTATAAACTTATGCTTATGAGTTATGCTGTATTTATCACAAAAAATATTTAGGAATACTTTTTTATTCCCCGCTGGTCCAAGACTGAAGGGAGATTATGTTATGGCTCTGTCCATCCATCCGTCCCGCTTTGTGACATCAACTTCTCCTACAGTTTTGGTCTGATTGTTTTGAAGCTTGGTACCATGGTTTGAAATTTTAAATTTCCCAGAGGGAGTCATCCCAAAGGGATTAATAAAGTTAAGTCTAAGCCTAAGTCTAAGTCTTGAGATATTCTGATAATGCACATATCGCAATTTCACTCTCATTGGATGACCTTGAGGTCAGAGGTCAGATTTTTCCCTAAATCTTCTAAACACAATAACAATTGAAAGAAGTAATGTAGGCTTTTCAAATCGATACAGGAGTTGTATCTAATACACATCTTGGACGACTTACACCTTCACCTAACTATGGGTTTGGGGTCAAGGGGTCAGAGGTCCAAGTTAATATTCAGTCCCTCCAGGATTTCACAATGTTGCGATCGCACCAATTCACGTGAAATCAGCCAATCAGCGCAACTATTGCATGACCTTGCAACTTTGTCCAATCATCGTAACTTTCCCGCAATTTTGGCCAATCCTCGTCAACTTCTGCCAATTTCACCAATCAAATGTGTCTCTAACTGGCACCGAAACGGTCTGTCTAACCAATCAAATGCATCCCTGCACCGCATTCACTTCTGTGTTTACAGTGGGTAGTGAGTTTATAGTTTACAGTGAGTAACGGAACACAACAGCAAACAGAGTGTGTGATTTAAAAAAAAAAAAAAAAAAAAAAAAAAAAAAACACACACCCACGAGGTTTTCAACACCATCCCTTCCTCCGTCTCCCCACCCCACCACGTGTCCATCCTGACCATGTGTACAAAGTGCTGCGTTTGTGTTGAAAAACATGCGCCAGTCCAAAAGCACCTCATCGCAGGAGTGCGTGTGAGGAGAGTACACTACACTTACAGCAAGTGTTTGAACATTTATACATCTTTAGAGGTAAAATCATTGCTACATCTGGTCAGTGAGCTTTAAAACTGTGAATCTCCAGTGTAGACGGACAAACGCACCCAACCATCCCCCTCCCCTCGCCGTCCCACTGTAAATGAAAGATGTGTGTGTGCGCGTGTGTGTGTGAAGACCGACATGCAACAGACAGGTAGGCATGGAAAGAGAGAGAATATTCTCTGTATTTTTATTTTTTTTTCAGAAAAACACAGACTCCAATAGCCAATATAGTTCAATAGAATAAATTATTTATTTTTCCTCTCCGCTCGGTACCGAGTGGTTGGGAACCGTAGGGAGTTTTCAAATGAAGGTGCTGCCAATAATTTCCATATCTATACTCTTTAACGTGTATTCAGTGCAAGTGTATTAGCTGTTGTAATGGATATTGTGTTAATGTTTGTATTTGCTGTTGCACAGAAGAGTTTTTCCTGTATAGCAGAAGTTTATGCTTAATTTACAAATCACTATAATAGGAAATTTTTGACAGTCTTGTGCTTTTCTTGTGTTGCTATATAGAATATCACTGCAGTAAACTGGAAAAAAGCATCTGCTTTAAAATTTGGAATTCTTCTCACAACTTTTAGTGCAAAAATCACTCTTAAAAACATCACAACTTTTATCGCAACTTTTTAAAAAAGCTCCCGCAAATTCATTCTTTTTGGCCCACAACAATCATAAAAACATCCCACAAAATCCTGGAGGGACTGAACATTGCAGTTGCACTATGTTAAAGGCTACATTTACTATTACTATAAAACGAGTAAAGCTAGGGCCACCAAACCTGGTATACAGGTTCACCTTGGGATCCTAACCTCAGACTATCGGTTTGGGGTCAAAAGGTCAAGGTTAACATCATCTTTGCCTTATTACTGTACAACGAGTAAAGCTAGGGCCACCAAACTTGGTACAAAGGTTCATCCTGTAACCCTGAAGTGTGACTGGGGTTTTGGGATTGCAAGGTCAAAGGTCAACATCAAAATTACTTAAAGTATATCTCAACAACAAAGAAAGCTAGGGCCACCAAACCTGGTACGCAGGTTCCCTCTGAGACCATAACCTCTGACTACAGGTTTGGGGTCAAAAGGTCAGGGTTGGCACTCCCTATGATCTCTTACTGTAGAACATGTACAGTCATGTGAAAAAATTAGGACACCCTGTATAAGCCTGTGTTTTTTAACATTTTTGGGTATATGGATATTTAATATCAATGTTAAAAATACTGGGAGATTCATGTAATACAACTAAACAATTAAAAATGAATTAGACTTTTCAGATTTTCTGTAAAATGTAATTCTAAATAAATGGTGAGGAATAAATTAGGACACCCCCATCTTTTTTTAGGACACCTCACATTCATTCCCACTTAAAATGGCTAAAATAAATTTTTAAAAAATGTAAATAAAAACAAGGTTAGACATAGATATGTGAACATTTCTTAATAAAGAACTGAATATTTAAAGGGGTGTCCAAATTTTTTCACATGACTAAATCTCTCTCGGGTCACCATACTTGCTACTCGGGTCACCTCGGGATCCTGCCCTACAACTATGTACTGTATGGTTGTATATTCGTGGATGGTGGCTTATCATAATTTGATTTTGCCACAGTAATTATATTGAAAAGTTGAAAACCGCTTTCTGTCAGTAAGTATTAGGATCGTCAAAGAAAATGGAGGTGGGGAATATTGCACTTGCCTCAGAGTGCTCTTGTTTTTTTTAATTCTGTGAGTACTCTTTGTTTAGCTGCTCAGTTTTGACCCTCTGGTGTTTCTCCCATTCTCAGACCGGGGCGTCTGCCTCTCCACAGTGTCTCTGTGGATCCTCTTTGTCTACATAGAGGCAGCCATCAGATTCAAAGACCTGAAGAACTTTCATGTGGACCTGTGTCGACCATTTGCTGCACACTGGTGAGCTACTCATCTGCTGTAATGGGACTAGTGGAAGGTTTAGTGCTAGCCACATGTGTCATAGATCAGAACATCAGTGAATCAGCTAATGGATTAATGAATTAATTAACAACTTGCATCTCTAGTTACAGGCCTAATCATGATATACATTTTTTTTAAATCATACTGCCCAGCATTCGGTCAGATGACACACCATTGAGTCACAGAAACTTCCTGTTTATTGGCAAACATGACAATGTATAAATTGTAAAATGAGGCATCATAATGTTGTAAGTTTAAAGTGATTGTGTTGGACTGGCTTGGAACGTTACATAGAAGTGTAAAATGTATCACTTCCTGTTGTCAGTGGGCAGGGCTATAGTAATGACAGAATTTTGATATGTAGATGTGGACTATTATGGTATACAAGTTTGGTTCTACTGTTTAAAAAAAAAAAAATGTAAAGCATGATGTGAAAAAAGTTTAAAAAAAATCCACACCTTTATCTAGAGCCATTAAAAGTAAAACAATAATATTAATAAAATTAATAAAGTCTAGTCTGACTGTTGACATTATAAATGTAAATCTCATGTCCCCCTCTGTAGCATTGGTTACCCGGTGGTCACGCTGGGATTTGGCTTCAAGAGCTACGTCAGCTATAAGATGCGACTCCGGAAACAGAAGGAGGTGCAAAAGGAAAACGAGTTTTACATGCAGCTCCTCCAGCAGGCTCTGCCTCCAGAGCAGCAGATGCAGCAGAGGCAGGAGAGAGAAGCAGAAGAAGGTAGGATTGTTGAAGCATGAATTTTTCTGTCTGAATTATATTTAATCTTTTAATCGCAGTTATCCATTGCCTCTTTTTTTAAGATTTTGTGGGTCATCTCTTCTCAGAGGTTTTCATTTGATTAAAGCCAAGTCAATTAAAACTGAACTCTTAATTTTTAAATTACAGCCATTCATTGGTTAGGTTCTAGTTGATGAATGTCAGACAGCCGTCATATCTGCTGTAAGTCTGGTTTCAGCTGCTGCTATCTAACAATTCAATAATCAAACACAGCCTGACCCATAATAACCAGTGTCTCATTGTCAGAATGACCAGTTAGTTGGTTCACATCAGCAGCTAAAACACAGGAGACGGAACTTGTATACGTGTGATTGGACACATTTACACACACTTATCAGATTGTCTTCCTGTGTCTTTTCAGCCTGGTTCCATTTGGACAATACCATATATTAAAGGGTCCATGTTTTCTGACTTGCTTACAAATATCACAGCAGTGAACTTGAGGATTCACATTTCCTTAAGAAAAAAAAATGGTGTGAATGCTGTAAGTGAAAAACTATTTCCTGAAATATTCAAAAAACAAAGACTTGGATATGTTGACTTAAAACCTGAAATGGCTTAATTCTGACCAATCTATCTATAAATGCACAAAATCTGTGCGTGTGTGTCTGTCTGTGTGTCTGTTCCTCACATATTTCTCAAACCGTTTGTCAAACTGGCCTCAGATTTTATACGTGTTTTGCTGAGCTTACGAGGGTGTGCATCCCAGAGTATGGAGTTGTTCAGTGAAAATATGTAATTTTTATTCATGAAAGTTTAACCACTGCTCTGTCTCCTCATGCTGTGGCTTCGACAAGTGTGGGCAGGGTTTCGGATTGACTCCATACTGATTGGATAATACACGGCATCACAGGATCGGTAATCAGAGCACTCCATGAGCAAAACAAGGAAGCGAAACACTTTGACTAGAAAAAGATGATATTGAAGATTTAATGCTTAAAAAATTACACTGTAAAATTGCCGTTATTGCGTAGGTCTAAAGGATAATTCGGCATATGTGGAGAACATGAGGCGTGTGAGCAGACTGGCAGGAGCATCAAGCGGGGATTCTGGTCTGGCAAAGAACACCGGTGTATCCAACACAGGACACGCCGCGAGAAGCAGCGGCTCAACTGGGCGGACCATGGTCCTTTGCGGGGAGGCACGCCCAGTCTGCACGGTCAGTGGTAGAGGGGAGTCCTGACTGCTGCTTCACCCGTGTGGTATCACTGTCCTTTGCAGGACCGCGAGTCCTCCCTCCCATGCAAGGCTCTAAAAATTAAAAACTTAATACTAATACTGCCATGATTGTGGAGCAGAATGGCCAAACAGGACACACAAATCCCCAAATAACAAAATAAATAATTTTTAGTTAAACATTTACTGACAAATGGGAAGCACTGATATGCAACGGTTGCAGTCAAACAGGTCCTTCTGCTGTGTATAATAATGTTGGGTGTTTTGTAGTTAATTCAATTGATCATAGTTTTAAAAACCTTTTAATAACAAAATATTGCTACAATATAAAATGATGCATTACAATGGATCTCAAATATTTGTAAACGTGTCCTGTTACAGTACTGCATGAGTTTATTGATGATACACTCTAAACTACACATATAAACTAAAACAATTATAATGGTGACCGAACAACTCCCATTCCCCAAACTACAAGAATCTAAGTCATAAAAGCTCACACAAATAAGTGTGACAAATAAACAAGAGTTTTTAAATGGTCGCTAATATTGCATGTCCCATTCATTTTCATGAATTCTGCAATTAATGTTCACACAATCAAATACATTTTAGTGTTCAGTCCCTTTTGTATTTGTCAAAGTCTAACATGTGATTGCCTATATATAGGTGACACCTCTTTGTATTCCACTTTGAAACACAGCCTATATTTGGGCCTGTAAAGCCTACAGTGGTGTGAAAAAGTGTTTGCCCCCTTCCTGATTTCTCATTTTTTGTATGTTTGTCACACTTAGATGTGTCACATCATCAAACAAATTTAAATATTAAACAAAGATAACACAAGAAAACACCAAATGCAGTTTTTATTACTAAGAGTAAAAAAAATCCAAACCTACATGGCCCTGTGTGGAAGAAGTGATTGCCTCCTCAACCTAACCTGTTAAAACAGAAATTAACTGTGGTTTATCACATCTTTGGAAAGCCAAGTTCATTTTCTCTAGCCACACCCAGGCTTGATTACTGCCGCACCTGTTCTCAATCAAGAAATCACTTAAATAGGACCTGCCTGACAAAGTCAAGAAGACCAAAAAATCCTCAAAAGCTAGACATCATGCTGCGATCCAGAGAAATTCAGGAGCAAATGAGAAACAAAGTAATTGAGATCTGTCAGTCTAGAAAGGTTATAAAGCCATGTCTAAAGCTTTGGGACTCCAGTGAACCACAGTGAAAACCATTAGCCACAAAGGGTGAAAACATAGAACAGTGGTGAACCTTCTCAAGAATGGCTGGCCGACCAAAATTACCCCAAGAGCGCAGCGACGACTCATCCGAGGTCACAAAAGACCACACAACATCATCCAAAGAACTACAAGCCTCACTTGCCTCAGTTAAGGCCAGTGTTCATGACTCCACCATAAGAAAGAGAAGGGGCAAAAATGGCCTGCATGGCAGAGTTCTAAGACAAAAACCACTGCTGAGCAAAAAGAACATCAAGGCTCGTCTCAGTTTTTCCAGAAAACATCTTGATCCCCAAGACTTTTGGGAAAATACTCTGTGGACTGACAAGACAAAAGTTGAACTTTTTGGAAGGTGTGTGTCACATTACATGTGGTGTAAAAGTAACACAGCATTTCAGAAAAGGAACATCTTACCAACAGTAAAATATGGTGGTGGTAGTGTAATGGTCTGGGGCTGTTTTGCTGCTTCAGGACCTGGAAGACTTGCTGTGGTAAATGGAAGCATGAATTCTGCTGTCTACCAAAAAATCCTGAAGGAGAATGTCTGGCCATCTGCTCATGACCTCAAGCTGAAGCGCACTTGGGTTCTGCAGTAGGACAATGATCCAAAACACACCAGCAAGTCCACCTCTGAACGGCTTAAGAAAACCAAAATGAAGACTTTGGAGTGGCCTAGTCAAAGTCCTGACCTGAATCCAATTGAGATGTTGTGGCATTACCTTAAAAAGGCAGTTCATGTTCGAAAACCCTCCAGTGTGGCTGAATTACAACAATTCTGCAAAGATGAGTGGGCCAAAATTCCTCCACAGTGTCATAAAAAACTCATTTTCCAGTTATCGCAAATGCTCGATTGCAGTTGTTCCCGTTAAGGGTGGCCCAACCAGTTATTAGGTTTAGGGGGCAATCACTTTTTCACACAGGGTCAATTAGGTTTGGATTTTTTTCCCCTTAATAATAAACACCTTCATTTAAAAACTGCATTTTGTGTTTATTTGTGTTATCATTGTCTAATATTTAAATTTGTTTGATCTGAAACATTTAAGTGTGACAAGCATACAAAAAATGAGTAAGGGGGCAAACACTTTTTCACACCACTGTAATTGGCCTACCTGTTTTCAGATAAGAATACTTGCTTTCTACAGGCATACACTAGTGTTAGCTTAAAACCTGAAATGGATTAAAGAAAGTTAACTTGTAGGTGCTGAATATTTAATACCGATAAATGCTTGCTTAAAGGGGTCATTGACTGCACTTTGTACACATTTTAACATTTCACACATGTCTGAATGAAGTGCTTGTGACATATTTTGTTCATATTTTCTTTAGTTTTTTTTTAATTATTGAAGCAAATTTGTTTTTTTTTTAATTTTTCTTGGCTTTCTTCAAATGCTCTGATTCAAATCCTGTCACTTTAAGATACAGACTTCAGCTGTCCAACTCCACCCTCCCTCTTACGTCAGTTAGCCATTAGCTGAGTAACTTCTAGCTGGTTCCCTCCAGCTTGGGTAATGTCTCGCTGCGCAGTACTCCGCTCCTCTCCCACGGCCAGTTGGGGGATGCCCTGTCATGAAGTGGCTCTGTCTTTATAGCAAAAGCCATTACATCATCTGCATGTAATGATAAATGTTGCAAAATAGCTGACTGCCTTGCAATGTACTCTATTTAAAACATGACATTATTCTGAATATTTAGTTTGGTTTTTTTAATGGGAAATAAAATTTGACCCACAAGGCCACCCAAGCTGGGACTCAAACTCAGACTCTTACATCTGTCTCCAGTGCTCTACTCATGTCACTAATTCTGTGCTTCTTATCGAGACGTGCTACCCTGCGTTTTTGTGCATTCGCCTGCGTCTTCGGGCCGGAGCAATGTGAGACACATTATGGGCCGCGGACCGGTGAGCCAGGTGGTAACAGGGATGGTTATTAGGGTGACTAAGATCTGAAGGAAATAACAATGTAAGTCGTGCTCGTTTCAAGCTTCCTTTTACCAGTGTTGGCTTGGGGGCTAATGGCTCACTTCCATATACATTACAGACACCTAGGCGGGCCAATAATGGGGCAGTGGGCTGGTCTCAAGGATGGTGCTGGTTTGGGTTTTTCTAAATGTGACGTTAACGATTTCCACAAAGTCAAAAATGTTTCTGGAAGAGGAAAAACAAGATAAAGGCTGTGTTTTTGTTTGTTTGTTTTTTTGTTTTTGTTTTTTGAGAATTGACTGTTTTGAAAATTTTTGGATAATTAGGTGACCAGTAGACTCATTCATTCATTCATTCATTCATCTTCTTCCGCTTAATCCTTTTCGGGTCGTGGGGGGGGCTGGAGCCTATCCCAGCATCTTTGGGCGAGAGGCAGGGTACACCCTGGACAGATCGCCAGTCCATTGCAGGGCCAACACAGAGAGACAGACAACCATTCACTCTCACAGTCATACCTAAGGACAATTTAGAATCCCCAGTTTTGATGCCAATTAACCTAACTTGCATGTTTTTGGCATGTGGGAGGAAACTGGAGAAATCCCGGAGTAAACCCACGCAGACACGGGTAGAACATGCAAACCTCACACAGATCACTGTTGGTCGGGGGCTGGGATCGAACCCAGGATCCTCCGGCCAAGGGTGAGTTGCTGTGCTGCCGCAGTGCTAACCACTCCGCCACCGCACTGCCCATTTCAGTTAAAACCTACAAACACACCATTTTTCAGTCAATGGCCTAAATTTTCACAACCTTGGCATAAAAGCCAAAACGGCTGAATTTGAAGACAGTTTAAAAATGTTAGCTTAAGAGCTAAAATGGCTTAAAGTTGTCGTGTTGGTATAAATATGAAATGGGTTAATGTTGAAGAAAATTAACTTAAAACTGATAAATTACAGAAAATGCTATCTTAAAAGCTAAAATTGCTCAAAGATAAATATTAATAGCTGATAGTATATAGTAATAGTACGTAATGGGGCTGGGTGATTTTTTTTTTTTTTTTTTTTTTTTTTGTTACTTATTTGTACCCGTAGGTAGACTTGGTTTGCAGTCTGGTGACAAGCCACCGGCTGCTGGTCGCTGCGTGCGCGAGCGCCCTAAACCTACATGTTTTTGGTGTGCGGGAGGAAACCGGAGAAATCCCGGAGTAAACCCGCGCAACACGGGGAGAACATGCAAACTCCACACAGCTCACTGTTGGTCGGGGGCTGGGATCGAACCCACGATCTCATGATCCCCGCGGTCCCCCGGCCAAGGGTAAAACTGTGCTGCCACAGTGCTAAACCACTGCGCCACCGTGCAGCCATGATGCAATCAAACAACCCATGATGTGGGTTGAAAGTCATATCAATATAATTATTCAGGATCTCAATGCTCGCTATACAGTATATCTGGATACAAAAACTGTACGTGTTATGTAAACTACAAATGATGTTGATGAAATTATTTTGGTAAAAATTACCAGCAAATAACTGAAGCAGTTGTGTACATACAGTGGTGTGAAAAAGTGTTTGCCCCCTTCCTGATTTCTCATATTTTATATGTTTGTCACACTTAAATGTTTCAGATCATCAAACAAATATGTGGCTAATGGCTCTCACTGTGGTTTGCTGGAGTCCCAAAGCTTTAGAAATTGCTTTATAACCTTTTCCAAACTGATAGATCTCAATTACTTTTTCTCATTTGCTCCTGAATTTCTTTGGATCGCAGCATGATGTTTAGTGTTTGAGGATTTTTTTGGTCTACTTCCCTTTATCAGGCAGGTCCTCTTTAAGTGATTTCTTGATTGAGAACAGGTGTGGCAGTAATCAGGCCTTGGTGTGGCTAGAGAAGTTGAACTCAGCTTTCCAAAGATGTGATAAACCCCAGCTAATTTATGTTTTAACAGAGGGGCAATCACTTTTTCACACAGGGCTATGTAGGTTTGGCTTTTTATTTTATTTTTTTTTACCCTTAATAATAAACACCTTCATTTAAAAAACTGCATTTTGTGTTTACTTGTATTATCTTTGTCTAATATTTAAATTTGTTTGATCTGAAACATTTGAGTGTGACAAACATGCAAAAAAAATAAGAAATCGGGAAGGAGGCAAACACTTTTTCACACCGTTGTATGTGATTTAAATGTGTACAGTTGGTAGCTCATCTCTCTCACACATTAATAAGGCTGATAGTTTGTGGAACTTTTAATTTCAGCAGTGATCATTGTATATGACTAAACATTTCTAGAGGTTTCATGTTGTGGTCAATATTGGCATATTAGCTCTGTTATTCTTGCTCTAAATCAGGGGCGTCGGACTCAGAAACCACATCCAGCTCAGTCGAATGTCAAGTGGGCTGCTGGACCAGTAAAACAAAATATAAATCTGAATAAAAATTAAAATCTGAATAATCACAATTCCGTATTTGTTTCTTTGTTTTAGCACAAAGAAGTACAAGCATATTATGAAATGTTTACATTTAAATGGATGCAATTTCAACAGTATTATGCCTCAGTTAATCATTTACACATGTGCATTAAAACTTGTGCATCACAGTGACTCTCCAGAGGCACAAAACATTAAGTCACAGGTATCTGAAACTCAAAAAAAATATAGTATTTCACTTTGGGATAACAGCTTGTCAAGATCTAGAAAGTATTTAAATTTACATTTCCGCTTTTGTCATCATTCCTAACCACGTGAACTGACTCACCATACAAACTAGGGCACTATTGAGGAAGAATGTTATCTTCCTTACTTGTAAGTGTATAAAATTTATCCATAAAAGCTGTATGCAGTAGGGCACATTACTGCCCTCTGCTGCTTAATTTTGACTGTCATGTCTGCTCCTCTTCTCACGGGCAGGTTTGGGCCTACAGCCATCCTCAGTATGTGGGTTGGAAGTGAACAGATGGGGGGAGTGTTTTGTGTTTGGGGTGATGGAGAAAAGTTGCAGAGCAGATGGAAAGGAAAAAGCAGGCGGAATATCAATACAAATGATACTGGGTCATCCTGTGTCACGGGTGAAGATATATCGATATGTTTTATAAGTATCGAGATATCACCCAGCCCTAGTATATAATGGTATGCGGGGGGGGGGGGGGGGCTTAAAAGTCCATAGTGGTCAAATTTGACCAAATGTGGTTTATTTTTCCAACATAGTCTCCCCTTCCATCTGTGTTAAAGCGCTTGGATCCCTGCTATTGAAAAATAAATCACATTTGGTCAAATGTGGTTTGACCAAATGTGGTAACACCCCCCCACCCCCCATATAATAATACAAGTTAAATGGCTTTGCAGCAGAAAATTTGTAGGAGCTTAAAGAATGTTTGAAGAACTTCTCCATTCACTTTATAATTTTAGATTAAAAAAAAACATACCGTATTTTTGGGACTATAGGGCACACCGGATTATAAGGCGCAATATCAATGAACGGTCTATTTGATGGTCTATTTTCATACATAAGGCGCACCGGATTATAAGGCGCATTAAGTCGTTTGAATGGAATCATTTTGACATGCGCACATCGACATTTCGACATTCCAAAAATAGTAGAAGAAGCAACTTCCGGTGTTAGCAAGCCCCGCTTCATGTCGAAATGGACCTGTATTGTGTTATTCAGACTGTACTTTTGCTTCTGCTGGTCTCCGTAATGAAGCTACAAGTACATACTTCTGCATATGACGAACAAAGGGAGACAGCAGGACGATACAGACCAGTTTTGTTTTACTCCCGCTATGTTTTCCGTGAGCTGCTGCTAAGGCGGAAATACGTCACGTCGACGTGCGGCTGGTGTACAGACATGGGCAGTAAATATATTTTCTGCCCTACATTCGGCGGTGTTTTCATGCACACCATTCCGATTAACAATCGGCATAACCCACCCCTTTCAATCGGAATGAAATTTTGATCCGAATGAGCGTGATCGGGTTAGAATATTCAGATTGCCATGTTTACATGAAGCATTTTTATTCCAATCAGGCTTTTAATCTGGTTACTTGTGTCCATGTAAACATAGCTGAGTTTAACAGTTGGGCGATTTCGGCATCAAGCATGCCCGGATCCCTCTCGTCATTATCCGAGTCAGTCTCATTGCTGTTATTTAGCTGTTCAGCGATGATTCCGGCCTTCGTGAAAGCTCGGACGACACTTGAGACTGATACCTTAGCCCAGGCATCCACGATCCATTGGCAGATAGTGGCGTAACTCGCTCGCAATTCAACTTTGAACGACCTGTTGACACCAATATCTAGCTGTTGGAGTTCTTTGGTTAATCCACCCGGAATGATGGCAACCTCCAATTAGTTTGCTTCACTTGGGTTTTGACAGTATCGGTGAGATGGGCGCGCATGGAGTCGCAGATCAGTAGGGACGGAGATTTGTGGAAAAAGCCATCTGGCCATTATGTTGAAGCACATATTACTCCGCGAGGCTCCTGACTACCGTAATGCTCCGACAATCCATCAAGCGGTTCGGCTTCGTAGCTTACCAAAGTCGCACTAAAACATTGACAGATTTTTGAGCGCCGTGTACCACATAAAATCGGTTTGAATAAGCACAACCAGAATTAATACATAAGGCGCACCGGATTATAAAGTGCACTGTCAATTTTTGAGAAAATTAAAGGATTTTAAGTGCGCCTTATAGTCCAAAAAATATGATAATCGAAAAATTACAAAGTAGAAAAGTAGAAGTATAAATGTCCTTAAGGAGCTGAAAAGTGATACCAGAATGGTGTTTATACCATAAAATACGCAGAAGTAGATGGTGACCAAAAAAATGTACAGAAGAATAAAAATGGCAGACTGAAAGCAGTATTCTAACTTCAGTTAAATGTACTGAGGAATTCACATTACAAGGGCCAAAGGGATTGGGCGCATGCGCACGCAGCGACCGGCAGCTGGTGATATAGTGCGTGTGTGTGTGTTTTTTGTACTTTTTTACGTTTTTAGAAAATCCTCTGTGTCGTTTCTGCCCTGGAGCGTTTGTGGAATATATGGCGAAGAGCTCCCTGGTATTTACAACATGGATTTCCTCTCCTCTCTCGCACTGCTGCTATCTGTGCTGTGGCTCTTTGTCTCTGAGGTAAACGCGTTCGGCTCCATGGCGAGCAGAATAGCGGGCAGAATACAATATTCCAGGGACGTGTTGCTACACTTAAACACAGCTGATGCAGCGTCTGTGATTGAGCCCACACTGCAACTGCCGGACTTTATTTTGAGAGACGGACACAGCGGTGAAAAGAGAGGCGGCAGAAGGAAGCGTGGAAGGCGTGGAGGTGTGAAATTGTGCCTTAGGAGACGTCAGTTTGGTAACATTCCTCTTCTTTGATAATTTTTGGGAATGCACAGTCTGTGAGAAACAAGGTGGATGAAATTCAAGGCAATGTACGTTACCAGAAGGATTTTAAGAACTGCTGCGTCATGGCTTTCACTGAATCTTGGCTTACTGCGCATGATCGAGATGCAGACCTGTGGATTGACGGCTTTGGAGCCCCGCTGCGCTCGGATCGGCAGGAAGAGGTAACGGGGAAGCGTCAGGGGGGCGGCGTATGTTTATACATTAATAAGCAGTACTGCACATCTGTCACGGTCAGAGAGTGCATCTGTACACCCGATGTAGAGCTGCTGTCTGTGTCACTACGCCCCTTTTATTTGCCTCGTGAGTTTCCCCAACTTTTCATCACAGTTGTGTACATTCATCCGAGGGCAGACACTGACTCCGCCTCCAGCACCATCTCTGATGTGGTGCAGCGGCTGCAGTCAATTTCTCCAGAGGCACCAAACTTCATTCTTGGGGATTTTAACCATGTTTCTTTAAAGAAGACACTTAAAAACTTTCATCAGTATGTCTCTTGCCCAACCAGGCAAAAAAAGACATTGGACCTGTGCTATGGATCCATAGAGAGGGCCTATAAATCACTCCCCCTTCCTCCTTTAGGATCCTCAGATCACAACTGTGTTCATTTGCTGCCCACATATAAAACTGCTCTCAGAAGAGGCAAGGTGGAGACGAGAGACATTGATGTGTGGACAGAAGATTCAGAGCACAGCCTCCAGGAATGCTTTGACTGTACAGACTGGAAGATGTTCATAATGGCCTGCGGGGATGATTTGGACTCTCTGGCTGAGCTCACATGCTCATACATGGCTTACTGTCAAAATAAGATTGTTCCACGTAAACGTGTCAAAATATATCCCAACAACAAACCATGGGTTACTAAATCAGTTAAATCCTGCTTACAGAGGAAAGCACTTGCCTTTAAACAGGGGTCTGTTTCTGAGCTACAAGTTGCCACTAAGGAGCTGAAGGCCGAAATTTTAAGAGCAAAACAGAATTATAAATCAGAGTTGGAAAGCAAGATGGCAGCAAATAAACTTGGTTCAGCCTGGGCCAGTATGAAAACTGTTGCAGGCCTTCAGAGCACAGAGCGCAGTAATCGTGTGTTTTTAGATGGTTTTAGTTCAGACACAGAGCTGGCTAATGCTCTTAATTGTTTTTATGGTCGTTTTGACTCCTTTGATTTTAGCACAGAAATCCAAGATTTGAAACAGAAACTCAAAGACAATCAGCACTTTAATATTGAGATGCAGGATGTTAAAAGGGAGTTCTGCGCTGTAAAAGTGAACAAAAGTCAGGGCCCTGATAATATATGTGGGCGCCTGGTAAAGTCCTGTGCACATGAACTGAGTCCTATATTTCATTACATTTTCAATAAGTCCTTACAACATGTGCCTAAGATCTGGAAAGATGCCGTGGTTGTTCCCGTTCCAAAATCCAGCTGTCCTAAAACGGTAAATGACTTTAGACCAGTTGCTTTGACTTCAATTTTAATGAAAATTTTTGAAAAACTGGTCAGATGTGAGGTCCTAAGGCAGACTGAACATGCATTGGATCCTCTGCAGTTTGCCTATAGGCCTCACAGAGGAGTGGAGGATGCCACTGTCACTCTGTTTAACATGCTTTTTAAACATCTGGATTTTAATGGGACACACGCCAGGCTTTTATTTGTGGACTTTTCTTCTGCCTTTAATACAATCCAACCTCATATTTTAGTTGAAAGGCTCTTGCAACAATTTGATTTGAGCAATAATCTGGTGGGTTGGATTCTGGATTTCTTAACCAACAGGACGCAGAGAGTAAGAGTCAATGGCACATTGTCTGACCTAAAGTGCTCTTCTACTGGCTCTCCTCAGGAGTGTGTGTTGTCACCACTACTCTTCATCCTGTACACAAACATGTGTCGGAGCAGACATGACAACAGACACATTATAAAGTATGCTGATGACTCAGTCATTGTCAGTCTCCTCCAGGATGGTGAGAGTGGCCACGGCCCAGTAGTTGATGACTTTGTTCACTGGTGTGAGGATTCCTACCTGCAGCTGAATACAACAAAAACGAAAGATATGATTATTGACTTTAGGAGGAAAACTCCCAGGCACAAAGTCACCATACTAAAAGGCCAGACCACCGAATGTGTACAATCGTACAAATATCTTGGGACGATTATTGATAGTAAATTAAACTTTGAAGTGAACTGTGAAAGGGTGTGCAAAAAGGGTCAGCAAAATTTGCATTGTTTGAGGAAACTTGCACGCTTCCAAATTGACCGAACCATAATGACTATGTTTTATCGGGCTTTTATTGAATCTGTTTTATCCTTTTCTTTAATGTCATGGTTTGGTCAGATAAAACTGAAACAGAGGAAATCCTTGGATCAGGTAGTTAGATGGTCCAGTCGTTTGCTTGGTGAGTCACAGCTGAGCCTGACATCCCTGTACACCAGACAAGTACAGAGGATGGCCGACTCGATTTTAATTGATGACTCCCACCCTTTGCACTGCAACTTTCAGCTTCTTCCCTCCAGACGGAGGTTTGCTGTCCCAAAAAGCAAAACCCAGCGCTACAAAAACAGCTTTGTCCCTGCTGCTGTCAAAGAGTTGAACAAGCTATAAAAATTATATTGTACATATTTTATATTAACCTATTTTGTAAGATGTGTGCCTGTGTTTGTGTCTATGTTGAATGTAATTAGTGGCTTGTAAATATGGATGTCACCACACTGCAAAACAAATCTACCTACGGGTACAAATAAAGTAACCTGAACCTGAACCAAAGTTGCTAATTTAGCAGAATTGCCAATTTCTAGTATTTGTGCAGAGCCCTGATATTTTTTTGTCTTATCCTCACAAACAGCAGCAGCAGCTAAAGGAATATCAGAAGCAGAAATTCCTCCAGTTTCACAGAATGGAGCTCCGGCCAATAAAAAGCCATCAGGGTCTCTGTCGGAGCTGGATATGAGAGAAAAAGGGAAGGGTGGCGGGGAGAATAAAAAACACAGCAGCAGCAGCATCCTGCCATCATCAGTGGACTCTAAACTCCAGGAGATGGAGTACATGGAGAACCATCTGAACAACAAGAGACTGACCACAGAGCTGGGCAGCACTGAGAACCTGCTCCTAAAGGAGGACAGCAACTCCTCCTGTTCATCCTCTTCCTCCTCCTCTTCTAAAAATTACAAAAATGCCAGCAGCAATGCTGCCGCAGCACTCAACTCCTCACCGCGAGGTCACAGTGCCACCAACGGCAGCGTGCCCTCCTCGGCGATTTCGTCGTCCTCTTCCACGGGGAAGAACGAGAAGAAGAAGGTGGCAGTGGGGAAAGGTGTATCGGGGGCCTCCCACAGGGACCCCACAGACAACTGCATCCCCAACAACCAGCTCAGCAAGCCAGAAGCTCTGGTTAGGTAAGAAAACCAAAATAACTCACCACTTTATCACTATACCGACTGGTTATACTGGTTAACTGCTACAACAACCAGCTCAGCAAGCCAGAAGCTCTGGTTGGGTAGGAAACCAGAATAACTTGCTGGTTTATCACCACACAGACTCTTGTTTACACTGCTGGTCCCGCCCACTGTTCTTGTCCCCTCCCCTTGATTCCTTTGACCCAACTGTGTTGCTTGGCAACATACAGTGGGGCAAAAAAGTATTTAGTCAGCCACCAATTGTGCAAGTTCTCCCACTTAAAAGATGAGAGAGGTCTCCAATTTTCATCATGGTTATACCTCAACTATGAGAGACAAAATGAGAAAAAAAATCCAGAAAATCACATTGTCTGATATTTAAAGAATTTATTTGCAAATTATGGTGGAAAATAAGTATTTGGTCTCCTACAAACAAGCAATATTTCTGGCTCTCACAGACCTGTAACTTCTTCTTTAAGAGGCTCCTCTGTCCTCCACTCGTTACCTGTATTAATGGTACTTGTTTGAACTCGTTATCAGTATAAAAGACACCTGTCCACAACCTCAAACAGTCAGACTCCAAACTCCACTATGGCCAAGACCAAAGAACTGTCAAAGGACACCAGAAACAAAATTGTAGACCTGCACCAGGCTGGGAAGACTGAATCTGCAATAGGTAAGCAGCTTGGTGTGAAGAAATCAACTGTGGGAACAATTATTAGCAAATGGAAGACATACAAGACCACTGATAATCTCCCTTGACCTGGGGCTCCACGCAAGATCTCACCCCTGGGGTCAAAACGATCACGAGAACAGTGAGCAAAAATCCCAGAACCACATGGGGGGACCTAGTGAATGACCTGCAGAGAACTGGGACCAAAGTAACAAAGTCTACCATCAGTAACACACTACGCCGCCAGGGACTCAAATCCTGCGGTGCCAGACGTGTCCCCCTGCTTAAGCCAGTACATGTCCAGGCCCGTCTGAAGTTTGCTAGAGAGCATTTGGATGATCCAGAAGAGGATTGGGAGGATGTCATATGGTCAGATGAAACCAAAATAGAGCTTTTTGGTAAAAACTCAACTTGTCGTGTTTGGAGGAGAAAGAACACCATACCTACTGTGAAGCTTGGGGGTGGAAACATCATGCTTTGGGGCTGTTTTTCTGCAAAGGGACCAGGACAACTGATCCGTGTAAAGGAAAGAATGAATGGGGCCATGTATCGTGAGATTTTGAGTGAAAACCTCCTTCCATCAGCAAGGGCATTGAAGATGAAACGTGGCTGGGTCTTTCAGCATGACAGTGATCCCAAACACACCGCCCGGGCAACGAAGGAGTGGCTTCGTAAGAAGCATTTCAAGGTTCTGGAGTGACCTAGCCAGTCTCCAGATCTCAACCCCATAGCAAATCTTTGGAGGGAGTTGAAAGTCCGTGTTGCCCAGCGACAGCCCCAAAACATCACTGCTCTAGAGGAGATCTGCATGAAGGAATGGGCCAAAACACCAGCAACAGTGTGTGAAAACCTTGTGAAGGCTTACAGAAAACGTTTGACCTCTGTCATTGCCAACAAAGGGTGTATAACAAAGTATTGAGATGAACTTTTGTTATTGACCAAATGCTTATTTTCCACCATAATTTGCAAATAAATTCTTTAAAAATCAGACAATGTGATTTTCTGGATTTTTTTTTTTTTTTTCCTCATTTTGTCTCTCATAGTTGAGGTATACCTATGATGAAAATTGGAGACCTCTCTCATCTTTTAAGTGGGAGAACTTGCACAATTGGTGGCTGACTAAATACTTTTTTACCCCACTGTAAGTCACACTCCATTGAGCTGCAGACGCTTATGGGAGTGAGTGGCCTTATTGTGTAGGTTGTGTATTTATTGGATTTATGAAGCATTTTTCCATTCCTAGCAATGCATGGGCATTTGCCTGGAGCTTCACTGGTTCCTTTCCAGCATCTGCTTTCCCCAGAAGCCCCGGAGGCCCAACTTTCACGGGAGACGCTTACCACCGAAAGTAACAAAAAGCACAGGGAGCTGACTCGCATTGCATGGGGAATATCAGGAAAGCCTGATATTCTCTTGTCATAGACTGAAATCTTCATCTTCAATGTTGTGAATTTGTTTGGGTTTTTTTTTTGTTTTTTGACATAACCAAAAAAGGAATTGATTCCTCATAAATTTGTGATATTTTTCTTGAAAATTTGAAACTTTTTACTTGGGTTAAAAATGTGAGGAAAAATCAAAATTTTCTGATAAATTTATGACTTTTATAAATTTGCAACCCTTATCTTCTAGATTTGACTTTTTTTCTCACACTGGTGAATTTCCCCCCTAAATTTAAAACTTTTTTCCTCGTATCTGATTTTTTTTTTTTTTTCTGTTCAATTTATAACTTTTCCTTGTAAATTGATTATATTTTTTTCTTTTTTTCCTGTGAAGTTTCCAGTTTTGGTTGTGGTGTTATGGTCTAATTCAATTCAGCTTTATTTGTATAGCGCCTAGTCACAACAAGTCATCTCAAGACACTAAATACATAAGCACAAATCATTAATAATTCAGAGAGAAACCCCAACGATCAAATGATGTAGGAGTAAGCACTAGGCGACAGTGGGAAGGAAAAACTCCCTTATAGGAAGAAACCTCCAGCAGAACCAGGCTCAGGGAGGGGCAGTTTTCTGCCGCGACTGGTTGGGGGGGGGGGGGGAAGAAGAGACATACTTTTCATAGCATAACAACAACATTGGTACAGATATGATGTGCAGTGTTGTATCAAAGCTAATTTGACCTAAGATTACAACATTATTATAGGTTTTTTTCAGGCTTATTTAGCTAACTAAAATAATAATGACAATAATAATCATAAAAAAATCTCATAGGTAACATTACAAGCAGACACATCCATAGCTGGACCTTGTGGTGTAATGCCCAAACACTATGCACAGTGAGCATAAATAGCAGATTTTTTTTAAAGTGGACATATACAGTAGATACTAATAGTAAAATTCTAAACTAGGACATGCAAAATCGAATCTAGACTTGTGAATGACGTACAGTTAAAACATGATATCACCCTCTAGCTAGCCAGCTGTCACATAGCTCATACACACAATCAAACATAATCAAACGCGTGTGGAGTGGGCCCCGTTGAACCAGACTTCATATGACGCACACATCTAGTAGTGGAACAGTATCCTTAGTACCGTTACACTCGGGGCTTGACATTAACACCTGCCAACCCACCCCTGGCGGATGGATTTCACCGATGGCGGGTAAGACAGCCACTAGCCACTTTGGCAGGTGTAGTTTTCTCAAGCGACATCTAAATAATAAGCCTATGGCAGTGTGAGACTACGAAACTACAACTCCCATAAGCACCATCTGCACACACAGTGTATTCTGATTGGTCCATTGTCGGCAGCAGCAGCCCAGTACACAGGACAGAGTCCATGCTCAGCATGCTGGGTACAGGTGAAGGCGTGAAGCAGGGTTGGGTTCACTTTATAGCCAGTCTGAAGAAACTGCGATGAACAGACAGCAGCCGCTCTCAATGATCAGATCACAGGGATAACTGCCCCTGATTCCTCCCAAGACCCCCCCCCCCCCCCCCATGGTGAGAATAACCTCTGCTCTCTCCCCTCATATAAGCTCCTTCTTCTGTGGTTAAATATGGTTACTTTTAGAGGCAGAAGCTCCTGTTGCGTAAGTTAAAATTTTTGTATGACAGAGAGAAAAAGTGACTAAACTTTGTTGTTGTAAAGAACCAATGAAGCTTTTCCTGAGGTGTACTTTTGTTTATCTGTGATTATTTATGATATTTGTGATTTGCAACTATTTCATGGAAGTAAAACCTCTTAAGTATTTTTAATGTGCTGGTCCAGGGGTGTCAAACATAAGGCCCGCGGCCAAAAACGGCCCACCAAGGGGTCCAAGTTTTTCTCTAAATTTGCAGCTTTCCTTCAAGTAAATTTCTGACATTTTCTACTGATCGGAATTGTTCATGTGAATTTAAGACATTTTTCTCCTTAAAATGAGTCTTTTTTTTCCCCCTCATCATTTTTTTTTTTTCTGGTGAAAACAGGTAGTGTGGATTTAGATTAAATCCATCAGCAATTAATGACATTGTGCAGCCCTGAAAGGGTGTCCCAATTCATAGGGGTAATTTTCAACCCCTACCCCTGGGACTTTGATTCCCAGGGCCAAGGGGTGGGGGTAGGCAAAGGGGAAGAGGTACAAATGAGAATTTGGACAGACCCCAAATCTACCTGTACTTCACTTTGATATTACAAATATTTTTCTGGACTATTTTACAGTATTCACTACTGTTAATGATTAAACAGTGTTTCTCTTGCTATTTTTTATGTATGTGTTAGAAAAATTCTTCTAAACTTTCAGTCAAAAACCAGGCTGGATCAGAGTTTAAGCAAATTTAATTACACTGGCCAGTGGAGAACAATACAGAAATAGTCTCAGAGCCTTTTTGCACACCATTCTGACTCAAACACACACCACTCAGTTCCTTAAGCCCTCCATTATCTGAGAGGTGGAGGAATATTTTGTCCATCATGATTGGTCCAGTACATCTGGTCAAAACTTGGTGTACAGATTATCTTTTTCTCGGGAACCATGACGCTCACTCAGTACCAGTCACACAGGAGCCGCACAGAATGGACTAAAAGCAAGATGATAACTGATACAGCTACATCCTTGACACTTTTACACAGACTCTGAGGCAGACTGTGAGACAAAGCAGTTCACAAATATAAGACAAATATGAAATTTTTCTATCAGTATGTATAAGTGTCATTTACATTTAAAAAGGTTGTAAATTTAGTTCTAGTAAAATTTAGCATGTAATAGTCAAATTTGATCATAATAAACATTATTTTCCAACCACAAAATTGAGGCTAGTGAAAAGGCTGAGTGGCTGGTAACTCTAGAAAATCACTAGCCACAATGGACAGTGAGCAAAACAGTTAATTTCAAGCCCTGGTTACACTACTAGTTACATAACATATGCGAGAAAAGCTTTGTCAAATGGGAAAGTTTTCAGTTTTGTCTTGAAGGCAGAGAGGGTGTCTGCCTCATGGACCCAGGCTGGTAATTGGTTCCATAAAAGAGGGGCCTGATAACTGAAGCCCTAGTACTTTTACAGACCTTAGGGATTACTAGGAGTCCTGCTTTCTGAGAGCGTAATAATCTGTTAGGATAATAGGGTACGATCAGTTCTTTAAAACAACTGAGGGATAGATTATGTATGGTTTTATATGTCAAGAGAAGAACTTTAAATTTGATTCTGGATTCAATAGGGAGCCAATGAAGGGAGGTTAATATGGAATAAATATGATCCCTCTTTTTGGTGCCCATTAATACCTTAGCTGCAGCATTTTGAATTAATTGGAGAATTTTTAGAAAGTTTTTAGGACAGCCTGACAATAGTGAATGACAGTAATCTAATCTAGAAGTGATAAGATAAGATAAGATAAGCCTTTATTAGTCCCACAACGGGGAAATTCCAGGATTGCAACAGCACAGGGATAGCAACACTCAGAGCAACAATCAGAAGGCAAGAAAAAAAACAAGCAAGCAAGAGCAGCTAATATACATATGTACATATTACTATAAAATATATATATACACACACACACAGACACACAGTGCAGAGCATTGTAGCTGAATGGAATGAATATATGAACACAGTGCAGAGCATTGTAGCTAGATGGAATAAATATGTAAATATATAAACACCCACAGTACGGAGCATTGCAGCTAGGTGGAATAAATATGCAAGTATATAAACACACACAGTGCGGAGCAATGTAGCTAGATGGAATAATATGTAGATATATAAAAACACAGTGCGGAGCATTGTAGCTAGATGGAATAAATATATAGATATATAAATATAAACACACCCAGTGCTGAGCATTGTAGCTAGATGGAATAAATATGTAAATATATAAACACACACAGTGCAGAGCATTGTTGCTAGATGGGATGAAACAGCATAACCGTCTACTTAGTTATCCTACATGGTATGATTATGTGCCCATACATATTCTCACCCTCCATAGCGACCGGTATGTTCCTAGTTGTATGCCAGAGGGGACCATTGTGTAAGTCTATTGCATCTTTTGCATTCAAAAAACTATTAGTTTGTTACGTCTTTTTGCTATCTCTGCGAGCAGCCCTGCTTAGGTTGTACAGTCTGACAGCCGTTGGTAGGAAGGACCTACGAAACCTCTCGGTTGTGCACCTGGGATGATGTAGTCTGCTGCTAAATGAGCTCCTCAGTGCATCCAGTAAGTCCTGCATAGGGTGGAACTCGGACTCCAGCAGAGATGACAGTTTAGCCACCGTCCTTCTCTCTCCTATCTCCTCCATCGGATCAAGGCGCTGCCCCAGGACAGAGCTAGCTTTCTTAATCAGTTTGTTCAGTCTCTTCCTATCGGCTGCAGTAATGCCACTGCCCCAGCAGACCACTCCAAAAGTGATGGCTGATGCCACCACCGTGTCATAGAATGACTTCAGCAGCGCCCCTTGTACACCATACACCTTGTACACCTTGATAAAGGCATGGACTAATTTCTCTGCATACAGGATGTTCCTAATTTTAGCAGTGTTCTGTAAGTGGAAGTAAGCAGTTTTAGAGATTTAATTGATGTGTGGATTAAAGGACAAATCCTGATCGAAAATGACTCAAAGATTCCTGACAGTGGTGCTAGGAGCTAGGGTAAAACCATATAAGCTACATATCTGATCAGAGAGTTTCAAGTATTTGAATAATTGGAAGTACCAACGTGGCTCCTGGGGAAGTCCGGATTTAATATGAGCTCAACTGACCACCTAAAATTTTACCTCATGTCAGTTCTGCTAAATAACCGGACATTAAGACTGGAAAGTGGTCACTGAATTTATTTGATTTGCAAGTATAACGTCTTAAATTTGAGCAAGTGGCATTAAGGGTGAGTTCACACCAAACGCGAACAAGCGGAATTTTTTGCACGGCACGATTACATTATAGATCAATGTAAACACGCCAGCAGACATGAATAGTGAGATGCAGACAGGCAAAGTTTTCTTTCAGACTTCTGCAGCTCTGTTCAACCTGCTGTGGAAATTCCCAAAATGACGTCATGCTTAGGTTTACATTATCTAACTGGGGGCTCACCTGAAAATGTTGTCCCAAGCCTCCAAAACTTCACAGATGATAGGTGTTTACGTTGCTAGCTTGCTAGGACATCCGTGGCCGGAAACCGTGGGTAAATGAATCCAAAATCCCGATTCAGCTGAAGAGTTCCTGGTCCTGGTTTCCCGGTGAGTGAGTTTCATTTTCTAACTAGTTTACTCTGCAACGGTGATAGCTAGCTAGCTAGCTGCTAGCGGACGCGAACCCGCGACCATGCAAATTTGCACATACTCGCGTCTTCCTATTCACTTTGTATGGATTTGCGCCACCCGTTCGTGTTTGGTGTGAACAAACCTTTAATTCTTAAATTCCTCACAGCTGCAGAGACCCTGTAAAATGATGGAAATGTTAATGGAGGAGTCTGACAGACTGTAGACATGGTCAGTCTGACTGTAATAATATTTAAATCATTGATATGTGTTTTGTTTTTTTAAACTGATTCTGCCATTTGTACCTCTGACAGACTGGAGCAAGACATTAAAAAGCTGAAGGTGGACCTGCAGGCCAGCCGTCAGGTGGAGCAGGACCTTCGCAGTCAGATCGGATCGCTGGGCAGCGCTGAGCGCTCCATCCGCTCTGAGCTAGGTCAGCTCCGCCAGGAGAATGAGCTGCTGCAGAACAAGTGAGCTGGCCAGGATGATGGGAGTTCTGTTTTATTTTTACATGTTCATTTTTTTTTTACTGTCTCATTCTCTGCAGTTATAGCTGAACAGAATAACTTAACCTAACAGAATAAGTGAGGCTACCAGGATGATAGACAATTCTGTTTTGTTTTTTTAATTCCCCGCTGGTTGAAGCCCAAAGGGGTCAGACAGTCCGTCTGTCCCACTTTTGTGAAATCAACTCCTCCAACAGTTTTGTTCCAATTGTTTTGAAACTTGGTACCATGGTTTGAGATACACTGGTGATGTGCGTACTGCAGTTTGGTTCTGATCGGATGATTTTTGCAGGAATTGTAGCCCCTGACCTATGACCTCTTATTTCACCTCACTTCATAGACAGTAACTGTCTTGTGAAATCAACTCCTCCTACAGTTTTATTCCAAATGTTTTGAAACTTGGTGCCATTGTTTGATATACTCTGATGGTGCGCATATTGCAGTTTGACTCTCATCAGATTACCTTGAGGTCAGAGGTCAGATTTTCCCTAAATCTTCTAAACACAATAACTACTAGAAAAAAAATGATGTAGGCTTTTCAAATCAATACAATAGTTGTATTTAATACACATCTTGGACGACTTGCACCCTGACCTGTCTATGGGTTTGAAGTCAAAAGGTCAAGGTTAGCAGTCCATTTCTACTATTACTATAAAACAAGTAAAGCTAGGGCCACCAAACCCAGTATAAAGGTTCATCCTGTCACCCTGAAGGGCGACTATGGTTTTGGGATCATAAGGTCAACATCAAAATAGCTTATAAACTATACCTCAACAACAAAGAAAGCTAGGGTCACCAAACCTGTTGCACAGGTTCATTCTGAAACCATGACCTCTGACTACAGGTTTGAGGTCAAAGGTCAAGGTTGGCACTCCCTAGCCTCTCTTATTATAGAACATGTAAAACTCTAGGGTCACCAAACTTGCTACACAGGTTCACCTTGGGATCCTGACCTACAGCTATGGGTTGTATACTTTGTTTTATATTTGTGGATGATGGGTTTATCATAATTTGGTTCTGCCTGAGTAATTATATTGAAAAGTTGAAAATTGCTCTCTCAGCAAGTATTGGGATCTCCAAAGAAAACGGAGGCGGGGGATGTTGCACTTGCCTCAGAGTGCTCTTGTATAAACTTTAGATGCTTACTTTCTTTACTAACTCAAAGTTTATTTTTAAATAAGGCAAAACATTTAGAAGTTATGCCTGATGATTACAAAACAAAACACTACACTGGCAGTCACTTAGATCTGGAGTCACTGTTGGTTCTGGAAAGACCCTTGAAGAAAAAAGATCAGCAGGTTTCCTCTAAACACACATGACCCTCAGACTGAAGGAAAATAATCGATTTATATGAATAAACTGCTCTAATGATGTTTTTATTCTGAAATATAAAATTGTTTATTCTTATTTTATTAATTTTTTGCATTTTTTTTGTCAAATTTGCACATTCTTGGAAATTTGATTCCCCCCCCCCCCCCCCCCCCGTAAGCTTGCAACATAATGGAAGCTTTTTCTTTTTTCTTTACTTTTTTTTATTTTTTTTTGGTAAATTGCAACTTTTTCCACTCAAAACATTCCGACTTTTTTTGTCTTTTGGAACACAAAAATTCAAGGTGTATTGTATTTCTGTGAGAAATACAAGCACCATATTTGTATTTCTCTGTGAGAAATGAATATTTCTCATTGTGTGGATTGGCTGAAAGCTAGTGTAAATTGGGGCTCTAACATTCCGTTGCTCTTTATTTCTGTGCACATGGACATGCAAAATCAGCGCCAAGAAAGCCTCTCCACTCTGGAGACTGGTTTCAAATCTCTACACTTTCACACCTCCAAATACACGGCATAGTATGCACAGATGAGACAAACTTCCACAGTTTGAGGTAAAAATGTTATGTGCATGGCCCATTAATGTCGGGTGGAATACAGACAGCTGAATGCTCATGCTGGTGTGATGTCATGAATGCTTATAATTTAAGGTGGACTGTGCAAAGACATTCTAAAGTACACAAATAACTAGGGAAATTAACTGCCATTTCACTACAACAAATGTATGTGGGCTATGCATTAAACTGAAATCAAAACTTTCAAAAATGCTATTCTAAATGACCTGCTACTCCACCCTGCTGACTGATTCAACACTGCTTCCACCCCACGGTGGAAGCTGTGCCCATAATAGTTTCTACAGCAGCACCCCCAGGAATAAGGTGGATTGGAGGAAATTTGTGAAATTGTTTTTGAAAATATACATGTTTTCCCCCCATAAAATGTACTTTTACTAATAAATTTGCAGTTTCTCCCATAAATTTTCTGAATTCTTAAGGTAGGTTTTTTTTTGTTTTTTTTTTTTTATAAATTTTACATGACAAAAGTAAATGTGGGCAGTGGTGGCCTAATGGTTAGAGATGTGGACTGGTAAGCGGAGGGTCATGGGTTCGATCCCTGGACCGGCAGGATTAGATCTGGGTGGGACAGATAACATAGCAGTGTTTGCCCCACCCTCATTAACCCCACTGTGGTGCCCTTGAGCAAAGCCCTTAACCCCAACTGCTCCAATGGAGCTGTTCAGTGGCCACAGGTCAGTCTGTGGTTGTACTGGGCAGCTTCCTGGTGTGAATGTGCATCTCTGTGAGTGTGAACAGGGCATCCTTGAAAAAGAGAGGTTTCCTCTTAATGGAACTCCCCTGTATAAATAAAAGTTAAATAAATAAAATCATAACTAGAATGTATGTGGTATTTCCAGTATCGTTTTTATTAAAATCAGGCAGTCAGGTACCTGATACCATGGTAACTAAATCATCCACGTAATGGATTATCTGTGCTCAGCTCTGCTCATTTCTTAATCTAATGAGTTTTCCTGTGATTCCCCCCCCCCCTTTCCTGTAGGCTCCATAATGCCGTCCAGGCCAAGCAGAAGGACAAACAATCTGTAGGTCAGCTGGAGAAAAAACTCAAAGCTGAACAGGAAGCTCGAGCCACCATTGAAAAACAGCTGGCCGAGGAGAAGAAGAGGAAGAAGATGGAGGAGGCCACCACGGCTAGAGCAGTAGCATTAGCAGCGGCGTCCAGGTATGGCAGAATGACCAGTATTACCCTGGATTTCCACTGACTATGGATGCAGTCTGATGCAGTGCGGACGGAGCCTTGTGTACATCCCTCCCAGCTCCATTTGTGCTTTGAAACGGCATGGATAAGAACAGAGTTCGAAATATTAGATCCCATGAGAATTATACAAAATAACGGGAGATCTTGGAAGAGACACGAGAGTTACTGAGAACAACTGATTGAGATAACGTGATAACAAGGAAGCGTGATGTCGTGGCTCTCCACCTGAATTTTTGTGCTCTAATAATACCCAAGTAGCCCTTTAATTTTAATTATATGAAGTGTTTGTATGTTATGTCAAAGTTTTTACCTTTTCTGACACAGTGGTGGAGGAGTTTACCTCAGAAAATAACAGACGATCCTTAAATCATTTTTAATGAACAAATGGCTATTAAATACTGTGGCATTCCCTTGCGGATTGGATCCAGCATCCGTCAAAAATAGACTCCTTGCGTTTCATTAGCAATCCAAAGCCGACGAGCTGCATTCATTCCACAGTGGGCCGGACCAGGTGGGATTAGAACATTGACGAGAATGGGGAACTATATGCTGCAGAGTCCAGATCGCAGCTGTAATGGACCAGATCCGGAGTCAGTGTAAATCCAGGGTTAACCAGTAATGACCACTAATAAATGAGCAGTAACCAATACTAACCAGTAATAAATGAAACATGATTAGTAATGACTAGTAGTGACAGTAATGGACAGTATTGAAGAGGAACAAGATGGAGGGGACCACCACGGCAAGTGCAGTAGCATCCAGGTATGGAGGGATTGACCAGTAACAAGTCAGTAATGACCACTAATAAACGAGCAATGATTAGAAATAAACTAGTAATGACCAGAAATGGAGCAGTGATGACCAGTACTATCCAGCAATGACCAGGACTGACCAGGGATGGGCATCGTCAGAATTTTTATTCCCTGCCGGTCGAAGCCTAAAGGGGTCAAAGAGCCCTTTGAATGAAGACCAAAGGGGGATTATGTTATGGGTCCGTTCATCAGTCTGTCCCACTTTTGTGAAATGAACAACTCCTACAGTTTTGGTCCAATTGTTTTGAAATTTGGTACCATGGTTTGATATATACTGAAGATGCACATATTGCAATTTAGTTGTGATTGGAAGATCTTTGCAGGAATTCTAGCCCCTGTCCTATGACCTCCTGTTTCACCTCACTTCATAGACGGTAACCGTCTTGTGAAATCAACTCCTCCTACAGCACAGGTGTCAAACTCATTCCATGGAGGTCCAAGACCCTGCAGGTTTTACCTCCACCCAGTGTCTTCAACAGGTGATTTCTCTGAATTTCTTCCTACTGATTGCTGATCAGTGAAAACACCTGCTGAAGAGACTGGGTGGAAGTAAAACCTGCAGGGTCTTGGCCCTCCATGGAATGAGTTTGACACCCCTGTCCTACAGCAAAGGTGTCCAATCATTTGTCATGGAGGGCCAGTACCCTTCAGGTTTTCTCTTCTACCCAGTCTCTTCAACAGGTGTTTTCACTGATCAGCAATCAGTGGGAAGAAGTTCATTGGAATCTGCTGTTGAAGACACTGGTTGGAGGTAAAGCCTGCAGGGTCTTGGCCCTTCATGGCACATGATTGGACACCCCTGTCCTACAGTTTTGTTCCGATTGTTTTGAAACTTGATACCATGGTTTGAGATACTCTGATGTGCATATTGCAATTTCACTCTCATTGGATGATCTTGAGGTCAAAAATCAGAGGTCAGATTTTTTCCCCTAAATCTTGTAAACACAGTAACGACTGAAAGAAATGATGTAGGCTTTTCAAATCAATACAGTAGTTGTATCTAATACACATCTTGGATGACTTAAACCCTCACCTAACTATGGGTTTGGGGTCAAGGGGTCAGAAGTCAAAGTTAACAGTGCAGTTACACTATGGTAAATGCTACATTTACTATTACTATAAAACAAGCAAAGCTAGGGCCACCAAACCTGGTATACAGGTTCACCTTGGAATCCTGACCTGACTATGGGTTTGGAGTCAAAAGGTCAAAGGTCAAGGTTACCATTCCTTATGCCTTATTAATGTACAACACATAAAGCTAGGGCCACCAAACCTGGTACACAGGTTCACCCTGGGATTGTGACTCACGACTATGGGTTTGGGGTCAAAAGGTCAAGGTTAACATTCCCTATGCCTTATTATTGTTCAGTAAGTAAAATTAGGGTCACCAAACTTGGTACACAGGTTCACCCTGTGACCCTGAAGTGTGACTATGGTTTTGGGATTGCAAGGTCAAAGGTCAACATTAAAATGGCTTATAAACTACAGTATATCTCAATAACAAAGAAAGCGAGGGTCACCACACTTCCCATGCGGGGCAGGGCATGCTTACACAGCGAGGACAGCCTGAAACAGTTTTACTTATTTTGGAATGAAAGCACCACAGGTACTGATGCCTCGGTGCTTGTGGCATGCATGGATATTGTGTTATGCCACCCATGCACAGGTTTGAAATACTTGGTATTTGTTTATGCAGGTATGACTCTGATGTCACTGTCACAGTACATATGAGGTGTATGTCATCCCAGGGTTGTATGCTGGCATTTTTGTCAAGGAGCACATAAAAGAAAGAATATAGAAGCACAAGAATAAAATTGGGAGTAAAAAGAAAAATGCTGGATTAACAGATTTTATTAATTTAATCCATGTATATTTACACTATGGCATGCAATATCAGGTAAAAATATCAAAACTTCAAAAACTCTCACCATAATCATCAATATTAAATCAGGATGGGTTGAAATGTTTCACTCTGTGTTTGAGTTTTGAGAGAGGTTCTTGACGTATCTATCCATCCATCCATATTCTTCCGCTTCTCTCGCGGTGGGGCTGGAGCCTGTCCCAGCATCATGGGGCGAGAGGCAGGGTACACCCTGGACAGATCGCCAGTCCATCGCAGGGCCATCACAGAGAGACAGACAACCATTCACTCACATTCATTCCTAAGGACAATTTGGAGTCCCCAGTTTTGATGCCAATTAACCTAACCTGCATGTTTTTTGGCATATGGGAGGAAACCGGAGAAATCCCAACGTAAACCCACACAGACACAGGGACAACATGCAAAATCCACACAGATCACTGTTGGTTGGGGGCTGGAATTGAACCGAGGATCCCCCGGCCAAGGGTGAGTTGCTGTGCTGCTGCAGTGCTAACCACTCCACCACCGCGCTGCCCTCTTGAATTATCTTGCAAAAAAAAATTATTGAATTAGGGTTGGGTTCAAAAGACCAATCCAACGATTTGAATCAATCCACGTTTGACTGAGCTAATATCAATCCACAAAATCTGCAGATCAGTCTTTTAATATCATAATTTTACAGTCTGTGAAACAAAACGCAAGCAGCCGGCTGAAGAGTTCCATGCGCCGCATGCTCACATTACTTCCGTGTTTACATTTGGCAGGCAGCCGCAGAGCGTACTTGCCATTTATCAACAGAAGTCACCCCGAAAGACTGCGTTCAACAGTTCCCAAATATTTTTCATAAAGCGGGGATAAACGGTTTTGTACTATGTGTAGCATTGTGTTGGGACATATGTTGACGACTGATAAACAATTTTCAAACGGAAAACACATGGAGAACGGACAACAGACCAGAGAGGGAGACTGTTGCAGCTGCTGCGGGTAAGTAAAATATTGTTGTTTTGAAACATTTGTCATAAATTAATAATTCATTCATGAAAATGGCAGAATTAATAAAGGCAGCAGTACAACGAGCTATTTTTACTCAATAGAACTAAACTGAAATGACCAAATATTCCAGGAATTGAATTGAAACCCTTTTCAAAAATTGAAAGTTAATTTGTAGTTAAAATATAAACAACTAAAAATGAAAGAATCTAAATTATTAAAATCTACTGTGGTGTGAGGATCTAAAAATATGATTATTAATTTTACTTTGAAATATATTCTCCTTTTCATCTCCCCTTCAGATCTGTGAAGACTGGGTTTCCACTCCAAGGTCCATCCTGCACTGAGACGTTCTGAAGGGAAGAGGTTGTCAGTGGAGGAGCCATCCCTGCTTCATTGTGGATTTCAGCACAGAAGAGCTCAGATTTTTCAGGGTCTTAGTTTTCAAGATTCAAGAAGGTCCTGCCATAATTTTCTCCATACTCTAACATGTATTCAGTGCAATTTAGTTGTTGTAATGGCTAATTCTTTTATCTTTTTTATTTAAGTTCTCAACAAGAATACAATATTGGTTGTTTTGTGTTTTTGTTTTTGTTTTGTTTTTTGACAGTTTTCCTGAGCATTTAATTCTAAATACATCTCTGTTTAACAGGAAATTTTTGGCAATCCTGTGCTTTTCTTGTGGTGTTGCATACAGTGATGTGAAAAAATTAGGACACCCTGTATAAGCCTGTTTTTTTAACATATTTAGACATCTGGATATTTAATATCAATGTTAAAAAATACTGGGAGATTCATGTAATGCAACTAAACAATTAAAATGAATTTAACTTATTTCAAATTTTCTGTAAAATGTAATTCTAAGCAAATAGTGAGGAATAAATTAGGACAGCCCCCATCTTTTTTAGGACACCCCCACATTCATTCCCACTTACAATAGCTAAAATAAATTTTAAAAATGCAAATTAAAAACAAAAACAAAGTTAGACATAGCTATGTGAACATTTCTTAATAAAGAATTGAAGGCATGTCCAAATTTTTTCACAACTGTAGAATAGCATCACTGTAAATTATAGAAAAAGCAGCTACTTTAAAGTCTATACTTCTTCACACAACTTTCAGTGCAAAAAAACCTCTAAAAATGTTGCAGCTTTTAGCACAACTTTTTGGAAAAGCTCCCACAAATTCAGGCTTTTTGGGCCGCAACAATCATAAAAACAGCTGGCGAAATCCTGGAGGGACTGAAATACAGTGAGATTATGTATACATGCTTCATGCACTGAATTTGTTTACTTACTCTGGGTTGTTAACTTGACACTACACACCCTTTGCACTGAATAAAGAACTTGTTCGCACTTTGCGAAATTATAAAGTGCATTACTGTAACGGATTTTGGGTCAGTTCTTTGTGATAATTTATGTATTAACAAGGTTGGAGTATTCCTGTTACAATCTGCAGCACTAGGTCTCAGATTTTTTTTCCTGGCATGTAAAATAGCTATCAAAATGGTAATTTCCCTGATTGAATCGGAATTGAATCGATTCACAACCTCAAGAATCGGAATCGAATCGATTCTGGAAATTAGTGATGATTCCCCGCCCTAATTGAAATGCAGTTCTTCGATAAAGAGAACATGCAATATTGTTATGTAGCTTCCAGCCTGTTCTCTTCATAGCTGCTCTGACTGTTCACACTGGAGTTCACCATCGTGGACCTCAGAGAGAGAAACAAGAAGGGGGAAAAAAATGAAAATGTGATTATTATTGATGGAACACTTTTAAAGTCAGCATCATCAAATAAATTCTATTGCAGATATCATGTTCCTACTCAATTTAAGGAATTGTTTGTCTGTAAAAATAACCAAGTGGTTTATATATTTCACACCTCACATCAGCTTTGAGTAAATAAATCAAAGAAATGATGGGACTGTAAAACTTATTTTAAAGGAAGTGATTAAACAACGTCACACCGTGGTGTTTTTATATTACTGACATTAGTATTAAGAGTTGAGAAAATTGTCTGAACTTTAGAGAAACCAATTTAATATTAACAATTATTAACATAATCATGTAACCACAGAGCCACCAGTAGCAGAGCACATCGGAAAAAATAATATGACAAAACACAAGCTTTAAGAATCAAATGTTGCCATGTTAGGAGGTGTTCATGTGTTAACAGTGAAACTGCTGCATAATTTAAGGGCAAAACTTACTTGTAAAACTTTTTTTTTTTCCTCCTGCTCTTCTATAGAGGGGTTGCATGTAATGTCAGTGGTCACATGCCACATTGTTTTTGTCATTTTGGACGGCAAATAGCGTGGACCCTGTGTTAAGAATGATAATAATTCCACTAGCACATACTCAGTCTGACTCGCCACGGTGTTGTTCGTTTTCCATTATGACTGAATACCACCTTAAGTGAGATCTTTACACAGCAAGGCGGCCTGACACTCCCATGACATTGTTTGTATGTGACAAGAAAAACACAAGATGGATATCGAGGCAAGCCTGCTGCTTGCTGGCTTTTTGTCAGAGTAAAGACAAAAAAGGAGAGCCAGAAAAGGCTACAGGTGGCGAGACGAAACACTGGAAAAGTACTGGAGAGTTCAGGAAGCCATGGGGTAGCGAAAGACGTGAAGATATGAACTAGATCACATATGAAGGTAAGCTAATGATTGCTAATACTAGTTAACACTAATAAGTCCCCCGTACTACATTGTAATCACGGCAAGTTATTGCTATTAGGTACTAAAATATGTATGCTGTGTGTTAGTTAGCTCATTGTCTGCATACAGGAGACAACGGTGTTTGTTCAAAGTGAGCTTTCCACCACAGGGATAAATAACAGCAAAGATGCGTAATATCACATCATTCACCATCCTCTATCAATGTTTTCAACAATGATGATGCCGTGGTCGGGTCTGCACCACTCTGCCTCCCGTCTGCCGCCGCTGTGGTCGTGAATTCATTTCAGGTCACTCCATCCAGCTCCCTCTGGATTTCTTTAATCAGCTACCAAGCACAGAAAAGTCTGCACCTCGTCGGTGGACCACGGTGTTAATTTGTGTGTAGCCATTTATCTTGATTACAAGATAAATTGTGCTTCGCCAACGCGCACAATTTACACCAGTTTTATGACGCCATCAAGACCATCTATGGTCCACCCCGCAGCTCCAACATGCCCCTCCGGTCCTCCGATGGCTTCTCGCTCATCAAGGACACTCAGGGCATCCTTGGGCATTGGGTTAACATCTCAGCAAGCTGCTCAATCGGATCAACCCATTTGATGCTACCTCCATAGATGGTCTCCCTACTCTTCCCCCGATGCTCGAGCTCAACAGTTCTCCATCGTTTGTTGAAGTCCATAAAGCCTGCAGAAACCTCAAGAACAACAAGGCTTCCGGCTCGGACGCTCTCCCGGGGGAGATATTCAAGTACGGAGGGTACTGTGTGACACGTCGTCTCCACTGCTTTATCAGCAAAGTTTGGCTCGCCGAGACCCTGCCCCAGCAGTGGAAAGATGTCAACATCGTTACCGTCTACAAAAGGAAAGGAGACAAAGCAGCATGCGGAAACTACCGCGGCATCTCGCTTCTTGCAGTTGCTGGAAAGGTCTTCGCTCGTGTTGTCCTTGCCAGACTTCTCAATTCTGTCGCGGAAGTCATTCTCCGTGAATCGCAGTGTGGCTTCTGGAAGGACTATAGTACCACCGACATGATCTTCGCCGCACGTGTTCTCCAGGAAAAGTGCAGGGATCAACACCAGGACCTCTTCATGGCCTTTGTCGATCTCACCAAGCAAGGCCTTTGACACCGTGAACCGAGATCTTCTCTGGGTCATCCTAACCAAGTGTGGCTGTCCCCCCAAGTTCACCACCATCCTGAGAGACTTCCACACGAATATGTTTGCACGTGCTGTAGCTGGAGGTCTGGTCTCTGAGCCCTTTGCCATCAATGTAGGAGTTAAGCAAGGATGTGTCCTGGCACCCATTATCTTTAACATCTACTTGGTGACCGTTACCCTGTTCTCTCGCCACAGGCTCGACTTGGCCGACGGTATCTCTATTAGATACCAGTTGGATGGTAGCGTGTTCAGCCTCCGTAGGCTACTTGCTAAGACCAAGACCAGTACTACTACAGTATTTGATCTCCAGTATGCAGATGATGCTGCCTTTCCTTCACTAACTGCGCAGGGCCTACAACATGCCCTTAACATCATGGATGCTCCGTATAGCAATGTTCGGCCTAGTCATCAATGCACAAAAGACTGAGGTCCTTTGCCAACCTTCATCAGGCGCACTTCAGACCGAGCATAACTTCCTGGTTGGAGAAGAGCCCATCCTGAAGGTGGATCACTTCGCTTACCTGGGCAGCATCCTGTCCTCATGCTCGCTCATTGATGAGATTCAGAACCGCATCCGGAAGGCCACCTCGGCATTTGGCAGGCTGAGTACTAGGGTATTCCTGAATAGGAATCTCTCCCTGAGAACTAAGATCGCGGTTTACTCGGCTGTCTGCATCTCCGTCCTGCTTTATGGCAGTGAAGCCTGGACCCTGTACAGGGCAGATGTCCAGAGCCTTGAGGCATTCCACATCAGATGTCTCCAGCAGATCCTTGGCGTCACGTGGAAGGACCGCGTACCACATGTCCAGATCCTGCAGAGAGTTAACCTCCATAGTATCGAGGCACTTGTGGTGCAACGCCAGCTTCGCTACGTCGGCCATGTCATCCAGATGCCGGAATACCACCTCCCCCGCCAGATCCTTTACGGCGAGCTCGCCACCGGACGGCACTCTCAAGGAGGGCAGAAGAAGCGGTTCAAGGACCACATCCATGCCGTCCTGAAGAAGTGTAATGTCCGATCTGGAGACCGTTGCCGCCTCCAGGACACTTTGGTGCACAACCTGCCACCAGGCTGTTAACATTTTTGAAAGTGACCGTACCCGCGCCTGTGAGGAGCGCTGCCAGTGTAGGCGCGAGCGTCAGGAGTGTCAGCCTTCCCCTCCCGTTGACGGCATCCCTTGCCCCATTTGTGGATGGAGGTGTGCCTCCGAATTTGGCCTTCGCTCCCATCTGCGAAGTCATAGGCGGCGCAACACCAGTTCATAGTTTTTATCTTTACCCTAGGAGAGATGGATGTCATCATCGACCATCGATGGATTTCCATAAGCAAGTTGATTACACTCACTCACGCTTGCTGTCAGTGATTTGGCTGTTTGTTGCCGTCCAAAATGTGGCGGTAAACAAACACGTGACACGTGTGACGTCGATGCAACCCCTCTATTCTGATGTTATTTGCCAGTTTCTTTGATTTCAGAGGAAGCTCTGCTGTGATTGGCATGTTGCACTTGAGCAATATGGGAATTGTAGTTTTTACCAATGAGCTGTAAACTACAGGAAGACTATATGTTGTCCTTTATCTTCAAAAGTAAACAGCAAAATGTGTCTGAAAAGAAACAATGTGTTGAATAAATGGTGTAGTGCCTGAATATGTGTTTAGTTTCCAGAAACAACTATTGTAAAAGTTCAACACAAGATCGATTGTTGACAGGAAGTGCTCAGTGGGGCTGTAATAAAGGCGTACTGCCACCTCTACTGGATTGGCATAGGTATTACAATGATGTTTCAGCTGCATTGGTAGTAAAGTTGAGCTATTTTTGTGTTTATTTCAAAAACAAAGTGTTATTTTGAAATTCTAGCAAATTAAAAGTTGAGAAAATACAGTATTTCAATATAATGATACAAGTCTTGAGTTTCACTTAATTTTGACCGGGCGAGCTGAAACAGACAGGTGGACAGATACACAACCAACCAACCACACACACACAGACGCATTGAGTGATTATCGTATGCCTCTCTGTTTCACAGAGGCATAATAAGACAAGAAGGATTGGTCCAAGAGCCAGATAGGGTCCACTTGCACCCCACCCTACAGTAAAGCAACCCCTATATTTTTTGAAGCATTAGAATGTCCACTATGTGAAATGAGAAGGTAACATTGCATAAACTCATTTGCACTATCCTTTTTCAGCCCATTTTTAACCCAACCTTCAGATACAGATTTTGGCACAGATTTTAGGTACAAATAATTCACTGTTTGGTTGCGTAAGTTTTTACACTTCAGCCTCTAAAGGCTGAAGGAGTATTGTCATCACCCCACCGGATGGGTGGGTGGTGGTGATTGCGTCAACCTTGTGAACGCAATAACTAGAGAAAGAAAAGACGTGGGCTTTTCAAATTGATACCATGGGTGTATCTCTATGAAAACTCTCGAACAAGTTTGAATTTGGGTGACCTCTGACCTTAAGGTCAAGGTCAGAGGTCAATTGAGGAAGTAAATGAACAGGAAGATGCAGTAGTTATAAGGCGCTTTTCCACTTGGAACCCAAAGGCCTCGTTTGGCCTGGAACCGAACAGTACCGTTCGGCACCCATGGTTTTCCACAGCACAAGGCTCACTGTAGCATGGGTGGGAGAAGGAGGGAGTTGGAGGCGGGATTTGGAGGGAGTTGGAGGCGGCGCTACGCTCCCCATGAGGCGGCGCCATATTCCTGTAAAGTAAAATCAACATCAAAACATGTAGCAATACATCTCCAAAAATAATGCAAAAGTTAAATATTTTTGGACACTCATGTCAGAAAGTGAGACCCATATATTATACAGAATCATTAATCAGACAGTGAAGTATTGTTAGATTTTAATCATTTATTGGCTCACAGCGCATGAATATCAAAAATTACTTTTCTCAACAAATAGATGGTTAGGTAAAAATACATGATCTATGTCAAAATCATGGAGAGACTGTTGAGACGTCATGGAATTTATCTGCTCCAGCCAGTGGTGTTGTGGCAAAACATGGATCAGGTGCCATATGAGCCGTTAAATATATATATTTCAACAGGTAAACAGTACTGAGTTAGGCATAAGATATATTTAGCTATTATGATGCATTTTAAGCCAAAACAAATGGATCTAGGATTAGAAGTAATTAAAATAAAGCAGTCCCAAAGTTACATGGAGAAATACGTGGATTAACTGGAAATATATCGTATTGAGTATTGCTGACTACATGTAGATACTGTATAAATATATATTCTCTGCATCAACAGTGAACTATACTTGTATTCATGTAGTATTGCCCTGGGAATTTTGACAATAAACCTTTGTACTTTTGCAGATGTCTCTATTTTGTTTTACAGTCTTCAGCAAAGAAATGTTTTGGTTACTTTTATTAAAATGAGCCATTATTTTCAAAGTCACTGATAAATGGTTCGTACTGTTGACTCTTTTCCCACCGGTGTCTGAACAGACAAAATAGAAAATCATGATGCAAACACATAAATCACTAAATTGTTTATTTCAATCAGCAGCAAATTACAGATTATTTAGAATGTGCAAAATTCAAACTGTAAAAAAAAAAAAAAGAGACAAAACGTGACAAAAAATAAGCAACAGCACAGCACAGACTGGATATGATAATCCTTGTGTGATTTTTACATGTCGTTTTGTATATACAGCCGTGGACAAAATTGTTGGTACCCCTCTGTTAATGAAAGAAAAACCCACAATGGTCACAGAAATAACTTGAATCTGACAAAAGTGGTAATAAATAAAAATTCTATGAAAATTAACCAATGAAAATCAGACAATGCTTTTGAATTGTGGTTCAACAGAATTATTTTAAAAAACAAACTCATGAAACAGACCTGGACAAAAATGATGGTACCCCTAGAAAAGATTGAAAATAGGCCATAGGGACATGAACATGATCATAGGGACATGTCCAACCAAGATGTGTCCTCTAATTAACATCACAGGTGTCTACAAACTTGTAATCAATCGGCCTATTTAAAGGGTGACAAGTAGTCACTGTGCTGTGACCATTGTGGGCTTTTCTTTCATTAACAGAGGGGTACCAACAATTTTGTCCACGTGTGTGTGTTTGGAGTATTTATTCCTTTAGTTTTTGTTTAAATTGTCCAAGCTTTGTACATGATTTTAATTCAGGTCCAAAAGCGTTCCACAGTCTGACACCTTGCACTGAAACACAGTGTTGCTTGGTGGTAGTTCTCAGACCCCAGGGGAGACCCAGAACTCACTGGAGAGACAACGTCTCCCAGTTGGTCTGGGAACACCTTGGTATCCTCTCTGAAGATCTGGAGCAGGTGGCTGAGGAGAGGGAAGTCTGGGCTTCTCTGCTTGAACTGCTGCCTCTGCGACCTGGACCTCTGGAAAAGTGGTAGAAGATGGATGGATGGATGTCATGTATGGGAACATTAATGAATGATACAAAGTCTATAGTGTGGGTTGATTGAGCAAATATTTCACTCTGCGCAGTATTGTGACTGATTTGCATATTTTACCTTCAATATAATTAATATGTGACTTCCAACACAGCTTATTATCAATTATTACACCAAGGATTTTAATTTTGGATACCCTCTGAATCTCTACACCATTTATACTGAGTTTAAATACTGAGCTGTTGTGATGGTGTGAAATAACGTTATCAATAAAGTTTAGCCACCGCTGTGTCGCCCTGGTTTCAAGTGTGGGTGGTGTTTTGTGCTTGTATTGCTAAAATATAAAAGGAAGCACTACAATGGGTCTCAAATATTTGTAATGTGTTCTATTACTGAATGAGTTTAAAGATGAAATACTATACACATATAAACTAAATTCTAATGGTGACTGAACATCTCCCATTCCCCAAGGTGCAAGATACTCTATTATGACTATAACTCATGAAGGATCACAGAAATGATCTGATAAAAATAAATAAACAAGCGGTTTATTTTATGGTGGCTATTATTGGATGTGCCATTCATTTTCAATTACTCTGTAATTAATATTCACACAAATAAATCTCAATTCAGTCCCTTTTATATTAAGTGGAAATTGTGCTACTTTAAAATTTGGCACTTTACCTAAACTTTAACTTAAAGCGAGGTAGTCGGATCCGGGAAAAAAATGTTTCTTTTGCGTGCATGGAAAGAAAATCCTACAGACACATATAGCGTGATTGTCTGCAAGTGTGAATGACCTGTTCCATGAGCAAATGTACGTTTTTTTTGGTCCGTGGCTGTTTAAATTGAATTCTTTCCTCCCGAAAATATCATTTTTGAATATTAATTACAGCTAAATGGGAGCAGTTTCGATGCCGACATTTCACATCCTAATATACGTGTTCTATACACCATCGGCTTTTGCGTATCCGACTACCTCGCTTTAAAAAGCAAAAGATTTGACTATAAATATGATGTGTTGTTTACCTGTCAAAATACATTGGTGTCAAAACGTCGCCATTCTGAGCAGATCCTGTTTGAACTCTACAATGAAATGCACACAAATTAAGTACATGCACAGCACGAAAGTGCAACATGTAAAAAATAAAAATAAAATAAAATAAACTTTTTAACCAGGATTAGAACTAGCTTATTTCATCAGATATTGTCAACACAAAAAAGCAACATACAAGGACGGACATAGCATTAAGCTAGGTCATCGTTTAAACACAATTAAGTTTTCGTCTGTCCTAAGTGAACTTTCCACTGTTGGAAAAAATAACATAAAGCATGAATATCACATCACTCACCGTCCTGTATATCACAATATCACGGCTTCAACTGCTGAAATTGGGTGCGTCGCGGCTGTACATTCAGTTCAATTCGGGTGGCTGGGTCTAATTCCCGGTGCGTCTCCGTGTAATTTCTGGTGCGTGTTTGTGCGCACCACTGCAAGCTGAGTCTGCTTCCCTCTGCATTCTCTCATCAGCCGAAACGCACAGGAAACTCTGCTGGACTGCGGTGTTAGATTTCTGCTGATTTCTGTTAAGCCATTCTATCGTTGTGGTTTATAATATCACTTGTTCGCGGGCTCACTGATGAAAAATTGCAAATGGCGACCAGCAAGCGATTCTCGAAAGTCAGCGTAACGCCCACTCTGATGACGCTACACACAGACCAATGAATGGCCAGCAGTGGCGTGATGAAACGGTGCCGGTACCCTTCGGACCTGCTTTTAACGGTGCCGAAAATAGTGTCGATAAAACTGGAACTGTTCCGAAAAAGCAAACTGTGAGGCCTTTGGGTTCCGAGTGGGAAACCGGACAATGGAGGCCGAACGGTACTAAACGAGGCCTTTGGGTTCCAAGTGGAAAAGCGCCTATAGTCACAGAGATATTGGGTGCGTCTCAATTCACCCCTTCACCCTACCCCTCTGTTTTGCACGTTCACCATGAATGCACAAAACAGGGGTAAGGCGAAGTTGTGAATTTGGACACATCCTGAGTTATATTTCTGTGGTTGTTGTTGTAGAAGCAGCAGGACCAGAGGAAAAGCAAAATGATAGCGATCAGCCAACCCACAAAATGGATTCTTTTTAAAGACCGACTTTGGCTGTGCCTCAGTTCAGGTGTTGCAGCCTCGTAGATCGCGACCCAGGAGGCCAGAGCACGCAGAGGTTGGTTAGGCTGCTTCTAAAGGCTGGTTTTTGACTGCTAAATGAGACTTTCTTGTAGTCTTTGGAGGATGTACAGTATCTCACAAAAGTGAGTACACCCCCCACATTTTTGTAAATGTTTTATTATATCTTTTCATGGGACAACACTGAAGATATGACACTTTGATACAATGTAAAGTAGTCGGTGTACAGCTTGTGTAACAGTGTAAATTTGCTGTCCCCTCAAAATAACAACACACAGCCATTAATGTCTAAACCGCTGGCAACAAAAGTGAGTACACCCCTAAGTGAAAATGTCTAAATTGTGTCCAAGTGTCAATATTTTGTTTGGCCACCATTATTTTCCAGCACTGCCTTAACTCTCTTGGGCATGGAGTTCACTAGAGCTTCACAGGTTGCCGCTGGAATTCTCTTCCACTCCTCCATGACAACATCATGGTGTTAGAGACCTTGCACTCCTCCAACTTTCGTTTGAGGATGCCCCACAGATGGTCAATAAGGTTTAGGTCTGGATACATGCTTGGCCAGTCCATCACCTTTACCCTCAGTTTCTTTAGCAAGGCAGTGGTCGTCTCGGAGGCCTGTTTGGGGTCATTATCGTGTTGGAATACTGCCCTGCGGCCCAGTTTCCGATCATGCTCTGCTTCAGTATGTGAGAGTACATGTTGGAATTCATGGTTCCCTCAATAAACTGTTGCTCCCCAGTGCACTCATGCAGCCCCAAACCATGACACTCCCACCACCATGTTTGACTGTAGGCAAGACACACTTGCCTTTGTATGCCTTTGTACTCCTCACCTGGTTGCCGCCACACACGCTTGACACCATCTGAATCAAATAAGTTTATCTTGGTCTCATCAGACCACAGGACATGGTTCCAGTAATCCATGTCCTTAGTGTGCTTGTCTTCAGCAAACTGTTTGCGGGCTTTCTTGTGTATTATCTTTAAAAGGGCTTCCTTCTGGGATGACAGTCATGCAGACAATTTGATGCATTGTGCGGCATATGGTCTGAGCACTGACAGGCTGACCCCCCCCCCACCCCTTTAACCTCTGCAGCAATGCTAGCAGCACTCATAAGTCTGTTTTCAAAAGACAACCTCTGGATATCACGCTGAGCACATGCACTCATCTTCTTTGGTCAACCATGGCGAGGCCTGTTCTGAGTTGAACCTGTCCTGTTAAACCGCTGTATGGTCTTGGCCACCATGCTTCAATTCAGTTTCAGGGTGTTGGCAATCTTCTTATAGCCTAGGCCGTCTTTATGTAGAGCAACAATTCTGTTTTTCAGATCCTCAGAGACTTCTTTTGCCATGAGGTGCCATGTTGAACTTCCAGTGACCAGTATGAGAGAGTGTGAGAGCGACAACACCAAATTTAACACACCTGCTCCCCTTTCACACCTGAGACCTTGTAACACTAATGAGTCACATGACACTGGGGAGGGAAAATGGCTAACTGGGCACAATTTGGACATTTTCACTTAGGGGTGTATTCACTTTTGTTGCCAGCGGTTTAGACATTAATGGCTGTGTGTTGAGTTATTTTGAGGGGACAGCAAACTTACACTGTTATACAAGCTGTACACTGACTACATTACATTGTATCAAAGAGTCATACCTTCAGTGTTGTCCCATGAAAAGGCATAATAAAATATTTACAAAAATGTGAGGGGTGTACTCACTTTTGTGAGATACTGTACATTTGTGACCACACACTATCCCATTGCCTAGCAACCATGACAGCGTAAGTTGAGGGTTTTTTTTCTGACATTTTTGATGGTGAGAGAGCTTTATTTTTGCCTTTTTTATTTATTGTCTTTTCTTTACCTTGAACTGGAGAATCTTCATCAGACAGAGGACCATGACCAGGTAAAATAAGAATTTTAACTCATGTTAAAGTCAGCAGGTAAACAGTTAAATAAGGTGAATTAAAACCACAAAATAGATAATTTTTTTATTTTAAATATGTATATCAGTTAGATTGAACTCTAAAATATATTCTTAATTACATGATCAATGGAAAACATGACAGTTTACTGTTAGCATTTATGATAATGTATTAACATTATGTAGCTGTTATGTCTTCTACCAACTCTGACATTCATTTTTTAATGTTCTAAAGCAGACCACAGTTCTGTATTGTAGGATGATAACCGTCAATGATTTTCAGCAGCAGTCAAACAGATTCCATCTTTAGCTTTTGTCTAAGTTGTACCAGTGCATCTCCATAAATTCGAATATAATGATTTGTCATTTAATTAAAAAAAAAAAAAAACTATAACCATTATCATCAATATTAAATCAGGTTTAAAATACTTCACTCTTCATGCAATATATGAAAGTCCCTTTTGAAATTGCAAAAAAAACTACTTTATTGAAATGCAGTTTTTCTAACTATTAACTATAAACATGTAATATTTTTGTTCTTATTTAGCTTTTCAGTTTGCAAAGTAAATTTCTAAAAAATAACAATTGAATCACTTTTATTATGGTTATTTCAGTCACATGTCGGTTTTATTTTATAAATCTTGAGTCCAGCCCATTCTCTCCACAACTGGCCCTTGGTTCATGTAGGTTCACCACCATGGACCTCTGAAATAAATGAGAAAAAAGAAAAAAAAAATGGGATCATCGCTTAAGATGTAGTGGAAAAAAATTTTAAGATCAGCATAGTAAAAAATATATAAATATAAAAAATAACCTTATGATTTTGTTTTTTTTTTAACAGCACCACATCAGCTTTTTAATCAGAAAATAAATAACATCAACTTAACTTTTAAAGTCCTGTAAAGACATTATCTTAAAGCAAGGTATTTCAACCACGTCACATCGTGGTATTTTTTTTTGACTGACATTAGTTAAACTGGCATTAATGAAACATTAACATTTTAAATTGATAAATAAAACAAAGCATACAGCACATCAAAAAAAAATCATCATCATCATAGCAGTCTGTCAGGGGTGACAATGACTGTTTCATTTAGATCTGATCAGATTCCTCCATGCAGCTCTGTCCTTCACCTTCTGCTACCAGGAACTCCTGACCTTGTTAACCCAGGTGATGTCTGAGCCGGTATAAGTTGCTCTCTGACTGACCATTTCATGAAACTGCTTACAAAGATACATAAGCTTAAATCAGATGTTGCTGTTTTCTGGATTATTGGGGTTTTCAAATTCAAATCGCTGCATAATTCAAGCACAAAACTTACTTTGAACTGTTTCTTACTTTGCTTCGCTTCTGGCTGAGCCACGTGCTGAATGCTGGGATATGTTAGGGCCTTGAGGATAGTTTACATGTATTCCTCGTTTTCGGGGTTTTGAAGGCTGTGCTTGTCTGCTGCATGTGAAGAAGCCCACAGAATGGGACAGCCTTTGACGCAGCGCAGTGTCATATCCAGCCTTCAAATGCACACTTGGAGGATGCAGAACCTGAATTGAGACACAGCCTTTGCCTTCTGGACAGCCAGTGAACAAACTAGCACATCTGCTCCTTGTCACTACCTATTGAGCTGGGGTGAAACTGTGGCATCCACTTGACCTGGCAGACACAAAAAAGAAGCATATGTACAACCAAGTGCACAGTGGGCTTGTCCGCGTCACAGACTCGGAATGGCAGCATAAATCCATCCTTCGGTGGCTACAAGAGATGACCCATGTCTCTGTGCTATACAGGACAATTATCTCAGAGTGAGTCAGCCGACACAGCCCTAGTTGAGTTGTGTATGGTCTATGGAAAAAACTACCCAAATTCAGAATTCTGTCCAGTCAAGTCTAGTCAATCCAACATTTATCCAACTCACCCTTGGCCATGGGATCCCTGGTTCGATCCCAGCCCCTGACCAACAGTGATCTGTGTGGAGTTTGTATGTTCTCCCCGTATCTGCGTGGGTTTATTCCGGGATTTCTCCGGTTTCCTCCCACAGGCCAAAAACATGCAGGTTAGGTTAATTGGAGACTCTAAAGTGGCCCTAGGTGTGAATGTGTGTGAATGGTTAAGGGATAGCGCCGTACTGTGGCTGCTTCATCCATCCAGGTGGATGCCCTCAATTTCCCCTATGGGGATCAAAGTATACAAAATCAAAAAAAAAAAAAAAAAATTGTCGTACTAATTTTATGGTTATTGAGCAGGAAGTCAGCGATTGTTTCTCATTTTTTTTTAACCCATAAGAACACAGACCCCTTTCTCCTTCAAGGAAAATTATGGGGGTCTGGATTCTTATGGGTTAAAGGTAAATTATTAAGGTTTAACCCCTTGCACTCTGGTCAATTTCCCTAAAAACGCCTAAAAATAACGTACCCAAAGTAAATCAAAAGCTGTTCTTTAACCCTTTGCAGCATCTTCATGGGGTTGGTCTCATTTAAAAGAAAACACTTTGAATTTTTTGGCGAAACAGTCATAATCTCTCTAAGTGCTCCTGCCACTGAGTAACAGTCATCTAAACATACTGAACTTGAAGAAAATAAAGTTCGCCTGGGTGTTTTTTTTTTAGATACAAATGCTTGCAAATAACACACAGCTGTCAGATACTGGCTGGAAAATGCAACAGAAATGTAGAACCAAGTGTTATCAAGCTGAGGTCAAAATTTTGTAACAATACCACAAAAAATGAATATATTACACAGCTTTTTTCTCAGGTTGTTCCCAGGCGTTTTTGAACTGTGCCAAATTGTGCCAAATGGCACAGTTTGGAAAAACGTTTATAACTTTTGAATGTTTCAACATAGAAGCTTGATCTTGGGCTCTAATGAAAGGTGACACTCAGGGCTGTGTGTGTGTGTGTGGGGGGGTGTTGTTTGTTTATTCATTCATGAATGAATGAATGAACAAACAAGCCCCCCACACACAAAGAAGCATGCCACGTAAAAAATGTGACCTTTTTTTTACAAGAAAAAATAACCTACAGTGCAATAAAAATTATACTAAAATATCTGCAATGTAGAGGATAACAACTCCCCCCCCCCCCCCGCTACAGAGGAGCTCGGTGCACAAAAAAACGGTCCGTCAGCGGTCCGTCATGTGGCGATGACGCACCGTTGTAATTTACCGATCGGTCAAAAGTCATTTTTATTACTATTTTCAGTGATAAAGAATAATTTAGCTTATAACACTTACCTGTCCACAACAGCAGTGTTGTTGACGAACAGCTGTTCCTCATTGTCGGACGAACATGACGCTGGTCCGCTTGTTACGACTCGTGGTTCTGGTCACGCGACCCGGTCAAGCCATGATTCCATGATTGCGGTTTTGGCGAACGATTTTTCAAAACAAATAAGAACAGTAGTAATAAAAAAAAAAAAAAGACTGGCGAACGCTACCGTTACACACAGCGGCTTACACAAAACAGATTTTACGCACGGGACGCACACTTTCAATCGTCGAACTTCTCTGCTTCAATTGGCTCGTTGTATTCGCAGTCGTTGGTAGGTGGGTCCTTCTTGCTAGGTTTTCAGTCATTGGTTCTTCAAGATTTCAGAAACCCAATTCAAGGCTCTTATTAGTCGAATGAGAGGTCAATCAAATCTAAACCAATCAAAACACTCCTTTGGCTTTCTAGCACCAACCATTTGAAAAAAACGCCTGTGTTACAGTGTTAATGTTACATAAAAACCGATAGCAGCACTGTTTATCCAGGATCTCATTGGTATTTCAGTACTGACCAGTCAGGTACCTGTACAAATTTGGTACTGGTTCTCGATACCCATCCATATCAGTAATAAATGAACAATATCCAGTAATAACAACACTGACCAGAAATAGACCAGTAATGACCAGAAATAGACTAGTACTGACCAGTACTGACCAGTCATGACAGTACTGTCCAGAAATGCCCAGGACTGACCAGAAATCAACAGTACTATCAGTAATGACGACTAATAGACAGTCATGAAGAGGAAGAAGTTGGGAGGCCTTCATGGCCACGGTAGTAGCACTAGCAGTTGTGTTAAGGTATGGCGGAATGACCAGTACTAACCAGTATTAACTTGGGATGAGCCAATACAGTGGTACCTCTACTTACGAATTTAATTCGTTCCGGAAGAATTCTCGTAATGTGAAAAATTCGTAAGTAGAGGCGCGTTTTACATGTAAATGCCGTAATCCGTTCCAAGCCCCCAAAATTCGGGCATAATTTTTTTATAAATCGTAAAAACGCATCAAAACATGTAACAAATACATGTTACAATTAGATTACTGCACAATAAACATAAAATGAGAGTTTAAAATGAGAGAGAATAATAAAAGAGAATAATAAAAGAGAAAGAATAATAAAAATTATGTTCATTTACCCTTTAACTGCTATCGTCGTCGACGTCGTCACCGTTTGCCTTCTTTGGTTCATGTTCTGATCCAAGGACGTTTGCTTTTGTCGGCTTGTAAGTGCTTCGTTTTGTTTTAATACCGTGCTGATCGTTGATGTATTACGGCCATATTCTTTGGCGAGATCAACCAAACGCATCAAGTTTTTGGAAAAAAAAAAAAACTTCGTGGCCAATGGGATACCAGGAAGATGCTAGGCGATAGCCAATGGCAGAGCAGCTACAGGTATGTTTACGTTCGGTAAACTACGGAAGCTGCGAGGAGCGCGTACTTTTTTGCCTTTCGTATCCTGAAATTTCGTTCGTAACTAGAGGCAATATTTTCCCGTTGAGGCGTCTCGTAACCTGAAAATTCCGTATGTAGAGACGTTCGTAAGTAGAGGTACCACTGTACCACTTTTTCAAGTCTGATACTGATACTGTGACTTTGAGTATCGGCCGATACCGATCCAAATCCGATACAGGCTCTTATTTAAAACAAAAGTACAGAACATGCGTTGGTAAGGACTGGTTGCATTTTCCACACATATAAAAACATAAATCTAAAAGTCAAAGACTATATTACAAATTTGACTCAGTTTAGCAATGCTGCCGCTTTATTTTAAACTTTGTAACACTGGCAGTATTTCACTGGTCAGCATGTAAACATGCATTCTGAAGTTTTAAGTACAAGTTTATGCAAAACTTTAAATCTGAGTATTTAAACATTCAGATGAAATTCAAAGTGCCACTTTATGCATGAGGTAAAAAAAAATGCTGTAGATCTGAAAATAAAGGAACTAACCCTTCAAGTTGTATTTTTGTCATCCATTATTATTATTATCATAAGTATTCTCCTGGTCCTCGGTTTATTTAGTAGTGTTTTTGATATTATTCTCTCTCCATTCTTAGTTCTTAGGTTTGCTCTTATTTTGAAGTCATTCTTGTTCCACTTCCTGTAGGTAGGCTTATTGTTGTAGTCCTGCTTCTAGTTCACCGTTATGATTTATTTACATTTGTTACCTTACGCTCTATCAGTTGTTCCTCATTCTCCGCGGAAAGGTAAACTCATGTCTTCATTTCTGTCGTTTTCTGACACACTTACTTCTGCTCAGTTGTTGACATAATTCAGCATACTCCTTTCCTGTGATACTTTTGCAAGTGTTTTGTCAAGTTGGTGGTGTTAAAATTGTAAACGTGGTACCACCCCACAAAACACTTCCGTATTTTTATCCAGCAAACGTACCAAGGTGAGTCCCACAGACAGTCTCCAGTGACACATGACACTTGTTTCGGTTTACGGAAGCCGTGTATAGCGTGGCCGAGAATGGTGACCGCACCTTCATTTTAATATTATTAATGTATCAAATTGGTAAATTACTTTTATTCCATACCAATCCAGCCATTTTGCCTGGATTGAACACGGTATTGTGGATCAGCTTGGCTCACCCCAAGTCTTAATCAGCTGTACTACACCAGGTGACGTTAAAAAGCAGACATACCTAACCATTATTGTTCTTTGTTCCTCTCAGGGGGGAGTGCACAGAGACGTTGCGGCGGAGGATCAGTGAGTTAGAAACGGAGTGTAAGAAATTAACCCTGGACATCAAAGTCAAGGAAGACCAGATCAGAGAGCTGGAGATTAAAGTCCAGGTATGTCCGGGGATTTAAGGTTAATCTTACATCAGCTTGTTAGGTTAGAGGGAATAAAGAAAAATGACCTGTGAATGTTGCTTAATCACTGAATGTCCACAGATCCTTAAGTCTTAAATGTAACTTTCCTACAGCTGTATGTGGGGGGAAAACTCTTAAATTTAGACTACAAATCCCCTGATGGTGTGTGTTTCCTCTGTTACAGGAGCTTCATAAATATAAAGAAAATGAAAAAGACACAGAGGTGCTGATGTCGGCACTTTCAGCCATGCAAGATAAAACTCAACACCTAGAAAACAGCCTGAGCGCCGAGACCAGGATCAAACTTGACCTTTTCTCTGCTCTGGGAGATGCCAAGAGGCAACTGGAGATTGCACAAGGTTTACATGTACTTCTGTCTCACGTTATCAAAGACTCAAAGATTTTATTTGTCAGTACTACTGTACTTACTGGAAAATTGGAGAGTTTCTATGAAAAATAAATACACATTTAGAGGAAAATCCGGTAAAGGGAAACGCCACGAGACAGCTGGTTTTATTGATGAATTTAATTTGTGGTGGGCCGCAGCAGCAGAGGATTTTTTAAAATTGTGCAGAATTATGAAGATTTGAAACAGCTGTACAGGAAATGAGGAACAGAGCTTCAGTTCACTTTTCAGCTGCTGGGTGGCACTAGTGTACAATTTATCATCCATCCATCTTCTTCTGCTTAATCCTTTTGGGGTGGGGTGGGGGGGCTGGAGCCTATCCCAGCATCTTTTGGGCGAAAGGCAGGGTACACCCTGGAAAGATCACCAGTCCATCGCAGGGCCAACACATTTAATATCATTTAAAGGCCCCATTCACTCAAACATGGTGTGTTTGTGAGGTTTCACCTTCTAAAATGTGTTTTTGGTAGGGCTGGGCAATTTGGCCTCCCAAAAAAATCCCCAATTTTTTTTTCTTTTTTTTTTTCTTTTTTCATGCCACATTTGATTTGATTCAGGGTGTGACACACACACACTTTTTTTTTTAACTACAAAAGACTAGGATAATAATTCTGGAATTATTCTATCGCCACATAACCATGGCAACTGTAATCAAATACATGGTGAAAGCTTATCTTATTAACTGGACAGCAGGGGAAGGGAAACTGTAGCAATGCCTGATTTTAATACTCATTTTTTTGAAGAATGACACACGACACATGAGAGGACTAGAGAGAGAAAACATTGCAAAACTGGATATCTGACAATGTGTTAATGCACTTACATATTAAATACAGCATCACTGAATTAAGGCACAATTCAGATAAATGCATGCAATTCTGCCGTACCATTACATTATACTCACCGATGGTATTGTGCAATTTGTGTCCAGAGCACTGCAGATTGGGCCACTCACTCAGAGTTTTCATCATATAACTGCCGCTGTCCGTTGTCATGCAGACGTGTCGATCCCCTCTCAGGTTCCAGGACACAAGTACATTCTTTAATCCCTGGGCAATCGTTTTGCCAGTGTGGTCACTTGGAAAGTACGCAGTCTGTCAGGAGACACTATTCAGGGCTCAGTCGTCAGTTATAAAATTTGCCGTTAAACTTGTGCAGGGCTGCATGGTCCTGGTGGACCTCAAATCCGCTGTAGTGGAGCAGAAAGATGAATTCTTGAGCTGCTTCATGACTTTCTCACGGGTAGTGTTGTACAAATGGGGCAAGGCAGTTTAAGCAAAATATTTTCAACTTGGCAGTTTGTAACGGGGGTCTATTGCTTTCAGCGTGCCTATGAACCCAGTCTTTTCAACGGTGTATGTTGGCACCATGTCTTTGGCAATACAAAATGCCACCGCATCTGTAATGTGTCTCCACTTGGGCAACTTCTTATTGTATGGAGTGCTGTGTGAAAATGAAGCCACTAGCATTACCTGCTTCGTGACTGGTGTTTTGAGGCAATTTTCTCGTTCAGCAGTAGCTAGCAGTGCAATACATTCTTCCCGCTCAGCTGAGCGTTTTCCTTTTAAGATGGTGAAAAAAGTTTGTTGTGGTGCCGCTTTAAGTTGCCACTGCCTTCAGACAGACATTACAGCGGGGAACTGTTTATCATCGGAAACTCTGAACCCGAACCAATTCCAGATGACAGAAGTAACGTTTTGTTTTTTGGGGACAAGTTCCTCCCTTTTCTCCACACATTCCACCACGTTTTGCCATGTTAGATAGATTAGTTTATTTGACAGGGACAGTGCAATAAACATAGACAATTAATCAATGACAATCAATCTGATGTGTTGCACATGGAGTGTATAGCTATTAGCTAATTTGCAACTCTTGTCCCTGGATCCCGACACAAACCCCGGATGTGGGTTTGTGTCGGAGAGAGACGGGGTGGGAGAAGGGCATAGTGCTGGAGACTACCGTATTTACTCGAATGATAACGCAGGGAAATGATGAAAATTAAAACATACATTTAAAAAATCGATTTGGTCGATTTTCATTTTTAAGAACTGGCCAAACAAAAGTATTCGATTGCCCAGCTATAGTTCTTGGGAACTATTTCTGCAGTAAAAATGTTGAAATCTCTCTTCACTTAGAAATAATTATATTTTAAAATTTTAGCAGAATGGTTGGAAGCTGGTTTTGCCTTTCTGGATCTTTTTCCCCTGCGTCACTGAAAAGTTATCTGGTGTTCAGCCATCACTGTGCTATTGGCTGTGATAATTCCGTCCCCACCCAGTGTTGCTGAGCCCAAGGCATGAGCTTCAGAGCTAACAGTGCTACTATGATGTAAGCTTACCAAGCAGGTTATGTTTTTGTCAGACTAACAAATCAACTAATGCTGTCTGTTAACAAAATAACCAAAAGTTATGAATGGATTTGGATGAAATTTTCAGGAAAAGCGTGTAATGGCACAAGGAATACATGATTAAATTTTGGTGATGATCTGAGAGTGCATACCTCCACCAAGGGCTTTGTTTGTATTTGTGCAGCAGGATTACACAAAAACTCCTGAATGGATTTGGATGAAATTTTCACGAGCGTTGGTTCTTGGGCTAGAGACAAACCCATTACATTTTGCAGGTGGTCCATGAGGGACAACAGGAGCCGTGGTGGAGGTATGCACTCTGAGTGCTTTTCTAGTATTTTCACTGTGATGCTACGTCGAACCGTTGGCATTAGCTTGCCTAGGCAGTCAGTCTGCCTGGCATTAGCCTAACTGTTGCTATTTTCTATAAATGCTGTCCACACCCACTGAAATCCTTGTATCTACAAACACTTGACCATTTACATCATTCTTTGACATTATTTTAGCTTTGACATTATTTTAGCTTATTTTACTCTGATCAGAACTAAAGGCAGCCACAGTCGTTAGCAGTTTTTCCTATTTACTCGTTCAAGAATGTTTCTGGTCTTATTGTGCTCCTGGAACCGGCCCTATCGACCACTCACTCCAACCAGTGATGCTTTATTTCGTTTGCTCTTCAAGGCAAATTTATGACAGTTGGCTCAGGCTGTTGGCTACCCAAGCTCAGAACTTGCCTGGACAAATCCAAATTTATTGTGAGCTGGACTGACCACCCAAAAGTTGACTTCATTTCAGTTCCGCTAAATAATTCAGTCTTTTTGTGGACATGGGGTTCTGATAACTTGGTCTTAAAGAAGTCGTCAGAAGTCTTAGATTTAATTATTCTACAGCAGTAGTCATGTAAAGTGTTAAAGTTGATTATTTTCCATCCTCCCATGTCCTGACTCTGATCTCCATCCCAGGTCAGATCTTGCAGAAGGACCAGGAGATAAAAGAGCTGAAGCAGAAGATCGCCGAGGTGATGGCGGTCATGCCCAGCATCTCCTATACGGCCGACGGTGCCGCCATGACGCCCGTCACCCCCCACTACTCCTCCAAGTTCATGGACACCAACCCGTCCAGCCTGGACCCCAACGCCTCCGTCTACCAGCCACTGAAGAAGTGACCCATGCTCCTCCTCCTGATTCTGTTGTTTTAATTCTCCTCACAGTCGAGAACTTTTTTTTCCCTCGCCGGGTCAGAGGATGTTGTTGGTGTGACGGTTTGTTGTAGTTAAAACAAAAGACAAAAAAAAAAATTAAAACCACATGTCCCGCATTTGCTTTTTTTTTTTTTTTTTCTCCTCACAGTTTCAGCTGGGTTTTTAAAATTATTTCTATTTCCATTTCTCTTTATTTATTTTTAGGCGAATCTTTATCTCCCCCCCAATAAGAAAATGACATTCTGGACCCCAAAACTGTTCTCATTAATTTATTATTTTAGCTTAGCTGCTACATAAATTATTTTATTTTGAAACTGTAACAGTTCACAACTTTATTTACACAAGCAGAAAAACTTCCTGCATCAGACTGACAGCAGTTTGGTTTCTCCCTTCAGACACAAACCTGCTTTACAAAAAATGTGAGTGTTTAATCTTCATCAGCTGATCAGTGCCTTCATTTCAGTTTGGATCAAATCCTAAAGAACCTCCTAAATTAGTGGTGGCAAAATCTGGCTGGAACAGATAAAATCTAAAATAAAAATCCTCTCAGATATTCACACTGCTACATCATTTTTTTTTTTTTTTCAAAAAGGGAAACCTTGATGCATCCTGTAGTCATGACACATGAGGAGAAATATTCAATTTTTTATTTAATTATGATGATTTATGAATCATGATATTCATTTTTTAACTCCCCCAGTGATGGTGAGGCTGATCTTGACTACTTTTCATCATTTTTCTCAATCTTGTAGAACAATGTTTTTCAACTGGGGTTCCTCCAAACATTCGGGGTTCTGTGGAAAATTGTCTAATTTTACTTAATTGGTCCAAAAAATTGCAAATAATACAACGGCAAATCATTTGCATTTTTTTGCTCCATTCCACTCCCATCACTCATTCCTGGTGCTGTTTTTTTTTTTTTTTTCCCCCTTTCTTTTCTTGGTTTAAATTAAAATACAGATGCTGCTTGAAAGGGAAAATGCTGAGCAGGAAATTTTATTTAATTTCATCTTCCAGCTGAGTTTGTGCCAATCCTTTTTTTAAAGTATTATTAAAGTGTTGGAGAATGTAGCAGAAACTCCTGGACTCACATGTCCAAAAATCATTTTTTCTGGCCATGTGTCTGTTTAAAGTCAATGGAACAAAATTGTGAGTATTTAATCGTCATTTCTTTGGGCAGGAACCAGTTTGACTCTGATGTGGTTTCATCCTAAAATTTTCCACATTAATTAGTCATTGACTGTATTTGGGGCAGCTTTTCCCCCTTTTTGTTCCCCATTTGGCTTGTTGAAAACAAAAACTCCAGTTTGTCTTCAGTTGTTTTCAGGCTGCTGGTTTAAATTTGTAGAATTTTTTTTGTTTGTTTTTTTGCCCCACAGTCACACTTTTCTTCCCCCTCATCAACCTCGGCTGCTCTTGCTCTGTGAGGTTTACAACAATAAAGGGTTTTTTTCTTGCAGATTGACAAATCTGATCATTTCTGTTCCCTTAACCCCTTAAAGGTAGTATCTGACTGGTCTGTGACAGCTGGCGAGTAGTTAGAGAAGCATTTGCAAGATGTCAAGATTTCCTCTCATAAGTCACGGGGCCTCGCTTTCTTTTCGGAATTTTGAACATATTCAGAATAAACGTGCAACATATTTTCCCTCCAAATAGTCAGTTGTTGCAGGTGTCCAAAACTTGTCTTGAACCTTTCTCAGTTTAGTTTTTGGAAGTCTAAAAGAGCAAGAAAAATTAGACAAGTTTGTGAGAGGTTGAGGACCTATGGAATAAAATTGTGACTGACAGCAGAAAAAATAAGACATTCCACACGTGAGACCGGTGTGAACAGGGTGAACGGTGTGAAAGGCTAGGGATGGGGGGGGGGCTTCCTCCTACAGAGGTAGAGGGGGTCCCAGGTCGTATTGTTAATGATAATACCGGTATAAATTTTGATAAGGTGTAAAAATGACTAGCACGATATTTCGAGTCTGCTGCATGACATCACACCGTTTCGGTGCTGATGGAAGTTTTATACGGATGCTGCCCTGTCCACATCCAGCTGAGTGGAAATATTTACAGTGGTGTGAAAAAGTGTTTGCCCCTTCCTGATTTCTCTTTTTTTTTTTTCTTTTTTTTTTTCTTTTTTTGTGTTTGTCACACTTAAATGTTTCAGATCATCAAACAAATTTAAATATTAGACAAAGATAACACAAGTAAACACAAAATGCAGTTTTTAAATGAAGGTGTTTATTATTAAGGGAAAAAAGTCCAAACCTACATGGCCCTGTGTGGGGGAAAAAGTGATTGCCCCCTAAACCTAATAACTGGTTGGGCCACCCTGAGCAGCAACAACTGCAATCAGGCATCTGCAATAATTGGCAATGAGTCTTTTACAGTGCTGTGGAGGAATTTTGGCCCACTCATCTTTGCAGAATTATTGTAATTGAGCAACATTGGAGGGTTTTCAAGCATGAACCGCCTTTTGAAGGTCATGCCACAGCATCTCAATCGGATTCAGGTCAGGACTTTGACTAAGCCACTCCAAAGTCTTCATTTAGTTTTTCTTAAGCCATTCAAAGGTGGACTTGCAGGTGTATTTTGGATCATTGTCCTGCTGCAGAACCCAAGTGCCCCTCAGCCTGAGGTCACAAACGGATGGCCAGACGTTCTCCTTCAGGATTTTTTGTTAGACAGCGGAATTCATGGTTCCATTTACCACAGCAAGTCTTCCAGGTCCTGAAGCAGCAAAACAGCCCCAGACCATCACACTTACCACCACCAAATTTTACTGTTGGTATGATGTTCCTTTTCTGAAATGCTGTTACTTCTACACCTAATGTAATGGGACACACACCTTCCAAAAAGTTCAACTTTTGTCTCGATAGTCCACACAGTATTTTCCCAAAAGTTGTGGATCATCAAGATGTTTTCTGGCAAAACTGAGACAAGCCTTTATGTTGTCTTTGCTCAGCAGTGGTTTTCGTCTTGGAACTCTGCCATGCAGGCCATTTTTTGCCCAGTCTCTTTCTTATGGTGGAGTCATGAACACTGACCTTAACTGAGGCAAGTGAGGCCTGCAGTTCTTTGGATGTTGTTGTGGGGTCTTTTGTGGCCTCTTGGATGAGTCGTCGCTGTGCTCTTGGGGTAATTTTGGTCGGCCGGCCACTCCTGAGAAGATTCACCAGTGTTTCATGTTTTTGCTATTTGTGGATAATGGCTCTCACTGTGGTTCACTGAAGTCCCAAAGCTTGAGAAATGGCTTTATAACCTTTTCCAGACTGATGGATCTCAATTACTTTTTCTCATTTGTTCCTGAATTTCTTTGGATTGCAGCATGATGTCTAGCTTTTGAGGATCTTTGGTCTACTTCACTTTGTCAGGCAGGTCCTATTTAAGTGATTTCTTAATTGAGAACAGGTGTGGCAGTAATCAGGCCTGGGTGTGGCTAGAGAAATTGATCTCAGCTGTTCAAAGATGTGATAAACCAGTTAATTTATGTTTTAAAGGGGGGGGGCAATCACTTTTTCACACAGGGCCATGTAGGTTTGGATTTTTTTTTACCTTTAATAATAAACACCTTCATTTAAAAACTGCATTTTGTCTTTACTTGTTATCTTTGTCTAATATTTAAATTTGTTTGATCTGAAACATTTAAGTGTGATATTGTGGAGTGTGTGAAATCACAGACTGAACTTTTCTCCAGAGACTCTCCTCTTAAGTTTCATGGCTTACATCACACACAACAGGACATTTGCATCACACTGCATTCAACCCCCTACATTTTTGACTCCTTCCCGCTCTCTCACAGGACATTTGCATCACACTGCATTCAACCCCCTACATCCTTGACTCCTATGCTTATTCACTGTCTCTTGTTTGAGATGCTAGAAATCTGACTCTCCCAAGGTGCTACAAATACCCCCCCAGCATCTTAGATAGGACAATAGAATAACAGTCCACATGCTCTGATAGAATAATTATAGTAGGGGACTTTAATATACATGTGGATGTAGATAGTGACTGCCTTAATGTGGCTTTTAATTCAATATTAGACTCGATTGGGTTTTCTCAGAAAGTAGGAAATTCTACTCATTACCTCCACCATACATTGGACCTTGTTCTGACATATGGCATAGAAATAGAAAATCTGGTAGTGTCTCCTCATAACCCTGTACTGTCAGACCATTGTCTGTTAACCTTTGATTTTACTATTTCTGACTATTTGGCTCCTAAAGAAAAATATTATCACAGTAGATGCCTCTCAGATGATGCTGTTTCCAAATTTATGCAGATTGTTTCCTCTATGCCATGTGTCAACACAACGGAAATAAGCTATAGACAGCTTGCTCCTTCTGTAATTGATAACATGGTGGATAGTGTTTCAGCTTCTCTACATCAGGCTCTAGACTTGGTGGCCCCCTTAAAAAAGAAAAAGTCTAATCAGAGATTTTTAACTCCTTGGTTCAACACAGAAACTCGTAGCTTAAAACAGAAGACTCGTCAATTAGAAAGAAAATGGCGCTCTACTAATTTAGATGAAATCTATTTAGCTTGGAGAAATCATCTTTTAATTTATAAAAAATCTCTTAGAAAAGCTAGAACGAGTTATTACTCTGCATTAATAGAAGAGAACAAGAATAATCCCAGGTTTCTTTTCAGTACTGTAGCCAGGTTGACAAAGAGTCAGGACTCTGTCAATCCTAGCATCCCCTTAGAGCTTACTAGTCAGGACTTTATGAACTTTTTCAATAATAAAATTTCATCCATCAGAGATAAAATCAATCAGATTCTTCCCACAGTTAACTTAAATACTGTAACTACTACAACTCCTTCTATTGATGTCTGTCTTGATGAGTTTACTCCAATCGACCTTTGTGAGTTAGACAAAATAGTTTCCTCATCCAAACCTTCAACTTGTCTTTTAGACCCTATTCCTACCAGGTTATTTAAAGAAGTCTTCCCACTTATTGGTAGCTTTATTCTTCATATAATCAATTCTTCATTAACTTTAGGCCATGTACCGCAGGCTTTTAAAACGGCTGTAATTAAACCCTTACTCAAAAAGCCAACGCTAGATCCAGGAGCTTTAGCTAACTATAGACCAATCTCTAATCTCCCTTTCATTTCAAAAATCTTAGAAAGAGTTGTTGCTATGCAATTATTTGACCACCTGCAGGGAAATGGTTTATTTGAGGAGTTTCAATCTGGGTTTAGAATCCATCATAGCACTGAAACAGCCTTAGCGAAGGTCACTAACGACCTCCTCATTGCATCTGATAATGGACTAGTTTCTGTACTTGTCCTTTTAGATCTTAGTGCAGCTTTTGATACTATTGATCATAATATTCTACTTGATAGATTAGAACACTATGTTGGACTTAATGGAACTTCGTTGCAGTGGTTTAGATCTTATTTATCTGATAGGTTCCAGTTTGTTCATGTAAATGATGAGTTTTCTCTCAGCTCAAAGCTTAGTCATGGAGTTCCACAGGGATCTGTGCTTGGCCCTACTCTTTTTAGTTTATATATGCTTCCGTTAGGCAACATTATTAGAAAGCACTGTATACATTTTCACTGTTATGCAGATGACACACAATTATACCTGTCAATGAAGCCAGATGATACTAATCAATTAGCCAAGTTAGAAGCCTGTCTTAAGGAAATCAAAGTTTGGATGACTTGTAATTTCCTGCTATTAAATTCAGATAAGACTGAAGTCATTCTTGTTGGTCCAAAAAACCTTAGAAATTCCTTTCCAAATCAAACTTTCAGTTTGGATGCAGTTACTCTTTCTCTTAATAGCTCTGTGAGGAACCTTGGAGTTATTTTTGATCAGGATTTGTCCTTCAATTCACATATTAAATTTGTTTCTAAGACTGCCTTCTATCATTTGCGTAATATTGCCAAGATTAGGAGCATCTTGTCTCAGAGTGATGCTGAGAAGCTGATCCACGCTTTTGTTAGCTCGAGATTAGATTATTGTAATTCTTTATCAGGTTGTCCTAAAACATCTTTAAAAAGTCTTCAGCTGATCCAAAATGCTGCAGCAAGAGTTTTAACAGGTACTAGAAAGAGAGATCATATCTCTCCGGTTCTGGCCTCCCTTCATTGGCTTCCCATAGAGTTTAGAATTAAGTTTAAAATCCTTCTTCTTACTTACAAAGCTCTAAACAATCAGGCTCCTTTTTATTTAAAAGATCTGATACTACCGTATCATCCTAACAGAGCACTACGCTCCCAAAATGCAGGTTTACTTGTAATACCTAGAATCTCCAAAAGTACAATGGGAGGCAGAGCCTTCAGTTATCAAGCTCCTCTCCTGTGGAATCAGCTGCCAATCTGGATTCGGGAGTCAGACTCGATCTCTGTTTTTAAGAATAGGGCTAAAACCTACCTTTTTGATATAGCCTACAATTAGGGAGGGATCATGTGTTTTCTGAACCCTCCCTTAGTTATGCTGCTAATAGGTTTAGTCAGCCGGGGGACCTCCAGTAATGCACTGGGCCTCACTCCTTTCCTCACTCTCTATGAAATATTTTTTTTTTGCTGGTCATTAACATTTGTTTGTTCTCTCCCATAGATTGAGTCCCCATCGTGCTGTTTGCTCTCTACATGTCTGTTCTTTTCTTCTTCTCTATCCCCTCACCCCCCAGCCAGTCGCAGCAGATGACTGCCCCTCCCTGAGCCTGGTTCTGCTGGAGGTTTCTTCCTGTTAAAAGGGAGTTTTTCCTCTCCACCGTCGCCAAGTGCTTGCTCACAGGGGATCGCCTGATTGCTGGGGTCTTTCTGCAACTGTGGGGGTCCTCCCTACAGTTGATAGTGCTATGAGATGACTGTTGTTGTGAAATGGCGCTATATAAATAAAGTTGAATTGAATTGAATTGAATTGAATGCTGTGATAGAACAACAGAACATCAGTCCACATGCTGTTTGGGCTTCTGTCTCCTCCCGTATCTGCTGTAACTGGGTTTTATCGCCTCCGCGGCGCTGTTGTGCCGGTGAGAGGTTGCTGGGAGGGGGGCCCACTTCGGTCTGTCCGTGTGGCTGCTCTGGCGAATCATTTCCCTGGGGAGCTCTCTGTGGGGGTCTTCCACGCCGAGGGGCCCTAGCCAACAGCACTTGCTCGTCCGCCACAACGAAAGCGGGTTTGAGTCTGTCTATGCCAATTTTTTCCCTCCTACCCCCCAAGTCTAGCAAAAAATGCTTATCACCTGTTTCCAACACTCTGAACGGTCCATCATAGGGTGGGCGCAATGGAGGGCAGTGGGCATCGTGTCTGACAAACACGAACTCCGCGCTCTTCAAAGTTTTAGGCACAAAAACAAGCGGAAAACTGTGGTGGGCAGGGCCCGGCAGCGTGCCTATATTTGCGCTACGCTGCAAAAGCTGAGATGACGAGCTGCCCGGAGCGGGGTTATCTGGTAGAAATTCCCTGGGCAGCCGTAGTGGCTGCGTAAACACGAGCTCTGCCGGGGAAGCTTCCAGATCCTCTTTCGGCGCAGAGCGCAACCCCAATAAAACCCACGGCAGCCTGTCTACCCAATTTGCATCCGTCAATGAGGCCCTGAGTGCTGCTTTCAGTGATCTGTGAAAACGCTCGCATAACCCATTGGCCTGTGGGTTGTACGCGGTTGTGCGGTGAATTGTAACACCCAGGCTGCGGGCCATCGCAGACCAGAGTTCGGAAACAAATTGAGGACTCCAAAATGCGCCACCCATGCTGTTAAAAAAGCGCACGTTACGTCTGCGGACGTGGTTGCCGCCAGCGGAACCGCTTCTGGCCAGCGCGTGGTGCGGTCCACCATTGTCAGGAGGTGCGTGCACCCCTGTGATGGCGGGAGGGGGCCCACGAGGTCCACGTGAACATGGTCGAACCTCTTAGCCGGAATACGAAACTGCTCCAAGGGAGCCTTCGTGTGTCTGTGTACCTTGGCTCGTTGGCACGCCACGCAGGCTGCAGCCCACTCTTTCACTTGTTTGCGTAGGCTCGGCCACACAAACTTCTCTCCCACCATTTTGACCGACGCGCGCACTCCTGGGTGCGCCAGAGTGTGAACCGACTCAAACACGCGGCGGCGCCACGCGGCCGGGACCACAGGACGCAGGCGACCCGTGGAGACATTGCAGATTAGGGGAGGCATGCCGTCTTGCAGTACCCTGCTCTCCAGCCTTAGCCCTGTTGGTCCAGACTGGAGCGCGCGCACGTCTGCATCGCTAATCTGCTCCGCGGCCATGGCTGCATAATCTATCCCCATGCAGACCGGGGCCACCACGGCGCGCGAGAGGCAGTCCGCCACTACATTCAGTTTACCCGACACATGCTGAATATCGGTAGTAAACTCTGAGATCACAGCCAGCTGTCTCTGCTGCCGGCCCAACCACAGTTCTGAAACCTTGGCCATCGCAAATGTTAGCGGCTTGTGGTCCACGAACGCGGTGAAACTGCGCCCTTCCAGCCAGAACTGGAAGTGGCGAATGGCCAAGTGGAGAGCTAGCAACTCTCTGTCGAACGCGCTGTATTTATGTTCACTGTCGCACAAAGTTCTGCTGAAAAAGGTGAGCGGCTGCCAAGCCCCGGCGACGCGCTGCTCCACGACAGCCCCTATGGCCACGTCTGAAGCGTCGGTGGTGAGCGCTATGCGGGCCGTCGGGTCTGGATGTGCCAGCAGTGCGGCGTTTGCCAGGGCTGCTTTAACTTCCGAGAACACCCGCTCTCGCTCCGGGGTCCATTCGACCCTATCCGCGGGTTTCTGTTTTTTGAGCGCGGCGTACAATGGTTGCATGAGCTGCGCCGCACGGGGAAGGAAATGGTTATAAAAGTTCACCATTCCCAAAAATTCTTGCAGCACCCTGACCGTTTGGGGCCGGGGAAAATCCGCCACAGCGCGCACTTTGCCGGGCAGCGGGATCGCTCCTTCTGGAGAGACGCGGTGCCCCAAAAAATCAATCTCCGTTACGCCGAACTGGCATTTCGCCAGGTTGATTATTAACCCATGCTCCTCCAACCTCTGGAAAACCGTTGTGAGGTGGGTTTCGTGTTCGTCTTCGGACGCGCTGGCTACCAGGATATCGTCCAGGTAGAAGAACGCGAACGGGAGATCGCGCAGCACTGCATCCATCATGCGCTGGAACGTCTGTGCCGCTCCTTTTAACCCGAATGGCATGCGCAGGAACTCGAATGGACTGAACGGAGTTATTACCACTGTTTTGGGTATGTCCTCAGCGTGCACTGGAACTTGGTGGTAACCGCGGACCAGGTCTATTTTGGAAAAAATGCATTCCCCGGCGAGGTGAACGGAAAAATTCTGTATGTGGGGAATCGGGTAGCGGTCGTGCGCCGTGGCATTGTTCAACCTGCGGAAATCACCGCACGGTCGCCACGATCCCTCAGCCTTAGGGACCATGTGTAGCGGGGAAGCCCATGGGCTGTTCGAGTGCCTGATGATGCCCAACCTTTCCAGGTTGGCGAACTCCTCGCGCGCTATGGCCAGTTTAGCTGCATCCAAGCGCCGAGGTCTTGCAAAAACGGGCGGCCCAGTGGTGGTGATAAAGTGTTCCACCCCGTGTTTAGCGATGGCCGCGGAAAACGTCGGGACCGTGAGTGCTGGGAACTGAGTGAGCAGTGTGTGGAACTTACCGCCTGTAGTTGTGACGTTGGCTTGTGCTGTTGGCCGGGTCACTCGAGCTATACAGGGGAGAGAATCGAAGGACAGTGCATTAACCAGGCGCCTGTTAGCAACATCAACCAATAAACCATGTGCACACAGAAAATCAGCCCCCAGTATGTGGTAATTCAGTGCTGCTATGACAAAAGTCCACTGATATGTGCGGCCGTGTAGAGATAAGAGCAGAGTCCTCTCACCAAAGGTCTTAATATCCGAGCCGTTTGCTGCCAACATCCCGGGGCCGCTAGATCCTGCCAGCCGGTCAGCGTAGGTCGGCCGGATGAAGCTCTTCTGGGCTCCGGTGTCCACGAGGAAATGCCTCCCCGAGCGTGCGTCCGTTAGGTAGAGCAGCTTGTTCTCTTCACCGAGGGTCGCAGCTGCTACCGACCTCCGGCGTTGCCGTTTTCCCGAGCGCTGGAATTGGCACGGTGGTGCACATCTGCGTGCGTTCTCTCTGAAGCAGCGGTGGTAGGAACAGAGCGTGTCTCTCTGGCGCTCCTTGGTCCCCGCTGCTGCTACCGTCGATGGCTCCTTGCCTCCTGTGGTCGACTCGCTGGGCTCCGCCGCTGCCGCGTTGACTGTGGTCGCCCTGGTGGTGATGATGATCCGGTCTGCCTCCTGGGCTAGCGCACGGTAGTCTCGCGCGGCCAGCCACGGCGAATTGGCCAGAACCGCTCTCGCTACCGTCGGAAGATTCTGGAGGAAGAGGTGGGCAAACAGAAAGTGCTCGTCGTCCGTGTCCATTTACGCCAGCATCTTCTCCATCAGGTCTACGGCCGAACCCTCTCCTAGCTCGGTCCGCGTCAGGAGCCTCTCCGCTCTCTCACAGTCTGAGAGCATGTAGCGCTGGATGAGCGCAGCTTTGAGCGCCTCGTATCTGTTGCTGGCTGGGTGGCTGATCGAGCAGGCTCGCTACCTGTTGAGCTGTGAGGCCGTCGAGCGCTGCGACCACATGGTAGAATCTGGTGTCATCTGCCGTTACTCCCCGGAGGGCGAACTGGGCCTCGGTGAGGTGGATCCAAGAGCACGGGTTGTGCTGCCAGAAATCCGGTAGCTTGCCTGAAACCGCACAGGCGTGGCTGGAGGCTCCAGTCCGGGCTGTCTGTGGGATGGCTGCCGCCTCGCTGTAGCTTCCTGACCGGGCCGGCTCCGAGGATCTTGCCTCGTGTTCCATAATACGTCTTGGGTCACCAGTGTGGAGTGTGTGAAATCACAGACAGATTCATTTCAAATGATTTATTGCACACTGACATCTCACGAGCACAGAACAGACTGAACTTTTCTCCAGAGACTCTCCTCTTAAGTTTCATGGCTTACATCACACACAACAGGACATTTGCATCACACTGCATTCAACCCCCTACATCCTTGACTCCTATGCTTATTCACTGTCTCTTGTCTGAGATGCTAGAAATCTGACTCTCCCAAGGTGCTACAACATACAGAAAAAAAAATGAGAAATTAGGAAGGGGCAAACACTTTTTCACACCACTGTAAATTTCTGTTTCAGACGGCTGCCATATTAAAAATGCAACAATGTGGATCATCTGCCTCCATTTTTTCTGTGTCATCACTATCGCTGGAGTGGTGTTAACATCCGACTGTGTGCCACTTCTAGAGCCGAGTTGTATTTTCATTCCATTTTGGCTGCTTCATCTTGATTTTATTCAACCACCGGGGGGGGGGGGGGGGACATCCGTTCAGAGCCAAAAAGCCCCACTAGAGGTTAGTGCAATTAATTTACAATGCAGGTAAAGTGATTCAACATAAAACCTGACATCTTCGTGCATTTAAGCTGTAATGGTTCATGTTATCATCTTATAATATTTGATAAAGAACAAAAAAATAACTAAAGCTGAGCTGCAGTTTATAAACTGCAGAAATAAGAGTTTTTGTTTTTCCTGAATATATTGAAGGTAAATAGCACTGGCCCGTGAAACTCTCCTTTTCGCATAAATTCAAAAGAAAGTTTTCTGTGATAATGTGGAAAATATGAAAATTCACAAATATACTGCTCAAAAAAATTAAAGGAACACTTTGAAGACACATCAGATTTTAACGGGGAAAAAATAAGCTGGATATCTACACTGATATGGACTGGATAATGTGTTAAGAATGAAAAGATTCCACGTCTTTTGATGGAAATGAAAACACTCCAAAACTTAAAGTGAAGAAATTGTGGCAGGCTAGTCCAGCTTACACAGATTAAAAAGTGTTCCTTTAATTTTTTTGAGCAGTATATATTAATTGTCAACACATACCTTGTGAGTGCAAAAACTAGAGAATAAAATGATGTGGCCTTGATACCATGGGTGTACTAGAAAAAAAAACAAAAACAGCAGAACTCCAGGACTAGAGCTTCGGAAATGTGATGATGGGGATTAAAATCAAAATAAGATGTACTGTCACGAGCAGAAGGAGGCAGTGACTGCATTATAGACCAAAAATTCATTTTATTCATTTGACAGAAATGGACATTTAATGGGAATTATTCTGTGTAGAATCTGCATGTTCTCCCCATGTCTGCGTGGATTTTTACCGGGTACTCTGGTTTCCTCCCACATTAAATAGGAATTCTAAATTGTCCTAAGGTATGAATGAGAAAACCGGAGTGGTGGCGGAGTTAGCAGAGCATCCGCCCCACAACTGGGAGGTCATGGGTTCAAATCCCAGTCAGGTCATACCAAAGACCATATGAAGGAAAAAAAAAAAAGTACTTTCTGCCTTCCAGCTTGGTGCTCAGTACAATAGAATTGGGGGGGGGGGGAGTTAATGCACAGAGCTACCAGAGGACTGACCTCCCACTGTAGCTTTCACTACTTAGAGTAGCTGTGTGGCCTAAGGGTCAGTGAAACGGAGATAGGTGCCGCCCCATACACCACATGGTGTGGAAGGGATGAATTTAACTGAGTGAATGGTTGTCCGTCTCTGTATGATAGACTGTCCATCTGTCCAGGTAATAATTAAGGTGGAAAAAATCTTTAAAAAATGCCCAATATTACAATAAACTGATAATGGTATGTTTACGTTTTCATTTATTTACCATAGATAAGTTGGTATTAAACTACAAAATAACGGCTACATTTACAATAATTCACCAATAAACCCTCCCAGCACAAAATGGGTGAAAAACGGCTTTGTCAACAGTTTAAAAAAACAGGGATTTGGTTGAAAAGTGAAAGTTGAAAAGGTGTCTCTGTATGGTCTAAATTTGGTTGAAAAATGAAGATGAAAAGCCACCTTTTTAAGGTTGATTTAAAAAAAACAAAAAAAAGTCACCAACATCCTGATCCTTTTTGAGTTGTGCGTGGCAGAACACCAACACGAGCATCTCTGGGCAAGAGGCAGAGTACATCCTGGACAGATCACCAGTCCGTCACAGTACCTCCGCACATTAGCCCTTAAATCGAAAAACATTCTCCATTGAAATGAATAAGAGCCCAGTTACTGTATCTTTTGATCCCAATCAAATTTTGCCACGAGTCACACGTTTGTCAATTTAAAAAGTAATTTCCCACGTAATTCAAGTTGTCGGCTGTCGTATCCCTTATTCCTGAGGGCGCTGCTGTTGAAACGATTATGGGTGCAACTTCAAGTTTCGACTGAAGTAGTGTTAAATCAGCAAGAGTGGAGTAGCAGGGGCATTTAAAATAGCGTTTTTAAAAGTTTTTCCAATTCATTTTCATGTATAGTCAACATACGTGTTTTACACTCAAGTGGCAGCTAATTTCAGCACTTGTGGTTTTTGTATGTTTTGAATGTTTTGGTGTAGTTCTGGTACTTGCTGGTGTTTGTGGTTGTGCCATAGTCTGCATAAATGGAGGCTTCTCACCAGCAATGTGTAGATCTTGCACTGAAAACTAAAAAGGATTGTTGGTGTGATCGGTGGTACGGACACAGGACAGACGCAAGAGCACCAGGTATGTTTTCACGTGTATGAATGTCACAGAGATCTGATGTTTATGCATCGTATATCTCACCAGATGCAAGGCTGCATGAAGTAAAATAATAATCAAAAATAACAGTTTGCTTCCTAAGGCTTAACGATTTAAGAAAAACATCAAATGTTTTTTTTTTTGGGGGGGGGGGTTGCATTTGTTGCACTGCCTTGGATCGATATGGACTTGATATTAGCAGCATCTGCATGCATTAATTTTTAAATTATCACAAAATATAGATCAATAAAATTTTGAACATGTTATGTCTTAAAATGAGGGAGTTGGAGGCAAGACTTCATGCAACATAGAACTCTCCTTTATTACACTGAACTTGGGGTTTATATACAGAGGGGCTGTGCCAGCCTCACGCCACCCTAAGGGGTGGGCACTGCCACACATCCACATACACACACATCCAACATTCCCTCCCCTCTTAGAAAATGGGAAATCACACACCATTAAAACCCCCCAAATTTAAATCCCGAATCATGTACTAAGAACATGGGAAATAACATATTGCATAAGAGCAAACCTATCACATTGACACAAAACAACTAAAATGGACCATGTCTCTTTAAACACAAAATAATCCCATATTATTCACATTCACTCACATGCACACCAGCAAACAAATATATACACATGTTGGAATAAGATAAGATAAGAGATAAGATAAGATAAGCCTTTATTAGTCCCACAACGGGGAAATTCCAGGATTGCAACAGCACAGGGATAACAACACTCAGAGCAACAATCAGAAGGCAAGAAAAAAAACAAGCAAGCAAGAGCAGCTAATAAACATATGTACGTATTACTATAAAATATATATATATACACACACACACAGACACACAGTGCAGAGCATTGTAGCTGGATGGAATAAATATATGAATATATGAACACACAGTGCAGAGCATTGTAGCTAGATGGAATAAATATATAAACACCCACAGTACGGAGCATTGCAGCTAGGTGGAATAAATATGCAAGTATATAAACACACACAGTGCGGAGCAATGTAGCTAGATGGAATAATATGTAGATATATAAATATATAAACACACCCAGTGCTGAGCATTGTAGCTAGATGGAATAAATATGCAAATATATAAACACACACAGTGCAGAGCATTGTTGCTAGATGGAATGAAACAGCATAACCGTCTACTTAGTTATCCTACATGGATCAATATACACAAATATTGATGTATTTACATATCTACAGATAATAACTAAGTGACCCCAATGTCTCTAGCCAGCCACCATCTCTTACACTGCCACGGAGGCCCTGGGCAGCCCCATGGCACATGTGCCCCTAGCCGTTTTCTCCCTCCAGGGTGGAAGCTCCCCCTTCCAGGCAAAGATGTCTTTAACTGGAGGCCCAGGACAACCCCATGGCCTCTGTACACCTGGCTGCTGTCTGCCCCCTGGGTCAAAGTCCCCCTCCTTGCCAAAAATGTCTTTACCCGCCATAAGGAGCTTCTTCCCTCTCGGTTTGCCGTGCCGTTCGGTGCACTGGCTCTCCGTGCCTGATGAGCCGCTCCCGACTGCCTTACACACTGCTGCCATAGCCCGAGACCCTCCGGCCCCCAGTGGCCGCACTTCGGGGAAAAACGAAGCTTGTTCTGAGGTGTCATCCGCTGCCTCGGGCGCCTCACCGTACCGTCCAGCGTCTTCGTCCCAGGCGCATAGAGCTCCGGCACTGAGGCACTGCCCGACCTCCATGGCGCACGGCTGCTGCTGCTCACTCCCGGTGTTCCACCAACTCCAGCACTTCCTCCAGCGGCGGTGGCACCCTAGCCATTCTCAGCGTCAAACTCAGCCAAAGGTCACTGGTGCCATGGGCCAACTTATCCCTCATTAGGCCATCCTCCAACTCTCCAAACTTACACTTCCTAGCTAGGTTATGGAGCCTCGACAAAAATGACTTCAGGGACTCGCCCGTCCGCTGTTTAAGGCCGTAAAACTTGCACCGTCTCTTGGAGAGAGTGTAAGAGTCTTCGAATGCGTTATCCATTCTCTAAACTATTTCCAATTTACCTCGTCGCCAAATGTAATGTCTTAAAATGAGGGAGTCGGAGGCGAGACTTCATGCAACATAGAACTCTCCTTTATTACACTGAACTTGGGGTTTATATACAGAGGGGCTGTGCCAGCCTCACGCCACCCTAAGGGGCGGGCACTGCCACACATACATCCAACAGAACAATTGTCAGAAAATGTCTGTACGTGTTAAGTTAAATAGCAAGCATTCATGGTATGACAGCAGCATAAGCATTTTAATTTTGGGGTAAAACAAACAGCTGCAGCCGTCTGTATTTACCCCGACATTAAAACACCCAAGCACGGTGTTGTGGTTCTTTGTGGCTCTGACTAGATTCTACATCTGCTCAAAGGTAAATTTGATTATGTCCAACATCTTTTAACAAAATGCAACCGACTTTATTGCGGTGGAAGCATTGATATATCTCAGAGCTTTTATTTGTTTACAGTGTTAGCATCTTAGCAGCGGTGCTAACTAACAGAGCTACTGTGTGTGAGGCCACGTTTTAAGGTCATCTTCCCATCCCTCGATAGTCATGGGAAGTGGTACGATTATATTACTGTTTTTGAGGTGCAAAAGGCTGTGTTCCCGCATTTTTGATGCCAAAATCACTGTTTTTTTAACAAGGAAAAGTGTCCCATTTCAGTGACAACCACATGTTCCAAACTAGTACCAGAAGTTGCACCCATAATTCACGCAAGGCATCATGGGGGCTAGGAATAAGGTGGATAATAAGAGTAATGTTTAGTTTTTGCTTAAACAATTATTGGACCGACACGGTTATTTATGTGGAAAATTATCTTTTAAATTGACAAATGTGTAACTCGTGGCAAAATTTGATTTGGGTTAAAAGATAAATTTTGTGTAGGCAAGTGGGAGAGTGGGGGGGGGGGAGATGTTTCTCCTCTCCACTAGGGGGCGGTAGCATTTTGGAAGCCTCTGTCCTGGTTTTAGTAGGCAGCAGCTGAAGGAGGGGAGAAAACTATAAATACTTGACAGGAAACAGGAAGTTCTTTTGTTCTGCTCAGACAGCTCAAGCAGAAGGCCACACCCGAGGTGTTTGGAACAAGCCAGAGATTTTAAGTAAAATGTTATGAGATGTACTTGTATGTGACTGTTTTTTTAAAGAATTGATATAGTTTGCCTAGTATTTATTAAAGGGGTGAAAGTGTTTGTGCAATATTGACAGGCTTGTTGGTGTGGAGGAAGGCCAAGTGACCTTGTAGGCCGAAGGGATGAGGGCCATGGGTTTTCTTCATCACTGATGGTATTTATGGTGTATTTTAATTGGGTTATCTCATGTTTTATTGTTGCCACTGACTTGAGTTGAAGATGATGTATTTTCTTTTGTTATTCTAGAACTGTTGGGAGCTGAGATGTGCATTTGTAAGTGGGCCCTTAACAGTGCACTAAGTTAGTATCATGGGTGTATTCTACTGTTTAATAAGTATAACTGTTGTTTTTCTTGTTAATGTGGGTTTTGTGTTCTGCTCTAAACAGGAAGACAAGCCATTACAGTTGTTAATCCACTCAATTTGTGAACAGTTTTCCTTTAAGATTTGTCTATTTTAAAGAACTCATTTTTTTTGTCATTCAGGATAAAGAACCTCTTGATATATTTTGTGTTTTGTCTGGAGCTCATTTGGCCAGACACCACATTTACCATTCATTTCAGTGGAGAATTTTTCTTATTTAAGGTCCAATATGCGGCAGCATGACTTAAGCAGCCTCCCATGCAGGTACTACCAAGATAGACCCCGCTTGGCTTTCGAGATCAGACAAGACCAGGCAGAGCCTGACGTATTGCCATCAATAAAAAGACACAACACAGAAATTTGTAGAACATAATCTTATTCAAATAGTGCTTTTTAAGTGTACAGTACATTAGTACTAGCACTGGTGTCAGATTGTTCCAGATATTATGTAAAAAGAATTATGCCAAATGTTGAACTTAAAAAAAAAAAAGGCTGTTAAAAAATATACATTTTTATAAAGTGGTTGTAAAACTTATATTTGACTTTTGAGAGACAGACCCCCCACCACCAAATGGAAACAAACTATTTTGAAGATAAACTTGGGCCAAATCCCGTGGACTAAACAGCACAGTTATTTTTTTCAACAGCTTTATTTGTGATTAAATATGGTCTGGAGTAGATGGAATAAACACAGCCCAATTTTTAATGTCTGTTTGTGGGTTAAATTAAGGCTTGGACTGACGGACCTGATTTAGCCCAAAGTATGTCTAAATTACGGCTTGTGCTGAGGGGGAAGACATATATATATTTTTTTTTTCAGTTTACACATTGCATTTGTGTTGATATTGCAGTTTTTAATATTTGTTTACAGAGTCAACTATGTGGAATTAGCAGATTATTATGGGGTGTGTGTGAATCCAGAAATGAGGGTAAAATCCAGCTGTGGCTCTCCTCCTGGTTCTGACATTATTAATAAACGGACACGTAGATGGAGGATTTTATTTTAACTCATTGGTTATGTTTACATACACAGTAAAACTGATTATAATCACATTTCTGTAGTTATCAGATTATTCAAATAGTTACGTAAATGGAATTATCAGATAAAGGCCATTATCAGATTATGAGAAATAAAAACAGTTTATTGCCAAATAATTAGTTTATTCAGTACATGTAAATGCATCAATCTGATTATTAACATTATGTGATTATTCCCAGTTATCAGAATACTGGTGCCATCAGTCTGTTTTCCATGATCCACTAACAGAGGGATTTTTTTTTTTTTTAATTAAATATTTCCTGCCTACAGAGAAATAAACAGAGAAGGTAAAAATTCTTAAGATCTACAGCTAAATTACTTGTGCTGCCTCATCACACACCATTGCCCAACAGTGTAGCTAGACACATCCTCAGGGTGGGGTCGGCCTGCTGAACTCCTCCCTCCTCTGAAATCTGGTCCTGCCACATGCTTGACAGCCATTTCTTCACTGATTCATCAGCAGGGCTATGATGTAAACTCAAAGAAACAAAGTGAAATCATTTCACATGTCAAACATGTCTTGTAAACACAGACCCCAGAAACTGTATAAATGACTGTATGCAGCTTGATGGTGCAGTGGTTGGCACAGTGGCACCACAGTAAGAAGGTCATGGGATCAATTCCACCCCTGCCCATTTTGGGTTCGATCCCACCCCTTGACCATCAGTGATCCTTCTGTGCGGAGTTTGCATGTTCTCTCTGTGTCTACGTGGATTTACTTTGGGTACTCTAGTTTCCTCCCACAGGCCCAAAACACGCAAGTTAGGTTAATTGGAGACTCTAAAGTGGCTGTAGGTGTGAAGGGATTGGTGCTGTACCGTGGATGCCCTGAATTTCCCTCTGGGGATTAATAAAGTTTACAAAAAAAAGTCTATGATGTACCCTCAGCCTGATGCCCCAACTGCCCATATGGCCCCTCCCTGTGATTACACAACCCTATCTCACCAAAAGTAGTACAAATGGCATGCTTTCCACCCTTCAAAAAAACCCAAAACATGTCATTTATACTACAACCAAAAAAAACCCCACCCTCACATACCTGAGATAGTCGTCATCATCACAGCAGTCTGTCATGGGCGACAATGACTGTTTCATTTAGGTCTGATCAGATTCCTCCACGCAGCTCTGTCCTTCACCTTCCGCTGCCAAGAACTGTTGTCTATATCCAACTTCTAAAAGTTTCTTTTTACAGTGTCTTTAAATCTGAGCCTTGGTCTACCCTGATTGCGTTTGCCCTTGCATAACTTGAGCAGAGTAACTGCCGAGGGAGACGCTGGTGATCCATCCTCTCAACATGTCCGAGCCATCTGAGGTTCATCTGTATTAGCATGTCCTCCATTGATGGTAGACCAGCTCGTTTCAGCACTTTTACGTTGGTTATCTTGTCTTTCCATGAGATGTTCATTATGGCTCAAAGGTGTCTCCTCATGTATGCGTGGAGTTTCTTTACCTGCATCCTGTGGACAGTCCAAGTTTCAGCACCGTACAATAGAGTAGCCAGTACTGTCGCTCTGTACACTTTGCATTTCACACAGACACATGTCGATTGTTCCACAGTCTCTCTCTCTCAAGATTCCAAACACAGCACTCGCTCTTCCTGTTCTGAGAGATAGTTCATCCTCCAGCCTAGCATTCTCTGAAACGGTACTCGCGAGATACTTGAGTCTTACACTTGACTAGTGGCTCTGTACCAATGCTGATCTCTTCTGGTAGTGATGTTGATAACTGGAACTTTGGTGGTTGATAAAGGCACTCTGTCTTCTTGATGTTGATTTTGAGGCTGAATTGGCTAGCTGCTCTTGCAAATTTCTCCACTAAAGATTGCGTATCTTCTGCACTGTGTGCAACTAGAGCACTGTCACTGGCAAAGAGCATTTCTCTTACTACCTTTATCGACATCTTACTCTTGGCTTTAAACTGTGCCACATTGAACAAGTCTGCTTCTTTCCTTATTTGAATGTTTCCTCCTTCTGAAGTGTCATTGAAGGCCACCTCAGGCATGGCTGCCAGATATAGTGAGAAGAGTGTAGGCGCCAGCACACACCCTTGTTTCACCCCGTTGCTTACTGAAAAGTTTTTAGACACCGAACCACTCATTGCCACGTTTGCTTGCATACCTGTATGGAGTGCCTCGATCAGGTTGACAAACTTCTCTGTACAGCCATATTTCTTGAGTACCTGCCAAAGTCCTTGTTGCGATACAGTATCAAAGGCTTTACTGAAGTCGATGAAGACTACATAAAGTGGCATGTTCTGTTCAATACACTTTTCTTGAACCTGTTTCAAGCAGAAAACCATGTCCATTGTGCTTCTTCCACTTCTAAAGCTGCACTGGGTTTTCGGTAGTACATTCTGCGAGATGTGTTCATTGAGTCTGTTCAGTAGTACACGTGAGAGAATCTTACTAGCAGTGATATACCTCAGTAGTTTCCACAATCCTTCCTGTCACCTTCCTTGAACAAAGGCACAATATTTGCATCCTTCCAGTCTTGAGGTACTTTCTGGGCATCCCAAATCTCTTGGATGAGCTTGTGCAGGCAGTTGGTCAGCTGAACACCACCAAATTTCCACACTTCTGCTGGAATTCCATCCCTTCCTGGAACTGTACCATCCTGTGTTGTCCTGATAGCTGCCATTAGTTTAAGATTTGGTGGTTCATCCAGACTTGATACAACTGGTCACTGCACTAGGGCTTCTTTAGCCTCTTCAGCGAGATCTCCAGGGTTGTTTAGTAGTTGGTCAAAGTGGTCTGCAAATCTGTCCAGGATCTTGTCTTTCTCCTGCAAAACCATTTCACCATCCATAACCTTTAGTTGGATCAGTCCTCTTGGTTTAGAGCCGTAGATTTCTCTCAAACCTGTGAAGAATGTTTTCATGTCCTTCATGTCTGCTGCAGTTTGTTGAACTTCCTCCACTTTTTCATCCCACCAGTTGGATGTCTTCTCTCTGGTGTACTTCTGTAGCTCACTCTGAGCCTTTGAGTATTTCAGAATCAGAATCAGAATCAGGTTTATTGCCATTGTTCATGTAGTACACAAACTAGGAATTTGTCTCGGTACAATGCTGCAACATTAAACATGATAGGATAAGAGAAATAAACTATACATGTAATAAAGTGTAGGATAAGATTAAGTGATACTGGTCAACAGTTAAAATATATATTAGCCAGCAGCAGATACTGTGGAGAACTATATAGTGCAGTCGGTAATGCAGGAAGAAAACAGTGATGATTGACATGAGTCTGGTTGAGCTGCTGTACATGGTGCACGAGAGTCACTTAGTGTTCAGCAGTCTAATGGCAGAGGGGAAGAAGCTGTTCATGTGACGGGAGGTTTTAGTCTGGATGGACCGAAGTCTTCTACCAGAGGGGAGGGGGGCAAACAGTACGTGACCAGGGTGTGAGGGATCGGCTATGATCCGGCCAGCACGCCTCCGGGTCCTAGAGATGTACAGATCCTGGAGAGAAGGGAGCTTGCAGCCGATCACCTTCTCAGCAGTGCGCACGACGCGCTGCAGCCTTAGTCTGTCCCTGGCAGTGGCTCCTGCGTACCACACGGTTATGGAGGTGGTGAGGATGGACTCGATGATGGCTGTGTAGAACTGCACTAACATCTTGGTGGGTAGCTTGAGCTTCCTCAGCTGCCGCAGGAAGAACATCCTCTGCTGGGCTTTTTTGATGAGTGAGCTGATGGTCAGCTCCCATTTGAGGTCCCTGGTGATGGTAGTGCCTAGGAAGCGGAAGGAATCAGCAGTGGTGATGGGAGAGCCTGAGAGGGTGAGGGGGGGCAGAGGAGTAGTGACTTTCCTGAAGTCTACAATCATCTCCACTGTCTTCAGAGCGTTCAGCTGCAGGTTGTTATTGCTGCACCAGGACGCCAGCTGGGCCACCTCTCTCCTGTAGGCGGACTCGTCGCCGTTGGAGATGAGCCCGATGAGGGTGGTGTCGTCCGCAAACTTGATCAACTTGACAGACTGGTGGCTGGAGGTGCAGGAGTTGGTGTAAAGGGAGAAGAGTAGGGGGGAAAGTACACAGCCCTGGGGTGATCCGGTGCTGATGCTAGTATAGTCTGAGACAGTCTTTCCCAGCCGCACATGCTGCCTCCGGTCCGTCAGGAAGTCGATGATCCACCTGCAGAGGGAGTCAGGCACGTTGAGCAGGGACAGCTTGTCCCGGAGCAGAGCGGGGCGGATGGTGTTGAATGCGGAGCTGAAGTCCACAAACAGGATCCTGGCGTAGGTTCCCGGGGAGTCCAGGTGCTGCAGGATGGAGTGGAGGGCCAGGTTGACTGCATCGTCTACAGACCTGTTGGCTCGGTAGGCAAACTGCAGCGGGTCCAGGAGAGGGGTGGTGATGGACTTGAGGTGGGACAGGACCAGGCGCTCAAAGGACTTCATGACTACAGAGGTGAGCGCTACAGGTCTGTAGTCATTAAGTCCAGTGATCCGTGGCTTCTTGGGGACAGGGATTATGGTGGAGGATTTGAGGCAGGATGGCACGTGGCATAACTTAAGGGAGGTGTTAAAAATGTCTGTGAATACAGGAGCCAGCTGTTTCGCACAGAGTCTCAGGGTGGAGGGAGACACGCCGTCTGGGCCGGGGGCCTTGCGCGGGTTCAGTCTGGAGAACTGTTTGAGCACATCCTGCTCACTGATGATAAGGGGAGGGGGGGGAGGGGGGGGGGTGCCTTAAATGAAGTAGGGAATGTGGAGGCTGTGGAGCTGGAGGGAGGGGGGGAGTTGGACACAGATGACGAGGTGTCAAAACGGGCATAGTGTTGGGACAGTCTCTGACAAAGGGCTTTGTCATCCTGACCTTTAGGAGCCTGAGGCCGATAGTTGGTGATCTGCCTCAGTCCTCTCCACACGGAAGCCGAATCATTAGCAGTGAACTGCTGCTGGAGTCTCTCTGAGTATAGAGATTTAGCCCTCTTCAGCTCTCTGTTAAACCGGTATTTAACCTCCCTGTAGCAGTCCCTGTCTCCACTTTTCAGCGCTGCTTCCTTCTCCTTCCTGATCTGTCTGAGCTTAGCTGTGAACCAGGGTTTGTCATTAGAGTAACTCACCCTGGTGCGTGATGGAAGAATGTTCTCTTCACAAAAGTGGATATATGAGTTCACAGTGTCCGTGTACTCATCCAGATCATGCGTGGCTCCTTTAAGCATGCCCCAGTCAGATATTTCCATGCACGTTTCCAGCTTCTCCTCAGCATCACTGGTCCGTATCTTCGTAGTGCTCACAACAGGTTTAGTGAGCTTCAATCTCTGTCTGTATGTGGGAATGAGGTGAACCATCACGTGATCAGATAATCCCAGCGCAGCTCGAGGGACAGCGCGATATGCGTCTTTCACTGTGGTGTAACAGTGATCCAGTGTGTTTAATCCTCTGGTGGGGCATTTAATAAACTGTTTGTAGCGGGGGAGATCGTGGCTCAGATTGCACTGATTAAAGTCGCCAGCCACAATAATCAGCGAGTCTGGAAAACTCCGCTCTGTGTGTTGAATGTGATCCGCGAGCACGCGCTGAGCTTCGCGCGTGTCCGCGTCGGGAGGGGCGTACACAGCGATCATTATGAAAGAAACAAACTCCCGCGGGGAATAGAAGGGCTTGCAATTGATAACAAGAAATTCCAAGGCAGGAGAACAGTGTTTGGAAATTACCGTTACATCAGAGCACCAGCTACAGTTGATGTAGAAGCAGACACCGCCTCCTGTGGTCTTGCCGGAAAGCTCTGTGTCACGATCAGCACGGAAGAGCTGGAAGCCGTCGAGGCGCAGCGCGCTGTCCGGTATATTTTCCCGGAGCCAGGTCTCAGTAAAGCAGAGGACAGCTGAGGAGGCGAGGTCCTTAAAACGCATCAGCAGTCTCAGTTCATCCACCTTGTTAGAGAGAGAGTTGGTATTGGACAGAAATATGCCAGGCAGCGCCGTTCGCGAGCCTCTCCTGCGAAGTCGTACGAGAGCGCCCGCTCGTCTTCCTCTCTTCCGCCGTCTCACTTTCCGAGCCAAACAATAAACCAGATCGGCGACAGGGGCTAGAAAAACTGGGAGGAGGTCCGTGGGGGTCAAAGTCCTGATATTTAAAAGTTCTTCACGGGTATAAGTGCAAGCAGACACACAATTGACAAACAAAAACAAACAAAGAGCGCAGCGAAGCACCATGTCGACCACTGTGGGCGCCATCTTGGATCGAAAAGCAGTATTTCTTCTTCTTCAACCTTGTGTTACACTGTAAATTTTCCTGCCTAGCTGTATTCCTCGCATCTTGTAGTTTCTTCAGATGTTCATCATGCTCATCAAACCAATCTTGATGTTTCCTCTCAGGGTGGCCTAAAACATCACTCGCAGTCTGATACACCATATCCTTCAGTGTTGCCCATTTCTCTTCTATGTCATTCTGAGTTGTTGCTGTCCCAGTCTTTCAAGTTTTCATCCATTTCCTGTGTAAGTTCTTCCTGCTTCTTTTGGCCTTTCAGTGCACTAGTGTTTAGCTTCCGTGGTGGCTTCGTACCCGTCCTGCAGTGCTGTTTTCATCTGCAAATCCTTAAAGTCCAAATGTCACGTAATAGGGTCCTTAAAATGTCTTGAAACTAGATATAAAAGGGAACCGATCCGTTCGGGTCTTGGTGCATATGCTTCAGTAACGCCGGAACATTCGTTAATTTAAAACTGCCGCGCTTGGCCTGACGTTACCACTCAGGGCCCCCGGAATCGCCTGGGGAAGAAGGCGGAAGTGACGAAACAGATTGTACCCTAGTTTGATGCTTGGGGTATCCCGATTGATTGTTTATATGGAGACTGGAAGATTGAAGTGAGCAACAAGAAAGAAAAAATTGGATATTTCACCCATACCGTAAAACGGGGCTATAAGGGACAGCTGGGTAATAAGGGACACTTTTCTGGGAAATGTTTTAAGTGTAATTCTGCTTTTTTTATTTTGAGCAGGACGCAGAAAAGTGTCCCTTATTACCCAGCCGTCCCTTATAGCCCCGTTTTACGGTACCCATACCCATAGATATGTGTATTTTTACATACCTGTCAAGTGTTTTCGCCGTATTTTAATACGGGGAAAATGCAATTTTAGCAAATACGGGCGTATTGCCATTTCTGTACACCCAAAAGAAAAATATACGGGAAAAAAAATTAGTGAGTGTGCTGAGGAACACGTCGTGTGTGTGACCCCCACAGCTAGGGGGCTGGCAGAGCGCTCAGCGTGAGCTATTATCACTACAGTGAGAAGTGTGGACTTAATCATTAGGCTGATGGCCTCACACTTTCTACTGTCCTGCGGCTCCGGAACAGAGAGGAATCGCCTTCCAAATCCAATGCATCACTAGCAGAAGTGATGGTTTGTCATTTTTTTGTGGCAGGGCACAATCTACCCCCACTGGTGGCAGATCACTTCTGATCTGCCACCTGATCTGATCTGCCACTTCAGAAATGCTAGAGTCAGCAAAGGCTGCTACTTGGAACTATAACAAGCAGCATCAGTGAACATTTTCTTGTTTCAAGTTCATCCAAGTGCATTAGTGTAACAAAGCTGACAAATAAAAACTCTTTAATTCCAAGTGTATATACAGTATCTAGCTGACAATTAAGAACTATATTCAGAATAATTCTTATTGTGTACTTTCAAATTAAGCAATCTACCTTGTGCTAATGTAAATGTGAAAAATATTTTTGTATTTTTTTTTATTTTATTTTTTTTTTTTGTGCTACTTGGCTTATTATTTTCACATTACCAAAAAGTTGTGGCTCAAAATTGTGTCCATAAAAGTGTACATTTGAATAAATATGTTTGAAATAGGTCATGTTGCAGTTGCTGTTTGGTTTTTTTTTTTTTTTTGGGGGGGGGGGGGGTTCAGTTTTCTTTGATCTGCCAATAAATACAGTTTTTAAGTACTCAGTACAGGTGTGAAAGCCCCCCAATAAGGGAGGCATGAGGTATGCCTTGACAGGTATGATTTTTATGTGTCCTATATCTGTAATATGGTCGCTTTGCTGCCTTCTGGAACCTCAGTGGAGGCACCGCATATTTTTAATACACAGTTTTTTTCCTTTGTTTGTGAAAGGCAATCACTATTTTTGTTCTTAGTTACCCCTCGTTACCAATGTAACAACGACCAACAATTTTATCCTTAGAAATACATCATCTATCGTATTGCTGGATGGCACTCGACAAAACATATTTTTCTTGATATGCATTAAATAATATATGTTATAGGGTTAGCCTCGACAGACCCCCTTCAGCTTCCCAATTTTGCCGGTGGTTATAATTAATTTAAATATCACAGATTTCTTTTGGCTTACCATTCAACATTCTGGAGGCGATTAATGTCCAATTCAATGACATTTTCCACTGGTTCTGCTCTCTGGTCATCGTCGGAACTGTTGTCATCAGACAAAGCATCTGATTCCATCTCGGACAGCTCAAACCTGTAAGGTTCTATGCCTCTGTCACGGTCTGAACCACTGTCATCAGTATCTGGGGTGTCGTCTTCCCTGAATTCCAAGTCCAATTCACCAGAGGACAAAACTAAACTAATTTGTTCACCATCGCTGTCACTTTCCGTCATGATTGTCCAATGTTAAGTGTGAATGTGGATACGGCAGGGCAGCCAGGGTGAAATTTGTGACGTCAAAAACATGGCCGCGGTCTGGATTGGCTGTCACACACTGACAGCCGCTAGGGGGGCCTTCGCCTGGTGTATTTTGTGCAATTATGTAAATACGGGTGGGTGATATGGTCTCCGGTATGAATATTTGGTTTAAGCTATGTGTATTTTATCAAAATTCGTTGGCATTTGGAAAAAAAAAAATACGTGACATTTGGACTTTAATCTAGATCTCAGCATAACATGATCAGTACCACAGTCCACACTTGTCATTGCTCTGGTGTCCAATACATCCCTTATGTCTCTCTGCCTTACTACAATGTAGTCTAACAAGTGCCAGCGCTTGGATCTTGGGTGCATCCATGTCTTCTTGTGTGTGTACTTGTGCTTAAATAGGGTGTTGGTTATCACAAGGTTGGACTCTGAACATAGTACAAGTAGAAGTTCTCCATTAGCATTGCACTTGCCTACTCCATGACTGCCTAGCACTCCTTTCCATTTCTCAATGTCCGAACCAACTCTAGCATTAAAATCTCAGAGCATCAGCCTGTTATCAGTTGGTACACGCCTGATAGGCTCACGTAAATCACAATAGAACTCTTCCTTCGCCTCCTCTGTGTTGGTCATTGTTGGGACATACACGCTGATGAGTGTGGCATACATCTTCCGCTGTAGTGGGAGTCTCATAGTCATTATCCTGCCGTTGATTGGCACTGGTTCCTCATCAAGCATTGCTGCTATCTCCTTTCTAATTGTAAAGCCCACTCCTGCTTCTCTCCTTTCTTGAGTTGATTTTCCACTCCAAAAGATGTATCCATGGTCTTCCAAGCTGTCATATCCAGGCAATCTTGTTTCACTAAATGCAGCTATGTCTGCATTGTACCTGTTCATTTCCAAGGTCACAAGCACGGTCTGTCTTTCTGGGCGCTGTGATGTTGATCTGCCCAACAGAGTGTGGACATTCCATTCTGCTACACACAAGGCTGTTGTTTTCCTCTTCTTTTCTCTTCCTGCTCCTAACTTACTTTTTGCTGCCTGTTGGAGTGTGAACAGATCAGCACAGACCTTGTTAACCTGGGCGACATCCAAGCCAGTATGAGTTGCTTTCTGACTGACCATTTAATGAAACTGCTTGCAAAGTATTTGAGTTCCGCTAGCTTTTGCTGGACTGGCAGCACATTCTTGGCAGATAGAGGTATTATTCAATTCAATTCAACTTTATTTATATAGCGCCATTTCACAACAGCAGTCATCTCATAGCACTTTCAACTGTAGGGGGAACCCCCACAGTTGCAGAAAGACCCCAGCAATCAGGCGATCCCCTGTGAGCAAGCGCTTGGCAACGGTGGAGAGGAAAAACTCCCTTTTAAGAGGAAGAAACCTCCGGCAGAACCGGGCTCAGGGAGGGGCAGTCATCTGCTGCAACTGGCTGGGGGGTGAGGGGATAGAGAAGATGAAAAGAACAGACATGTAGAGAGCAAACAGCATGATGGGGACTCAATCTATGGGAGAGAACAAACAGATGTTAATGACCAGCAAAAAAAAAAAATTCATTGAGAGTGAAGAAAGGAGTGAGGCCCAGTGCATTATTGGAGGTCCCCCGGCTGACTAAACCTATTAGCAGCATAAGTAAGGGAGGGTTCAGAAACACATGATCCCTCCCTAATTGTAGGCTGTATCAAAAAGGAAGGTTTTAACCCTATTCTTTAAAACAGAAATCGAGTCTGACTCCCGAATCCAGATTGGCAGCTGGTTCCACAGGAGAGGAGCTTGATAACTGAAGGCTCTGCCTCCCATTGTACTTTTGAAGATTCTAGGTATTACAAGTAATTCTGCATTTTGGGAGCGTAGTGCTCTGTCAGGATAATACGGTAGTATCAGATCTTTTAAATAAAAAGGGGCCTGATTGTTTAGAGCTTTGTAAGTAAGAAGAAGGATTTTAAACTTAATTCTAAACTCTATGGGAAGCCAATGAAGGGAGGCCAGAGCCGGAGAGATATGATCTCTCTTTCTAGTACCTGTTAAAATGCTTGCTGCAGCATTTTGGACCAGCTGAAGACCTTTTAAAAATGTTTTAGGACAACCTGATAATAAAGAATTACAATAATCTACTCTAGAGCTAACAAAAGCATGGATCAGTTTCTCAGCATCACTCTGAGACAAGATGCTCCTAATCTTGGCAATATTACACAAATGATAGAAGGCAGTCTTAGAAACAAATTTAATATGTGAATTGAAAGACAGATCTTTATCAAAAATAATTCCAAGGTCCCTCACAGAGCTATTAAGAGAAAGAGTAACCGCATCCAAACTGAAAGTTTGATTTGGAAAGGTATTTCTAAGGGTTTTTTGGACCAACAGGAATGACTTCAGTCTTATCTGAATTTAATAGCAGGAAATTACAAGTCATCCAAGCTTTGATTTCCTTAAGACGGGCTTCTAACTTGGCTAATTGGTTACTATCATCTGGCTTCATTGACCGGTATAATTGTGTGTCATCTGCATAGCAATGAAAATGTATACAGTGCTTCCTAATAATGTTGCCTAATGGAAGCATATATAAACTAAAAAGAGTAGGGCCTAGCACAGATCTCTGTGGAACTCCATGACTGAGCTTTGAGTTGAAAGAAAACTCATTACTAGTTGGAGAGCCAGGTGGATTTTATTCACACTATTGAGTACGAAAGGTTTGAGTGTGTAATTCTGTTGTAAATCGTCTATCAGTGAAAGAATGGGGCGTCTTAAGTTGCACAATCCTGGGGTTTGGTCCCTGAGGGTCTCAAAAGGGGACCCAAAAATCCATTTAAACAAACTTTCGAGTACAACAACCGTTTCAAGCCTGTTTCATTTAGATCACCCCTCACATTAAACTGATGCAACTTAAAGCGTACCTCTGGTGGTCGTGAAGACGCATTTAACTTGAAAACATTATGAAAAAGTATTTCTTATTTTGGTAAATAATTCTTGCCAGCCATATACCACCAGACATATATTCAAATAGGACCTTGGCCATGGGCAGCCAATGAAAACTGTGGGCGCAGCCATGACACATGCGGATGTGACGTCACTTCGTTGATACTCAACAGTCAATGCTCCGCCTGTATGAGAGACTAGGGTGCTGTTGTGAGTGTTTTTATTCTATTATGGCTGAATTGTCGGACTCTGAGGAAGAATTTGTCCAACATGGCTACAGGTTTGAGCCAGAAAGGTCTTCTGAGGGTTAAAGTGACGAAGTGGTCCTCACACACAACGCAATTTCGTCTGAAATTATTCGTCTGTGCCCTGTTTCCGCTCCGATCTTCTGACAAGGTGAGCTGGGTTTGGGTACACAAAAAAAGTGTTTCTTTGTTTTTTTCGCTTATTATTCAGACATCCAAAGGCTTTACATTCTGCCATGTTGCGATATCCATATCGCATTGTATGTTTTTGTTTTTACAAGAGCACTGAGTGTCTGCTGCTCTGTATATAGTTGTAGAATCATCTTCCGTGTTGCGGCAGTTACGAGATCAGATGAGACAAGCAGCTGAATTTAAGCATTTATTTATTTATTTTCTACTCGTTTCAGTTCTGCATTTAATATGAACCCTGAGTTTGAAATAAACGTTTGAATTTTGGTCCTCACACAACGCAACGCGCTGTCTGCTGCTCTTTATAGCGGCGAGGGAGGAGCCGAATTATCTGCCGTGTTGCGGCTGTTAACGACCTCAGATTAGACAAGAGGACCCGCCGAATTTAAGCATTTATTTATTTATTTTCTACTCATTTCAGTTCTGCATTTAATATGAACCCTGAGTTTGAAATAAACGTTTGAATTTTGGTCCTCACACAACGCAACGCGCTGTCTGCCGCTCTTTATAGCGGCGAGGGAGGAGCCGAATTATCTGCCGTGTTGCGGCTGTTAACGACCTCAGATAAGACAAGAGGACCCGCCGAATTTAAGCATTTATTTATTCATTTTCTACTCGTTTCAGTTCTGCATTTAATATGAACCCTGAGTTTGAAATAAACGTTTGAATTTGAATATCCCCAAAGCCGCTGCACATCCGGGTACTCGAGGCTCAGCCAATACTGATCCAGATCGCGGTAGCCACGAAATTACGTCACAGGAAGCGTCCTGGAAGTCCTTGTAGCCGCTAGTATGGCTGTACCCATGTTTTGCTGACATAGCTGAACCAGCACATCAGCAATGGATTTATATCAAATTGCTTTGAATGTGAATTTCAACTTAAACTTGAACTAGAACGTAAGACGGGCTCAGTATAATATCTTTTTTTTCACAACCACCATAGGTACGCTTTAAGACATGAAAATGTCTGGGGTTACTAATTAAGACACCTACTAATTAACGACCAATTAACGATTTATCTAAACTTTCAAGCACAACAAAAATTCTTTTTGCAAATGATAATTTACTAATCCTAGACACCATATCCACAACTTAAGACGCAATTTTTCCTGGGGTTTGTAGATAAGACGGAGGTGTTTTGACCCCAAGGGATACGAAGACCCTCAAAACTGAACTTATTCAAAAGAGGGAGTACAACAATTTTGATTGATGCTATGGATAAAACATTATTTCAAATGAACAAAAATGCAATTTAAGACACCAAAATATCTGGGGTTATTAATTAAGACAACTGCTAATTAATGACTAATTACCAATTTAATTACACTTTCAAGTACAACAAAAATTCTTTTTGTAAAAGACAGTTTAGTGACTCTAAACACAATATGCACAACTTAAGACACAATTTTTCCTGGGGTATGTGGATAAGACGCTTACTGATTAACAAGCAATTAATGATTTGTTCACGATTTTAAGTACACGTACTTTAGGAATTCGTTCAGCTTTTTATAATTTAGGGACTCCTGACATGAAATGAACCACTTGGAACAGTTATCCCTGAGGTTTGCTGGTAAGGCTAGGTAAGGTGACTTGATGAACTTAGCTGATTCGCATCCCGGGCTGCGGCAGATTCTAGAGGATGGAGGCTTCTCAGTCAGACGATCGAACAATGAATTTGCACGAATTCCAGTCGATCTCACCTTGGAGCAAACAGTCAAGGCAGATGCGGCCTCCCGAATGACGGGATATACATCATCCACAAACAACTACAGCTCAAGAGTGCGGTGGAGTGTCACCAAGAGCAGCCGAGCAGCACTTGTGAATGAAGCTCTTACTATGGTCGGAATGGGGAATACAAGCGACACTCAAACTGAGCTCAGTCCAGCCAGAATCAGGAAAGACAATGAGGATCTGCAGAAGATCATCAATCACATTGAGTCTTGCGCCAATCCTTTCACACTTGATCCAAGCTTGCCTCTCATTAACATCAGCACTGGGAAGAGTGTAACGGATGCCACGAGTATATCATTGTTGAACATTCCAGAAGACGGCAAGAATAGGCATGAAAGCTTTGTAAAAGAATGCCTCGAAAGTGCAGAGCGTTTTGAAAAACCAATTCGCAAACATCCTCTTTGCACGTTCGCAAGTGAATGCGTAACCAATCGAAAAGCAGACAAAAACGCCAAAGAGGCACAACTCAAATGTACCAGTGCACTTCTTGGCCGCATTGCCTTCACAGCAGCAACAGGTGACGTTGACCTTGAGCTTGTCTTCTCATTTCCACTGACACCGGTGCCACTTTCAATGTGTCACAGTGATGGCACGATGGCTCACACGGATAAAAGCAAATTGTTCAAAATTCTGGAGGGAACTGTCAGTGACCATGGCAGCCCATCATTTGTAGGTACTCATATCATTGACGGCAATTTCCAATTCCACTGCATGTTGCCAGATCAGCCTGCAACATACGGGGAGCTGTCACGAAACATCCTGGTTACTAGCTTGGCATATAAGTCACGGAGAATCGACATCAACTTCGATACGTATGAAAGACCATCCATCAACGACTGTGAGCGAGAGCGCAGAGAAGCTGTTGTGGGAGGGGAACTAGTTATTGAAGGACCTCAACAGAAAAGAGACTCAAGCTTCAAGAAACAACTCGAGAGGGAGTCGTTCAAACGAGAGCTACCCCTCTTTCTCACAAAGGATTGGTCGAGCAACTTCTACAGGCCTCTTCTTGATGGAAGGGAAGTGTATTTGGGAGTGATGGGAGAGTGCACTTGGTACTTCGTAGAAGATGGAGAAGTAAACGCAGAATCAGTCCCATCTCTAAACTGCAACCACTCGGAGGTCGACACCCGAGTCATCCTTCACATGATTGAGGCGGACAAGTCCACACCTGGTGACATAGTCGTAAGAGCTTCTGACACTGACATTCTAGTGTTACTCCTACACCATGTCCATCGAGTTTCCTCCACTGTGTGGATGGAGGTTGGGACAAGAGGACAAGGCAACCTGCGTTATGTAAACGTAACTAAGATTGCTGCTGCGATAGGCCAAGCTATGTGTGCTGCACTCCCCGGCCTACACGCGTTCACTGGCTGTGACTATACCTCTGCCTTTGCAAGGAAAGGAAAGAACAGGCCATATGCAATTGGGGCAAAAAGTGACAAGTTCCAGAGAGCATTTGCTTCATTGAGTCACGCTGTCCCAACAGATGAAGTCATCCAAATCTTGCAGGATTTTGCCTGCGTGTTGTATGGAGCACGGAAACTTGTCCCACTCAACAAGCACCGGTTCAACGTGGTCGAGAAAACCTACAAAAGAAAGTCAAATGCTAAGCACCCATTTGAGAAGCTTAAAAGTATTGCAGGCAGTAGCATTCCACCATGTGAAGCGGAACTAGCACCTCACATGGACAGAAGTGCATTCGTTGCAAGATTATGGGGTAGTGCTCATCACCAAGACCTGGACAAAACACCCACCAATGGATGGGAAAATGTCGACGGCGAATTTCGCATCATTTGGTTCAATGGAGAACAGATGCCCCCTGCACTCATTCCAGAGGTTCAGGTCGAAACAGAGCCAGATGACAACAGTGATGATGCCCAGGAAGATGGTGGTACGGATGATGACATGGATGAAGATCATGATCCTCTGCCAAGAGAAATGGAATCCTCTGATGAAGACAGTGATGACGATCACGAATGAGATGATCGCAGTAAAATTACGACAGAGTGACTTGACCTAGGATTCCGATTTGGTCGCTATGAAACAATAAGACATTTGCTTGCCAAATAACCACTTTCAAACAATAAACTGTGTCGTACATCACAATGTACATTCCATGCCGCATTATATTTTGGAAAAAGAATTTTTGTGTTACATGAAAGTTTAAATAAATCGATCATTAATTAATTAGTCGTTAATTAGTAGTTGTCTTAATTAATAACCCCAGATATTTTGGTGTCTTAAATTGTATTTTTGTTCATTTGAAATAATGTTTTATCCATAGCATCAATCAAAATTGTTGTACTCCCTCTTTTGTATAAGGGTCTTCATATCCCTCAGGGTCCAAAGACCCCCATCTTATCTACAGACCCCAGGAAAAATTGCATCTTAAGTTGTGGATATGGTATCTAGGGTTACTGAGTTATCTTTTGCAAAAAGAATTTTTGTTGTACTTGAAAGTTTAAATAAATTGTTAATTAGTCGTTAATTAGCGAGTGTCTTAATTAGTAACCCCAGACATTGTCATGTCTTAAACTGCATTTTTGTTCATTTGAAATAATGTTTTATCCATAGCATCAATCAAAATTGTTGTACTCCCTCTTTTGAATAAGTTCAGTTTTGAGGGTCTTCGTATCCCTTGGGGTCAAAACACCTCCGTCTTATCTACAAACCCCAGGAAAAATTGCGTCTTAAGTTGTGGATATGGTGTCTAGGATCAGTAAATTATCATTTGCAAAAAGAATTTTTATTGTACTTGAAAGTTTAGATAAATCGTTAATTGGTCGTTAATTAGTAGGTGTCTTAATTAGTAACCCCAGACATTTTCATGTCTTAAGTTGCATCAGTTTAATGTGAGGGGTGATCTAAATGAAACAGGTTTGAAACGGTTGTTGTGCTCGAAAGTTTGTTTAAATGGATTTTTGGGTCCCCTTTTTAGACCCTCAGGGACCAAACCCCAGGATTGTGCAACTTAAGACGCCCCATTCTTTCATTGATAGGCGATTTACAACAGAATTACACACTCAAACCTTTCGTACTCAATAGTGTGAATAAAATTCACCTGGCTCTCCAACTAAATAGCAGAGACTTGGGAGTTAGAGACCTAATATTTAATAAACCGCATTTAATTTTTAAATTATGAGGAGGAAGAGAGGCCAAATCATTCAGTTTGGAGGCTTCATGTTTAATTTGAGTTTTACCAACTTTTTGTTTAATCACTTTGGTATGCTTATACATTATATTTTTATTTACTTTGGAGGGAGCAGACAATGATTCTCTGATGAGGAAGACAGGTGCTAAGTTGAGGGGTGGCGGATGAAGAGGAGCTGCAGAGAGGCGTGTAAGACTGCGACTCTGCTTCCTGGTCCCAACTCTGAGTTGTCAAGGTTTTGGAAATTTGGATAAAAAAGATGCCAGATTGTTAGATAAATGAGACGCACCATCCAAAGTGGGATGGATGCTGTCTCGTCTCATAAGACCAGGTTTTCCCCAAAATGAGTTTCAATTGTCCATGTAGCCCATGTTGTTTGCAGGACACCACACAGACAGCCAGCGGTTGAAGGATGACAAGCGGCTAAACATGTAATCACTGGTCAGATTGGGGAGGGGCCCAGAGAATACTACAGAGGCAGACATTGTTTTGGCAAAGTCACACACCGATCCTACATTAAGTTTCGTGACTTCCGACTGCCGGAGACGGATGTCATTAATGCCAGCGTGAATAACAATTGTGGAGCATTTACAGTTACTTTTAGCCAGCATTTTCAAATTTGACTCGATGTCGCCTGCTCTGGCCCCAGGAATGCATTTGACTATGGTTGCTGGAGTCTCTAGGTTCACGTTTCTGACTACAGAGTCGCCAATGATCAGAGTTTTTTCCTCAGCGGATGTGTCGCTGAGCAGGGAAAAACAATTAGAAACGTGAACAGGTTGGTAGTTAACCGGGGCTTTGCGGCTAGGCTTCCTTCTCACCGTCACCCACCCAGTCTCCTCGCTGCTGAGGAGGACCAGAGGACCGCTAACGGGTCGCCCTATGCTAGGGAGCTCCGCTGCAGCTAAGGGATGTCCGTCAAGATTAATGGCGCAGACGGTGTTTCAATGCAGCGGAGCTGGGATTCCAAATCAGACAACCTCGCCTCGAGCGCCTCAAAAAGACAACATTTATTACATTTACCGTTATCACTAAAAGAGGCAGAGGTGTAGCTAAACATCTGACAGAGAGAGCACACCAGAGGGGGAGAGGAAGGAGAGCTAGTAGCCATAGCTAGTGGCTAACCCGAAGCTAACAAAAACACCGAAGAAAGGTGAACAGAACAAACAGATTACAAACAGACTAAAGAGGGTGATTAGATGACACTGAGTGCGCACACAGGTGCAAGAGGCTTGATAAACAGAAATGAGAACTAACGGTAGATGGAAAAAAAGTGGTTAAAATACAATTAAAAGCAAAATCCTCAGGAGAGTGAGGAAAGCAAACCACACGGACAGACAGCAATACAGGAAGTGACGATACATTACCACAAGTGACGTGTCCTCCCAGGAAACACGGGCAGCATGGTGGTGCAGTGGTTAGCACTGTTGCCTTACAGCTAGAAGGTTCCTGGTTCGAATCCCCAGGTTGGCAGGGGTTGGAGCCTTTCTGTGTGGAGTTTGCATGTTCTCCCTGTGCTGCGTGGGTTTACTCCGGGGGCTCCGGTTTCCTCCCACAATCCAAAGACATGCATGTTAGGTTAATTGGTTGTTCTAAATAGTCCCTAGATATCTGTTTCCTATAGGCCCTTAGAATAGAGGGTTAGTATTAGTGAAAGCGCTTTGAGTGGTCTTTGTGACTAGAAAAGCGCTATATAAGTGCAGGTTAGTTAGTTAGTTAGAGTAATCCTATAAATGGCAAGAACAAGCCAAGACAAGTTGACTCCAGTATCTGTTGCAGTGACTGACCAGATGATAGGTTTGTTTATCTCTGCTCTTTGTGTAGTGCATGTCACGATGCAGCGACTGGTACAGTCCACCACAGACCTTGCGACAGATGTGATCTGCCAGGATGTCCATTCTCACCCCGTGTAACTGGGAGTGGTCCACCACAGACCTGTGGCAGATATTGTTTTTAGTTTTGCCAGGATGCCCTGTTTCACCCTCCACATCCTTGGAAGGGCATGGATGCTGGTTGAGTTGCCGACGGCCCCAACCCATGAGACGGGTAGTACCGGTTTTCATGGTTATCCGGTAGCAAGCAAGCCAATGCCTAACCTGACAGAAACCTGTCAGGTTTCTCATTTGCCTGTTTTTCAACCTTTTTCAAGCCACGGCACCCTTCTTACGTTGAAAAAAATCCTGCTGCACCCCACCAACCCAAAATATAATAATAAAAAAAAAATGACACATTGTAGCCTATTACACCATAATAGGCTAAAAATTGAGTGGTTTGGTTCTGTTTTTTTGTGCATTTTTCTGTTGTTTTTTTTTTACAGCTGTTTTCAAATAAAGACCATATGCTGTACCAGCTCGCCGACATTACTGGGCTCTCCTCACTCATTTGGCTTCAGTCCAAAATGCTCCCACACCGGAGCTTTGGAATTCAGTTTTCTATTTATTCTTCCAAACTTCGGGAATTGTGCAGCTGTCAGGAAACTCAGCCAAGAGTGGTCCTGCTGAGCTCACGTTGTAATTTGTTTATACTCGGTGTGAAATGTGGTGCGATTATATTCAAATTAGCATTACCAGGAGAGTTAAATTAGTATGAAAATGAGACTTACTGGGGGCGGACGGATGGATGGGCCAATGGAACTCCGTGACTATCACCTGGTTACACCCCATTCATGCTCTTAATGGATCCCTAATGCAGAGGAGGCTCGCTGCTGCAGGGACTTTCCATCAACAGACGCCTAGGTGGACACATAGCATGATCTCCTGCTGCTGTGGAGCCAACAGCAGCCTCTCCTGGTTCGGCATTGGGCAGCCCCCCTGTTCAGTTCCACTCTGTGCTCATTCGTGTATACCAGTTTACCCTGCTTTAACTTTTATTCTGTGATACTCTGCTCCTCTTTTCCATGACAACCCCCTTTGAAAAAGAAACGTTTCCCGCTTTGTGTGGTGCTGGACACAAAACATGACACACACAGACACACACACACCTGCCCATCTGCACACATGTTCGCACGCACGCACGCACACACACACACACACGCAGACAGTGTCTCTTCCTGTAAACATGAAGGTGTCCATTGCCAATATAAAAAGGCAGTAATTATTCAATATTCAAAGGCTTTATTATCATGTGCACAGTTAAGAAATGCTACATTTCCTGTGCAATGGAATTCTTACTTGGCTCTCCAAATGAATGCCAAGGTAATAGGTACAGAAACAACAGTTCTAATAAGGTAATGACACACTAACACAGTAACTCAATCCTAATACTAATGGATGCTAATAACACACACCGACACACAGCTAAGCAGTTAGGACTCCTTAAGCACACCTTGATACTAAATACTAAAACTAATGAGTACTAATAACACACTAGGCAGTTTGGACAGTTAAAGCAGTCAGAGCAATGAAATTGAAAATTCAATGGATGACTAAAGTGATAGTGGTATATTGATACCAGAGATGATATGAACCTGAGATGGCATAGACCCATGTACAGTGTGCAAATGAGCATTGTGCAACCTGATGTGAATCTGAGATGGCATAGACCTATGTACAGTGTGAAAATGAGCATTGTGCAACAAGCAGTGTATAATTACAAGTTACAAATTAGCACCCAGTGCCAATTTCTCTGTAAGGATGGTACCAGCAGACTGTGAATGATAAATAGAAGCAGAGATGATATGGACATCAGACGGGTGAAACTATATCTACTGTACAGGTGAGCAATGTGCAAATTTAGCAGCTGGTGTGTGAGTTCCTATATGCAAAGCTATGTTACGGAGTTTTGGGAGTTGTTATCTATTCAGGAGTCTGATGGCAGTGGGGAAGAAGGAGTTCTTCAGTCTGGTTGTCCTGCATTTCACACTTCTGTACCTCCAGCCTGAGGGTAGAAGTGTAAACAGTCTGTGCTGGGGATGGGTGGGGTCCCGGAGGATGGCGTCAGCTCTCCTTTGGACTCTGCGGTGATAGATGCTCTGCAGAGAGGGGAGTGGAGTCCTGATAATCTTCTCCGCTGTCTTCACCACCCTCTGCAGGCATTTGTGGTCCAGGGCAGAGGTGTTGCCATACCACACAGTGACGCAGTTGGTCAGGATGCTCTCGGTGATGCAGCTGTAGAAATTGTTGAGGATCCTGGAGGACATGCCAAACTTCTTCAGCCTCCTCAGAAACTACAGTCGCTGTTGAGCTCTCTTAACCAGCTCTGTGGTGTTGTGTGTCCACTTAAGGTCCTCACTGATGTGGATGCCCAGGTATTTAAAGCTGCTCACCCTCTCCACCACAAGTTTCCGGAAGAACAGCGACCAATGGGGTCTCCTCCTCCCTTTCCACATGTCCACTATCATCTCCTTTGTCTTGTCCGTGTTGAGGGTAAGGTTGTTGTCCTCACACCATGACACCAGGTTGGCCACCTCCCTCCTATAGGATGTTTCATCATCACCAGTGATGCGCCCCATCACTGCCGTGTCATCCGCGAACTTTAGGATGATATTGTCCTTGTGGGAGGCAACACAGTCATGGGTGAAAAGGTTGTAAAGGATGGGGCTGAGAACACAACCCTGTGGCACACCTGTGTTTGTGATGATGCTGGCTGAGGTCCTGTTACCCATCCTGAGAGACTGGGGCCTGCCAGTCAGAAAGTCCAGTAGCCAGTCACAGAGTATGGGGTGCAGGCCAAGTGAAGACAGTTTGTTGGTGAGTTTGTGGGGGATGACCATGTTGAAGGCGGAGCTGTAGTTGACAAAGATTCCTAATGTAAGAGTCTTTATCTTCCAGGTGGGACAGAAAATAATGGAGTGCTGCAGCGATTGCATCTGAGGTGGACCTGTTGGGCCGGTAGGCATACTGCAGGGGATCCAGGGTGCCCGGTATGCTGTCCTGAATAAGGGGTAGCACCACTCTGTCGAAGCACTCCATGATGATTGGAGTGAGTGCTACCGGTCTGTAGTCATTCAGACAGGTCGGCGAGCTCCTTTTGGAGAGGGGGATGATGATTGTTGTTTTGAAGGAGGAGGGGATTATGTTCTGGTTGAGGGAGAGGTTGAAGATTGATGTGAGAACATCAGTCAGCTCGGCAGTGCATGCTCTGAGGGCCTGCCCAGGTACATATGTTGTCTGGTCCTGCTGCCTTGCGGGTGTTGATATTCCTCAGTGCTTTGCTTACCTGGCCTGGTGAGACTTTTAGTGGAGGAGGTTGGGGGGGGGGCGGGTGCGTGAGTGTGTCTCTCTTCTCTGTGCTGTGGCTGGTGGTTTTGAAGCTTGTGTAAAAGATGTTGAGATTGTCTGGCAGGCTGTCTGTGGAGCTAGTGGTGCTGCTGTTGGTCCTCTTGTAGTCTGTGATGTGTTGCAGGCCTTGCCACATGCACCTCGGGTCAGGAGTGGAGTAGAGGCTGTCCAGCTTTTCTCTGTACTGCCTCTTGGGTGTTGTCATAGCCTTTCTCAGTCCATACTTTGCAGCTTTGTACTCAACCTCACAGCCTGATTTAAATGCACGAGAGCGAGCATGCACCATCTGACATACCTGACTGTTGATCCAGGGCTTCTGGTTGGGGAACTTCCTGATCTGTATGGTGGGTACAATGGTCTCAACCCACGTGCTGATGTACCCAGTCATGTATTCAGCATAATCCTGTATGTTTACAGAAGAGTCATCTCAAGTGGCTACAGCTTTAAACACATCCCATTCTGTACAGGCAAAACAGTCTTGTAGGGTGCTCTCAGTCTCTGGAGTCCAGTGCTTAATTTGCTTAATTACAGGGTTTGTTTGTTTCAGCTTGTCTGTAAGCTGGGTACATAAACAGTGAGATGTGATCTGACTGTCCGAAGTGGGGACGGGGTGCTGCTCTGTAGGCGCCACATATATTGGAATAAACATGATCCAATGTGCTTTTATCGCGGGTGGGAATGTCCACATGCTGGTAATATTTGGGGAGTACAGTCCGTACTTCCAAGGTTCCAAGGTTCCAAGGTTGTCATAGCCAGGAGCGGCACTGGGGTTAAGTTCCCAGTGCTCATAAAATGCTCCTTATGGTGTGCGTCTCGAAAAGCCTCTGACAACTAAGTCCAACTCCTAGCCTGCCCGTGTGGTTTAGTCTCTAAGCCTGGCGGAACTGCTTTTACTAATAGGAGAAGGGGCGAGAGCGGATCTCTGGTGCCTTAAAACCAGATGCTTCGGGTAGATGGTGGCTCGTCAACCTGGGAAGGTAGCCCATCTAGGGGAAGGTAAACCCTGATTTCAAACCTCTGCTGCCTTGCGGCATACCCGGTCACGGGAAAGGCTTCGGGAGTCAACCCTGAGGAAAAATCCGGAGTCGGAGCCCCTAAGGCAGTTCTATGTTGTGCTCAACATCGTTCTGGCAGCTCCTGCAACGGCGCTGGTGCCAAACTAGCAGCCCTGCTGTTCCTTTGGATTCATCAGTGACGTGGAGAGGGGGGACATGCTGCATGGGCAACATCTTGTCCTCCATATCTTCCTGCCCAGGCTTGAATCCTACCAACGCCCAACGCTGGAAGGTAGAACACCGGATCACTGGAGAGGACACTCCAGCTTCGCCTTTGGCGTAGACAAAACACGGGGAATGACAGTTACCGGTTATAAGCCACTGCTCAATTGGCGTAGAGCGTGGCGCCAGGGGTTGTTCCCGACGGTGGGAGGGATCATCAGATCTCACTGGACAGCTACCGCCCGCCTCAAGCTGGGCAGCCCCCAGCCAATAAGGTGTTGTCCCGCCACAGCTTGCTTTCCTCATTGGGTGCATGGGGATAAGGAGAAATCCAAACAGCAGGCTGAGAACCTTCGCGCCAGGCAAGACAATAAAACAAAAGAGACCAACTCTAAAACTGGGAACTTGGAACGTCCGCACTATGATGACGGGACTCGCTGCTAACCTCAAGGACATCAACGACACCAGGAAGACTGCCATCATCAATAATGAGCTGAAGAGACTGGGAGTGGATATCGCCACTCTCCAGGAAACACGGTTAGCTGATGCAGGCACACTGAGAGAGAAGAACTACACGTTCTACTGGCAGGGAAAGGGCAGTGACGAACACAGGGAACACGGAGTGGGCTTCGCAGTGAAGAACACTTTGCTGAAGATGGTGGAACCGAGCAGCACTGGCTCTGCACGACTCCTCACCCTCCGCCTGAACACCACTGAAGGCCCAGTCACCCTCGTCAGTGTGTATGCCCCAACACAGACAGCCACACCAGAGGCAAAAGACGAGTTCTACGAGAATCTCGCAACAACTGTCAGGATCATCCCCAACTCTGAACAACTCATTCTCCTTGGAGACTTCAATGCCAGAGTGGGTGCTGACCACGACTCCTGGCCCTCCTGTCTTGGACCTTTTGGCGTGGGCAGAATGAACGACAACGGACAGCGGCTGCTCGAGTTCTGCACATATCACGATCTGTGCATCACAAACTCGTTCTTCAAGACCAAGCCCCAACACAAGGTTTCCTGGCAACATCCGCGCTCAAAGCACTGGCACCAGCTAGACTTGATCCTGACCAGGCGCACCTCACTGAAGAACGTGCTAATCACCCGTTCGTTCCAGAGTGCAGATTGCGACACAGACCATTCATTGGTGTGTTGCAAGGTCAAGCTGCAGCTGAAGAAATTCCATCGTGCTAGACAACCTGGAAAGGCACGGATTGACACCAGCAAGATGGCCCAACCAGAACTTGTTGAGCAGTTTGCCTCCACCTTTGAGAAGGAACTTGGTGTACCACAAGGAGGAGAATCTGCAAAGCAGAAGTGGGAAGAGCTGCGAAACACCATCTACCGCACAGCCTTGGCTACCTTTGGGAGGAAGACCTCGAAGTCACAGGACTGGTTTGATGCCAAGTTGACCGAGATGACCCCCGTCATTGAAGCCAAGCACTCAGCACTTGCTGAGTACAAGAAGTACCCAAACGAGAAGAATCTCCAGATTCTCAGGGCTGCGAGAAGCAAAGTTCAGCAGACTGCTCGGCGCTGTGCCAACGAGTACTGGACTCAGCTCAGCCAAGACATTCAAACCGCTGCCATAACAGGAAACATCCCTGGTATGTACGATGGCATCAAGAAAGCACTTGGTCCGGCTCAGAGCAAGACGGCCCCCCTCAAATCTTCCACTGGGGAGATGATCATAGAGAAGAACAAGCAGATGGAGAGATGGGTGGAACACTACTCCGACCTCTACTCTAGACAAAACACCGTGACACCGTCAGCCCTTGATGCCATCGACTGCCTGCCATCCATGGACGAACTTGACGCTGAGCCAACCATCGACGAACTCAGTAAGGCCATTGATAGCTTGGCCGCTGGCAAGGCACCCGGCAACGACGGCATACCCCCTGACCTGATCAAGCACTGCAAGACCGCTCTACTGCTGCCATTGCATGACGTCCTCTGCCAGTGCTGGAAGGAAGGTGCCGTACCACAGGACATGAGGGACGCCAAGATCATCACCCTCTACAAAAACAAAGGGGAGAGAAGCGACTGCAACAACTACAGGGGCATTTCCCTCCTCAGCGTTGTTGGCAAAGTCTACGCACGAGTTGTTCTCGTTCGTCTACAGAAGCTTGCCGAACGTGTCTACCCCGAGTCTCAGTGTGGCTTCCGCGCTGAGCGATCGACGGTAGACATGATATTCTCCATCCGCCAACTCCAGGAGAAATGCAGAGAACAGAACATGCCTCTGTACGTCGCCTTCATCGACCTCACCAAAGCGTTCGATCTGGTCAGCAGAGAGGGCCTTTTCAAGATCCTGCCAAAGATAGGATGCCCACCAAAGTTGCAAAGCCTCATCGAATCGTTTCACACCAACATGCAGGGGATAGTGCAGCACGATGGCAACGTCTCAGAGCCATTCAACATACACAGCGGAGTGAAACAGGGCTGTGTACTTGCGCCAACCCTCTTTGGGATTTTCTTTGCTATGCTCCTGAGGCATGCCTTCAGCACAGCAACAGAGGGAATCTACCTGCACACAAGATCTGACGGCAGGCTTTTCAACCTCGCCCGCCTGAAAGCTAGAACCAAAGTACGCGAGGCTCTAATCAGAGACATGCTGTTCGCAGACGACGCTGCAGTCGCAACCCACACACAGCAGGAGCTTCAGACCCTGATGGACCGCTTCTCCCAGGCATGCAAGGACTTCGGGCTTACCATCAGCCTGAAGAAGACTAACGTCTTGGTGCAAGGCACGGAAGCACCACCAACCATCACCATTGATGACTACAAGCTGGAGGTCGTGAATCAGTTCACGTACCTGGGGTCCACGATCAGCAACAACCTCTCCCTTGATACAGAGATCAACAAGAGGATTGGAAAATCAGCCTTCACACTCGCTTGACTCACCACACGAGTGTGGGAGAATCCCAAACTCTCTGTCAAGACGAAGATGGCAGTGTACAACGCCTGCGTCATCAGCACACTGCTCTATGGGAGTGAGACGTGGACAACATACGCCCGGCAGGAAAAGAGACTGAACTCCTTCCACTTGCGCTGCATTCGCCACATCCTGGACATATCCTGGCAGGACAAAGTGCCCAACACAGAAGTTCTGTCCCGCGCCGGCCTTCCCTCCATGTTCACTCTACTCAGGCAGCGCAGGCTCCGCTGGCTAGGCCACGTTCATCGTATGGAGGATGGCAGAATCCCCAAAGATGTCCTCTATGGAGAACTGGCAACTGGCAGGAGAGACGTTGGCCGCCCACAGCTGCGCTTTAGAGACGTCTGCAAGAGAGACATGAAGGCCCTGGATATCAACACAGAGCGCTGGGAGGACCTTGCAACGGACCGCTCCAAATGGAGAGGCACCCTGACCAGACAGCTCAAGGCGGGTGAAGAGAGACTGACTGCTGCAGCAGATGAAGAAAGGACCCGCAGGAAGAACCGCCACAGACCCAGCAGCACGGAGACCACCCACAAGTGTGACCTGTGTGACAGGGACTGTCATTCACGCATCGGCCTGTTCAGCCACAGGCAGTGCTGTTCCAGCAGAGTAGACGTTTAGGATTCTCTTCCATGGTCATCATAGACCGACGGATGCCGACGACAGTCCGTAAATTGCACTGGTTAAAGTCGCCAGCAACCATAAAAACGGCATTGGGACGTTTTGTCTCTACTGCGCGAATAACGTCATGGAGTTTGTTTTCCGCTACTGTGTAGTTGCTCTGTGGACAAATAAACACAGTGGTAAATTCCCTCGGTAGATAATAGGGATGGCATTTCAGCAGTAAAAACTCCACGTCGGGCGAGCAGTGCTTGTAGATGGTTTGTACATCTCCGCACCATGAGTGGTTTATAAATACACATACACCCTCTCCTCATCTTACCAGAGTCTCCTGTTCTGTCTGCCCGGTGTGTTGAATGTGTCTGTAGCTGAATGGCGCTCTCCGGGACTCTGTCTGAAGGCCAGGTCTCGCAGAAAATTAGGGCACAGCACTCTCTTGTCTCCCACTGGTCTTCAATTCTTGCTCTTAGTTTGTCTAGCTTATTTTCCAAAGACCACACATTTGCCATTAAGAGACTGGGTAGCGGTGGCTGGCTGTAGTGAGCCTTTAGCCTATCATGTAGCCCTACTTTCTTGCCTTCGACCCCACCTCCGATGCACTCAGTTGGGGTCAGCATGCTCATGTGGGCTTGGTGCTTCGGGGCCTTCCTCGGGGTGATGATGGTTGCTGCAGGGGCGGACGATGCATTGCAGGTCAGGTGGTATAAAGCCAGTAAATTCTGTGTGACTTCTTGACTTGGCGATATCCAGTAGTGTCTGTCAGTCATATGTTAGCAGTGCATGACCTCCATGCACTGTAGAAAAAACAGCAACTATGCAAAAAGGAGAAAAGTCAGCATTCACGAGCGGAACGAGCAAAGACGTTCACCAACAGTGGGTGCCATCTTGCAAAAAAAAAATGTAACAAATTATGTAATTATGTAAAATGTCGGGTGCATTTTGCAACCCTGTGCGTTGAAACACAGGACAGAGGGCTACAACCATTGAACTATACAGATCGGTGCCTTCTAGTCAACCACTGATCTGTGCTGAGTTTGACATGGGTGATAAGACGTAAAAATACCGGTGACTCTAATCAGTAGTAGCCAGCATGACTACCTTCCAGGCTCACATCGTGCTCATGTGACATCACCGATGTGAGGACACAAAACTGATACACTGGAGAAATGCACTGTTATCTGCAGGAGATCAGACCTGCGTCTCCTTAAAGTTTGAAAAAGCGCCCTTAGGCCTGGTGCACACGACATTTTAGTTAAGAGCCGGAGAGGAACATCTGCGTGCACATGACCGGTCACAGAAGCAACCAGTCGTGCACATAGATGCACTGAAGGTGTAAAAACTTCTGTTGTAACTAATGTATGACAAGTAGAAGTTTTACCTTTAAGTCCTACTACGACACAGTGACACACCTCATTCAAATTACTGTAACTGCTCGACCATTCACACGAACAATGTGATTCTAACAGATTATGAAAGTTGAGAAGTGGAGCTTTCCATTGATATAACGTGCATTATGATAATTGTACGATTGCCTGCGTGATTGAACAAGGAAGTAAGCACAGCAGGAGAGGTGCAGACAGAGAGGAGAAAACAAGAGCTCAATCATTTTCTGCCACTTAATCCTTTTCGGGTTGTGGTAGGGCTGGAGCCTATCCCAGCAACTTTGGGCGAGAGGCAGGGTACACCCTGGGAAGATCGCCAGTCCATCACAGGTCCAGCACGGAGAGAGAGAGACAATCATTCAGTCACACATTCATACCTAAGGACAATTTAGAATACCCAGTTGAATGTCAGTTAACCTAACCTTCATGTCTTTGGCCTGTGGGTGGAAACCAGAGTACCTGGAGCAAACCCACACAAACACAGGGAGTATATGCAAACTCCACACAGAAAGGTTACCAATGGGATCAAACCCACGATGGTCAAGGGTGAAATCGAACCCATGACCGTCTTGCTGTGCTGCCACAGTGCTAATCACTGTTCCACCGAGCTGCCCGGAGAGAGGAGCTCTTCAAGCATTTTTGTGGTGTTTTAGCGGTCTTTTCTGTCTTAATAATAGTTTAGTATTGTAATTAGTAGTATTAGTATTGTTTTCTTCGTAGGATTGCTGGACTCACCCTTAGAGATGGGGTGAGGAGCTCAGTCATCCGGGAGAGTTCCAGAGTAGAACTGCTGCTCCTCCACATGGAAAGGAACCAGTTGAGGTGGTTTGGGCATCTGATCAGGATGTCTCCTGGACACCCCCCACTTGAGGTGTTTTGGGCACATCCCACTGGGAGGAGACCCCGAGGCAGACCCAGGACTCGCTGGAGAGACTATGTCTCCCAGCTGGTCTGGGAACGCCTTGGTATCCTTTCTGAAGAGCTGGAGTACGTGGCTGGGGAGAGGGAAGTCTGGGCTTCTCTGAACTGCTACCTTCGTGACCCGGACCTCCGGAAAAGCGGTAGAAGATGGATGGATGGATGGATAGATGGATGGAGTATTGTTTGTGAGAGTTTTGGAGTGTGACAAACACAGATGTTTGAGATCATGTAAAATAGGTTCAGTTTCATTTTGTAATCTCAAAAGTTTTGTTCATTTACATCTGAAATATTTATAAAGAGAAACCTGATGAAAAATCTAATCAGTTTTTACTTTTTTGTTATCACACACTGTGTACTGAGTGTGTTGAGGTGTAAGGAGTACTCTGAGGAGCTGATGAATGAAGAAAAAGAGGAGGATGGATAAAGGAAAACTGGTGAACAAGGAAGTCCCAAGGATTAGCAAGGTGGAAGTGAGGGCAGCTGTGAAGAGGATGAAGAATGGAAAGGCGGTTGGTCCAGATGCATACCTGCTGGAGGTATGGAGATGTTTAGGAGAAGTGGCTGTGGACGTTTTAACCAGATTGTTTAGCACAATCTTGGAGAGTGAGAGGGTGTCTCAGGAGTGGAGAAGTTGTTTCTTGGTGGCGAGAATGCAGAAGTTGATGGAGTAATCTGCTCGGGTAAGAGTGCCCTGGTGAAGGCCAAATAAATAGTTTGTGAAAATCCCCCTCCCGATCAGAATGGTCAGTTCAATTCAATTTATTTATATACCTCCAAATCACAACACAGGTCGTCTCAAGGCACTTTACAGAAAAGAGTGGGTTTAGGCCACACTCTGAGTTTATAGAACCCAGCAGAGACCCCTAAGAGCAAGCACTTCAGCGACACAGGCGAGGAAAAACTTTGCTTTAACGGGCAGAAACCTCGGGCGGAACCATAGGTCATAGAGGACGGCCATCCACCTCGACCGGCTGGGTTGAGTAGCTACATTCAAAAACAAACATACAAATACAACATTCAAAGCCAAACAGTCCAGTACCAAGCCTGGCCAGGCTGCACATGCAAGCGAAGGCCTGGCAGGGGCAGCATTTCTAACTAAAGGCCTTATCAAAGAGAAAAGATTTCAAATTGTTCTTGAATAAAGAGAGAGTGTCTGCCTCCTGAACTGAACTGGGAAGATGGCTCCACAGGAAGGGAGCTTGATAGCTGAAAGTTCTACCTCCCAATCTACTTCTAGATACCTTGGGGACCACTAGTAGTTGGGATTTTTGGGAGCGAAGAGCTCTGGTTGGGTGATAAGGAACTAAGAGTTCTTGCAGGTAAGAAGGAGCCATGCCATTTTGAGCTTCATAGGTTAAGAGCAATATCTTGAATTCAATTCTATATTTTATTGGGAGCCAATGTAAAGAAGCTAAAACTGGAGTAATGTCATCTCTTCTCCCTGTTCTTATAAGGATATGTGCAGCCGCATTCTGAATGAGTTGCAGAAACTTTATGAACTTATTTGGGCAACCTGAAAAAAGTGAGTTACAATAGTCAAGTCTAGAGGTGATAAAGGCGTAGACAAGTTTCTCTGCATCTTTATGAGACAGGATGGACCTAATTTTAGAAATATTACGCAGATGGAAGAAGGCGGTCTTAATGGTTTGCTGTATATGAGAGTTGAAAGACATATTTTGGTCAAAGACAACTCCAAGATTCCTAACAGAAGACGTAGAAGCCAGTGCAATGCCATCTAGTGTTCTTATCTTGCTAAAAAGACTACTTCTAGCATGTTTGGGGCCAAGGACGATGACTTCAGTTTTATCTGTATTCAGCAATAGAAAGTTGTAGTTCATCCAGGTTTTGATATCCTTAAGACACTCCTGGAGTAAACTCAGCTGGCTGGGATCATCTGGATTGATGGATAAATACAACTGAGTGTCATCAGCGTTACAGTGAAAATGAACAGAATGCTTCCTCATAATGTCTCCCAAAGGCAGCATGTATAATGTAAACAATACTGGTCCAAGTACTGATCCCTGCAGAACTCCATAGCTAACCGTGGTCAGAGTAGAGGACTTGTTATGGACATGAACAAACTGGGAATGATCTGATAGATAAGACTGGAACCATCTTACCGTTGCTCTATTCAGGCCAATTTGCTGTTCAAGTCTCTCTAGCAGAATATGGTGGTCATTGGTATCAAAGGCAGCGCTGAGGTCCAATAAAACAAGGATGGAGACAAGTCCTTTGTCAAATGCCATAAGGATGTCATCAGTAACTTTCACTAAGGCTGTCTCTGTGCTGTGATGTTTCCTAAAACCTGACTGAAATTTCTTAACTATAGAATTCTTTTTCTAAAAAGGAGCATAGTTGATTGGCAACTACTTTTTCGAGGATCTTGGAAAAGTAGGGGAGGTTAGATATTGGTCTATAATTGGCCAAAATCCCAGAATCAAACGAAGGCTTTTTTTAAGTAGAGGTTTAATTACTGCCACTTTAAATGACTGTGGTACATGTCCTGTCAATAGGGACATATCAACTATGTTCAAAAGAGATGGACTAATCAGAGATAGCAATTCCTTCACTAGTCTAGCAGGGATTGGATCTAAAAGACAGGTAGTTAAATTAAATTAAAATTAATTTAATTTTAATTTAACTACCTGTCTTTTAGACATATTATTAAAATTAAAATTAATTAAAATCTTTCAGACATTTATTAAAATTAATTTAATTTTAATTTAATTTAACTACCTGTCTTTTAGACATATTATTAAAATTAAAATTAATTAAAATCTTTCAGACATTTATTAAAATTAATTTAATTTTAATTTAATTTAACTACCTGTCTTTTAGACATATTATTAAAATTAAAATTAATTAAAATCTTTTAGACATTTATTAAAATTATTTTAATTTTAATTTAATTTAACTACCTGTCTTTTAGACATATTATTAAAATTAAAATTAATTAAAATCTTTTAGACATTTATTAAAATTATTTTAATTTTCATTTAATTTAACTACCTGTCTTTTAGATCCAATCCCTGCTAGACTAGTGAAGGAATCGCTATCTCTGATTAGTACCGGAGTGGTGGCTCAGTTGGTAGAGCATCCGCCCCACACCCGGGAGGCAGGGGTTCAAATCCCGGCCGGGTCATGCCGAAGACCATATAAAAGTGGAACTTCCTGCCGTCCAGCTTGGTGCTCAGCAATAATGGAATGGAGGAGGGAAATCTGTGGCAGCGCCTTGCATGGCAGCGGCCCTCTGATTCTGCACTTGGGGTGTGTGTGATTAACACAGTAGATGGGTAAAGCACAATCTCGTTCTACTGTACATGATTGGTTGTACAGTTGAATGACAATAAGGGTGATTTAATTTACTGACAATTTTATCATTCAAAAAGTCATCAGCACTAAGAGTTGGAGGGATGTAGGGATCTATGGCATTTTGGCTCTTGGTTAGCTGAGCCACAGTGCTAAAGAGAAATCTATGGTTGTTTTTATTTTCTTCTATCAAGGATGAATAGTACTGTCGCGTAGCACTACGGAGAGATTTCTTATAGGTGGTAAGGCTGGCATTCCAGGCTGAACAAGATTCTTCTGTCTTATTTGCATGCCAAAGCCTTTCACAGGGTCTAACTTTCTGTTTTAACTTATGTGGGAGTTGTACCATGGAGCTAGTCTCCTATTTTTAATAGTTTTCTTTTTAAGAGGAGCTATGGAGTCAGGTGTTGACTGCAGTGAGGCCGCAGCACTACCAAGTAAAAGGACTAATTCTAATGGATTCAAGTAGTCAGTGCTGTCTGCTATATTGAGACATGGTAATAGAGTAAGTGCTGAAGGGATTAATTCTTTAAAGCGAGCCACGTCACTATCAGATAAGTATCTGGTAACTATACTTCTGCTTGATGCTGTGAAATCGGATTGCACAAATTTGAACGTTATCAAATAGTGATCAGTCAGTGTAAGATTTTGAGGGATGACGAGCAGCTCATCAATTTCTACACCGTAGACCAAGACCAGATCAAGGGTGTGATTATGATGATGGGTTGGTTTACTAACACACTGAGGAAAAACCAGTTGAATTTAAGAGGGAGAGAAATGCTACACTATGACTATCATTATCAACATCTATATGAATATTAAAGTCACCAGCTATGATAATCTTGTCTGAACTAAGAACTAAGGTTGTTCAGAACTCAGAATTCAGACATAAATTCAGCAAAAGAAGTACTGGGAGGGTGATATACTGTGGTAAATAAAATAGGCTGCTCTGACCTAAAAACTAAGCATTCAAGAGTTATAATTTGAGTTTAGCTTAGGCTGAGGGTTCATTGGTAATGTGGATTCATATATTACCCCAACACCACCACCTCAGCCAGTGTTTCTAGGAATATGAATATTACCATAGCTGGGGCGGGGGGGGGGGGCTCATTGATACTAACAAAATCATCGGGGCGTAGCCATGTTTCTGTGAGACAGAGTATATTTATATTGTAATCCGTGATCATATCATTAATTAAGGTCACTTTATCTGACAGAGCTCTTATATTCAGCAGTCCGCATTTAATTATTTTATTTAACTGTGGTAAATTAGTGGTTTTAATCTTTATCAAGTTATGTTGTATTTGTCTTGGGTTATAATGTTTTGGGTAACGGGAGACAGACACAATCTCTATGGGGTTATGAATTGAAGACTGATCTGAACAGCGGGATTAATTTGGATTAATAGGATTAATACGAGAAGTGGAAACAAAGAAGGGCTGGTTGGCAGACCCAGGTACTTTGGGGTGAATTAACACACCATCTTTCAGTCACTGTACTAAAAAATGCTGAATGGAATAAAACAGATTGTCCCTTAGAACAAGTGCACCGAGTCTATTTGGATGGATGCCATCTGGCCTCATAAATGATGGGCGGTTTCAGAACAGGTTGAAATTGTTTATAAAACCAATGTTAAAAGTAGGACATGTTGAGCACAACCAGGGATTAAGGCTGAGAATTCTACTAAAATAATTGCAATCTCTTCTAAAAGGAGCAAGTGGCCCAGAAATAAACACACGTCTGCTACAGTTCTTAAGAGTGGACAGAAGGCTCCTGAAGTCTCTCTTTAAGATTTCAGATGCTTCATCTGGGATGTTGTTGCATCCATCATGCACAATGACAGTTTTAGTGTGGAGGTATTCATTTAATAGGTCAGGGGTAAGAGCCTCAATGTCTGACACTTTAGCCCCAGGAAAAAATTTTGTAACACAGTACCTGCTTCTGACGTTACTCATTATTGAATCACCAATTACCAGCGTCGTCTGGGGGGACTTTGTCGGTGGCTTCTGAAATGGTGGATAATTTTTCCGTTGTTGTTGCTGCAGTGGCGGCGGGGTGCCAGTGCGGGGGTGATGCAGGGGGTTGTGCTCTCTTCTTTTTGGAGCTGGTGTAAAGTTTGGCACACCTAAGGTAGTTTTGATTGGGGGCTTGCGGGTTTGGGCCGCTGCTGAAGGAGGAGGGGCGGCCATGGGAAGAAGATCAACGTCCAGGTGGGGGAAATCTTCCAGGAAAAGGATGTCGAATCTGTTTTCCAGCAAAAGGGGAAGGGAGGAGGCACAGCCATGTCTGGTCAATCCCCGACATTTGCTGTTGGGCCCAACCATGGTCCAGGGCCCACATTGAGGCTGTTAAGAACCACCCTGGGTTTTGGGTTTAGCGTCGAGCTGAAGCCAGTGTTTGGAGCTGGAGTCCTGGACAGCTGAGGTGACCGGAGCAGGGGTGGAGGTGGATGGCGATATGCTAATTTCACCCAGGTAAGTAGCCGTCTCTGCTCGCTGCGAGTCCATCGCTGGCGCCGATGTCCGTCCAAAAATGATAGTATCCAGATGGTTTTCAGCCTCCCGAATCTTATAGATGTTAGAGAGTCTCAGTTCCAACTCAGAAACCTTCTTAGAGAGGGAACCACAGCTGACACAGGTTGGGGATGGAGCCATGGCTTTCCAGGCCAGAAGTGGCTAGCTAGCTAGCTAAAACAGATGGGTTAGCCTAACCCGGTGAACAGCCCTGATCGGGGTCTGATTCACCTGTGAGCCAGTATGGGCTGTTGTATTTACTGAGGTAACACTAAGTAAGAAGTTAATATCAGTAAAAGAGATAAAAAATTTAAAACAGAGCTAATACAACAAACAAAAACAGACAAGAAAACAGTCTTCAAGTCAAAAACAGACTTGAATTCCCTGATGAACCGGGGGTAAGTGTAGTGATCATAATCAAGACCATCTCTCATGGCTTGTGCCCAGGTTAAAGCGCAATCATCAAGGAGAGTGGTAACAAAACTAATTTTGCTTTAGTCTATAGAAAAATCCCCCGGAGCTCACTGAAAAACAAGATGGCATTGAAGCAAAAAAAACCTTGCAGCACCCAACACACCTGCTGTAGCATGCGGGAGCAAGAATGGTGAGAGCCCGGCAGGCAGAGGATGCCGAAGGCTGTGGCGGAGCAGTGGTGGGCGGAGGTGAGGATAGCATTGGCATTGAGAGTATTAGGGAGAAGGAGTAACTGGTTAGCTACTGGGTAAGTAGTGACAAGTTTTACCCAAAAATAGACCCAACAGTGAACACAACAGCGAGACCACACACAAATACTGGTTTAGTATTTATTGTTTATTGACTGGATAATTTAGGAAGATTGACCGGAACACTCTTCGCAAGGAGGACAGCGGTGACCAGCATTGAGGTAGGCAACCTCTTAGTCTGGGAGCCAGATAGGGTCCCTGTGCACACCCCAACAGTAAAGCAACCCCTATATTTTGTTCACTATACAGTTGTGCTCATAAGTTTACATACCCTGGTGGAATTTGTGATTCTTTTTGGCCAATTTTCAGAGAATATGAATGATGATACAAAAACTTTTTTCACTCATAGTTAGTGGTTGGGTGAAGCCATTTATTATCAATCAATTGTGTTTGCTCTTTTTAAATCATAATGACAACAGAAACTACCCAAATGACCCTGATCAAAAGTTTACATACCCTAGTTCTTAATACCATGTATTGCTGCCTTTAAAATCATTGACAACTTGAAGTTTCTTGTGGTAGTTGTGGATGAGGCACTTTATTTTCTCAGATGGTAAAGCTGCCCATTCCTCTTGGCAAAAAGCCTCCAGTTCCTGGAAGTTCTTGGGCTGTCTTTCATGAGCTGTACGTTTGAGATCTCCCCAAAGTGGTTCAATGATATTGAGGTCAGGAGACTGAGATGGCCACTCCAGAACCTTCACTTTTTTCTGCTATAGCCAACGATAGGTTGACTTGGCCTTGTGTTTTGGATCATTGTCATGCTGGAATGTCCAAGTGCGTCCCATGCGCAGCTTCTAGGCTGATGAGTGCAAATTTTCTTCCAGTACTTTCTGATAACATGCTGCATTCATCTTGTCATCAATTTTGACCAAGATCCCTGTGCCTTTGTAACTCACACATCCCCAAAACATGTCATTACAATCCCACCAAACACACCTGGAGTTAGTATATTCATGATAGCATAACAAACTCGAGTGTAATATTGCTTTGAGACAACAGTTCTGCAAGCACAATTTATTAAATGACCGCAATACCGGGCAAAATATTATGATTTTTTTAAGCGGTTATTTTGCGTAGCTGAGAAAAAAAAAAAAGTCCCTTCTAAATGTAGCCAACTGTTGCTAAACATCTGTCAGCATGAGAATCAAGACGTTGATTGTCATTTCACACACGTAAACAAATACTGTCAAGTGCAAAAGTAACAAGTGTTTATAAAACATACATCTGTTGAGTTGGTACTGCAGAAGACCCCAGAGCAGTGAAGGGGGTGCTTTCCGTGGCAGACATGGTTTTCTCGGCATGACGCCTGTCGCCAGAACATCGTAGCTAGCTGGTAGCTAGTAGTTTGTATGCTAGCAATTAGCACACTTTGCTCACTTTTCTTTGCATTTTCAGATGAAACACAGAGTCCATCACCACAAAGGTATTGTGGTTTGTAAATCAAGACAGTAAATCAAACTCTAGCACTGCCTATTTTTTAAACATATATGAAATGGCTTAATGACCGGCAGAAGGAAATGGTTGTTTTCAAAAGGGTGGGACTTCCGTGTCATGGATCTATAATTTCTTGTCAAACGGCGCCTCATTGTGGAAATTAAGGTATCCAAAACAGTACTGCAATTGTCAGAGAGTTGATAGAAAATTACTTTTAGTAATTAACGGTTGCTAGAACACCTTTGAAGTGGAGTGATACATATCCAGCGAAATTGGAGTGCAATTATTGCAGATTATAGTAACTCCTGTAATCCCTGTTGTCCAATCAGATTGCTCAGTCGGAACTAACTGTTGTATAATAGATGGACTAAACACAGCCCAATTTTCAACATCTATTTTTGGGTTAAATATGGTCTGTATTAGATGTACTAAACATAGCCCAATTTTCAATGTCTATTTGTGGGCTAAATTAAGGCTTGAGACCGACGGACCTAATTTAGCCCAAAATACAATGTCTAATTTACGGCTTGTGCTGGAAGGGGGGAAGGGGGGTCACTTGCCATCTGGGGATTACTCGCACCTTGTCTCACCTCATCCATGGGCAAGGATGTGTGGGATTATGTCCGTGCCTGCCCCCAGTGTTCTACTGGTGAAGCGCAGTCATCTCCTCCAGCTGGATTGTTGCAGCCACTCCCAGTCCCCAACCGGCACTGGTCACATGTCGCTTTGGACTTAATTACCAGTCTTCCACTTTCTAATAGACACACAGTTATACTAACTGTTGTTGACCAGTTTTCCAAGGCCGCACATTTCATTCCACTACCTAAACTTTTCTCTGTAAAGAGACTGCAGAACTGTTTACACGTTGTTTGTTTGCATGGCATACCTGTGGATATTCTGTCTGACCGTGGTCCTCAGTTTATTTCCCAGGTGTGACATGCCTCCTGTCAGGCCATCGGGTCCTTGGTGAGCCTGACATCCGGATACCATCTCAGAACAACGGCCAATGTGAACGGGTGAATGAGGAGCTGGAGGCAGCTCTTAAGTGCATCACGGCAGCAAACCCTGCATCCTGGTGCTCCTACTTAACATACGTAGAGTTCGCTCGCAATACTGCGACCTCTTCGGCCACAAGGTTGTCACCTTCTGAGGCTTCAGTGAGGTGCAAACCCCCCCCCCCCCTATTGTTACCTATCTCTGAGAAGGAAATCACCGTACCATCCGTTAACCTACATATCAGATGCTGTTGTTGCTCCTGGAGCCACCCTTCTTCACACCGCTGAGCAGAACTCTTCCATCACTAATCGCAGGAGATCTACAGCACCAGATTACCGTCAGAAGGAATGGTTGTCCACCAAACATATACCATTCAAAACTGATACAAGAAAACTTTCTCCCTGGTTTTATTGGTCCATTTCCTATTGTTAAAATTGTCAACCCTTCTGCCATACGTCTCTGTCTCCCTCCCTCTCTCCATATACTGTGCATCCAGAAAGTATTCACAGTGCTTCACTTTTTTTTTAACATTTTATGTTACAGCCTCATTCCAAAAGGGATTAAATTCATTTTTTTTCTTAAAATTGTACACACAATACCCCGTAATGACAATGTGAAAAGTTGTTGAGATTATTGCAAATTTATTAAAAATAAAAATTAAGAAATCACATGTGCATAAATATTCCCAGCTTTTGCCAAGAAGCTCAAATTGAGCTCAGGTGCATCCTGTTTCCACTGATTATCTTTGAGATGTTTCTACAGCTTAACTGGAGTCCACCTGTGGTAAATTCAGTTGATTGGACATGATTTGGAAAGGCACACACCTGCCTATAGAAGGTTCCACAGTTGACAGTGCATGTCAAAGCACAAACCAAGCATGAAGTCAAAGGAATTGTCTGTAGACCTCTGAGACAGGAATGTCTCGAGGCACAAATCTGGGGAAGGGTACAGAAAAATTTCTGCTGCTTTGAAGGTCCCAATGAGCACAGTGGCCTCCATCATCCGTAAATGGAAGAAGTTCAGAACCACCGGGACTCTTCCTCGAGCTGGCCGGATGTCTAAACTGAACGATCAGGAAGAAGGGCCCTAGTCAGGGAGGTGACCAAGAACCTGATGGTCACTCTGTCAGAGCTCCAGCGTTGCTCTGTGAAGAGAGGAGGACCTTCCAGAAGGACAACCATCTCTGCAGCAATCCACCAATCAGGCCTGTATGGTAGAGTGACCAGACGGAAGCCACTCCTTAGTAAAAGGCACATGGCAGCCCGCCTGGAGTTTGCCAAAAGGCACCTGAGGACTCTCAGACCATGAGAAACAAAATTCTCTGGTCTAATGAGACAGAGATTGAACTCTTTGGCGTGAATGCCAGGCGTCATGTTGGAAGGAAACCAGGCACCGTTCATAACCATGCCAATGTTGGTAGCAGTATCATGCTGTGGGGATGTTTTTCGGCGGCAGGAACTGGGAGACTAGTCAGGATAGAGGGAAAGATGAATGCAGTAATGTACAGAGACATCCTGGATGAAAACCTGCTCCAGAGCACTCTTGGCCTCAGACTGGGGCGACAGTTCATCTTTCAGAGGGACAACGACCCTAAGCACACAGCCAAGATATCAAAGGAGTCGCTTCAGGACAACTCTGTGAATGTCCTTGAGTGGCCCAGCCAGAACCCAGACTCGAATCCACTTGAACATCTCTGGAGAGATCTGAAAATGGCTGTGCACCGACACTTCCCATCCAACCTGATGGAGCTTGAGGTGCTGCAAAGAGGAATGGGTCAAACTGCCCAAAGATAGGTGTGCAAAGCTTGTGGCATCATATTCAAAAAGACTTGAGGCTGTAATTGTTGCTAAAGGTGCATCAGCAAAGTAATGAGCAAAGGCTGTAAATACTTATGTACATGTGTTTTCTGAGGGTTTTTTTTATTATTTTTAATAAATTTGCAAAAAATTCCAAAAAACTTTTTTCCACATTGTCATTATAGGGTGTTGTGTGTAGAACTTTGAGGAAAAAAATGAATTTAATCCCTTTTGGAAAAAGGATGTAACATAACAAAATGTGGAAAAAGTGAAGCCCCCCTACGTCGACTCCTTCCTGCTATCTCGCCAGGAACCTCCTGAGTATTGTTCTCCCATGTTTATCCACTGTCTCTTGTCTGAGATGCTAAATAATCTGGCTCCCCCAAGGTGCTAAACATCCCCCCCCAGCATCTTAGATAGAACAATAGAGTATCAGTCCACATGCTGTTTGGGCTTCCGTCTCCTCCCGTATCTGCTGTAACTGGGGTTTACTGCCTCCGTGGCGCTGCTGTGCTGGTGGGGGGCTGCTGGGAGTGTGTCTGACTGCGGATGGGCTGTGACTGGGGGGGGGGGCACTTCGGTCTGTCCGTGTGGCTGCTCTGGTGAATCGTTTCCCTGGGGAGCTCTCCGTGGGGGTCTTCCACACCGAGGGACCCTAGCCAACAGCACTTGCTTGTCCGCCACAACGAAAGCGGGTTTGAGTCTGTCTATGCCAATTTTTTCCCGCCTACCCCCCAAGTCTAGCAAAAAATGCTTATCCCCTGTTTCCAACACTCTGAACGGTCCATCATAGGGTGGGCGCAATGGAGGGTGGTGGGCGTCGTGTCTGACAAACACGAACTCCGCGCTCTTCAAAGTTTTAGGCACGAAAACACGCGGAAAACTGTGGTGGGCAGGGCCTGGCAGCGTGCCTGTGTTTGCGCTACGCTGCAAAAGCTGAGACAGGCAGCTGTCTGGCACGGGATTATCTGGCAGAAATTCCCCGGGCAGCCGTAGGGGCTGCGCAAAAACGAGCTCTGCCGGAGAAGCTTCCAGAGCCTCTTTCAGCGCGGAGCGCAACCCCAGTAAAACCCACGGCAGCCTGTCTACCCAATTTGCATCCGTCAATGAAGCCCTGAGTGCTGCTTTCAGTGATCTATGAAAACGCTCGCATAACCCATTGGCCTGTGAGTTGTACGCGGTTGTGCGGTGAATTGTAACACCCAGGCAGCAGGCCATCGCGGACCAGAGTTCGGAAACAAATTGAGGGCCCCTGTCAGACGTAATGTCCGACGGGACTCCAAACCGCGCCACCCATGCTGTTAAAAAAGCCTGCGCTACGTCTGCGGACGTGGTTGCCGCCAGCGGGACTGCTTCTGGCCAGTGCGTGGTGCGGTCCACCACTGTCAGGAGGTGCGTGCACCCCTGTGATGGCAGGAGGGGGCTCACGAGGTCCACGTGAACATGGTCGAACCTCTTAGCCGGGATACGAAACGGCTCCAAGGGAGCCTTCGTGTGTCTGTGTACCTTGGCTCGTTGGCACACCACGCAGGCTGCAGCCCACTCTTTCACTTGTTTGCGTAGGCTCGGCCACACAAACTTCTCTCCCAACATTTTGACCGACGCGCGCACTCCTGGGTGCGCCAGAGTGCGAACCGACTCAAACACGCAGCGGCGCCACGCGACCGGGACCACCGGATGCGGGCAACCTGTGGAGACATCGCAGATTGGGGGGGGGGGGGGGTGCCATCTTGCAGCATCCTGCTCTCCAGCCTTAACCCTGTTGGTCCAGACTGGAGCGCGCGCATGTCTGCATTGCTAATCTGCTCCGCGGCCATGGCTGCGTAATCTATCCCCACGCAGACCAGGGCCACCATGGCGCGCGAGAGGCAGTCCGCCACCACATTCAGTTTACCCGACACATGTTGAATATCGGTAGTAAACTCTGAGATCGCGGCCAGCTGTCTCTGCTGCCGGCCCGACCACGGTTCTGAAACCTTGGCCATCGTGAATGTTCGCGGCTTGTGGTCCACGAACGCGGTGAAGCTGCGCCCTTCCAGCCAGAACTGGAAGTGGCGTATGGCCAGGTGGAGAGCCAACAACTCTCTGTCGAACGCGCTGTATTTACGTTCGCTGTCGCGCAAAGTTCTGCTGATAAAGGCGAGTGGCTGCCAAACCCCGGCGACGTGCTGCTCCACGACAGCCCCTATGGCCACGTCTGAAGCGTCGGTGGTGAGCGCTATGCGGGCCGCCGGGTCCGGATGCGCCAGCAGTGCGGCGTTTGCCAGGGCTGCTTTAACTTCCAAGAACGCCCGCTCTTGGTCCGGGGTCCATTCGACCCTATCCGCCGGTTTCTGTTTCTTGAGTGCGGCGTACAATGGTTGCATGAGCTGTGCCACGTGGGGAAGGAAACGGTTATAAAAGTTCACCATCCCCAAAAATTCCTGCAGCGCCCTGACCGTCTGAGGCCGGGGAAAATCCGCCACGGCGCGCACTTTGTCAGGCAGCGGGATCGCTCCTTCCGGAGAGATGCGGTGCCCCAAAAAAATCAATCTCCGTCACGCTGAACTCGCATTTCACCGGGTTGATTATTAACCCGTGCTCCTCCAACCTCCGGAAAACTGTCGTGAGGTGGATTTCGTGTTCGTCTTCGGACACACTGGCTACCAGGATATTGTCCAGGTAGACGAACACGAACGGGAGATCGCGCAGCCCGAATGGCATGCGCAGGAACTCGAATAGACCGAACGGAGTTATTACCGCTGTTTTGGGTATGTCCTCAGCGCGCACTGGGACTTGGTGGTAACCGCGGACCAGGTCTATTTTGGAAAAAATGCGTGCTTCGGCAAGGTGAACGGAAAAATCCTGTATGTGGGGAATTGGGTAGCGGTCATGCGCTGTGGCGTTGTTCAACCTGCGGAAATCCCCGCACGGTCGCCACGAGCCCTCAGCCTTCGGGACCATGTGCAGCGGGAATGCCCATGGGCTGTTCGAGCGCCTGATGATGCTCAACCTTTCAAGGTTGGCGAACTCTTGGCGCGCTATGGCCAGTTTAGCTGTGTCCAAGCGCCGAGGTCTTGCAAAAACGGGCGGCCCGGTGGTGGTGATAAAGTGCTCCACCCCGTGTTTAGCGACAGCCGCGGAAAACATCGGGACTGTGAGTGCTGGGAACTGAGTGAGCAGTGTGTGGAACTTACCGCCTGTAGCTGTGACGTTGGCTTGTGCTGTTGGCTGGGTCACTCGAGCTATACAGGGGAGAGAGTCAAAGGACAGTGCATTAACCAGGCGCCTGTTAGCAACATCAACCAGTAAACCATGTGCACACTGAAAATCAGCCCCCAGGATATGGTAATTCAGTGCTGCTATGACAAAAGTCCACTCGTATGTACGGCCGTGTAGAGATAAGAGCAGAGTCCTCTCACCAAAGGTCTTAATATCCGAGCCGTTTGCTGCCAACATCTCGGGGCCGCTAGGTCCTGCCAGCCGGTCAGCGTAGGTCAGCAGGATGAAACTCTTCTGGGCTCCGGTGTCCACAAGGAAACGCCTCCCCGAGCGTGCATCCGTCAAGTAGAGCAGCTTGTTCTCTTCACCGAGGGTCACGGCTGCTACCGACCCCCGGCCTTGGCATTTCCCGAGTGCTTGAATTGGCACGGGGGCGCACATCTGCGTGCCTTCTCTCCGAAGCAGCGGTGGTAGAAACAGAGCGTGTCTCTCTGGCGCTCCTTGGCCCCCGCTGCTGCTACCGTCGGTGGCTCCTCGCCTCCTCTGGTCGTCTCGCTGGGCTCCACCGCTGCCGCGTTGACTGTGATCGCCCTGGTGGTGATGATGATCCGGTCTGCCTCCTGGGCTAGCGCATGGTGGTCGCACACGGCCTGCAATGGGGAATTGTCCAGAACTGCTCTCGCCACTGTCGGAAGGTTCCGGAGGAAGAGGTGGGCAAACAGAAAGTGCCCGTCGTCCGTGCCCATAAACACCAGCATCTTCTCAATCAGGTCTACGGCCAAACCATCTCCTTACTCGGTCCGCGTCTGGAGCCTCTCCGCTCTCTCACAGTCCGAGAGCGTGTAGTGCTGGATGAGCGCAGCCTTGAGCGCCTCATATTTGCTGCTGGTTGCTGGCTGATCGAGCAGGCTCGCGACCTGCTGAGCTGTGCGGACGTCCAGCGCTGCGACCACATGGAAGAATCTGGTGTCGTCTGCCGTTACTCCCCGGAGGGCGAACTGGGCCTCGGTGAGGTGGAACCAAGAGCACAGGTTGTGCTGCCAGAAATCCGGTAGCTTGCCTGAAACCGCACACGCGTGGCTGGAGGTTCCAGTCCGGGCTGTCTGTGGGATGGCTGCCGCCTCGCTGTAGCTTCCTGACCGGGCCGGCTCCGGGGATCTTGCCTCGTGTTCCATAATACGTCTTCGGTCACCAGTGTGGAATGTGTGAAATAAGAGTCGGGCTCATGGCACACAGTTTATTACACACTTCACATCTCTCTAGCACAGAACAGACTGAACATTTCAGCAGGCACTCTCCTCTTAAGTTTCATGGCATTTCTCCACACACAACATGACATTTGCATCACACTGCATTCAACCCCCTACGTCCTTGTCTCCTTCCTGCTATCTCGCCAGGAACCTCCTGAGTATTGTTCTCCCATGTTTATCCACTGTCTCTTGTCTGAGATGCTAAATAATCTGGCTCCCCCAAGGTGCTAAAATACAAATACAGTGATCCCTCGCTACTTCACGTTTCACCTTTCGCGCCCTCAGTGCATCGCGGATTTTTCAAAAATATTCATCAAAAATTCAAAATTGAGAAAAAATGGCACGAAAGTTGACCGGGCGCTAGCAGAAGGCAGGGAGACTACATTAGAACATCAGGTATCAACACGGAGAGCCCGCACAACTGAAAATCCACCTCTCTGACCACCGCTCCACTCCTCTCCGCCCACCTCTTCACCGCTCGGGAATCTCGCAAGCTGATTGGCCGAGACATTTTACCTCGCAAGCTGATTGGCTGAGACATTTTACCCAGCTTCTCTCCCTGCAGAGCGCCCATACCCAGCAAAGGAAGACCGCATTCATTGTTCTTTATCGCTCGTGTTGCTTAGTGGCACTTTTTGCTGTTCTCTTGTGCCTTTTTGTGCAAAATAGTGCTTGTGACGCCCTTGGGGGGGGGGTGACGCTACTTCGCGGTTTTTCACTTTTCGCGGTCGGTTCTGGTCCCCATTAAACGCGATAAGTGAGGGATCACTGTATAACAACGGCCGGCATGAAATAAAACCCCAAAAATGTCCTACTGAGCTCAGTGTTTGTCCTTTTGGTTTAGTCGTTTGACCAGTCAAGATATCTTGTATCTCCAGACTCAGGTTTCTTTTCCTCTTTTAAAGTGGCAGCTTGAGTTGTTACCACTTCGAATGTTGTGCACTGGAGAGAGGAAGGATGTCCTTCAGTTGAGATCTTGGTCAGATCTCGGTTCAGTCTCGGTTCAGTCTCGGGTCAGGCTTGCCATCTCCATTCGGAGAGAATCCAGGATCCAGAAGGTTCTTGATCGGCAACCAAAAAAACCTAGCCTGCACAACAATAATGATATTATTGTTTTCAGCTAGAGTAATTCGTTTTCCAATCTCTTCTTATATAACACTATAGCTTAGTGTTTAAATTCTTCCCTCATATTACTATTGTTACAATCCAGTAATATAGTAATATCTTACAATTCACATTTCACATCTTACATCTTACATGCATGTGTTCTTTTCTCACAATCTCTCTGGTAGCACATGAAATACTTTTTTTTCTCATGTAACCAATTAAATGAATTTCTCTTTTTATCTCTACATCATTTAACCATGAAATTATGATTAATCCCTTTTAACCTTGTCTTTGTAAATCATGAAATGAAATACAATTAATCTATTACATAATCAGGGAATATACTGTCCCATTACTTCCAATATTCCCTTTTAAATCGGTAAAACCCTGTCTGAGCTACTGGGTTTAGCATAACCTATGAATTTACATAGGAGACCAACACCATGTGCTTTTAGCATCAAACTACACATTACATTTGACAGAAATGGTGTATAAGAACTAAAAGTACTTCAGCATACTGTTGGGAACTGAAATCACATTTAGGAAACCCATACGGACACAAAAATAGCCTTTTCCATTGCTTTTAAACGGGAAAAAATCCACTCGTGATTAGCATTAGCATAACGCTAGCATGCTTCTCTTTATCACGCACTTGGTTTCCACTCACCAAGATGAGATATCAGCGTGAACACAGCAAAGGACACATCCACCATGCCTCTCAAGCTCATGCTCCCGTCAACTTAGGATAATAAGGGTTTCAAATTAGCGTTTGGACAATGTTTAGATCCATTTAAGATAAGATAAGCCTTTATTAGTCCCACAATGGGGAAATTCCAGGATTGCAACAGCACAGGGATAGCAACACTCAGAGCAACAGCATCTTTACAGCATCTTTCTAAATTAAACTCACCAAGAAGAGGTATCAGTATGAACCAGACCATCCACAGCCTCTCTCGTCCGCTCTCAGATCGTTAAAGACCGAAACCCGAGTGCGCGCCTGCTGCCGCTGCTCGGAAGGCGGGGCTAATATCGCTCTTAACGAATGAAAAGACCACAATCGCCCAACGTGACCATGAAACGGAAATTTAAAAGTTGGATAACGAGGATCACACTTCCTCTTCCCAAAATAATCGTTTTTCAAAATAAAATCACACAATTGGGACTTCCGGTTATGGCTGCCACGTAGGACGGACGTGTCTCGCTCTGCTCTGCTCCTGGAAAAAAAAAATCGGCAAATAACTCTCTCATTTGGGACAGAACGTATCCCAGCATTTGGGCGAGGATATGTCGGCGAAGCCTAAGGCTGGAAAACCAGGTAGAGGAAAAAGCGAGCCGCCGAAACAGTCAAAATTAACGGACTTTCAGGTCTGTGACGCAGTAAACAAAACTCCATATATGGCGGAGGAGGCTGGCAACGGTGCGATGTCTGCGCGGGGAGGCGCAGATGCGCTGATGGCTGCCATGAGTTCAATGAGAGCGGACTTTTCCTCTAGATTTGATGGGATTATGACAGCGTTGGAAGGAATAAGAAAGGAATTGGGTGACTGTGTAGAACGAACGGCGCAGATGGAGCTCCGTCTCGCTAGTGCTGAAGATGACGTCACCCGTCTTCAATTAAAGGTGCGCACTTTGGAAAAAAAAAATAAATCTCTGGAAGATAATATTTTGGATTTGGAATCTCGGTCGAGACAGAATAATTTGAGGCTGGTGGGTCTTCCAGAGGAATCAGAAGGTCGGGACGTATGTTCCTTTCTGGAAAAGTGGATTCCGGAGGTGCTGGGCAGCGAGGAGTTGCAATCAGCAGTGGTTCTGGAAAAAGCACATCGTATTGGCCCACGGAGAGATAAGGGACCGCCGAGGACCTTAATTATGAAGTTTCTTAGCAACAGAGACAGGATGAAGATCTTCAACGCTGCACGAGCTAAAAAAGGAGAGATTAAACACCAGGACCAGCAGGTGCGGTTCTACCCAGATTTGGCCACAGGAATCCAGCAATTGAGGAAGCAGTTTGATCCCGTACGTAAGGAGCTGCGCAACCTTGGGATTCGTCATGGTGTAATCTATCCTGCGAGACTGCTGACCACGTATGAGGACAGAACCCACATCTTCAAGACCCCAGAGGAGGCGCAGGAGTTCATCAAGAAGATCAAAGAAGAAGAAGAGACTGGTGGGAGCTAAGCATGAACAAAATATAAGGTAGAATAATTAAGCATTTGCACAGGCATCTGACTGACTTGAAGTAAATAGTAAGTTTACAAAATATAGATTGTATTATATATTAAAAAAACAAAACAAAAACAAAACAAATAAAAAAAAAAAAAAAACTATGATGTACAAAGTTGTTAAAAATTTTGGAGTTAAGTTGGAAAACTACAGAGGAGAGTTAATGCTACGTCATTAAAAGCAGTAGAGTTAGGGTGATTGGGAGGATGAAGAAGGAGTGGCTTAGGCTGTTCCCCGTGGGTGTGGAACGGTCGATGGCTATATCGGGAGACAGAATTTTTCTTTTGATTTTGGGGGGTTTGCCACAAGTGTGGGAAGGGGAAATTTGTTTGTGTGTAGTTTGTAGGATGAATGTTCAACCACTCATGTTTTTGCTTCTCTGTATGAGCATGTTTACACTGCAAGGTAATCCCAAACTCTCTATTGATCATGGACCAAAGTGTTAATCTTAATTTAACTTCATGGAATTGCAGAGGTCTACAAAATTTAAAAAAACTTAAACAAGTTATGAATAAAATAAAGGACATGGGTTCAAGAATTGTGTTTTTACAAGAAACTCATCTGATAGAGGAGGATGTTAAAAGAATTAGGAGTAGATGGCAGGGAAGTGTATTCACCTCTTCATTTTCATCCCGAGCCAGGGGAGTTATGACTCTCATACATAAATCAGTTCCTTTTCAAGTGAAAAATGTAATTGGAGACAAATTTGGAAGATATGTAATCATTCAAGGTTCTTTGCTATTAGAAAATATAAATCTTGTGAACTTATATGGTCCCAATATAGATGATCAGAAGTTCTTTGCTAATTTATTTCTCATCTTATCATCACTTACAGGGCAACATATAATAGCAGGGGATTTTAATTGTACATTGAATCCAGGTGTGGATAGATCAACAGGACTGGATTGTACGCACATTGGATGTAGGATGACTATTAATCATTTTATGAAAGAATTGAGATTGTTAGATATATGGAGAGAAATGAAACCACAAGTTAAAGCCTATTCTTGTTATTCCAGTACCTACAAGACATTCTCACGTATTGATTATTTTTTGATTTCCACAGAATTAAGGTCCAAGATTCAAAACTGCTTTTATGATAACATCGTGATCTCTGATCATGCACCCTGTTGTCTAATATATGTAGATAAAAAATTGACAAAGGAATCAGGTAGATGGCAATTTCAGCATAAATGGCTTCAGGATGAGGAATTTGTCAAGTATATAGAAAAACAGATAGACGAGTTCTTTGACATCAATACTACACAAACATCAGCATGTGTAAAGTGGGAGGCTTTCAAAGCTTTTATTAGGGGACATATTATTAGTTATACAGGATCAAAATCTAAGAAGACTCGAGAGGAGAGAGCTAAATTGGAACATAAAATAAAAAGTCTTCAGGAAAAAGTGTATGCAGGAAGTGACCCAAGGTTGGAGAATGAATTACTGATTTTGAGAGCTGAATACGACAAAAAATCAGCGAATAGAGCTGCCTCGAGTCTTCTAAGATTGAAACAATCTTTTTATGAACAAGGTGAAAAATCAGGAAAATTATTAGCATGGCAGATTAAACAATTAGAAATTAAAACACCAATTACCAGTATTATAAGTAATGGACAGGTAGTTATAGATCCTTTAGAAATTAATAGAGCCTTTAGAGATTACTATGAAAAATTATATGATACCAAAAATGAACCTGATTTAACAAAACTAAATGGGTTTTTGAACGAACTATCTATACCGTGTATACCAAATGAAAACAGGGAGATATTGGAGTCTAAAATTAGTCAAGAAGAAGTTGGGCTAGCCATTGATAATATGAAATCAGGAAAAAGTGCAGGACCAGATGGTCTTCCAGTTGACCTTTATAAAAAATTTAAGAATAAATTAATAAAACCTTTTTTGGAAATGGTTTTAGAAGCATTTCAAAATAATAATTTACCATCATACATAAATAATGCCTTAATTATACTGCTGCCAAAACCAGGTAAGCCCTCTAATAAATGTGAAAATATGAGACCAATAAGCCTATTAAACGCCGATCTTAAGATAATCTGTAAAATTTTAGCAAGACGAATACAAGAAATTTTACCAAATATTATTAATCGAGATCAGAATGGCTTTATAAAGGGTAGACAAGGCTTCCATAATGTAAGAAGACTATTTAATATTATTTACTTTAATAAAGAAGCACCGGATACAGCTCTCCTATCATTGGACGCCGAAAAGGCCTTTGATAGAGTTGAATGGCCCTTTCTTTTTGAAGTCCTACAAAGGTTTGGACTTGGAAATAATTTCATAAAATGGGTTCAAATAATATACAATAATGCTACAGCAGAAATCCTAACAAATAACAATATTTCAAAACCAATAAAAATCAATAGAGGATGTCGACAAGGCTGTCCACTTTCACCTTTACTGTTTACTATGGCAATTGAACCTTTAGCGATAGCGATACGTTTACATTCACAAATATATGGAATTAAAGTTGGGCCAACAGAACATAAAATCTCCCTGTACGCCGATGATATAATTTTGTTTATGTCGAATCTAAAAAAATCAATTCCAACCTTGTTGAATTTAATAAAGAATTTTGGGGAAATATCAGGATATAAAATAAATAAAACTAAATCTTCAATATTAATGCTAAATGAGACCCAGAGAAATCACCCAGCTCCTGAGGTAAATCAATTCAATGTTGTAAATCAGTTTAAATATTTAGGAATCCAAATTATGCCTAAGCTAGAATCAGTCGCCAGCGTCAACTATGAAGCCTTAATGTCAGATATCAATGAGTTAACTCAGAGATGGATGTCACTACCAATGTCGATGATCGGGAGAATCAATATACTTAAAAGTAATATTTTACCTAAAATACTTTATTTATTTCAATACATTCCCTTATCACCACCTTTAGATCTATTCTCAAGAATAAAAAAAAAGTTAGTGGAATTTATATGGAACAACAGGAGGGCTAGATTACGTCTGTCTTTATTATATTTACCATTTGATCGTGGAGGTCTGAAATGTCCAAATTTTATGTTGTATTATTGGTCGGCACAACTGAGGGCTATGACATATTATTTTTCATCAAATGATCTCCCTCACTGGACTGAAATGGAATCATACAATTTACCTTTACCTCTTCCCATATTCATATACTCAGATTCGGCAAAAAAATTACAAAAACAAGTTAAAAATCCATTTGTAAAGCATATGATCAAAATATGGTGTGAAGCTAAAAACTATTTAAAAGAACCACAGTTATTGTCACAATTTAGTCCAATATGGGGTAATCAATATTTTAAACCAGGGAGAGCGGACGCTGTATTTAAAGTATGGAATTTAAAAGGGATACAAAAGATTCAGGATTTATATTTGCCATGTGCAGACAACATAATGTCTTTTGAAGAGCTGAGGATCAAATTTAATCTCAATAGAACACATTTTTTTAAATATCTTCAACTTAGAAACTTTATTCGATCAAATCAAAATAAAGCTCTCACTCGACCTATTTATTCATCCTTGGAAAAAATGATGATGAAAGATAGTAAAAGAAAGGGTATTATTTCAGAGTTTTATAACTCATTGACACTATCTTCAAGTGAAAATTCACTGAAAAGATTAAACTACTGGAAAGAAGATCTGCAAATTGAAATTTCGGAGGAACAATGGGAATTGGCTTGTACAGAAGCTCAAACCAAATCAATAAATGCACGCCTTAAATTGATACATTTCAAATGGTTAATGCGGATGTATGTTACACTGGAGGAGTTAAATAGATATAACAAAAATATACCAGATACATGCACAAAATGCATGGAAAGTAAAGGAACCCTATTTCATTGTTTATGGGAATGTAGATTAATAAGAATGTTTTGGGAAGAGGTGAGGGTAACAATTGAAAAAATAATCTCAAAACAAATCATACTGAATCCTAAACTGTTTTTGTTGGGTCTGTACCCAGAAAAGCATAATTTTAATAAAAGTGAAAGAACATTCATGGACCTCAGTTTGCTTAATGCCAAAAAATGTATTGCACTATTATGGAAAAAGACTCATAGACCAGATGTGACTCAGTGGTTAAGACAGATGTTAACAAACCTTCCATTAGAAAGAATAACATATATACTGAAATCAAAGGAAATTGTGTTTGAGAATATATGGAGACCTTTTATTGATTATGTAAAAAATTTAAACATAACTCTTGAAGAAGAAGGTGAATGATGTGTGTGGACCTTGTAAATTCCAAACTGGTGAACATAATATGTATACTTATGTATTGGATTGTCTAGACTAAACAGAGGAGCATTGTTGAAGACTTGATTTTGTTGGTGGTTGTTGGTGTTTTTAGTGCATTTTTTTTTTTTTGTAGTACTTTAGCGTTAGTGTTTGATTGTTTGTATCATGTTTGTTAAAAAAAAAAAAAAGGTTCAATAAAGATATTGTGGAAAAAAAAAATCACACAATTGTATTAATACAATTGACATCTGAGAGAAAAAAAAGGGGTCATTTTCTCAGCTGGGTTACAGTCTCGTCTACAGGGTTAACCGCATTGTGGATGTGCGGTGTAGACACCACAGCTTCCAGTATCTCTTGGATTGGAAGGGGTACGGCCTGGAGGAGAGGTCCTGATCCCGGGCTCCTTCATTGTGGATGATAATCTCATTCATTCTGGCAGACAAGTCCAGGCTGCAGGTGGAGGTGAGACGAGAACACACGCCATGCGTAAACAGTTCATGGCAAAAGAAGGTGAGATGACTTTCTGCTAGGGAGAAAAAGATGAGGGAGTCCTTAAACCACCAGTGGAGGATCCAGTCTTCTTGTGTATAGGGAGGAATCCTGGAACAGATTAACCCTCGAGGCACCTTTAAAATGAATATACACTTTTTAACCTCAGGACCCAAAATGGTCCCTCTCATAAAAGTGTAATAAAAATGTATATAAATATTTTTTTTCACTTTCACTGCATCAGATCTTTTTTTTTTTATCAACTTCAGACCTAACCATAGATATTTATATATCAATGTTTCCCCTGACAAAGTAAGAGAGGCAAGGCTGAGATGGTTTGGACATGTGCAGAGGAGGGATAGTGGATATATTGGACAAAGAATGTTGAAGATGGAGCTGCCAGGCAGGAGGAAAAGAGAAAGACCACAGAGAAGATTCATAGATGTAGTGAAGGAGGACATGGAGAGGGTTGGTGTTGCAGAGGAAGATGCAAGGGATAGGGTGAGATGGAGGCAGATGATCTGCTGTGGCGACCTCTGAAGGGAGCAGCAGGAAGAAGAAGATCAGTGTTTCCCCTACCATTATATTAACACACACACACCGCCCCCTAGAGTGTTAAGTTAATCTCCTATCTACAGTCATGTGAAAAAAAATTTGGACACCCCTTTAAGTACTCAGTTCTTTATTAAAAATTTTCACATTTATGGCTAGCCTTGTTTTTGTTCTTATTTGCATTTTTTAACATTTATTTTGGCCATTTAAAGTGGGAATGAATGTGGGGGTGTCCTAAAAAAGATGGGGGGTGTCCTAATGTATTCCCCACTATTTGTTTAGAAGTACATTTTACAGAAAATTTGTGAGGACATTTTTCATTGTGAGGACATTTGGCCTGGCTCTCATAAGGAAAATAATAGGATTCATTCCTCAAAGTGCAAGATACACAAGGGTTCCAAAACAGTCGCTAATATTTGATGTCCCATTCATTTTCAATAATTAGGTATTCTTGCATTTTTCTGTATTTATTTTACTATATTTTACTATATAGTGCCAGAACACCATGATTCCTTTAAGACTAAGAGTTTGTCACTGTCGACCTTGACACTGCCCCCCAAGGCTGTAAACCTAGGGGAAACACTGTATATATTTGTTTTTTATGCCATTTTTTTCACAAAACCCCTAATTTTTTCAATGAAAAAAAAAAATACAATTTCTCCAAAAATGAGGCACAAAGTGGACTACTTGAGATGACGTTATTACGGCCTTTTCTAGATCAGTAATTGATAACAGAGATTTCTTGCATTATAAAATGATGTGGTTATAATGGGAGTCAATGGGACACCAAATTGGACCTGAGGGTAGAGTGTAAGCATACATGAAGCTCTCCTATTCTATACACCTTGCAGCAGAGGGGGTCATGGAATTTTAAAAGTCGTCATAAAAGAAAAGACCTTGACTTTAGGCCTAAAGTCAAGGTCAGTGGCCTTGGAGGAGTTACATTTTTGGTGAAATCATAAATGCCCAGATCTCCTGACCTTTGACAATGAACTTGACCTCAACCTGGATGAGGATCAAGTGAGGGTCATAGTGAGTTTTGTGAGACTCAAGATAATTTCCTAGGAGTAGTGATTTTTCTAAAATCATGCAAGTGCCCAGATTTTCTGACCTTTGATCTTGACCTTGAGCACAACTTGGATGCAGACCCATCTGAGGATCAATATGAGTGAGTTTGACAATAATCTGGGCAGTTTCCAAGGAGGAGTAGCAAGTTTTCTGCAATCACAAACGTGCCCAGCTCTCTTGACCTTTGACCTTGAGCACAACTTGGATGCAGACCCATCTGAGGATCAATATGAGTGAGTTTAGCGATAATCCAGGCAATTTCCAAGGAGGAGTGTCACAACTCGCTCTCGCCTGTCTCCCGCTTCAGCTGCGCGCACACCTGCGCCTCATCAATCTCTGGCTATATAGCTCGCTCTGCCTGGAGCCGTCTGCTCAGCAACGCTCTTCACTCCAGCGCACGCCCGCTCCCTTACGGCCTGCGCTCCTCGGATTGTCCTTCTTCCTACACGTAAGCTATTCTCCACTTACCTGCTCTCCAGTTTCTCCCCTGTGCACAGGTGGATCCTCTGGCGGCAGACTTTCCTCCCACGTCCTCGCCATCACTCCCCTCTCCGCGCTGAGCGTGCATTAGGATGCTGTCTTCCAGGCAGGAGACCTGCGGCTTTAGCCAACGCCAGCCACTTTACCACCTGCAAGTAAGCACCAGATTGAATATTAATTCCACTGGGTGTTTGCCAGCTGTTAACCTCTGTGTGTGCTCTGCCCTTAGGGTTGCCTGGCTGTATGGCGCCTCGTTCCGCCCTCGACGCATCCCGTCCTCCAGCATCACATTACACCCTGCTCTCACACACTCAGACACCAATTATTGTTTAATAAAATCACTGAATCACACTCGAGCCTGTGTGCGTGTTTCTGGACTTATGTCAGTACGGCTCCAGCAAAGCGGCCCAGCGGACAGCGGGCTCGCACACCGTTTTAACATTCTCGAGGCTCGAGTGGACCAGATTACTCACTAGCAGCAGGTAATTTTAAATCAATTGACCCAAATTAACTGCCGGTTGGACCGTCTGGATCCCCCGCAGACGTTCCCTCCGGCTCAGCGTAGTGTCCCGGCTCCCGTTGGTCTCCCAGCTAGCCAGGCTAACCCGGGGCCGCCCACCCGGCTCACTCCTATTCCTGCGCCCACGCGCTTCAGCGGAAAACTCGGTGAAGCTCGGGGGTTCCTCCTCCAATGTGAGTCGGTGTTTCAGCGCGTCCCCGGGGACTTCCCGACTGATTACAGCCGAATCGGGTATATTGCTAACCTTTTGGAAGGGCGAGCATTAGCTTGGGCCTACGCCGTAATGGCGAGGCCCAGCTACGCGAACCTGACCTATGCCCAATTCGTCCATGATTTCAATGAGGTCTTTGATCATTCGGACCGTAACAGTGTGCTAACCACCCGGTTGCTAAACCTTCGCCAGGGTAGCCGGTCAGCTGCCGACTACGCTGTCGACTTCCGGGTGGTGGCGGCGGGAGTTGGGTGGGGAGATGCTACCCTCTGCAGCATTTTCGCCCGTAGCCTGAGCCCTAGGCTTCGGGATGAACTGGCCAGCCGGGACTTGCCAGAACGACTCTCCGAGTTAATCTCCCTTGTCATCAGTCTCGATAACAGGTTGAGAGAATGGGCTGCTGAGTGGAAGACATTCAGCCGCTCGAGCGGAGCATCCTCCCACGTCTCTCAACCTCGCCCCCTGGCGTTGCCCGCACCAGAGTCCGCCGACGATCCGGAGGCATCGCTGATTGGGCGGACCAAGCTTCCGCTGGTGGAGAAACAGCGCCGCAGGGAGCTGGGTCTCTGCATGTATTGCGGAGACGACCAGCACCCCGTGGAAACCTGCCCGGTCAAGCCAAAAGGGGGAGTCCGCGAGTTGCTGTAGGGGGTCTCGCGGACTCAACTCAATCTAATTCCCTATCAAAGTGCCTCCTCCCTATTAGATTCTGTCACAATCACACTGAGCATCTCACTCACACACTGGTGGACTCGGGGGCGGAGCAAAGCTTCATTTCCAAAAGCCTGGCAACCCGCCTGGACATCCCCTGCCAAGCTCTGCCAGCCCCTCTCAATCTCGTCCCGCTCTCACGGACCCCCCTGGAGAAGGTCACACACCAGACCGTGCCCATCTTAGTCATCATCTCCGGGAATCACAGAGAAAACCTAAGCCTGTACATACTGCCCACCTCAGCTGCCCCCGTCATTCTGGGCTACCCCTGGCTGCGTCTCCACAATCCGGCCTTTGATTGGCGGTCCAGAAGCGTCCTCTCCTGGAGCACCTTCTGTATGGGCGCCTGCCTCCAGTCAGCTGCCTGCGCCCCTTCGCTGCCTCTCTCCTCCTCCGACTCAACCCCTCCGGACCTCTCCAAGGTGCCTCCGGAATTCCCTGATCTTGGGACCGTCTTTAGCAAGTCCAAAGCGCTGTCTCTTCCCCCCCCATCGCCCGTATGACTGCGCCATAAATCTCCGCCCGGGGGCGCCCTTACCATCAGGTCCCTTATACAGCCTGTCGGCTCCGGAGCGGGAGGCCATGGACACCTATATAAAGGAATCGCTCAGCGCGGGCATCATCCGCCCCTCCTCGTCCCCAGTTGGAGCTGGGTTCTTCTTCGTTGCTAAGAAGGATGGGTCCCTTCGGCCGTGCATCAACTTCCGGGCCTTAAACGATATCACGATTAAGTACAAGTACACACTGCCTTTGATGGACTCCGCATTCGACTCTCTCCAGGGGGCCACCTGGTTTACGAAGCTGGACCTCCGCAGTGCGTTCCACCTTATTCGGATCCGGGAGGGCGACGAGTGGAAGACGGGGTTCCGGATGCCCAGCGGCCATTTTGAATATCTGGTCATGCCATTTGGGCTCACCAACACTCCGGCCGTCTTCCAGCGGCTCATAAACGACGTCCTACAAGACTTCCTAGGGGTATTCGTCTTTGTCTACCTGAACGACATCCTGATCTTCTCCCGGTCTCGGGAGGAGCATCAGGTTCACGTGAGGCAGGTCCTCCAGCGTCTTCTCGAAAACAGGGTCTATGTGAAGGCGGAGAAGTGTGAGTTTTATACCGACAAGACCTCCTTCTTGGGCTTCATTGTGTCACACAATCAAATCATTCCTGACCCAGCCAAGATCAAGGAGGTAGTTGAGTGCCCCCCCCACCCCCCCGTCCAAGAAGCAGGTCCAGCAATTCCTGGGGTTCACCAACTTCTACCGCAGTTTCGTCCCGAACTTCGGCTCCATCGCTTCTCCCTGACCCGTCTCACCTCCCCCAAGGTGCCGTTCCGGTGGACTGAGGAGGCTGCGTCGGCCTTCATGACGCTAAAGATGGAGTTCTCCTCCTCCCGGGTCCTGACTCAGGTGGACCCCACGCTACAATGCCTCGTCGAGGTGGACGCCTCCGACACGGGGGTGGGGGCAGTGTTGTCTCAGCGTTCTCCAGTGGATGGAGTGGTGCGCCCCTGCGCCTTCTTCTCCCGGCGCCTATCTGCAGCAGAGAGGAACTATGACGTCGGCGACAGAGAACTCCTGGCAGTGAAGCTTGCGCTGCAGGAGTGGCATCACTGGCTGGAAGGGGCAGCGCAACCTTTCGTGGTCTGGACAGATCATAAAAACCTGGAGTACCTGAGGACGGCCAAGCGCCTGAATGCCCGCCAGGCGCGTTGGTCCCTGTTCTTTGGCCGCTTCAGGTTTTCCATCACCTACCGCCCCGGCTCCAAGAATGCCAAGCCGGACACGCTGTCCCGGCAGTTCGCCCCGGAGGCCTCTGAAGAACAGGAACACACCATCCTGCCGGCTTCGTGCGTCGTGGGCGTTGTGTCATGGTCCATCAGGGACAAGGTCCGGAGGGCGCAGGAGGCTGAACCTGACCCTGGCGGCAGTCCAGCGGGGAGGATGTTCGTGCCATCATCTGTCCGGGGTAACGTCATCCACTGGGCGCACACCTCTAAGCTCACCTGTCACCCGGGGATCTCCCGGCTTGTGGAGCTCCTCCAGAGGTCCTTTTGGTAGCCGGACCTATGGGACGACGTCGCCAATTACGTCTGGGCCTGCCCCCAGTGCGCTATGGGTAAGACCTCGACCTCTCCTCCAGCAGGGCTCCTCCATCCCCTGCCGGTCCCCGGAAGGCCCTGGTCTCATGTAGCCTTGGATTTCGTCACCGGTCTCCCGACGTCCAACTCTTTTAACACCATCCTGACCATTGTGGACCGGTTCTCGAAGGCAGCCCACTTCATGCCGCTCCGCGGCCTTCCTACGGTGCGGGAGACTGCGGATTTGTTGGTCCAGCACGTTGTCAGGTTACATGGGATCCCGGTGGACGTCGTCTCTGACTGGGGGCCCCAGTTCATGTCTAGGGTCTGGAGGTGCTTTTGCAACACCTTGGGGGCTACGGTGAGCTTATCATCCGGTCACCACCCCCTGTCCAATGGGCAGTGCGAGCACACAAAGCAGGAGCTGGAAGCTGCACTGCGCTGCGTCACTACCTCCAGTCCCTCATCCTGGAGCACCCATCTGCCCTGGATAGAGTACACCCTATGGGGGTGTACTCTATCATGGGCGCATGCGCACGCAGCGACCTGCAGCTGGTGAAATAGTGCGTGTGTGTGTGTGTGTGTGTGTGTGTGTGTGTGTGTTTTTTTTATGTACATTTATACGTTTTTATAAAATCCTCTGTGTCGTTTCTGCCTTGGAGTGTATGTGGAATATATGGCGAAGAGCTCCCTGGTATTTACAACATGGATTTCCTCTCCTTTCTCGCACTGCTGTTTTCTGTGCTGTGGCTCTTTGTCTCTGAAGTAAACGCGTTCGGCTCCATGGCGGGCAGAATAGCGGGCAGAATACAATATTCCAGGGACATGTTGCTGCATTTAAACACGGCTGATTCAACGGCTGTGATTGAGCCTAAGCTGCAACTGCCGGACTTTATTTTGAGAGACGGACACAGCGGTGAAAAGAGAGGCGGGAGAGACAGCAGAAGGAAGCGTGGAAGGCGTGGAGGTGTGAAATTGCGCCTTAGGAGACGGCAGTTTGGTAACATTCCTCTTCCTTCAATAATTTTTGGGAATGCACAGTCTGTGAGAAACAAGGTGGATGAAATTCAAGGGAATGTACGCTACCAGAAGGACTTCAAGAACTGCTGCGTCATGGCTTTCACTGAATCTTGGCTTACTGCGCATGACCGAGACGCAGACCTGTGGATTGACGGCTTTGGAGCCCCGCTGCGCTCGGATCGGCAGGAAGAGGTAACGGGGAAACGTCAGGGGGGCGGCGTATGTTTATACATTAATAAGCAGTACTGCACATCTGTCACGGTCAGAGAGCACATCTGTACACCCAATGTGGAGCTTCTGTCTGTGTCACTACGCCCCTTTTATTTGCCTCGCGAGTTTCCCCAACTTTTCATCACAACTGTGTATATTCATCCGAGGGCAGACGCTGACTCCGCCTCCAGAACCATCTTTGATGTGATCCAGCAGCTGCAATCAATTTCTCCAGAGGCGCCAAACTTCATTCTTGGGGATTTTAACCATGTTTCTTTAAAGAAGACACTTAAAAACTTTTATCAGTATGTCTCCTGCCCAACCAGGCGAAAAAAGACATTGGACCTGTGCTATGGATCCATAGAGAGGGCCTATAAATCACTCCCCCTTCCTCCTTTAGGATCCTCAGATCACAACTGTGTACATTTGCTGCCCACATATAAAACTGCTCTCAGAAGAGGCAAGGTGGAGACGAGAGACATTGATGTGTGGACAGAAGATTCAGAGCACAGCCTCCAGGAATGCTTTGACTGTACAGACTGGGAGATGTTCAAAATGGCCTGCAGGGACGATTTGGACTCTCTGGCTGACCTCACATGCTCATACATGGCTTACTGTCAAAATAAGATTGTTCCACGTAAACGTTTCAAAATATATCCCAATGTGGTCTATATTAATCATATATCCCATAACCTACATATGTATAAGCATGTGAGAATGTTTGGTGATTACATATGTAAAGCGACTTCACACCTCAGAACAGGACAAAGAGGTCTCAACCGTCAGCGGAGATCAAAGAGCATCCGAGGCGCTGCGGTGGAGACCAGATCGATCGCCCTGACCTCCCAGGGCCAGGTGGAGGGATACGAAGACAAAGGAAGGGGATTAAGATAATGCAATGTAGAGCTGAATGTGTTCTTCCTCTATTCTACTTCTGCTTCTGCACTGAGATGAGACTTGTTAGAGGAGCGAAGCTGATAATAAACTTTGGTTTATAAGTCACATCGCCTCGTTATTCCAAGCTCTTCTACACTGGTGACCCTGACGCGAGGATGGACCAGAGGCGTTCCCCCGCGATTGACTCATCTGAGGCGACCCAGGCAGATGCCGGCGCCCATGCAGACAGGGGAACGGATGGAAGACGTTCCCCCACGGCAGAAGAGAGGGCTCAACCGAGCACCAGCCCCGCCGCGAGAGCAGAAGAAAGGCGCTCTCACCCGGCGGACACATCAAGGACGGCCCACACAAGCGCCGTCACCGTCAAGCTGCCAGAATTCTGGCAAGAAGACCCGAGCTCGTGGTTCCAGCAAGCTGAGGCTCAGTTTGCACTGGCGGGCAAAACGGCGGACGAGACGAAGTTTTATCACATCGTCGCCAAACTCGACGCTGCCACGGCAAGATGCGCACGGAGCATAACCCGACAGCCGCCTGCCTATGACAAATACAGAGAGCTGAAGGCGACCATCGTCGAGAACTTTGTCCCCTCAGCCGAGGAGAGAGCAGAGAAGATTCTGGCGATCTACGGCCACAGAGGATGCAGACCCAAGGCCCTCATGGAGGACATGCTGCAGCTCAAGGAGGAGGACAACGACAACTTCCTCTTCCAACACATCTTCCTCAGCACTCTGCCGCCACACATGAGAGGGACGCTGATCAACATGCGGTGCAGCACCCAGCAGGACTTCCGCGCGCTGGCCCGAGAAGCACAGCGACTCACCAACGCCTGCAGGGAACAGGTGGCCACAGCAGCATCCGCAGATGCCTAGAGCAACGGAGAACCACAGACAACCGAGCAGAGCCCGCCCACCATGGCGGCAACACGACCAAGACGCAGCAGGCGGAACGACATCTGCTATTACCACCACCGTTTCGCCGAGGGGGTGTACAAATGCGTTCCCCCCTGCAAGTTCAAAAGTTCGGGAAAACGCCAAAACCGAGAACCGTTAACGGCTGCGGTTCTCGGCGAAAAAAATAAACTTCTTTATGTGACTGACGGGCACACCGGCAAACAGTTCCTAATTGACACTGGAGCTCAACTGAGTTTTATCATGCCCTCCCACGCAGACCGGGCCATGGGTCCCCGGGGCAATGGAGCGATGGCAGCCAACGGCTCCATCATCGACATTTATGGTGAAAGGAACCTGCCCCTCTGCATTCATGGCCGCAACTACAGATGGACATTTGTTGTAGCGGCGGTGAGTTTTAACTTGTTGGGCGCGGATTTTTTGTGTGCACATGGGCTATTAGTCGATCTAGCAAATAGACGCTTGGTTAATGCACTGTCATTTGCTTCTATTCCCTGCTCAGCTTGAGTTTCTCCACCACCCGTGCAGGCCAGCGTCACAATAGCAGGAGGTAAGTTTGATCAACTCCTCACCCAATTTCCAGCACTCACAATTCCCAAATTCTCAGCTACAGAATATCATATATTTATATATACTATATATAGCTCATATATTTATTCCATCCAGCTACAATGCTCTGCACTGTGTGTCTCTGTGTGTGTGTGTATATATATATATTTTATAGTAATACGTACATATGTATATTAGCTGCTCTTGCTTGCTTGTTTTTTGTTTTTTTTTGTTTTTTTTCTTGCCTTCTGATTGTTGCTCTGAGTGTTGCTATCCCTGTGCTGTTGCAATCCTGGAATTTCCCCGTTGTGGGACTAATAAAGGCTTATCTTATCTTATCTTATCTTACAGTGGCTAAGCACGGGGTTGAACACTTTATTCCCACAACGGGCCCACCCGTATTCGCCAAAGCTCGGCGCTTAGACGCGACCAAGCTCGCCATAGCTCGGGACGAGTTTACCACCCTTGAAAAACTAGGCATTATCAGACGCTCAAAAAGCCCCTGGGCATCACCACTACACATGGTCCCGAAATCCGACGGTTCTTGGAGACCGTGCGGCGATTACCGCAGATTAAACAATCCGACAGCGCATGACCGCTACCCAATTCCTCACATCCAAGATTTTTCACATACATCTGGCGGGTGCGCGCATTTTTTCTAAAGTAGACCTGGTCCGTGGCTATCACCAAGTCCCCGTTCGAGCGGAAGACATTCCTAAAACAGCTGTAATAACCCCCTTCGGTCTTTTTGAATTTTTGCGGATGCCTTTTGGCCTCAAAGGCGCTGCTCAAACCTTTCAGCGGATGATGGACGCGGTATTACGCTACCTCCCTTTCGTGTTCGTCTACCTCGACGATATGCTGGTAGCCAGCTCGTCGGAGGAAGAACACGAACAGCATCTCACTATGGTTTTTCAGAGACTAGAAGAGCACGGGTTAATAATCAATCCAGCCAAATGCAAATTCGGCGTGCCACAAATTGATTTTTTGGGACACAGAGTTTCACCGATGGGGGCAGTCCCACTGCCAGACAAAATTCGCGCAGTAAAAAGTTTTCCACGGCCACAAACGGTCAAATCGCTGCAAGAATTTTTGGGAATGGTTAATTTTTACAACCGTTTCCTCCCCCGTGCAGCTCAACTCATGCAGCCCCTATATGACGCGCTCAGAAAACAAAAGCCTTCCAACGCGGTCGAATGGACCCCGGAGCGCGAACGCGCCTTCGCGGAAGTAAAAAGTGCCCTAGCTAACGCCACATTGTTGGTTCATCCTGATCCCTCGGCCCGCATTGCGCTAACCACAGACGCTTCAGACCTGGCCATAGGGGCGGTTGTAGAACAACACGTTGGCGGAACCTGGCAACCTTTGGCATTTTTCAGCAAATCGTTAAACCAAACTGAGCGTAAATACAGCACTTTTGACAGGGAGCTGCTAGCGCTTCATTTATCCATCCGCCACTTCCAGTTCTGGTTAGAGGGGCGGCGTTTCACGGCTTTTGGAGACCACAAACCGCTCACCTTTGCGATGGCTAAAATTTCAGAACCATGGTCAGGCAGGTTCAGGTTCAGGTTCAGGTTAGGTTCAGGTTCAGGTTACTTTATTTGTACCCGTAGGTAGATTTGTTTTGCAGTTGGTGACATCCATATTTACAAGCCACTAATTACATTCAACATAGGCACAAACACAGGCACACATCTTACAAAATAGGTAAATATAAAATATGTACAATATAATTTTTATAGCTTGTTCAACTCTTTGACAGCAGCAGGGACAAAGCTGTTTTTGTAGCGCTGGGTTCTACTTTTTGGGACAGCAAACCTCCGTCTGGAGGGAAGAAGCTGAAAGTTGCAGTGCAAAGGGTGGGAGTCAACAAAGACAGGCAACAAAGACAGCTAGCTGCAATTTCAGAGTTCACCACAGACATTCGACATGTGGCAGGCAAACTTAACGTGGTAGCAGACTGCCTCTCTCGCGCTGTGACATCGCCAGAGCGCGAGGAGACAGATTATACTACCTCAGCCGCAGAACTCTTCGCCAACGCGGACACATAAGCGGACCCACAGTAGATTCGAGAGAAGATTAAAACCCAGACGGCACAGGGACTGATGCAAACTACTCAAAAGTTGTTCACTAATTGTGCTGTAACAGTTTAAGACTGACTTGTGATATTACTACGCTGTTATGATTACCACTGAATTCTCTACAGGAGCATAGCTGCTGGAAAGTTTCTTCCTTGTCAAGAGGTGTAGCAGTTAGTATGTCATAATAATTATCTTAAACTGTGAATTTTTCTATTGTCCTTTTCTGAGTCGTTTGGGGGGGGGGGGGGGCGGCTGTGGTCTATATTAATCATATATCCCATAACCTACATATGTATAAGCATGTGAGAATGTTTGGTGATTACATATGTAAAGCGACTTCACACCTCAGAACAGGACAAAGAGGTCTCAACCCTCAGCGGAGATCAAAGAGCATCTGAGGCGCTGCGGTGGAGACCAGATCGATCGCCCTGACCTCCCAGGGCCAGGTGGAGGGATACGAAGACAAAGGAGGGGGATTAAGATAATGCGGGATGTCAGCTTTATATGCATGTCTTTTGTTATGTGTAGGTATAAGTATGTAGAGCTGAAGGTGGTCTTCCTCTATTCTACTTCTGCTTCTGCACTGAGATGAGACTTGTTAGAGGAGCGAAGCTGATAATAAACTTTGGTTTATAAGTCACATCGCCTCGTTATTCCAAGCTCTTCTACAGCCAACAACAAACCATGGGTTACTAAATCAGTTAAATCCTGCTTACAGAGGAAAGCACTCGCCTTTAAACAGGGGTCTGTTTCTGAGCTACAGGTTGCCACAAAGGAGCTGAAGGCCGAAATTTTAAGAGCAAAACAGAATTATAAATCAGAGTTGGAAAGCAAGATGGCAACAAAGAAACTTGGTTCAGCCTGGGCCAGTATGAAAACTATTGCAGGCCTTCAGAGCACAGAGATCGTGTGTTTTTAGATGGTTTTAATTCAGACACAGAGCTGGCTGATGCCCTTAATTGTTTTTATGGTCGTTTTGACTCCCTTGATTTCAGCACAGAAATCCAAGTTTGAAACAGAAACTCAAAGACAATCAGCACTTTAATATTGAGGTGCAGGATGTTAAAAGGGAGTTCTGCGCTGTAAAAATGAACAAAAGTCAGGGCCCTGATAATATATGTGGGCGCTTGGTAAAGTCCTGTGCACATGAACTGAGTCCTATATTTCATTACATTTTCAATAAGTCCTTACAGACACAACATGTGCCTAAGATCTGGAAAGAAGCCGTGGTTGTTCCCGTTCCAAAATCCAGCTGTCCTAAAATGGTAAACGACTTTAGACCAGTTGCTTTGACTTCAATTTTAATGAAAATTTTTGAAAAACTGGTCAGATGTGAGGTCCTAAGGCAGACTGAACATGCATTGGATCCTCTGCAGTTTGCCTATAGGCCTCACAGAGGAGTGGAGGATGCCACTGTCACTATGTTTAACATGCTTTTTAAACATCTGGATTTTAATGGGACACATGCCAGGCTTTTATTTGTGGACTTTTCTTCCGCCTTTAATACAATCCAACCTCATATTTTAGTTGAAAGGTTCCTGCAACAATTTGATTTGAGCAATAATCTGGTGGGTTGGATTCTGGATTTCTTAACCAACAGGACGCAGAGAGTAAGGGTCAATGGTACATTGTCTGACCTAAAGTGCTCTTCTACTGGCTCTCCTCAGGGGTGTGTGTTGTCACCACTACACTTCATCCTGTACACCACAGGTGTCAAACTCACTCCATGGAGGGCCAAGACCCTGCAGGTTTTACCTCCACCCAGTGTCTTCAACAGGTGAGTTCACTGAATTTCTTCCCACTGATTGCTGATCAGTGAAAACACCTGCTGAAGACACTGGGTGGAAGTAAAACCTGCAGGGTCTTGGCCCTCCATGGAATGAGTTTGACACCCCTGCTGTACACAAACATGTGTTGGAGCAGACATGACAACAGACACATTATAAAGTATGCTGATGACTCAGTCATTGTCAATCTCCTCCAGGATGGTGAGAGTGGCCACGGCCCAGTAGTTGATGATTTTGTTCACTGGTGTGAGGATTCCTACCTGCAGCTGAATACAACAAAAACGAAAGATATGATTATTGACTTTAGGAGGAAAACTCCCAGGCACAAAGTCACCATACTAAAAGGCCAGACCACCGAATGTGTACAATCGTACAAATATCTTGGGACGATTACTGATAGTAATTTAAACTTTGAAGTGAACTGTGAAAGGGTGTGCAAAAAGGGTCAGCAAAATTTGCATTGTTTAAGATAAGCCTTTATTAGTCCCACAACGGGGAAATTCCAGGATTGCAACAGCACAGGGATAGCAACACTCAGAGCAACAATCAGAAGGCAAGAAAAAACAAGCAAGCAAGAGCAGCTAATATACATATGTACATATTACTATAAAATATATATATACACACACACACACACAGACACACAGTGCAGAGCATTGTAGCTGGATGGAATAAATATATGAACACACAGTGCAGAGCATTGTAGCTAGATGGAATAAATATGTAAATATATAAACACCCACAGTATGGAGCATTGCAGCTAGGTGGAATAAATATGCAAGTATATAAACACACACAGTGCGGAGCAATGTAGCTAGATGGAATAATATGTAGATATATAAAAACACAGTGCGGAGCATTGTAGCTAGATGGAATAAATATATAGATATATAAATATAAACACACCCAGTGCAGAGCATTGTAGCTAGATGGAATAAATATGTAAATATATAAACAAGGATATATAAACAAGTTTGAGGAAACTTGCACGCTTCCAAATTGACCGAACCATAATGACAATGTTTTATCGGGCTTTTATTGAATCTGTTTTATCCTTTTCTTTAGTGTCATGGTTTGGTCAGATAAAACTGAAACAGAGGAAATCCTTGGATCAGGTAGTTAGATGGTCCAGTCGTTTGCTTGGTGAGTCACAGCTGAGCCTGACATCCCTGTACACCAGACAAGTACAGAGGATGGTTGCCTCCATTTTAAATGATGACTCCCACCCTTTGCACTGCAACTTTCAGCTTCTTCCCTCCAGACGGAGGTTTGCTGTCCCAAAAAGCAAAACCCAGCGCTACAAAAACAGCTTTGTCCCTGCTGCTGTCAAAGAGTTGAACAAGCTATAAAAATATAAAAATATATTGTACATATTTTATATTTACTTATTTTGTATGATGTCACTTGGGTTCTAAATATTTTATTGGGTTTTAGACCTTTGAGTTTTTTAACCTCTGACTAGTTTTTAACTTTTAACTTTAATATGACCCTTCTCTCTTACCTCTGGTTTCTCCCTCATCTCTTTGTCTTTTTATACCCTGTTTGATGGAGCCTTGAGTATTTTTATCATGTTTATAGTCAGCTTCATGTGTGCCTGTGTTTGTGTCTATATTGAATGTAATTAGTGGCTTGTAAATATGGATGTCACCAGACTGCAAAACAAATCTACCTACGGGTACAAATAAAGTAACCTGAACCCATAATTCCACCTTATCGTCGGCTATTGGGACGTCTCCCTTCCGGGCTTTTCTGGGTTACGACCCCCTGCTGTTCCCCGAAGAGGAGGGAGAGGTGGCAGTTCCTTCCATCCAGGCTCATCTCAGGCGCTGCCGGAGCCTTTGGACTACGACGCGCCAAGCGCTTTTACGCACGGCGGCGCGCAACTCCAGTACAGCGAATCACCACAGGAGAGCCGCTCCTCATTACCAAGTGGGCCAGCAGGTATGGCTATCCGCTCGGGACATCAGCCTGAAGGCCGAGAAGAAGAAGCTGGCCCAGCGCTTCATTGGACCATTCCCCGTGGTCAAGGTAATAAATCCGGTGGCTGTGCATCTGGCTCTCCCTCCCTCCCTCCGTGTCTGTCCAACATTCCACGTCTCCCAGATTAAGCCCCTGGTGACTAATCCACTCTCTCCTCCTCCTAGGGCTCCACCCTCTCTCGACGGCGACCCAGTGTGGAGGGTCACTTCCATCCTGGACTCCCGCCGCCGGGGTCGCGGGCTGCAATATCTGGTGGACTGGGAGGGGTATGGCCCTGAGTGGAGGTCCTGGGTGCACCCGTCTTTTGTGCTGGACAAACGCCTCATCACGGAGTTCCACCGGGTGCATCCAGGTAAGCCAGCGCCAGGAGGCGCTGCTCGGGGGGGGAGTACTGTCACAACTCGCTCTCACCTGTCTTCCGCTTCAGCTGCGCGCACACCTGCACCTCATCAATCTTGGGCTATATAGCTCGCTCCGCCTGGAGCCGTCTGCTCAACAACGCTCTTCACTCCGGCGCATGCCCGCTCCTTTACAGCCTGCGCTCCTCAGATTGTCCTTCTTCCTGCACATAAACTATTCTTTTTAAATGAATGAATGAATCTTTATGAATGAATGAATCTTTATTTCGGATAGATTAAAAGTAAAGATTAAAAAGAAACAGAATAATATAACAAAGGCGAAAAAAATCCAACAAGGTCAAATTAAACAATAACTCCTCTGATTATACAGTTCAACATAAGTTATCCGAAATGGGTGATGGCTGAAGCCGCAGCTTATATTGCCCACCCATATTCCATCCAAGAATTCAAAAGAAATACAAAACACAAGTGATTACAATTCGGAACAAAGCTAAGACAAAATGTGACAAAAAAAAACTAAGCAACAACACAACACAGACTGGATATGACAATCCTTATGTGATTTTACATGTCATCTTGTATATATGTTTGGAGTATTTCTTCCTTTAGTTTTTGTTTAAATTGTCCAAGCGTTGTACATGATTTTAATTCAGGTCCAAAATCGTTCCATAATCTGACTCTTTGCACTGAAACACAGTGTTGCTTTGTGGTAGTTCTCACTGAAGGTTTTTGAAATATACATGTTCCTCTGAAATGATATTGTTTCTCCCTTATTTGGAACAGCTTTTGGATATTTGCGGGCAGTGATAGATTCTTCACTTTAAACATTATTACTGCAGTTTTAAAGTCAACCAGATCTTTCAACTTGAGAGCTTTTACTTTAAGAAAAAGTGGGTTTGTTGGTTCCCTGTAAGCAGCTTTGTTTATTATTCTAATAGCTCTCTTCTGAAGCATAAAGACTGGATATATGTTTGTTTTATATGTATTTCCCCATACTTCAGTGCAATATGTCATGTGTGGGAGTATTAATGAATGATACAAAGTATATAATGTGGGTTGATTCAGCAAATATTTTGCTCTGTGTAGTATTGCGAATGATTTAGATATTTTACCTTTAATATAATTAATATGTGACTTCCAACACAGTTAATTATCAATTATTACTCCAAGAAATTTAGTTTCAGATACCCTTTCAATCTCTACACCATTTACACTGAGTTTAGATACTAAGTTGTTGTGATGGTTGTTAAAAACTATAAATTTTGTCTTACTTAAATTGAGCGTTAATTTGTTTGAATCAAACCACAGTTTAAGCTTTCCTAATTCCTTTCCGAGTGTATCCAAAAGTTGTTCCAAATTGCTTCCACTGCATAATAGATTAGTGTCATCGGCAAACAATATTAAATCCATTTTTTCCGAGACTTTACATATATCATTTATATACATATTGAATAACAATGGCCCCAAAACTGAACCCTGTGGGACTCCACAAGTAACCTTCAGTAACTGTGAGTTTTTGTTACCAACACATACATACTGATATCTGTTCTTTAAGTAACTACTTAACCAGGACAGTGCTACTTCCCTAATACCACAATTTTGTAGTTTCTTTAATAATAAATTATGATCCACTGTATCAAATGCTTTTTTAAGATCCAGGAATACCCCAACTGAATACTCTTTATTAATACTCTTTATTCCCCACTTACCTGCTCTCCAGTTTCTCCCCTGTGCACAGGTGGATCCTCTGGCGGCAGACTTTCCTCCCACGTCCTCGCCATCACTCCCCTCTCCGCGCCGAGCGCGCATCAGTACACTGTCTTCCAGGCAGGAGACCTGCGGCTTTAGCCAACGCCAGCCACCTTACCACCTGCAAGTAAGCACCAGATTGAATATTAATTCCGCTGGGTGTTTGCCGGCTGTTAACCTCTGTGTGTGCTCTGCCCTTAGGGGGTTTTTTTTGTTTTTTTTTTTTTTTTGTTACTTATTTGTACCCGTTGGTAGACTTGGTTTGCAGTCTGGTGACAAGCCACCGGCTGCTGGTCGCTGCGTGCGCGAGCGCCCTAAACCTACATGTTTTTTGTTTTTTTTTTGGTGTGCGGGAGGAAACCGGAGAAATCCCGGAGTAAACCCGCGCAACACGGGGAGAACATGCAAACTCCACACAGCTCACTGTTGGTCGGGGGCTGGGATCGAACCCACGATCTCATGATCCCCGCGGTCCCCCGGCCGAGGGTAAAACTGTGCTGCCACAGTGCTAAACCACTGCGCCACCGTGCAGCCCTTAGGCTGCCCGGTGGCTGCCCTTAGGGTTGCCTGGCTGTACGGCGCCTCGTTCCACCCTCGACGCATCCCGTCCTCCAGCATCACATTACACCCTGCTCTCACACACTCAGACACCAATTATTGTTTAATAAAATCACTGAATCACACTCGAGCCTGTGTGCGTGTTCCCTGGGTCCGGACTTATGTCAAGGAGTAGCAAGTTTTCTGCGATCACATATGTGCCCAGCTTTCCTAACCTTTGACCTTTAGCACAACTTGGATGCAGACCCTCCTGAAGATCAGTGTGAGTGGGTTTGGTGAGCATCGGGGTAAAGGCCTAGAAGGAGTAGCAATCCCTCTGAAATCTGGACTGACAGACGTATACCATGTCATTGCATTAGCTCCTTTTGACTTTGCCAGAATGAGCTATAAATGTACTATTTTTCAAGGGGTGGCCAATTTATGTAATTCAGGGTATCAAAACTTAAAATTAATACCTGGAAAATGTACAATATGGGCCATTCAACAGAAAACAGGTGTGAAAAATACTAACTTATCACCTTTAAGGACTTCCGGTTATGGCGGCCACGTAGGAAGACGTGTTTCACTCTGCTCTGCTCCTAAAAATAAAAGTTGTCAAAAAACTCTCTCAGTTGGAACAAAACCTTTCCCAGAGTTTGGGCGCGGATATGCCGGTAAAGCCTAAGGCTGGAAAATTAGGTGGAGGAAAAACTGAATCGTCGAAACAGTCTAAGTTAACAGACTTCCACGCTCGTGACGAAGCAGGAAAATCGCCAGAGACTATGGCGGAGAAGCTAGCGGCGGAGCGGTGGCTGCTGGCGACGGCACGGGTGCGGTGCTCGCTGCCATTAGCTCAATGAGAGCAGACTTTTCCACTAAATTTGATGGGATTATAGCAGCGATAGAAGGAATGAGAAAGGAAATAAGCGACTGTATGGAGCGAGTATCGCAGGTGGAGCTCCAAATTTCCAGTGCTGAGGATGACGTCACCAGCCTACAATTAAAGGTGCGCACACTGGAATTAAAAAATAAACGTCTGGAAGATAGTGTCCTGGACTTAGAATCCCGGTCGAGACGGAACAATCTGAGGCTGGTGGGCCTCCCGGAGGGAACGGAGGGGCGGGACACATGTTCCTTTTTGGAAAAGTGGATTCCAGAAGCTCTGAACAACGCGGAGCTGCAGTCATCGGTCGTTTTAGAGAGCGCCCACCGAATCGGCCCGCCGAGAGATAATAAGACAACACCGAGGACACTGATTATGAAGTTCCTCAGCTACAGAGACAAGATGACGATCTCCAACGCGGTGCGAGCTAAAGGAGAAATTAAATATCAGGATCAACAGGTGCGGTTCTACTCAGATTTGGCCACAGGAATCCAACAATTAAGGAAACAGTTTGAACCCGCCCGTAAAGAGTTGCGCAACCTCGGGATTCGTCATGGAGAGATTCATCCAGCAAGACTGCTGGTCACATATAAAGGGAGAACCCACACCTTCAAGACCCCTCAGGAGGTGCAGGTGCTTATCAAGCAGATCCAAGAAGAGACTGGTGGGAGCTAAGCATGAAGCATGAACAAAATATAAAGGTAGAATATTTAAGCATTTGCACAGGCATCTAACTGATCTGAAGCATTTAGCAAGTTTACAAAATATAGATTGTATTATATATAAAAAAACAACAAAAAAAACCCTATGATGTACAAAGTTGCTATAAAATTTTGGAGTTAAGTTGGAAAACTACAGAAGAGAGTTAATGTTATGTCATTAAAAGCAGTAGAGTCAGGGTGATTGAGAGGAGAAAGAAAGAGTGGTTTTGACTGATCCTCGCGGGTGTGGAGCAGTCAATGGCTATAGCGGGAGATGGAATTTTTTTTTTTATTTTGGGGGGATTACCACGAATGTGGGGAGGGGGAATTTGTTTGTGTGTAGTTTGTGGGACGAATGTTCAACCACTCATGTTTTTGCTTCTCTGTATGAGCATGGTTATATTGCGAGGTAATCTCAAACTCCTTATTGATCATAGACCAAAGCGTTAATCTTAATTTAACTTCATGGAATTGCAGAGGTCTACAAAACTTAAAAAAACTTAAACAAGTTATGAATAAAATAAAAGACATAGGTTCAAAAATTGTGTTTTTACAAGAAACTCATCTAATAGAGGAGGATGTAAAAAGAATTAGGAGAAGATGGCAGGGAAGTGTGTTCACCTCATCATTTTCATCCCAAGTCAGGGAAGTTATGACTCTCATACATAAATCAGTCCCATTTCAAGTGAAAAATGTAATTGGAGACAAATTAGGAAAATATCTAATCATCCAAGGATCTTTGTTATTAGAAAATATAAATCTGGTGAACTTATACGGTCCCAATATAGATGATCAAAACTTCTTTGCGAATTTATTTCTAATTTTATCATCACTTACAGGGCAACATATAATAGCAGGAGATTTTAATTGTACATTGAATCCCGGTATAGATAGATCAACAGGACTGGACTGTACGCACAATGGATGCAGGATGACCATTAATCATTTTATGAAAGAATTGAGATTGCTAGATATATAGAGAGAAATGAAACCACAAGTTAAAGCCTACTCTTGTTATTCTAATACCTACAAGACATTCTCACGTATTGACTATTTTTTGATCTCCACAGAATTAAGGTCCAAGATTCAAAACTGTTTCTATGATAACATTGTGATCTCTGACCATGCACCCTGCTGTCTACTATATGTAGATAAGAAATTGACAAAGGAACCAGGTAGGTGGCATTTTCAGCATAAATGGCTTCAGGATGAGGAATTTGTTAAGATCATAGAAAAACAGATAGATGAGTTCTTTGATATCAATACTACACAAACATCAGCATGTATAAAGTGGGAGGCTTTCAAAGCTTTTATTAGGGGGCATATTATTAGTTATACAGGTTCAAAATCTAAGAAGACTCGAGAGGAGAGAGTCCAATTGGAACATAAAATAAAAATTCTTCAAGAAAAAGTGTATGCAGGAAGTGATCCAAAGTTAGAGAACGAATTACTGATTCTGAGAGCTGAATATGACAAAAAATCAGCGAATAGAGCTGCCTCGAGTCTTCTAAGATTGAAGCAATCTTTTTATGAACAAGGTGAAAAATCAGGGAAATTATTGGCATGGCAGATTAAACAATTAGAATTTAAAACACCAATTACCAGTATTATAAGTAACGGACAGGCAGTTGTAGATCCTTTAGAAATTAACAGTGTCTTTAGAGATTATTATGAAAAATTATATGATACAAAAAATGAAACTGACTTAACAAAACTAAATGGGTTTTTGGACGGATTATCTATACCGTGTATTCCATATGAAAACAGGGAGATACTGGAATCTAAAATTAGTCAAGAAGAAGTTGGGCAAGCCATTGATAATATGAAATCAGGAAAAAGTGCAGGACCAGATGGTCTTCCAGTTGACCTCTATAAAAAATTTAAGAATAAATTAATAAAACCATTTTTGGAAATGGTTTTAGAAGCATTTCAAAATAGTAATTTACCACTATACATGAATAATGCCTTAATTATACTGTTGCCAAAACCAGGTAAACCCTCTAATAAATGTGAAAATATGAGACCAATAAGCCTATTAAATGCTGACCTTAAGATAATCTGTAAAATTTTAGCAAGACGACTACAAGAAATATTACCAAATATTATTAACCGAGATCAGAATGGCTTTATAATGGGAAGACAATGCTTCCATAATGTAAGAAGACTATTTAATATTATTTATTCCAATAAAGAAGCACCGGATACAGCTCTCCTATCATTGGACGCCGAAAAGGCCTTTGATAGGGTCAAATGGCCCTTTCTTTTTGAAGTCCTACAAAGGTTTGGACTTGGAAAAAATTTCATAAAATGGGTTCAGATAATATACAATAAGGCTACAGCAGAAATCCTAACAAACAGCAATATCTCAAAATCAATAAATATCAACAGAGGATGTTGACAAGGCTGTCCACTTTCACCTTTACTGTTTACTATGGCAATTGAACCTTTAGCGATGGCAGTATGTTTACATCCACAAATATATGGAATTAAAGTAGGACCAACAGAACATAAAATCTCCTTGTATGCCGACGACATAATTTTGTTTATGTTGAATCTTAAAAAATCAATTCCGACCTTGTTGAATTTAATAAAGAATTTTGGGGAAATATCAGGATATAAAATAAATAAAACTAAATCTTCAATATTAATGCTAAATGAGACCCAGAGAAATCACCCAGCTCCTGAGGTAAATCAATTCAATGTTGTAAATCAGTTTAAATATTTAGGAATTCAAATTGTGCCTAAGCTAGAATCAGTCGCCAGTGCCAACTATGAAGCCTTAATAACAGACATTGATGAGTTACTTCAGAGATGGATGTCACTACCAATGTCGATGATTGGGAGAATTAATATACTTAAAAGTAATATCTTACCCAAAATGCTTTATTTATTTCAATACATTCCTTTACCACCACCTTCAGATCTATTCTCAAGAATTAAAAAAAAAAGTTAGTGGAATTTATATGGAACAATAGGAAGGCTAGATTACGTCTGTCCTTACTATATTTACCATTTGATCGTGGAGGTCTGAAATGTCCAAACTTTATGTTGTATTACTGGTCAGCACAACTGAGGTCTATGACATATTATTTTTCATCATATGATCTCCCTCACTGGACTGAAATGGAATCATACAATTTACCTTTACCTCTTCCCATATTCATATACTCAGACTCGGCAAAAAAATTACAGAAACAAGTTAAAAATCCATTTGTAAAGCATATGATCAAAATATGGTGTGAAACCAAAAAATATTTAAAAGAACCACACTTATTGTCACAATTTAGCCCAATATGGGGTAATCAATATTTTACACCAGGGAGAGCGGATGCTGTATTTAAAGTATGGAATTTAAAAGGGATTCAAAAGATTCAAGACTTATATTTTTCATGTTCAGATAACATAATGTCTTTTGAAGAACTGAGGATCAAATTTAATCTTAATAGAACACATTTTTTTAAATATCTTCAGCTTAGGAACTTTATTCGATCAAATCAAAATAATGCTCCCATCCGACCTACTTATTCATCCTTGGAAAAAATTTTGACGAAAGATAGTAAGAGAAAGGGTATTATTTCAGAGTTTTATAACTCATTGACATTATCCTCAAGTGAAAACTCACAGAAAAGACTGAATTATTGGAAAGAAGACTTGCAAACTGAAATTTCAGAGGAACAATGGGAATTGGCTTGTACAGAAGCTCAAACCAAATCAATAAATGTACGTCTTAAATTGATACATTTTAAATGGTTAATGCGGATGTATGTTACACCGGTGGAGTTAAATAGATATAACAAAAACATACCAGATATGTGCACAAAATGTATGGAAAGTAAAGGAACCCTATTTCATTGTTTATGGGAATGTAGAAAAATTAGAGTGTTTTGGGAAGAGGTGAGGGTAACAATTGAAAAAATAATTTCAAAACAAATCATATTGAATCCTAAATTGTTTTTGTTGGGTCTGTATCCAGAAAAACATAACTTTAATAAGAGTGAAAGAGCATTCCTAGACCTCAGTTTGCTCAATGCCAAAAAATGTATTGCACTATTGTGGAAAAAGACTCACAGACCAGATGTGACTCAGTGGTTAAGACAGATGTTAACAAACCTTCCACTAGAAAGAATAACATACATACTGAAATCAAAGGAAATTGTGTTTGAGAATATATGGAGACCTTTCATTGATTATGTAAAGAATTTAAACATAACTTTTGAAGAAGAAGGTGAATGATGTGTGTGGACCTTGCAAATTCCAAACTGGTGAATGTATAATATGTATACTTATGTAATGGATTGCCTAGACGAAACAGAGGAGCATTGTTAAAGACCTGTCTTTGTTAGTGGTTGTTGGTGTTTTTAGTACAATTTTTTTTATTACTTTAGTGTTAGTGTTTGACTGTTTGTGTTATGTTTGTAAAAAAAAAAAAAAGGTTCAATAAAAAATATTGTGGAAAAAACTTATCACCTTTAAAGTTGACAAACTATTTCAAGCTTGTTTACTGAGATACATGGACTTCTGTTTCAGTCCACCACATGGATCTCAGGTCATATTTACCTCTTAACTATTTAGCTTTTTCTATCCTAAATGTTCACATTAACAAGCTAGTTTCTAAATGCCCATTTATTTTGTTCCTGCTTAGCATATAAGATAAGATAAGCCTTTATTAGTCCCACAATATGGAGTACAGTTGATTTGTAATGTGCTTTATCTAATACCAAAGCCAATTTGTCAAAAAAAGACACTATTGAAGGGCCTATATCATGCTATTTTAAGCCTTTCAGAGTAAACTATATGCATGTATGTGATAGTATATTACCTTTGGTACACTGGAGAATGAATTTCTTATGAAATATGAGTTATTTTCGCGAGCCCAGAAGTAAGTTGCTTCAATCTCTGAGGCTCTGCCTCTCCTTCTTGTGGCTGTCGCCCATTTCATGACGCAATCCCTGAGCCGGCTGCTGCAGCGCGTCGCTGGGTTCCGCCCATGAAAACAAGGAAGGCTGAACAAACTCCTAAATCTCTCACAGCCAAAGACACATTTACGCCACTTAGAAGACATTGTCTTACGTAAAAAAGCAAACCGTGACATAAGGTCTGACCCAGGGAACACGCTCACAGGCTCGAGTGTGATTCAATAATTTTATTGTGAGAAAAACAGGTGTATGGGTGCGTGTCTGTGGAGTGATATGTGTTGCAGGTGAACAGGATGCGTCGAGGGCGAAGCGGAGCGCCGTACAGCCAGGCAACCTTAAGGGCAGAGCAGAACAGAGATTAGCTGCCAGTGCACACCCAGCGGAATTAATACACAGTCTTGTGCTTACTTGCAGATGGTAATGTGGCTGGCGTTGGTTTAAGCTGCAGGTCTCCCGCCTGGAAGACAGCGTCCTAGGAGCGCGCTCGGCGCGGTGAGGAGAGTGATGGCGAGGATGAGGGAGGAAATCCGCCGCCAAGGAATCCACCTGTGCACAGGGGAGAAACTGGAGACAAGGTAAGATGATGATGAGCTTACATGCAGACGAGAAGCAATCCAGAGAGCGCAGGCTGTCAGGGAATTGGCGTGTGCTGAGACGATGAGCGAAGATTAGCAGACGGCTCCAGGCGGAGCAGGCTATATAGCTTGAGACTGATGAGGCACAGGTGTGCGTGCAGCTGAGGCGGGAGACAGGCGAGCGCGAGTTGTAACAAACAGTTGTTGTCACTGAGGAGATGAGGTGCGAGAGGAACTACTTCTTCACAGCGTCAATGCTAAAGTGAAAGAGTTTCACCGCTCCGTTAGCTGCGCGGAGTAAGTGGGTGTGTGTGTTAGCCTGGGGGCGGTGCTGGCAGCACAGGCACTTCCTGGAGTGGGCGGCTCACCCACGTTCATACATATGAACGTGGGGACCCAGTCATTATCAGGGACAGGGCGGAGCAGCAGCTCAGAGAGCAGGGTTGAGGAGGAATACTCAGAGATGCGTGAATTGAGCAAAATACCACTTTGGGGGTGTTTTTGGTGAGGAATTAACATTATAACATGCTTAAAAGCTCAAAAAAGTCGATTTTGCACGATACAGACCCTTTAAGGTGCCGTCACACCAAACTTGAATGGGTGAATTTTTCGCGCAGCACGATTACATTATAACTCGGTGTAAACACATGAATAGACATGAATTCACCGTCTGAGTGAGATGCAGACAGGTAAAGTTGCCTTTATAACTTCTGCAGCAGTGTTCAACCTGCTGTGGAAATCCCTAAAATAACGTCATGCTTAGGTTTACATTATCCGATGGGGGGGCTCACCTGAAAAAGTTGTCCATGTCTCCAAAACTTCACAAGATGATGGGTGTTTATGTTGCCAGCCTGCTAACCTTGTTAGCACATCCATGGCAGGAATCCGTAGGTAAATAACTCCGACATCCCAAATCAGCTGAAGAGCTCCCAGTCCTTCTGTCTGCAAGTGAGTGGCAATCTCATTTTCAAACTAGTTTACTCTCCAGTGTTAATATTTTTACTCCGATGATGGCAGAATCTCAAAGCTAGTGCTATCCCAAGGACATGAACGCGCGAATGCACGTTTTCACGTGTACTCGCCTCTTTCCATTGACTTTGTATGCATTCGCGCTGCCCGGTCATGTTTGGTGTGAAGGCACCTTTAGAGTCCTGATGAAACAGCAGATCAGAGTTGCGAATTCTGTGATAAATTTTGGTGAATGATTGCCATATGCAGCCTTTCTAACAGTACAAATACTGTTTTTTACATTCTTCAAAGAAAGAGTACTTCAAATGCATGTAGGCATTAACATGGCATTTTCTGTATGGTAAAATATAGTAATAATGAAAAGTAGAACATAGCTGATGGTGGGAGTGTTTAAGTAAATGCATTTTATATTCTTTAATGAATACCTTTGATAGATCTTATATTATGCCCATTAGGAGGAAGTTCCCAGATAGAACACTGTCAAAGTCTGTTCTGAATTCTGGGTAGGAGCTGTAAGTACAAGGAACATCAGTGGTGGCTCCACATGTGTGAGCAACAAGCCTTCTTCCAAAACTAGATTCAGCATTGAAAGTGACTTTCATCTGTTTTGTGCAGAGAACAGAGGATCCAGAGCAAAAACGCAAAAAAAAACAACTCTCAAACGTGCTCGCTGCAAGTAAGTAAATGTTGTTTGCTTTTTCTGTGACAGAATCACTGACCCTGCTTGGAGCATTTCAGTTACCTTCTTGTTTGTTCATTTTTTGGACTCACAAATTCAACACATTAGCTTTATGAGGCAGACTCAACTGTACATTTCTCAGGCTGCAAGAAAAACTGTCACTTATGTATTTGGGTTCTTGTAGCATGGCTTTGTGTACCATTGTTTTGATGGCTACTTTTGGTTAAGGGAGGCAATGTGAATCCATTTGTGAAAATAAATCAAACAAATTTACTTTTTCTGTCTCATCCAGTATGCCCTGAAGTGCTTTGTCAACAGTAATCTGTTCTCCATCAGATAAGTATTTAGAGAAAGATGACATAAGCAATGCAGTATCAACCAAATCAATGCCGTGGATGCAGGCCAAAACAAAAGCCTTTGACAGTCTTACAGGAATCATTCCATGGTCCATGAGTCCCTTTGCCCAAATCCTTCCAAGTGTTTGAAAATGGACCTCTGAAAAATCAGGTCTGAGTCTTGGTATTCTTTCTTCCCCTTCCCAGTTTTCCAGGAAACATTACCAGAAAGTTGTGTAAACTTCTCTAGAAACACCACAGTCATCAACCGCCATCTCATTTCTGAACTCCATCTTTAATTCCATATTGATTACATTTTTGTTGGTGAAGACTTCCAGGAGATCTTCTACAGTCAAAGTTTGGCAAATATATGCATACCTTGGGATTTTTGTTTGTTTTAAATTTTGTTGTTCCTCAAGTGAAGAGGTGGTAGAGAAAAGATTCCAGCTCAACATTTTAAATTTGGACTGCTTATACAGTCCAACAATTATACACAGTCTGTTTCTTGAAATCATACTTGAAAAAAGTAAATTTAGTGACAGAGCCCTTTGGCGACCTGCCCTCAGGAAAAAACAAATCCTTCACCGTTTCAATGATCTGTGCAACTGTTGTGTTTTTGTCCAGTGACAGATGCCTTGTTCCTCCTCCATTCTTGGACCTAACCTGATGAAAGTCGTGATTTTGAAAATGCAGCCACCCCACTTCAATTCTGTGAGTGCTCTTTGTAGCATTGTTGTTCCCATTAGACTGACATTTTGCACAGTGGAGGAAGTACATGCTTCTCCAAAAGCTCCAGCCTTTTTCATTAGTTTTGTTGTCATCTTTTGGCACGGTCTGTCAAAAACATTTTGGTCAGTATTTGTTTCCTTCTGTCTATAAAAGGACAGAACAACCAAGCAGTCTCATAATGAAGAGATATACTTTGCTCTTTCCTTGTCTGTCATAACACAAAAGACACCTCTGTCAATCTGCAAATAGAAATAAAAACCACCAAATTACTTGAACTGTTTTTAATAGAGTGAATATGGGTAAAGATTATGTTTTGCAAACATATTCTATGAAGGGAAGCTGAAAAGTTCATAGTGGTCAAATTTGACCAACTGTGGTTTATTTTTCAACATACAGTGGTGTGAAAAAGTGTTTGCCCCCTTCCTGATTTCTCATTTTTTTGTATGTTTGTCACACTTAAATGTTTCAGATCATCAGATAAATTTAAATATTAGACAAAGATAACACAAGTAAACAAATGCAAAGTGATTGCCCAATAAACCTAATAACCACAGTTATGTTTTAACGGGGGGAGGATCACTTTTTCACACAGGGCCATGTAGGTCTGAAATTTTTTACCCTTAATAATAAACAGCTTCATTTAAAAACTGCATTTTTTTATGTAGGCTAAATCAGTTACACATTTTGGAGGGGATTCAAGAATGCTTGTATAATTATCTTATCCCTTTTCCTTCTGTTTATAACCTCTTCTGCCACGTTTTGACTGCAGGAAGTCCTCTAGGTCCTCCTCCATTTCTACAATAGAAATAGTTGCATGGTTTAGAATGCTATCTTAGTCACACACAGTCAGTCATTACTTTGTGTGCTATTATGATATAATGTACTCAAGATTAAAGCAATATTCACACTAACGCTCCATAACAAACTGAGTACACACAGTAATAAAAATTACAGTCTTCTTTTGGAAAATAAGTAAAAAAGGGTTAAGTTATGACTACAGATGGTGTCTCTACAACCACAGTCTTTTGGGGTTGTGGGAAAAAAACTCAACTTTTCAAAATGTGCGCAGTGCAGTGGCGCAGTGGTTAGCACTGCGGCAGCACAGCAACTCACCCTTGGCCATGGGATCCTGGGTTCGATCCCAGCCCCTGACCAACAGTGATCTGTGTGGAGTTTGCATGTTCTCCCCGTGTCTGCATGGGTTTACTCCGGGAGTTCTCCGGTTTCCTCCCACAGGCCAAAAACATGCAGGTTAGGTTAATTGGAGACTCTCAAGTGGCCCTAGGTGTGAATGTGTGTGTGAATGGTAAAGGAATAGCACCATACCGTGGCTGCTTCATCCATCCAGGTGGATGCCCTCAATTTCCCCTTTGGGGATCAATAAAGTATACAAAATTTAAAAAAAAAAAATCTTTCAGAACATTAATGTTCTTTTTGAACACAGGTTAGTGCTGTAGACCGGGTTGGTAATTGCATATCAGTGCAGAGAGGGTGGACCCTAAAGCTCTCATGAAATTCATTTGAAAAGCAAAGACTTGGTGTGTGTATCATACTGCATTGTATACAATTGCAAACAACATCTAATTATATACAGGTAAAATTCATGGTTGATCAGAGACAATAAATCCCAGATAAAATGGAACACAATAAAATGCAAGGCTCTGATAAAATAAGGCTATGCCATTCATTAGCGATATGTGCTTGTTTAATTCAGATGCAGAAATAATGGTGCCAGCAATAACGTAGATACAACTGCAGTACAACCTCCTTGTAACCTGTCAGACATGCAGTTCTCTTGTTTTGTATCTTAAATAAACTGTTCTGTCAACTGCTGAAGTATTTTATTCAAACGCATGACACTAAAGACTTGTCAACATGTCAGTTGGCAGCATGCTATCCTTCTGGCTCACTGTGCAATTAAAATAATAAGATGCTGACGAGCATTCTGCTTTAGTCAATATGGCACACTTACCTAAAATGGGGTGATAATCCTGACCTCAGATCTGTAAACCCTGACAGCACTCAGAACAGAATGACCTAGAGTTTGATCAATGGGAATGTTACTGCAGCATTTTGCAAGGGCACACAAAAGTATTGCGAGGGAATGCAAAAATATTTTGAGGGAATGCAAAAGTATTGTGAGGGAACACAAAGTATTCCTGACTGGAAAGAAACGACTTGAACACATAACTCCAGTACTCTCTTCTTTACTCTGGCTTTGCATCTATTTTAGAATTCAGTTTAAAATGACTGAAACTGCATCAGTCCTTCAAAGCAGTTTAATGGTAAAACCTATCTTAATTTAGGTCAAGTTCTCAAAGCAGCTGCCCAAAAATGCTAGCTGGCCCTGGAGGCTAACTTCAGTCAGGCCAGAGAGTCCTGATTGGCTCTACACTACGGACCTGTTATTGTGATGTCACCAAAAAACACTCCGTCTAAACTTGCCTTTTTCCAAGGGGAGGAGTTTAACTGAAATTTCACAGCAAAAAAACAGACATGACACATTTCAATGATTTCACGCTTGATATGTCTTGTAAGTCATAAAAACATGTTACAGACATGTTAGAAAGAAAAAAAAACCTTTGTTTTTTGACAGAGTGTCACTTTAAACATTCCTAAATCCAGACTCAAAAGCAGAGGTGATAAGAGTGTTTTTGGTGGTGATTCTTAATTTATGGAACAGCCTGCCTTTTCATATAAGAGCTGCTCAGACTCTAAATCCTTTTGAAACACTCCTGAAAACTCATTTAGATAGATAGATAGATAGATAGATAGATAGATAGATAGATAGATAGATAGATAACTTTATTGTCTGTCCCAGTCAGTGACAGAAATTCTTCTTCGACACGGCAACAACAATATTACATATTCAGTCAAATTTTCACTGGCTTTTACTCCTAGCTGAGCAGGGTATCCAAGTTTTTATTGTTGCATTTTATTTTCTTATTTTATTTTCTTATTCTTATTGTCTTATTATATTTTTTTTTGTAACTTTGATTTTTATTCATTTTTCATCATACATATTACATTCAGATCACAGTCTCTATATTTAAAAAAAAAAAAGGAGCTAGAAGAAGAAGAAAAAAAAAGAGGGGGGGACAAATGTTGGAGCATCAAGTTTTTAGTTTCCATCTCTTAATTCTTCTGGTTTTTCCAGTGTCTTTGATTATTCTTTCAATTTCTGTCTCATTGTTGCACTTTGTAGTGTGTCCATTTCCACCATTTTTTTTCATATTGTCCTTCTTGCATTCTTTGTCGATATGTTAGTTTTTCCATTAAACGTATATCTTCAACAATGTCTGTCCATTGCTCTTGGTCAAGAAGAACTTCTGATTGCCATTTTCTTGTGATTGTTTTTTTTTACATGCAATCAGTATGATTTTAACTAAATATCTGTCCTCAGCCTGTATTACATTGTCTCTTTTAAGATCACATAAATACATCAAGTTACAGTTCATTGGTATATTATATCCTAATATCCTCTGTATTGTCACATGTATAGATTTCCAGAATGATGAGATTTTGCAGCATTTCCAAAACATATGTGAGTGGTATGCATTTTGAGCCCCACAGCCCCTCCAGCATATAGATTTGGTATTTGTATATTTTCTTTGGATCTGTGGTGTAATGAAATAGCGAATCAGATTTTTCCATCCAAATTCCCTCCATGTCCTTGAACTTGTTGATGTGTGTTGTGTTTTCCATATTTCTTGCCAGTTTTCTTCTGTTATGTTTAAATTTAGTTCTTTCTCCCATTTCTCCTTTATATAGTTACTTGAATGTTTGTTTGCCGTAAGTTTCTGATATAGCTTTGAAATAATTCTTATTTTATTTCCTGCATACGAGCTTAAAATGAATTGTATAATCTCACTCACATCTGTGTGGTTATGTCCAATCTTCCTCATATAATAATCTCTCATCTGCAGATATCTGAAGAATTCAGATTTTTCTAGTTTAAATTTTCTTCTCATGTTTACAAAACTCCCGAAATCTTTTTTTCCCATATTGCCCCATGCTGTGATTCCCTTGTTCACCAGATTTTTGTATCCCCTATCTTGCTTTGCCGGTTTAAACTGACTGTCAAATGCTACCCATTTCAATAGTTTTATGTCCTCCTTTATATTATACTTTTGTACTATTTTATACCACAGTTCCAAAGTAAATTTAGTGATTGGGTCTATTTGTTTGATTTGCTTATATGCATCCTTATCTCCTATTATGCTTTGTACTGGGAGTCCCTAAATTTCCTTTTCCATTTCTTTCCATTTTGCCTCGTATCCTCCGTCGCACCAACATATGATATATCTTATTTGTGCTGAGTAGTAATATTCCTTTAGACTCAGTAGACCCATGCCTCCTTTCTCTTTTGGCAATTGGAGAGTTTTATATTTCACTCTTGGCTTTTTACCTCCCCAAACAAATCTCGATATCATCCTGTCCCGCTTTGAGAACTGGGCACCAGGAATCTCTGTTGGTAGAGCCTGGAGCACGCTGCGCTCGACGGCTTTCAGCTCTTCCGTGCTGATCGTGACACAGAGCTTTCCGGCAAGACCACAGGAGGCGGTGTCTGCTTCTACATCAACTGCAGCTGGTGCTCTGATGTAACGGTAATTTCCAAACACTGTTCTCCTGCCTTGGAATTTCTTGTTATCAATTGCAAGCCCTTCTATTCCCCGCGGGAGTTTGCTTCTTTCATAATGATCGCTGTGTACGCCCCTCCCGACGAGGACACGCGCGAAGCTCAGCGCGTGCTCGCGGATCACATTCAACACAGAGCGGAGTTTTCCAGACTCGCTGATTATTGTGGCTGGCGACTTTAATCAGTGCAATCTGAGCCACGATCTCCCCCGCTACAAACAGTTTATTAAATGCCCCACCAGAGGATTAAACACACTGGATCACTGTTACACCACAGTGAAAGACGCATATCGCGCTGTCCCTTGAGCTGCGCTGGGATTATCTGATCACGTGATGGTTCACCTCATTCCCACATACAGACAGAGATTGAAGCTCACTAAACCTGTTGTGAGCACTACGAAGATACGGACCAGTGATGCTGAGGAGAAGCTGGAAACGTGCATGGAAATATCTGACTGGGGCATGCTTAAAGGAGCCACGCATGATCTGGATGAGTACACGGACACTGTGAACTCATATATCCACTTTTGTGAAGAGAACATTCTTCCATCACGCACCAGGGTGAGTTACTCTAATGACAAACCCTGGTTCACAGCTAAGCTCAGACAGATCAGGAAGGAGAAGGAAGCAGCGCTGAAAAGTGGAGACAGGGACTGCTACAGGGAGGTTAAATACCGGTTTAACAGAGAGCTGAAGAGGGCTAAATCTCTATACTCAGAGAGACTCCAGCAGCAGTTCACTGCTAATGATTCGGCTTCCGTGTGGAGAGGACTGAGGCAAATCACCAACTATCGACCTAAGGCTCCTAAAGGTCAGGATGACAAAGCCCTTTGTCAAAGATTGTCCCAACACTATGCCCGTTTTGACACCTCGTCATCTGTGTCCAACTCCCCCCCTCCCTCCAGCTCCACAGCCTCCACATTCCCTACTTCATTTAAGGCACACCCCCCCTCCTCCCCCCCTCCCCTTATCATCAGTGAGCAGGATGTGCTCAAACAGTTCTCCAGACTGAACCCGCGCAAGGCCCCCGGCCCAGACGGCGTGTCTCCCTCCACCCTGAGACTCTGTGCGAAACAGCTGGCTCCTGTATTCACAGACATTTTTAACACCTCCCTTAAGTTATGCCACGTGCCGTCCTGCCTCAAATCCTCCACCATCATCCCTGTCCCCAAGAAGCCACGGATCACTGGACTTAATGGCTACAGACCTGTAGCGCTCACCTCTGTAGTCATGAAGTCCTTTGAGCGCCTGGTCCTGTCCCACCTCAAGTCCATCACCACCCCTCTCCTGGACCCGCTGCAGTTTGCCTACCGAGCCAACAGGTCTGTAGACGATGCAGTCAACCTGGCCCTCCACTCCATCCTGCAGCACCTGGACTCCCCGGGAACCTACGCCAGGATCCTGTTTGTGGACTTCAGCTCCGCATTCAACACCATCCGCCCCGCTCTGCTCCGGGACAAGCTGTCCCTGCTCAACGTGCCTGACTCCCTCTGCAGGTGGATCATCGACTTCCTGACGGACCGGAGGCAGCATGTGCGGCTGGGAAAGACTGTCTCAGACTATACTAGCATCAGCACCGGATCACCCCAGGGCTGTGTACTTTCCCCCCTACTCTTCTCCCTTTACACCAACTCCTGCACCTCCAGCCACCAGTCTGTCAAGTTGATCAAGTTTGCGGACGACACCACCCTCATCGGGCTCATCTCCAACGGCGACGAGTCCGCCTACAGGAGAGAGGTGGCCCAGCTGGCGTCCTGGTGCAGCAATAACAACCTGCAGCTGAACGCTCTGAAGACAGTGGAGATGATTGTAGACTTCAGGAAAGTCACTACTCCTCTGCCCCCCCTCACCCTCTCAGGCTCTCCCATCACCACTGCTGATTCCTTCCGCTTCCTAGGCACTACCATCACCAGGGACCTCAAATGGGAGCTGACCATCAGCTCACTCATCAAAAAAGCCCAGCAGAGGATGTTCTTCCTGCGGCAGCTGAGGAAGCTCAAGCTACCCACCAAGATGTTAGTGCAGTTCTACACAGCCATCATCGAGTCCATCCTCACCACCTCCATAACCGTGTGGTACGCAGGAGCCACTGCCAGGGACAGACTAAGGCTGCAGCGCGTCGTGCGCACTGCTGAGAAGGTGATCGGCTGCAAGCTCCCATCTCTCCAGGATCTGTACATCTCCAGGACCCGGAGGCGTGCTGGCCGGATCATAGCCGATCCCTCACACCCTGGTCACGTACTGTTTGCCCCCCTCCCCTCTGTAGAAGACTTCGGTCCATCCAGACTAAAACCTCCCGTCACATGAACAGCTTCTTCCCCTCTGCCATTAGACTGCTGAACACTAAGTGACTTATTGACTCTCGTGCACTATGTACAGCAGCTCAACCAGACTCATGTCAATCATCACTGTTTTCTTCCTGCATTACCGACTGCACTATATAGTTCTCCACAGTATCTGCTGCTGGCTAATATATATTTTAACTGTTGACCAGTATCACTTAATCTTATCCTACACTTTATTACATGTATAGTTTATTTCTCTTATCTTATCATGTTTAATGTTGCAGCATTGTACCGAGACAAATTCCTAGTTTGTGTACTACATGAACAATGGCAATAAACCTGATTCTGACTCTGATTCTGATTCTGGAAGAGGTAAAGCAGTCTAGGTTGTATGCTGATTTTGACTGTCTTAATTTTTGAATTCAGATCCATGTTTAAGATTGACCATCTATCAATCTTTTTTTATTTCTTGTTCTAATCTATCATAGTTTGCTTTATAGATTTTGCTTAAATCTTTAGGTATGTTCACTCCAAGGTATTTTATTTCTTTTTGTTTCCAGTTTAGTTTGATCTTATCAGTTATCTGGTTTAAAGGGTTATAATGGAATGTCAGTATTTGTGTTTTTGTTATGTTTATCTTGTATCCTGATAATTTTCCAAAATTTTCTATCAAGTCCATCATTTCCATTATTGATTCATCTGGTTGTTCAAGGTAAACTATAATATCGTCTGCAAACAGCCCAATCTTGTGTTCCGCTCCCTTTATTGTTACACCTTTTAATTTCTTATTTTGTCCCATCGCTTGAGCCAGTGGTTCTATGAACAGAGCAAACAAGGTGGGCGATAGGTAGCATCCCTGCCTAGTTGATCTTTGTATATTTACTTTGTCTGTTAAGCTACCGTTTATCTTGATTCTTGTTACAGGTTTTTGATACAGTGTCTTTATGCATTGCACTGACTTTTCGTTAAATCCAAAGCGTTCCAGCACATTATATAGGAACATCCAATTAACCCTATCAAATGCTTTTTCTGCGTCTAAACTCATTATTACTGCGCTTTTCTTTTCTTTATGTATTTGATTAATTATGTGTATTGTTCTCCTGATATTATCATGTGTTTGGCATTTGATCATCCTCTATCAATTCCATCAAGAATGTCTTTATTCCTTTACAGATAATGGTTGTATATATTTTATAATCCACATTTAATAAAGAGATTGGCCTATAGTTTCCGCATTGTTCCCTATCTTTCCCTGTCTTTAAAATAACTGAAATAATGGCTTCGTTCCATGATGGAGGTTTTTTTTTTGTTGTTGTTTAATGTCCAATTAAATGACTTTAGGAGCTGTGGCGTGAGTTCTTCTATAAACAGTTTATAAAACTCAGACGGGTATCCGTCACTACCTGGTGATTTACCATTTTTTAGTGACTTAATCATATCTTTAATCTCTTGTGTTGTTATTTCTGCTGTTAGCTTTTCATTTTGTTGGTTTCCTATTGATGGCAAGTCCAATGTGTTTAGAAATTTTTTAATATCCTTAACATTTGTCTCTTGAGGTTGCGAGTATAGTTCTTGATAGAATTTATGGAATATTTCTTCGATGTTTTCTGGGGTAACTGTGGATTTATTTGTGATGGGGTCCTTAATCTTATATGCATTATTCACTGTTTGTTGTCTTCTTAACCGTTTTACCAGCAGTTTTGTGGCCTTTGGCCCCGTTTCATAATATTTTTGTTTTAAGTATCTATTTTTCCTTTCAATTTCATCTATTTGTATTTCTTTTATCTTTATTTTTTCTTCCTTAATTTCTTGATATATTTTTGGGTCATTTGTGTTTTGATGTTTACGTTCTAATTCCCTCAGTCTCTCACATCTTTGTTCATATGATTCCAGTTTAGATTTTTTTGCTTTTCCTGATTCAACAATTAATTTACCTCTTAACACGGCTTTTAGTGCGTCCCATAGTATTGTTGGGTCCACTTCTCCATTATCATTCTCCTCGATATACTCATTTGTGTTCAACTTTATTCTTTCTTTCATTTTCTCATCATTTAATAGTCCTACATTAAGTTTCCATGTTGTTTGTCGTTTTCTATTGTTTAAATATATTTCCATGTATATAGGATTATGATATTGATATGATTATATGATCTGATATTTCTGCCCCTCCAGTCTGACAATTTCTCACCCTGTGTCTGTCACCTTCATTCATAAGGAAGTAATCTATTCTAGAGTGTACTTTATGGACTGCTGAATAATGTGTATATGTGGGGATCATGAAATGATGGGACTGGATTATTTCTCAGTATTGGTTTATTGCATCTCACGTCCCCAGCTCTCTCTCTCTCAGTCAGGAAAAAAGAGGGAGAGCTGTGGTAAACCCCCACACATTTATACCAGCACATCAAAGACAGAATCACACACTCAAGTCAAATCCTTCTATTTACAATTAATCACTTCAGAGTCCTCTTTGCCCTTTCAGGATCTCGCCCCCGATCCTCTGTCTTCCTTCCAAGTCTGCGGTGGTCCAGACCCATTGTCCATCTGAGGCGTGATGTCAATACACACTGCAAGCTTAAAGTCTTTCTGTGTTTGAGCCTAAGCGGTCAAATATGTGAGCTACATAAGGTTACCATTATGGGCGCTACATCACTCCCCCCCAAACGCCAAAGAATGGACACACAATAACAGTATCCTAATGGCAATACAGCATATGTCACCCCCGACCTGCAGAATCTACAGCACAACCTACACAGTTTGATCAAAACACACATCACTCTGCACGTAGTCTAGGCTTCAACCTCCTCCCGAACCTGCTGTACGCAGGTTTCACAGTCTGTGTTGCGCCGTCCTGCGGCGAATCTGTGGAATGAGGGGGAGAAAGGTTATTTGTCCTCTGCGGGGGCTCCAGGGGCCGTTCCCTGGGGGGTCTGCTGCGTCGAGGCGCCCTCGCCGGTCGTACAGATTCGTCATGCAACACAAAGGCAGGTTTTAATCTATCAATACTGATTGTTTCTTTCCTGCCCCCCAAATCTAGCACAAAATATTTATCCCCAGTTTCCAGCACTCGAAATGGACTGTCATATGGTGGGCGGAGACTGTGTCGCTGAGCGTCGTGCCTGACAAAAACAAATTCAGCGTTTTGTAAAGCTTTGGGAACAAAAACGCGCGGAAAAGTGTGATGAGCGGGGCCTGGGAGCATTTCTGCTCCCATGCCAATCAGAGGTCCCCGTGCCGGGGGGCGCCCTGGTGCCACATGGGCTGGTAGGAACTCGCCGGGCAGCCTGAGAGGTTGTGCAAAAACTAATTCCGCGGGTGAGGCATCTAAGTCCTCTTTGGGCGCCGAACGCAACCCCAATAAAACCCATGGTAGTTTGTTTACCCAATCTGCATCCGTGAGCGACGCTCTGAGGGCTGCCTTCAAAGACCTGTGAAAACGCTCGCATAAACCGTTGGCCTGGGGGTGATAAGCAGTAGTGCGGTGGACTGCCGCTCCTAAGCTGCTGGCCATTGCTGACCACAGTTCCGACACAAATTGAGGTCCCCTATCGGACATAATATCCGACGGAACCCCGAACCGCGCTACCCAGGCTGTTAAAAAAGCGCGAGCCACCTCTGCCGCTGTGGTCGATGTTAACGGGACCACTTCCGGCCAACGCGTGGTTCGGTCCACCATTGTCAAGAGATGTGTGAACCCTTGTGACGGCGGTAGGGGACCCACTAGGTCTACGTGCACATGATAGAACCTCTTAGCCGGAATGTGGAACGGTTCTAAGGGGGCCTTCGTGTGCCTGTGGACTTTGGCCCGCTGGCAAGCCATGCAGGCTTTCGCCCACTCTTTCACGTGCTTGCGCAGGCTCGGCCAAACAAACTTCTCCGCTACCATTTTCACAGAAGCGCGTACTCCCGGGTGCGCCAGGGAGTGCACCGCGTCAAAAACGCGACGGCGCCACGGAAGTCTCCTGCTCGTCGCAGGCGTCGAGGATCCACTGCGCTTCCTTGGCCAGTGCGCGGAAGTCTTGCTGGGTCACACACCTCATGCCGGACAGGGTACCCCTCATGTGTGCTGGGAGGGTCCTCAAAAAGATGTGTTTGAACAGAAACGCATCGTTGTCTGTCCCGATCAGCTGCAGCATGTCCTCCATGAGGTCGGTCGGCCTGCGTCCTCCTCTGTCGCGCAGGTCCAGAAGCCGCCTGGCCCTCACCTCGGCTGATGGCACGAAACTCTCGATGAGGGCAGCTTTCAGCGCGTCGTACTTGCCAGCAGCGGGCGGCTGCTGCACCAGGCTCCGCACATATCGAGCTGTGCCGCTGTCGAGTCTTGCGATGACATTATGAAACTTGGTGTCATCTGCTGATATTCCCCCAAGCACGAACCGCGATTCTGCGTGTTGGAACCATGAGTGCGGGTCGTCTTGCCAGAACTCGGGGAGCTTAATCGAGCCTGCACTCGTGCGGGCGGTCTCCGGTGAATCCGGGTCAGAGTAACGTTCCCCCGGCATCTTACGTCTTGGTCACCAATGTGGGGATCATGAAATGATGAGACTGGATTATTTCTCAGTATTGGTTTATTGCATCTCACGTCCCCAGCTCTCTCTCTCTCAGTCAGGAAAAAAGAGGGAGAGCTGCGGTAAACCCCCACACATTTATACCAGCACATCAAAGACAGAATCACACACTCAAGTCAAATCCTTCTATTTACAATTAATCACTTCAGAGTCCTCTTTGCTCTTCCGTCTGACCCCAGGGGGTCAGACAACCCTTTTAGGATCTCGCCCCCGATCCTCTGTCTTCCTTCCAAGTCCGCGGTGGTCCAGACCCATTGTCCATCTGAGGCGTGATGTCAATACACACTGCAAGCTTAAAGTCTTTCTGTGTTTGAGCCTAAGCGGTCAAATATCTGAGCTACATAAGGTTACCATTATGGGCGCTACATATAGTCTTTTTCGAGTGGGTGCAGGTCCCTCCATATGTCTACCATACCCATTTCTGCCAGTGAAGTTCTTATGAACTTTGTTACATGTTTTTTTGTCTTCTTAACACTTGTTGTATCAACTTCATGATCCATGACAGCATTTAAGTCTCCTCCACAAATTAGGACTCCTTCACTGTGTGTTGCTATGAGATCAAACAGATGTTGAAAAAAGCCCTTGTCACTTTCTGGTGGAGCATAGATGTTCACTAATGTGATCTGCATACCATCTATTCTTCCCTTTACTATTACATATCTGCCTTCTTTATCCTGGATTTCTTGTTCACATTCAAATTGTATTTTATTTGAAATTAGTATCATAACCCCCCTTTTAGTTCCTCCCTTAAATGAACTGTAGTAGGAGTTCTTATAGCCAAATCTCTTTAGTTTCTCATGTTCTGTCTTGTTCAAATTTGTCTCTTGCATAAATATAATTTAGGCTTTTTCCTTCTTGAATTTTCTTATTATTCTTTCCCTTTTAACAGGTGAGTTCAGACCATTCACGTTTAATGTCATTATCTTAAGATTTTTAACCATATTCATGTTTTTCCATTTTTTTAACTTGTGCTCCTAGCCCCTTTAACAACAAAACTAACACATATATGTACAAAAACACATTAACGAATCTCGACCTCCGCACTTTGGGCCTTTCTTCTGCCCACTGGTCCCTGTTGGAGGGTGGAGGGAATGTCCTCACCGAGTGAGGGGCCCTCCCTAGACCTGTATTTACTATCCAAGTAATAGTCATTAGTCTAGAAATGTCCAACAAAAATCACTTTAACCGCTCGTAGCCATTTGTTTCTCTTTTACCTTGTCTTCTTGGCCTTCATTTCTTCTGTGCCCTTCTTAATCTTTGCTATAATCTAGGCTTTCTGTTGAAAGCCTTGCAGTTTTTCTTGGGCTCAGTGCGCCACGTCCGTCTCCCGCCCTCTGCCGCTCACTCGCCTCCACTCCGGTCGTCTCGGTGTGCTCCGTGCCGTCGCTGCTCCAGCCGCTTCCGCCGGTACGCTCACCACAAAGCCTCGCTCCTTCATGTCCCATGCTGCCTCTCTGGCCGTGTTGTAGGTTTTCACACTGTCATCCCAATGAATTCTCATCTTCGTTAGTAGCGTTTGGAATCTAATTTTTTTCTCTTTCAGCATTTTTTTAATGTTGGCATATTTCTTTCGCTGCTGCACAATTTCTGTCGGGTAGTCATGGTCAAAGAATATCTGTTTGTCGCCACCTCGTATCTTTTTTTCCACGCTTGTGTCAGGATTCTTTCCTTTACGTCGTATTTTAAGAAGTTTACCACAACTGACCTGGGTGTAGAGTTTGAGTTCGGGTTCTGTGCCAAGGTTCTGTGCGCTCGTTGGATCTGCAGGTCTGTCTCATTGGGCAGCTCAAGCTCTTTTTTTAAGAATTGATCTATGAATTTCATCATCGAGTTGCCTTCAGTGCCCTCCGGAATCCCGAAGATGCATATATTGCTCCGCCTGGACCTGCTCTCCAGGTCGGTTATTTTTTCCTGCATCCTCTGTGTTTGTGCCGTCAGGGTCTGTAGCAGCTCGCTTGCCTCGGTCTTCCAGTCCTCCAACTCTGATATTCGAGCTTGTGCTTCTACCATGCACGCCCGTTGAGTGCGCAGCTCCTCCATGTTTTCTGCTAGCTTGCGGTCCATTTCTTTTCGCAGACCCATAATTTCCTCCTTCATCTCTTTTTTCAGTTCTTCCTTAAGAGCCGTTGAATCCTGTTGGAGTTGTCGCTTGAGGTCTTTTATGTCCTTGCTTATATTGGCGAAGCCAGTGTTCATAACATCGAGGTTGCCGTCTTCCATTTTCTTTGAAGTCTCCTTGTTTTTGTTGGCCTCGTGTTCAGCGATTTCTCCAGTGTTGTTGAAGAGGGATTCTTTAGTTTTATCCTGCTTTTGTCCGTGTGCCCAGGTTCTTGGTGTTTTCATCCCTTGGTTTATTGACCTATTTATGTCGAGTTGGCCATTTACCAAAGATTTTTAATCCGACTAGGGAGAGCTCTCTGTTTAAGCGTTATGCCTCTCCGCCATCTTCCCGGAAGTCCCATTATATTATTATTTTAACACACACGCAAACATTATACCCTTTCAGGTCCTGAAGTCCCCGATACCAGCAACAGATCAACGAACTCACATTACTGCTGATAAAAAAAAATTGCATAAGCCCCTTTCAATCTAGGCTTGCTGCTATTATCTGAATAGGGTTATGTCAGATGTCGCCAGCTAAATGACCCTGCAAGCAGTGTGGATCGTTGACCACCTCACCTCAGTTCAGCAGTCATTTGAATATGAAACGGATAAATGGGCAAAGACAAAGAGTGGAAATGAATCAGAAGGCCGTCTGTCATTATTCTGACAGATTGAGTGAGTGTGTGAGTGAGATTATATTTATTTCAAAGCTGCAACAGACAATTGTGTGTGCAGGGCCGGATTAAGGAGGTTGTGGGCCCCTGGGCTAGAGCAAGTTTTGGGGACCTTCCACATATTATTTTTGGGAGTATGGTATGCAAAAGAGGCAATGTTTACATGCATGATAATAATCCATTTACAATCAGATTTCTGGAATTATCTGACTATTAAAGTAGTCATGTAAAAACAATCAGATAAAGGCAGTTATTATGTTATGAGAAATGACATTAACACACATAGTTTATTGTCCAATAACCTGTTTATTCGGTGCATGTAAACACGTCAAATCCGATTATTACCATTATCTGATTATTCCTACTTATTGGATTATTGTGGCTAAATAAAGTGAATGACCGCAAAGTTCTAGGCTTATCTTAAATAGCAGAAAAATATAGTGCCATCAGGATTAACTACAGACAAAATATCTTGCATCAACCCACAACTTTAATTAGGTGTTGCTGCACTGACCACAAGCACAAATGAACCATGAAATCTTCACAAAAAGAGAACAGTCTGCACTGTAGTGCAACAGTGACTGTCATCTAATTTCCTCAGACAAATGTGGAAAAAGCAACACTAGCATCAATGAAGCAACATGACATCACAAAGCTGTATCAGTTACTCAAAATGTTACACTGTAAAATTCGTAACAACTGTACTGTCGAAGCTTTATAAAAGCAAAAAGGAACATCAATACTGGAATGACTGGAAACTGTGGCAAAACAACATAGGGGCCCTTAGTGGGAAAAATGTAAAAGCATGCTATACAAGAGCATAGTAACAGCTGAACTAAACTGGAATTACAGCATGAAACCAGAAAAAAGTAAACACAGCTTTGCCTTAAATATCATGCACACATTAGCATCAATTACTGAACATTACGGAAAATAAAAATTACCACTCCTGCAGTACTGACTGAAGAACAATTAAAAAAAAGATCCTCAAGTTGAAATTATTGCAAATATGCTGTCTAGCTTTCAGCTGCAAAATGCAACTATTGGTCTAAAGTTAACTGCTGAACCTTTAAAAAGGCTTGCATAAAGAAGAATTTCTTGTTTATTTAGCTATGCATTTGGGGAGTGAATCAATAATAACATATATAAAACACATCCAGAGAATACAGCAACAATCTTTTTTAAAACATTAATCTAAATGTCATTCATTACATCAGTGCTGTGTGCTTACAGTCATAAATGCCATCAATGACCAAGGTAAGTCATTTACATTCACCTGCTCAAAGTGCCCACTTTTCCAGATTTTTTTGCAGCAAAGTCCATGATCAGATCACTAAAATCCAATTTTCGAACCAGATCACTTTCAATTGACATCAGAATCAAATGATTCAGTCTGTCCTGTCCCATTGTGGCTCTGAGCCTGTTCTTCACCACTTTGAGTTTAGAAAAGGATCACTCACCACTTGCATTTCTTACAGATACAGCCTGTAAACAATGTCCACATTTGGAAAGATGTCCTGCAAGTTTTTCTCTCTCAGAATTTGCAAAAGGAGAGGAGCAAATGAAATGTCTTTATTGCTTATGAGCTCTCTGAAAAGAACAATCACCTCCCCAAAGTCCAGCTCCAGGTCAGCTGAATGCCTACTATGAAGATCAAACACTCTCTTACGTAGGTGTTGTATGAAGACAGCAGATAAGTTGTTTAAAACACCAAAGGCGTTATTAAGTTCATCATATGAAGCATAGCCGCAGTCAATTTCTGCAAGCAGCCTGTCCACAGAACCAAAAAAACATTTGCAGAGAATTTTTCCCTGGCTGACAATTCAGCCTCGGGAGCTGCAGGTTCTCCTGGTAATGTTTTGCACTTTCTTTGTCTTTGGCTGGTCTCTTTGTAGACATGTGAAAGTGCTGGCGACGTCATTTTAGCTTGGGCCTCAAATGTGTCAAACTCGTCCCGCAAGTTTGCAGTGCATTCCCTCAAGGATCTAACAACATCCACAGCATTACACAGGTCCAGATCCACAGCCTGCAGGGCAACACTTGCCTCTTCAAAGCGCTGGAGAATGCAGTGCCACATTTTGCACAGTAAAGCAATTTCAAGCTTGTCCATTTTTTAAAAGAGAGACTTTGCTTCATTTCTACTTTCAACATTATTATTAGTATCAGCAATGCTCTTCAGTGAATCTTGAATATTAGCATAATTCATGCATAATGCCTGTGTGGCCTCTGCATGTGCTGCCCAGCGCCATATAATATGAGAGTTGCGACGCTCTGATAGACTTCTATAGAAACTGTGAAAGGCGGAAGTCACGTGGGTCATGGAGCAGCTAATAGGTCCAAACAATGGAACTTTCCCTATAGACCATCAGTCATTCCACAGAGTGCCTGCTTAATAATCCTGGGTAAGTTAATGAATGGCCATTGTTTTGGTCATTATACCACTTAAGTTAACAGGTAGATTCTGTAGTCTGTGATCTTCTTTTATTTTGTCACCTTTTTTTATTGTTTATGTACAGCAAAAGCTCATAAACTTGCAATTGTTATTAGCCTGTGCTAGCTCAACTAGCTAGCCGGGTTAGCCCTTATTTAAAAAATCTGTTGTACAATTATGGGATGAAGGCTCAGTTTCTGAGAGACATTGGAGACGCACAGTAGCATTACAGCCATGGACAAAATTGTTGGTACCCCTCTGTTAACGAAAGAAAAACCCACAATGGTCACAGAAATAACTTGAATCTGACAAAAGTGGTAATAAATAAAAATTCTATGAAAATTAACCAATGAAAATCAGACAATGTTTTTGAATTGTGGTTCAACAGAATTATTTTAAAAAACAAACTCATGAAACAAGCCTGAACAAAAATGACGGTACCCTTAACTTAATATTTTGTTGCACAACCTTTTGAGGCAATCACTGCAATCAAACGATTTCTGTAACTGTCAATGAGACTTCTGCACCTCTCGGCAGGTATTTTGGCCCACTCCTCATGAGCAAACTGCTCCAGTTGTCTCAGGCTTGAAGGGTGCCTTCTCCAGACGGCGTGTTTCAGCTCCTTCCACAGATGTTCAATAGGATTTAGATCAGGGCTCATAGAAGGCCACTTTAGAATAGTCCAATATTTTGCTCTTAGCCATTCTTGGGTGTTTTTAGCGGTGTGTTTGGGGTCATTATCCTGTTGCAAGACCCATGACCTGCGACTGAGACCAAGCTGTCTGACACTGGGCAGCACATTTGTCTCTAGAATACCTTGATAGTCTTGAGATTTCATTGTACCCTGCACAGATTCAAGACACCCTGTGCCAGATGCAGCAAAGCAGCCCCAGAACATAACAGAATCTCCTCCATGTTTCACAGTAGGGACAGTGTTCTTTTCTTGGTATGCTTCATTTTTGCGTCTGTGAACATAGAGCTGATGTGCCTTGCCAAAAAGTTCCAGTTTTGTTTCGTCTGTCCATAGGACATTCTCCCAGAAGCTTTGTGGCTTGTCAACATGCAGTTTGGCAAATTGCAGTCTGGCTTTTTTATGATTTGTTTTCAACAGTGGTGTCCTCCTTGGTCATCTCCCATGAAGACCACTTTGGCTCAAACAATGACGGATAGTGCGATCTGACACTGATGTACCTTGCCCTTGGAGTTCACCATGAATGTGTTTAGAGGTTGTTCTGGGCTCTTTTGTTACCATTCGTATTATCCGTCTCTTCCATTTTTCCTCCTGCGGCCACATCTAGGGAGGTTGGCTACAGTCCCGTGGATCTTAAATTTCTGAATAATATGTTCAACTGTAGTCACAGGAACATCAAGCTGCTTGGAGATGGTCTTATAGCCTTTACCTTTAACATGCTTGTCTATAATTTTCTTTCTAATCTCGTGAGACAACTCTCTCCTTTGCTTCTTCTGGTCCATGTTTAGTGTGGTACACACCATGTCAACAAACAACACAGTGACTACTTGTCACCCTTTAAATAGGCCGACTGACTGATTACAAGTTTGTAGTCACCTGTGATGTTAATTAGAGGACACATCTTGGTTGAACATGTCCCTGTGGTCACATTATATTTAATCTTTTCTAGGGGTACCATCATTTTTGTCCAAACCTGTTTCATGAGTTTGTTTTTTTAAAATAATTCTGTTGAACCACAGTTCAAAAGCATTGTCTGTTTTTCACTGGTTAATTTTCATAGAATTTTTATTTATTACCACTTTTGTCAGAGTCAAGTTATTTCTGTGACCATTGTGGGTTTTTCTTTCATTAACAGAGGGGTACCAACAATTTTGTCCATGTGTGTATATGATGGGACATGACACTAAAACCTGTGACAGAGCAGATGTGTCTTATTATCTTGTTCATAGCAACTGTAGTAGCATTAGCAGCATAACAGGACTGTGGTGGTGAATTTAAAAGACAGCTTACAAAAATGAAACTGTTTTACTTTTTTTTTATAGAGGAAAACATGAAACCATGAGAGACTGACATGTTTACCAGCAAACCTGCTTTCTACAAGGAGGAAACGTGGAACAAGGTAGGAAATGACCAAATACAGTTTTTTACATCCTCCAAAGTCCTCATCAGTGTCAACCCTGATAATCGCAATGTTATTTTCAACCTCCATAAATTAGCACTATTAATATTTTAGGATTCTGATGAAATAGTCTATACTTATTTGAACAAACTCTTGTGAGAAACACGATACGAAAGGTACTCAGGATGAAGACTGGTTTAATTTTTTTAATGCAGTTGTAAACCAAGTGAAAACAATTCAGATCTACACAGCTTAATGGAATGGAAGTAATGGAAGTTGTGTTAATGATGTGTGTTTATTTTAATAGTAGATCAAGACCTGAATGTTAAAACCAATCAAAAATATTCTAGAAACAAATGGCATATTTATAAATGTAAAATATTCTCTTGTATCAAATAGATTACCTGAAATTATTTTTTTTAACTAACTGTAACTGAACTATTAACGTAGAGGAAGAATATCTGGTTTGTTTCTTTTCTAATTTCTATATTGTAATCCAGCAAACAGTTAATTTTGACTGTTTACTTTTTATGTATATATAATTTGAATTGTGAGGCGCTACATGTAGACATTTTTTTTCCTTGTGAACACATTTAAGAGAAAAATCTAAAGTTTTCCAAATAGTTCTCTAATGTATGCATAAAAACTAAAAATGTGCATGAAAAAGTTGCACATTTAATATAAAAATTATAAGAATAAAGCAATGAGTTATTTTAAAATATTTTTTTAATTTTTCATTTCAATATAAAAACTGTCTCAAAAGTAGCAAATTTATGCAAAAATGATTCAAATTTAGGAGGAATAAATAAAAGTAGTAGAATTAAAAGAGAAAAGGCACAGATTTATGAGAAAAACTTTCCTATTTGGGCAGGAATCATCAAGTATTAAGGCACAGTGACATGTTTTTGTTTTTTTTCATTTCTGTGCAGCTGATAGAGGATTGTTGGAGACTGGCGCAGTGACCACCGGGGCTGGTGGAGTCCTCATTACTGTGAGCAGTGACATCACAGTAAGGGTTTGTGGGGCAGCTGGAACAGTGGAATGATGATGGAACTGTGGTTTGATGATGATTAAGCTGTCAGAGTAAAATGGAACACAGTATTGTGTAGAAATATTTAAATGACTCTGACACTAAACTAAATTATTTCTAAAGAAGTTTTTGACCTGAAATGACAACATGGATGTGTTAGCGTTGCAGGACAGGTGGGCGGGACATATTCATTGAATTCAGATATTTTGGTTAATTTTTGTGACTCATTCATACCAAAGATATTTTGAGATCAGTACATGTGATCTGTCATCATATGCAGTAGAGGTTCTGGTACACACGTCACTGACCCTGGTTACATGGTCACAATAAACCGATGACTGGGAATAAACTGAAAATGGTTTTGTTGCGTGTACATGTGTAACGGATGCCAACTAGTGCTGTTCGGCGTAGAACGTTAGTAAACCTCCCTCCCAAAGCCTCATACAGTATCGGTAGCGCTGAGCTATCGGTCGGACCTTTAGCTCAGCGCGATCGTGCTGTGTCTCCCATGCTCGAACTGTGTAGTTGACTGAGAGGTCGCGGGTTCGTGTCCCGTGTGGGGCGAACTGCGCAGGATGATCTCTGTCACAATGGTGCCGTGAACCCGGCATGGGAGTGAGGTTTAAGGGGGAGAGTGTAACGGATGCCAACTAGTGCTGTTCGGCGTAGAACGTTAGTAAACCTCCCTCCCAAAGCCTCATACAGTATCGGTAGCGCTGAGCTATCGGTCGGACCTTTAGCTCAGCGCGATCGTGCTGTGTCTCCCATGCTCGAACTGTGTAGTTGACTGAGAGGTCGCGGGTTCGTGTCCCGTGTGGGGCGAACTGCGCAGGATGATCTCTGTCACACATGCACTGATTAAATGGATTATTGTAGGGTTAACCACTTGAGTTAATGATCATAGTTACATGGCCACTTGAATAATCAGATAACTCCAGCAATCCAATCATAACCGGTTTATTTGTGTCCATGTAACCATGGTCACTGTTGGATTCTTCCTCATCTTGTGTTTGGGAGGACAGTATCAGTCCTGTCTGGGTTTGTCAGTTTTGGTTCTTGTGAATTACTCCCTCTTAGAATGAGCCTGCACATTGATTCAGTTTAATTTCCTCATTAATATCATTGTTTTTCTTCAACATAAAAAAATCACAATTTATGTGCAGTCATAAATGTTTGAGCTTGGAGATGGAAATGTTCTGCGGAAATAAAGGTACTGCATAAAGATTTCTGTTGTATTCTTTCATTAACGTAATGCTGTTTCTGCTAACTTGTCCCAGACAGTTTTTCTCCTTTCTGTATCTGCTGGAAACCCAAACATCTGGTTCACTTTCTCAGCTTGTTTTGTGCATCCATAAGTTGCACAGAAAATCATGCTGACAACCTGATGTGTGAACATTTTAGGATTTTATTGTTTTTGGCATCAAAATACAATTTATGAAGTCAAACTATTCTGACATTCATCATCCACAATTATGTGATGTTACAATATGGATGAATGGAAAATAGAAAAAAGGCTTGTTTTTATTTGAATCACTGGTGCTGTTATCATCTATTTAAATTTAATTATGTAACCCTTGTCTGCGTGGGTTTACTCTGGGATTTCTCCAGTTTCCTCCCACATGCCAAAAAACATGCAAGTTAGGTTAATTGGCATCAAAAACTGGGGATTCTAAATTGTCCTTAGGTATGACTGTGAGAGTGAATGGTTGTGTGTCTCTCTGTCTTGGCCCTGCGATGGACTGGCGATCTGTCCAGGGTGTACCCTGCCTCTCGCCCAAAGATGCTGGGATAGGCTCCAGCCCCCCCACAACCTGAAAAGGATTAAGCGGAAGAAGATGAATGAATGAATGAACCCCAGTCACCACCTGGAAGAGGAGGTAATGGTGCCAACACACTGCTCACTGGTAGTAGCTGACAGTAATTTGTCAGGCAGAAGTTCAGAGAGCGAATATTGAGAAAATGAGAGCATGTCTTTGTGTTTTTTTTCATTTTTATTTAAAAAAACAAACAAACAATTTCATGGGATTTGTACTACATTGAATATTTTCATATAACAGACTGTTGCACCTTGACTACATTGTGTTACAAAGGCATCTTCTTTTATTTAATATTTTCCACCCTGCTGAGTCACTAGTTTTCAGAGCACAGTGTCATTTTTATGTACTAGTACATCTCAGTAAATAGAATATCATGATTTACATTTTAATTTGGGCTCTGTGAGTAAACTGATTAGCGTTTCTTTTTGTGGTTCGCTGCTACGCTTTACCCGAAGCGTTTGCTAAGCTAACGCTAGTCGTAGCACCTAACACCGACAAGAAGCGACTCTGTCCCCGGTGATTGGGGCTCGCCGGAGGAACAAACCAAGGCAACAGTTGGACGGGAGCCGGATCGGAGTTCGGGTGCAGCGGTGGTGGGAGACGGGGACCAGTGGAGGACCACCGGGGCCCCAGCCAGACAAGAGCCTGAGTCGGAGCCCAGTTACAGCAGCAGGGCTCAGCGGAGGAACTACTGAGGCAGACGGCGGTAGGTGGCGGGGCTCAGCGGAGGATCTACCGGGACCCCAGCCGCACAGAAGCAGGATCGGAGCTCGGCTACAGCGGCAGTGTGTGGCGGGACTCGGTGGGGGAGCTGCCGGTACCCCGGCTGGACAGGAGCTTGGTTACGGCGGCGGTAAGCAGCGGGACTAGCAACAGAGGGGGCTAGCTGAGGCCCAGCTGGATTCGAGGTCGGTCAGATCGGATACCGGCGTCACCAGCAGAGATTGTTTTACTATCCACAGGTCAGTAAAAATGCCACCAAAGAAGGAGGAAATGGAAGAGATCAAAAAATCTCTGAACTTCTTGTCAGAAGAAGTGACCAAAATGGTTAGCCAGCAGGCTAAAATATTAGGCCTAATGGAAGAAGTCCGAGAATTAAAATTAACAATTCAGGAAAAAGACAAAAAAATTACGGACTTGGAGCGACGCGTCGAGGATCTTGAACAATGTTCTCATTTGGATGATCTAATTATAAGTGGACTAGACATCAAATATCAATCATATGCTCATGCTACAACAGGACTGAGAGGTGAGGAGGCTCCCACAAGTGAATCAGTCTCCCTGGAAAACCAGGTGCTTCAGTTCCTTGATAGTAGAGATATAAAGGTCGAAGCAAATGCAATTTCAGCCTGTTATGCTTTACCCAGAAAGGATAATAAAACAAAGAAATCAATTGTGATGCGCTTTGTGAACAGAAGGGTAAAGAATGACATACTGAGGCAGGCCAGAAAGCTCCGGGGAACAGAAGTTTACCTAAATGAACATCTAACAAAAACTAATGCTGAAATAGCACAGCAAGCACGGATGCTGAAAAGACAAAATAAGATACAGGCAACATGGACAAGAAATTGTAGAGTTTGGATCAAACTAAATGGAACACCTGAGGAAGCAAAGAGTATAATGATCAGAGATGTTACTCACTTAAATAAATACAGATGAACACTGATTAAGAAAATTAAGAGACAATGATAATCCATATCCACACACACGGCAAGAATAGTTCTTTTGACATACCATGTCAATGTACTTTAAAAAAAAAAAAAAAAACAACAACAAAAAACTTATGACTGACTTGAGTAGACATCAATTATCCCCAGTTGGAGGAAGTCATTTGGCACAGAGTGAGGAAACTCAAACTCTGAAAATATGCCATTATGCTGAACATAAACTACAAGAGATGGAGAATGATACTGTTCCTGATAACCACTTTTTCAATAATATTCATAACCATTGTGAATATTACACTGAAAAGCAATTCAAAAGTCAAGTGCAACTAGATGGTAAACTATCAATAATACACTTCAACAGCAGAAGTCTTAACAAAAACTTTCCACAGATTCAGGACTATTTAAAACAGCTAGACAGAAAATTTACAGCTATCGCAGTCTCTGAAACTTGGCTTAATGAAGAGCAGGCTCCCCTGATGGCAATAGAGGGATATCAGATGTTTCATATTAACAGATCTCAAAAAAAGGGTGGTGGTGTTGGACTGTATATTGATGACCTGTATAGGTGTAAGCTTGTAAACGGAATGTCCTTTGCACTACCAGGGATTTTGGAATGTGTTACTGTTGAGATTGACCAAGATAAAACAAAAAATCTAATTATAAGTTGTATATATAGAACGCCGGGAACTTGCATTGAGACATTCAGAGATAAATTAGTCGAGCTGTACAATAATATTACTAGTAAGAAAATGGTAGTAATTTGTGGAGATTTCAATATTGATCTACTAAATCCATATCGTCGTCGGCCTCCGTCGGTCTATGATGACCATGGAAGAGAATCCTAAATGTCTACTCTGCTGGAACAGCACCGCCTGTGGCTGAACAGGCCGATGCGCACCGGTGTTCTACCTTCCAGTGTTGGGCGTTGGTAGGATTCAAGCCTGGGCAGGAAGATATGAAGGACAAGATGTTACCCATGCAGCATGTCCCCCCTCTCCACGTCACTGATGAATCCAAAGGAACAGCAGGGCTGCTATAGTTTGGCACCAGCGCCGTCGCAGGAGCTGCCAGAACAATGTTGAGCACAACAGAGAACTGCCTTAGGGGCTCCGACTCCGGATTTTTCCTCAGGGTTGACTCCCGAAGCCTTTCCCGTGACCGGGTGTGCCGCAAGGCAGCGGAGGTTTGGAATCAGGGTTTACCTTCCCCTAGATGGGCTACCTTCCCAGGTTGACGAGCCACCATCTACCCGAAGCATCTGGTTTTAAGGCGCCAGAGATCCGCCCTCGCCCCTTCTCCTATTAGTAAAAGTAGTTCTGCCGGGCTTAGAGACTAAACCACATGGGCAGGCTAGGAGTTGGACTTAGTTGTCAGAGGCTTTTCGAGACGCATGCCATAAGGAGCATTTTATGAGCACTGGGAGCTTAATCCCAGTGCCGCTCCTGGCTATGACAACCTTGGAACCAAATCCATATCAACAAAATGTAATTACAGAGTTCATGAACTCTATGTACAGCATGAGTCTATATCCCACAATAACACATCCCAGTAGAATCACAGTTCACACTGCTACACTTATTGACAACCTGTTTGTTAATATTATTGATAAGAAAATAGAAAGTGGATTATTGATAAATGATATAAGTGACCACTTGCCAACCTTTGCACTTATCCATGGCCACATGGGGGCCAATACAGAAAAAATTTTAAAATCGTTCAGATACAAATCACAAAATGCAATCAGTTCTTTTGAAGAGGACTTGCTGAAGCAAGACTGGACAGAAGTCTATGTATCAGATGTAAATGAAGCCTGTGACACATTTATAAACATTGTAACCACTCTTTATGAAAAAAATTGTCCATTAGTAAAGAAAAAGCTTAAACATAAATTTGCCGATAAGCCATGGTTAACCAAAGGATTACAAAAGGCGTGTAAAAAGAAAAATTTATTATATAAAGCTTTCCTAAAGAAAAGGACAAAAGAAGCAGAGCAGCGGTATAAAACATACAAAAATAAGTTAACATATATAATAAGATGTAGTAAGAGAGACTATTACAGTAAAGAACTGGAGAAAAACAGAGACAATATTAAAAATACATGGACAATACTTAACAATATTCTTGGAAATAAAAACAGAAATACAAGCTACCCAACCGATTTTTCAAAAAATAATAAAAAGACTCAGAGTGTGAATGCAGCTTCACCTGCAGATGAATTTAATAACTTTCTTGTTAACATTGGTCCTAATTTGGCTTGAGAAATACCAATTACGGCGCCTACAGGTGATACAATAAACAAAAACACTGCTATAAAAGACTCCATTTTCATAAAGAACACAGACGAGAGAGAGGTCATTGAAATTGTTAAATCGTTTAAAAGTAAAACATCTACGGACTGTGATGGTATTGACATGCTCTTAGTCAAAACTATTATTGAATGCTTAGTGAAACCACTGACGTATATCTGTAACCTGTCTCTCCAAACAGGTATATTTCCCAATGCAATGAAAATAGCTCAAGTAATTCCGATATACAAGATGGGTGACAGAGGGGAATTCTCAAACTATAGACCAATTTCACTATTGCCGCAATTTTCCAAGATACTTGAAAAAATATTCTATGAGAGAATTGACAACTTCATACTGAAGAATAATTTATTGTGTGAGCAGCAATATGGGTTCAGACACAAGAGGACAACTGCATTTGCTCTAATGGAATTTATAGAAAAAATATCAACTGCTGTTGAAAATAAAGAGTATTCAGCTGGGGTATTCCTGGATCTTAAAAAAGCATTTGATACAGTGGATCATAATTTATTATTAAAGAAACTACAAAATTGTGGTATTAGAGGGGTAGCACTGTCCTGGTTATGTAGTTACTTAAAGAATAGATACCAGTATGTATGTGTTGGTAACAAAAACTCACAGTTACTGACTTCCGGTCTGGACGCCATGGTGATAGCAACCTAACGGTGAAACTCCCAGACTCAATCCAAGGAAAACCTCCTCAAAATCAGACCTAACGGATTTTTGGAAGATTAAAATTCAAAAGACAATAACACCATGCCTAACCAAAAGCAGAGGAAACTGACATTCCCCAGATCAGGACGCACAGCAGCCGCGGAATCGGAACCAGAAGACCTCCGTTCAGAAGACGAGTGCCTGGGCCTAGCTAACAAAAGGATTAGCTTGAAATCGCTATTTGACGAATTACGACGATTTCGGGCCGAATTTCTTGAATTCAGAGAGGATCTAAAAAAGGCGAACAGCAGAATGGACCAGGCCGAAAACCGAATCTTGGAAGCTGAAGACAGAATAAAAGTGCTTGAAGATTCTGTACTGGATTTACACAGAAAACAGTCAAGGCTGGAGGCTAAGCTAGCCGACCAAGAAGGAAGACAGAGACGAGATAACATCAGAATTCACGGTCTGAAAGAAGGAGCTGAAGATGGTTTCAACACAGTGGCAGAATGCGTGGAATCCTTATTGAGAGAGAAGTTGGATATTCCACAATCCACCGATTTGAAGATAGAAAAGGCACATCGCACATTAGCCGCAAAGCCAGCCCCGGAAGCGCCCCCACGTTCAGTGTTGGTAAGATTCTCCGACTTCAAAATAAAACAAGAAGTTGTAAGACAGGCTTGGCAGAAGAAAGGATTTATGCATCAAGAAAGAAAAGTCTTCGTGGAACACGATTACGCCCCTGAAGTTCTTAAAAAGCGACGGGAATATAACGACGCCAAAAAGGTTTTACGGGAAAAGAATCTACGCTTTCAGACGCCATTTCCGGCGAAGCTAAGGGTCTTTTACGGGGAAGAGTCATGTCTCTACAATTCAGCGGAAGAAGCAACAACTGACATGGCAAGAAGAGGACTCCCGGTAACGGTGTTTAAACCCGCAGCGGATCTGAACGAGAAAATCAGAGCTCAAATGTGGTCCACTCAGAGACCTTCAAAATCCACGGGCCAGCAGCGGGAACACCCAGCCCCAGAGCTACAAAGATAAGCTTTCCAGTTCCAGAAAGGAATAGCGACCTTTTTGGTTTCTTTTTTTTTTCTTTCTCTCTACAGTCACTCTGCACTTCCATCCCCCCTCCTACAAGGTAACAAACATTAAAGAAGATGCAGAATCAGCATGTGGTAAAACCTTTCATGGAGCAGTTTTAGCATTAGAAACAAATGTCTTGTTAATTTAAAGGGGGAAAAAAAAATCATGTTAAAATAGAAATGTAACAATGACCCACATGTTCTCCCCACACTAACAAATACTGTATTAGAGTGAATGTTTGCTGTGATGGGGGTGGGAGGGTGCACACAAGGTCATAGAGTATAGGCATAAAAAAAAAAAAAAAAAAAAAAATCATTACAAATTCGGATTGGGATCTGAAATTCACGTTAAAAACATGGGACAACTTACAGGGGTAAGAGAGGGCCCTCAACACGTAACAGAGTTTGAGGAATTTCCCTCAGAGCCCATACTCCATCAGGGCTCTTACAGGGTCTTTAAAGAGACCCCAGCTCAGGAAGTTTTTTTGACAGTTTTTTGTTTTAAAGTTTCGTTCATTATGTACTTAATGTTTTTTATGTTCTTAATGTTCTTTCAGTTTCTGAGTAGCAAAAAAGAGGGCCACCACACTGTTATACTAAATAAGAAAATACAATGGAGAAACAGGGTGTAACCAAAATAGCCTCATATAATGTAAAAGGGATCCTGAATCCAGTTAAAAGATCCAAGATTCTACGCAAAATGAAAAAAGACAAAGCAGAAATAGTATTTTTACAAGAAACCCACCTAACAGATGTGGAACACACTAAACTCAGTAGACAAGGGTTTAAAATGATCTCTTCATCTTCATATAAATCAGGGAGGAGGAGGGGAGTAGCGACATTGATATCAACCAAAATTACATTTGAAAAAAAATCAGAACACAAAGATAAAGAAGGGAGGTACAGTTTGGTAACTGGGCGGCTAGAGGGAGAAGATATCACCCTGCTGAATGTATATGCACCACCAGGGGCTAAATGGAAATTTTATAAAAATGTATTCGACCTAATGATAACTAAAGCCCAAGGTTTAGTGATATGTGGTGGAGACTTCAATCTAAGACTGAATCCATACTGGGATGCAACAGGTAATTCTTCACATCAAAATAACACCCAAAATAGGAATACTCGGATGCTACTAAAAGAAATGGGAATCTGTGACGTATGGAGGGAATTCAACCCCAATGTAAAAGATTATACTTTTTATTCAACGCCACATTCATCTTACTCAAGGATTGATTACTTTTTTATGTTTAATAGAGACATTGGAAGAGTAAAAACATGTAAAATAGGACTGATGGATCTCTCCGACCACAGTCCGATCTATATGGATTTAAACATCCAAAAATACACAAATAATACATTTTCCTGGAGGTTGAATTCAAGTGTCCTCAAAGGGCCACTGAAAGATGAATTGGAATCAGATATTCTCAGATATTTGGAAGAAAACGATAATGGAGAAGTATCCCCTTTAATACTGTGGGATGCGTGCAAAGCTGTAATAAGGGGAAAAATTATTGCAAAACTGGCAACCCAAAAGAAACTGAGACAAGAAAAACTAATCACACAAGAGTCAGAGCTCAAGAACCTAGAAAAAGAACACAAAGATAACACTCATTCTAATGGCTCGCTCAAGATCAAAGAAATTAAAAATCAAATAAATGAGATCTACACAATAGAAATCCAGAAGAAACTTACATTTCTGAAACAAAAACACTATGAAGCAGGCAGTAAATCAGCAAAATTACTAGCCTATAAATTGAGGAAACAACAAACGGAAAGAGCAATCTACAAAATCAGAGACCCAGTATCAAAGGAAATAAAATTCAGAATTCAGGATATTCTTAAAAGCTTCGAGAATTATTACAAGAACTTATACTCCCACAAAAAACATAAAAACGCATCCGAGACATTCCTAAACACATTAAACCTTCCCCAACTTACAGAATCACAAAATAAAACCCTACTGTCAGAAATACAACCTAAAGAATTGGAAAAAGCAATTATGAAACTTAAAGCTAACAAATCCCCAGGAGCAGATGGCTATACAGCAGAATGGTACAAAACCTTTAAACAGCAACTATCTCCTCTCCTCCTGAAAACATTTAACTACGTCCTCCACACAGGGGAAATCCCCCCCTCCTGGAGAGAAGGGGTCATTGCAGTCATACCTAAACCTGAAAAGGATAAACTAGAATGCTCCAACTACAGACCAATCAGTGTATTAAATCAGGACTATAAGCTTTTTACCACTATCCTTGCCAAAAGGTTAGAAAACATACTGACAGACTTAATTCACTTAGACCAAACAGGTTTTATAAGACAAAGACAGACACAAGACAACATTCGACGCACTTTACACATAATTCATCATATAAAAAAATATAACTTAAATGCAGTCATATTGGGATTAGATGCTGAAAAAGCATTCGATTCGGTTGACTGGTCTTTCCTCTATAAAATCTTATCCAGTTTCAATTTTCATAACAACTTCATTAGAACTATACAGGCATTATATAAAAAACCAACAGCTAAAATAAGGATTAACGGTAATTTATCATCATCTTTTGAGCTGGAAAGAGGATGTCGTCAAGGCTGCCCCCTGTCTCCACTGCTCTTTGCAATCTTCATAGAACCTCTGAGCCAATGGATAAGACAAAATCAAGAAATTCAAGGTATTACACTTGGTCAGAAAGAACATAAAATAGCACTCTTTGCTGATGACATTTTAATATACCTAGGGCAGCCAGACACTTCTCTACCAGAACTAATCTCAGTTTTTTCAGACTATGGAGATTTATCAGGGTACAAATTAAACATGCATAAAACCCAAGTTTTAACATTCAACTATGACCCAAATCATTTTTCACTAAATGAACTCAAAACTAACTGGGAGTTGGAATCTATGAAATATCTGGGGGTCAATATCCCGAAACAACTCGACAAAATTATAACACTAAACTATGATCCACTGGTGACAAAAATAAAATCTGACCTAGCAAGATGGAATATGATACCATTCTTAGGTACCGCACAAAGAATTGAAGCAGTCAAAATGAATATACTTCCACGTCTTCTATACCTTTTCCAAACAATACCGGTAGAACCTCCCAAAAAAACATGGCAGGAACTGGACAGAAGGATCTCAAGATTCATATGGCAGGGTAAGAGACCTAGAATCAGATATAGAACCCTACAGCTAAACAAAGACAAAGGTGGGCTCGCACTGCCAAATATCAGGGACTATTTTATAGCTGCACAAATTAAAACTTTAGTAGAGATATGTAACCCAGTCTACACTGCACAATGGAAGGAGATGGAATGCCAAATAACAAGTGACATCCCCCTACAGGCGATAATAGGGAACAATGCCTTAACTAAACTCCTGAATAACACTAACCCGTGGATAGAGACCCCGCTAAAAATTTGGTTTAAGATAGTCAGAGAGAATCAAGCTAAAGAGCCCTATCGACTTCTGCAATGGATTGCCTATGATCAAGACTTTACCCCCAATAAAACAGACACTAGATTTAAAGAGTGGAAAGAGAAAGGGCTGATAAAATATTACGATTTTTTTAAGGGGCAAACTTTAAGAAGTTTTGAAGATTTGAAAAAACAAGGTCTAATAAATCAAGATCTTTACAGGTTCTTTCAGCTTAGACACCACATAAACAATATACTTAAAAAGGAGGATTTGGAAAGGGCCCAGTCAGGTGTTCTGAAGGTCTTCTTAATGGCATATAAAGGGATCCCAGGGATCAGATACATTTCTAAAATATACCAAGGTCTTCAAGACTTAAAAGGAGACAACACATCGTATATAAAAGAGAGATGGGAAAAAGAGGGGAATTTCACTTTACAATTGGAAATATGGGAAAAGCTAAATAAACAGCAATGGAAAAGTACCTCATCCCTGCAGTGGAGAGAATTTGGATGGAAAAACTTGGTAAGATTTTTCAGAACACCTGCACAAAACAAATTTACCCATAAGGGGTTGAACTGTTGGCGCTTGTGTGGTGAAAAGACTGCAAATCATTTTCATGTGTTTTGGTCATGCCCAGTTATCCACCAATATTGGTCCAACGTACAGACAATATTGGGGAAAATATTCAAAATAACAGTTCCCTTTTCTTTTGTAACTTTGTATTTGGGTTTATTACCGGACTCACTGGAAAGACGAGGAGATAAATACTTATTCAATGTTTTAATATTGGCAAGTAAAAAAGCCCTAACTAAAAAATGGATGCTGAAGGACTGTCCTACACCTGAAGATTGGATTAACGTGATTCAAGACATTTACTCGATGGAAAAGTTGACATTCGCACTGAGACAGGACATGGATGGGTTCATAATCTTTTGGCAACCCTGGATCGCATATGTGTCTTCCATTAGAACTAATCTTTGACAAATACCATTTCAATAATGGTCCCGCTCTTTGTTCCAACGCTACTCAGTTGCTCTTTTACTTTTAATTACTTAATTTTCTGTTTGTTTGTTTTTTGCTGTTCTGTTTGTTTGTTTATTCATTTGTTTGTTTGTTTTTTATTTAATTCTCCTTAACTTCACTTTTTCTTTCACTTTAAAAAAAAGGGGGGGGAGTTGTTGTAATAACTATCCTACCAATGTTGTCAAATAGCAAAAAATAAGGGAACATGTGATGAAAATGTAAACAACGCAATGCTGTAATGACCTGTATACCCTTTACAAAAACTTAAATAAAAAAAAAACAAAACTCACAGTTACTGAAGGTTACTTGTGGAGTCCCACAGGGTTCAGTTTTGGGGCCATTGTTATTCAATATGTATATAAATGATATATGTAAAGTTTCAGAAAAAATGGATTTAATATTGTTTGCCGATGACACTAATCTATTATGCAGTGGAAGCAATTTGGAACAACTTTTGGATACACTCGGAAAGGAATTCGGAAAGCTTAAACTGTGGTTTGATTCAAACAAATTAACGCTCAATTTAAGTAAGACAAAATTTATAGTTTTTAACAACCATCACAACAACTTAGTATCTAAACTCAGTGTAAATGTGTAGAGATTGAAATGGTATCTGAAACTAAATTTCTTGGAGTAATAATTGATAATAAACTGTGTTGGAAGTCACATATTAATTATATTAAAGGTAAAATATCCAAATCAATTGCAATACTACACAGAGTGAAATATTTGCTGAATCAACCCACACTATATACCTTGTATCATTCATTAATACTCCCATACATGACATATTGTACTGAAGTATGGGGAAATACATATAAAACAAACATATATCCAGTCTTTATGCTTCAGAAGAGAGCTATTAGAATAATAAACAAAGCTGCTTACAGGGAACCAACAAACCCACTTTTTCTTAAATTAAAAGCTCTCAAGTTGAAAGATCTGGTTGACTTTAAAAGTGCAGTAATAATGTTTAAAGTGAAGAATCTATCACTGCCCGCAAATATCCAAAAGTTGTTCCAAATAAGGGAGAAACAATATCATTTCAGAGGAACATGTATATTTCAAAAACCTTCAGTGAGAACTACCACCAAGCAACACTGTGTTTCAGTGCAAGGAGTCAGATTATGGAACGATTTTGGACCTGAATTAAAATCATGTACAACGCTTGGACAATTTAAACAAAAACTAAAGGAAGAAATACTCCAAACATATATACAAGATGACATGTAAAATCACATAAGGATTGTCATATCCAGTCTGCGTTGTGTTGTAGCTTAACTTTTTGTCACATTTTGTCTTAGCTTTGTTCTGAATTGTAATCGCTCTTGTTTTGTTTTTCTTTTGAATTCTTGGATGGAATATGGGTGGGCAATATAAGCTGCGGCTTCAGCCATCACCCATTTCGGATAACTTATGTTGAACTGAAGCCACCAGGAGTTCTGTTAACAATAACTGTAAAATATCCCACCGCAGAACCACATTTGGACAAACAGCTTTCTCTATAAAGGGCAGTCATATCTGGAACACAATGCCAAATGAAATTAAAATAATAACGGACTTTAAAACATTTACTACAAAGGTTAAAAACTGGCTGAAAAATAAACAAGAATGTACCCATGTATGAAATGATTGTCTGCAGGGTGAGAGTGAATGAAGGGAAGGAATGAATGTGTTTGTTTATAGTGAGTGACGAAGGGCGGGAGACCTGAAATAGGCAAATGTGAACCAGGTTTTTATATTGTGTATTTATAATCTTGTTTGCATTGATGTATGTGGTTATTGTTTATTCTGTTTTCATTTTTTCTTTTCCTTATCCTTCTTTCTTTTTACCTGTTTCTTCTTTTTAAAGCCCATCCAGGGACAAGAGTTGCAAATTAGCTAATTGCTATACTGTGGAGAAGTGTGGAAGGACAAGGCTGAGTTTATTTCTCAAGTCCAGTTTTATTCACATTCACATTCTCCAACATCCAAAAACAGAAAGACAATGAATCCCCCAACGTCTGTCCCTTTTATACCCCAGGACATCAAAGCACACTGTTATGACCCGAGCTCCGGTTCTGATCGTGCTCGGGCTAAGTTATGTCTCGCTGCCGGCCTTGACAGCTGCGGGCTGTATTCTGGCCTCACCGGGCTCTTATTGTGAAAGTGCTCGGTGGGGTTTCCGCCTGTCAACGGTCGGTCAGCTGAGTGTCATTACCGTCGTTAGTGTTTCGCCATTTAAGCCCAGCACTGGCGACGGTAGGACGCAGCAGTGTCAGTCGTTATACGTCTGAGCTACGGATGACTTGGACCATTATCTACCTCGTATGCTTGTGGTTGACCATCGCTTCTCCGGCACCAGTAAGTTAGCTGTTAGCCTTACTCCTCCCGGTGAGAGTAGACCTTGTGTGTCTTTGCCTCAGCAGCCTGTGTAGCCAATTACTAAACAACCTTTGCCTGTGTATGACCGTCTCCTCCTATGGACTCGTAAGTGAGCTGTCTAGCCTTACGCCTCCGGAAGTGTGTTGACTTATGTGTCATTGCCCCTGCATCTTGTGTTGTTATATTTCTCACCGTAATAAAAACTCACTGTAAACTCACTGGTGACTCTGTGCGTCTTATGCTGGCTCGTGAGGACCAGCGCATGACAGTACACTGCTGCCAAAACAGCGTTTACGGTGACGCCAACCCGAGACGCTATTCACCAGTGGGTTTGAGTTTTTTTGGACATTTGCTTTTTCCTGTCTGGGTACCGTGTATGTGAAGAATGCCGTCGCGGAGGAACCGTGTGTGGAGTCCGAGCCACGAGCTGACTGATGTGCTGGAAGTGGTGGATGAGCTGCTCATCTCCGCTTCTCTGCTAGATTATGACCACGGCATACACTGGTACCTGGACGCCGCCGAGGATATACTTTGTCATCTCTCTCCCCGCTACGCTGACCACCCGGAAGTCGACGCGAGGAGGGAGGACATCGCTGCGCAACGCGAGATCTACCTGATGATGGAGGAGGAACGCGGCATGAAGCAGGAGAAGAGGCACTCCTGCTCTTTGCTCATGGATCCCGATCCTTTCCTCGATCCGTTCCGGGAGTTCGCACCGTCTGGGGGCCGGCGAAGGCGTCGGCTGTAGCAATGTCCGCTACAGCTGATACCATCCTCCCCCCGGGAGACAGGCAAGTTCAAGTTCACTTACCTAACGATCATAGTGATCTGTCTTGTCTGACTCCTGGGGGTGAAGCTTGGGGTTTGCAGCTCCCTGAGTTTCTTTCCCCAGCTGTAGCCTTTTATATTAAACCTGCTGCCTCTGTGTCTCCTCCTGCTGAGCGGTCCTTGGCGTCAGTCCCACGCCATCGAACGAGGGGGAGGCCTGCAGCTCTGGGAAATATCCCGGCCCTGCAGCCTAGCATTGGACAGAGAAGAACGGACTGCAGTGAGGAGCCAGAGCCGACGAGAGAGCGTCCCCAGGGTTCCTCAGGGATGCAGCCCGAGTCAGCAGGTCCAGGGTCCTGTGCCCCCACGCCATATGGGTTATTGGCGTGGACGCCTGCGCGTGAGGATCCAGCTGCAGAGACCATCAGGCCGGCTGTGGAACCCGACGCAGCGGAGTGGGAGCCTGACGACGAGCTTCTCCTTGAACCTGGATCGGCGAAGTCCTGGACGGCTCCAGAGCCCGAGTGCATGCAAGTGCTCTTTCTTGTTTTCTTGTATGGTGTATTAGAGCATTTTTGCCTGCCTCATGGGGAGGCGAGTGAGGGGCAGCCGTCCGCTGCACCCGAGCTCGTCTCGCTGGGCTCTGGCGCTGCCGGTGGAACTGATCCCGGTCCTCTCTTGTTTTCTGAGCACCTCCACAGCGTTACCGGTCCGGAGCCAGTCAAGGTCACAGGACTGGGGGTTCCAGGTTCGGAGATGGAGGTCGTCGCCGGAGCAGTCCTGACCCAGTCGGGGTCCGACATGTGGGCAGAGATGACCCAGTCGGGGTCCGACATGTGGGCCGAGGTGACCCAGTTGGGGTCTGACGTGTGGGCCGAGGTGACCCAGTCAGGGTCCGACGTGTGGGTCGAGGTGACCCAGTCGGGGTCCGACGCGTGGGCCAAGGTGACCCAGTCGGGGGCCGACGCGTGGGCCGAGGTGACCCAGTCGGGGTCCGACGTGGGTGCAGCAGTGACCCAGTCGGGGTCCGACGTGGGTCCAACGATGACCCAATCGGGGTCCGACGAGGTCCAGTGGGGGTCCAGCGCAGGTGCGGCTGTGACCCAGTCGGGGTCCAACGTGGGTGCAACGATGACCCAATCGGGGTCCGACGAGGTCCAGTGGGGGTCCAGCGCAGGTGCGGCTGTGACCCAATCAGGATTCGAGGGGGTCCAAGTTTTTGGTTGTCCCCCTCTCAGGAGCCACCAGCTGGGGGCCGTGAAAGGTTCTTGTTTGACGGTCTGGCGCTCCCCTGTTTTGTCGTGTTCAGGTGAGCGGCTGCATGCAATCCCTCCACGGTCCTGGTGGTTGTGGGATACGGGTCGGCCACCTGAGGAACTGCTTGGAGCGTTCGGCGTCTTGGGTTGGCCACCCAATAAACTGTGTGTGTTACGGGGTGACCTGGTTCGGCCACCAGAAGACTTGTTTCTGGGAGCCTGGGACTGGGGCAGGCCACCTGATTATCATGTACTGTGGGCCCATACGGGGCCTGGTCATGTTAAGTATGTCTAGAGATTTTTTGTTGTTTCACGAAGTCACAGTCATAGTCAAGTCTGAGCAATTTTTAGATTGCCTCTTGTTTCTTTTTTCTTGTGAGCCACAGTCAGTCTTAGTCAAGTCTGAGCAATTTTTGATTGCCTCTTGTTCTTTTCTTTGTAAGCCACAGTCATAGTCACAGTCAAGTCAGAGCAATTTTTAGATTGCCTCATGTTCTTTTTTTTTTTTTGGAAAACCATAGGCATAGTCATAGCCAAGGCAAAGCAATTTTAGATTGCTCCCTGTGTGTTGGTATGTATTTCTTGTTTTGTTCGTGTTTTGATTGCCTCATGTTTTTTTTTTGAAAGCCACAGTCTTGCCATAGTCAGGTTATGTCATAGTAGTTTAGTTTAGTCAGGTAAAGTAATTTATATTGCCTTTTGTGTTTTGTAATCCATAGTTGGTCTTGTTTTGCTAATTGTTCTTTCCTCCCCTCTTTTTTTTTTTGAGGGGCTATGGTCAAGTCTTGTCTTTGTTTTTGTTCTCCCCTCTTTCCTTGAGGGGCTATGGTATGGGGATTTTGTTCTTTGTTTCCAGGTATTTACATGTATTTTGTGGTTTCGTGTGTTTTTGTTTTTTCATGGTCATCGTGTTTAGCACGTATTTCTTTTCATCCATAGTTACAGTCATGTATGCCTTTTTTCCAGAGTCATGTTTCCGTTGTTTCCATAGGTTTTGTATGTCTTTTTTGGTCTGGTCATGGTCTTGTTCAGGGGTTGGTTTCTCTCCCTCCGCACCTGTCCCCCAACCTCCCACCCTGGGGGGGGGGGCAGGGTGGTTCCTTGGGGCGTTCAGAGTCCGCCCGTGGAGGGAGGGTACTGTTATGACCCGAGCGCCGGTTCTGATTGCGCTCGGGCTAAGTTATGTCTCGCTGCCGGCCTTGACAGCTGCGGGCTGTATTCTGGCCTCACCGGGCTCTTATTGTGAAAGTGCTCGGTGGGGTTTCCGCCTGTCAACGGTCGGTCAGCTGAGTGTCATTACCGTCGTTAGTGTTTTGCCATTTAAGCCCAGCACTGGCGACGGTAGGACGCAGCAGTGTCAGTCGTTATACGTCTGAGCTACGGATGACTTGGACCATTATCTACCTCGTATGCTTGTGGTTGACCGTCGCTTCTCCGGCACCAGTAAGTTAGCTGTTAGCCTTACTCCTCCCGGTGAGAGTAGACCTTGTGTGTCTTTGCCTCAGCAGCCTGTGTAGCCAATTACTAAACAACTTTTGCCTGTGTATGACCGTCTCCTCCTATGGGCTCGTAAGTGAGCTGTCTAGCCTTACGCCTCCGGAAGTGTATTGACTTATGTGTCATTGCCCCTGCATCTTGTGTTGTTATATTTCTCACCGTAATAAAAACTCACTGGTGACTCTGTGCGTCTTATGCTGGCTCGTGAGGGCCAGCGCATGACACACACAGTCACATTGTCTTTTAATCCCATATCACAATGCATCTCCCTCCAGGTCTTCTCACCTCCACCTAAAGTCCTGGTGGTCAGGAAATCCCTCAAGGCCATCTCTTTGCATACAAAAGGCCAGATTTCACATCCTCCTGTTACCCCAAGGAGGTTCAGTCCTTTTGTTCCTCTGAGACGTGAAGCATACAATAAGCATACAGTAATATACATGTGAAGCATATGAAACCCACATATGTGCACCACATGACCCCCCCCCCCCCCCAAACGTCTAAGATGGAACAACATAACCACAGATTGCATGTCTGGGCTGCATGGTGGCGCAGTGGTTTAGCACTGTGGCAGCACAGTTTTACCCTCGGCAGGGGGATCGCGGGGATCGTGAGTTCGATTCCAGCCCCCGACCAACAGTGAGCTGTTTGGAGTTTGCATGTTCTCCCCGTGTTGCGCGGGTTTACTCCGGGATTTCTCCGGTTTCCTCCCGCATACCAAAAAACATGTAGGTTTAGGGCGCTCGCGCACGCAGCGACCAGCAGCCGGTGGCTTGTCACCAGACTGCAAACCGAATCTACCTACAGGTACAAATAAGTAACAAAAAAAAAAAAAAATTAAAAATAAAATAAAATAAAATAAAATCACTACATATCAGTCCACGTGCCGCTTGGGCCTCAGCCTTCTCCCGTATTTGCTGTAAGCAGGCTGTACCACCTCCGCGGCGTCTTCCTGCTGTGGAGCTGCTGCCTGAAGATGAGAACTGTTAGTCAACCTCTGTGGGTGTTCTGGGGAATGCTCTCTAGGGGGTCTGCCGCGCCAAGGAGCCTTAGCCAACTGCACAACTTCGTCAGCTACCACAAAAGCGGGTTTGAGCCTGTTTATGCCAATCATTTCTTTTCTGCCCCCCAAATCTAGCAAAAAATGCTTATCCCCTGTTTCCAGCACTCTATATGGTCCATCATAAGGTGGGCGTAAAGGTGGACGATGGGCATCATGTCTGACAAAAACAAACTCCGCATTTTTTAAAGCCTTAGGCACAAAAACATGCGGAAAACTGTGGTGAACGGGGCCAGGTAGCGTGCTCGGGCCCGTGCTATTCTGTAACCGCTGAGCCAGGGAGCACTCTGGCACTGGATTATCTGGGAGAAATTCCCCGGGCAGCCGAAGTGGCTGTGTGAAAACTAGCTCGGCTGGGGAGGCTTCTAAATCCTCTTTAGGTGCAGAACGCAACCCCAATAAAACTCATGGTAGCTTGTCCACCCAATTTGCATCCGTAAGCGACGCTCTGAGAGCCGTCTTCAATGACCTGTGAAAACGTTCACATAACCCATTAGCCTGCGGGTTGTACGCGGCCGTGCGGTGGATCGTTGCCCCCAGGCTGCGGGCCATCGCTGACCAAAGTTCGGAAACAAATTGAGGGCCTCTGTCGGACGTAATGTCCGACGGGGCTCCAAAACGCGCTACCCATGCCGTTAAAAATGCGCGCGCCACCTCCTCGGCTGTGGTTGACGACAGCGGAACCACTTCTGGCCAGCGCGTGGTGCGGTCAACCATTGTCAGAAGATGTGTGCACCCTTGTGAGGGCGGGAGGGGTCCTACAAGGTCCACGTGGACATGATCAAACCTTTTAGCTGGAATGTGAAACGGCTTCAAGGGAGCTCTCGTGTGTCTATGAACCTTGGCCCGTTGACAAGCCACGCAGGCTGCCGCCCACTCTCTAACTTGTTTGCGCAGGCTCAGCCATACTAATTTCTCTCCTACCATTTTGACCGATGCGCGCACTCCCGGGTGCGCCAGAGAATGGATCGAGTCAAAAACGCGGTGGCGCCACGCGGCTGGTACCACAGGACGTGGTCGCCCAGTGGAGACATCGCAGATTAGGGGGGGCATACCATCTTGCAGCACCCTGTTCTCCAGCCTTAACCCTGTTGGTCCAGACTGGAGCGCGCGCACATCCGCGTCGCTAACCTGCTCCGCGGCCATGGCTGCATAATCTATCCCCACGCGGACCGGGGCCGCGCGCACTTCCGCGTCGCTGACCTGCTCCGTGGCCATGGCTGCAGAATCTACCCCTGCGCGGGCTGGAGCCACCACGGCGCGCGAGAGGCAGTCCACCACTACATTAAGTTTACCCGCCACATGCTGGATATTTTTTTTTTTTTTTTTTTTTTGTTTTGTTACTTATTTGTACCCGTAGGTAGACTTGGTTTGCAGTCTGGTGACAAGCCACTGGCTGCTGGTCGCTGCGTGCGCGAGCGCCCTAAACCTACATGTTTTTGGTATGCGGGAGGAAACCGGAGAAATCCCGGAGTAAACCCACGCAACACGGGGAGAACATGCAAACTCCACACAGCTCACTGTTGGTCGGGGGCTGGAATCGAACCCACGATCTCATGATCCCCGCGATCCGCCGGCCAAGGGTAAAACTGTGCTGCCACAGTGCTAAACCACTGTGCCACCGTGCAGTAAACTCCGATATCACGGGCAGCTGTCTCTGCTGCCGGCCCGACCAAGGTTCTGAAATCTTGGCCATCGCGAAAGTCAGCGGCTTGTGGTCAACGAACGCGGTGAAACGGCGCCCTTCCAACCAGAACTGGAAGTGGCGAATGGCCAAGTGGAGGCCTAACAACTCCCTGTCGAATGCGCTGTATTTTCATTCGCTATCGTGCAGGGTCTTGCTGAAAAAGGCGAGCGGTTGCCAGGCTCCGGCTACATACTGTTCGACAACCGCCCCTATGGCCACATCTGACACGTCAGTAGTGAGCACCATGCGGGCCGTTGGAACTGGATGTGCCAATAACGCAGCGTTTGCCAGGGCTGTTTTGACTTCAGAGAATGCGCGCTCTCGCTCCGGAGACCATTCGACTTTATTTGTGGTTTTTTGTTTTTTTAGTGCAGCATACAATGGTTGCATGAGCTGCGCTGCGCCGGGGAGGAAACGGTTATAAAAATTCACCATTCCCAAAAACTCCTGTAACTCTTTGACCATTTGAGGTTGGGGAAAATTTGTTACTGCGCGCACTTTGTCAGGCAGAGGAACCGCTCCTTCTGAGGAGACGCGATGCCCCAAAAAATCAATCTGCGTCACCCCGAACTGACACTTCGCTGGGTTGATTATTAACCCGTGCTCTGCCAACCTCCGGAAAACTGCCGTGAGGTGGTTTTCGTGTTCGTCTTCGGACGCGCTGGCTACCAATATGTCGTCCAGGTAGACGAACACGAAGGGGAGATCGCGCAAAACCATGTCCATCATGCGTTGGAATGTCTGCGCCGCGCCTTTAAGCCCAAACGGCATGCGCAAAAACTCGAAAAGCCTGAAAGGAGTTATTACCGCTGTTTTGGGTATGTCCTCAGCGCGCACTGGGACCTGGTGGTAACCGCGTACCAAGTCTATTTTAGAAAAAACGCGCGCTCCCGCCAAATGAACTGAAAAATCTTGGATGTGTGGGCTCGGGTAGCGGTCGTGCGCTGTAGCGTTGTTCAACCTGCGGAAATCACCGCAAGGTCGCCACGAGCCATCAGCTTTCGGGACCATGTGAAGCAGTGAAGCCCATGGGCTCTTCGAACGCCCGATGATGCCCAACCTTTCCAGGTTGGCAAACTCCTCGCGCGCTATGGTCAGTTTAGCTGAATCCAAGCACCGAGCTTTTGCAAAAACGGGCGGTCCGATGGTAGTAACAAAATGTTCCACCCCGTGTTTCGCCACGGTCGCCGAAAATGTTGGGACCGTGAGTGCTGGGAACTGAGTGAGGAGTGTGTGGAACTTACCACCTGCAGCTATGACATTGGCTTGTGCAGTTGGCGGGGCCACTCGAGCTGTACAGGGAATAGAATAAAAAGAGAGTGCATTAACCAGGCGCCTGTTAGCAAAAGCGAACAACAAACCATGTGAGCACAAAAAATCAGCCCCTAACATATTGAAATTGACTGCCGCTATGACGAAAGTCCACTCGAATGTACGGCCGTGTAAAGACAGAAGCAGAGTCCTCTCCGAAGGTCTTAATCGCCGAGCCGTTCGCTGCTGACACCCCGGGACCACTGGAAGGCGCCAGCCGGTCAGCGTAGGAAGGTGTGATGAAACTCAGCTGGGAGCCTGTGTCCACGAGGAAATGCCTCCCCGAGCGCGCATCCCTCAAGTAGAGCAGCTTGTTCTCCTCTCCGAGGGCCACAGCTGCTACCGACCCCCGGTCTTGGCGTTTCCCGAGCGCTTGAAATAGCACGGTGGAATGCACTTGTGTGCCCTCTCTGCGAAGCGACGATGATAGAAGCAAAGGACATCGTCTGCTCCGTGTTTCCTGGCCCTGCTGCCGCCGTCGTTGGTGAGTCTGGTACTGCAGCCTCTGGCCCCCTGCCATCTCCGGACGTTGCGCCTAGCTCCGCTGCCGCAGCCATAGCCGCACGCCGTTTATTGGCGTTGATGAGTCGTTGCGCCTCCTGGCCCAGCTCGTGGTAGTCTCGTCGGGCCAACAGTGGTGAACTGGCCAGGGTCACTCTCACCGCTGACGGTAGGGTCCTGAGGAAAAGGTGGGTGAAGATGAAGTTATCATCTTCAGAGTCTCTCAAACTCAACATCTTCCCCATCAGGTCTGCAGGTCTGTCGCTCTCAAATTCAGTCAGCGCCAGGAGCCCCTCTGCTCGCTCCTCCACCGAGGGGGTGAAGTAACGGATGAGTGCAGCCTTCAACGTGCTGTACTTGTCACTGTCCGGCAGGTGGTTGATCAGGCTCTCCACTCGCTGGGCTGTGTGGTTGTCCAGCTTTGCAACCACATGGTAGAATTTTGTGGCGTCTACCAAAATCCTCCGGAGGTTGAACTGCGCCTCGACTGCGTTAAACCAGGAGCGCGGATTGTTCTGCCAGAAGTCCGGTAGCTGAACTGTGGCTGCATTCGTTTGGCTGGCTCCTGACGAGTCTGGCTCGAGAGAATTGCTTCTGCTCATGATATGTCTTAGGGTCACCAGTGTGGAGAAGTGTGGAAGGACGAGGCTGAGTTTATTTCTCAAGTCCAGTTTTATTCACATTCACATTCTCCAACATCCAAAAACAGAAAGACAATGAATCCCCCAACATCTGTCCCTTTTATACCCCAGGACATCAAAGCACACAGTCACATTGTCTTTTAATCCCATATCACAATGCATCTCCCTCCAGGTCTTCTCACCTCCACCTAAAGTCCTGGTGGTCAGGAAATCCCTCAAGGCCATCTCTTTGCATACAAAAGGCCAGATTTCACATCCTCCTGTTACCCCAAGGAGGTTCAGTCCTTTTGTTCCTCTGAGACGTGAAGCATACAATAAGCATACAGTAATATACATGTGAAGCATATGAAACCCACATATGTGCACCACAATACACTCTTTGTGCAACATATTAGATTGATTGTCATTTGATTAATTGGCTATGTTTATTGCACTGTCCCTGTCAAATAAACAAATAAAATAAAAAATAAACTGTATAATCAGAGGAGTTATTGTCTAATTTGACCTTGTTGGATTTTCTTTCCCCCTTTGTTATATTATTCAGTTTCTTTTAATCTGTACTTTTAATCTATCCGAAATAAAGATTCATTCATTCATTCATTCAAATTCAAAAACTATCATCAAGGACTTCGGTTATGGCGGCCACGTAGGAAGACGTGTTTCACACTGCTCTGCTCCTAAAAATAAAAAGTTTACTAAAACTCTCTTAATTGGAACAAAAACCCATCCCAGCATTTAGGTGCGGATATGGTAAAGAACAAGGCTGGGAAATTAGGTGGAGGAAAAAGCAATTTGACAAAACAACCCAAGCTAACAGACTTCCACGCTCGAGGCGAAACAGAAAAGGCTCCGGGACGATGGCGGAGGATGTAGCCAGCGGCGGAGCGGGAGCTGCTGAGGAGGGGTGCTCGCTGCCATCAGCTCCATGAGAGCAGAGTTTTCGTCTAAATTTGATGGAATTATAGCAGCGATAGAAGGAATGAGAAAGGAAATAAGCGACTGTATGGAACGAGTATCGCAGGCGGAGCTCTGAATTTCAAGCGCTGAAGATGACGTCACCAGCCTACAATCAAAGTTGCAAACACTGGAATTAAAATGTAAACGTCTGGAAGATAACGTCCTGGACTTGGAATCCCGCTCGCGACGGAATAATTTGAGGCTGGTGGGCCTCACGGAGGGAGCGGAGGAACGGGACTCATGTTCCTTTTTGGAAAAGTGGATTCCAGAAGCGCTGAACAACACGGACCTGCAGTCATCGGTCATCTTAGAGAGCGCTCACCGAATCGGCCCACCGAGAGATAATAAGACACCACTGAGGACGCTGGTTATGAAGTTCCTCAACTACAGGGACAAGATGACGGTCACCAACGCGGCGCGAGCTAAAGGGGAAATCAAATACCAGGATCAACAGGTGCGGTTTTACCCAGACTTCGCCACAGGAATTCAACAATTAAGGAGGCAGTTCGACCCCGCCCGCAAAGAGCTGCATAACCTCGGGATTCGTCACGGAGTGATTCATCCGGCAAGACTGCTGGTCACATATAAAGGGAGAACCCACATCTTCAAGACCCCTCAAGAGGCACAGGAGCTCATTAAACAGATCCAAAAGGAGACTGATGGGAGCTAAGCATGAATATGACAAAGGTGCAACATTTAAGCATTTGTACAGGCATCTGATTGATCTGAAACATATAACATGTCTACAAAATACAGACAGTATTAAAAAAAAAAAAAAGCTATGATGTACAAAGTTGCTATAAAACTTTGAAGTTATGTTGAAAAAACTACAGAAGAGAGTTAATGTCACAAAAATAGTAGTAGAGTCAGGGTGATTGAGAGGAGAAAGAAAGAGTGGTTTGACTGATCCTCGCAGGTGTGAAACAGTCACTAGCTATAACGGGAGACGGAATTTTTTTGATTTGGGGGGGATAACCACGAATGTGGAAGGGGAATTTGTTTTTGTTTTTGTTTGGTTTGTAGGATGAATGTTCTATCATCCATGTTTTTGCTTCTCTGTATGAGCATGTTCATATTGCAAGGTAATCTCAACCTCCTTATTGATCATAGATCAAAGCATTAATCTTAATTTAACTTCATGGAATTGCAGAGGTCTACAAAATCTAAAAAAAAACTTGAACAGGTTATGAATAAAAGACATAGATTCAAAAATTGTATTTTTACAAGAAACTCATCTAATAGAGGAGGATGTAAAAAGAATTAGGAGAAGATGGCAAGGTATCGTGTTCACCTCATCATTTTCATCCCGAGCTAGGGGAGTTATGATTCTCATACACAAAACAGTCCTATTTCAAGTGAAAAATGTAATTGGAGACAAATTTGGAAGATATCTAATCATCCAAGGATCTTTGTTATTAGAAAATATAAATCTGGTGAACTTATACGGCCCCAATATTGATGATCAAAACTTCTTTGTTAATTTATTCCTTACTTTATCATCACTTACAGGGCAACATATAATAGCAGGGGATTTTAATTGTACATTGAATCCCAGTATAGACAGATCAACAGGACTGGACTGTACGCACAATGGATGTAGGATGACTATTAATCATTTTATGAAAGAATTGAGATTGCTAGATATATGGAGAGAAATGAAACCACAAGTCAAAGCCTATTCTTGTTATTCTAATACCTATAAGACATTCTCACATATTGACTACTTTTTGATCTTTACAGAATTAAGGTCCAAGATTCAAAACTGTTTTTATGATAACATTGTGATCTCTGATCATGCACCCTGCTGTCTAATATATGTAGATAAGAAATTGACAAAGGATCCAGGTAGGTGGCATTTTCAGCATAAATGGCTTCAGGATGAGGAATTTGTTAAGTACATAGAAAAACAGATAGATGAGTTCTTTGATATTAATACTACACAAACATCAGCATGTATAAAGTGGGAGGCTTTCAAAGCTTTTATTAGGGGGCATATTATTAGTTATACAGGTTCAAAATCTAAGAAGACTCGAGAGGAGAGAGTCCAATTGGAACGTAAAATAAAAATTCTTCAAGAAAAGGTGTATGCAGGAAGTAACCCACAGTTAGAGAACGAATTACTGATTCTGAGAGCTGAATATGGTAAAAAATCAGCGAATAGAGCTGCCTCGAGTCTTCTAAGATTGAAGCAAACTTTTTATGAACAAGGTGGAAAATCAGGGAAATTATTGGCATGGCAGATTAAACAATTAGAATTTAAAATACCAATTACCAGTATTATAAGTAACGGACAGGTAGTTATAGATCCTTTAGAAATTAATAGTGCCTTTTGAGATTATTATGAAAAACTATCTGATACAAAAAATGAAACCGACTTAACAAAACTAAATGGGTTTTTGGGTGGATTATCTATACCGTGTATTCCAAATGAAAACAGGGAGATACTGGAGTCTAAAATTAGTCAAGGAGAAGTTGGGCTAGCCATTGATAATATGAAATCAGGAAAAAGAGCAGGACCAGATGGTCTTCCAGTTGACCTCTATAAAAAATTTAAGAATAAATTAATAAAACCACTTTTGGAAATGGTTTTAGAAGCATTTCAAAATGGTAATTTACCACCACACATGAATAATGCCTTAATTATATTGTTACCAAAACCAGGTAAACCCCCTAATAAATGTGAAAACATGAGACCAATAAGCCTATTAAATGCTGATCTTAAAATAATCTGTAAAATTTTAGCAAAACGACTACAAGAAATATTACCAAATATTATTAACCGAGATCAGAATGGCTTTATAAAGGGAAGACAAGGCTTCCATAATGTAAGAAGACTATTTAATATTATTTATTCCAATAAAGAAGCACCGGATACAGCTCTCCTATCATTGGACGCCGAAAAGGCCTTTGATAGGGTCGAATGGCCCTGTCTTTTTGAAGTCCTACAAAGGTTTGGACTTGGAAATAATTTCATAAAATGGGTCCAGATAATATACAATAATGCTACAGCAGAAATCCTAACAAACAGCAATATCTCAAAATCAATAAAAATCAATAGAGGATGTCGGCAAGGCTGTCCACTTTCACCTTTACTGTTTACTATGGCAATTGAACCTTTAGCGATGGCAGTACGTTTACATCCACAAATATATGGAATTAAAGTAGGACCAATAGAACATAAAATCTCCCTGTATGCCGATGACATATTTTTGTTTATGTCGAATTTTAAAAAATCAATTCCGACCTTGTTAAATTTAATAAAGAACTTTGGGGAAATATCAGGATATAAAATAAATAAAACAAAATCTTCAATATTAATGTTAAATGAGACCCAGAGAAATCACCCAGCTCCTGAGGTAAATCAATTCAATGTTGTAAATCAGTTTAAATATTTAGGAATTCAAATTTTGCCTAAGCTAGAATCAGTCGCCAGTGCCAACTACGAAGCCTTAATGACAGATATTAATGAGTTACTTCAGAGATGGATGTCACTACCAATGTCGATGATCGGGAGAATTAATATACTTAAAAGTAATATCTTACCAAAAATACTTTATTTATTTCAAAACATTCCTTTACCACCACCTTCAGATCTATTCTCAAGAATTTTAAAAAAGTTAGTGGAATTTATATGGAACAATAGGAAGGCTAGATTACGTTTGTCCTTACTATATTTACTATTTGATCGTGGAGGTCTGAAATGTCCAAACTTTATGTTGTATTACTGGTCAGCACAACTGAGGTCTATGACATATTATTTTTCATCAAATGATACTCCTCACTGGACTGAAATGGAATCATACAATTTACCTTTACCTCTTCCCTTATTCATATACTCAGACTCGGCTAAAAAATTACAGAAACAAGTTAAAAATCCAATTGTAAAGCACATGATCAAAATATGGTGTGAAACCAAAAAATATTTAAAAGAACCACACTTACTGTCACAATTTAGCCCAATATGGGGTAATCAATATTTTACACCAGGGAGAGCGGATGCTGTATTTAAAGTATGGAATTTAAAAGGGATTCAAAAGATTCGAGACTTATATTTGTCACGTTCAGATAACATAATGTCTTTTGAAGAACTGAGGATTAAATTCAATCTTAATAGAACACATTTTTTTAAATATCTTCAGCTTAGAAATTTTATTCGATCAAATCAAAATAATGCTCTCACCCGACCTACTTATTCATCCTTGGAAAAAATTTTGACGAAAGATAGTAAGAGAAAGGGTATTATTTCAGAGTTTTATAACTCATTGACACTATTCTCAAGTGAAAACTCACAGAAAAGACTGAATTATTGGAAAGAAGACCTGCAAATTGAAATTTCAGAGGAACAATGGGAAATGGCTTGTGCAGAAGCTCAAACCAAATCAATAAATGTACGTCTTAAACTGATACATTTTAAATGGTTAATGCGGATGTATGTCACACCAGTGGAGTTAAATAGATATAACAAAAACATACCAGATTCATGCACAAAATGTATGGAAAGTAAAGGAACCCTATTTCACTGTTTATGGGAATGTAGAAAAATCATAATGTTTTGGGAAGAGGTGAGGGTAACAATTGAAAAAATAATTTCAAAACAATTCACATTGAACCCTAAACGGTTTTTGTTGGGTCTGTATCCAGAAAAACATAACTTTAATAAGAGTGAAAGAGCATTCATAGACCTCGGTTTGCTTAATGCCAAAAAATGTATTGCACTACTTTGGAAAAAGACTCATAGACCAGATGTGACTCAGTGGTTAAGACAGATGTTAACAAACCTTCCACTAGAAAGAATAACATATATACTGAAATTAAAGGAAAATGTGTTTGAGAATATATGGAGACCTTTCACTGATTATGTAAAGAAATTAAACATAACTTCTGAAGAAGAAGGTGAATGATATGTGTGGACCTTGCAAATTCCAAACTGGTGAATGTATATTATGTATTCTTATGTAGTAGATTACCTAGACTAAACAGAGGAGCATTGTTGTTGACTTGCTTTTGTTAATGGTTGTTTTGTTTTTTTTGTTACTTATTTGTACCCGTAGGTAGACTTGGTTTGCAGTCTGGTGACAAGCCACCGGCTGCTGGTCGCTGCGTGTGCGAGCGCCCTAAACCTACATGTTTTTGGTGTGCGGGAGGAAACCGGAGAAATCCCGGAGTAAACCCACGCAACACGGGGAGAACATGCAAACTCCACACAGCTCACTGTTGGTCGGGGGCTGGGATCGAACCCACGATCTCATGATCCCCGCGATCCCCCGGCCGAGGGTAAAACTGTGCTGCCACAGTGCTAAACCACTGCGCCACCGTGCAGCCCCAGTTGTTGTTGTTTTTAGTACATTTTTTTGTGTTTTTTTTTTTAATTTTTAAATTACTTTAGTGTTAGTGTTTGACTGTTTGTGCCATGTTTGTAAAAAAAAAAAAAAGGTTCAATAAAAAAATATTGTGGAAAAAAAAAACTATAATCAAAATTGAATTTAAAAAAGGCCTGAAATATTTCCTTGTGCCTGTAATGAATATTGATCATATGAAAGTTTATTTTTTTGAATTATAAAAAAAAAATAAAATTTTCACAATATTCAAATTTACTGAGAGGCATTAATGTGTTATATTTACACTCACACACAGGAAGTCTTTCCTAACTTGAAAGATTTAGGAGTAAAGTGCAAAACCTAGTAACTAAATCACATTAAACTTACTGACAGCAGTTTTTTTTTACTACATATTTTCAATTCAGATAATTCTGCCTAATCTTGCAAAACAACCCACTGTATTCAAAAGTTGATAATTCAGTAATCAATCCACTGAAGCCATAATATAAGGTAAGGCTGCACAGCTAGACAGTGATATTTACACTGCAGCTTTCATCAGTGTGAATCAGCAGTTCTCCTTTCCTCCAAAACATACTCTGACTGTCTTTTTAAAGCTGCTCTTTGTATCATAATCAATTTAAATCTGTTCATTTTAAGTTTAAACAATGTACCTACCAAAAGGTGTTCTGAATATTTACCTAATATGGCTAAAAAATGCTGTTAATACCACAGATTGCTCCAGCTGCCATTCACACGCCATTATAGAAAGGCCGTTGTTTGGAACTATTTGGAGCTCCATGAACCACATGACCGGGCAGCGACGAGATCAAAGAGTGTTGCAACTCTCATATTATACAGCGCTGGTGCTGCCTGCTATGTATGAATAATAAGAGACAGAAGCCGTGCCGAACTGAACAACGAACCACACTTTGTTACAGAACACAGAATTATATACACTAGTGGCTGTGCCCGCCTGATGTCATCCTGTGGGCAGGTATGGCATCATACACACACTACACTCACGACACCACACTTCCCCTCCCACTTACAAAATGCAAAACCACACCCACAATCAAGACCCTCCCCAATTTAGGACCCGAATCATGCACTAAGAAAACAGGGGCACAATTAACTGTAATAAAATAACCTACCACATTCACACAAAACAACTAAAATGGACCGTCTCTAAAAATACGTAAAATAATACCATAACACACCACATACATACGCTCATGCACCCCAGCCAAGTGTATATACAGCTATTTACATTAATATGGTTTAAGTCACACCTATGTCAATGGGCAGCCAGGAATAAAATCGGCCTGGGACCCCAGGGCAGCCCCAAATCATACAAGCCCCTGGCTGCTGAAGATAAGACCGGCTCAGATGCCCCGGGCAGCCCCACGACATGTGCACTTGTGGCCGCTGTCTGCCTCCAGGTTCAAAAACAATCTCTCCTGCCATAACGTCCCTCTTCACCGCCGACTGCGTCACTCCTCGGGATCCGCCATGCTGCTGTCTGGCATGCCGTCCCTCCGTGCTCGTTGGTCCGCTCCTGAACACTCTCAATACCACCATCATGGCTCTAAACACTCCGGCCCCCCGTGGCCGCACTCCCAGGAAAACCGAAGCCTGCTCCTCAGCGTTGTTTCCCGACCCAGGCACCTCGTCACTGCTCCCAGCACCCTTGTTGTGCTGTCACCATGCCCGGTCATAGCTGCTCTCTCCCAGGGCTCTTAGCTTCGCTCTGGTCAGCGTCACTCTCTGACCCATGCGTCTCGTCGCTGCTCTCAGCACCCTCGTTCCAGGCACTCCGCTGTGTCGACTCCATGTCCGGCTGCAGCTGCTCTCCCTTGGGGCTCCCAGTGTCACTCTCGTTGACGTCCCTCTCGTCGACATCCCTCTCCGACCCGGGCGTTTTATCGCTGGTCTCGGCACCCTTGTCCCAGGCGCTCCGCTACGTCGTCTCCATGCCCGGCTGTCGCTGCTCTTCCCCAGGGCTCTCAGCCTCCAGCTGCGGGGATGAGTCCTGCTGCTCTCCCTCTCCGCTGTCGTTGCACACCACGCCGTCCAAATCATCAGCGCTCTGGTCCTCCACTTTTCTGCGCTTCGCAGCTGGCCCATCATCTTCAGTGACCAGGGACTCCCCCTCTCACAGTCCCGGTCCCACCACGAAGTCTAACTGGCAGCTAGGAGCTCTTTTTCGGGGTGCAGTTAGCTTTGTGGCTAGCCTGTCCATAGACACTGACTGTGCTGTTAGCTTCTCCCAGCTAACTAGCTTAGTCTCATTTGGCGTCAAAACTCCCGCCACCCACAGCTTCGTGGTGCTTGTCTGCCTGGCGAAAAAAATCATCCAACTGCTCGACAGCATCCTCATAGCGCTCCGTCTCTCCCAATGTACAGAGAATTTTTTGGCCCTCCGTGCCGAGATGATGGGCCAGGAGCGCTCGTCGTCTTCTTCCATCGAGTCCACCTAGGCTCAGCGCCCCGATGTAACCCTCAAACATGGCCCTCCACTTCAGCCGCAGGATCACTGGCTCTCCCGTGTACTCCAGAAACGGCACTAGGGGTTGAGGTAGCCCATACGCTGCCATAATTATCCTTGTCGCCAATATGTTGTGTATGAATAATAAGAGACAGGAGCTGTGCTGAACTGAACAGCGAACCACACTTTATTACAGAACACAGAATTATATACACCAGTGGCCATGCCTGCCTGACGTCACCCTGTGGGTGGGTATGGCATCACACACACACTACACTCATGACACCACACTGCCCATCTTTTGTTGCAGAGGGACTTTAAAGTTTCAATACACTTGTTTGCATTGGGTTGGAGTCCTGCAGTCACTACTCTCCACTTTGTAGTTGACTTAGAGCAGAAGTTAAAGATATTTTGCACAAACTGGAAAAAATCTGCGGTCTCAAAACAACAGCTCACACTGTTGACTCCAACTAGATTCAATGTATGTGCAGAACTCACTCAACCAGTGCATTGCTGCTTCTGTGGCTGGAAAAGTGATGCCCTCTGTGACTGACGGATTTTAAGATAAGATAAGATAAGCCTTTATTAGTCCCACAATGGGGAAATTCCAGGATTGCAACAGCACAGGGATAGCAACACTCAAAGCAATAATTAAGAAGATACGGAAGATATAAATAAGAGCAGTGGATATACATACATACACATAAATATATAAATATATATACAAAGTGCGGAGCATTGTAGCAAGATGGAATAAACAGCATAACCGTCTACTTAGTTATCCTACATAGTATGAATATGTACCCATACATATTGTCACCCTCCGTCGCGACTGATAATGTCCTAGTTGTAAATACTGGAGGGGACCATTGTGTAAGTCTATTGCGTCTTTTGCATTCAATACTATTAGGTCGTCACATTTTTTTTTTTTGCTATCTCTGCGAGCAGCCCTGCTCGCAGAGAGGCTGCTCCCCTTAACAGACAGTACGTCCGTGTTAGCAGTTCTAATGCTAACAGTTTGACAAACTTCTTGTTTTGACTGTAAAGTTGACATCTGTCTAGCTGTATCGCCACTGTTTTTAAAAAAAAATCCTGTCAACTTAGGAGTCTTTTTTTAAAACTTCCTTTTCACATTTGTCTTTTTCTTTCTTCTTTTTTCTCTTTTGGACACCACTATCGTATTTCCTAACGTCTGCTATTACGATTCATTCATTCATTCATACATCCACCATACAATTCTACCACCTCACATCCAAGATCAATCAGGTCAAATGTCAACTCTCAACCAATTAAATTAAGCAGGCGGAACAGACGTACACCTCAGCAAATAAAAAGTTGATATGCCAAAACAAACCCTCCAATAAACATTGGGCATGGCAGAATTAGCAAAAAAAAAAAAAAAAAATGCGTTTCTTTCAGGGCTCCACACAAGCCGGGGACCTGGGCTCATGCCCCAGTAAGCCCTTGCCATAATCTGGGGTGGTGTGTGTGCTACAAATATCACAGTGACTGAGAGTGAGAGCCTCTGCCAATGGTCAGCGCCCCCTGCATGTCATGAAGCAGAGCACGGGGGGAGCACCCGACACATGCTTCTGGTTTCTAATTATAGTCTGTACTTATTCATCTCAGTTTATTTTGTATTGAGTATGGTTGTTGTATTTTGTTATCTGAGTTTGTCTGTTGTTCTGTTTTGAGTTCTTGTTATTATATCTTAGGTGGGTTATTAGTTGTGTGTATTTATTTTATGTTTATCTGTATTATCTTGTATTTATATTTGAGTCTCCTCCGTGTTTGTCTTCAGTCTCTTTTGGTAACCTCAGTATCCATGTAGTATTTTAGTATCTGTATCTTGTATTGTCCGTATTTACCTTGTCCTCACCTTGGTGGTTATTTTCCCTTTTTTGTATTGGTTGTTCTGAATTTTGTATTGTAACGGTTCTTATTCATAGTCATCTGTTGCCATAATTTCTCTCAGTGTTTGACAGCTGTCTGTGTTTACTTCCGGGTGTCAACTCTGCTCGCAGGCTATCACAGCTGTTTGATTGTTCTGATTATCCTCGCTCATGTTTCCCACACCTGTAATCATTTGTTGTTAATTCCCTTGCCATATTTAAGCCCCGCTGCAATGTAGTACCATTGTAGTGGCGTACTGTGTTTAGACAGGAATCCCCTGTCATACCTGCTCTCCAAAGAGTGCACTCCATCCAACTCTCATGTCTCTTTTTCCCTGGCGTTCCTGTCCGCCTCAGCCTGGGTCCAGCCAGGCTGCTCTTCTGTTTCTTCTCTCGGACATGAGCCCCGTACCTCTGGCATTTCTGCACGCCATTACCTCCCGGTCCTCCAGTCTTTGAAAGTGTAGTGTTTTGTGTACTTTGTGTTTTGTCTTTATTAAATGTTCAAACTCACAGTGTGTGTTTGGTGTCCTCAATCCGCCCCTGCCAGGGCAATTCATGACACTGCACCTCTGACTTTTCCCTGCCTCCTGTGGAGCCGATGCAAGCCTGTCCTGTTCTAGCAAAGAGAAATCTCCATTTAGTTCTACTCTGTGCCCCTTCATGTATCCCAGTTCACCTCGCATTAATTTATCCTCTGCTTAACTGCTAATCTTTTTTTGTGACAGCCCCCTCTGAAATAAAACGTACCCCACCTCCCATGGCACTGGAAATGAAACGCAACACACAAACACACGTCTTCACCAAATAAAAGCCTGCGGACACTGTAGGATAGGAATATCATATAATATATTAGTATGACGGTTCCCTAGGATGGGAGGGGTGAGGTGGCGCCACCTGTACTATAAAAGCCTGAGGCAGGAGACCTCCGGTCTCCTTGCCACACTCCAGTAATCGCGGTAGGGTCTTCCTATATGTGTTATAGTTCTTGTCTAATAAACATTATAAACGTCACTCCAGTAATCGCGGTAGGGTCTTCCTATATGTGTTATAGTTCTTGTCTAATAAACATTATAAACGTCACCTCACCTCCTCATTATTTGGGACATAACACACACAAACACACACAACAGCAAAAACAACCACTACAATAAATGTTGTCCTACCTTTGCTGTTTTGTCGTTATAAATCATATTTGAGCGGAAACACAAAGGACCATAGTTGGAACTGTTTGTAGCAGAAGATTGAATCCACAGGATCAGCCAGTCAGAGGTGGAATGACCGCTATCAAAACTCGCATTGGTTGTTATTAAAGCAGAGTTTGTCAGTGGTCATCTGTTAGGTGGAGGATAAGCGAAGCCGGATATTAATGCCTTAAGCCCAATTCATAGTGGCAAAAACGTGCTGGTATGTGAGTGAGTGCAGTGGGTGCATTCGTGCGCAAACCCTACGCAGAGGGTGAGCGCTGACCGAGCACGTGTGGGGCCCAAAAAAGTGACCGTGCATACAAGAACACAGTGGTTGCAGTGAACTGTGCATGTGACAGGAAACTCCTGCCATCCCAGAGGGGGAAGTATTGAGCAACCTGACAAAAACAGGGAAAAGACGAAGAAGAACTTTGATAGACCAAGCAACATGAATGCTAGTTTTGAGGACAGTTTAATTGAAGAAGTTTGCAGCTATTCCCATTTCTACAACTCATCTCAACTTCATTACAAAGACGCAGCCAAGGCGGCAAATTAATGACATGAAATTGCGTCTACTGTTGGCCGGGATAAATATGTCTGTTAACAGAAATGGAAGTATTTGCGGGGCAGATTTGTTCGGGCCAAACGCAAAACAAAGGGGCGCAACGGTGATGCCAGTGTATTAACTGGCAACTGATAGCTGGTGAGGTAAAATAGAAGTGCATGTGTTTTGCTATTAAAACATGTTTTTCACGGAACCTCTGTTGTGTTTGGAAATAATGGATGCAGACAGGTCCACACATGTTGAGGTTAGCTTTGTTAAACATTAGCTCGAACAACTAGGAGGGAACACACAGCAAGGTAACTGGGAGGTGGTACGCCAAAGGTGGAGAGCAAGACAGAGAGCCCACAACAGACCGGCTAGCCCTGGGTAGCTGGCTATTATACCTGCAGAGTGACAATGTCACGCAGCGTACATGCGACCGCAGTGTGGTGCTTTGTGCCATTTCCCATATATCACATTAACACCCCCCATCCGCTTGAAAAAGCTTAGAACTATGTCTGTGGTTAGCCTTAGCAAGGGAAGCACATAAACGTTAAGACAAACTGGCATATTGGCTGATGTAAAGTTAAACACACACAAGATGTGGCCAAATGGGTCGATATGATCATTAGCATATGGTTAATGTAAAACAAGTTATGCTCATGCACTTGACTGGATCATTGTGAGAACCACCTAAGGCTTATTTCCAAACACAACATCAGAAAAGAAAATTGTTACAACCTGGGTAACCACCTCACTGCTGGTGAGGTGGCTCTGGGGGCCACCTCACTGGAACTGTGGTTGGTTCATCAGCAAAGTCCCAGTCCGGATCGCACACTGGCTGGGTCGGCTTGGTTGCTGTTACTTGGTCCGGGGAAGGTGGTGGTGTTACCTTTCTCAGATGGCTGACATGCCATTGAGACCCATCAGCCATTTGGAAGGTGGCTGGTCCAAGTTGAGCGGTGATCTGCATCAGTGGTGACTGGAACATCTGCACCTGACGCGGGCGGTTGGCTCGACAGATCCAAACCCAGTCGAGCACCATGAGTGATGGATGTTTCTGTTTCACAATGTGCTGCTGCTCTCTCGTCACGTGGTTGGTGAAAGGCGTTATTGCTGGGATGCCATTTAATGGAGGATGTGTTTGGGTTGTTGACGGTCGTGGAGGCAAACTGGCCTTGTCGTTGACTGGATGAACCCAACAATCTTCCAGGTTTTGCATTGTCACAGACTGGAACTCCTGCAGCGAGGCGGTGACTCTGAGAGGCTTATGCCATGTGGGATCAGTCCCTAGTCTTCTGTGCTCCGGTCAATGTACGGTGTGAAATAAGGAGTGGCTACGCCTATGTCTGGGTGAAGCAGACTCAGGCTGTCAGCGGTCAAACAGAATCCCATGTGATCTGTGATGGAAAAATCCAGCTAATGGAAAAGATCATATCCCAGGATGTTGTCACCAAGGTGCATCACTTGAAACGTGAGTGCTGGGAGGACTCTTGACCCATAGCAAACCGGTAGAGTGATGGTTAATACCATGCTGATTTTTATGTATCCATACCTGAACAGTTCCATGGCGTCTGGCTCAATTAGATGCAGGAGAAAGAAAGTCTTCACCATGGCCTTGCCCATCAGGGACTTTGAGACAGCAATGTCCAGCAGCAGTAGCAGACTGACACCATCAAATTCCACTGTGCACCACTTGTATGGTGTGTTACTGAAGTCCACTGAATGTATGGTGGTTGGACTGGGCCAACTGAGCGAGCTAGACAGTGGGCTTGCTGGGGTTGAGCGGCACACTTTGGCAAAATGGTTCAGCTTACTACAGCGTTGGCATTTGTGGCCTTTGGCGGGGCAGGCAGGTGTACATGTTCGGTGTGAGGGAGAGCCACAGTTACCACATGGTCAGCGTGCTGTATTTTCCTGTCGTCCAGCGATGTTAACTTTGGGGTCCTCCTGAGAGGATGTGGGGTCAACAGGCTCAGCAGCCAGGGTAACAGCTTGTGCTAGCGGAGCAAAGTGTGGGGAGTGCGGGCTGGAGGCTCCTAGCTGGGTGGTTAGCTGAGCTGCTGCCTCTAGCTGGGACGCCAGCTCCGCCGCCCTGGACAGCGGTAGGTTGTCTGGCACCATTAGCAGCTTCTCTCACAGCTCCAAGTTAGTGGTGTGCTCTGCTAACTGGTCCTGCACCATCTCGTCTTCCACTTGTGCAAATCTACACATGCTGGCCGAACAGCGGGGGTCGGCGACATATTGCTGGACTAACTCAACTACATGCTGTCAGCTTTGGCGAAATCTAATCCTCCTGACCAACACGCTCTCGGGGGTGGCAAAGTGTCCGGCTAACAAAGCGACACACTCATATCTATCCGCAGGTCCGAACGCCCTAAAGACATGCTGTTAGGACATGAATTGGGGCTCTCCTTTGAGTTATTTCTTTATTCCTTCTCTCAAAGACATGGCCACAGTCCACGTTCTCATCTTGAATTATATTTTGGACTTTGTATTTATTATTATTTATTATTTTGTCTGTATTTGTGTTCTGTTGGCTTTGTCTTTGCCTGGTCCTTAGTTGTTTATTATTCATATTAATATCATGACTTCTGTGTTTTGTATTCTGGGTTGTCATTATTATTATTATTATTCAGTCTTGTTTATTTCATATTATTATAATAATCATGTCTGTATTGGCCCTTTGTCATTCCTGTCATGATTCTCAGGTTTTTGTGTTTGGCTTTAGTTTGACAGCGCTTTCAGTTCCTACTGTTGCATAGTCTGGTTTGTTAATGATTCACACCTGTCTAATTTCTATTCATCAGATGAGTTTATTTAAAGGTCTGATGACACGATTTTGACATTTTTTAGCATGTTGTGTAAACCCACAAGTCATTGTCGATGAGCAATATAATATTTACAACCGTGCCTGCATAAACTAGTTATCATCAAAAAACCGCAGCCGCTGACTGGACAATGGTGCCACCCACCGAATGAAGGGCGGCATCACCATGACGTAAGCGACAGAACGGATGCCAGTGTTGTTGACTGGAATGACAGCAGCTTTGAAGCTTCTTGAAGTTTCTCTGGTTTCTTGTTTTAATTTTACAGCTATGCCTTCGCATTGTGTCGCAGGCTTTGATAAACAGCAGGCCGTGAAAGACCACATCACACGCTTCACCTCCAACTGTCATAAGCCTCCTCGTGCGCTCCTCGTGCACTCCTCGTGCACTTTTACGCAGGAGGAGCGCACGAGGAGGGGAGTGATTAATGGATTTACGCGCAGCTTTGACCTACTTTCTGTGATCACATGCTGACTCTCGCCAGTCCGGCCACGTCCCCTCTATCATTATCACCAGCTGATTAAAAATCCCGCTGATCATCTTTCCCGGTCCTTGCCCAGGTGCTTCTTATCACAACATCACCAACAGTGCATGTACTTAGCGGCTGTTTGTCAGTCACGCATTGCTGGTCCATAGTATTGCCATCTGTGCTGTTCGTCTGCCATTATTTTCAGCACTCTCATGACGTGTTAGTCACTCCATGTTCGCCATGGTTCTCGTGCGTCCTTGAAGCAATGTCGGCTCTGGGGCGCACCTGTGGCTAACATGTCTCCTCTCATTCGTTCTCTGGGCGACGCTGGCCCCTGAACACCATCAGTAAGTGTGTTTGTGTTTTTTGTACGTCTTCACCTTTTTGGGAATTGTCTGTCTTTCTGTATTAAATGTGCTGTGGTGAACCCTGCACATAAATCCTCATTATTTCATCCTCCCTCTCCGTGCCCTGCGTAAGAGCACACGGAGGGTGATGATGAATGGATTTACGCGCAGGATTCACCAGATAACACATAATACATAAATACATAAAGATAATACATAATAAACCCGATGCCTGAGCCACAGAGAATACACTGCTATGATTTTATTGAAAAATCGGGTTTAAATAAATTATATTTATGAACAAATAATTTGTTGCAATATCTGTAACAAAAGCATAACACTCGGTGTTCCCCTGCCATGTGTTTGTTGCTGCTGCTACGCCAGTCATGTGTGCCTCTCCACTGTCACTCTCTGAGTCTGACTCGCTTGGCACAATGCCCGCTTGGCACGGCTCAAACCTATACAGTCTGATGCTCCCAGATTCTTCATTGTCATCCCATTCTTCAGAACTATAATCATCTGAAGATTGGACAACACAAACCAATTCCAGACTACATGTGCTGGAACCATCATCGATGTTTTCTACCGCTTCCATCCTGTGTGTACAATGGGCAGCCAAGCACTGTGTTCTGTCGATGACATTACAACATGGCCGGGGGGGGGGGGGTTCCAGCCACTGACACAAGTGGTGACATGGCGCTCATAAAAACATTGAATATCCGCGTGAAATAAAGCCTGTTTGACTTGGAGCTGCACAGACCAACCTATTTCGTCATATTGTATTATGTGTTGAAAAATTAGACGAAGTCAAAAACGTGTCATCAGACCTTTAAGGGACGCCGTTCCCTTACCTGGGGACGGTGTCCTCATCTATACCAGTGTGAGTTACATGTGTCTGTTTATCTACTAGTCTGAGTCATTGGTTTATTCCTGTCGTGTCTGTTTTTTGCCCGCCTGTTTTTGGTTCTTTATTATTTAAAGTTTTGGGAGTTTAAGGTGGTGTTCAGCTTGCAATAAAACACTGCAAACCAAGGTCTGGTGATTGGGTCTTTTCCTCCGCACCTGCACGCTGATAGTAGGACACCATCCATGTGGACCCAGACTCACTTTGTTTTGGGGCCTTGGACTTTGTTTGGCTCATGAACTATGTTCTGTTTTGGACTCTGTGTGTGTGTGTGTGGGGGGGGGTGGCACACCTTTGGGCTTGTACCCCCACCACCCACCCTAGGAGGGATTTGGGTTATTTTTTTCTTTTGTTGGTGTTACCCTTAGGGGTCGTCTAGGATCCATCCCTTAAGAGGGGGTACTGTTGGGACGTGGACTGGGGCTTCATGTCCTCTCCTGTGAGTTATTGCTTTATTGCTTCTCTCAAGGACATGGCCTCAGCCCACATTTTTGTCTTGAGTTGTATTTTGCACTTTGCATTTACTATTTATTATTTTGTCTGTATTTGTGTTCTGTTGGCTTTGTCTTTGCCTGGTCCTTAGTTGTTTATTATTCATATTAATATCATGACTTTTGTGTTTTGTATTCTGGGTTGTCATTATTATTATTATTCAGTCTTGTTTATTTCATATTATTATCATAATCATGTCTGTTTTGGCCCGTTGTCATTCCTGTCATGATTCTCGGGTTTTTGTGTTTGGCTTTACTTTGACAGCGCTTTCAGTTCCTACCATTGCATAGTCTGGTTTATTAATGATTCACACCTGTCTGTAATTTCTGTTCATCAGTTGTGTTTTTTTAAGGGGCGCCATTCCCTCACTTGGGGACGGTATCCTCGTCTATACCAGCGTGAGTTACACATGTCTGTCTGTCTAGTCTGAGTCATTAGTTTATTCCCGTCGTGTCTGTTTTTTGCCTGTCTATTTTTGGTTCTTTATTATTTATAGTTTTGTGAGTTGAAGGTGGTGTTCAGCTTGCAACAAAACACTGCAAACCGAAGTCTGGCAATTGGGTCTTTTCCTCCGCACCCGCACCCTGACACACGCTATCCCTCGCTGCCGAGGCAGTGGATTAGCATGGCGCACAGCCTTAATTTGCTAGCTTTAGCTAGGTCCATGGCAGACACAAACGTTTCAAATGACTCATGCCAACATTGCCAAGGAATGGGTGGCTCACCAGGCAAAGCGAAGAATGGTGGTAGAGGTGGTAGAGCTGTCAGCAGCGTTTCTATCTCGATGTTGTCCAAGTTTCTCCTTGTCGCCAGTGTTGTGTTTGGAAATAATGGATGCAGCCAGGTCCACCTGTTGAGGTTAGCTTTATTAAATGTTAGTTCGAACAGCTAGGAGGGAGCACACAACGAGGTAACTGGGAGGTGGTATACCAAAGGTGGAGAGCAAGACAGAGAGCCCACAACAGATCGGCTAGCCCTGGGTAGCTGGCTATTATACCTGCAGCGTAATGATGTCATGCATGCGTATGTGCGACCTCAGCGTGGTGCGTCATACCATTTCCCATATATCCGCTTAATCCTTTTTTGGGTCGTGGGGGGGCTGGGGCCTATCCCAGCATCTTTGGGCGAGAGGCAGAGTACACCCTGGACAGATCGCCAGTCCATTGCAGGGCCAACACAGAGAGACAGACAACCATTCACTCTCATATTCTCTCTCTCATACTTTTATGGGACAATTTAGAATCCCCAGTTTGATGCCAATTAACCTAATTTGCATGTTTTTGGCATGTGGGAGGAAACCGGAGAAATCCCGGAGTAAACCCATGCAGACACGGGGAGAACATGCAAACTCCACACAGATCATCATAACCTCAAAATAAACGTTGTGCATTCTTCTACTGTGAAGTGGCTCGTCTGTCAATTTCTCCATAGTTGCTGTTAGATTAACTTGTGACAGCAGCTGCTACAGGTGTGGTTTGGGGCTGGGGTAAACTGTTTCAGTCACTTTATGGTAAATACTGTATATATCTAAGATATCTGATCCACAAGTTACTAAAAGTTTTTTAAAAAAACGCCACTGAGCTCTTCGTTTGTGTTTCGACTGCAGCTGTTAAAACGTTTGGTGGCTCTTGGCTGTTGCCGACAGTACGGGCATATGAATTGCAGTGTAGAAGAGCTTGGAATAACAAGGCGATGTGATTTATAAACCAAAGTTTAATATCAGCTTCGCTCCTCTAACAAGTCTCATCTCAGTGCAGAAGCAGAATAACAGGTCGAACACATTCAGACCTTCATACTTATACCTACACACAACAAAAGACATTGCATATCAAAGCTGACATCCCGCATTAACTTAATCCCCCCTCCTTTGTCTTCTGTCTCCTCCACCTGACCCTGGGTGGTCAGGGAGATCGCTCTCCTCCAGTGTCCTCTGTCTCCTCCACCTGACCCTGGGTAGTCAGGGAGATCGATCTGGTCTCCACCGCTGCGACTCCGTATGCTCTTTGATCTTCGCTGGCGGTCGAGACCTCTTGTCCTGTTCTGAGGCGTGAGGTCATTGCACATATGTAATCACTAAACATTCTAATATGTCTATAAATATGTAGGTATGGAATATATGATTAATATAAACCACAGCCTCCCCCAAACGACTAAGAAAAGGACAATCAAAGTAAGTCTACAGTTTAAGATAATTTATATGACATACTATGCTGTTAAACCTCTTGACAGGGAAAACAAGGAAGAATCTTTCCAGCAGTCATGCTCCTGTAGAGAATTCAGTGGTAACCATAACAGTATAGTAATATCACAAATCAGCCTTAAAACTGTCACAGCACAATCTGATAACATAGTTAACAACTCTTGGTTAATTTGCATCAGTCCCTGTGCCGTCTGGGTTTTAATCTTCTCCCGAATCTGCTGTAGGTCCGCTTTGGCGTCCTGGTGGGACCCTCCTGTAAGGAATCTGCAGCTTGGGGAGGAGAGTGGTTATTTGTTCCCTGCAGGGGGGTTGAGTCTTTTTTCTTGGGGGGTCTACCCCGCCAAGGTGCCCTCGCCACCCGTGCAGGTTCGTCTCTCAACAAGAAAGCAGGTTTAAGTCTGTCAATGCTGACTGTTTCTTTTCTGTCCCCTAAATCAAGCACAAAATGCTTATCACCAGGTTCCAGCACTCTGAATGGTCCGTCGTATGGTGGACGGAGGGTTGATTTTAAAGCTTCATGCCTAATAAAAACAAACTCGGCGTTTTTTAAAGCTTGGGGGACAAAAACCCGTGGAAAAGAGTGATGTGCCGGTCCGGGGAGAGTGTCTGGTCCATTACTGCCTAAAGGCCTCAGGGCTGGAAGATGCCCTGGCTCTGGGTTCTCTGGTAAAAACTCACCTGGGAGTCTGAGAGGTTGTGCAAAAACTAACTCTGCTGGGGAGGCGTCTAGATCCTCTTTAGGCGCAGCACGCAACCCCAATAAAACCCAGGGAAGTTTATTTACCCAATTTGTGTCCGTTAGCGAGGCCCTGAGGGCGGCCTTTAAAGATCTGTGAAAACGCTCGCATAACCCATTAGCCTGAGGGTGATAAGCGGTGGTGCGGTGAATTGTTGCCCCTAAGCTGCTGGCCATGGCTGACCAAAGCTCTGAGACAAATTGAGGCCCCCTATCGGACGTGATGTCCGATGGGACGCCGAAACGTGCCACCCAGTTTGTCAAAAAAACGCGAGCGACTTCCGCCGCTGTGGTTGACGCCAGAGGGACCGCCTCAGGCCAGCGCATAGTACGGTCTATCATTGTTAACAGGTGTGTGAAGCCTTGAGACGAAGGTTGTGGTCCCACGAGGTCGACATGAACGTGGTCAAACCTTCTAGCTGGGATTCGAAAAGGCTCTAGAGGGGCTTTTGTGTGTTTGTGTATTTTGGCGCGCTGACAAGACATGCAAGTTTTTGCCCATTCCTTTACATTTTTGCGCAGACCCAGCCACACAAACTTTTCGGCGACCATTTTAACCGAGGCGCGCACACCTGGGTGCGCGAGGGAGTGAATTGAGTCGAAAATACGGCGGCGCCATGCAGCTGGGACTACCGGGCGAGGTCGGCTGGTTGAGATGTCGCAGATTAGGGGGGGTACACCGTCACGTAAACCCCTTTCCCCCAGTCTTAACCCTGTTGGTCCAGACAGGAGCGCGCGCACATCCGCGTCACCGCTTTGCTCCTCTGCCATGGCTGCGTAATCTATCCCTACGTGAATTGGGGCCGCGTACATGTCCGCGTTGGCGAAGAGTTCTGCAGCTGAGGTAGTATAATCTGTCTCCTCGTACTCTGGCGATGTCACAGCGCGAGAGAGGCAGTCTGCTACCACGTTAAGTTTGCCTGCCACATGTCGAATGTCTGTGGTGAACTCTGAAATTGCAGCTAGCTGTCTTTGTTGCCTGCCTGACCATGGTTCTGAAATTTTAGCCATCACAAAAGTGAGCGGTTTGTGGTCTACAAAAGCCATGAAACGCCGCCCTTCTAACCAGAACTGGAAGTGGCGGATGGATAAATGAAGCGCTAGCAGCTCCCTGTCAAAAGTGCTGTATTTACGCTCGGTTTGGTTTAACGATTTGCTAAAAAATGCTAAAGGTTGCCAGGTTCCGCCAACGTGTTGTTCCACAACTGCCCCTATGGCCAGGTCAGAAGCGTCTGTGGTTAGCGCTATGCGGGCAGAGGGATCGAGGTGAACCAACAATGTGGCGTTTGCTAGAGCACTTTTTACTTCCGCGAAGGGGCGTTCGCGCTCCGGGGTCCATTCGACCGCGTTGGAAGGCTTTTGTTTTCTGAGTGCGGCATACAGGGGCTGCATGAGTTGAGCTGCGCGGGGGAGGAAACGGTTGTAAAAATTCACCATTCCCAAAAATTCTTGCAGCGATTTGACCGTTTGTGGTCGTGGAAAATTTTTTACCGCGCGGACTTTGTCTGGCAATGGGACTGCCCCTTTCGGTGAAACTCTGTGTCCCAAAAAATCAATTTGTGACACGCCGAATTTGCATTTGGCTGGATTGATTATCAACCCGTGCTCTTCTAGTCTCTGAAAAACTGTAGTGAGGTGTTGTTTGTGTTCTTCCTCTGACGGGCTGGCTACCAGCATATCGTCGAGGTAGACGAACATGAAGGGGAGATCGCGTAATACCGCGTCCATCATCCGCTGAAAGGTTTGAGCAGCGCCTTTGAGGCCAAACGGCATCCGCAAAAATTCAAAAAGACCGAAAGGGGTTATTACAGCCGTTTTAGGAATGTCTTCCGCTCCAACGGGGACTTGGTGATAGCCGCGGACCAGGTCTATTTTAGAAAAAAATGCGCACACCCGCCAGATGTAGTGAAAAATCTTGGATGTGAGGAATTGGGTAGCGGTCATGCGCTGTCGCATTGTTTAATCTGCGGTAATCGCCGCACGGTCTCCAAGAACCGTCGGTTTTCGGGACCATCTGGAGTGGCGATGCCCAGGGGCTTTTCGAGCGTCTAATAATGCCTAATTTTTCCAGGGTGGTAAACTCGTCCCGTGCTATGGCGAACTTGGTCGCGTCTAAGCGCCAGCTTTGGCGAACATGGGTGGGCCCGTTGTGGGAATGAAGTGTTCAACCCCGTGTTTCGCTACTGTTGCTGAAAATTTGGGAACTGTGAGTGCTGGAAATTGGGTGAGTAGTTGATCAAACTTACCTCCTGCTGTTGTGACGTTGGCCTGCACGGATGGTGGAGAAACTCGAGCTGAGCAGGGGATAGAAGAAAATGACAGTGCATTAACCAAGCGTCTATTTGCTAGATCGACTAACAACCCATGTGCACACAAAAAATCAGCGCCCAACAAGTTAAAACTCACCGCCGCTACAATAAATGTCCATCTATAGTTGCGGCCGTGAATGCAAAGAGGCAGGCTCCTTTCACCGTAAGTGTCGATGATGGAGCCGTTGGCTGCCATCGCCCCATTACCCCGGGGAACCCATGGCCCGGTCTGCGTGGGAAGGGGTGATAAACTCAGTTGAGCTCCGGTGTCAATCAGGAACTGTCTCCCGGTGTGTCCGTCAGTCACATAAAGAAGCTTAATTTTTTCGCCGAGAACCGGGGCCGTTAACGGTTCTTGGCTTTGGCGTTTCCCGAACTTTTTGAACTTGCAGGGGGGAACGCATTTGTACGCTCTCTCGGCGAAACGGTGGTGGTAATAACAGATGTCGTTCCGCCTGCTGCGTCTTGGTCGTGTTGCCGCCATGGTGGGCGGGCTCTGCTCGGTTGTCTGTGGTTCTCCGCTGCTCTGGGTATCCGCGCTGAGATCTGCTGATGCTGGTGTGGCCATCTGTTCGCCGCAGGCGTTGATGAGTCGCTGCGCTTCGCGGGCCAGCGCGCGGAAGTCTTGCTGGGTGCTGCACCGCATGTTGACCAGCGTCCCTCTCATGTGTGGCGGCAGAGTACTGAGGAAGATGTGTTGGAAGAGGAAGTTGTCGTTGTCCTCTTCCTTGAGCTGCAGCATGTCCTCCATGAGGGCCTTGGGTCTGCATCCTCTGTGGCTGTAGATCGCCAGGATCTTCTCTGCTCTCTCTTCGGCTGAGGGGACGAAATTCTCGACGATGGTCGCCTTAAGTTCTCTATATTTGTCATGGGCAGGCGGCCGTTGGATTATGCTCCGCGCACATCTCGACGTGGCAGCGTCGAGTTTGGCGACGATGTGATAAAATTTTGTGTCGTCTGCCATTATGCCCGCCAGTGCAAACTGAGCCTCAGCTTGCTGGAACCACGAGCCCGGGTCTTCTTGCCAGAATTCTGGCAGCTTGACGGTGACGGCGCTTGTGTGGGCCGTCCCTGATGTGTCCGCCGGGTGAGAGCGCCTTTCTTCAGCTCTCACGGCGGGGGTGGTGCTCGGTTGAGCCCTCTCTGTGGCTTCTGCCGTGGGGGAACGTCGTCCATCTGTTCCCCTGTCTGCATGGGCGCCGGCGCTTGCCTGGGTCGCCTCTGATGAGTCAGTCGCGGGAGAACGTCTCTGTTCCATCCTAGCGTCAGGGTCACCAGTGTAGAAGAGCTTGGAATAACGAGGCGATGTGATTTATAAACCAAAGTTTAATATCAGCTTTGCTCCTCTAACAAGTCTCATCTCAGTGCAGAAGCAGAATAAGAGGTCGAACACATTCAGACCTTCATACTTATACCTACACACAACAAAAGACATTGCATATCAAAGCTGACATCCCGCATTAACTTAATCCCCCCTCCTTTGTCTTCCGTCTCCTCCACCTGACCCTGGGTGGTCAGGGAGATCGATCTGGTCTCCACCGCTGCGACTCCATATGCTCTTTGATCTTCGCTGGCGGTCGAGACCTCTTGTCCTGTTCTGAGGCGTGAGGTCATTGCACATATGTAATCACTAAACATTCTAATATGTCTATACATATGTAGGTATGGAATATATGATTAATATAAACCACATGCAGATTATTTTCACTGTGCATGCGTGAAATGCAGCTGCTGAATGGTAGCTGTGGTGTCTCAAAAACAACTGTATATTCCCGTGTACGCAAACACAGTCTACAGAATGCATATGTTTTCCGCTCAGAGGGACTCTGAACAGGCCTTTAGTCAGCCTGCATATTTATTTAATTTTATACATCTCAACAAGTTCCTCTCCGCAATGTGTTTACATAACAGGCACACTGGTACAGGAGTGGTGTGGGTGGGGCCGCTACACTACACTACACTGCTGAAGTGATTCAAACTTGGTCAGCCCTCAAAGGCCCCCTACTGGCCTGAGGCTCTAAGCCTTTGTCTGCCGGCACAGCGCCGGCTAACTATTAGGAATTTTATTTTATTAATTTAAAAAAACAGGGCTTGCAGCTGTGCCCCCAGGCAACCGTCTATTTTATTTTATTTTATCTTTATTGATACAGGGTAGTTCCCTTGAGAGACAACCTCTCTTTTTCAAGGACGCCCTGTTCACATTCACACAGTTAAACATTCACACCAGGAAGCTGCCCAGTACAACCACAGAGAGACCTGTGGCCACTGAACAGCTTCACTAGAGCAGTTGGGGTTAAGGGCCTTGCTCAAGGGCACCATAGTGGTTAAGGAGGGTGGGGCAAACACTGCTATGTTATCTGTCCCACCCAGATCTAATCCTGCCGGTCCAGGGATCGAACCTGCGACCCTCCACTCACCAATCTACATCCCTAATCATTAGGCCACCACTGCCCACTATATGTCCTATGCCTTGGGCCGGCCCTGTATGTATATATTGTAAATGATTATTGTTTTTTCTTTTTTTTTGACAATTTTGTTGCATGTTTTGGTGTGTGCACAGATGGAGTTGCTGCCCCATGATTGGACAACTGTCAGGTTTCACCCACCTCCCTTCCTCCACTGCCAGGTTGCGAAAAAAAAAATAGTTGAGTTGCCAGTCCGTGAGAGAAAAGAGGTTTCCATAAGTTAAGTTAATTCCCTTCCACAGTATGCGGGACACCCTATGGCAAGGGTGTCCAATCATGTACCATGGAGGGCCAAGACCCTGCAGGTTTTCTCTTCTACCCAGTTTCTTCAGCAGGTGTTTTCACTTATCAGCAATCAGTGGGAAAAAATTCAGTGGAATCTGCTGTTGAAGACACTGGTTGGAGGTAAAAACTGCAGGGCCCTCCATGGCACATGATTGGACACCCCTGCCCTACGGTATGTAGGGGTAGTGCCGTCTGTTGTGTATGGGATTTGGGTGTCTGGGATGCCGTGCCCACCCACAGGATGACGTCAGGCGGGCACGGCCCATTCTGTATATAGTTGAGTGTGCTTCCTAAATAAAGTGCAGTTTGATGTCTGTAACCCTTGCCTTATGTTAATTAGGTAAGTGAAATAATTAAGTGTAGACCAGTTGCTAGGTTCGTAAGGGTTACAATAGGGAATTAAAGTGAGTGTGGAATGAAATAGCTGGAGGCAAGAAATGAGCAATAATGGTTGTTATTTATAGGGAAAAAAGTGAGCAATATATACAGACAGTTTACCACTATACAAATACACAACTGCCGGTATGAAATAAAACCCCAAATATGTCCTACTGAGCTCAGTGTTTGTTTGTCCTTTCGGGTTAGTCGTTTGACCAGTCAAGATATCTTGTAACTCCAGACTCAGGTTTCTTTTCCTCTTTTAAAGCAGCAACTTGGGTTGTTACCACTTTAAATCCTGGGCACTGGAGAGAGGAAGGGTGCTCTTCAATCGAGATCTTGGTTAGATCTCAGATCAATCTCGGTTCAGTCTCGGGTCAGGCTCGCCATCTCCATTCGGAGAGAATCCAGGATCCAGAAGGTTCTTGATCGGCAACCAAAAAAAACCTAGCCTGCACGACAGTAATGGTATTATTGTTTACAGCTGGAGTAATTTGTCTTCCAATCCCTTCTTATATAACACCATAGCTTAGTGTTTAAATTCTTCTCTCATATTACTATTATCACAATCCAGCAATATAGTAATATCTTACATTTTACATGCATGTTGTGGCTGCATGAAATAATAAGCGGCGAACTGTGGTTTAAAAGTGGGTTTTATTAATCATACCGCCATCACGAGAACTCACTCCGGCGCCGTGCATGCGTGCCAAAGCGAGCCCGGAGGCTCTCCAGCAGATAGGCAATGCGTACAGTCAGATGAGCAGTGAGAGAGAGTGAGTTACAGAGCAATGCAGTTTTTATACCCCACTACAGACAATGCATTCACAGCAGTAGGTATGGACATTTGCATTTGAGAGACACACATAACAATAGGAAGATTACTGGCCGGAATTCGCCTCTGCTCCGGAGCTGTAGGACAAAAGAGGTTACAAGGCACATCTACATATTGTTATCAGTCCATAGATCACACTGCTATGTTAATTGCTCCCGCTGAGCGCTCTGCTTGTCCGTGGCTGTTGTGGGGGTTACTCATACACTCCCCCCCAGAGGACTCAGCGGGGAGCTGAGGCCTCGATAGTCCGGCTTTGGTAGCGAGCTGCGGGGGAAGCTCGCTGCAGGCGGCGGTGGAGGGAGGGGGGGTGGGGGTAGCAAGTGCTGGCCCGGGACGGCGAAATTGTCTGGGCCACGCAAAAATTGCCTGTGGATCCGCGATGTTGAGGAGCTGTCCCGTTGAACGTGCGGAGGTCCACAGCAGCTGTAAGAAGAAAAATTAGTCACTGACTCCTCTCGCGGCCATGAAGAAAAAAAGGAGTTGCAGCACTGTGGGACTTGGCATGTTGACTTTAGGTGCGCGCGCAGCCCTAAAGTCCTCGGGGATAGCTGACGGCTGAATTCCCTTGTGCGCCGTGGCTGAGACCATTAGAAAATCCTGTGAGCGAGCTGCGTGCGTGCTTCAGGTGTGTGAGCAGCCCTGAAGGTTCTGTGTGCAGCGGCGAAGGACGATGGCGGTCTGTGTGGAGCTGGTATTGTCCCGTGCGTGGTGCGCTGTCCTCATAACCCCCTGGAGTGCGTGCGGGGTTCGGTGCATGGCAGGTCCGCTGTAGAGGCGAGTCAGGGTCAGGGAGCTTGCTGGAGATCAGCGTCGTCGGCGCCGATGGTCATCCCTGTAAGCTGTTGCGTCGTTCGCTCGTGCCAGGTCATGGTGCGTTGGAGCGGTGAGAGGGAGGAGACGATCTTTGTCCCTCGGGCTCGTGTCGATGCGGAGGAGCGGTGAGAGGGAGGAGGAGCGGTGAGAGGGAGAAAACATTCTGTGTCCCTCGGCCAGTCCAGCGTGGATGTTCCGATCTCAGGCAAGGGTCACACCATGACGCTTTCTGCAGCATTCCCAGTCATGGATGATCTCCGGAGAGTTCGCCTGGTGGTGGCTCTGCGTCAAGGTCTCCCTGTAGCAGAAGGGAGGGCAGATCATTTGCGTCAGGCTGCTGTGTTCGCTTGTCATCGGAGAGTCACCGCCGGGGGCTGCCAGTGTGTCGAGTCACCAGTGTGGCTGTCCAGACCAGAAGGTTGTGTTGCACAAAGCGTGTGCTTTCTCGGGGTCACCAGTGTGGCTGCATGGAATAATAAGCGGCGAACTGTGGTTTAAAAGTGGGTTTTATTAATCATACCGCCATCACGAGAACTCACTCCGTCGCCGTGCATGCGCGCCAGAGCGAGCCCGGAGGCTCTCCAGCAGATAGGCAATGCGTGCAGTCAGATGAGCAGTGAGAGAGAGTGAGTTACAGAGCAATGCAGTTTTTATACCCCACTACAGACAATGCATTCACAGCAGTAGGTATGGATATTTGCATTTGAGAGACACACATAACAATAGGAAGATTACTGGCCAGAATTCGCCTCTGCTCCGGAGCTGTAGGACAAAAGAGGTTACAAGGCACATCTACATATTGTTATCAGTCCATAGATCACACTGCTATGTTAATTGCTCCCGCTGAGCGCTCTGCTTGTCCGTGGCTGTTGTGGGGGTTACCCATACATGTGTTCTTTTTCTCACAATCTCTCTGGTAGCACATGAAATACCCTTTTTCATGTAACCAATTAAATGAATTCCTCTGTTTATCTCTACATCACTTAACCATGAAATTATGATTAATCCCTTTCAACCTTGTCTTTGTAAGTTATAAGATAAGATAAGATAAGATAAGCCTTTATTAGTCCCACAATGGGGAAATTCCAGGATTGCAACAGCACAGGGATAGCAACACTCAGAGCAACAATCAGAAGGCAAGAAAAAACAAGAGCAGCTAGTATACATGTGTACATATTAGCTGCTATATATACTGTATATATATATATATATATATATATATATATATATATATATATAGACACAGTGCGGAGTATTGTGGTCGGTGGATGTGCAGCAGAAAGTGTAAGTCTAAGCTCTCTCTCCGCGGATGCGGCGCGCCAGCTGGATGTCTTTGGGCATGATGGTGACCCTCTTGGTGTGGATGGCGTACAGGTTGGTGTCCTCAAAGAGACCCACCAGGTAGGCCTCGTTGGCCTCCTGCAGAGCCATGACGGCGGAGCTCTGGAAGCGCAGGTCGGTCTTGAAGTCCTGAACGATCTCCCTCACCAGGCGCTGGAAGGGCAGCTTACGGATGAGCAGCTCCGTGGATTTCTGGTAGCGACGGATCTCTCTCAGAGACACGGTACTGGGCCTGTAACGGTGAGGCTTCTTCACCCCGCCGGTGGCCGGAGCACTTTTCCGAGCAGCCTTGGTGGCCAGCTGCTTCCTGGGGGCTTTTCCTCCAGTAGATTTATGGGCGGTCTGCTTGGTTCTTGCCATCGCTCTTTATTATTCTGTCTTATATTTCTTGCATGCCGCCTAAACTCCAGCCCGGCACCCGCGTCATTTTCGCTTCAGTTCTCCCGGTATGTCGAGTTTCTCCGTTAGCACCGGGTGGCGGTTGAGTGCTAGCTAGCTCTTCCCTGCTGTATTGTCTCCTGCTGTAAACAGTGGCTCCGTCCGCCGACTCGGGAGACCTTTGGGGCGATCTGTGTGTCCGTGATATATATAGAGTGAAAGGTGTAGAAAGAAGAAGGAAGATAACAGAAGAAAAAAAAATGAAATGAAATACAATTAATCTATCACATAACCAGGGAATATACCGTCCTATTACTTCCAATATTCCCTTTTAAAATCAGTAAAACCCTCTCTGAGCTACTGGGTTTAGCATAGCCTATGGATTTACATAGTAGACCAACACCATGTGCTTTTAGCATCAAACTACACATTGCATTCGACAGAAATAGTGCATATGAACTAAAAGTACTTCAGCATACTGTTGGGAACTGAAATCATATTTAGGAAAACCATACAGACACAAAGGTAGCCTTTTCCATTGCTTTTAAACAGAAAAAAATCCACTCGCGACTAGCATTAGCATAACGGTAATGTTAGCATGTATCTGACTCACCAAGATGAGGTCTCAGTGTGAATACAGCAAAGGACACAGCCACAATGCCCCTCACGCTCGTGCTCCTGTCAACTTAGGATAATAAAGGTTGCAAATTAGCGTTTGGAGAGTGTTTAGGTCCATTTTATAGCATCTTTCTGAATGAAACTCACCAAGAAGAGGTATCTGTGTGAATCAGACCGCTTCACAACCTCTCTCGTCCGCGCTCATATCGTGAAAGACTGAATTCCGAGTGCGCGCCTGCTGCCTCTACTCGGAAGGCGGGGCTAATATCGCTCTTAACGAATGGAAAGACCCAGATCACCCAACGTGACTATGAAACAGAAATTTAAGAGTTGGATGACGAGGATCGCACTTCCTCTTCCCCAAGATAGTCGGTTTTCAAAATAAAATCACACAATTGTATTAATACAATTGACATCTGAGAAAAAAAGGGTCATTTTCTCAGCTGGGTTACATGTCCCTGTACAAGCTCTCCATCTTGTGTCATTTTCCCAACATAACATTTGGCGACAAGGAGACCAATGGGAGTGTGCTGGTTTAATCAGCGGCTGTTGCCGTTTCTGGAGAGCCCGGGTGAGCTGTTAATTTCGTGGCCACAGTGGAGACGGGAATTCGAGGAGTATGTCGACTCGCTGGGTTTCCCTCGGCTTGTCGGGAGACCGTTGCGGGCCCTCCTGGCCTGTAACCTCGGCGCAGAGGGCCGAAGGATTCTCATCTCGCTGGGCACGAGTGAGGGCTACGTGGAGGCTGTCGGGCTCATGGAGGTGCACTTTGCGGAGCGGATGAGGGCCAGAGAGTTGCGGGCAAAGAGGCTGGTGGCGCTGGACACGTCGGAGCTAGTTAGCTTGGGAGAGCTAACGGCTCAGTCGGAGCCTATGGACAGGCTAGCTGACAGGCTAGTTTCGCGCTGAAACAGGGCTAAGGGCCTGAAACTGGGCCTCGAGGCAGAACCGGGGCCACATGTGGAGGGGCCCCTGGCCACTGACGACAGCGGACAAGGTATCAACATTGCGCGACCTGAAGGATGGTCTGGACTGCAGCGGATGGTGGAGCTGGACGGTGTGAGGGTGCCCATGCTGTTAGCCACCGCCGCCCCGCGCACCATTGTGAGTGAGGCCTGGGTTAGGAGGCACACCCCCCGGCGCCCGGATGCGGCGGAATTGCCGGATGACGAGGACCCCGGGAACAGCAGGTGTATCACGCTGGCGGTGCAGTATGGTGAGAAGACCATTCCCACGTTCAGGTTCCAGGTGGCATGCCAGGGCAAGAATGTGATGGGGTGGGACCTGTTTGATGAGCTGGGTTTCACTTTTGAAATTGGTGGACAGACGGTCAGCGGCCCAGGACCAGTTTACACAGGCTTTGCGGACGTGGGTACGGCCGAAGATCTTAGTGTGAGTGAAACGGACAGCGAATGGAACTCAGAGAGTGACTACAGCTCGGATGATGATGATGAGATGGAGGATGAGCAGGACCCGGAACTGCCCTCACCCCTTGAGCAGCCAGAGCCAGAGTGAAGATGGAGAGAGCCCGAGTTAGGCGTGACCAACACCGGCGGAGAGGTGGCGCAGCAGGAGTTAGCCCCGCAGCTGGAGGCCATGCAGTGGGAGGCTGGTCAACGGTTAGGTGAGACCAGAGAGGCTGACGGCCCAAGGGAGGAGCAGCAGCCGCAGGACACGGTGACAGTGCAGCAGAGCTCCGACACCGAGAGCGCTGAATGCAGCGGTGTGGAGCCGAGGTCGGTGAGTGAGCCCGACGAGGGTGATGGTGCATGTCCTGGAGGTCAACAGGAGCCATTTACGGAGGCTACACAACATGACACAAGGAACGAGGGAGTCGAAAGCTGCGTCAAGGTGCCCGGAGGGGAGAATGATGCTGGTGAGGATGACACTGTGAACCACGAAGGTGAGCGGCAACGGCCGGACAAGGTGGCAGCTTGCGGTGCAGAGGAGCAGGCTTCGGTGGTCCCTGGAGCACAACCACAGGGGATCGAAATGTTCGAGACCGAGAGAGAAGAGAGCAGAGCTGGACAATTTGGCGCGGTTCAGGACACGTGCTGGTCTGGCGAGCTGCGTGTAAAGGGTGACTGGTGTGATGATAACCCAGCAAGGGTTGACCCTGGTGCCGGTAGCCACAGTACCCTTGGTGTGGGTGCCGGAGGGCACTACGGGGTCCCCGTGAAGAGGGCTGCCTAAACTGTAGGACATGTAAGTGGAGTGGAAAAATTTGGCGCGGTTCTGCAGAGCGCCAAACGCCATTGTTGGGGTGAGAGTTGGGACCGGGTCGGCGGGACAGCACGACACAGGAAGGAGGTCCTGAGACGACGTGGCAGGCATGGGAGACGGGGTCGGGTTTCCCTGCGGGTTGACAGCAGGGTTTGGCCCAGAAGAGTAAAACCAGTTTGGAAGGTTGGAGAAAGGTTGGCCAAAGAGGGATATTTTGACCCTGGGGGGCGGCAGCGGCAGGACTTGAGGATGCCGTGGGGGTGCCCAGGCCCTCCTTGGCTGTATAGAAGATGGTGGCTACCCAGAGACTTAGGTAATCCATTAGGGTTACCTAAATTTTTATTTTCATGATGTGGCTGTGTGTGTGTGTGTGTGTGTGTGTGTGTGTGTGTGTGTGTGTGTGTGAATATGTGTGTTTTACTGCTGGTTTGGTACCCCGATCTAAATTTCAAAAAAAGGAAAGTGAGAAGTAGGGTGTTTTGTGGCACATGGGAACTAAATTTTAGTTTAAGGACCTGACTTGTAACTGTGGTTTTTTTTTTATTATTATTGGCTCAAAGATGGTTGTTTGACAGAATTGAATTTTATTAATGTGTTAATTTTAAGCCCAAGTTTGGGGTGGTGGGGTGTATTTTTCCGGTTTGAGGTGTTTGTCTATGCATATTTACATACCCAACGTCTAATATATTGTGATGTACCCGTTGTGGGGGTGAGTGTTGAATGGGGGAAGGCCGCCAGTAGTTGTTATGAGATTTTATGTGATGTATATATACAGTATATAACATTGTTAAATGTATTGTTTTGATTTAGAACACAGCTTTATTTTATTTTGTTTGTTAAATTGTTTTTTTTTAGCGGCGGAATATCCCGCTCATCCGTGTAGGGGGTGCTGACAGTCTGCCCGGCCCCAGCCTTGGTTGTGTGAATGGATCGGAGTTTATTTATTTTTGTACATATGTTCTTCCCTGTGTGAGTCGGGTGACAAATTAGGGTGGGTTGTTTGTGTGCCTGATGTTTTTTTTTTGAAGCGGGGGGAGGATGTTGTGCATGGGATCTGGGTGTCTGGGATGCCGTGCTCACCCACTGGATGACATCAGGTGGGCACGGCCCATTCTGTATATAGTTTAGTGTGCTCCCTAATAATGTGCAGTTTGATGTCCCTCTACAAGCTCTCCGTCTCGTGTCATTTTCCCAACATCTCTATGACCTCAGACCACACAGCTTTATTGTAAGTAGGGAAAGCTATAGTGGTGGGTCGGTCCTCTGAGCTCTGTGTGTTAACTTTGCTTTCCCCATTCTCTTATGCTGGGCACCAAGCTAGAAGGCAGAAAGTACTATTTTTATATGGTTTTTGGTATGACACTGCTGGGGCTTGAACCCACAACTTCCCAGCTGCTGGGTGGATACTCTACCACTAGGCCACCACTCCAGTCAACAGCTTTCCATACTACTCCCATAAAGTTTGATGTGGAATTTATACCCTAAAGGCTTTCCATACAGGCATAAAGTTTGTTGTAGAGGATGCAGAATTTATACCCTAGCAACAACCACAACCACAACCCCATCATCATGAAGTCTGATATAAAGATGCGTAATACATATTGTAAATGGCTTTCATACAATAGATTCACCACAATAGATCCGAAATCGGGAATGCGGACCCTTACAGCTTTCCATACCACCACCGACTGCTCCCACGCTCTCTGCAAACGGCCGTCTCTCTCCGGCTTCTCTTTTGGTGAGTTATCCGGTTAATTTACATACAAACACCGCCCACGGGGGAGGAACATGCGAATCCACGGTAGACTGAGGGAGAACCGAGTGGAGGAGCAGAGAGGAGCAGAAAGTTTGTTGACCGGGAGGCGAAGAGGAGGAGTGGGTGGAGGTCTGTGGTAACACCGACGGAGAAGCGCCGCTCCGAGGTTCTGTTCGCCCAGACATGGACGCTCTGAAATCCGCCGGGAGGGCGATCATCCGGAGCCCCAGCATCGCCAAACAGTCGTGGGGTTCGAGCCGACACAAAAGTGAGTAAAGCCGATGGTTGGTGTTAGCCGTTTCTGGTGTGGCTAGCGGAGGCTAACGGAGGCTAACAGGCTAGCTTGGATTAGCAGCTAAAACTGAGGTGGAGGAATTAAGTTTGACTAAAAATCTACTTTTGACCGCTAAATATGTCTCTGCCTCACAGCTTTATAACTGTTTTTTTCCCCAGTACATCTGCTCTCGTAAATCTGCAAAGTTTTTCCAATAAATTTGCCACGTTTCCTTCAGTCGGGATCTTTAAATAAAAAGTCATGAATTAGGTTTTCTTTAATTGAACTTCATTATCCTTAAAATGAAACCTAATCATCAAAGCTGCCTTGTCAAAGGTCTTAAAAACACCCCAGACACGAGAAACATGACAGCTTGTGGGGAAGTCCTCCTTATTTTGTCAATTTGTATTTTATTTGATTTTTTTTTATTTAACTTAATATACCAGCAATAATTCATCTTTTTTGTAAACTGGCAACTTTTTCCAGCCTTTCGATGTTTCTCCCCAAGTAATTGTACTTTTTCATGTAAGTTTGCATCTTTTTTCCTTATAAATGTATGACTTTTTCCCTGTTAAATTGGGATTGTGGGTTAAGGCTTAGTTTCTGGTGGTGAACAGCAAACATGAATCTACACATTTCTGATTAATAAAGTGCCATCTTTTATAAAAATTAACTTTTAATGGTGGAGAAGGGGGTTAAAGCTGGAGACTACCATATTTACTGTGTGCCTGGGGAAATCCGCTTTCACCATATTCATGTTCTGTTGCCCAAATACAACAAACTGAATTTCCATTTAGCATTGAATTGTTGCCCAGCCCCAGCAGGCGGTGGTTGTGGTCATGGCCATGGTTGTGGACACAGGTGCCACAGATTGAAGACCCTAATGATACCTCAGTAACAGCTGTTACAGGACTCTGTGTGTGTGTGTGTGTGTGTGTGTGTGTGTGTGTGTGTGTGTGCTATTATCTGTGTAAAATCGACACCTAAACTGACAGCAGCTCATCAACAGACTCCTGTTTTGCATAATCTCCTTACTCCTCCTCCTCCCCACTGATGTCGCCACTAAAGTTTAAATCTGCCACGTGGTGCTTCTGGATATAAATACTCTGATCTGATCTGGTGGCTGCACAACAGAGACTGGTGGGTTTTGTTTGTGTCGGATTTTAAACGGCGGTTCCAAGGTTAATGCCACCAGTTGCCTAATTTGTAGAGAAATTATTCAATAAATGGTAGGGGTGGGCGATATGGCTAAAAAAAAAATAACATCACAATATTTGTTAATTTTCACAATAATATTCTTGAAGATATTACTAAATATTTCTATTTTATAGAGCACAGTTTCACAAGCCAGCATTATTTACCTTCAACATATTCCATAAAAAAATAAAAAATTTTCTCTGGTTCATAAACCGTAGCTCAGATGGAGTTTAAATATTTTTAAAATTCTCCATCAAATATTACAAGAAAAAAAAATTGTGTGTGGGCTTAATCACAACTAATCATAATTATCTTGGCCCCAGGGTTTCCGCTGGTAATATTTCTCCGTGGCGGGTCGCCTCGCCAGAAATTTTACCACCACCCCAAGGTGATATGAAGCAATGACTTTCCGCAAGCGTGCACACGAACAACGCACGTAGCCGTCATGCAGAGTTTAGAAGCGCCCTGCTCACACGAGTTTTCCAGTCAGTCAGCAGTGTCTCGCTAAGTGTGACTGTCCAACAGAAACATGAGTTTATTAAAGTACTTTAAACGCAGAAAAAAAATCATAAGAGGTATGTAAGCACTGGCGTTTATCATGGTTTTAACCCGCTGGAAACGGGAGCAATAATGGAAGCGTCACTTGGCTAAGAGATGTGGTTAGAATTCATATGCAGCCGGCTTCACATAAAGGAAAAGGCAGGGGGGATGAATTGCTGAGGATATACTGTATTTCACCAGCCACTACAATATTAAGTTATGTTCTGTAGGAATTGCAGGAATGACGAGACTGGCAATTTCTCTCTTTGCTCGCACGAGCAGACGTGCCGTTTTTATTCTCCAGCGGCAGTGACAAAAAGCAACAGCTAAAAACGCTAGCTCTAAACTGAGGTCCTTCAGCGGCTGCCTAGAGAGGTGCCTGATGAGAAAGCCTGAACGCACAACTGTAGCTGCCTAAACAGATCATTCTGTACATGAACACATATTGTGGTGAATTATGTGTTTAGAGTCCGCCACAGTTCCCTATTATGTACCTGGCAGGTTAAGATGACCGAAATTCATGAAGTCAATGACTTTAATCCGTCGGCAGCCTTCAGACAAACTAAACATGCCAACATCTGATTTCAAAATAAGAGAGGTTTTTCCTGCTGTCTGGGTGGTGAAGAGATTTCTAAAAAAAAAACAAAAAAAACAAACTATAAATATAAAGGCATCCTTGGTCATTTAAGTTAATTTATTTCATTAAATACAGTTTTATTAAAACTTTTTTCTTTGTAATCAGAGTTAAATTATTGTTCTGTTCTGACTGCAAAATTATGGTCAAAAATGTAAATTGTTATAAGGAAAAAGTTAAAAAAAAAAAAAAACTACCACTGTCTGTTTCAAATTTATCTAAAAAAAAAAACCCCAGTAATTTTATTTAAAAAAACAGACAAAATTAGTCATAAAATAATCCACAAAATTATAATAAAGTTTCAAATGTACAAAAAAAGTCAATTTTACAAGAGGAAATAACAAATTTGAGGAACATGGTTTCAACTTTAGATTTACAGAGAAAAGTAGAAAACTATAAGAAAATTGTTATACATTTTTGAGAAAAACCTCAAACCTTCAAGATTGAAATCATTACTCAAGTTTTTAAGTGGGGGCTCTTTGTACCCTTAACTTAATTAGAAATTTTTGGTTGCCTACTTTTAATTGTTAATTTCAAAGCACTGCTTTTACATGAGTAGAATTTCTGGTTATTATACCCACTTGATCATATAATTTAAGTATGCATGAGTACATTACTATTATGAATGTTTCTTTCCCTTCCCTACTCTCTCAATGGGAAAAAAAAGAAACACTAGAATAAAAATACAAAAAATGCACATATTTTTGTCATTTATGTAAACCATGACAAAAAATTCCTACAGGACAAAACATGACACTTGATATTTTCTTAACCTGTTTGTATCCCACCATAGACGGAGAGAGAACCTGAATTAGACAGAGCTCAGAGAGGGTAAGATGAGACTGAAGAGAGGAGCCAAGGAGAGGGAAGTGTTCAGGCAGAGGAAGGAGAGAAGCATAACACCACTAAAAAGTCTAAACACGATATCTGGGTGGGATCCCAACTGGCCCAATATTCAAGCCTTGGTTGTACAATACTTCAAATGGTAAGTTCCATATGCAGTGTTACTGTGTAAAATTTTAAAAAGAATTAAATAATATAAAATTAACATATTCCGGTATGTTTACGCCCCCCCGGGGGGAAATATGTTGCCACCGCGCCAAGGTCTTTAAGCCAGAGGAAACACTGGGCCCTGTCTCTTTCTCACCCATATGCTGCCTATGATAGAATGGATCTCAGTCTTGATTAATTGCCATTAATGTCATTAATCGCTAGGGCTGGGAACGATCCCTAATTTTTAGAATTGATTTGATTCCAATTCTTGAGATTCTGAATCAATTCAGTTCTGATTCGATCCGATTACGATTCGATCTGAGAAATTACCATTTTAATAGCCATTTTACTTGCCAGGAAAAAAAAATCTTCGAGACCTAATGCTGCAGATTGTACCAGGAATATTCTAACTTTGTTAAATTATCACATAAAGAACTGACCCAAAATCAGTTACAATAATGCACTTTTTATTATTTAACTTACTGTATGATTTCATAAAGTGCTAACAAGTGCTTTCTTTAGTGTAAAAGATGGGACGGCTGTGGCGCAGGTGTAGTGTGGCCGACTGCTGATCGGAGGGTCAGGGGTTTGATTCCTGCTCTGTCAGCAGTCTGCATGTCGAAGTGGCCTTGAGCAAGACACTGAACCCCCAGTTGCTCCTGGTGGGTCAGGCCAGTGCCGGTGTATGGCAGCTCTGCCGCCATCAGTGTGTGAATGGCTGGATAGCAGGATCTGTAAAGCGCTTTGGTCATCTAGAGATGAGGAAAAAAAGCACTGTATAAGTGAACACCATTTAGTGTCAAGTTAACCCAGAATAAGTAAACAAATTCAGTGCATGAAGCATGTATTCATAATCTCACTGTATTTCAGTCCCTCCAGGATTTCGTCAGATGTTTTTGTGATTGCTGTGGCCCAAAAAGCCTGAATTTGTGGGAGCTTTTCCAAAAAATTGACATTTTTAGAGGTATTTTGCACTGAAAGTTGTGTGAGGAAGTACAGATTTTAAAGTAGCTTCTTTTTCCATAGTTTACAGTGATGCTGTTCTGTGCAACACCACAAGAAAAGCACAGGATTGCCAAAAATTTCCTGTTAAACAGTGATTTATGTAGAATTAAATGCTCAATAAAACTGTCAAAAAATGACCATCAGTATGGAGAAAATTATGGCAGCACCTTCTTGAATCTTGAATTTGAAAACTAAGACCCCTGAAAAACTTGAGCTCTTCTTCTGTGCTGAAATCCACAGCGAAGCAGGGATGGCTCCTCCACTGACAACCTCTTCCCATCAGAACGTCTCAGTGCAGGATGGCTCTTTGAGTGGAAACCCAGTCTTCACAGATCTGAAGGGGAGCTGAAAAGGAAACTAGAGTTCAAAGTAAAATTAATCATTTTTAAATCCCCACACCACAGTACGGTTTTAATAATTTAGTTTTTTATTTTTTTGTTGTTTATATTTTAACTACAAATTAACTTTCAATTATTGAAAAGGGTTTCATTTTATTTCCTGGGAAGATGTGTTCATTTCAGTTTAGATCTACTGAGAAAAATGGGTCGTCCTGTAGCCTTTATTATTCTGCCATTTTCATTTTATTGTGATTTATTATTGTCTTCAAATCTCTCACTTAAGTGCTAGAAGTCCATAATCTCATAAAATATACCTTTATTCTGCATTTATTCACAGTGTTTAACCAACAGTTAACTGCTGTATCCATAGTTTGTAAAAAAAAAAAAAAAAAAACATCATCCCGGATAAATTATTAATTTACGACACAAATGTTAAAGCAAATGATATTTTACTTACAATCTCAGCAGCTCCAAGTCTCTCTGTTCACCAGTTTCAGCCAGTCTCCATACATTTTCCGTTTGAAGTGTTTATCAACTGTCAGCTTTATGTTCCAACACAATGCTGCATGTAGTACAAAACCGTTTATCCCCACTTTATGCAAAATATTCGGCAACTGTTGAGGATAGTCTTTACGGTGACTTGTTGATAAATTAAGAGACACGCATGTGTCTCCCCCGCACCTTTTCAGGTTGCGGGGGGAGGGGGGGAGCTGGAGCCTATCCCAGCATCTTTGGGCGAGAAAAAGATGCATCGTAATTGGCTTGAATCGTGAGGTGCCTAAAGACTCCCACTCCTAGTGGGAGGAAACCCGAGTACCTGGAGAAAACCCACACAAACACGATGAAAACATGCAAACTCCACACAGAAGGGCCACCGATGGCCAAGGGGTGGTATCAAACCCATGCCTTCTTGCTGTGCTGCCACAGTACTAACCACTGCACCACCAAGCTGCCTTGATTTAGATAACATTTACTAATACTAAAATAAACAGGAGGTGAGCAGGAGCAGCTGTAATCAGTTGATTACCTCCATGTTGAAAGTAATGTTTTTGTTCGGAAAAAAATTAAAGATTAAATATCCTGATAGCCTGAAGGTTAGTACAGCCTTCACAAACAGTGATTTTTACTACTGCCCAGGCAATTACTTTTGAGTCACTTTTAATTGAATTGTGTTTCCGATTGAATCATGTTTAAAAATGTTTAAATTGCATTCATAGTCATAAACATGCTAGCATACCATATTGTGCCTATTTTTAGCTAAAGGATCTCTTCTTTGCTGGTGCTTTATACATTTATTTTCTGTCCCAGTGGAAGAGTGACATGGATAAAAATCCTGAAATATTTAATAATAACTCTTCCTATAACAAACAGGTTCATTTTGTCTTCTTAATGATAAAAACTGATCTTGTTCTTCTATTAAGACAAAGGAAAGCGATGTCTCATACCTTTGACATGTTTCGACTTTCATCTGCAGTCTTCTTCAGAAAACATCATCTGATGTCCATGATGTGTCACACCAGCTGTTTTATCCTTTCTGTAGGCATGACCGACCTGACAGATTTGACAGATCTGCCAGGTTGGTCACCCCCCCCCCCCCCCACCGTACATCATGGATGTCGGACAACGTTTTCTATAGAAGACTGCAGATGACAGTCAAAACATGTCAAAGAACAGTATAGAATAGGCTTTATTGTCATTGTACAGTTGTACAGCACAGTGAAATTGTAGATGCTCCAACAGGCTACTGCACAATAAAGTTAGAGAGAAAGATTTGATGAAAGGTATGAGACATCTCTTTGCTTTGTCTTAATAGAAGAACAAGATCAGTTTTAATAACTATTGCTGCTTTGAATGATATGACTTTGCTGGTTTATGCAGATAAATCCTCTATGTATATATCAGCCCTTTGGACTCTGGAGAGCAGCGATGAGGGAAAACACCAGAATGGAAAAGGCACCAGGAGATGAGTACTTGTCTTCTGCCTTTACAATCATGGTAACGCACTGTTGCTAGGTGATGCACAACAGGCAACAAGAAATGAGAGGTTGTAGAGCAGATTCTTAAAGTCTCACAGGGGTGTGGCATTAGAGTCCCTTATTTTAGTCCCCCCCTCCCCCCAGTACTTTCTCCATTGTGTATGATATCATGTAATATCTCCTTACATATGTGACTTAAATTAACACTTTAACAAAGTATAAAATTATAGTGCTTTGTGACAGAGAGTAACAGAGTAGTGACCTGGTACAGTCTGATATTTAAGGAATGTGTCTGTGTAGAGAACAGCAGCAGCTCCTGCTTGAAGCTCACCTCTCTTTTCCTTCTGATTTATCCTTAAAAACCCACAAATGGTAACAGGCAGAAGATCAATCTCTGTGATATAGAGCTACTTCAGTGTTAGCAATAGCTGCTTCAGCTTCTCATTATAAAACTAAATCATGAACTGAATACAGCAGTTTGAAATCAAAACTAAACTGCTCCCTGCTGATTGACACTTTCAAAGTAAAAGATGAGGTTTCAAAATAAAAATGAATAAGTTTTCAATCATAAATTTAAACATTTTCTCTTTTATGGATGAAAAACAAAGTAAAACTGAAGTAATTATTCATTCATTCATTTTCAGCCTCTTAATCCTTTTTGGGTAACAACACAGCATTTCATTAAAAAAAACATCATACCAACAGTCAAACATGGTGGTGGTAGTGTGATAGTCTGGGGCTTGTTAGAAAAATTCTTGTAAATCTTCAGTCAAAAACCAGGCTGGATCAGAGTTTCAGGAAATTTAATTACACTGGCCAGTGGAGAACAATACAAAAATAGTATCAGAGCCTATTTGTGCACCATTCTGACTCAAACACACATCACTCAGTTCTTTAAGCCCTCCGTTACCTGAAAGGTGGAGGGGCAAATTGTCCATTATGATTGGTCCAGTACATCTGGTCAAAACTTGGTGTACAGATTATATTTTCTCAGGAACCATGACACTCACTCTGTACCAGTCACACGGGAGCCACGCAGGCTGGACTAAAAACAAGATGATAACTAGTGCAGCTGCAACCTTGACGCTTTTACACAGACTCTGAGTCAAAGCAAATACAAATATAAAACAGATATGAATTTTTTCTATCATTCTCCTTTGCTACTTCATGACCTGGGTGTAATTTATGGAACCATGCATTCTGCTCTCTACCAGAAAATCCTGAAGGAGAATGGCAGCTATCAGTTCGTGACCGAGAGATCAAACCGTCTACTGTGGCTGAATTAAAACAATTCTGCAAAGAAGAGTAGGCCAAAATTCCTCAACAGCAAAGTGAAAGACTCATTACCAGTTATCACAAATGCTTGCAGTTGCTGTCGCCAAGGGTGGCACAACCAGTTATTAGATTTAGGAGGCAATGACTTTTTCACATATGGGCAGATAGGTTTGGATAGCTTTTTTCCCTTAATAAATTTAAAAACTGCATTTTTTTATTTACTTGCTTTATTTTTGTCTAATATTAAAATTGGTTTGATCTGACAAGTATGCAAAAATATAAGAAATCAGGAAAGGGCAAATACTTTTTCACAGCACTGTACACATGAAGATGAAAATTCACAGTAAACATACATAGCAAATCGAAGGTGGCTGAGCAGGACGACTACTATTATTTAAGATGGAATGACTCTCCTCTGTCTTTATGTCAGTGAGCTCTACGTTACCCATCAGATAAAACCTTAATCTGATTATGAAATTCCTGTCATGGTCTCTAGTTTTATAGACTATCAGACAACCCGAGGCTACAGCTGTCTACATGAATTATCGGCTCATTTACACAGTACATGTTTGAATTAATTAATCTACACTTTTCCCTCATTTAAAAAAAATCATGTCTGTTATTAGGTTAAAATGTTGATTCCTATGGAGACTGGATCTTGTATTTTTCTAGATTTTTTTTTTATGCAGAATCGGAGTGCTTCAGCAGCAGCACTGTTTGGTTTAAACATATGTCAGGTTCAGACATAATTGAAGGTTTTATGTTTTGACCTCACATCCCTGCTGTGTGTGGCCTCCTTAATGTTAACGTCTTGGTGTCTGATCAGCAACTCATTCCTGTCTGCTCTTGTCTGACCACTTCTGTTTTTTTTGTTTTTTTTATTAATCTATGTGAGTGTGTTGTAATGGGTGCTTAATAAACTACTCATGTATTTTTTTCCACTCGGCTTTAAACAGCTGTTTTTTTAACAGTCTGCTGCTCTGACTGAATTCTTCTCATCGCTGCCCTCTCATTACAGCCACATATTACTAGGTTTTGTCTGTTTTCAGAAGGAGAAAATGGTTTGTCATGGAAAACATTTTTTTTTTTTTTTTTTTTTTTTTTTTTTTAGGTCAACAGAACATGCTGTTTTTCTGTGTATTTGTGTGCCGTTCCCTCCCATGTTTCCTGGTCCAGCGGATTTGGTCTTCTGTGGGATTTTTGGTATTGAAGCAGGTAGATTTCAGAATTTCTGCTCGAGCCACCCTGTGATTGTTGATAGGCAGAAGTGTTGCAATGGTAAGCTGTTTTTTGGGTCGCGCTGTCACTGGTGACATTTGCCATGTTCTGTGCTAAGGTGACGTGGCACAGTCGGCTGGTGGTCTGCACCGGCCGTAGTCGCGTTGTATTTTGTTTAGCACAGTTCTTCCTGTTCTTGTCACACGTGGGCAATGTGTGTCATGGACGCAGGTGGCACACACACACTTGAAGCATCTTACAGTTTCACTACAGGGTGTGTGGGTGGACGGTGACAGTCATTCAGCTGAGCACACAGCATGCATTTTAAAAAATAAGTTTGTAGTTTTTTAGTTCAATAGCAAGAAAATATGTGTAGAAATATATATTTTGTATATTATATTGTGCAATGGGACACCCCTTCATGGGTGCATTACATCATGGCCTTAAGGTAAGTAGACCTTCTGCCAGAAAGAAAAAGAAAATTGTTGAGAAAAAATGTCTTAAATTTACCAGAAAAATCTTAAATGGAAAAAAAAAAGGTCTACAAGCGGAGGTGGGGGGCTGAAAAGTTCATAGTGGTCAAATTTGACCAATATGTGGTTTATTTTTCAACATAGTCTCCCCTTCGGTCCACACACTTCTTCCATCGGTGTTGCAGCACTTGGATCCCTGCAGCTGAAAAATAAACCACATTTGGTCAAATTTGACCACGATGAACTTTTCAGCCCCCCCTCGTATAAGTGGGATAAGTCAGAAATTTACTTAGAAAACTATAAATCTATGGAAAAAATATAAAATTTATGTGGGGGGGGGGGAGTGCACATTCACACGAAAAAGTACAAGCCAGCTGCTGCTATTACGGTTGCTTGGCAACCTCCACGTCAGCTTGTCAATAGCGAGGTTAAAGTGGCAGCCCTATACTGTATGTGCATCAAACACAGTTAATGTGCACATACACATGTTCGTACATGAGCGAACATTTGCATTTATTCTGTTCCACAGACCACCTCTTCTAGCTGTTCCAAAGCTGGGGAAGGTGCCGTTCTGCAGACCGTTGGGGAGCGCTCTCACTGACAAAGATTCCATTCTTTAGGGGTCAAACCTCGGTCGGCGTGGAACAGGCACTACCGTGAGAGTGCAGCCTTAGCTTATTCCAGCAAATCCGAATGGCGCTAATGTGGTGACACAGTATCCATCTGTCCATCCGTCCGTCCACATTTCACAGGAGTCACTTCTCCTAAGCATTTGCCCCGATGGTCCCCAAACTTTCTCAGAATGAACCTCAGGTGGGTCTGCATCCAAGTTGTGCTCAAGGTCAAAGATCAGGAGATCTGGGCATTTATGGTTTCACGAAAACCTTACACCTCCTCGACCACTGACCTTGATTTGAAGCACATTCTAGATGGGTCTGTATCTTGCTGAAGGACAAGGTCAATGGTCAGAATCAGAATCAGAATCAGAATCAGAATCAGGTTTATTGCCATTGTTCATGTAGTACACAAACTAGGAATTTGTCTCGGTACAATGCTGCAACATTAAACATGATAAGATAAGAGAAATAAACTATACATGTAATAAAGTGTAGGATAAGATTAAGTGATACTGGTCAACAGTTAAAATATATATTAGCCAGCAGCAGATACTGTGGAGAACTATATAGTGCAGTCGGTAATGCAGGAAGAAAACAGTGATGATTGACATGAGTCTGGTTGAGCTGCTGTACATGGTGCACGAGAGTCACTTAGTGTTCAGCAGTCTAATGGCAGAGGGGAAGAAGCTGTTCATGTGACGGGAGGTTTTAGTCTGGATGGACCGAAGTCTTCTACCAGAGGGGAGGGGTGCAAACAGTACATGACCAGGGTGTGAGGGATCGGCTATGATCCGGCCAGCACGCCTCCGGGTCCTGGAGATGTACAGATCCTGGAGAGATGGGAGCTTGCAGCCGATCACCTTCTCAGCAGTGCGCACGACGCGCTGCAGCCTTAGTCTGTCCCTGGCAGTGGCTCCTGCGTACCACACGGTTATGGAGGTGGTGAGGATGGACTCGATGATGGCTGTGTAGAACTGCACTAACATCTTGGTGGGTAGCTTGAGCTTCCTCAGCTGCCGCAGGAAGAACATCCTCTGCTGGGCTTTTTTGATGAGTGAGCTGATGGTCAGCTCCCATTTGAGGTCCCTGGTGATGGTAGTGCCTAGGAAGCGGAAGGAATCAGCAGTGGTGATGGGAGAGCCTGAGAGGGTGAGGGGGGGCAGAGGAGTAGTGACTTTCCTGAAGTCTACAATCATCTCCACTGTCTTCAGAGCGTTCAGCTGCAGGTTGTTATTGCTGCACCAGGACGCCAGCTGGGCCACCTCTCTCCTGTAGGCGGACTCGTCGCCGTTGGAGATGAGCCCGATGAGGGTGGTGTCGTCCGCAAACTTGATCAACTTGACAGACTGGTGGCTGGAGGTGCAGGAGTTGGTGTAAAGGGATGCAGGAGTTGGTGTAAAGGGTCAGGAGATCTGAGCACTCCTGGGGTGATTTCATCTGGCCGGAATGAGCTGCTTCATCATTGACAGTCTGGTTATTGCTGTTTATCTATTTTTAACATCCATATGCATTAAAATAACATTGGTGACATGACAGTCTGTCATCGGAGTTCAGGCTTATTTACATTTTTGCACATTTCAGATGGCATCACTGCAGAAGTTCAGTGCTTAAGTTGGACTCCATGATGTTTTGCTGTCGTTCAGGTACCATGATGGGAAAGTTTGTGTAAACCAGCCCAGTATTTGCTCTGTGTGGGGTTATAACCCCAGTGAGAAATAAAAATACAGGGGTCGACTGTAACTGTCACACCTCTGGTTCTAAAATACTCATTAACCTCAGACCCCCCCAGATGAACTTTTCCTCTAAACCTGACAGAACCAGCAGGTGTGGATCATGGTTCGGTTCTCCCCTCTGGACTACTACTGCTTCTGTTCTGTGATGATTCTTGCTGCTGCTGCTATTAGGTTGGCTTTTTTTGGGGGGGGGGGGGGGGGGTAAAGTCCTGGGTGATTTAAGGCCCTGTTATCTGATTCTGTGAGCTGTGTCGTGTGAGCATACGGCGCTGAACAGTTCTGCCGGGTCAGAGTTTCTTAAGAGGAGGATCTTAATCCTGAAGGGAAAAGAATGTTTGGATTTCTATCATTTCAGCTAACACAGCCAGAAAACTGTGATACTTTAAAACATCATAACTGTTCTGAGTACCCAGATGAGGCTGCACTGAGGCATAAATCCACTGAGGAGAATCAGTCTCAGCTGATTGATGAGTCTGTTATCCATCAGGGGCCACATATGCAGATTAGAAATCCTCTGATTAATCTGTAGGGGCTGTTGTGTTGACTAAGAAAATGGCACATCTCTTGTTATTCAGAGGACCAGAACACTGTCATTGTTATCACTAGTATGTGTTCTTATTTTTGTTTTATAACTAGTCACACTATTTTGAGAAACCCTCTGTAGTGTGTGTGTGTGTGTGTGTGTGTGTGTGTGTGTGTGTGTGTATTTTATATGTATGTATGTATATGTATACACACACATACTAGGGCTGCAATGATTGGTCGACGCTGTCAACCATAAAAAATTGTCGATGCATCGTTTAATTTTAAAGTTGATATGCATGCCACGGAAATGTTCAGTTTAACTGTTCCAGCGAAGACGAAGAGGAGCAGCACATCATGGCAATGGAGAGAAAGTCTGAGAAGGCCCAAACTTTCCAAAGTACGGGAGGATTTTACCAAAAATAAATAAATGAAACAAGTTAAATGTAGACTCTGTAAACCAGAGTTGTCATATCACAGCTGCACTACAACGATGGAGCATAGATTAGCTTAACTGCCAAGAAGAAAAGTGGCAACCCCTGTATAACTTTTCATTCCTTTTAGATTGTTCAGCTGACGTTCATGATCAAAAGCAGAACTGATATTTATTTGGGTCCTGCTTCTTTGTCATGTCATACTTGAGAAGGATGGCAAAGCGGAAATTTGCCTTCAAACTCAAACATTTTTCTGCTTGATTCACAGTGTCTGTCAACCCTGGAACCTAAAACGAGGTGATGGCACATGGCATCAACCCAGTGATGTTATTGCAGGATTTCCTCTGGTAATATTTCTCGGTGGCGGCCCGCCACACCAGAAATTTTACCGTCTCTCCAAAATATAAATATAAGAAAAATAAATTAATAATTTATTTTTAATATTAAATTAAATATTAAATTAATTAATAAATTTGGGAAAAATACATGAAGCAATGACTTTCTGCAAGCACGCACACAAACAACGCGCATGGCCGTCACCCGCGCGGAGTTTAGAAGCGCCCCGTCAGGGGCCGGCAGGCAGTGTCTCGCTAGCGGCAGCAGCATCTTCTTGGAAAGTGAGTGAAAACTGGTAAGTAAAACAGCAGAAATAGACTCTTCTTCTTTTAGACTTGATTGGCGGTTAGCAACCAGCTTACAGGTGCATTACTGCCACGTACTTCACTCTATACCATCACTGTATATCTTTGTAGCAGGAGTTCTTAAAAGGAGTTCTGAACAACTCCCTATGTGTGAAAAAATTATCCGTCCTTGGACTATTTGAAGAGAAACTTTGTAAAGAAGTCCGCCATTTCTTCGGTGGTGAAAATCCTGGTGCGTCAGCGCCTTGGCGCTACCTATCGGGCGGGAGTGAAACTACAAATGATGGTTGTGTGCATGCGTGAACCACTTGGCCTGAGTAGATGAAAAAAGTGAGCATGTACAGCGCTGCGTGCGTGCCGGGCTCATCCAAAGCATACATGGACCAAGGCGGACTAGAAGGGAAATGCAGCATGAATAAGGCTTGACTGTCCAACAGAAACATGTTTATTAAAGTACTTTAAATGTGGAAAAAAAATCATAAGAGGTATGTAAACACTGGAGGCATTTATCTTGGTTTTAACCCGCTGGAAATGGGAGCAATAACGGAAGAGTCGCTTAGCTAAGAGATGTGGTTAGAATTCAGATGCAGCTGGCTTCATATGAAGGGAAAGGCAAGGGGACTGATGAATTGCTGAGGATATACTTCACCAGCCACTACAATATTAAGTTATGTTCCTTATTATGTACCTGGCAAGTTCACCAGCCACTACAATATTAAGTTATGTTCCCTATTATGTACCTGGCAAGTTAAGATGACCAAAATTCACAAAGTCAGTGACTTTAATCCGTCAGCAGCCTTCAGACAAACTAAACGTGCCAGCATTTGGACTTCAAAATAAGGGAGGTTTTTCTTGGCGGTGAGGAGATTTCTAAAATAAACTATAAATATATAGAAATATTATAACAGAAAGAATGGCATCCTTGGCCATTTAAGTTAATTTAAATCATTAAATACAATTTTAATATTTTTTTTTCTTTGTAATGAGAGTTAACCCCTTGCACTCTGGTCAATTTCCCTAAAAACGCCTAAAAATAACGTACCCAAAGTAAATCGAAAGCTGTTCTTCACCCCTTTGCAGCATCTTCATGGGGTTGGTCTCATTTAAAAGAAAACACTTTGAATTTTTTGGCAAAACAGTCATAATCTCTCTAAGTGCTCCGGCCACTGAGTTACAGTCATCTAAACATAGTGAACTTGAAGAAAATAAATTTCGCCTGGGTGTTTTTTTGGATACAAATGCTTGCAAATAACACACAGCTTCAGATCCGGGCTGGAAAATGCAACAGAAATGTAGAACCAAGTGTTATCCAGCTGAGGTCCAAATTTGGTAACAATACCACAAAAAATGAATATATTACACAGCTTTTTCCTCAGGTAGTTCCCAGGCGTTTTTGAACTGTGCCAAATTGTGCCAAATGGCACAGTTTGGAAAAACGTCTGTAACTTTTGAATGATTCAATGTAGAAGCTTGATCTTGGGCTCTAATGAAAGGTGACACTCAGGGCTGTGTGTGTGTGTGGGGCGGGGGGGGGGGGGTTGTCCCCCCTCCCCTTGCTACAGAGGACGGACATCGCCCGTTGCGCAGCGGTCCGTCATGTAGCGATGACGCACAGCTGTAATTTACCGATCGGTCAAAAGTCATTTTGATTACAATTTTAAGGGATAAAGAATAATTTAGCTTAGAACACTTACCTCTTCACAGCAGCAGCGTAGCTGGCGAACTTCGTCCTCATTGTCAGACGAACGCGACGCTGGTCTCGCGACCCGGTCAAAACATAATTCCATTATTGCGGTTTTGCGCTTCCATGATTGCGGTTTTGGCGAATGATTTTTCAAAACAAATAACAGTAGTAATTCAAAAAGACTGACGAACGCGTGTGTGTCACCCAGCCTTCATTGTCGGCCTCCGTCGGTCTATGATGACCATGGAAGAGAATCCTAAACGTCTATTCTGCTGGAATGAAAAAAAAAAAAAAAAAAAAAAGCACCGCCTGTGGCTGAACAGGCCGATGCGCGAATGGCAGTCCCTGTCACACAGGTCGCACTTGTGGGTGGTCTCCGTGCTGCTGGGTCTGTGGCAGGTTCTTCCTGCGGGTCCTTTTTTCATCTGCTGCAGCAGTCTCTCTTCACACAGCCTTACACAAAACAGCTTGCGAACTTCTGTGCTTCAATTGGCTCGCTGCATTCACAGCGTTGGTAGGCAGGCCCTTCTTGCTAGGTTTTCAGTCATTGGTTCTTCAAGGTTTCAGAAACCCAATTCAAGGCTCTTATTAGTCGAATGAGAGGTCAATCAGATGATCTAATCTGTTCGCGGCTGTGTCTGTAGTGGAAGAACGGAAATGCAGCTTTTTTTTCAGTGTGCGCTTGGACGCAGCGCCCTCGTGCGTCCTAGAGCGCACGAGAGCGCCCTCGTGCGCTCTAGGATACAGAGACGTGCCCGTCCGCGGTACACAGGAGTGCAACAGGTTAAATTATTGTTCTGTTCTGACTGCAAAGTTATGGTCAAATTTTTTTTTTTTTTTTTTTTTTTTTTTTTTTACTTATTTGTACCCGTAGGTAGATTTGGTTTGCAGTCTGGTGACAAGCCACCGGCTGCCGGTCGCTGCGTGCACGAGCGCCCTAAACCTACATGTTTTTGGTATGCGGGAGGAAACCGGAGAAATCCGGTTTGAAAATGTAAGTTGTTATAAGAAAAAGTAAAGAAAAAAACACCACAGTCTGTTTCAAATTTATTTTAAAAAAAACAAAACGGTAATTTTATTTAAAAAAAAAAACAGACAAAAATAAGCCATAAAATAATCCACAAATTTAGATAAATTTACAGAGAAAGGTAGAAAACTAAAAGAAAATTGTTAGAAATTTTGGAGAAAAACCTTCAAGATTGAAGTCATTACTCAAGTCATTACTCAAGTCATTACTCAAGTTTTAAGTGGGTGCTCTTTAACTAGAAATTTTTGGTTGTCTCCTTTAATTTACATGGCACATGATATTTTCTAACCTGTTTGTATACCACCATAGACAGAGAGAGAAGCTGAATTAGACAGAGCAGAGAGGGCAAGATGAGACAGAAGAGAGGAGCCAAGGAGAGAAAAGTGTTCAGGCAGTGGGTCCAGGAGAGGTGAGAGCAGAGGAAGGAGAGAAGGATGACACCAGTAAAAAGTCCAAACACAGGACGTCTGGGTGGGACCCCAAATGACCCAATATTCCAACATTCAAGCCTTGGTTGTACAATACTTCAAATTGTAGGTTCCATATGCACAGCAGTGGCTCAGGAGGTAGAGCGGGTCGTCCAATAACCGGATGGTTGGCAGTTCGAATCCCGCTCTCCCCAGATATCCTGCCGTTGTGTCCCTGGGCAAGACACTTGACCCACCTCGTCTCCAGTGTCCATAACACTGGGTATGAATGTGTATAAATGTTAGGTGGCGGCTGGAGAGGCCACTGCCCTGGATTGGCAGCCACGTTTCCGTCAGCCTGCCCCAGGGCAGCTGTGGCTACAGTAGTAGCTTGCCACTACCATTGTCTGAAGTGAATGAATAATACAGGGTTACAAAAATATTTTTTTTGTAAGTTGTCTGTGTTTTTTCAACTGATTTAAGACAATTTTGCACCGCTGAATCCAAAAATGACATCCGTTTTGCTTGATCAGGTGCTAAGTAAAAACCTGTACTTACTTAGTACTTACTTAGTACTGTGCATGTATTGAATGTTACGTCATCATTGTTCAAAATTCAGAGAATTTCAAGAGATAAAAAAGAATTTTGCATCATATAAAGCGAAACTACCCGTACATGTAAACAAAAATGTATAAAACAACATGTGGCCATAATTCAAAAAGTTGACCTGATTGAGCAAAACCAATGTGATTTTTGGATTCAGCACATCAAAATTGTCCTAAATCACCTAAAAAAACTTAGACAATAAATTTGGTGTTGACCAATGTAATGGATCTGTAAAATGTGTTTTTGAGTGTCTATGATAAAGCGCTATACAAATCTGATGCATTGTTATTGTGTGCAAAATTAAAAAAAAAAGAAAGACATAGTATAATATATATATTGCCACCGCACCAAGGTCTTTAAGCCAGAGGAAACGCTGTATTGGCTGTGACATCCAGACTGGGCACTATGTTTACCATCATGCAGTTGCTCAGATGTAAATATTCTGAATATTTGGGACCTGTAAAAAAATATATTTTTTTTTCATCAGTACAATAATTTTTTAGAAGAATAAGGAGACTTTTAATTCTGCAGCTTTCCAAACACTTTGTTGAGGTGATCAGAAAAAATCTCCATTGAAATGAATGGCAAGAGAGAAATCATCTTTTGATCCCGACTGAATTTTGCCACAAGGTACACATAGATGTTTGTTGATTTAATAGATAATTTTCCATGTAAGGTTGTAGGTTGTTGTCTACCTGTTAAGGTATAAGGTTGTGAAAATGCATAAACTGAAAGACTACAAACAGACTCACGTAGGTTACGCCATTGTTTTCAAAGAGCGCCCAGGCGGAGGTAACAAGTCCTCTAGATTAGTGCCAGCTCTCAAAATACAATAAAATACATTTGTGTTGTTTTTCTCCTCTTTGGATCCTCCTTTGATTGGTCAGAAAACAGGAGGTGAGCTTTGAGAGGGGATCCACCGTAATCGTGTTTGGTGATGTGTATGGTCCGAGACAAGAGGGTGTAGTCCATTAAGCGGTTTCACAAAAACGAAATATGACTTTTAGGCTGTGTGTCCACCAAACGTGTTTTTTTGTCGCCAGACTGCCCTGAACCTCTTTTCTTTTTTTTCTGCGCTTGTGCGCTGCGCTCTGGGAAAAAAGTGTGCACCCTGTATCCTAGCAACAGCTTGTCACTCACAGCTCAGCATTTTTGCTTTTCCCATTGAGACTTTCAACTTATTTATTTTTTTTTAAATGGCAGTATCAACAGTCTCTCAATAACAATGGACAGGAAATGCATTCTGGCATTGGCAGCAACTCTGGATGCAAAATATGATGACAGGGAAAAGAAAACAAGAGCCTGGGTACATGACATCAACCAGTGGAGGAAATGGCTGGGAGACTAGCACCGACTTGTACAGGAGTTGTGCCTTGACGGTGCCCCTTTCAAGGAGTATTTTAGACTGACCAGGAGTCAGTTTGAACTGGTTTTGGAGAAGATTGGCCTTCCAATTTCTCAGATGCTGACTAATTGTGGAAAGCCCATCTGTCCTTCTGAGGTGAGTAGAGTAGTCTGTGATCAAAATTTTGTTTATTTTTATATCTATTTTTGTAAAACTCATAAGATATGCTCAACACAGTTTCCTAAACTCATAAATGACTATCGGTAAATGATCACATTTGACATTGAAGGTATTATCATTTTTTTTGCAGTCACCAACTATACAAATTCACATAGTATCCATATTATCTAGCAGAACAAACTTGTAAGAAGTACGACCGTGACAAAGGCACAAACACTTACTGTACCTGGCATGCCAACAGATGTGGACATGTTCCTCCAAGTGTTTGCTTTCAAATTTTGATCATGGTATCCTTTGAGTGTCGGATCAAAGAGTACCAGGTTGTCTGATAACGGTGAAGATCAGGCTCTACCCTGCTATTGTTAGAAGTAAAACCGTTCTCTTCTTCCTGTACCGGCATTTTATGTCCCGCCCTCCCTTAATTCTGATTGGCTGGTTAGAAAGGTTTGACATTGACGAGCGGAGCTGTACTCTGAAAAGTTGAACTTTTTTCAGCTCTCAACACCCTGAGCAATGCAACAAAAAACAGTCACTGCTGAGAGGGTTTTAGTGCCGAGGGCGCTCAGCGCTTTATACACTGGACTACATAGAGAATGAATAGAAAATAGTCGCCCACCACAGAAAATATGCGTTTGGTGAACACGCAGCCTTATTATATGACAATTGACAACTTTATGTGGAAAATTGTCTTTTAAATTGACAGACATCATATGTGTAATTCATGGCAAAATTTGATCGAGACCAAAAGATAATTTCTCTCTTGCTATTCACTTCAGTGGAGATTTTTTGCCAATTTAAGGTCCCATACGTGGAAGTAGAGGGGGCGTGACTTAGAGTCTCTATTAGAACAACAATGTCATTGATGGGTCAGATTTTCTGTGGTAGTGTGTTAGCTTTGGTCATTTCTCCTGTTTTTCTGCAGAACATCAGACAATAAAATAACCTTTATCTTTGTATAGAAGCACATGAAAACACCAGAGTGAAATGATGATTGCAGGTGCTCCTGCTGTTAAAATGTCAGGGTCTCGGGGTTTAAGTGAATTCTTCTGTCCCGTTAAACCAGACATACTCATAAACCTCCAAGGCTCCATAAATTGTAGCTGTTGGAGCGAACACTGATTGATTGTTGTGTTGCTGTAAAAGTCTCTCTGTTGGCCTTCAGTGAGTTCTTTGGTCAAGATACTTTTCTCGTCGGTCTATTTTATTGTCCTGAGCAGATGTGAGGATTGTCGTTATTCTCAGATTGTGGATCACAATCTCTGTTGTCTGAAAATGAAAATACATTTAGAACGACGACAGCAAAGCCTCCATGTCTGAGCTGTTGGAGTTGGTGTTTGGAATTTATTCTCTTGAGCTTTATCATTTCATTTACAACCTTCAGATGAAAATTTTTTCTTGCCCTAAATTTGACTTTTTTCAGTGTACATTTATGACTTCTTGTAAATTGGCTTTTTTTTTCTTGCAAGCAGCAGCTTTTTTTCCTCATAAATTCACAATTTTTTTTTCTTGCAAATTTGTAATTTTTATTATAAATTTGTGAACTTTTTCTTCATAAATTTGTGACTTTTTCCACATAAATTTGCATTTTGGGAAGGTAGTGTGGCTCAGGAGGTAGAGCAAGTCGTCTAACAACCAGAAGGTTGGTGGTTTGAATCCCCCCCCCCCCCCCCACCTTGCTGTTGTGTCCTTGGGCAAGACATTTTACCCACCTTGCCTCCAGTGTCTGTGACAGTGTGTGGATTGGCAGCCATGTTTCCATCATTCTGTCCCAGGGCAGCTGTGGCTATAGAAGTAGCTTACCACTGCTATTGTCTGTGGAGTGGATGAATAATGGACTCATTGTAAAATATCTTTAGGTGTCATGAATAACGCTATATAAAAACAGTCTATTATTATTTTTTAAAAATTTGCAACTTGTTTCTTGTAAATGTGCAACATTAATCTTTTAAATTTACAGTGTTTCGCCGCCAGCGCGACATTTCAAAATTTCTGTTGCCACTCATTGAAGAAGGAATTTGAGCTTGTTTGCAAATGCTAAATTTAGGCATTTTTTCAGAAAATTAGCTGGGGTTAATTGGTGAATTTGTGACTCATAAGTGTCACTTTTCACATAAAGTTACAACTTTTTTTCCCTTGTAAAATTGCAGCCATTTTCCTCATTCACTTGGAACTTTTCACCTGTCCAGGTTCCAGAAGTGGTGGGGTCTAATTTCAGGTATATTAGTGAATAACTTAATTATCCACTAATAAACATGGATCCTGGGCAAGTCCAGATTTAATGTGGGGCGGCAGTGGCGCAGGTGTAGTGTGACCGACTACTGATCGGAGGGTCATGGGTTCGAGTCCTGCTCTGTCTGCTGTCCGCTTGTTGAAGTGTCCTTGAGCAAGACACTGAACCCGCAGTTGCGTTCACTAATGTGAGCTGGACCGACCACCCAAAATGTGACCTCATTACACTTCCACTAAACAACAGGACATGTCACAAATGTGAGGGCTTAAACTTCATCAGGTGACCTGAAAAATGTCTTAAAAAGTCTTAAATTCAGCCTCCTGACAGCTGCAGAAACCCCTCCTCTGTGTTGTTGTTTTTTTTGTAAACAGATAATTGTCTCGATGTGTACTCTTATGTTTGTCATGTTGCCCAATTTAATTTAGGGATTTAGTGATAAATTTCCTCCCATCTGAACCAAAATCCTCACCTCTGCCTCGTTCATCCCTTATTTGTGTCTGTGAGCTTCAGTGGGATCGTTTTCCTCCGGTTTCTCCAGATACGTCTACAGCAGCTCGTTAAGGATCGCTTCCATAACCCAGATTATTGCTGTGGGAACATTCAGATCTGTAATGTAATCCCTGACATTCCTTGTCCAAGTGGATTTATCCAAAACTCAGACACATGTCTTCAGCTCTCATACTGGGATCCTCTGAAAATCCTCCCTGAACCAGCTGAAATGCGTAGTTTTAGATCACCCTGCATGCTAATGCTACGTGTTATGTTTGTTTGTAAGAACATCACATACTCGCTGCTAATCTGAGTGTCTGTAGATCCTTCGTCATTTATTCAAAATTAAGTCCTTAATTATTGTTGGAAAAATTCCTTATAACCAGAAGTCAAAAATGAGGCAGGATCAGATTTTCAGCAAATTTAATAAGCACTGGCCAGTGGGAACAATACAGAAAATAGTCTTGAGTCTATCCGCGCATCGTTCTGACCCAAACATACATCGCTCAGTCCTTTATACACTGCATTATCTTGAGAGGTGGAGGAGAGAATGTCCTTGACGATTGGTTCAGTACAGATTATCTCTTTCTCATGCAACAGCCACACAAATACTGCTCATTCATACTAAAACAGGATGTTAACATGTACAGCTGCATAATGTCCTTGTTCCTTTCACACAGACTCTGAGACACAACAAAATATGAAATTTTCCCATCAGTTATCCTTACAATGATGATTAATCCACAAATCTGCATTTCAGTGGTCTTAAGAATATCACTGACATGACAGTTGTTTTCTTGCATTTATAGGGTGAAATCCTCAGAAATTTTGTGAATTTGTAGTTAGTTTTTGCAGTTTAACAAAATGAGTGGAAGAGATGGTAGTCATTTGTCATAAATGTGCAGCTTTTGAAATAATTTTTTTTCTCATTTATGTACAATTTTTCCTAAGAAATTTGCAACACTTTTCTTTGCAAGTTTGAGACTTTTTTCCTCATACGTTATCTCAGAAATAAACAACTTTTCATTTATTTCTTTTCCTAATAAATTACTGACTTTTTTCCTCGTAAATTTGCAACTTTTTTCTTATAAATTTGCAACTTAAATTTAGTTGTTTTTTTTTCATGTAAATTTGTGTCTTTTTCCTTACAAGTTTCAACTTTTTTCCTTGGTCTGGTTTCATGTGCTTTAGGTGAATAATTTAAAGTAGCACTATGTAATGTTCTTGTTACGGGCAGGAACACTGAAATGACTACAGCTATGATGACTATGATCTCCATCCCAACAGCCAGTCCCAGAGTGCTTAGTTGATGGTGACTACAAATGTGCCCTGGGATTGGCTGTTGGGAGTGAAGTTACAGTCGCTATAGGAGTAGTCTAGAACAGAGCTGTTGCAGGCAATGTGGGCCCACTCAGGCTATGGTTGAAGTGGGGATGGGTGCCTTCAGAGGCTGGAGCTCGGAAGGTAAGCTGATAATTAAGATATTAGCAGGGACAAAGATTGTTGTTTTTTGTGGTCAAAGTGAATCTACAGTGGCGATAAAAAGTTTATACACCCCTGTTCAAATGCCAGGTTTATGTGATTTAAAAAAAATAAGACCAAGATAAATCATTTCAAAACTTTTCCACCATCAATGTGACCTATAACCTGTACAACCCAATTGAAAAACAAACTGAAATCTTTTAAGGGGAAAAATAAAAATAATAAAAAAAAAAAGTATAAGCTGGTTGCATAAATATGCACACCCTGTTACAACTGGGGATGTGGCTGTGTTCAGAATTAACCAGTCAGTTTCAAACTCATGTTAAATGGGCATCAGCACACACCTGCCACCATTTAGAGTGCCTCTGATTAACCCCAAATAAAGTTCAGTTGTTCTAATAGGCTTTTCTTGACGTGTTTGTAGTCACATCTTACAGCGCAAGCCATGGTCCGCAGAGAGCTTCCAAAGCATCAGAGGGATCTCATTGTTCAAAGGTATCAGTCAGGAGAAAGGTACAAAAGAATTTCCAAGGCATTAAATATACTATTGTAGGAGCATGCTCAAATAACGAGGCTGAGTTTCAGTCATAAACCAGCTTTATTTGACAGAACACAAGCTCCTAGCATTCTCAAAGCAGGAAAGAGAAAGAATCATATCCCCACACCCCTTATATACATTTCCAGCATCAGGATTCAAGTCACATGGTGTCTTCAGTAAACATACAGTTACAAAGCATCCCTTTGAAGCTTCACCCATTGTCTCTCATCTCCTGATGAACCGGAATTCCCTCCGGGGCATCTTCTGTGGGACAAAGAGACAAATCTCGCACTTCCTTGTCATCTACTGCAGATTCGAGTCTTCTTGTCCTTGCAGACGTGACACCCCACAATACACATACAGTCCTGTCTCTGTGGCAACGTGAGCCCACAATGTGTGTCGGCCACACTACCCCCCCCAAACGTCTAGTAAGGCAGAACCTGCATGGCATAAAAAAAGAAAAAAAGAAGGACACAAAGCACTCCATACATCGCTAATCAATCCACCAACTGCCTAGGTTTTTCCAGATTAGTGAACTCCTCACGCGCGATGGCCAGTTTAGCTGGGTCCAAGCGCCGAGCCTTTGCAAAAACGGGAGGGCCTGTGGTTGTTATGAAATGTTCTACCCCATGTTTGGCCACCGTTGCTGAAAAAGTGGGGACTGTGAGTGCTGGAAACTGAGCAAGCAGAGTGTGAAACTTACCACCCGTGGCTGAGACGCTGGCATGTGCAGTTGGCGGGGCCACCCGAGCTGTGCAGGGAATAGAATGAAAAGACATTAATCAGACGTCTATTAGCAAGATCAACCAATAAACCATGTGAGCACAAAAAATCAGCCCCTAACATGTTGAAACTGACTGCTGCTACAATAAATGTCCACTCAAATGAACGGCCTTGTAAGGACAGAAGCATGGTCCTCTCACCAAACGTTTTAATTGTGGAGCCGTTCGCTGCTGACACTGACACCCAGGGGGCTTTAGAAGGCGAGAGCCGTTCCGCGTAGGTGGGCGTGACGAAGCTCAGCTGCGAGCCCGTGTCCACGAGGAACTGTTTCCCCGAGCGTGCATCCGTCAGGTAAAGCAGCCTGTTCTCATTGCCGAGAGTCGCGGCTGCTACCGGCCCTCGGTCCTGGCGTTTAAAATTGCACGGTGGGACGCACCTGTGCGCTCTCTCTGCAAAACAGCGGTGGTAGAAGCACGAGCCGTTCTCCGCTCCGCGTCGTCTGGCTCCGGTCGCCGCCGTTGTTGGTGCGTCTGGTGCCGCTGGACCCAAGCTGTCTCCGGACGCCGTTCCCGAACTAGCCGCCGCGGCCGAAACCGCGTTCTGCTTGTGGGCGTCGACCAACTTCTGCGCCTCCTTGCTCAACCCATGGTAGTCTCGCTTGGCCAATCGGGGTGACTCTGCCAGGGCCACTCTCACTGCTGGTGGTAGGGTTCGAAGGAATAGGTGGGCGAAAATGAATTCGCCATCCTCGGAGGCTTTGAGCTGCAGCATCTTCACCATCAGGTCCGCAGGTCTATCGTTTTCTGCCTCCGTCAGCGCCAGGAGCCCCTCTGCTCTTTGTTGGACTGAGGGGGTGAAATGGCTGATCAGCGCGTCTTTCAATGCGCTGTACTTGTCGCTGTCTGGTGGATGATTAACCAAATCCTCCACTCTCTGGACCGTGTCGCTGTCCAGTTTTGCTACCACGTGGTAGAATCTTGTGTCGTCGTTGGAGATTCTCCGGAGGTTGAACTGCGCCTCGATTGCGCTAAACCATGAGCGCGGGCTGTGCTGCCAGAAGTCGGGCAGCCGGAGCGTGGAGGCGGCCATCAGGCTGGCTTCCACCGAGCCCGGTTCGGAAGAATTCTCATTGCTCATTCTCCGTCGTAGGTCACCAGTGTAGGAGCATGCTCAAATAACGAGGCTGAGTTTCAGTCATAAACCAGCTTTATTTGACAGAACACAAGCTCCTAGCATTCTCAAAGCAGGAAAGAGAAAGAATCATATCCCCACACCCCTTATATACATTTCCAGCATCAGGATTCAAGTCACATGGTGTCTTCAGTAAACATACAGTTAAAAAGCATCCCTTTGAAGCTTCACCCATTGTCTCTCATCTCCTGATGAACCGGAATTCCCTCCGGGGCATCTTCTGTGGGACAAAGACAAATCTCGCACTTCCTTGTCATCTACTGCAGATTCGAGTCTTCTTGTCCTTGCAGACGTGACACCCCACAATACACATACAGTCCTGTCTCTGTGGCAACGTGAGCCCACAATGTGTGTCGGCCACACTATGACAATTATCATCAAGTGGAGAAAATATGGCACAACAGTGACATTACCAAGAACTGGACGTCCCTCCAAAATTGATGAGAAGAAAACTGGTCAGGGAGGCTGCCAAGAGGCCAACAGCAACATTGAAGGAGCTGCAGGAATTTCTGGCAAGTACTGGCTGTTTAGTACATGTGACAACAATCTCCCGTCTAGGGTGGAAAGACGGAAGCCTTAGCTTACAAAGAAAAACATCCAAGCCTGGCTACATTTTGCAAAAACACATTTGAAATCTCCCAAATGCCTGTGGGAAACTGTGTTATGGCCCGATGAAAGCTCCAAAAGGTATATTTGGCACAAACACAACACTGCTCATCACCAAAAGAACACCATACCTACAGTAAAGCATGGTGGTGGCAGCATCATGCTTGGGGCTGTTTTTCTTCAGCTGGAACTGGGGCCTTTGTCAAGGTGGAGGGAATTATGAACAGTTCTAAATACCAGTCAGTGTTGGCACAAAACCTTCAGGCTTCTGCTAGAAAGCTGAAGATGAAGAAGAACTAAATCTTTCAGCATGACAATGACCCAAAGCACACATCCAAATCAACAAAAGAATGGCTTCACCAGAAGAAGATTAAGGTTTTGGAATGGCCCAGCCAGAGTCCAGACCTGAACCTGATCGAACATCTGTGAGGTGAGCTGAAGAGGGCTGTGCACAGGCGATGCCCTTGCAATCTTGACAGATTTGGAGCGTTTTTGCAAGGAAGAGTGGGCAAATATTGCCACATCAAGATGTGCCACGCTGATAGACTCCTATCCAAAAAGACTGAGTGCTGTAATAAAAGCCAAAGGAGCTGCAACACAGTATTAGTTTAAGGGTGTGCATATTTATGCAACCAGGCTATTGTAAATTTTTTAATTTTTCCCCTTAAAAGATTTCAGTTTGTTTTTCAGTGGGGTTGTACAGGTTATAGGTTACATTAATGGTGGAAAAAGTTTTGAAATGATTTATCTTGGTGTCATTTTTTTTTCCACAAAAACCTTGCATTTGAACAAGGATATGTAAACTTTTTATAGCCACTGTTTGTATGTTTATGTATGACTCAGGCTATACTTTTAAAACGGGTAGACTGGAATAAAAATTCAGGCCAGGAATTTGACTCCCTCTCAGGCCGCCCCATTGTTACAGTCCAGAAATCAGTAACCTTAAAAATTCCCTGCACACAAAATTTACACATTAGATCAGCAAAAAGAAACACTCTGATTAGAGAAAGTCGAGAAACATAACTTGAATAATAAAAATTTACATGCACTTGAAAGCAAAAAAAAAATAAAATAAAAAAAATTGGTTGACGGAGCATAAACTGCAGTATATGACTTTAATCTGGATGGAAAAAAAATATAACATTTACTCATGGTGTGTGAATGTATTTTGTAAAAATTATTTGGATTATTACAAAGGACTTTTTCACTAAGTTGCATAGATACAAAAAAGTTAAGGGGAAAAAAAATGACATCAGTAACACAAATATAAAGATTGGAAAACCAGGGAAGTAACAACACAACAGCTCCTTTAGCCTGAAAGTTTTTTCATTTTCTTGACTGACCTGCTGCTTTAGTTCCAAACATTTAGGTGATTTTACTGGTTTTGGCTGCATCTATGGTAAGGCATTTTCAGCTTCCCTCTCTGCTCCTTCTTTCTGACACTTGATCAGCCACTTTGGCTCTTGCTAGGCCCGTCCAGCAGGAATTGTCCCGCCCTTCCTATCGCCAGACTGCCCCTGTTTTAAAATGACCAGATGAAAATTTAACTACTCAAACACTTTGTTAATTTATGAGCAGTCAAGCACTCCTGTGCGAGGGTCATAGTCCAACAGCTTTTTTTTTTTTTTTAAACCTCAGTATAAAAAATTGTGGTTTTACAGATAATATATCTGAGACTGCACAATTTACGTCATGGCTGTATAGATTTAAATCATAACCCTCAGCCTGAATTTATGCCAGGCTGTTGTACATCATGGATCTCCTTCCAGCCATGGTTCTTCTGCCTTTAATGCCACTTTTGTGGTTGCCACACAACACTCCTTTTCTTAAAATACTGTCAATTTTTACGTCGGAAAAGTTTCTCTTTTTGCTGTCTTGTTTCACTGTGTTGTAAATACTGAATTGTAGGCGTGTGGTCACAGTTACATGGGCAAAATTTCTTCAATCTGATTACAATTCAGATCAGAATTTTACTGTTTACATGGATCCTGAAAAAGCTGATCTGATTAGGACGTGCGTTTCCATGTGTCACACGTTTGAACGGAATAAATCATTTTGGCATGCGCACATCGACATTTCGACATTCCGAAAATAGTAGAAGAAGAAGCAACTTCCGGTGTTAGCAAGCCCTGCTTCGTGTCGAAATGGACCTGTATTGTGTTATTCAGACTGTACTTTTGCTTCTGCTGGTCTCCGTAATGAAGCTACAAGTACATACTTCTGCATATGACGAACAGAGGGAGACAGCGGGAAAATATAGACCAGTTTTGTTTTACTCCCACTATGTTTTCCGCTAGCTGCTGCTAAGGCGGAAATACGTCACGTCGACTTGCGGCTGGTGTACAGACATGCGCAGTAAACATATTTTCTGCCCTACGTTCGGAATAAGTGTTTTCATGCGCACCATTCAGATTAACAATCGACATATCCCACCCCTCTCAATTGGAATGAAATTTGGATCCGAATGAGCGTGATCGGGTTAGAATATTCAGATTGGCGTGTTTACATGAAGCATTTTTATTCCGATCAGGCTTTTAATCCGGTTACTTGTGTCCATGTAAACATAGCCAATTATCTTTGTGGAGTTTGCATGTTCTCCCCGTGTCTGCGTGGGTTTACTCCGGGATTTCTCCGGTTTCCTCCCACATGCCAAAAAACATGCAAGTTAGGTTAATTGGCCTCAAACTGGGGATTCTAAATTGTCCTTAGGTATAAATGTGAGAGTGAATGGTTGTCTGCCTCTCTGTGTTGGCCCTGCGATGGACTGGCGATCTGTTCAGGGTGTGCCCTGCCTCTCGCCCAAAGATGCTGGGATAGGCTCCAGCCCCCCCCCCCCCCCCCCCCCCCGCGACCTGAAAAGGATTAATCAGAATCAGAATCAGAATCAGCTTTATTGGCCAAGTATGCACAACACATACAAGGAATTTGACTTTGGCTAAAAACTTGCTCTCGTTGTTCAGGTGAAGGATTTAAATAAGGATTCAATGACAAACAGAGTATGTACAGTAAATTACAGTCTGTCCACGTTTCTATAAAAGGATGCAAATATATACAGGAATATATGCAGTTATTTACTCGGACTAACCACACTTTGCAGAAATATATGAAAAAATATACAATCACACAGTATTTCAATGTGGACTCAGATTCAGTGATATAATGTGAATGAAGTAAAAAGCAGTGTGAGAGTTATGTGCAATGTAATAATGGATGAAAAGTCATGAGTACAGCAAACAGGTAGGACTAGGTGAATGTTAGGAGTTCATCAGAGTGATGGCTTGAGGAAAGAAACTGTTCCTGTGACGGGTGGTTTTGACCTTCAGTGATCTGTAACGACGACCAGAAGATAGAAGTTCAAACAGTTTGTGGCCGGGGTGTGATGGGTCAGCACAGATGTTTTCCGCCCGTTTCCTGGTTATGGACCGATATAAGTTCTCAATGGAGGGTAGGTCGGTACCAATGATCCTCTCCGCAGACTTAATGATCCGCTGCAGTCTGGTCTTGTCCTGTTTAGTGGCAGATCCAAACCAGACAGTGATGGAAAAGCAGAGGACAGATTGGATGATGGCGGTGTAGAAGACAACCAGCAGCTCCTGAGGCAAATCAAACTTCTTGAGCTGACGCAGAAAAAACAACCTCTGCTGGGCCTTTTTCCGGACAGTGTCTATATGGGAGGACCACTTCAGGTTCCGGGAGATTGTGGTACCCAGAAACTTGAAGGAGTCCACAGTGGACACTGTGCTGTTGAGGATGGTGAGTGGGGGGAATGAAGGGGGGTGTCGCCTGAAATCCACAGTCATCTCCACCGTTTTGGCTGGGTTAAGTTCAAGATGGTTCTGGCTGCACCAGAGGATCAGCTGCTCCACCTCCCGCCTGTATGCAGACTCATCATCATCCCGGATCAAACCGATGACTGTGGTGTCGTCCGCAAACTTCAGGAGCTTCACCTAAGGGTCCTCTGAGGTGCAGGCATTGGAGTAGAGGGAGAAGAGCAGTGGGGAAAGGACACATCCTTGGGGGGCGCCAGTACTAATTTTTCGGGAGCTGGATGTAAATCTCCCTAGCTTCACCTGTTGCCACCTGTCAGTCAGAAAGCTGAAGATCCACTGGCAGGTGGAGGGGGGCACCTTGAGCTGGAGGAGTTTCTGATGAAGAATGCCTGGGATGATGGTGTTGAACGCTGAGCTGAAGTCGACAAACAGGATCCTGGCGTACGTCCCTGGGAAGTCGAGGTGTTGCAGGATGTAATGTAGTCCCATATTCACTGCATCATCCACTGACCTGTTTGACTGGTAGGCAAACTGCAGTGGGTCCATCAGGGGGCCTGTGATGACCTTCAGGTGGTTCAGCACCAATCTCTCCAAGGATTTCATGACCACAGAGGTCAGAGCAACAGGTCTGTAGTCGTTTAATCCTGTAATAGAGGGTTTCTTGGGAACTGGAATGATGATGGAGCGTTTGAAGCAGGAAGGCACTTCACGCAGCTCCAGTGATCTGTTAAAGATCCGAGTGTTAAAGATGGGGGCCAACTCGTTAGAGCAGACTCTCAGGCAGGACGGAGACACACCATCAGGTCCTGCAGCCTTCTTGATCTTTTGTCTCTGAAAGACCCGGCGCACCTCCTCTTCACAGATCATTAGTGCTGGTGGGAGGTCAGAGTGGAGGAGGGATGGAGGATGAATGGATCCATCTTCTTCTAAGCGGAAGAAGATGGATGGACGGATTCTTCCGTCAGATTTATCAGTGAGTTACCAGTGTGCGATGAGATTGAGCAAATACGCACGGTTTCATGATTGCCACCATTGAACTATATAAATCGGTTGAGTATTCCTATATCCACCATTGGTCTGCACTGAGTTTGACGCGGGATGACAAAATTAAAAGAGCTGTAAAAATGTCAGTGATTCTCAACTAACTGGTAGCGGCCAGTATCACCAGCTTCCAGGCTCAGGGTGACGAGGGCCAAATACAGGAATGGCCCTTAAAGGGGACTTGTGGTGGTCGTGAAAAAAAAGATATCATATTGAGCCCCTGTCTCACGTTCTAGTTCAAGTTTAAGTTCAAGTTCAAAGCAATGCGATATAAATCCATTGCTGATGTGCTGGTTCAGCTATGTCAGCAAAACATGTGCGCAGCCATACTGGCGGCTACATGGCCTGCCAGGACGCTTCCTGTGACGTAGTAGCGTGGATACCGTGATCTGGATCAATATTGGCTGAGCCTGGAGTGCCCGGATGAGCAGTGGCTTTCGGGATATTCAAATTCAAATGCAAACGTTTATTTCAAACTCAGGGTTCATATTAAATGCAGAACTAAAACAAGTCAAAAATAAATAAATAAAAGTATATACAGATCAGCAGACACTCGTCGCTCTTGTAACAACAAAAACATACAATGCGATATGGATATCACAACATGGCGGAATGTAAAGCCTTTGGATGTCTCAACAATAAGCGAAAAAACAAAGATAAATACTAATTTTGTGTACCCAAACCCAACACACTTTGTCGGAAGATCGTCGCGGAAAAGTGATTGCGCAATCTCAGAACAGGGCACAGACGTTTCCTTTCGGATGAAATTCCGTTGTGTGTGAGGACCACTTCGTCACTTTCACCCTCAGAAGACCTTTCTGGCTCAAACCTGTAGCCATGTTGCCCGAATTCTTCCTCAGAGTCCGACAATTCAGCCATAATAGAACAAAAACACTGACAAAAGCACCCTAGTCGCTGGTAAAGGCTGAGTATTGACTTTCCAGTAGCAACAGTGTGACGTCACATCCGCATGTGTCATGGCTGCGCGCATAGTTTTCATTGGCTGGCCATGCCGGCGGTCGTATTTGCATACTTCTCTGGTGGTAGATGGCTGGCAATAATTATTTAACCAAATAACGAATACTTTGCCTCATGTTTTCAAGTTGAATGCGTTTAGACGACCGCCACAGGTCCCCTTTAAGAAGTTTGTGGTTCCTGGTAATGGAAACGGGGCTATGATGTGGCTTTATTTATCGAGTTCCAACATGGAACCTGGAGATGTCTAGATTTGATGTGAGCTACACTAACCACTCAAAATTTTACTTCATTTCACTTCTACTAAACTTGAACAAGGCTGACTGGAGTGAGGAGTTTTTAGTTTCTTAAATGGGAGGTCTTAAATTTGATCAAATGGCCTTAAAAAGGACTTAAGTCTTAAATTTATCCTCCTTACAGCAGAAACCCTATTCAGTCATTCTTCACTAAACTGCCCATGATGTGGTCACTTCTGTTCTTTATCTCTGTGTGCTATACAGACTTTGACCAGGCCGTTCAATGAAATGTAAATATGTTCAGCTGGAGCTGATGTTAAAGGATGTTTGTACGGGATAGGCTTGTGTCCCATGGTGGCTGCCATGGCTATTGCTAAATAGCCGGGAGCCAGCCATGTATATCTGCCGGGAGCCACTTAGTGCAGTGGCTTATTATTGAATAAAAAGCGTAAAAATTATCTTGTTGCATTATTTGTAACTTGTAAACTGTGACAAACACATACAGTTGTGCATTTTTTATATTTTTTAACCAAATAACCAAATTAGGGGGTATTTATTTTGTATTATTAGCATATTTGTAATTTGTGTGTATTTTTTTCTACTGTTGAATAAAAAGAAAAAGAATCACGGGCCTTTTTGTGAATTTTTTTGAAACCAAATTAAGGGTAAAAGAGAATAACCACTGAAATGAACATATTTGATGCAGCTGTTGTATGTACTTATATTGTCTGCATATTTGTAACTTGTAAACTGTGCCAGTGTCATAGCCAGGATTTTCAATAGGGGTTGCAAATTAGGTTCAGAACCGGGTGGTCACTATTTTTTTTAATAAATTTCATTGTGCAACTTTTTTTCTACTATTGATTGAAACTGCGGGAGGTATAAAGGGGAAAAACATTATCCTGTGGTTCAGCTAATTATTTAGTGATTAAAAATGTAGACTTTAACTGAATTTTAGAGGTTAGAATCACAGAATTCAGTAAAAATTGTTTCAAATTGCTCCCATGATGAAAAGCGTGCATTCAAATTGACTGTCACCATTTTCAACATTATTGGAAATTGTAGGCCACCTCGCGGGTGACCGGCTTCCCGGCCAGATATTGTGATACTAGGAGACAGGCTCCCGGCCATCAAGTCACTTGGGGCTGCCACAGTGTCTCTGATTAATCTCGTTCTCCTAATGAACAAAGCTCCATTTCACCCTTTCCCCACTGACTGACTGACCAAGCCTATTGTTCATAATAAGTAAAGCTGCTATTGTTGTTGTGAATCAGTGATGCTGTTTTTGTCTCAGACACTGAAATCACCACCATCAGTCGACCATTTACTTTCACTGAAATTCATCCTGCAGCAGAAATTGGGGCTCAACTTTTTATTTTTGGCAGAGTTGTGTTAATGGGCTCTGTGCTTCATCTCTGTTCATCCCTTGAGGTGTTTTTTTCTGTTTGACTCAACAGTTTCTAAATTAGCCCAAAGTGTCCTGATTGGAATCTGTTAATGCAGGAGGAGCTCTTTTTTAAATGCCTTTTTGAGTGAAAACTTCATTTCATTGGTTCTGTTTTTTTCCTCATTTACAACTTAGTACCTGAAGGTAAAAGAGTCAGTTAAAATAGCAACATTGTTCTGTCCAAGTTTTTCATATTTTTTTAACCTGTGGTCATTTCTTGTCAATTTACAGCTTTTTTCTTTTATCCAAAATCAATGCCTGAATTATCCTTAAAAAATTATAATTAATCCTTAAAGCTGCATCTCGGGGGTCTTAATAATACCAGGATGAGCATGACAGCTGGGTTTTCTTGAATTTATAGGCTGAAATCATTGTAAATTTGGTGCATTTTTGTAGATGCATTTTTTTTAAATTTAACTTAAATTAAAATGAGTGGATCAAGCAGCTATCCTATTTTACCCCTATTATTGTATTGTCGTCACCCTGCTGGGGGGATGGACTACATCAGCTGTATCAGCGGTGGCGTCAACACCTACCTTGTAAATGCGATAACTAGAGAAAGAAATGATGTAGGCTTTTCAAATTGATACCACAGTTGTATCTATGAAAAATCTTGGAGTTTTTCCCTAAATCTTGTAAACATGATAATTTAAAATGCCCAGCTTTAGTGTCCAGTTTTGGTGGTATTCTCTAGTTTCAGGTATTTTATACGAATAACTTAATGATCTAGTACCAACATGGATCTTGGAGAAGTCCAGATTTAATCTGAGTTGAACTGACCACCTTGGGATCCTGCCCTACAACTATGGGTTGTATACTTTGTTGTATATTTGTGGATGATGGGTTGATCATAATTTGGTTCTGCCACAGTAATTATATTGAAAAGTTGAAAACTGCTCTCCGTCAGTAAGTACTGGGATCTTCAAAGAAAACGGAGGCGGGGGATATTGCACTTGCCTCAAGAGTGCTCTTGTAGTAATACCTGCTGGTCACTAACTGAACTTCAGGTTTTTGTGGGTCAGAGCTGCTGAATCTGTTGTATACATGGGGTGATGGGTTGTTCTAGTTTATAACGGATGTAATTTTTTGTATGCTGACTGGGGTGTAGCATTCTTCTTGTCAGACTGTAGTCCTCTTTGCACTATCCCAGGGTGACTCAGGAATTCACATTTCTTGGATCATCTTCGTGTTCCAAACGAATTAAAACCCCTGGTGGAGCTTCAGTTTCCAGTCAGGCTCAGGAGGAAGAATGTAGGTGGGCCACAGCAGCGAGTCCAGGCAGACCCAAAACTCTGAGTCATCCTCCGTTTGGGATTCACATGTTCCACTTGGATGAAGTGGGATTGTCCTAGAAGGACAGCAGTCTTCACTGGTTCTGTGAGCAGCAGCTGGGGCCTCTGGAAGGGTTTAGCTAAAACAATAATCTGAACTAATTTTTATCTTAATTGAATTTCTCGGTACAGTGTGTGCAATTGAACTTGAAGTGAAGTGAGTGGAATCACTAACAATCATTTGTCAAAAGATTAATAAATTTTACTCAGTTTGTGGCTTTTTATGCCTCGGTGTGCAAAACTCAACCCAGGCATACAGTGGTATGTCGGAATGAGTGAGTGAGTGAGTGTGTCTGTTAGTTTTCAGTTGCCTGGTCAAAATCAAGTGGATCTAAAGGCTTGTATCAGTGTATCGCCATGTTTTCTCAACTTTTTTTTTTCTGCTCCAAGTCTTTTTATTAGTATTTAGTGTACATGGTACATAAAAAACACACATACAGGGAGAGGAAAAAAAAAAAAGAACACCCCCCCCCCCCCCCCGCTCAAACAGAACCCCATCCCTCAAACAATACTGTATCATTCAATAACTTGAGATTGATTGTGTTAACAGCCATTTATTACCGTCCACATAAAAATAAAAAGTAAGATGTGACAAAATATCAATTGGACAGTGGTAATACAAGGATGGGGAAGAAATTAATAAAATAAAAAATAAAGCTCAATACTGGGTTTTATGGGTCTTCAATACTAACATTCAGTTTCTCCATATATTTTAAGAAAGGTTCCCATGTAGTGCGAAATTTTTGAGCACAACCTCTCGTAGATTAACAAATTTTCTCCAGTGTCAAATGATGCAGAAGGCCATCAACCCACATTTTAAAAGTTGGGGGGAGCTTCTCCTTCCACTTGAGGAGTATCAGTCATCTGGCTATAAAAGTACCAAAGGCTATTGCATTCTTTGTCTGATGGTTAAAAAGAGTATCTTGTTGGGTTATTCCAAATATTGCAGTAAGGGCAGATGGTTGTAAGGTTGTTTGTAAAACATCTGAAAATGTTTTAAATATCAATTGCCAGAAGTTGTCTAGTTTTGGGCAGAACCAAAACATATGTGAGCGGGTGGCTGGTGATTGTCTACATTGGTCGCACCTGGGGTCAATATTGAGCGTGAACTTTGCAAGTCTCACTTTAGACCAGTGGAGGCGATGTACAGCCTTAAATTGGATAACCATGTGACGCAGACAGATTGAAGAAGAGTAAATTATTTTTATTGGTTCATTCCAAATTTCCTCAGGGATTTTCAGCTCCAGATCCTCCTCCCACTGATTCTTTAGTGACATCAAGGGTTCCAAGTTGTATGTGTTTAGTAACAAATAGACCCTCCCAATAGTCCCTTTAGAGCTCATTTTAAGTTTCAAAATGGAGTCCAAGAGAGAGTTGGTTGGCTGGGATGGGAAGTGAGTGAATGATGCTGATATGAAACTATGGAGCTGCAAAAATCTAAAGAAATGGGAATGAGGGACATTAGATTTAACCATTAATTGATCAAAGGATACAAATATATTGTCAATAAATAAATCTTCTATTGTGACAACTCCCCTCCCACCCCAATCATGAAAGGCTTTGTCTGTGGTTCAGGGTGCAGGGGCAGCATGGTGGTGCAGTGGTTAGCACTTTTGCCTAACAGTTAGAAGGTTCCAGGTTCAAATCCCCAGGCTGGCAGGGGTAGGAACCTTTCTGTGTGGAGTTTGCATGTTCTCTTTGTGCTGCATGGCTTTACTCCGTGGGCTCCGGTTTCCTCCCACAATCCAAAGACATGCATGTTAGGTTAATTGGTTGTTCTAAATTGTCCCTAGATATTTGTCTCCTATAGGCCCTTAGAATAGTGGGTTAGTACTAGTGAAGCGCTTTGAGTGGTCTTTGAGACTAGAAAAGCGCTATATAAGTACAGGTCCTTATTCCCTTAAACTGATGATTTCTTACAACAGGGGCACAAACTAGCATATTTTTAAGAGAGAAGGCTCATCTGAACTGTGTCCAAATCCTAAAAGAGTGTTTCACGATTGGATTTGAGGTCAGTTTAGATACAGAGTCCAGAAGAAGAAGTTTTGAGCAAAGCAGTGAGTACAAGGAGGTATGAGGACAGGAGGACTTTTCCATCCGCAACCATTTAGGGGTAGTATCTTTTGGTGGGGATTCCTTCCAGTGTAACATGGATCTTACATTGGCAGCCCAATAGTCATACTGAAAGTTAGGGAGAGATAATCCTCCATGTTGACAGTGTTGTTGTAGGATACTTTTCCTTATTTGAGGGTTTTTCTTAATCCATATAAAGCTTGAAATCAGTTCGTTTACAGACATAAAGAAGGATTTAGATAAAAATAAAGGGATGTACTGAAACAGGTATAGAAATTTTGGCAGTACATTCGTTTTGATTGTGTTAATTCTTCCTCCTAGTGACAGGGATAGTAAACACCAATGCTCCAGGTCTTGTTTGAGATTAGTCAATAGTGGTGCAAAGTTAGTTTTAGATTAGATTAGATTCAACTTTATTGTCATTACACATGTATGAATACAAGGTAACGAAACACAGTTTAGCATCCAATCAGAAGTGCAAAGGACAGCAGTGCAGTGTATACAGTAATTGACAGTATGTACAATTTAAGCAAATATATGCAGATAGGTCAGTGTAGAAAGTTAGAGTACCGTTATGTGCAAATAATGTACAATAAGTTAGGTGGGCAGTTATGTACAAGTGAGGATGGTAAGAGATGGGAATAAGTTAGCATAAATTACAGAAGAGCAAAGTACAGGTGAAGTGAGGTAAGTAGCAGACAATCTAACTATACAGAGTGGCAATATGCAGAAAAACGGTATGTAGTTAAATATGTGATGATAATATACAGAAGAGCAGTATGGATCAATATATAATGACAATATGCAGATATCATATATATGTGCATACCACATATGTTGAACGATACATTGAACATATCTTTGAAGTTTTGTGTTATCCAGATTCCTAAGTATTTCAACTTTTGTGGGCTTATTTTAAGAGGGAATAGGTCAAAGTTGTTTTGTTCTGCTGTCATATTGGCATAATTTCACTTTTATGGAGATTAATTTTATATCCTGATATTTTGCCAAACTTTTCTAGTAGGTTCAATGTGACTGGTAAACTAGTTAGAAGATGGGATAAGTACAAAAGCATGTCATCAGCATATAGGGATACCTTATTCCCAAAGTCATATCTCTGAATTCCGTTTATACTGGCTTCACCGCGTATTGCGAATGCAAGCTGTTCAATTGCGAGGGCAAATAAAAGTGGTGACAGGGGGCAGCCTTGTCGGGTGCCAAGGAAAATAAGAGGAAAGATTATTGTATGTTCTGACGGCTGCTAAAGATGGAGAATATAAAACTTTTATCCAGGAGATGAATCCCTCGCCAAAGCCAAACTGCTGAAGGGTATAAAAAAGATAGTCCCACTCTACCCGATTGAAAGCTTTCTCAGCATCAAGTGATATTAGTATTTCTGGTGAAGTGGGACCATAAAGGACATGGAGGAGGCGCCCGATGTTAAAGAATGAGTGACAGTTTTTAATGAAGCCTGTCTGATCATCAGCTGCTATTGAGGGCAGGAATGATTCTAAGTGTCAGGCTAGCATTTTTGAAAGGATTTTACTGTCCACATTTAGGAGTGAAATGTGTCCACATTTTGGAGTGAAATGACGTCATCATCATAGCAGTCTGTCGTGGGCGACAATGACTGTTTCATTTAGGTCTGATCAGATTCCTCCACACAGCTCTGTCCTTAGCCTTCCGCTGCCAGGAACTCCTCTCTATGTCCAACTTCTTCAAGTTTCTTTTTACAGTGTCTTTAAATCTGAGCCTTGGTCTACCCTGATTGCGTTTGTGAGTAGAGTAACTGCCGAGGGAGACGCTGGTGGTCCATGCTCTCAACATGTCCGAGCCATCTCAGGTTCAGCTGTATTAGCATGTCCTCCATTGATGGTAGACCAGCTCGTTTCAACACTACTGTGTTGATTATCTTGTCTTTCCATGAGATGTTCATTATGGCTCGAAGGTGTCCCATCATGTACGCGTGGAGTTTCTTCACCTGCACTCTGTATACAGTCCAAGTTCCAGCACCGTACAATAGAGTAGCCAGTACTGTCGCTCTGTACACTTTGCATTTCACACGGATAGGCACATGTCGATTGTTCCACAGTCTCTCCCTCAAGTTTCCAAACACAGCGCTCGCTCTTGCCATTCTGAGAGATAGTTCATCCTCCAGCCTAGCATTCTCTGAAACAGTACTCCCTAGGTACTTGAAAGTCTTGCACTTGACTAGTGGCTCTGTACCAATGCTGATCTCTTCTGGTAGTGATGTTGATAACTGGAACTTTGGTGGTTGATAAAGGCAGTCTGTCTTCTTGATGTTGATTTTGAGGCTGAATTGGCTAGCTGCTCTTGCAAATTTCTCCACTAAAGATTGCATATCTTCCACGCTGTGTGCAAGTAGAGCAATGTCGTCGGCAAAGAGCATTTCTCTTACTACCTTTATCGATGTCTTACTCTTGGCTTTAAACTGTGCCACATTGAACAAGTCTCCTTCTTTCCTTGTTTGAATGTATACTTCTTCTGAAGTGTCTTTGAAGGCCACCTCAAGCATGGCTGCCAGATATAGCGAGAAGAGTGTAGGTGCCAGCACACACCCTTGTTTCACCCCATTGCTTACTGAAAAGTCTTTAGATACTGAACCACTCATTGCCACGTTTGCTTGCATACCTGTATGGAGTGCCTCGATCAGGCTGACAAACTTCTCTGTACAACCATATTTCTTGAGTACCTGCCAAAGTCCTTGTTGTGAAACATTATCGAAGGCTTTACTGAAGTCTATGAAGACTACATAAAGCGGCATGTTCTGTTCGATACACTTTTCTTGAACCTTTTTCAAGCAGAAAATCATGTCCATTGTGCTTCTTCCACTTCTAAAGCTGCACTGGGTTTCCGGTAGTACATTCTGCGAGATGTGCTCACTGAGTCTGTTAAGTAGTACACGTGAGAGAATCTTACCAACAGTGGCTAGCAGTGATATACCTCGGTAATTTCCACAATCTTTCCTGTCACCTTTCTTGAACAAAGGCACCATACTTGCATCCTTCCAGTCCTGAGGTACCTTCTGGGCATCCCATATCTCTTGGATGAGCTTGTGCAGGCAGTTGGTCAGCTGAACACCACCAAATTTCCACACTTCTGCACTTCTGCTGGAATTCCATCCCTTCCTGGAGCTTTACCATCCTGTGTTGTCCTGATAGCTGCCATTAGTTCATCAAAATTTGGTGGTTCATCCAGACTTGATACAGCTGGTCGCTGCACTAGAGCTTCTTTAGCCTCTTCAGTGAGATCTCCAGGGTTGTTTAGTAGTTGGTCAAAGTGGTCTGCAAATCTGTCCAGGATCTTGTCTTTCTCCTGCAAAACCGTTTCACCATCCATAGCCTTTAGTTGGATCAATCCTCTTGGTTTAGGGCCGTAGATTTCTCTCAAACCTGTGAAGAATGTTTTCATGTCCTTCCTGTCTGCTGCAGTTTGAAGTTTCTCCGCTTTTTCATCCCACCAGTTGGACTTCATCTCTCTGGTGTACTTCTGTAGCTCACTCTGAGCCTTTGAGTATTTCATCTCCTTCGACCTTGTGTTACACTGTAGGTTTTCCTGCCTAGCTGTATTCCTCGCCTCTAGTAGTTTCTTCAGGTGTTCATCATGCTCATCAAACCAATCTTGAGGTTTCCTCTCAGGGTAGCCAAATACATCACTTGCAGTCTGATACACTGTATCCTTCAGTATTGCCCATTTCTCTTCTATGTCATTCTCTGAGTTGTTGCTGTCCCAGTCTTTCAAGTTTTCATCCATTTCCTGTGTAAGTTCTTCCTGCTTCTTTGGCCTTTCAGTGCACTAGTGTTTAGCTTCCATGGCGGCTTTGCACCCGTCCTGCAGTGCTGTTTTCTTCTGCAAATCCTTAATCTAGATCTCAGCATAACGTGATCAGTACCACAGTCCGCGTCTCTCATTGCCCTGGTGTCCAATACATCCCTTATGTCTCTCTGTCTGTCTATGATGTAGTCTAATAAGTGCCAGTGCTTGGATCTTGTGTGTGTTCTTGTGCTTAGAGTGTTGGTTATCACAAGGTTGTACTCTGAACATAGTGCAAGTAGAAGTTCTCCATTAGCATTGCACTTGCCTACTCCATGACTGCCTAGCACTCCTTTCCATTTTTCAGTGTCCGAACCAACTCTGGCATTAAAATCTCCAACAAGTATCAGCCTGTCATCAGTCGGTACATGCCTGATAGTCTCACGTAAATCACTGTAGAACTCTTCCTTCACCTCCTCTGTGTTGGTCATTGTTGGGGCATATACACTGATGAGTGTGGCATACATCTTCCGCTGTAGTGGGAGTCTCATAGTCATTATCCTGTCATTGATTGGCACCGGTTCCTCATCAAGCATTGCTGCTATCTCCTTTCTAACTGCAAAGCCCACTCCTGCTTCTCTCCTTTCTTGAGTTGATCTCCCACTCCAAAAGAAGATGTACCCATGGTCTTCCAAGCTGTCATATCCAGGCAATCTTGTTTCACTAAGTGCAGCTATGTCTACATTGTACCTGTTCATTTCCAGGGCCACAAGCGCGGTCTGTCTTTCTGGGCACTGTGATGTTGTTCTGTCCAACAGAGTGCGTACATTCCATTCTGCTACACACAAGGCTGCTGTTTTCCTCTTCTTTTTCCTTCCTGCTCCTAACTTACTTTTCACTGCCTGTCGGAGTGTGAACAGATCAGCGTGGACCTTGTAAGCCCAGGCAACGTCCGAGCCGGTATGAGTTGCTTTCTGATTGACCATTTCATGAAACTGCTTGCAAAGTATTTGAGTACTGCTAGCTTTTGCTGGACTAGCAGCACTTTCTTGGCAGATAAAGGTATTATCAGTGGCAAGGACAAGCCAAGACAAACTGACTCCAGTATCTGTTGCAGTGACTGACCAGATGATAGGTTTGTTTATCTCTGCTCTTTGTGTATTGCATGTCACAATGCACCGACTGGCACAGTCCACCACAGACCTTGCGACAGATGAGTTTGTCTGCCAGGAAGTCCAGTCTCACCCTGTGTAACTGGGAGTGGTCCATCACAGACCTGTGGCAGATATTGTTTTTAGTTCTGCCAGGATGCCCTGTTTCACCCTCCACGCACTCGGAAGGGCAACAACAAAAGGACATGCAAAAGAACAAAGATTCCCTTTGATTTAACAGGATAACAGCATGGTCTGTGAATGAACAGAGCAGCCATGAGTGTTTCACAGAGTCACTTATTGAATTATAGTGGTTAATCTAAGTCATAATTTCAGGAAACAAACTTCTGGGGAAACTTAAACCCATGACACATTGTTTTAAATGTTGCTGATTTTTCTTTTTTCTTTTCCGCTTCTCTTCCAGTCCTTATGGCCACTTTCTGATTGCTTTGAGTTTTTAAAACATCATTTTAAGAATAATGTTAACTGACTTAAAGTACCTTTCTTACAACACTATATCATACAATATGCCATTTAACATACAATTTCATTTGATCACATTTAGATCTTAATTCAAACAAGCAGAGTATTTGCAACCAATTTAATTAAGACTTGAACAAAAACAATCAATCCGAATACAACTGGGAGCGTTTAAGAATAAAAATCTTTGGATTCCTTAATGAAGTTCAGGACTGTACAACCTAAGCAGGGCTGCTCGCAGAGATAGCAAAAAGACGTAACAACCTAATAGTATTGAATGCAAAAGATGCAATAGACTTACACAATGGTCCCCTCCGGTATACAACTAGGAAAATACCGGTCGCTATGGAGGGTGACAATATGTATGGGTACATAATCATACCATGTAGGATAACTAAGTAGACGGTTATGCTGTTTCATTCCATCTAGCTACAATGCTCCGCACTGTGTGTGTTTATATATTTATTCCATCTAGCGACAATGCTCCACACTGTGTGTGTTTATATATCTACATATTTATTCCATCTAGCAACAGTGCTCCGCACTGTGTGTTTATATATTTACATATTTATTCCATCTAGCTACAATGCTCCACACTGTGTGTGTTTATATATCTACATATTTATTCCATCTAGCGACAATGCTCCGCACTGTGTGTGTCTATATATTTACATATTTATTCCATCTAGCGACAATGCTCCACACTGTGTGTGTCTATATATCTACATATTTATTCCATCTAGCGACAATGCTCCGCACTGTGTGTTTATATATTTACATATTTATTCCATCTAGCTACAATGCTCCGCATTGTGTGCGTTTATATATTTACATATTTATTCCATCTAGCTACAATGCTCCACACTGTGTGTGTTTATATATTTACATATTTATTCCATCTAGCTACAATGCTCCACACTGTGTGTGTTTATATATTTACATATTTATTCCATCTAGCTACAATGCTCCGCACTGTGTGTCTATATATTTATATTTATATGTACATATGTATACTCGCTGCTTCTGTTTTTTTTTCTTGCCTTCTGATTGTTGCTCTGAGTGTTGCTATCCCTATGCTGTTGCAATCCTGGAATCTCCCCATTGTGGGACTAATAAAGGCTTATCTTATCTTAAGTTCTGCCTGCAGATCACCTGCACTCAAACATTCCAATTACCACTCATGACACGGACCAGATTCCATACAAAAACTTAAAAATTTTACTTTGGCTTCATCTTTGTGTTTGTGTCTATGTTGAATGTAATTTGTGGCTTGTAAATATGGATGTCACCAGACTGCAAAACAAATCTACCTACGGGTACAAATAAAGTAACCTGAACCTGAATCTTTAAGGGGTTGCTGTTCCATTTAAAAGTCTCAAGTGTTGGAGAGTCCACCTTTGTATAAAATGGCCACGTCAGTATACCGCAAAAGGCTCAAAGTCGTTAAGATCATGGCATCGAAGCCATGCAGGGTTTAAATGACATTAACAGCCGGTTTAACCTCTGGATTATCTTAACAGTGACATATCTGGCCTAGAAATGCACATTTGAAGGACGCAGAATCTGAATTGAGACACAGACACATATACAAATAAACACATAAAAAAAAAACCTAAAGATATGATTATTGACTTTAGGAGGAAAACTCCCAGGCACAAAGTCACTGTACTAAAAGGCCAGACCACTGAATGTGTACAATCCTACAAATATCTTGGGACGATTTAGTAATTTAAACTTTGAAGAGAACTGTGAAAGGGTGTGCAAAAAGGGTCAGCAACATTTGCATTGTTTAAGGAAACTTGTACCCTTCCAAATTGACCGAACCATAATGACAATGTTTTATCCTTTTCTTTAGTGTCATGGTTTGGTCAGATAAAACTGAAACAGAGGAAATCCTTGGATCAGGTAGTTAGATGGTCCAGTCGTTTGCTTGGTGAGTCACAGCTGAGCCTGACATCCCTGTACACCAGACAAGTACAGAGGATGGCTACCTCCATTTTAAATGATGACTCCCACCCTTTGCACTGCCACTTTCAGCTTCTTCCCTCCAGACGGAGGTTTGCTGTCCCAAAAAGTAAAACCCAGCGCTACAAAAACAGCTTTGTCCCTGCTGCTGTCAAAGAGTTGAACAAGTTGTAACAATATATTGCACATAATTTAGTTACCTATTTATCAATTTTATTTTATATTTACTTATTTTTGTAGGTTTTTTATTTGGGTTCTAAATCTTTTATTGGGTTTTAGACTTTTGAGTTTTTAACCTCTTTGACTAGTCTTTAACTGTTTAATATGACCCTTCTCTCTTATCTCTGGTTTTTCTCTCATTTTTTTGTCTTATATCCTGATTGATGGAGCCTTGAGTATTTTTATCATGTTTATAGTCAGCTTCATGTGTGCCTGTGTTTGTGTTTATGTTGAATGTAACTGTGGTTTTTAAATATGGATGTCACCTGACTGCAAAACAAATCTACCTACAGGTACAAATAAAGTAACCTTAACATATATATCTCAACAACAAAGAAAGCTAGGGTCACCAAACTTGCTACACAGGTTCACCTCGAGATCCTGACCTCTGACTATGGGTTTGGGGTTAAAAGGTCAAAGGTCAAGGTTAGCATTTCTTATGTCTTAATACTGTACAACGAGTAAAGCTAGGGCCACCAAATTTGGTACATAGGTTCACCCTGTGACGGTGAAGTGTGACTGTGGTTTTGGGATCGCAAGGTCAAAGGTCAACATCAAAGTGCCTTATAAAGTATATCTCAACAACAAAGAAAGCAAGGGCCACCAAACCTGGTACACCGCCCCCATACCAAACCTGGTATGGGGGCGGCTGTGGCACAGGTGTAGTGTGACCGATTACTCATCGGAGGGTCATGGGTTCGATTCCCACGCTGTCTGCATGTTGAAGTGTCCTTGAGCAAGATACTGAGCCCTTAGTTAATTCTGGTGGCCAGGCTAGCACCTGTGTGCATGGCAGCTCTGCCGCCATCAGTGTGTGAATGGCTGGATAGCAGGATCTGTAAAGCGCTTTGGTCATCCAGAGATGAGAAAAAGCGCTATATAAGTGAACGCCATTTACACGGGTTCACTCTGACACTATAACCTATGACTACAGGTTTGGGGTCAAGGTCAAGGTTGGCACTCCCTATGATCTCTTACTATAGCACATGTAAATCTCTCTAGGGTCGCTACACTGGCTCACCTCGGGATTCTGCCCTACAGCTATGGGTTGTATACTTTGTTGTATATTTGTGGATTATGAGCTTATAAATTGATTTTGCCACAATAATTATATGGAAAAGTTGAAAATTGTTCTGTCAGTAAGTATTGGGATCATCAAAGAAAATGGAGGCGGGGGATATTGCACTTGCTTCAAGTGCTCTTGTTATTCAAGTTCTCAGCAACAGTAGCCTACAGTGTTGGTTGTTTTTATGACAAATTTACTGAGCACTTAATTCTCACTTGTGCTAAATCCTATATTTGCTGTTGCACAAGGTTTTTTTCTGTATAGCAGAATTTTCTGCTTAATTTACAAATAAATCATTGCTTAATAGGAAATATTTGACAATCCTGTGCTTTTCTTGTGATGTTATATAGAATACCATTGCAGTGAAGTATGGGGGGGGGGGGGGAAGCATCTACTTTAAAGTTTGTACTTCCTTCCATAACTAAGTACAAAAACTCTAATTCAGGCTTTTTGGGCCACAACACTCATAAAAATAGCCCACAAAATCCTGGAGGGACTGGCGAGAGAACATTATCGGTCTCCTTTTTTGATCAGGGTGGAACCAGCAGAGGCACTGGGTTGAACTGTGTAGCTGGGTGGATCAGAATTGTAATCCGCTCAGACAAACATCAGTGGAAAAGGGAGCTGAGGCAGAGTTTTTGCACAGGTTTGGACATGAATAATTACCTCTGACTAGCTTTGGTTGTCTGTCCGTGTTTGACTGTCAGCAAGATTCCCAAAAATCTCCCAAGCTGATGTCAGTAAATATGGTGGTGGTTTATCTGCAGGGTGTCTATATCCTTAAAAGAAAGGCATTAAATTTGTTTATCTATACACTTGCAACTTTAAACCTTGAGAATATGCAACTTTTTCACTTGTAAATGTACGTACATTACCATGAACTGGATCTGGGTTGAAATTTATTTTTTTTTTCCTTCAAGATTTTGGACAGTGTGGGGAATATTTTAACCCAGTAAGTGGAGATTTTTGGACAGTTCCAGAACATGTGTGCCAGCGAAGTTGGTATTTGTCCACATCAATCACAGGAAGAATTTATTGTTGAAAATATTTTAGTCTAAATTTTTGTGTAATATCTTAAATTGTATCATAGGTGGTGGGCCAAGTGCATTTTTCGTGTCATTGATCGATCTGTCTCGTGAGAGTACGCCATTTTTTTTTTAAATATAGTCTTGTCTATTTTTGGTAAATCTGAGAAAATTTGATGGCAGCCTCGGTTTGCCCCCTTTTTTTAAATAAACTTACATTTTTATCGTCAGTCCTCTCCGGCTTCTCTCAGAACAGCTTTAGCTGACGAACCAATGAGGTTGCGGTAGGTGACCGCATACACCAATCACATTGGACTTAACCAGGCCCCCCCCACCCCCGCCTCCAGGGTAAAAAAAAAAAATTCAAAATGCAGCGGGTCTGATGTGAATATTCATTTTCAAGAATTTAACTAGCTTACAAAAAAACATGTATTGATTGTTGAAAAACAACCAGACAAGTGCAAAATTATAGAGCATAATACATTTATAAGCCTTGACTCATTATCTCACAGATTATCACATACATTTTCAGGTTTATTCTGTGAACAAAATATATAATACCATTAAGAACAATCACAACATCCTTAGGAAATTTGATATTTATTCATAATATACTATTGCACCAGCATCACTTCTTATATTTAGATCTGATCAGAATGTTAAAATAAACTAGTTTGTCCCACCCTTATGTCTGCTGCTCAATTTCTTGCTTTAGTATGGGCCTATTGTGGCGGTTTGGTGTAACCCCCACAACGGACTGGACAGACACAGCGCTCGGCTAGAGTAATTAACAGAACAGTGAAATGTGTGTATTAATGTCTACAGGCAGCCCTGCTTCTTCTGGCTCACCACTGTGATGTTAATGTGCCTTTCATGCATTGTGTTCATGTGTCCTGTCCTTACTGTGACCTAGAGACTGAGATCAATATGTAGATGTGCCTTGTAACCTCTTTGTCTTGCAGCTGGAGCAAAGGCCAGCAATCTGCCTATTGTGATGTATGTCCCTCAAATGCAAATGTCTCATGCCTGTTCTGCAGTCTCTTTGATCATACCCACTGCTGGAGAATGCTCTTTTATGTATTGTTGTAGTTGGGTATATATACTGCACTGTAATCCAGGCTCATTCTCTCATTCACTCACTCTTCAGCTGCTACTGCAGACACACACTTTGTGTCTCCTCCTCTGAGAGCCTGAGGATCCCGCTCCGGTCTGCTCACACTTGCACCGGAGCGGGGATCCTGTGAAGGCGGTATGATTTAATAAACTCTGCTTAAAACTCTCAACGCTGCCTTTATTTTATCATCCGCCTCACTATCTTTATAACATGTCAATTATGTCAAGTCAGACACGTGCTTTCATTAGCTAGCATAAATATCAGGGACAGGTATGGAGTGCTGTATGCATGTTAAAGCTCTTTAGAAAATATAATTAAATTTTCAGAGAGGAGTTGGAAAAATTTGTGCAGTGTTCAATAGCGTGGGTAAATCTTGCTACAAAGGAAAGCAAAATAGCTGAAAAAGCAATAGAAAAATACAATTTGCATGATACCCACCCTCCAGATGTGTCGGTTAACATAGGCTATCGCAGACAATGCTTCATGCAGTATACTAATACAAGAAATATTGAAAGAGCCCATGAAAGGACACAAAAATCAGTACACATAAGTGATGGTGAGTATTCATTTTTAATCTGATGAAATCCATCTGAACTGATCATGGACATTAATGAGTGTAAACATTAATAGTCAATTTGAAGGGTGACGTGTGAAAAAATTGTTTTTTGTTTTTTATTACTTATTTTGTACCCGTAGGTAGATTTGTTTTGCAGTCTGGTGACAAGCCACCAGCTGCCGGTCATTGCGTGCGCAAGCGCCCCTTATCCCTAACGTGCATGTTTTTTTGGCATGTGGGAGGAAACCGGAGAAATCCCGGAGTAAACCCACGCAACACGGGGAGAACATGCAAACTCCACACAGATCACTGTTGGCTGGGGGCAGGGATTTAACCCACGATCTCACGATCCCCGCGATTCCCCCGGCCGAGGGTAAACTGTGCTGCCACAGTGCTAACCACTGTGCCACCGTGCAGCCCAAAGTGAGGAGTGAGGAGGAGTTTGTGCGACACGTCGTCCTCTCGTCCAAACTCCTTCTGGATCCAGCAGCAAGACATCGTCAAGACGGCTGGAGGAAGAGACAGATGCAGTGGATCACCATGATTTCTTGTGCCTCATAACCCTCTTCGCAGTCCACAACACGTTGCAGCGATCGCCATCCAGCTTGCTGAAGCATCTGATGGTAAGAAGCTTTCCGCCGAAGGCTGACTTCACATGCTGGCTAGGAAAGCCCAGAAGGGGCATGCTCACAAAAAGGATTGCTGGGACTGATGTCGAGTTGACAAGCAGAACCCCCGAGTGTAGTAACCTAGGCCGTATCCCCGGCCAAAGGAGGCCAAAGGTGTGCCAACACTTGCCCAAGGTGTACACCCAGGCTAGTGGAGGGAAGGAGGTGCATTACTTCTCCATAGACTGGCTTGAAGCAAGGTCTAGCCACTGCTGCAATAGTCAATTTAAGACAAGACAGAAAGATCCAGACAGGTCCAGAAGTGTATCAGGAATGTCTGAGCAGCTGGAGTTACCTGTAGAACAGAATAGACAACGTTAACTCAATGTAGTTATCTTTAGAATGAACACTTATGCAGGAAATATATACTGTAGTTGTCCCAAATTAAGCATCCCACCCAGTTTTGTCTCCTTTACAATATTTTAGATGAAGAACCACATACTTCCACTACAAATCCCCAACCAAACCGGGTTCTCCGGTCAACAAAAACAGAGGTTCCAGTCCACCTAAGAAGAGCACCACATGTGTGCCCAAAGCAATGCATCATATGCAGAAGGGAAAAGTATACAACTCAAAAATATAATCGAAAGAGGCTAAGAGAGAACCTTAAGCAGTGAAAATACTACTGTCCAACAAAGAACATTGCGTGTCATTAAAGACACTGGGAAAAGCTTTTCAACTACTCCCAGAACAGTATAAGGCCACTGAAAAATTAACTTATGTTCTGTATGACCTCAAAGGCTCCAAGGATATGAATTACACAAGATGCCAACTGTTTAAGAGTGGCAAGTGCACAGACAGAAGTCTTCCACCGAACAGAGAGGAACAATACAAACACATTCAGTGAACAATCTACCAGGCAGCCATCTATAGAAGATGCCTGCAGAGTCAGCCAGACATACCTCCACTAATGGCCCATGGTTGGAAGATTAAGGAACTCCTTTGAAATCGACTGGATAACTCTTCCCCCTGCACCTCTCAGCATTTTGGAGCTTGTACGTATACTGCTCCTGTAAAAAAAAAAAAACAACACTGTGAAAGGGAGATGCACGTGCAGACAGAATGAGTTTCCATGCACAGACATGTTATTGCCTGGACTGTGAGAACGTTTCTGATTTGGCCACATAGACGCACATTGTGTGTTCTGTACATACGTTTGGGTGTGGTATGTTGCACTGAGTTTTCTTGTTGTGCTTCACCTGTTCTTTGTTTGTTGGTGATTTTGTGGTGATTATAACACCAATAAAAATGTTAAAGCTAATTTAGAAAAATGAGCTACTCCTGTTTGAAATCCCATGGGACATTTCACATTGGCTGGAAACTTGCTGGAATGCTTTAAAGCCTTTTGGTGCTATAATTATAATCGTTCACCTGGTGCTTTTTATCTTTTTTTAAATAAATGTCAAATGTCCTTTGTGTAAAATATTTTGCCCCGTTTTTCAGGAGAAGTGTACATTTAAAAATCTGGCAAGTATGTATCAATATACGTTTTAAATGCTTAAAACAGTGTGTAATGAAAAAAAAAAATCATCGGTTTTCTCTTGATAAATATTTCAAATGTACATGAACAAAAGTTTTGCGATAGCAAAAATTAAACTGAACCCCTTATACATGTTCTTAAATATTGGTGTTTGCCCAGAACTTAGTGTCCAGTTTACAGGCTGTTTTGTGTCCATGTCGAGGCGTTTTCTTAGCTCTCTGGCAATCCGAGAATCAGTTCCTCTCCAGCTGTTCCTGTTCCACTGGTGGTCCTGGTGGATGGCTCCTCATCTGAAGAATCTCTAAAAATATAAATATATAGCATAAGATTAGATAAGATTTATCCAAAAGAAACTTGTTTCAAGAACAAATGTTCAACAGTATATGAATAAGTAATAAATTTAATTAAACCTGCAAGCAGGTGTAAACGGGCCTTCGCCCCACCGTGCGCCCGCAGAAACCGGCGCCCGTTGTCCCTCGTTGGCTCGGAAAATGTGCCGTCATCACTGCATGGGCTGCATGAATAATAAAGTAAACCATTTGGTGCAGATCTTCCTGTGAGCAGCAAGTGGCACTATCCCTTTTGTCAAAAATTTTTATGGAGAAGTGCGCAGAATGGGACCAATGTCCATCATAGCAATACCGGCAACAAAATTGATCAAGTGGAAAAGATATGTGCAGCTCCACCACTCATTTTTGTGGGTGGGGCAAATGTGCGGAGAGGGATTAATCTCCATAATAGCATTTCCGGGCAAGCAGATACAAAAGGGCTTTCGCCGACAGACGTTGTCAGTGTCTCGCCCGGGCAATATTAGTCATTTTTGGGGGTTTCGTGACCAACCTCCCAGGACCTTTTTTTCCTCACTGGATTTAGCATTCTAGACCCATTTTAATGAAAATAAGCTCCCATGTACCTCCCAAAAATTACGGGAAACCTTTTTTTTGCCCAAAATTCAAAATGGCCGCCAAAATGCATACCACCACCTATATCTCAGTAACTAATTCAGCTAGGAGGTTGATTTTGGTGTCTAGACATAGGTTTTTGGGGTCAAGCATTCCATTAATGCTATTAGTTTACTTGTGAAACAAACCCATCACGATGAAATCCAATATGGCCGCCAATATGGCCACCGATTAACATTTTTTTTGTTTGACTACTAAGGCACCTAGAAAGCTGATGTTGGTGTCAAAACAGAGGTTTAAGGGGTCATACTATCTGTTTATTCCAATAAAAGTGTGTTTAAATGATTACATAATCGAGAAATGCAAGATGGCGGCCGGCTGTCATTTTCTCATGCAATGGACTTTTTCATATCTGTCACCAAATGAGCTAAAAATGTCAAATGAGGTATCCTTACATTCATTTTTAATAATTATTAGAAAGCTCCTGCATTGATTCAGTGATTTCACTGAGGAACACTTGGTCCTTGGTATTATCCAAAGAGTCACTTTTGGTACATGGTTGACCACAACGTAGAATGCATTCGTATTCACCGGAAGACGTTGATGGTAATTCATCGTTGTCACTTGCAGTATCCATTTTATCCCTCACTTTATATGAATAAGTGTCTGAAAACAAAAACAAATTTGTCATTATCAGAACAGAGGAGAGAAAAAGGAGGGATGACAAGACCTAGAGTCAAAGGCCCTTGTACTGTCTACTGTCATTACGGTAATATTAAGCAAGCAGCATGGTCAATATGCTAACATTACCTGACTATACAGTATGGAACAAGATTCAGAATTCTAACCTCTCCAGATAAGTTTAAAGCTAAATTTATACATACCTGGCAACCTTGGTTAAATTGGAAAGATTAGGACTACATATTATGGCAGCACAGACGTTACAAAATCACTGCATCCTCTCTCTTGCTATGCAAAAAGGAATCAATGAATCAAGCATAGGATTCCGGGAATCCTAAGGGGATTACCCAAGTGTTCCTCAGTGAAATCACTGAATCAATGCAGGAGCTTTCTAATAATTATTAAAAATGAATGTAAGGATACCTCATTTGACATTTTTAGCTCATTTGGTGACAGATATGAAAAAGTCCATTGCATGAGAAAATGACAGCCGGCCGCCATCTTGCATTTCTCGATTATGTAATCATTTAAACACACTTTTATTGGAATAAACAGATAGTATGACCCCTTAAACCTCTGTTTTGACACCAACATCAGCTTTCTAGGTGCCTTAGTAGTCAAGAAACAAAAAAAATGTTATTCGGTGGCCATATTGGCGGCCATATTGGATTTCATCGTGATGGGTTTGTTTCACAAGTAAACTAATAGCATTAATGGAATGCTTGACCCCAAAAACCTATGTCTAGACACCAAAATCAACCTCCTAGCTGAATTAGTTACTGAGATATAGGTGGTGGTATGCATTTTGGTGGCCATTTTGAATTTTGGGCAAAAAAAAGGTTTCCCGTAATTTTTGGGAGGTACATGGGAGCTTATTTTCATTAAAATGGGTCTAGAATGCTAAATCCAGTGAGAAAAAAAGGTCCTGGGAGGTTGGTCACGAAACCCCCAAAAATGACTCTACTATATACATTCAGCAGGGTGATATCTTCTCCCTCTAGCTGACCAAGTACCATGCTGAATCTCCCTTCTTTATCTTTGTGTTCTGATTTTTTTTCAAATGTAACTTTGGTTGAGATCAATGTCGCTACCCCCCCTCCTCCCTGACTTATATGAAGATGAATAGATAATTTTAAACCCTTGTCTATTAAGTTTAGTGTGCTCCATGTCTGTTAGGTGGGCTTCCTATAAAAAATATTATTCCTGCTTTGTCTTTTTTCATTTTGCCTAGAATCTTGGATCTTTTAACTGGATTCAGGATCCCTTTTACATTATATGAGATTATTTTGGTTACACCCTGTTTCTCCATTGTGTTGTCTTATTTAGTATAACAATGTGGTGGCCCTCTTTTATGCTACTCAGAAACTGAAAGAACATTAAGAACATAGTATATAAAACTTTAAAACAAAAAACTGACAAAAGATCTTCCTGAACTGAGGTCTTTTTAGTGACCTTAGAAGAGCCTTGATGGTGCGTTGGCTCTGAGGGAAATTCCTCAAACTCTGTTACGTGTTGAGGGCCTCGTCTTACCCCTGTAAGTTGTCCCATGTTTTTAACATGAATTTCAGATCCCAATCCGAACTTGAAATGATTTTTTTTTTTTTTTTTATGCCTATACCCTATCAAATTGTGCGCAACCTCCCACCACCATCACAGCAAACAATCACGTTAATACAGTATTTGTTAGTGTGGAGAGATCATGTGGTTCATCGTCACATTTCTGTTTTAACAAGGTTTTTTTTTTTTTTTTTTAAAGACTTTTGTTTCTAATATTATGTCTGTTCCATGAAATGCTTTACCACTTGATACTTGCTGATTCTGCATCTCCTTTAAGGTTTGTTACCTTGTAGGAGGAGGGTTGGATGCGCAGATTGACTAAAAATATCGTTATTCCCTCCTGTAAACGCTCAGTTTTTCCTTATAGCCCTGGAGCTGGGTTTCCCGCTGCTGGTTCGTGGATTTTGAGGGTCTCTGTGTGCACCACGTTTGAGCCTTGATTCTTTCGATCAGGTCTGCTGCGGGTTTATACACCGTTACCGGGACTCCTCTTCTCGCCATATCCGTGGTTGCTTCTTCCACCGAGTTGTAGAGACACGTCTCATCCCCGTAAAAAACCCGCAGCTTTGCCGGAAATGGAGTTTGAAAGCGCAGTTTCTTCTCTCGTAGTACCTTTTTAGCGTCGTTGTATTCCCGACGCCTTTTAAGGACCTCCGGGGCGTAGTTGTGCTCCACAAAAACTTTTCTCTCTTGGTGCATAAATCCTTTTTTCTGCCAAGCCAGTCTCACAACCTCTTCACCACCACCGATCTTGGTGGCGCTTCCGCCGACGGCCTTGGGGCTAATGTACGGTGCGCCCTTTCTATCTTCAAGTTGGTGGATTGGGGAATTTCCAACTTCTCTCTCAGTATGGATTCCACGCATGCAGCCATTGTGGTGAAACAGTCCTCGACTCCTTTCAGACCATGAATTCTTATGTTGTCCCTTCTTAGTCTTCCTTCTTGGTCGGTTAGCTTAGCCTCCAGTCTTGACTGTCATTTGAGTAGTTCCAGCACGGTTTCTTCCAGCCCTTTTATTCTTTCCTCTGCTTCCATGATTCGGTCCTCAGCCTGGTCCACTCTGCTGTTTGTCCTTTTTATTTCGTCTTTAATTTCACGAAATTCGGCCCAACACTCTCGGCGAAATTGTCTTAATTCTTGAAGTACCATTTTTAAGCTAACCGTGTTGCTAGCTTCATTCAGCTCCTTTGCTTCTGAGTGGATGTCCTCCAGGTCAGATTCTCCGGCCGATGTGTGTCTTGGCCTGGTAAAAGTCGATCTCTTCTGTTTTCCTTTAGGCATAATGACTTTGTCTTTTGATTTTCACTCTTCCAAAAATCCGTTAAATCTGATTTTCAAGGTATTTTCACGGATCGGGTCTGGGAGCTTCAGCGTTAAGCTGCTATCATATGTTTGCTAGATGTTGTTTTTTCTTGCCTTCTGATTGTTGCTCTGAGTGTTGCTGTCCCTGTGCTGTTGCAATCCTGGAATTTCCCCATTGTGGGACTAATAAAGGCTTATCTTATCTTATCTTATCACCATGGTGTCCAGACCGGAAGTTGGTCCATCACTTTTTAATCTCTATACAGTGGGGCAAAAAAGTATTTAGTCAGCCACTAATTGTGCAAGTTCTACCGCTTAAAAGATGAGGTCTCCAATTTTCATCATAGGTTTACCTCAACTATGAGAGACAAAATGAGAAAAAAAAAAAAAAAAAAAAGAGAAAATCACATTGAAGGATTTTTAATGAATTAATTGGTAAATTCCTCAGTAAAATAAGTATTTGGTCACCTACAAACAAGATTTCTGGCTCTCACAGACCTGTAACTTCTTCTTTAAGAGGCTCCTCTGTCCTCCACTCGTTACCTGTATTAATGGCACCTGTTTGAACTCGTCATCAGTATAAAAGACACCTGTCCACAACCTCAAACAGTCAGACTCCAAACTCCACTATGGCCAAGACCAAAGAGCTGTCAAAGGACACCAGAAACAAAATTGTTGACCTGCACCAGGCTGGGAAGACTGAATCTGCAATAGGTAAGCAGCTTGGTGTGAAGAAATCAACTGTGGGAGCAATTATTAGAAAATGGAAGACATACAAGACCACTGATAATCTCCCTCGATCTGGGGCTCCACGCAAGATCTCACCCCGTGGGGTCAAAATGATCACAAGAATGGTGAGCAAAAATCCCAGAACCACACGGTGGGACCTAGTGAATGACCTGCAGAGACCTGGGACCAAAGTAACAAAGGCTACCATCAGTAACACACTACGCCGCCAGGGACTCAAATCCTGCAGTGCCAGACGTGTCCCCCTGCTTAAGCCAGTACATGTCCAGGCCCATCTGAAGTTTGCTACAGAGCATTTGGATGATCCAGAAGAGGATTAGAAGAATGTCATATGGTCAGATGAAACCAAAATAGAACTTTATTGTAAAAACTCAACTTGTCGTGTTTGGAGGAGAGAGAACACCATACCTACTGTGAAGCATGGGGGTGGAAACATCATGCTTTGGGGCTGTTTTTCTGCAAAGGGACCAGGACGACTGATCCGTGTAAAGGAAAGAATGAATGGGGCCATCTATCGGGAGATTTTGAGTGAAAACCTCCTTCCATCAGCAAGGGCATTGAAGATGAAACGTGGCTGGGTCTTTCAGCATGACAATGATCCCAAACACACTGCCCGGGCATCGAAGGAGTGGCTTCGTAAGAAGCATTTCAAGGTCCTGGAGTGGCCTAGCCAGTCTCCAGATCTCAACCCTATAGAAAATCTTTGGAGGGAGTTGAAAGTCCATGTTGCCCAGCGACAGCCCCAAAACATCACTGCTCTAGAGGAGATCTGCATGGAGGAATGGGCCAAAATACCAGCAACATTGTGTGAAAACCTTGTGAAGACTTAGAGAAAACGTTTGACCTCTGTCATTGCCAACAAAGGGTATATAACAAAGTATTGAGATGAACTTTTGTTATTGACCAAATACTTATTTTACCGAGGAATTTACCAATTAATTCATTAAAAATCCTTCAGTGTGATTTTCTGGAATTTTTTTTTCTCATTTTGTCTCTCATAGTTGAGGTATACCTATGATGAAAATTGGAGACCTCTGTCATCTTTTAAGTGGGAGAACTTGCACAATTGGTGGCTGACTAAATACTTTTTTGCCCCACTGTATGTTGCCATTGGGTGAGGTGATTAAGAGGCACGGCATAAATTTCCATAGTTATGCTGTTGACACCCGGCTATACATGGCCGTGTCTCCTGATGACCTTGGACCCATTGATTGTCTTTTAAACTGTATTTATGATATTAAACAGTGGATGGCAGACAACTTTTTACAGCTTAACCAGGACAAAACAGAAATTTTAGTTATTGGGACGGAAGCTCAGAGAGAGAAACTGTCAGCACATTTACAGATACTGGCAACCAAGTCCTCCAAGACTGTGAAAAATTTGGGAGTAATCTTTGACCAGGATCTTGGTTTTAAACAATATTAGAAATGTAAATAAGGCTGGTTTTTATCATCTAAAGAATATCTCCAGAGTGTGGCAGTTTCTGTCTCAAGCCGATGCAGAGACACTTTTACATGATTTTATTTCTTCTCGAATAGATTATTGCAGTGCTCTTCTTTTTGGTCTTTCGAAAAAGACTATTACCCCCCCCACACACACACAGACACCTACTCCAGAACTCAGCTGCCCGAATTCTGACCAAGACAAGAAAGAGAGCACACATAACCCCCATTTTAAAGTCTCTGCATTGGCTTCCTGTCAGCTTCAGAATAGATTTTAAGGTTCTTTTATTGGTTATTAAGGCTATAAATGGTCTTGTCCCTGATTATTTATCAGTATTGCTTTTATATTATGAGCCTTCAAGAACCCTCAGGTCTTCAGGTCAAGGTTTTTTTAATCATTCCTAAATTCAGAAATAAAACTCACGGTGAGACGGCTTTCTGTCATTATGGTTCACATCTGGAACAGCCCTCCTGAAGATCTGAGGGCAGCAGTGAATGTTGATACCTTTAAAACCAAACTAAAGAGCCACCTTTTTTTTTTTCCACAATATCTTTATTGAACCTTTTTTTTTTTTTTAACAAACATGATACAAACAATCAAACACTAACACTAAAGTACTACAAAAAAAAAAAATGCACTAAAAACACCAACAACCACCAACAAAATCAAGTCTTCAACAATGCTCCTCTGTTTAGTCTAGACAATCCAATACATAAGTATACATATTATGTTCACCAGTTTGGAATTTACAAGGTCCACACACATCATTCACCTTCTTCTTCAAGAGTTATGTTTAAATTTTTTACATAATCAATAAAAGGTCTCCATATATTCTCAAACACAATTTCCTTTGATTTCAGTATATATGTTATTCTTTCTAATGGAAGGTTTGTTAACATCTGTCTTAACCACTGAGTCACATCTGGTCTATGAGTCTTTTTCCATAATAGTGCAATACATTTTTTGGCATTAAGCAAACTGAGGTCTATGAATGTTCTTTCACTTTTATTAAAATTATGCTTTTCTGGGTACAGACCCAACAAAAACAGTTTAGGATTCAATATGATTTGTTTTGAAATTATTTTTTCAATTGTTACCCTCACCTCTTCCCAAAACATTCTTATTAATCTACATTCCCATAAACAATGAAATAGGGTTCCTTTACTTTCCATGCATTTTGTGCATGTATCTGGTATATTTTTGTTATATCTATTTAACTCCTCCGGTGTAACATACATCCGCATTAACCATTTGAAATGTATCAATTTAAGGCGTGCATTTATTGATTTGGTTTGAGCTTCTGTACAAGCCAATTCCCATTGTTCCTCTGAAATTTCAATTTGCAGATCTTCTTTCCAGTAGTTTAATCTTTTCAGTGAATTTTCACTTGAAGATAGTGTCAGTGAGTTATAAAACTCTGAAATAATACCCTTTCTTTTACTATCTTTCATCATCATTTTTTCCAAGGATGAATAAATAGGTCGAGTGAGAGCTTTATTTTGATTTGATCGAATAAAGTTTCTAAGTTGAAGATATTTAAAAAAATGTGTTCTATTGAGATTAAATTTGATCCTCAGCTCTTCAAAAGACATTATGTTGTCTGCACATGGCAAATATAAATCCTGAATCTTTTGTATCCCTTTTAAATTCCATACTTTAAATACAGCGTCCACTCTCCCTGGTTTAAAATATTGATTACCCCATATTGGACTAAATTGTGACAATAACTGTGGTTCTTTTAAATAGTTTTTAGCTTCACACCATATTTTGATCATATGCTTTACAAATGGATTTTTAACTTGTTTTTGTAATTTTTTTGCCGAATCTGAGTATATGAATATGGGAAGAGGTAAAGGTAAATTGTATGATTCCATTTCAGTCCAGTGAGGGAGATCATTTGATGAAAAATAATATGTCATAGACCTCAGTTGTGCCGACCAATAATACAACATAAAATTTGGACATTTCAGACCTCCACGATCAAATGGTAAATATAATAAAGACAAACGTAATCTAGCCCTCCTGTTGTTCCATATAAATTCCACTAACTTTTTTTTTATTCTTGAGAATAGATCTAAAGGTGGTGATAAGGGAATGTATTGAAATAAATAAAGTATTTTAGGTAAAATATTACTTTTAAGTATATTGATTCTCCCGATCATCGACATTGGTAGTGACATCCATCTCTGAGTTAACTCACTGATATCTGACATTAAGGCTTCATAGTTGACACTGGCGACTGATTCTAGCTTAGGCATAATTTGGATTCCTAAATATTTAAACTGATTTACAACATTGAATTGATTTACCTCAGGGGCTGGGTAATTTCTCTGGGTCTCATTTAGCATTAATATTGAAGATTTAGTTTTATTTATTTTATATCCTGATATTTCCCCAAAATTCTTTATTAAATTCAACAAGGTTGGAATTGATTTTTTTAGATTCGACATAAACAAAATTATATCATCGGCGTACAGGGAGATTTTATGTTCTGTTGGTCCAACTTTAATTCCATATATTTGTGAATGTAAACGTATCGCTATCGCTAAAGGTTCAATTGCCATAGTAAACAGTAAAGGTGAAAGTGGACAGCCTTGTCGACATCCTCTATTGATTTTTATTGGTTTTGAAATATTGTTATTTGTTAGGATTTCTGCTGTAGCATTATTGTATATTATTTGAACCCATTTTATGAAATTATTTCCAAGTCCAAACCTTTGTAGGACTTCAAAAAGAAAGGGCCATTCAACTCTATCAAAGGCCTTTTCGGCGTCCAATGATAGGAGAGCTGTATCCGGTGCTTCTTTATTAAAATAGATAATATTAAATAGTCTTCTTACATTATGGAAGCCTTGTCTACCCTTTATAAAGCCATTCTGATCTCGATTAATAATATTTGGTAAAATTTCTTGTATTCGTCTTGCTAAAATTTTACAGATTATCTTAAGGTCGGCGTTTAATAGGCTTATTGGTCTCATATTTTCACATTTATTAGAGGGCTTACCTGGTTTTGGCAGCAGTATAATTAAGGCATTATTTATGTATGATGGTAAATTATTATTTTGAAATGCTTCTAAAACCATTTCCAAAAAAGGTTTTATTAATTTATTCTTAAATTTTTTATAAAGGTCAACTGGAAGACCATCTGGTCCTGCACTTTTTCCTGATTTCATATTATCAATGGCTAGCCCAACTTCTTCTTGACTAATTTTAGACTCCAATATCTCCCTGTTTTCATTTGGAATACACGGTATAGATAGTTCGTTCAAAAACCCATTTAGTTTTGTTAAATCAGGTTCATTTTTGGTATCATATAATTTTTCATAGTAATCTCTAAAGGCTCTATTAATTTCTAAAGGATCTATAACTACCTGTCCGTTACTTATAATACTGGTAATTGGTGTTTTAATTTCCAATTGTTTAATCTGCCATGCTAATAATTTTCCTGATTTTTCACCTTGTTCATAAAAAGATTGTTTCAATCTTAGAAGACTCGAGGCAGCTCTATTCGCTGATTTTTTGTCGTATTCAGCTCTCAAAATCAGTAATTCATTCTCCAACCTTGGGTCACTTCCTGCATACACTTTTTCCTGAAGATTTTTTATTTTATGTTCCAATTTAGCTCTCTCCTCTCGAGTCTTCTTAGATTTTGATCCTGTATAACTAATAATATGTCCCCTAATAAAAGCTTTGAAAGCCTCCCACTTTACACATGCTGATGTTTGTGTAGTATTGATGTCAAAGAACTCGTCTGTTTTTCTATATACTTGACAAATTCCTCATCCTGAAGCCATTTATGCTGAAATTGCCATCTACCTGATTCCTTTGTCAATTTTTTATCTACATATATTAGACAACAGGGTGCATGATCAGAGATCACGATGTTATCATAAAAGCAGTTTTGAATCTTGGACCTTAATTCTGTGGAAATCAAAAAATAATCAATACGTGAGAATGTCTTGTAGGTACTGGAATAACAAGAATAGGCTTTAACTTGTGGTTTCATTTCTCTCCATATATCTAACAATCTCAATTCTTTCATAAAATGATTAATAGTCATCCTACATCCAATGTGCGTACAATCCAGTCCTGTTGATCTATCCACACCTGGATTCAATGTACAATTAAAATCCCCTGCTATTATATGTTGCCCTGTAAGTGATGATAAGATGAGAAATAAATTAGCAAAGAACTTCTGATCATCTATATTGGGACCATATAAGTTCACAAGATTTATATTTTCTAATAGCAAAGAACCTTGAATGATTACATATCTTCCAAATTTGTCTCCAATTACATTTTTCACTTGAAAAGGAACTGATTTATGTATGAGAGTCATAACTCCCCTGGCTCGGGATGAAAATGAAGAGGTGAATACACTTCCCTGCCATCTACTCCTAATTCTTTTAACATCCTCCTCTATCAGATGAGTTTCTTGTAAAAACACAATTCTTGAACCCATGTCCTTTATTTTATTCATAACTTGTTTAAGTTTTTTTAAATTTTGTAGACCTCTGCAATTCCATGAAGTTAAATTAAGATTAACACTTTGGTCCATGATCAATAGAGAGTTTGGGATTACCTTGCAGTGTAAACATGCTCATACAGAGAAGCAAAAACATGAGTGGTTGAACATTCATCCTACAAACTACACACAAACAAATTTCCCCTTCCCACACTTGTGGCAAACCCCCCAAAATCAAAAGAAAAATTCCGTCTCCCGATATAGCCATCGACCGTTCCACACCCACGGGGAACAGCCTAAGCCACTCCTTCTTCATCCTCCCAATCACCCTAACTCTACTGCTTTTAATGACGTAACATTAACTCTCCTCTGTAGTTTTCCAACTTAACTCCAAAATTTTTAACAACTTTGTACATCATAGTTTTGTTTTTTTTTTGTTTGTTTTGTTTTTGTTTTGTTTTTTTAATATATAATACAATCTATATTTTGTAAACTTACTATTTACTTCAAGTCAGTCAGATGCCTGTGCAAATGCTTAATTATTCTACCTTATATTTTGTTCATGCTTAGCTCCCACCAGTCTCTTCTTCTTCTTTGATCTTCTTGATGAACTCCTGCGCCTCCTCTGGGGTCTTGAAGATGTGGGTTCTGCCCTCATACGTGGTCAGCAGTCTCGCAGGATAGATTACACCATGACGAATCCCAAGGTTGCGCAGCTCCTTACGTACGGGGTCAAACTGCTTCCTCAATTGCTGGATTCCTGTGGCCAAATCTGGGTAGAACCGCACCTGCTGGTCCTGGTGTTTAATCTCTCCTTTAGCTCGTGCAGCGTTGAAGATCTTCATCCTGTCTCTGTTGCTAAGAAACTTCATAATTAAGGTCCTCGGCGGTCCCTTATCTCTCCGTGGGCCAATACGATGTGCTTTTTCCAGAACCACTGCTGATTGCAACTCCTCGCTGCCCAGCACCTCCGGAATCCACTTTTCCAGAAAGGAACATACGTCCCGACCTTCTGATTCCTCTGGAAGACCCACCAGCCTCAAATTATTCTGTCTCGACCGAGATTCCAAATCCAAAATATTATCTTCCAGAGATTTATTTTTTTTTTCCAAAGTGCGCACCTTTAATTGAAGACGGGTGACGTCATCTTCAGCACTAGCGAGACGGAGCTCCATCTGCGCCGTTCGTTCTACACAGTCACCCAATTCCTTTCTTATTCCTTCCAACGCTGTCATAATCCCATCAAATCCAGAGGAAAAGTCCGCTCTCATTGAACTCATGGCAGCCATCAGCGCATCTGCGCCTCCCCCCGCAGACATCGCACCGTTGCCAGCCTCCTCCGCCATATATGGAGTTTTGTTTGCTGCGTCACAGACCTGAAAGTCCGTTAATTTGGACTGTTTCGGCGGCTCGCTTTTTCCTTTTCCTGGTTTTCCAGCCTTAGGCTTCGCCGACATATCCTCGCCCAAATGCTGGGATACGTTCTGTCCCAAATGAGAGTTATTTGCCGATTTTTTTTCTCCAGGAGCAGAGCAGAGCGAGACGTCCGTCCTACGTGGCAGCCATAACCGGAAGTCAAAGAGCCACCTTTTTGACCTGGCTTTTATTTAAATTATTTTTGCTCTTCACACTTTTTTTTTTTAAACTTACTGTACACTTTTTTTATCCTGTTTTAAACCATTTTATCCTGTTTTTTTTTAAAATTAGTATTTATCCTGTTTTAGCCTTTTTTTTTTTAAACTTGTTATTGCTTGGTTTCTTGTCTTATTACCTCTAGTTTTTCCTCACTGATAGTAGCGCTTCCTCAGTTCAGTTTTAATGTTTTATATGAACTCAGTTTTAGTGTTTTGTTTTTTTTTTTAACTCTGTGTTGTAAGTGTATGTGTGGGTGGGTGGGTGAGACTATATTTTGGCTTTTGGTGTATGTTGTTATTTTGTACAGCACTTTGAGCTGCTTCACTGTATGAAAAGTGCTTTATAAATAAAGTCTGACTGATAAAACCCTTGCCAAGTCAAATATGTGATCATCATGATATCAGATATGTGGTGACCCCAAAAGGAAGCAGCTGGATGAAGATGATTAATATGTAACTGCAGAGTGGCTGCAGCCACTATAGCTTTATGTCACTTAAATGTCAGGTGATGGTCGTCTCCGACCTAATGCTGAGGTCCAGTATACAGATGACCTCTATAAGATGTATTCCCGATGTAAACTTGCCATCATACCATCTGGGGATGTCTAGATTTAATGTAAGCTAGACTGACGACCCAAATTTGACCTCATTTCAATTCCATGGGATAAGATTGATTGGAGTGTTGTCACAGATTTTTTTTTTTTTTTTTTTTTTTTTTTTTTTTTTATTTACTCTCACAAATGTGAGCTCTGAAATTTGACCAGGCAGCCTTAAAAAGGTCTTGATCATGTTTATGGCTGGTTGTTTGTGTTTATGATGCCTCACCCTGGTTATTTGGCGTGTTTGTAATGCTTCACCTGGATGTTTTCTGTGGTTGTACCTTGTCAGAGCTCCCAGAGAACTGGACAGACACCAGGGAGACATTACTGGAGGGGATGACGTTCCAGCTGAAGTATCTGGGAGTGACGATGGTGGAGCAGCCTAAAGGAGAGGAGCTTTCTGCTGCTGCTGTCAAGAGGATCGTGACCACGGTCAGAGAGACACAACCAACAGCTACACCTACAGTCTGGTTATGGACTGAAATAACAAATATGTCTGCATACAGTGGATATAAAAAGTCTACACATCCCTGTTCAAATGCCAGGTTTTGGTAATGTAAAAAAAATAAGACCCAGATAAATCATTTCAAAACCTGTACAACCCAACTGAAAAACAAACTGAAATCTTTTAAGTAAAAAAAACTCAATAACTTGGTTGTATAAATATACACACCCTTAAACTAATGCTTTGTTGCAGCTCCTTTGGCTTTTATTACAGCACTCAGTCTTTTTGGGTAGGAGTCTATCAGCGTGGCACATCTTGATGTGGCAATATTTGCCCACTCTTCCTTGCAAAAACACTCCAAATCTGTCAGGTTGCAAGGGCATCGCCTGTGCACAGCCCTCTTCAGATCACCCCACAGATGGTCGATCGGATTCAGGTCTGTACACTGGCTGGGCCATTCCAAAACCTTAAACTTCTTTTGGTGAAGCCACTCTTTTGTTTGATTTGGATGTGTGCTTTGGGTCATTATTGTGCTGAAAGATGAAGTTCTTCTTCATCTTCAGCTTTCTAGCAGAAGCCTGAAGGTTTTGTGCCAATACTGACTGGTATTTAGAACAGTCATAATTCCCTCCATCTTGACTAAGGCCCCTGTTCCAGTTGAAGAAAAACAGCCCCAAAGCATGATGCTGCCACCACCATGCTTCACTGTAGTTTTGGTGTTCTTTTGGTGATGAGCAATGTTGTTTGCACAAAATACACCTTTTAGAATTATGACCAAAAAGTTCAACCATGGTTTCATTGGGCCATAACACATTTTCCCACATGCGTTTGGGAGATTTCAAATGTGTTTTTGCAAAATATAGGCAGGCCTGGATGTTTTTCTTTGTAAGATAAGGCTTCTGTCTTGCCACCCTAGACAGGAGATTGTTGTCACATGTACTAAACAGTACTTGACAGAAATTCCTGCAGCTCCTTCAATGTTGCTGTCAGCCTCTTCGCAGCCTTACTGACCAGTTTTCTTATCAATTTTGGAGGGACGTCCAATTCTTGGTAATGTCACTGTTGTGCCATATTTTCTCTACTTGATGATGACTGTCTTCACTGTGTTCCATGGTATATTTAATGCTTCGGAAATTCTTTTGTACCCTGCTCCTGATGGATACCTTTGAACAGTGAGATCCCTCTGATGCTCTGGAAGTTCTCTGCGGACCATGGCTTGTGTTGTCAGATGTGACTACAGAAATGTCAGGAAAAGCCTACAAGAACAGCTGAACTTTATTTGGGGTTAATCAGAGGCACTTTAAATGGTAGCAGGTGTGTAATGACTCCCATTTAACATGAGTTTGAATGTGATCGGTTAATTCTGAACACAGCCACATTCCCAGTTATAACAGGGTGTGCATATTTATGCAACCAGGTTCTTGCAAGTTTTTTTATTTTTAATTTTTCCTCTTAAAAGATTTCAGTTTGTTTTTCAATTGGGTTGTACAGGTTATAGGTCACATTAATGGCGGAAAAAGTTTTGAAATGATTTATCTTGGTCTCATTTTTTACATCACAAAAACCTGGCATTTGAACAGGGGTGTGTAGACTTTATATATCCACTGTATATTTGATGATGAGAGGTCAGCAGTTTCTACTGTGGAAGAACTCATTTTTACTAAATTTTGGCCAAAAAGTTCTGCACTGAGCCATAAAACATACAACAGCTCAGAGAAATATTTCAAGCTTTTTCGATTTAATGTTGATGTTCATGGTTTTGACAAATCATGATGTTCTAATTTACTGAGATGCACTGGTGTTTCAGCTTTAAAACACAGGGATTAAAATTCTGTCACTGCAACAAATTTCTGTCAATTAGAGACAACAGGTCTAAGACATATATAGAAACGCTATAGAATAGGCTTTGTCATTGTACTGTACAATGACAGTCTATTCTACAGAATTTCTGTGTGTCTTAAAATGGCTGCCTTTCAGCTAAATGTTTTCCTTATAATTTTTAGAAAAAACAACACTTTGTAAATTGAGTTTGAATAAGGGGAGGGAAAGTGGAAAAGATTTTGGTTGTCTGATGGATGTAGAGGTGATTGCTATATTTTTTTTAGGATGGTTGCCACATTTTCTGTACCTTGCTTGGTAACCACTAGCTTGTGTGCTGCTAAATGAGACTCAGATCTCTCGGAAGGAGGCTCCAGCAAAAAACTAATTAAATGATGTGCAGAGTCTGTCAAGCCACATACATTCTCTTGTTCATGATTTATCAGTGGCTGCATAGCAGCTAGTGCTGCTGCATCTCACAAGAAGTGTTTTTTGTTGACATTTATTTCACTGTCTGATGTAGCAAATGTTTAATCAGCTTAATTTATTTGCAGTTAGAATTACAGTATGCTTCAGAGTTTAAATAAACACTAAGTTTGTTAGTCAATCTAATTTTTTTTCCAACTAAATATTTAACCCAGAGAATAGTCAGAACAAAAATTTTTATCAGTGGATATAAAGGAGGAGTTTTCGGAAGAAAAAATAAATTGGTATGAAAAGTAGCTTCTTCTAAAGGAATTTAAACTGTGGTCTCTGTTAAGACATCATGAGCTAAAGCTTTGTGATCACTGCTGAAAGTGAAGAGCGGATAGTATTTTCAGATTTAAAAAGGTTATTGAATGTGGTGCTGATAATTGAAAACTATGCATCAAAAATAAATTAAAATGTAAACAATTGATACATTTTAAATGGTTAATGCGGATGTATGTTACACCGGTGGAGTTAAATAGATATAACAAAAACATACCAGATACGTGCACAAAATGCATGGAAAGTAAAGGAACCCTATTTCATTGTATATGGGAATGTAGAATAATTAGAATGTTTTGGGAAGAGGTGAGGGTAACAATTGAAAAAAATAATTTCAAAACAAATCATATTGAATCCTAAACTGTTTTTGTTGGGTCTGTACCCAGAAAAACATAACTTTAATAAAAGTGAAAGAACATTCATAGACCTCAGTTTGCTTAATGCCAAAAAATGTATTGCACTACTGTGGAAAAAGACTCAGACCAGATGTGACTCAGTGGTTAAGACAGATGTTAACAAACCTTCCATTAGAAAGAATAACATACATAGAGATAGGCTGCACGGTGGCGCAGTGGTTTAGCACTGTGGCAGCACAGTTTTACCCTTGGCCGGGGGATCGCGGGGATCATGAGATCGTGGGTTCGATTCCAGCCCCCGACCAACAGTGAGCTGTGTGGAGTTTGCATGTTCTCCCCGTGTTGCGTGGGTTTACTCCGGGATTTCTCCGGTTTCCTCCCGCATACCAAAAACATGTAGGTTTAGGGCGCTCGCAGCGACCAGCAGCTGGTGGCTTGTCACCAGACTGCAAACCAAGTCTACCTACGGGTACAAATAACAAAAAAAAATAAATAAATACAAAAAAATACAAAAAAAAAAATACATACTGAAATCATTATAACGAGTGAGGGGAAAATGGAGCGAGAGATCGACAGACGGATTGGAGCAGCATCTGCAGTGATGCGGACGTTGTACCGGTCTGTTGTGGTGAAGAGGGAGCTTAGTTCTAAGGCAAAGCTGTCGATTTACCAGTCAATCTACGTTCCTACTCTCACCTATGGTCACGAGCTTTGGGTAATGACCGAAAGAACGAGATCGCGGATACAAGCGGCTGAAATGAGCTTTCTCCGTAGGATTGCTGGACTCACCCTCAGAGATAGGGTGAGGAGCTCAGTCATCCGGGAGAGGCTCAGAGTAGAACCGCTGCTCCTCCACATTGAAAGGAGTCAGTTGAGGTGGTATGGGCATCTGATTAGGATGCCTCCTGGACGCCTCCCACTTGAGGTGTTTCAGGCACGTCCCACTGGGAGGAGACCCCGGGGCAGACCCAGGACTCGGTGGAGAGACTATGTCTCCCAGCTAGTCTGGGAACGCCTTGGTATCCCCTCTGAAGAGCTGGAGCAGGTGGCTGGGGAGAGGGAAGTCTGGGCTTCTCTGCTTGAACTGCTGCCTCCGCGACCCGGACCTCCGGAAAAGCGGTAGAAGATGGATGGATGGATGGATGGATACTGAAATCAAAGGAAATTGTGTTTGAGAATATATGGAGACCTTTTATTGATTATGTAAAGAATTTAAACATAACTTTTGAAGAAGAAGGTGAATGATGTGTGTGGACCTTGTAAATTCCAAACTGGTGAATATAATATGTATACTTATGTAATGGATTGCCTAGACTAAACAGAGGAGCATTGTTGAAGACTTGATTTTGTTGGTGGTTGTTGGTGTTTTTAGTGCATTTTTTTTTTTTTTTTGTAGTACTTTAGTGTTAGTGTTTGATTGTTTGTGTTATGTTTGTTAAAAAAAAGGGTTCAATAAAGATATTGTGGAAAAAAAATGTAAACAATTAAGAAAATTGTCAACATATACCTACAGATGGAATAAATACAGTCCTAGTCAGACATTTAGATGGAGCCTTTAAAAATATTCTGCACTTTGAGTTCAGATATTTGAGCATAACAATGTGTAATTTATGTCATACAATTTTTTTTTAACATTTTGTAAATGTAAGGGCTTAAATACTGTATCCCTCCATTTTCCACCACTTATACGGGGATATATTCAATTGCAAAGAAACAAATTTTTCATGATAATCTAAATTTTTGATCTGTACCTGCCAATATACACTACCGTTCAAAAGTTTGGGGTCACCCAGACAATTATTTTGTGTTTTCCATGAAAAGTCACATTTACCACCATGAGTTGTAAAATGAATAGAAAATATAGTCAAGACATTGACAAGGTTAGAAATAATAATTTGTATTTGAAATAATTTTTTCCTTCAAACTTTGCTTTCGTCAAAGAATCCTCCATTTGCAGCAGTTACAGCATTGCAGACCTAACATGATTGCACAAGGGTTTTCTAATCATCTATTAGCCTTCTGACGCAATGAGCAAACACATTGTACCATTAGAACACTGGAGTGATAGTTGCTGGAAATGGGCCTCTATACACCTATGTAGATATTGCACCAAAAACCAGACATTTGCAGCTATAATAGTCATTTACCACATTAGCAATGTATAGAGTGTATTTCTGATTAGTTTAAAGTTATCTTCATTGAAAAAAAGTGCTTTTCTTTCAAAAATAAGGAGATTTCTAAGTGACCCCAAACTTTTGAAGGGTAGTGTAGATTACTTTAGATCGGGGGTCACCAACCTTTATGAAACTGGGAGCTACTTCAGTGGTACTGAGTACTACGAGTTTAATACACACTTACGAAAAAAAAAAGTTGCACCATTTAAATTTGTTATTATTAATGATTACTGGTATTCATCTATGTGAAGACACTGATCACATTAATAAATTCCTGCAATAATTACTTAAAATGATTGAACAAGCTAGGAAACGGATACAAACAGTGCAGCACTTTTTTTTCCCCTCTAACATCACAGAGAAAATGCTCATTTTGGCTTTAAATGCATTTACAGCACTTATGTCAGCAACAGCCTTACCTTGCCTTGTAGCTGCATGGTGATGTCTGTTAAAAATGCAAGGTCAAGTATCCACTCTGGGTCGTCCAGCAGTGAGACGTCTTTGCCTTTGGATTGCATGAACTCTTTGATTTCACATAAAAGTGACAAAAAACACTGATAAACTCGTCCCCTGCTGAGCCATAAGATTTCTGTGTGTAATAAAAGATTACCATATTCAGCTGGTAGCTCCTCCAATATCATCTTGAATATCCTGTGTTGTTTGGGTTTGGAGCAGATGATGTTTATGATTTTCATGACTGGAGTCATCACATGCTCAAATCCAGTCACTTTTGCACATATGGCCTGCTGATGAATGATGCAGTGGTAATGCAGGAATGGTGGGAAGTCAGTCACACCTTTACAGTGCGCTATGAAACCTGCATATCGGCCAGTCAGAGCAGGAGTCAGTCTATAGTCACTGATGCCAGCTTTTTCCAATGGTACCTTTTTTCTCCGCTAAAACCCTCTTCACCGCGCTATAGCTTTCTACTTCCCTAGTTGTTTTAAGAGGCAGTAGTGTCAGGAGTTCTTGTTTCGTGGAGAAATCAAACACCATCTGAATGAAGATCATCAGCTGCGCTGTGCTGCCACTGTCCACAGACACGTTGCACTTGATGCTGAACCACCGGCACTTGTCCAGATCCTGGTCCAGCTGCTGGGTCAAATTATCAGACATCGCCAACTCTCTTCTAACCATTGTATTTGCCCCCATTTGCACATCGAAGAGTGGAGATGACATCTGTTCCATTCTTTGTGTCTTTAAATACAGTGTTTGCAACTATCATCATTGCTTCTTTGAAAACCTCCCCGTCTGTAAAGGCCTTCTTCTTCCTTATCACAAACTGTGTAGCTCTAAATGAGGCTTCGGTTGTTTGTTTGGGAATTTTTCAGTGGCCTTGTGGGGAAAAAAAGAAAAAAAAAATACTGTTTGCCCAAAGATGGTTTTAACTCAGACTTTCTCGGCCGCAGTGTGCTGCCTGGTGGGTAAGTTAGCATGGTAGCTTTCGTGACATGTATTGAAGTGTCTTTTGACGTTGTGTCACTTTGCTGTTGCCACAGTCACCCCGCAAATGAGAAACACACATTTTTCTTTCACCGTAGTAAAAAAGAACTCTTCTTCACATTCGCTATGAAAATGATAAGTTGTCTCTTTTCTGCCATGTTTTTGGAGGTAGAATCCACATTTAACTCATCATCGCGTCCCCCACTAGCTGTCGTGATTCTGAGCGTGGGTCAGAGCTGTGCTCAGGTCTCAAGGTTTTGCTGGTTATTTTCTGTATTTCTTCTGGCGTTATTGGGTATTATTAGCCTTCTTAAGTTTTCTCCTTTTGTGTATTTTGGTTCATGTATGTGTTCTTGTCTTTCATTCATTATGGTTTGTGCTTTTATTTCAACAGTGACCTTTGTTTACTTCCTGTGTTACTAGCTCAGTTTCACGGTTGTCTCCAGCTGTTGTTATTTAGGTTAATCATCGTTGCTCTTGTACCCACACCTGATTATGATTTGGTTAACTCCCTTACCCTTTATAAGGCCGCCTGCTCCGCAATTCGGCGCTGCAACTTACATTCTCCTCCTGATGTGGATTCTATGTTTAGGACTTTACTCCTGCATGTGCTCCACACTTTATTTGCTGCCTCAGTATTCAGCCTTGCCTGATACTCTGTTAGTTACCCCTCGTGGTTATTATTTCTGTTCATCATTATTTGTAGTTACCCTTCGTGGTTTATTTGTGTTCTTTATTATTAAATGTGCAAACTCACAGCTGGCGAGTAGGGATGGGCGATACCAAAATTTTTCCTTTCGATACGATACCTTTAATTTATGGGACCTTTTTTTTTTTTGATACAGATACTGATACTTTTTGTCCCTTAAAGGAAAAATCACATAATCGCAGGTGCATTTAACAACTTTATTGCAACGGCAATATAAAGTATTAAAAGTCATGAACATAAATACTTGAAAAGAAGTGCTTATAAAATGATTAAAAAAAAGAATGAGTCAATAAAAAATTTAAAGAGGATTTTTTTTTTTCATTTATAATAAAAATAATGAACACAAAATTAATTCAATTTCTTAATTTACTGAAGAGTCGCAGTAATCCAGGCGGGTAAGTATGCTGTAGGAAAGTTCAGTGAAGTCAACTGGATTCAAATATTTTTTACTTCTGAAATGTTTCACCATTCATCCCAATTCAATGGTAATACCAAGCAGCATATGTGTGTAATTTTTTTCCACAATGCAATGTGTTTTTTTTAATTTTAATTTTATTTATTTTCTTTTTTCACTATTATTTTACAAACTTAAATAGTGCTCATTTTGTTTATTTTTCAAAATTATGCTGCTTGGTTTTGACATCTGACAGGCTGCTATAATCATGTGACATGGCTGACCGTCTGTAAAATATGCCTGGGCTGGTTTTTCACCGGTTTTCACACACAACTTTAATACATACAACTCAAAAAAAAAACAAAAAAAAAAAAACAACCAAAGCATAACTTTAATGCGTACAACTGTCAGAAGTGAAAACAAATTACACAGTGGTATCATGATATTTGAAACATATCGATACCCAAGTCGACTACCTGGTATCGAAGTATCGATAGGCCCATCCCTACTGGTGAGCGGTGTCCTTATTTCTGCCCTGAAAGGGCCGTTTGACACTAGCTTATCTCACCAAATGCTGAAATTTGTCATGCGCACTGTACTGACCTTTGAACCAGAGTAAATCAGAGTATGTGAATATTAAATATTTTTATTTTTAATTGTTTTTATATTTTCATTTTAAAATCTACATCATTGCAAGTGTGATTCAAAAATAATGGTAACGCAATTTAAGATGAAGCTCATTGGTGATGAGTGTTAGTTTCCGAACAGGCTCACAGGCAACTCATGTGGTCCCTGTGGGCGACGTGTTGGTGACGCCTGCATTAGATGGAGCGAAAATGTTTCAGAGTAAAAACAGTCACTATTATGATAGTGTTGTGTACATTTATTTATGTTACTGCAAAATCAGCAGTTGGTTGACATGTAGCTGTATAAAGTTATTTCTTTTTAACTTGTCTTCAAAGTACACAGTCATTCAAACTGCCTTTAACATGTATAATCTACAGATAAGTTATTTTTGCTCTGTAGTAGTTCTGTGGTAAGGGCTGCAACTAAGTATTTTTGTTACAGATAAATCTATTGATTCTTTTAAATTATTTGACTTATTTGATCTATAATTTTTTGTAACTTTGATTTTTATTCATTTTTCATCATACATATTACATTCAGATCACAGTCTCTATATTTAAAAAAAAAAAGGAGCTAGAGGAAGAAAAAAAAAGGGGGGGGAAAGGAGGGGGACAAATGTTGGAGCATCAAGTTTTTAGTTTCCATCTCTTAATTCTTCTGGTTTTTCAGTGTCTTTGGTTATTCTTTCAATTTCTGTCTCGTTGTTGCACTTTGTAGTGTGTCCATTTCCACCATTTTTTTTCATATTGTCCTTCTTGCGTTCTTTGTCGATATGTTAGTTTTTCCATTAAACGTATATCCTCAACAATGTCAGTCCATTGCTCTTGGTCAGGAAGAACTTCTGATCGCCATTTTCTTGTGATTGTTTTTTTTACATGCAATCAGCAATATTTTAACTAGATATCTGTCCTCAGCCTGTATTACATTATCTCTTTTAAGATCACATAAATACATCAAGTTACAGTTCATTGGTATATTATATCCTAATATCCTCTGTATTGTCACATGTATAGATTTCCAGAATGATGAGATTTTGCAGCATTTCCAAAACGTATGCAAGTGGTCTGCATTTTGAGCCCCACAGCCCCTCCAGCATATAGATTTGGTATTTGTATATTTTCTTTGAATCTGTGGTGCAATGAAATAGCGAATCAGGTTATTCCATCCAAATTCCCTCCATGTCCTTGAACTTGTTGATGTGTGCTGTGTTTTCCATATTTCTTGCCAGTTTTCTTCTGTTTAAATTTAGCTCTTTCTCCCATTTCTCCTTTATATAGTTACTTGAATGTTTGTTTGCCGTAAGTTTCTGATATAGCTTTGAAATAATTCTTATTTTATTTCCTGCATACAAGCTTAAAATAAATTGTATAATCTCGCTCACATCTGTGTGGAGGTTATGCCTAATCTTCCTCATATAATAATCTCTCATCTGCAGATATCTAAAGAATTCAGATTTTTCTAGTTTAAATTTTCTTCTCATGTTTACAAAACTCCCGAAATCTTTTTTTTCCGATATTGCCCCATGCTGTGATTCCCTTGTTCACCAGATTTTTGTATCCCCCATCTTGCTTTGCCGGTTCAAACTGACTGTCAAATGCTACCCATTTCAATAGTTTTATGTCCTCCTTTATATTATACTTTTGTACTATTTTATACCACAGTTCCAAAGTAAATTTAGTGATTGGGTCTATTTGTTTGATTTGCTTATATGCATCCTTATCTCCTATTATGCTTTGTACTGGGAGTCCCTCAATTTCCTTTTCCATTTCTTTCCATTTTGCCTCATATCCTCCGTCGCACCAACATATGATATATCTTATTTGTGCTGAGTAGTAATATTCCTTTAGACTTGGTAGACCCATGCCTCCTTTCTCTTTTGGTAATTGAAGAGTTTTATATTTCACTCTTGGCTTTTTACCTCCCCAAACAAATCTCGATATCATCCTGTCCCACTTTGAGAACTGGGCACCAGGAATCTCTGTTGGTAGAGCCTGGAAGAGGTAAAGCAGTCTAGGTTGTATGCTGATTTTGACTGTCTTAATTTTTGAATTCAGATCCATATTTAAGATTGACCATCTATCAATATCTTTTTTTATTTCTTGTTCTAACCTATCATAGTTTGCTTTATAGATTTTGCTTAAATCTTTAGGTATGTTCACTCCAAGGTATTTTATTTCTTTTTGTTTCCAGTTTAGTTTGATCTTATCAGTTATCTGGTTTAAAGGGTTATAGTGGAATGTCAGTATTTGTGTTTTTGTTATGTTTATCTTGTATCCTGATAATTTTCCAAAATTTTCTATCAAGTCCATCATTTCCATTATTGATTCATCTGGTTGTTCAAGGTAAACTATAATATCGTCTGCAAATAGCCCAATCTTGTGTTCCGCTCCCTTTATTGTTACACCTTTTAATTTCTTATTTTATCTCATCGCTTGAGCCAGTGGCTCTATGAACAGAGCAAACAAGGTGGGCGATGGGCAGCATCCCTGCCTAGTTGATCTTTGTATATTTACTTTGTCTGTTAAGCTACCGTTTATCTTGATTCTTGCCACAGGTTTTTGATACAGTGTCTTTATGCATAGCACTGACTTTTCGTTAAATCCAAAGCGTTCCAGCACATTATATAGGAACATCCAATTAACCCTATCAAATGCTTTTTCTGCGTCTAAACTCATTATTACTGCGCTTTTCTTTTCTTTATGTATTTGATTAATTATGTGTATTGTTCTCCTGATATTATCATGTGTTTGGCGTCCCTCTATGAAACCAGTTTGATCATCCTCTATCAATTCCGTCAAGAATGTCTTTATTCGTTTACAGATAATTGTTGTATATATTTTATAATCCACATTTAATAAAGAGATTGGCCTATAGTTTCCGCATTGTTCCCCATCTTTCCCTGGCTTTAAAATAACTGAAATAATGGCTTCGTTCCATGATGGAGGTATTTTGTTGTTGTTTAATGTCCAATTAAATGACTTTAGGAGCTGTGGCACGAGTTCTTCTATAAACAGTTTATAAAATTCAGGGTATCCATCACTACCTGGTGATTTACCATTTTTAAGTGACTTAATCACATCTTTAATCTCTTGTGTTATTTCTGCTGTTAGCTTTTCATTTTGTTGGTTTCCTATTGATGGCAAGTCCAATGTGCATAGAAATTTTTTAATATCCTTAACATTTGTCTCTTCAGGTTGCGAGTATAGTTCTTGATAGAATTTATGGAATATTTCTTCGATGTTTTCTGGGGTAACTGGTTTTATTTGTGATGGGGTCCTTAATCTTATATACATTATTCACTGTTTGTTGTTTTCTTAACCGTTTTGCCAGCAGTTTTGTGGCCTTTGGCCCCGTTTCATAATATTTTTGTTTTAAATATCTATTTTTCCTTTCAATTTCATCTATTTGTATTTCTTTTATCTTTATTTTTTCTTCCTTAATTTCTTGATATATTTTTGGGTCATTTGTGCTTTGATGTTTACGTTCTAATTCCCTCAGTTTCTCACATCTTTGTTCATATGATTCCAGTTTAGACTTTTTTGCTTTTCCTGATTCAACAATTAATTTACCTCTTAACACGGCTTTTAGTGCGTCCCATAGTATTGTTGGGTCCACTTCTCCATTATCATTCTTCTCGATATACTCATTTATGTTTACCTTTATTCTCTTTCATTTTCTCATCATTTAATAGTCCTACATCCAGTTTCCATGTTGTTTGTTGTTTTCTATTATTTAAATATATTTCCATGTATATAGGATTATGATCTGATATTTCTGCCCCTCCAATCCGACAGTTTCTCACCCTGTGTCTGTCGCCTTCATTCATAAGGAAGTAATCTATTCTAGAATGTACTTTATGGACTGCTGAATAATGTGTATAGTCTTTTTCGAGTGGGTGCAGGTCCCTCCATATGTCTACCATACCCATTTCTGCCAGTGAGGTTCTTATGAATTTTGTTACATGTTTTTTTGTCTTCTTAACACTTGTGTCAACTTCATGATCCATGACGGCATTTAAGTCTCCTCCACAAATTAGGACTCCTTCACTGTGTGTTGCTATGAGATCAAACAGATGTTGAAAAAAACCCTTGTCACGTTCTGGTGGAGCATAGATGTTCACTAATGTGATCTGCATACCATCTATTCTTCCCTTTATTATTACATATCTGCCTTCTTTATCCTGGATTTCTTGTTCACATTCAAATTGTATTTTATTTGACCCCCCCTTTTAGTTCCTCCCTTAAATGAACTGTAGTAGGAGTTCTTATAGCCAAATCTCTTTAGTTTCTCATGTTCTGTCCTGTTCAAATGTCTCTTGTATAAATATAATTTCGGCTTTTTCCTTCTTGAATTTTCTTATTATTCTTTCCCTTTTAACAGGTGAGTTCAGACCATTCACGTTTAATGTCATTATCTTAAGATTTTTAACCATATTCATGTTTTTCCATTTTTTTAACTTGTGCTCCTAACCCCTTTAACAACAAAACTAACACATTTGTACAAAAATATATTAACGAATCTCGACCTCCGTACTTTGGGCCTTTCTTCTGCCCACTGGTCCCTGTTGGTGGGTGGGGGGATTGTCCTCACCGAGTGAGGGGCCCTCCCTAGACCTGTATTTACTATCCAAGTAATAGTCATGAGTCTAGAAATGTCCAACAAAAATCACTTAAACCTCTCCTAGCCGTTTGTTTCTCTTTTACCTTGTCTTCTTGGCCTTCATTTCTTCTGTGTCCTTCTTAATCTTTGTTATAATCTAGGCTTTCCGTTGAAAGCCTTGCAGTTTTTCTTGGGCCCGGTGCGCTACGTCCGTCTCCCGCCTTCTGCCGCTCACTCGCCTCCACTCCGGCTGTTGCGATGTGTTCCGTGCCGCCGCTGCTCCAGCCGCTTCCTCCAGTACGCTTACCACAAAGCCTCGCTCCGTCATGTCCCGCACTGCCTCTCTGGCCGTGCTGTAGGTTTTCACGCCGTCCTCCCAATGAATTCTCATCTTTGTTAGCGGCGTTTAGAATCTAGTTTTCTCTTTCAGCGTTTTTTTAATGTTGGCATATTTCTTTCGCTGCTGCACAATTTCTGTCGGGTAGTCATGGTCAAAGAATATCTGTTTGTCGCTGACTCGTATCTTTTTTTTTCCATGCTTGTGTCAGGATTCTTTCCTTTACGTCGTATTTTAGAAAGTTTACCACAACTGACCTGGGTGTAGAGTTTGGATTCGGGTTCTGTGCCAAGGCTCTGTGCGCTCGTTGGATCTGCAGGTCCGTTTCATCGGGCAGCTCAAGCTCTTTTTTTAAGAATTGATCCATGAATTTCGTCATCGAGTTGCCTTCAATGCCCTCTGGAATCCCGAAGATGCGTATATTGCTCCACCTGGACCTGCTCTCCAGGTCGGTTATTTTTTCCTGCATCCTCTGTGTTTGTGCCGTCAGGGTCTGCAGCCGCTCACTTGCCTCGGTCCTCCAGTCTTCCAACTCTGATATTCGAGCCTGTGCTTCTGTCAAATACGTCCGTTGAGTGCGCAGTTCCTCCATATTTTCAGCTAGCCTGCGTTCCATTTCTTTTCGGAGGCCCATAATTTCCTCCATCTCTTTTTTCAGTTCTTCCTTAAGAGCCGTTAAATCCTGTTGGAGTTGTTGCTTGAAGTCTTTTATGTCTTTACTTATATTGGCGATGCCAGTGTTCATAATATCGAGTTTGGCGTCCTCCATTTTCTCTGCTGTAGTCACCTCGTTTTTTTGGGCCTCGTGTTCAGCGATTTCTCCTGCGTTGTTGAAGAGGGATTCTTTAGTTTTACCCTGCTTTTGTCCGTGTGCCCGGCTTCTTCATGTTTTCATCCCTTGGTTTATTGATCCATTTATCGAAGATTTTAAATCCGACTAGGGAGAGCTCTCTGTTTAAGCGTTATGTCTCTCCGCCATCTTCCCGGAAGTCCCCTGATCTATAATTTTTAAAGTCAGAAATGCCCATCACAATATCCCAGAGTTCAAAGTCATCAACTGTGTTGGTTTGTTTAAAAAAAAAAAAACTAATTTTTTTTTCAACTTGTAATGCAAATATAAGAAAAAGGTGTCAAATTTTAACCTTTAAGAAGCTGAAACTGAAACTATATATTTTTTTTTTAATTTGGGGGGAATAAAATCAAGTTTGGTGTTGAGAAATTTTGTCGATTGACTAGTTGATTGATCAGCTAATCATTGCAGCACTATGAGGAAGTGCTTCTTTTGCTGTATGGAGAAGGTGGAGCTGGAGGAGAAATGGAGCCAACTTGACACTAGAGCGGGAGATACGATTTGGCCTGGGCAAAAAAAAAAAAAATTGGTTAAAATAATTTTTTTTGCTTTAATCCCAGAAAGCAGCACTATGGAACTGTCCTGTTCCTTGTAGGAACAATGAGAAGACTACAACTGACATGTTTAACTGCCTAAGTCCCAACAGCCAATCACAAGACTGGGGAAAAAGTCACATCCTGGGCTGCACGGTGGCGCAGTGGTTTAGCACTGTGGCAGCACAGTTTACCCTCGGCCGGGGGATCGTGGGTTCGATCCCAGCCCCCGACCAACAGTGAGCTGTGTGGAGTTTGCATGTTCTCCCCGTGTTGCGTGGGTTTACTCCGGGATTTCTCCGGTTTCCTCCCGCATACCAAAACATGTAGGTTTAGGGCGCTCGCGCACGCAGCGACCGGCAGCCGGTGGCTTGTCACCAGACTGCAAACCAAATCTACCTACGGGTAGAAATAAGTAACAAAAAAAAAAATCCTATAGGAAGAAGAAGCCTTTTCTATCATCATTCAGTCCATACAGCCAATCATGTACAGTAGAACAAAATTATGTTTCTCAAATCTACAATGTTAATCACATGTAGAATCAGAGGGGTTGCTTCCATGCAAGGCACTGCCACAAACAACTTCTCCTTTGCCCATTCTATTATCCTGAGCACCAAGCTAGAAGGCGGGAAGTAACTTTTTTTTTTTTTTCCCCCAATATGGTCTTTGGTATGACTCAGCCGGGACTTGAACGCCCAACCTCCCGGTTCTGGGGCGGATGCTCTATCAACTAGGCTACCACTCCGGCTAATTGGCTAGCAGGACTAATGCTGTAAAATGTTCCAGTTGTAGTCTTTTCAGTGGTCCTACCAGGAACAGGATCGTTTGATCGTGCTGTTCCACGTGATTCAGACACACTCGGGTTATGCTTCACCTGGTTAAATACTGAGGGACCATCAACAGGATTTTTGAATCAGTATTTTAAGGTGAAAGTCTTAGAGAGTGGTGTTTGCAGTTTTTTGGACCAATTGAGAAGTGAAATTAGACAATTTCTCGCAGGAAAATTGCAGGTGGTGTAGTGGCGCAGTGGTTAGCACTGCAGCAGCACAGCAACTCACCCTTGGCCATGGGATCCCTGGTTCGATCCCAGCCCCTGACCAACAGTGATCTGTGTGGAGTTTGCATGTTCTCCCCGTGTCTGCGTGGGTTTACTCCAGGAGTTCTCCGGTTTCCTCCCACAGGCCACAAACATGCAAGTTAGGTTAATTGGAGACTCTATAGTAGCCCTAGGTGTGAATGTGTGTGAATGGTAAAGAGATAGTGCCGTACTGTGGCTGCTTCATCCATCCAGGTGGATGCCCTCAATTTCCCCTCTGGGAATCAATCAAGTATACAGGATCCTGAACATTGTCTGATGAATCCCCTGGAATCTGAGGACCCTAGTTGAAAAACACTATTAGGGTGACTGAAATCTGAAGGAAATAACAGTATAAACTGGGTTTGTTGAGCTAACTTCCTAGCACCCCACTCACATTTGCAGACACAAAGCCCAACAATAGAATAGTGGGAGGCTGGGTTCACCATTTTTGACATTCCACAGCAAACCCAGAAGAGATCAAACAGCTTCTAAGACACACAAGTGATATAAAGGCTGTGTTTTAAGACCAGCGAGTGTTATTTTTTTTTTTTTTTTTTTTTTTTTTTTTTGATAATCATATGAGCAATAGATGCATTTCAGAGGATTGAATCCTACCAGAACACACTTTCAGTGAATGGGACTGCTGAGTCTTAAAATGAACTTCCACATAGCTGAAAAAACCATGCTGGTGTTACGCTTTTGTAAAAAATATTAAAATTCACACTTCTGTATGAACCACACTGACTCATACATGCCTGTTTCCTGTTCACACGTACAAAAAAAGTTCATGGAATGCAGCAAATGACATTACAGAAGAATGAGTAGAAAAAAACTGTACAAAACCAAATGTTTTGGGTCTGTTTAATATGAAGATTTTGGGTCTGTTTAATATGAATATTGACCATTTTAACAATGTGTATTGATGAAATCAAAAGGGAAACTGTAATAGCTCCCTTTTAATGTCAGCTTAGTGGTCTTTGTGACTAGAAAAAGCGCTATACAAGTGTAGGTTAGTTAGTCACTGTTGGTTTTAGATTTTGTAGCTCAGATTGATGTTGTTCCCTTTGTCAGCCTCCTTTTTTCTGCCTCATTCCTCTCCAGGCCAAAGCCAGTGGGAAGAAGCTGCAGAAAGTTTCTTTAACAGTGTCTCCTCGTGGAATCATCCTGTCGGACAGTGCCTCAAACCAGCTGATAGAAAACATCTCCATCTACAGGTCAGACTGCAAATTAAAAAAAAAAAAAAAAAGCCACAGGGACTGGACATGTTTTTCCCCTTCGTTTGACAGTGTTTCTTGTAAATTTTAGGACTTTTTTCAAAGATGCAGTTTTTTTTCTTGTAGATTTGAGTCTAATTTTCTTATACTTTTGCAAATTTATTGATATAAATTTTGAAAATTTTTCCATAATTGTCCAGATTTTCTTGTAAATTTTACAATATTTGTCATACGTATGCTTTTTTGCCCCTTAAAAAAGTAAAATTTTCTCATTAATTTGGCAGCTTTTCTTGTAAATGTCAGGACTCTTTATCCCCCCGCTAGTCAAAGACCAAAGGTGGGTTATGTTATGAGGCTGGCCGTCCATCCATCAATCTGTCCGTCCGTCTGTCCCACTTTTGTGAAGTCAACTCTTCCTACAGTTTTTTCCAATTGTTTTGAAACTTGGTACCAGGATTTGATATACACTGATAATATGCATATTGCAATTTGGCTCCAATCGGAAGATTTTTGCTGGAATTATAGGCCCTGACTTATATCTCCTTACAGCCATGGACAAAATTGTTGGTACCCCTCTGTTAATGAAAGAAAAACCCACAATAGTCACAGAAATAACTTGAATCTGACAAAAGTGGTAATAAATAAAAATTCTATGAAAATTAACCAATGAAAATCAGACAGTGCTTTTGAATTGTGGTTCAACAGAATTATTTTAAAAAACAAACTCAAACAGGCTTGGACAAAAATGATGGTACCCTTGACTTAATATATTGTTGCACAACCTTTTGAGGCAATTACTGCAATCAAACGATTTCTGTAACTGTCAATGAGACTTTTGGCCCACTCCTCATGAGCAAACTGCTGCAGTTGTCTCAGGTTTGAAGGGTGCCTTCTCCAGATGGCATGTTTCAGCTCCTTCCACAGATGTTCAATAGGATTTAGATCAGGCGTCATTGAAGGCCACTTTAAAATAGTCCAATGTTTCACTGTTAGCCATTCTTGGGTGTTTTTAGCTGTGTGTTTTGGGTCATTATTCTGTTGCAAGACCCATGACCTGCAACTGAGACCAAGCTGTCTGACACTGGGCCGCACATTTCTCTCTAGAATACTTTGCTCGTCTTGAGATTTCATTGTACCCTGCACAGATGCAAGACACCCTGTGCCAGATGCAGCAAAGCAGCCCCAGAACATAACAGAACCTCCTCCATGTTTCACAGTAGGGACAGTGTTCTTTTCTTGGTATGCTTCATTTTTGCGTCTGTGAACATAGAGCTGATGTGCCTTGCCAACAAGTTCCAGTTTTGTCTCGTCTGTCCATAGGACATTCTCCTAGAAGCTTTGTGGCTTGTCAACATGCAGTTTGGCAAATTCCAGTCTGGCTTTTTTATGATTCATTTTCAACAGTGGTGTCCTCCTTGGTCGTCTCCCATGAAGTCCACTTTGGCTCAAACAACGACGGATGGTGCAATCTGACGCTGATGTACCTTGACCTTGGAGTTCACCGTGAATGTGTTTAGAGGTTGTTCTGGGCTCTTTTGTTACCATTAGTATTATCCGTCTCCTCCTGCGGCCACGTCCAGGGAGGTTGGCTATAGTCTCGTGGGTCTTAAATTTCTGAATAATATGTGCAACTGTAGTCACAGGAACATCAAGCTGCTTGGAGATGGTCTTATGGTCTATACCTTTAACATGCTTGTCTATAATTTTCTTTCTAATCTCCTGAGACAACTCTCTCCTTTGCTTCCTCTGGTCCACGTTTAGTGTGGTACACACCATGTCACTAAACAGCACAGTGACTACTTATCACCCTTTAAATAGGCCGACTGACTGATTGCAAGTTTGTAGACACCTGTGATGTTAATTAGAGGACACATCTTGACTGAACATGTCCCTATGGTCACAATATTTTCAATCTTTTCTAAGGGTACCATAATTTTTGTCCAGGCCTGTTTCATGAGTTTGTTTTTTAAAATAATTTTGTTGAACCACAATTCAAAAGCATTGTCTGATTTTCATTGGTTAATTTTCATAGAATTTTTATTTATTACCACTTTTGTCAGATTCAAGTTATTTCTGTGACCATTGTGGGTTTTTCTTTCATTAACAGAGGGGTACCAACAGTTTTGTCCACGTGTGTATCTCTCCTCAGTTAATAGACAGTAACTTGTCTTGTGAAATTAACTCCTCCTGCAGTTTTGCTCCAAATGTTTTGAAACGTGGTGCCAATGTTTGATATACATTGATGAAGAAATGATGTAGGCTTTTCAATTTGATACCATAGTTGTCTCTAAGACAAATCTTGGACAGCTTACACCCTGACCTGACTATGGGTTTGGGGTCAAAGGTCATGGTTACCATTACATTTGCACTATTAAGCAAAGCTAGGGTCACCAAACCTGGTACACAAGTTCATCCTATGACCCTGAAATGTGACTGTGGATTTTTTTTAATTGCAAGGTCAAAGGTCAATGTCAAAATGACATGTAAACTATATCTCAATAACGAAGAACAATAGGGCCACCAAACTTGCTACACAGGTTCACCCTGAGACCATGACCTCTGACAACAGGTTTGGGGTCCAAAGGTCAAGGTTTGCATTCCCTATACCCTCTTATTTTAGAAAGAGGGCATAAGGCGTAAAGCTCTCGAGGGTCCCCAAACTTGCCATCAGGTTCACCTTCGGATGCTGACCTACAACTATGGGTTGTATGTTCATGGATGACAGGCTTATCATAATTTGGTTCTGCCCCCAATAATTATATATAAAAGTTGCAAACTGCTGTCCTTCAGTGACATACTGGGATCTTCAAAAAAAGACGGAGGCGGGGGATATTGCACTTGATTCAGAGTGTTCTTGTTTCTTGTAGATTTGTTCTTTTTTCCTCATAAATTTCAGAATAAACTCTTGCTGTTTCAGTAATTTTCCCACAGAGTTGGTCAGTCTGTGGTTTGACTGAGCTGTTTATAGCTGCGGAGCCACAGTTTAGAGATGCCTGTTGTCCCAAAGTTTATGGTGTGAGCTGGAGTAATTTTTCAGAAAAATTCCACGTTTGAGTGTGAATATGAAGGAGACAATGATAAGCAGTCTATGCTTTTCCACATGGATGGTTTTATGTTTTATGAAAATAAAAATCCCAGACTGTCAGAAGATGCATATCTGAGACAGTTTTTCTGTTGGACTTTTTGTCTTCACTGAGCTGTTCCTTTCTCTTTTTGGGGGGAATTTTCCTACCAGCTCAGTTTACCATCTCTGAAAACGTCTGTCTGCTGGCTGTGAAAATATTAAATTACTTCTGTCTGGCACACATTTATCTGTATTAAAAATCAAATCTCTGCATCTCTGAGCTCATTTTGTTTATTTATTCTGAGTTTCAGGCACATTTTGTCCAACAGGGTGTCTGCAGAGCATTAAAAAGCCTGAATATTATCCAAATTTAAGGCCTTAATTATCCTTAAATATAACAATTAATCTTTAAACCCTTTTTAAAATCTTTATTTATTCAGGAGAGATCCACTGAGATGCGATCTCTTCAAGGCCGCCTTGTTCTCATTCACACCTGGAAGCTGCCAATCCAGCCACAGACTGACCTGTGGCCACTGAGCAGCTCCACTGGAGCAGCTGAGGTTAAATACCTTGCTCAAGGGCACCACAGTGGGGTTAATGAGGGTGTTGCAAGCACTGCTTTGTCATCTTTCCCACCCAGATCTGATCCCTGCCAGTCCGGGGATTGAACCAGGACCCTCCAGTCACAAATTAATGACCGTAACCATTATGCCGCCATGGCCCCAAATCTTAAATTACCAGACATAGACATAACAGCTGTCATTTATGGGTTGAAATCCTCAGAAATTTAATTAAAATTTTTGTGTGTGTGTGTTTCAGGATATCATACTGCACTGCAGACAAGATGCATGACAAAGTTTTTGCCTACATCGTTCAGAGTCAGCACAACGAGACACTGGAGTGTCACGCCTTCCTATGCTCCAAGAGGAAAATGGTCAGAAAATAAATATTATATACACAATAAATACACAGACATGGGCAAATATGTTGGTACCTTTCCACAAAAAAAAAAAAAAACCCTGTCTCTGAAATAACTTGAAACTGACCAAAGTTTAATTGCATCCCTTATTTTTTATATCATAGTTAACACAAATCAGACTTTGTGTTTGATTCAGTTCAATATTTTATATAATTAAAGTAAGGGAGCATGGACCAAAAAGATGGTACCCTTGAATTTAATATTTGTGTCCCGTGCTGGCAAAATGAGTCACAATGGGGAAATTTTCAAAACTGAGGTAACGTTATTTTCATTTTCTGTATTGAAAGACCTTTAAAATGATATTTAATTTGTAGGAACTGGGCAAAAACTGACCAGCAACAAGCCGGTTTTGTTTATATTTTGACTGGTTTGAAAAGTTGCGTTTGATCGATCCTGAGTTACGTCTTCCACAAAAACATGTGTATTTTTAGAAAGTAGGAGTTCCAAGCTTTACAATGATACCAGGCACTGATGGGGGTTTTCCTGGGACTTGCCACCAGCAAACAAAGAATTATGATTTCTGACTTCACGTGCCTGTAGCTCATAATTACCTGATGTGCATTCCGACTCATTTTGCCAGCACGGGTCACATTTAGTGGCACCACCTTTTGCAGCAATCACTGTCAACAAGTGTTCTTAATATAACACGTACCTTCAAGCTTTTCTTCAGCCATTCAGCCTATTTAAAGGGAAAAAACATGCTGCTCTGTATTCTGGTATCATTGTGTTCACCACACTGAGCACGGACCAGAGAAAGCAAAGAAGAGAGGCCTGAGGAGCTCAGAAAGACAATTACAGATAACCATGTTAAAAGGTAAAGACAAGGTCAGACCATCTCCAGGCAGCTCGGATATTTCTGTGACCACAGTTGCCAATATTATTTAAAAAAAAAAAAAGGTTCATGGGATTGTAGCCAATCTCTGTAGACATGGACATGAGGAAATGCAACCCCAGGTTGATCAGAAGGAAAGTGCTTATTGTAGAAGAGTCTAGGAATTGATTGAAAGTCATTGGAGCTGAATCCCAAGGTAAAGGTGTGTCACTTTTTGAACGATAATGGGCTTCATGGAAGAAGACCAGGACCCTGTTACAGAAAGCAGGTTTACTGGCTTACCTGGGTAAGTTAACTTAGAGTTTATGGTAACTGAGTTTTAGGTTCCAAAAAGTCAGTATGTTTGTAACTATGGCTACAAAGGCTGTGAACATAAGCTGCTCCTGACTAGGTTATGCTGGGGGTATGTTTAGAGTATTTAAACTTAAGAGGAACCATCCATCCATCTTCTTCCGCTTAATCCTTTTCGGGTCGCGAGGGGGCTGGAGCCTATCCCAGCATCTTTGTGCGAGAGGCAGGTTACACCCTGGACAGATCGCCAGTCCATCGCAGGGCCAACACAGAGAGACAGACAACCATTCACTCTCACAGTCATACCTAAGGACAATTTAGAATCCCTAGTTTGATGCCCATTAACCTAACTTGCATGGTTGGGTTTTTTTGGCATGTGGGAGGAAACTGGAGAAATCCCGGAGTAAATCCCGGAGTAAACCCACACAGACACGGGGAGAACATGCAAACTCCACACAGATCACTGTTGGTCAGGGGCTGGGATCAAACCCAGGATCCCCTGGCCAAGGGTGAGTTGCTGTGCTGCCACAGTGCTAACCACTGCGCCACCACGCTGCCCCTTAAGAGGAACCACATTCACAAATGGAAGTGTGATGGCAGAGAATCAGAGAGCTAATCACTCAAAATCACTTAATAAAACACCATCACTAATTTGTTTTTCATGTGCCTTCTCTATTTCCTGAACAGACACCATTTTCCCTCTTATATTTCATCTCCAAACCTATTTTCAGATTTATTTATTTTTTAAATTGAGATATTTTGTACAGATTCTTTACTAGCAATGACAATGAAATTCTTAAATTTAGTGATCTTAAAGGTAAAATATTCATTTCTGTTTAGCAGTAATGTCTCACATTAAGATCAATAAAATCAGTTTCTTACATTGTCAAATTGTTGTATAGAGGTCGGAGGAGGATCCACGCCACTGCAATGTTCAGTCTCTTATGGAAGAAAAATAACTTCTGCTGCAAATCCTCCAGTCTTGAAACACCACAGTTGCATATTGGATGCTTGGCACGTCTTGTCCATAGACCAGTGGACCCTCCATGTCCACTTCTATCACAGCTGATGCAGTCTCCTTCAGCTTTTTTTTTTTCCACAATATCTTTATTGAACCTTTTTTTTTTTTTAACAAACATGATACAAACAATCAAACACTAACACTAAAGTACTACAAAAAAAAAAAAAAAAAAAATGCCCTAAAAACACCAACAACCACCAACAAAATCAAGTCTTCAACAATGCTCCTCTGTTTAGTCTAGACAATCCAATACATTAGTATACATATTATGTTCACCAGTTTGGAATTTACAAGGTCCACACACATCATTCACCTTCTTCTTCAAGAGTTATGTTTAAATTTTTTACATAATCAATAAAAGGTCTCCATATATTCTCAAACACAATTTCCTTTGATTTCAGTATATATGTTATTCTTTCTAATGGAAGGTTTGTTAACATCTGTCTTAACCACTGAGTCACATCTGGTCTATGAGTCTTTTTCCATAATAGTGCAATACATTTTTTGGCATTAAGCAAACTGAGGTCTATGAATGTTCTTTCACTTTTATTGAAATTATGCTTTTCTGGGTACAGACCCAACAAAAACAGTTTAGGATTCAATATGATTTGTTTTGAGATTATTTTTTCAATTGTTACCCTCACCTCCTCCCAAAACATTCTTATTAATCTACATTCCCATAAACAATGAAATAGGGTTCCTTTACTTTCCATGCATTTTGTGCATGTATCTGGTATATTTTTGTTATATCTATTTAACTCCTCCGGTGTAACATACATCCGCATTAACCATTTGAAATGTATCAATTTAAGGCGTGCATTTATTGATTTGGTTTGAGCTTCTGTACAAGCCAATTCCCATTGTTCCTCTGAAATTTCAATTTGCAGATCTTCTTTCCAGTAGTTTAATCTTTTCAGTGAATTTTCACTTGAAGATAGTGTCAATGAGTTATAAAACTCTGAAATAATACCCTTTCTTTTACTATCTTTCATCATCATTTTTTCCAAGGATGAATAAATAGGTCGAGTGAGAGCTTTATTTTGATTTGATCGAATAAAGTTTCTAAGTTGAAGATATTTAAAAAAATGTGTTCTATTGAGATTAAATTTGATCCTCATCTCTTCAAAAGACATTATGTTGTCTGCACATGGCAAATATAAATCCTGAATCTTTTGTATCCCTTTTAAATTCCATACTTTAAATACAGCGTCCGCTCTCCCTGGTTTAAAATATTGATTACCCCATATTGGACTAAATTGTGACAATAACTGTGGTTCTTTTAAATAGTTTTTAGCTTCACACCATATTTTGATCATATGCTTTACAAATGGATTTTTAACTTGTTTTTGTAATTTTTTTGCCGAATCTGAGTATATGAATATGGGAAGAGGTAAAGGTAAATTGTATGATTCCATTTCAGTCCAGTGAGGGAGATCATTTGATGAAAAATAATATGTCATAGACCTCAGTTGTGCCGACCAATAATACAACATAAAATTTGGACATTTCAGACCTCCACGATCAAATGGTAAATATAATAAAGACAAACGTAATCTAGCCCTCCTGTTGTTCCATATAAATTCCACTAACTTTTTTTTTATTCTTGAGAATAGATCTAAAGGTGGTGATAAGGGAATGTATTGAAATAAATAAAGTATTTTAGGTAAAATATTACTTTTAAGTATATTGATTCTCCCGATCATCGACATTGGTAGTGACATCCATCTCTGAGTTAACTCATTGATATCTGACATTAAGGCTTCATAGTTGACACTGGCGACTGATTCTAGCTTAGGCATAATTTGGATTCCTAAATATTTAAACTGATTTACAACATTGAATTGATTTACCTCAGGGGCTGGGTAATTTCTCTGGGTCTCATTTAGCATTAATATTGAAGATTTAGTTTTATTTATTTTATATCCTGATATTTCCCCAAAATTCTTTATTAAATTCAACAAGGTTGGAATTGATTTTTTTAGATTCGACATAAACAAAATTATATCATCGGCGTACAGGGAGATTTTATGTTCTGTTGGTCCAACTTTAATTCCATATATTTGTGAATGTAAACATATCGCTATCGCTAAAGGTTCAATTGCCATAGTAAACAGTAAAGGTGAAAGTGGACAGCCTTGTCGACATCCTCTATTGATTTTTATTGGTTTTGAAATATTGTTATTTGTTAGGATTTCTGCTGTAGCATTATTGTATATTATTTGAACCCATTTTATGAAATTATTTCCAAGTCCAAACCTTTGTAGGACTTCAAAAAGAAAGGGCCATTCAACTCTATCAAAGGCCTTTACGGCGTCCAATGATAGGAGAGCTGTATCCGGTGCTTCTTTATTAAAATAAATAATATTAAATAGTCTTACATTATGGAAGCCTTGTCTACCCTTTATAAAGCCATTCTGATCTCGATTAATAATATTTGGTAAAATTTCTTGTATTCGTCTTGCTAAAATTTTACAGATTATCTTAAGGTCGGCGTTTAATAGGCTTATTGGTCTCATATTTTCACATTTATTAGAGGGCTTACCTGGTTTTGGCAGCAGTATAATTAAGGCATTATTTATGTATGATGGTAAATTATTATTTTGAAATGCTTCTAAAACCATTTCCAAAAAAGGTTTTATTAATTTATTCTTGAATTTTTTATAAAGGTCAACTGGAAGACCATCTGGTCCTGCACTTTTTCCTGATTTCATATTATCAATGGCTAGCCCAACTTCTTCTTGACTAATTTTAGACTCCAATATCTCCCTGTTTTCATTTGGAATACACGGTATAGATAGTTCGTTCAAAAACCCATTTAGTTTTGTTAAATCAGGTTCATTTTTGGTATCATATAATTTTTCATAGTAATCTCTAAAGGCTCTATTAATTTCTAAAGGATCTATAACTACCTGTCCGTTACTTATAATACTGGTAATTGGTGTTTTAATTTCCAATTGTTTAATCTGCCATGCTAATAATTTTCCTGATTTTTCACCTTGTTCATAAAAAGATTGTTTCAATCTTAGAAGACTCGAGGCAGCTCTATTCGCTAATTTTTTGTCGTATTCAGCTCTCAAAATCAGTAATTCATTCTCCAACCTTGGGTCACTTCCTGCATACACTTTTTCCTGAAGACTTTTTATTTTATGTTCCAATTTAGCTCTCTCCTCTCGAGTCTTCTTAGATTTTGATCCTGTATAACTAATAATATGTCCCCTAATAAAAGCTTTGAAAGCCTCCCACTTTACACATGCTGATGTTTGTGTAGTATTGATGTCAAAGAACTCGTCTATCTGTTTTTCTATATACTTGACAAATTCCTCATCCTGAAGCCATTTATGCTGAAATTGCCATCTACCTGATTCCTTTGTCAATTTTTTATCTACATATATTAGACAACAGGGTGCATGATCAGAAATCACGATGTTATCATAAAAGCAGTTTTGAATCTTGGACCTTAATTCTGTGGAAATCAAAAAATAATCAATACGTGAGAATGTCTTGTAGGTACTGGAATAACAAGAATAGGCTTTAACTTGTGGTTTCATTTCTCTCCATATATCTAACAATCTCAATTCTTTCATAAAATGATTAATAGTCATCCTACATCCAATGTGCGTACAATCCAGTCCTGTTGATCTATCCACACCTGGATTCAATGTACAATTAAAATCCCCTGCTATTATATGTTGCCCTGTAAGTGATGATAAGATGAGAAATAAATTAGCAAAGAACTTCTGATCATCTATATTGGGACCATATAAGTTCACAAGATTTATATTTTCTAATAGCAAAGAACCTTGAATGATTACATATCTTCCAAATTTGTCTCCAATTACATTTTTCACCTGAAAAGGAACTGATTTATGTATGAGAGTCATAACTCCCCTGGCTCGGGATGAAAATGAAGAGGTGAATACACTTCCCTGCCATCTACTCCTAATTCTTTTAACATCCTCCTCTATCAGATGAGTTTCTTGTAAAAACACAATTCTTGAACCCATGTCCTTTATTTTATTCATAACTTGTTTAAGTTTTTTTAAATTTTGTAGACCTCTGCAATTCCATGAAGTTAAATTAAGATTAACACTTTGGTCCATGATCAATAGAGAGTTTGGGATTACCTTGCAGTGTAAACATGCTCATACAGAGAAGCAAAAACATGAGTGGTTGAACATTCATCCTACAAACTACACACAAACAAATTTCCCCTTCCCACACTTGTGGCAAACCCCCCAAAATCAAAAGAAAAATTCTGTCTCCCGATATAGCCATCGACTGTTCCACACCCACGGGGAACAGCCTAAGCCACTCCTTCTTCATCCTCCCAATCACCCTAACTCTACTGCTTTTAATGACTTAACATTAACTCTCCTCTGTAGTTTTCCAACTTAACTCCAAAATTTTTAACAACTTTGTACATCATAGTTTTTTTTTTTTGTTTGTTTTGTTTTTGTTTTGTTTTTTTAATATATAATACAATCTATATTTTGTAAACTTACTATTTACTTCAAGTCAGTCAGATGCCTGTGCAAATGCTTAATTATTCTACCTTATATTTTGTTCATGCTTAGCTCCCACCAGTCTCTTCTTCTTCTTTGATCTTCTTGATGAACTCCTGCGCCTCCTCTGGGGTCTTGAAGATGTGGGTTCTGCCCTCATACGTGGTCAGCAGTCTCGCAGGATAGATTACACCATGACGAATCCCAAGGTTGCGCAGCTCCTTACGTACGGGATCAAACTGCTTCCTCAATTGCTGGATTCCTGTGGCCAAATCTGGGTAGAACCACACCTGCTGGTCCTGGTGTTTAATCTCTCCTTTAGCACGTGCAGCGTTGAAGATCTTCATCCTGTCTCTGTTGCTAAGAAACTTCATAATTAAGGTCCTTGGCGGTCCCTTGTCTCTCCGTGGGCCAATACGATGTGCTTTTTCCAGAACCACTGCTGATTGCAACTCCTCGCTGCCCAGCACCTCCGGAATCCACTTTTCCAGAAAGGAACATACGTCCCGACCTTCTGATTCCTCTGGAAGACCCACCAGCCTCAAATTATTCTGTCTCGACCGAGATTCCAAATCCAAAATATTATCTTCCAGAGATTTATTTTTTTTTTCCAAAGTGCGCACCTTTAATTGAAGACGGGTGACGTCATCTTCAGCACTAGCGAGACGGAGCTCCATCTGCGCCGTTCGTTCTACACAGTCACCCAATTCCTTTCTTATTCCTTCCAACGCTGTCATAATCCCATCAAATCTAGAGGAAAAGTCCGCTCTCATTGAACTCATGGCAGCCATCAGCGCATCTGCGCCATTCCCCGCAGACATCGCACCGCCGCCAGCCTCCTCCGCCATATATGGAGTTTTGTTTGCTGCGTCACATACCTGAAAGTCCGTTAATTTGGACTGTTTCGGCGGCTCGCTTTTTCCTTTTCCTGGTTTTCCAGCCTTAGGCTTCGCCGACATATCCTCGCCCAAATGCTGGGATACGTTCTGTCCCAAATGAGAGAGTTATTTGCCGATTTTTTTTTCTCCAGGAGCAGAGCAGAGCGAGACACGTCCGTCCTACGTGGCAGCCATAACCGGAAGTCCCTCCTTCAGCTTTTTAATTATATTAACAATCTTAAAGCCTTGGGCCTAATTAAAGATGGTTTGTCAAAAAGGGAAAAAAAAAAACTATTTAGATTACAAGACTAGGACACCATGTTGGACTGTGAAAGTGATAAAACTTAAAAAAAAAAAAAAAAAAAAAAAAAAAGGTTAAAAAGCCCAAATTTATTCAATAAAAAAGATGGGCTTGTGAGAGAAATGAGTTGAATAGAAAAACCCCTTAAACAGTACCTCCAGGATTTCACGGAATGTTTTTGATTGTTGCAGCCCAAAAAGCCTGAATTCGTGGGAGCTTTTTTAAAAAGTTGCAATGTTTTTAGAGTGTTTATTGCACCAAAAATTGTGGGAAGAATTCCAAATTTTAAGCAGATGCTTTTTTCCAGTTTACTGCAGTGATATTCTATATAACAATACCAGAAAAGCACAGGACTGTCAAAAATTTCCTATTATAGTGATTTGTAAATTAAGCAGAAACTTCTGCTATACAGAAAAACTCTTCTGTGCAACAACAAATACAGACTTGAACACAATATCCATTACAACAGCTAAATTGCACTGAATGCATGTTAAAGAGGATAGATTTGTAAATTATTGGCAGCACCTTCATTTGAAAACTCCCTACGGTCCCCAACCACTCAGTACTGAGCGGAGAGGAAAAAATAAATTATTCTGTTGCACTGTATTGGCTATTGGAGTCTGTGTTTTTCTGAAAAAAATAGAGAATATTCTCTCTCTTTCCATGCCTACCCGTCTGTCTGCTGCATATCGGTCATCACACACACACACACACACCTTTCATTTACAGTGGGACGATGAGGAGGGAATAGGTGGGTGCGTTTGTCCGTCCACACCGGAGATTCACAGTTTTAAAGCTCATTGACCAGATGTAGTAATGATTTTACCTCTAAAGATGTATACAGTGATCCCTCGCTACTTCGCGCCTCACCTTTCGCGCCCTCAGTGCATCGCGGATTTTTCAAAAATATTCATCAAAAATTCAAAATTGAGAAAAAATGGGCGGGCGCTAGCAGAAGGCAGGGAGACTACATTAGAACATCAGGTATCAACACGGAGAGCCCACACAACTCAAAATCCACCTCTCTGTTCGCTGTTCTCGTGTTGGCTCGGCTTGGGAATCTCGCAAGCTGATTGGCCGAGACGTTTTACCCAGCTTCTCTCCCTGCTGAGCGCCCATACCCAGCGAAGGAAGACCGCATTCATTGTTCTTTATCACTCGTGTTGCTTAGTCTCGCCGCGTGGACCTTTTCGCTGTTCTCTTGTGCCTTTTCGTGCGAAATAGTCTTCCCGCCGAGCCACTACGCCGCCTCCTGCAGCTTCTCCAGCTCTATCGGAAGCTGCCCTCGACGATGCTGCGCCTCTAGCACTTGAGGATGAGGCGTCACCTGAGGAGCAGTAAAGCTCTCATTAACCTGTGCAGTAAATCATCTTCATCTTGAGTTACGTATCTTGTTATAAGAATAAAAGAGTTCTAAAAACATATTTATGTACACTTTATTTACATCTACGTATGTATGTACACTTACACACACACACGTATCATATGAGAGAGAGAGTGAGAGAATGAATGTACGTATTATTTATGGGTGACGTCATTAGGGGTGACGCTACTTCGCGGTTTTTCACTTTTCGCGGTCGGTTCTGGAACCCATTAACCGCGATAAGTGAGGGATCACTGTAGTGTACTCTCACATGCGCTCCTGTGATGGGGTGCTTTTGGGCAGGCGCATGTTTTTCAACACAAACCCAGCGCTTCGTACACGCGGTCAGGACGGAGACGTGGCGAGGCGTCCATGCGCAGGCTGGGGGAGACGGGGGAAGGGACTGTGTTGAAAACCTCGCGGGTGAGTTTTTTTTTTTTTTTTTTTTAAATCACACACTGTTTGCTGATGTGTTCCGTTACCCACTGTAAACGATAAACTCACTACTCACTGTCAACACGGAAGTGAACGCGGTGCAGCGATGCATTTGATTGGTTAGACTGACTGTTTCAGTGCCAGCCCCTTTTCCACTAGCTGAGCGTTTCGGCAGCAGTTAAGACAAATTTGATAGGTGAAATTGGCGGAAGTTGACAAGGATTGGCCAAAACTGCGGGAAAGTTGCGGTGATTGGACAAAGTTGCAAGGTCGCGCAACAGTTGCACTGATTGGCTGATTTCACGTGAATTGGTGCGATCGCAACATCGCAAAATCTTGGAGGGCCTGCTTAAAAAGGTTTGTATAAATTAACATTACAATAATGCTTGCATACGCAAGCCTAATTGCAATATGGGATTTTTTTTAATTATACTGTATAATCTGATTAACTAGGTATGTAGAGAAAGTTAGGCTTAGCAGAGCTTCACAAAAAAAAAAAAAAAAAAACAACACTGAAGGATGGAATCATCAGAATTTCTTTCATTTTACCAGGGCAGTACCCTGGTAAAATGATCCATGGCACCCCTCATGGATCATCACCTTATCATGGTGGGGGGTTTGCATGCCCTAGTGATCCCAGGAGCTATTTGCCTCTGGTAGGGTCACCCAAGACAAACTGGTCCTGGGTAAAGGGTCAGACTAAGAACAATCCAACAGACTTTCATGATGAATGCTAGAACAAGCATTCAGTGTATCCCGCCCGGTGTGGGATTACCGGGGCCCCACCCTGGAGCCAGGCCTGGGGGAGGGGCTCGATGGCTAGCGTCTGGTGTCCAGGTTTCCGCCCATGGGAGCCGGCTGGGCTCAGCCCGAAGGAGTTACATGGATCCGTCCTCCAGTGGGCTCACCACCTGCAGGAAGGACCATGGGGGTCCGGTGCTATGTGGATCAGGTGGCGGTCAAAGGCGGAGACCTTGGCGGTCTGATCCCAAGCTTCCTAAACTGGCTTTTGGGTCGTGGAATGTCACCTCTCTGATGGGGAAGGAGCCTGAGTTGGTGCATGAGGTTGAGAGATACCGGCTAGATATAGTCGGCCTCACCTCAACACACAGCTCCGGTTCCGGGACCAGTCTCCTGGAGAGGGGCTGGAGCTTGGCCTACTCTGGAGTTTCCCCAGGCGAGAGGCGACGAGCAGGGGTGGATATTCGTGTATCCCCCCACCTTGCTGTCGCTATATTGGAGTTTTCCTTGGTAGATGAAAGGGTTGTTTCCCTGCGCCTTCGGGTTGGGAAATGGGTCCTGACCATCATTTATGCCTATGCACCAAATGATGGTTCAGAGTACCCACCCTTTTTGGAGTCTCTGACTGGGGTGCTGGAGAGCGCTCCTCTTGGAGACTCCATTGTCCTACTGGGGGACTTCAATGCGCACGTGGGCAACGACAGTGAAACCTGAAGGGGGGTGCTTGAGAGGAACAACCTGCCCGCTCTGAACCAGAGTGGTTTTCAGTTATTGGTCTTCTGTGCTAACCACAGTTTCTCCATAACGAACACCATGTTCAAGCATAAGGGTGTCCATATGTGCACCTGGCACCAGGACACCTTAGGTCACAGGTTGATGATCGATTTTGTTATTGTGTCATCAGACCTGCGACTGTATGTCTTGGACACTCGGGTAAAGAGAGGTGCAGAGCTGTCAACTGATCACCACCTGGTGGTGAGTTGGATCCGATGGCAGGGGAGGATGCCATTCAGACCTGGTAGGAGGGGGAAGCAGCTCCCTGTCCATACTGTATATGGTGCGGATGGGGCATTGCTGACTTTGACTAGGGATATCATCGGGTGGTGGAAGGAATACTTAAAGGATCTCCCCAATCCCACTGACACACCTTCCACAGAGGAAGCAGGGCTTGTGGACAAGGGGGACAACTCTGCTATCACAGGGGCTGAGTTCGCCAAAGTGGTTAAAAGTCTCTTTGGTGGCCGGGCCCCTGGGGTGGACGAGATTTGCCCCGAGTACCTCAAGGCCCTGGATGTTGTAGGGCTGTCATGGTTGACACGCCTCTGCAACACTGCGTGGAGTTTGAGGGCAGTGCCTTTGGCATGGCAAACCGGGGTGGTGGTTCCTCTCTTCAGAAAAGGGGACCTGAGGGTGTGCTCCAACTTTAGAGGGATCACACTCCTCAGCTTCCCTGGGAAGGTCTATGCCAAGGTACTGGAGAGGAGAGTCCGGCTGTTGGTTGAACCTCGGATTCAGGAGGAGCAATGTGGTTTTCGTCCTGGCCGTGGCACATCGGACCAGCTCTTTACCCTCTCGAGAATCCTCCAGGGTTCATGGGAGTTTGCCCAACCAGTTTGCATGTGTTTTGTGGATTTGGAGAAGGCATTCGACCACGTCCCTCGTGGTTTTTTTGTGGGGGATGCTTCGGGAGTATGGGGTATCGGGCTTGTTGTTACAAGCTATTTGGTCTCTGTACGACTGTTTTGAGAGTTTGGTTCGTATTGCCAACGCTTGGTCGGACTCATTCCCAGTGAGAGTTGGACTCCGCCAGGGCTGCCCTTTGTCACCGATCCTGTTCATAATTTTTATGGACAGGATTTCTAGGCACAGCCAAGGAACAGAGGGTGTCATGCTTGGTGATCGCAGGATCTCATCTGTGTTGTTTGCAGATGATGTTGTCCTGCTGGCTTCATCCAGCAATGACCTACAGGTCTTACTGGGACAGTTTGCCGCTGAGTGTGAAGCGACTGGGATGAGAATCAGTACCTCCAAGTCCGAGTCCATGGTCCTCAGCCGGAAAAAGGTGGATTGTCCTCTTCAGGTTGGGGACAGGATCCTGCCCCAAGTGGAGGAGTTTAAGTATCTTGGGGTCTTATTCATGAGTGAGGGGAGAATGGAGTGAGAGATTGACAGACAAATCGGAGCAGGATCTGCAGTGATGCGGACGACGTACCAATCTGTTGTGGTGAAGAGGGCGCTAAGCTCTAAGGCAAAGCTGTCGATTTACCAGTCAATCTACGTTCCTACTCTCACCTATGGCCATGAGCTTTGGGTAATGACCGAAAGAATGAGATTGCGGATACAAGCGACTGAAATGAGCTTTCTCTGTAGGATTGCTGAACTCACCCTCAGAGATAGGGTGAGGAGCTCAGTCATCCAGGAGAGGCTCAGAATAGAACCGCTGCTCCTCCACATTGAAAGGAGCCAGTTGAGGTGGTTTGGGCATCTGATCAGGATGCCTCCTGGACACCTCCCACTTGAGGTGTTTGGGGCACGTCCCTCTGGTAGGAGACCCCCAGGGCAGATCCAGGACTCGCTGGAGAGACCATGTCTCCCAGCTGGTCTGAGAATGCCTTGGTATCCTCTCTGAAGAGCTGGAGTAGGTGGCTGGGGAGAGGGAAGTCTGGGCTTCTCTGCTTGAACTGCTGCCTCCATGACCCGGACCTCCAGAAAAGCGGAAGAAGATGGATGGATGGATGGAGTACCCAAATATTCGCTTATCTGGATTCATTTTTTTTTTTTTAAATTGGTATTTGGATATTTGCTTTTTCACCCAAACTGCTCAATTTTAATTATGCCACTTCCGCTTTGCTAAATTTCCAAACAAGGTCATAAAATTCCATGAATAAATTTAGAAATGTATCAAGAAAAAACTTGAAATTTGTTTGACAAAAATTGAAAATTTACTTACAAAAAATTGCATTTACAAAGAAATATGCAAAAAAAAAAATCTTTGGGAAAATAATGTCAAATTACATGGAAATTTGCATGTTTACTGTAAGAAAAATAGCAAAATTACAAAAAACAAAGGCTCCCAAATTTACATGAAAAACTGCCAATTTATGAATAAAGGTACAAATTTACTGGGGGGGGGGGACTTTATAGGAAAAGCCATTACATCTGAATGCAATGATAAAGATTGTAAAATACTGCCTTGCAATGCACTCAATTTATAACATCACAGTATTCTGAATGCTTTTTTAATGTAAAATAAATATGACCAAAGGGACAGGCAGTGAAGCATTTTTGTTGACATTCATGTTCAACCAAGGGCTTGAGAAAAAAAAAAAAAAAAAAAAAAAAATCAAATTAAAGGTACCAACTTTTCACTTCAGCAAAGTCTGATTTGTGTTAAATATGATAAACAATCAGGAATGCATTAGACTTGTCAATTTCAAGTTATTTCAGAGGTTTTTTTTTGTTGGGGGGGGGGGGGGTTGCGGAAGGGTACCAACAACATTTGTCTATGTCTGTATGTACTCGGCATATAATTGCACACTCAAAGCAATAGGCCCATGGATCCTTAAAAAGCCTTAAACTCTTATCAAAAACTAAGACCTTAATTCTCCCTCAAAATGACAATCTTTCAATCTGCATTTCAGAGGTCATAAAAATATTACATGTGACAGACATGACAGCTGTACCTGTTTATTCAAGGATTCAAAGGCTTTATCATCATGTGCACAGTTAAGAAATGCAACATTTCCTGAGCAATGAAATTCTTACTCTGCTGTCCACAACGAATGTCAAGGTAATAAACACACATTAATACTAATAAATACACATTAAAAACAATTAGGACAGTTAAAGCAGTTAAGACTAGAGGAAACAGAAGAATGAAAAATTCACTGGATGACTAACTTGTCTGAGTAAAATAAAAATTCACTGAGTATGACTTGGCTCTGATAATACCCAATAGACTGTACAATGGTAATTTTAATATCAGAGATGATATGAATGTGAGATGACATAAGACTATGTACAAATTAGCATCCAGTGTGAGAATTCCTCTGCGTAAAGCCGTGTGCCCTGATAATACCCAGTAGAATGTACAATGATAATTTAACAGCAGAGATGATATGGACGTGAGACGGGGTGAGACTTTGTACAGTGTGCAAATGAACAATGTGCAAATTTAGCATCCAGTGTGTGTATTCCTATTTGTAAAGCTGTGTCTGGAATTGTGTTATTTGTTCAGGAGTCTGTTGGGAAATTAGGAGTTTTTTTAGTCTAGATGTGTGAAATGTGGGACATTGAGATCTAGCCCATCAAAACTATGGGCTGAAATCCTCAAAGTTTGTGAATCCGTAGGTACAGTTGTTTAAAAATAATTTAATAATAATTTAACATCAAGTAAAATGAGATGAACGGATGGTAATCTTTTTTGTAAATTTGCAAATTTTTCTCAAAAGCATTTTTTTCCCTCAATGTGCAACTTTTACTCTTTAAAAATCTGCTCCTTTTACCATGTAAATTTGCAGTTTTTTTCCTTGTAAATGTGCAGCTTTATTTGCTGTAAATTTGGTTTTTGCTCATAGATTTCTGACTTTTTCATAAATTTACAGCTTTGTTCCCTCATACATTTGTTATTTATTTATTTATGTTGCATAATTCAGCTCCTTTCCCCCTGTCCAGGTTCTAGTAGTGATTGTGATGGTTCGGTCTAGTTTTAGCTATTTTAGTGAATAACTAATTATCTGGTACCAACAGCCTGGGGAACCTGGGGCCTGGGGAAGTCCAGATTTAAGGTGAGCTGGACTGACTACCCAGAATTTGACCTCATTTCAGTTGCAGTAAAAAGATCTTAAAAGTGTTGAATTTAACCCCGTAACAGTTGTGGAAACCCTGAAATAACATGTTTATGGTGAAATAAGGACACAGAATGCTACGTTTGGGTGAAAGGGTTAATCTGTGCTCCAGTCAGTGGATGGAAATAATATTCTGCAGAAACACAAGGGACCTCTCTACTGCTTAGGTTTACTGATAAAAACATGCAGATATAATAGTGGGTCATTGAATAACTCTCTCAGGACTGTGGTGGACATCTCAGGATGATTATCAGTGGCCTCTCCTTCTTCCTTCCTCTATAATTGCGGTCAAAAGTTCAAAAATCCTCAGCCACATAAACACCATAGAGGGATAAAAAGGAGTGTGGAGGAAAAAAAAAGTTCAGTTGGTTTTCACTTCCTGTTTGCGTCATTGACAAAATTTCATTGAAATTAGGTTTCCCTGCAATGGACCGCAACCGTAGTCTGTGGGAATTAGGGAAAGCAATGATTCGCTGACCTTAATGCCACAAGCACTGAGACATCAGCACCTATGGCGTTTCATTGTTATGTCACTTAATTTTGGTTATTTAATTGTCCCCAACCCAAAAAAATAGGTTTTATATCAGTTTATATCTTCATCTTGTCCAGGCTGTCTCCAGATCCTTAATGTCTTATCTAAAATGAAAAAAAAAAAAAAAAAAAATTAAATCTGCATTTTTAAGGTCTTAAAAACACCACAGACGAGATAAACATGACATCCTATAATTCTGTGAATAGTCACTAGGGATGCAAGTTAATTGTTAGTTGATTGGCCTGTTGGATTAATGAGTAATTGATAAGTGGTAATTTTCCTGACAATCTGAATTTCCCTCAGTACAATACAGTCTATCTAGGTCGTCGTCGTCGGCCTCCGTCGGTCTATGATGACCATGGAAGAGAATCCTAAATGTCTACTCTGCTGGAACAGCACCGCCTGTGGCTTAACAGGCCGATGCGCGAATGGCAGTCCCTGTCACACAGGTCGCACTTGTGGGTGGTCTCCGTGCTGCTGGGTCTGTGGCGGTTCTTCCTGCGGGTCCTTTTTTCATCTGCTGCAGCAGTCAGTCTCTCTTCACCCGTCTTGAGCTGTCTGGTCAGGGTGCCTCTCCATTTGGAGCGGTCCGTTGCAAGGTCCTCCCAGCGCTCTGTGTTGATCTCCAGGGCCTTCATGTCTCTCTTGCAGACGTCTCTAAAGCGCAGCTGTGGGCGGCCAACGTCTCTCCTGCCAGTCGCCAGTTCTCCGTAGAGGACGTCTTTGGGGATTCTGCCATCCTCCATATGGTGAACGTGGCCTAGCCAGTGGAGCCTGCGCTGCCCGAGTAGAGTGAACATGGAGGGAAGGCCGGCGCGGGACAGAACTTCTGTGTTGGGCACTTTGTCCTGCCAGGATATGTCCAGGATGTGGCGAATGCAGCACAAGTGGAAGGAGTTCAGTCTCTTTTCCTGCCGGGCGTATGTTGTCCACGTCTCACTCCCATAGAGCAGTGTGCTGATGATGCAGGCGTTGTACACTGCCATCTTCGTCTTGACAGAGTTTGGGATTCTCCCACACTCGTGTGGTGAGGCGAGCAAGTGTGAAGGCTGATTTTCCAATCCTCTTGTTGAGCTCTGTATCAAGGGAGAGGTTGTTGCTGATCGTGGACCCCAGGTACGTGAACTGATTCACGACCTCCAGCTCGTAGTTGTCGATGGTGATGGTTGGTGGTGCTTCCGTGCCTTGCGCCAAGACGTTAGTCTTCTTCAGGCTGATGGTAAGCCCGAAGTCCTTGCATGCCTGGGAGAAGCGGTCCATCAGGGTCTGAAGCTCCTGCTGTGTGTGGGTTGTGACTGCAGCGTCGTCTGCGAACAGCATGTCTCTGATTAGAGCCTTGCGTACTTTGGTTCTGGCTTTCAGGCGGGCGAGGTTGAAAAGCCTGCCGTCAGATCTTGTGTGCAGGTAGATTCCCTCTGTTGCTGTGCTGAAGGCATGCCTCAGGAGCATAGCAAAGAAAATCCCAAAGAGGGTTGGCGCAAGTACACAGCCCTGTTTCACTCTGCTGCGTATGTTGAATGGCTCTGAGACGTTGCCATCGTGCTGCACTATCCCCTGCATGTTGGTGTGAAACGATTCAATGAGGCTTTGCAACTTTGGTGGGCATCCTATCTTTGGCAGGATCTTGAAAAGGCCCTCTCTGCTGACCAGATCGAACGCTTTGGTGAGGTCGATGAAGGCGACGTACAGGGGCATGTTCTGTTCTCTGCATTTCTCCTGGAGTTGGCGGATGGAGAATATCATGTCTACCGTCGATCGCTCAGCGCGGAAGCCACACTGAGACTCGGGATAGACACGTTCGGCAAGCTTCTGTAGACGAACGAGAACAACTCGTGCGTAGACTTTGCCAACAACGTTGAGGAGGGAGATGCCCCTGTAATTGTTGCAGTCGCTTCTCTCCCCTTTGTTTTTGTAGAGGGTGATGATCTTGGCGTCCCTCATGTCCTGTGGTACGGCACCTTCCTTCCAACACTGGCAGAGGACGTCATGCAATGGCAGCAGTAGGGCGGTCTTGCAGTGCTTGATCAGGTCAGGGGGTATGCCGTCGTTGCCGGGTGCCTTGCCAGCGGCCAAGCTATCAATGGCCTTGCTGAGTTCGTCCATGGATAGCAGGCAGTTGATGGCATCAAGGGCTGCCGGTGTCACGGTGTTCTGTCTGGAGTAGAGGTCGGAGTAGTGTTCCACCCATCTCTCCATCTGCTTGTTCTTTTCTGTGATCATCTCCCCAGTGGAGGATTTGAGGGGGGCTGTCTTGCTCTGAGCCGGACCAAGTGCTTTCTTGATGCCATCGTACATACCACGGATGTTCCCTGTTATGGCAGCGGTTTGAATGTCTTGGCTGAGCTGAGTCCAGTACTCGTTGGCACAGCGCCGAGCAGTCTGCTGAACTTTGCTTCTCGCAGCCCTGAGAATCTGGAGATACTTCTTGTACTCAGCAAGTGCTGAGCGCTTGGCTTCAATGACGGGGGTCATCTCGGTCAACTTGGCATCAAACCAGTCCTGTGACTTCGAGGTCTTCCTCCCAAAAGTAGCCAAGGCTGTGCGGTGGATGGTGCTTCACAGCTCTTTTCACTTCTGCTTTGCAGATTCTCCTTCTTGTGGTACACCAAGTTCCTTCTCAAAGGTGGAGGCAAACTGCTCAACAAGTTGTGGTTGAGCCATCTTGCTGGTGTCAATCCGTGCCTTTCCAGGTTGTCTAGCACGATGGAATTTCTTCAGCTGCAGCTTGACCTTGCAACACACCAATGAATGGTCTGTCGCAATCTGCACTCTGGAACGAACGGGTGAGTAGCACGTTCTTCAGTGAGGTACGCCTGGTCAGGATCAAGTCCAGCTGGTGCCAGTGCTTTGAGCGCGGATGTTGCCAAGAAACCTTGTGTTGGGGCTTGGTCTTGAAGAACGAGTTTGTGATGCACAGATCGTGATATGTGCAGAACTTGAGCAGCCGCTGTCCGTTGTCGTTCATTCTGCCCACGCCAAAAGGTCCAAGACAGGAGGGCCAGGAGTCGTGGTCAGCACCCACTCTGGCATTGAAGTCTCCAAGGAGAATGAGTTGTTCAGAGTTGGGGATGATCGTGACAGTTGTTGCGAGATTCTCGTAGAACTCGTCTTTTGCCTCTGGTGTGGCTGTCAGTGTTGGGGCATACACACTGACGAGGGTGACTGGGCCTTGAGTGGTGTTCAGGCGGAGGGTGAGGAGTCGTGCAGAGCCAGTGCTGCTCGGTTCCACCATCTTCAGCAAGGTGTTCTTCACTGCCCTTTCCCTGCCAGTAGAACGTGTAGTCCTCCTCTCTCAGTGTGCCTGCGTCAGCCAACCGTGTTTCCTGGAGAGTGGCGATATCCACTCCCAGTCTCTTCAGCTCATTGTTGATGATGGCAGTCTTCCTGGTGTTGTTGTCTATCTAGGTAGTCTATCTAGGATAACATCAAAAAAAGGTCATTATTGTTTATGATATACTGAATAAAAAAATCCTCCCGGGAACCTGGGACTTTCCCCACGGGGCTTGTTTGGAGAGGGTGGGGGTTTGTCTGGGCTGGCCATTCTTGTTTTGGCATCACTACATTTCATACAATAAACTCCCATTGAACTGTACTGCTGAGTTATCAACTGACAACTAGTTTAATTTAGTTGAATAAATTCTTATTGACAATCAAAAGTCAATTAATTAACATCCCTAATAGTCACTATTTTTTATATTTTAGCATAAAGCAAAAAGAGTGGAACAAAAATCATTTTTCAGAAACTTGCTCTTTTTTTCTTATTAATTTGTGACTTTTGTTTCATGCATTTTCTGTGTGAAACAGTGATTTTTTTTTCCCCTTCAAATTTACTACCTTTTCCATTATTAAAAAAAAAAAAAAAAAAAAAGGTCTTAAAAGTCTTATATTTAACTGTCACAGCTGCAGAAGTCCCTTTAAAAAAAAACAAAAACATGATGACATGGTGAAAGATAAATCTCCATCACAGCGGAGCAGAATGATTAAGTATCTCTGAGATCAAGGACTTATTTTCATAAATCAGGACTTCAGTATTTGTTTACCTTACATCCCATTTTTGGTTGTGATCCGAGATTTTTTACATTTTAATTTATTCCCCTCATTTATTTTTTTTTTTCTTAATTTACCGTTTCCATGGTAGTGATAATAGAATAGAAAATACGTTTATTTGGTGTCACTTCCTCAGTTTTCTTTATTATTTAATTTCTCTGATGGGGCTGCTCCCCTTTTAACCATAAAAATGTTAAAGGGGCCATTGCCTGAAAAATGGTCTGTTTTTAGGTTTTAAATGTCTGAAAAGAGTCTATTGGTCACCTCATTATTCAAAAATTTTCAAAACAGTCAATTCTCTTAAAAAAACAAAACACAGCCTTTCTCGTTTTTCGCTCCCAGAAACATTTTTGAATTGTTTTTGTGGAAATCGTATGTCACGTGTTGAAAAAGCCAACCCACCGCCATCCTTGAGACCAGCCCACTGCTCTATTATTTGCCTGCCTAGGTGTCTGTCATGTAAAATAGTAAATGGCGTTCACTTATATAGCGCTTTTCTTATCTAGGATGACCAAAGCACTTTACAGATCCTGCTATCCACCCATTCACGCACACATTCACACACTGGTGGCGGCAGACCTGCCATACACACAGGAACTAACCTGGCCACCAGGAGCAACTGGGGGTTCAGTGTCTTGCTCAAGGACACTTCGACATGCGGACTGCAGACAGAGTGGGGCTCGAACCCGTGACCCTCCGATCAGTAGTCGGTCACACTACACCTGTGCCATAGCCGCCCCACTTCCATGTATATGAAAGTGGTGCTAAAGGTAGCCCATTAGCTCCTGAGCTATTAGCCCCCAAGCTAACACTGGTAACAGGAAGTTCGAATCGAGCTTTGTTATTTTCTTCAGATCTTAGTCACCCTAATAACAATCCCTGTTACCACCTGGTTCACAGGTCCGCGGTCCACAATGTGCCTCGTGTCACTCCAGCCCATCTTTCAGTGGGTTCGCAGCAGGTCGCTGGCATGCCAGTCACGGAGAGCTGAGAGCCAGCAGCCCCAGGCATCATCATGCGGGAACTGCCTGGTCCAGCACCCGGTGCAGGCAGTTCCCGCAACCCAGGGATGCTGCCTGGAGCTGCTGGCTCAACTTCCTCAACATCCTCCGGGCATACTGTCACGGGTAGCGTGGGGGAGCCGCTTTGCGATGGGGCAGACCCCCACCCACCCGTGAGAGAGGAGTAGAGTACCGTGGAGTGAGACATTACCCTTTGAGATCCCGTGGCTCGGCCACCGGCTTGCACAGTGCTGCTGATTTAATGTGGTGTCTCGGCGGGGTTTTTGGATGGGCCGGGATGACAAGATGCACAAACGACTGCGAATCAGTGAACCAGCGCTGCTCATCAAAGCTGGAAGGAGCCAGTGGCAGAACACCGGCTAGAAGCTACTCAGCTAATGACTAACTGACGTAAGAGGGAGGGCGGAGTTGAACAGCTGAAGTCCGTTTCTTAAAGTGACAGGCTATAAATTGGAGTGTTTGAAGAAAGCCAAGAAAAATAATTAACAAATATGCTTCAGTAATGAAAAAATTTAATAAAATGTGAACAAAATATGTCCAACACTTCCTTAAAGGTCTGACACGATTTTGACATTTTTTATCATGTTGTGTAAACCCAAAAGTCATTGTCGCTGACCAATTTAATATTTACAACCGTGCCTGCATAAACTAGTTATCAAAAAACAGCAGCCTCTGACTGGACTGTGGTGCCGCCCACTGAATGAAGGGCGGCACCACCATGATGTAAGTAGGAGAATGGATGCCGGTGCTGTTGACTGGAATGACAGCAGCTTTGTAGCTCACAGTTTCTCTGGTTTGTTTTAATTTTATGGCTGTGCCTTCACGTTGTGTTGCAGGCTTAGATAAACAGCAGGCCGTGAAAGGCCACATCACACGTTTCAGCTCCAACTGTCTTAAGCTTCCTCGTGCGCTTTTATGCAGGAGGAGCACACGAGGAGGAGAAGGATTAATGGATTTACGCGCAGCTTTGACCTACTTTCTATGATCACATGCTGATGCACGCTGGTTCGACACGTCCCCTCTCTCATTATCACCAGCTGATTCAAACTCCCGCTGATCATGTTTCCTGGTCCTCACCCAGGTGCTTCTCATCACACCATCACCAGCAGTGCATGTACTTAGTGGCCGTTTGCCAGTCACGCACTGGTGGTCCATAGTATTGTCATCTGTGCTGTTTGTCTGCCAGTATTTTCAGCACTCTCATGACATGTTAGTCACTCCATGTTCACCGTGGTTCTCGTGTGTCCTTGAAGCGATGTCGGCTCTGGGGCGCATCTGTGGCTAACGTGTCTCCTCTCATTCGTTCTCTGGGCGACGCCGGCCCCCGAACACCATCAGTGTGTTTGTGTTTTTTGTACGTCTTCACCTTTTTGGGAATTGTCTCTCTGTATTAAATGTGCTGTGGTGAACCCTGCACGCAAATCTTCGTTATTTCATCCTCCCTCTCCGTGCCCTCCGTAAGAGCACACAGAGGGTCATGATGAATTGATTTACGCGCAGAATTCACCACAGCACATGCATTGAACATAAGAATGATGACAACCATTCCCACCAAAAGGTGAATACTTACAAAAATAAACAGAAACACTTACAGTTGGTGTTCGGGGCTGACATCGCCCAGCGAACATGGAGAGGAGATGTGTTAACCATGATTGTGCCCCAGGGCCGACATCGCTTCAAGGGGCACAACAGAACCACAGCTGTGTGTAGTGGCTAACACGTCGTGATAGTGTTGTCAGTATTGGCTGGCTGACAACACGGCAGATGATGCACACAAACCATGAACAGCTGACTGTCAAAGAGAGAGGGCGCGTGGTCGGACTGACGAATCTTGGACAGTGCCCACCTGAAAGGGGGTCAAAATGCACATAAAACATGTACAAAACAAAAACAACAAGAACTCAAAATATAATACATAATACACCCGATGCATGAGCCACAGAGAATACACTGCTATGATTTTATTGAAAAATCGGGTTTAAATAAATTATATTTATGAATAAATAATTTGTTGCAATATCTGTAATAAAAGCATACCACTCGGTATCCGAGTGGTAGGCGGCCATGTGTGCCTCTCCACTGTCACTCTGAGTGTGACTGGCTTGGCACGATGCCCGCTTGGCACGGCTCAAACCTATACGGTCTGATGCCCCCAGATTCTTCACTGTCATCCCATTCTTTGGAACTTTAATTGTCTGAAGATTGGACAACACAAACCAATTCCAGACTATATGTGCTGGAACCATCGTCGATGTTTTCTACCGCTTCCATCCTGTGTGTACAATGGGCAGCCAAGCGCTGTGTTCTGTCGATGACATTACAACATGGCCGGGGGGTTTTCTAGCCACTGACGCAATTGGTGACGTGGCGCTCATGAAAATGTCGGATATTCACATGAAAAAAAGCCTGTTTGACTTCAAACTTCACAGACCAACCTATTTAGTCATATTGTCTTATGTGTTGAAAAATTAGAGGAAGTCAAAAACGTGTCAGACCTTTAAGACATGAGTGAGCTGTTAAAATGTGTAAAAAGTGCAGTCAATGAGCCCTTTAATTTTCAGTTAATTTATTTTTTCCATTTTAAGTGGACATTTTTATTGTATTTTGTTCATACTAGTAGGAGAAGGAATACTGCAATCACTACTGCATATTTTTGTATTTCAGTCATTTGATTGTTAATCCCAAATATGTGATTATCCATATATTTGGGCAGCTCGGTGGCGCAGTGGTTAGTGCTGTAGCAGCACAGCAAGAAGGTCATGGGATCGATTCCACTCCTGACCATCAGTGACCCTTCTGTGTGGAGTTTGCATGTTCTCCCCGTGTCTGCATGCGTTTACTCCGGGTACTCCGTTTTCCTCCCACAGGCCAAAAACATGCAAGTTAGGTTAACTGGAGACTCTAAAGTGGCCCTAGGTGTGGATGCCCTGAATTTCCCTCTGGGATTAATAAAGTATGCAAATCAAATAAAATATTTGCCAATGGCATTCAGTTTATGCTTTTTTTCCCCTTCATAACTGCTCAGTTTTATTAAAGGCAAATATATTTTGTCCTTAATGAATGGAAGGATTGGAAAAAAAACAACAACTCAAACTTGCTAAATAGTATTCACTTATATAGTGCTTTTATTCTCTAGATGACCAAAGCATTTTACAGATACTGCTATCCACACATTCACACACTGATGGCGGTATAGCTGCCCAACATGGCGCTGTCCAGACCCACCAGGAGCAATTGTGCTAGAGGAACAAAGGGCAAATTGATGTGAATAAGATTACAAATCTACAAGGAAAACAAACAAATTTACCTTGAAAAAAGTCTTATGATTAACTTTTAATAAGAACAGGAACAAATGTGGCTGATGTCCACTGAGGGGAAAAACACAAGAACAGAGCATTTGGGTTTTGACTCTGGGTATTTAGAGCCCCAAACATTTATTCATTATTATCACCTGGTTAGAGCCACTGAAAAATGAGATAAATGATGAAAATGTGGTTGATTACCTGAAGGGTTTTGTACCTCTCAGTCTTTAATGACTGAAGGGCTATTGTCACCCCACTGGACAGATGGTTGGCATTGGTGTCTGTGGCGTCAACACCTACCTAGTGAATGCCATAACGAGAGAAAGAAATTACGTGGCCTTTTCAAGTTGATGCCCTAGTTCTATCTTTGAAAAATCTCGGGACAAGTTGAAGTTTGGGTGACCTCTGACCCTTAGATCAAGGTCAGAGGTCAATTTCCCTGAAATCTTGTAAACGCATTAACTACAGAAAGAAATCTTGTATGCTTTTCAAATCCAATATCACTGTGTCCAAGACAAATCTTGGACGGCTTTGACTCTGACTTCTGACTATGGGTTTGGGGTCAAAAGGTTATTATAGGACAGGGGTCACCAACTAAAAGTGCAAGAGATCCAATGAGTCAGTCCTCCTCCCCAGCTGAGGTCCGAATTAGGGCTGGAGATCTTTAAGCACCTCGCGATACAATTATGATTCAAGGTCTCCAATTTGATTCTAAAACAATTCTCAATGCATTTTTTGTTTTTTCAGGATTTTTTCCTCCCACAGTGTGACAGCTTGGTACTTTTAATCTTTTCGTGGACATTCTTCAAGACCACAGCTGTCTCCAGCAGGCCAATATCACTTGCTTTTACACATTTTATTAAGCAGATGTTTTAGCTGCTTTTAGTTATGTATTATTTTTTTTTAAATATAAACAAATAATTTCAAATAAAACATGTATTAATTTAATCATAATAATACAGGGGAACACTAAATGTGTTTTTGACTCCAAATAAGTAGCTCTAAAATTCTAAAATCTACAACTTAAATCCTAAAAATGTAACCTTTTACAGGAGACCACAAACTAAATTACATACATTTAAATAAGACCAATATTTAAAAAACTAAATCTCACAAAAGTCTGCCTCTATACTATATTTTCGGTAGTATAGTTTCAAAAGCCTCAAAAAGGGACAGGAAATGTGAGTAATTCCACAGTATAGAATTCCTTTGTTTTTTGTTGATGTCAACAATGTTTTTATTTTTTTTAACCTTGTCTGGGTAACTCTGTCACAGGGGAAGAGGAGGTGGATGTGTGTGGAACTTTTCATGTTCAGTAACACACAGAGCAAATTATTGTTTACATGGTATCAGAGGGTCACGGAAATTACCTCCATAAACAACGTGTGCGGCCCAACGGGGATGTTGTCCCAGGAAGGTGGGGAGGAGCAGCGGGGATCTTCCGTCAACAAACCCCCAGGTGGAAACGTACCATCGGAGGCAGTCACAGTGGCGGTGGACACAATTTCACAGCAGCGTTTTATTCTGCGCGTTACACTCGGAAGGAAGCATGGCTGTCCACCCACAGCAAACGGTGATTTTTCTTCCCACTGTATCCCATGGAGAACGTCCAAGGTCCCACGCCATAAAATGTCCAGGTGGCCACTGCCAATAGAGCACTTCAGTTCCGCTTTTTCATTCGATTAAAACAAAACAATATAGTTTTTCCCCAAATTATATTAAAAAGCTTCGGAGTTTGGACGGAGGACTCTCGGGATCCGGATCTGAACCGGAGTCCACCAGTTGGTGACTCCTGTTATAGAATGAGTAAAGCTCGGGTTACCACACTTAATACACAGGTTCATCCTGTGACTCTGAATTGTGACTACTAGTGCATTGCCCGCAGAACACAAGTACTCCTGTCTGAAACGGGTATCCCAATCAGGCTTTACAGGCCCAAATGTAGGCTGTGTTTGAAAGTGAAATACAAAGAGGTGTAGGCTATATATCAGCAATCACGTGTTAGACTTTGACAAATATAAACGGGAGTAAATAGCACTAAGATTTATTTGATTGTGTGAATATTAATTACAGAATACTTGAATATTGAAAATGAATGGGACATCCCATATTATTGACTGTTTCAGATCCCTTGTTTATTTATTTGTCAGATCCCTTGTTTGTGTGATCTCTTATCACTTATATTCATAATAGTATATCTTGCACTTTGGGGAAAGTGTGAGGACTTGTTCAGTCATAATTATTTTAGTTGATATCACTGTTCAGTGATGGAGTTCAGTGTAATATTGAATTTCTTCTGTGTATTGTCAAACTCATGCAGTACTATAACAGGACACGTCGTGGATCATTCTATATTTGAGAAATATTTTGTTATTAAAAGGTTTTTTAAAAACTGTCAACCGAAATAACTACAAAACACCCAACATTATTGTACACAGCAGAAGGACCCATTTGACTGCAACCGCTGCATCAGTGTTGCCCATTTGTCAGTAAATATTTAACAAAAAATGATTAATTATTTGGGTGTTTTTGTGTCCTGCGTTTAGGCCCTGTCATACCAAGATGCTTTAGGCAGTGTTTGCAAAATATATGAAAAATTTGGAGAAGGTGCTGGCATACGTTGAATCAGTTATGGCTAAGTTTTGTCTAAGTTAAGAGCACACTGAACCACCCTGAAGCACGCTGGTATACGGCGTAGTTCATCAAGCTCCGCTGAAAATTTTCCGACATATCCAGCGTATGGCAAATGCGTCCCACATTCATGGAACAAAGGTTGTAGGGTAGTTATGCGTTTGTTTACACACGTTACTTGTCAGCAACTCATAGTTACTCAAAAGTCGAAATACGTCAAGATTAATGTCTAGCGTACTCCAAAAATTATTATTTCTGACCTATGAATAAATAAAGGGCTGCCCTTTGTCACCGATCCTGTTCATAATTTTTATGGACAGGATTTCTAGGCGCAGCCAGGGAATGGAGGGTGTCATGCTTGGTGACCACAGGATCTCATCTCTGTTGTTTGCAGATGATGTTGTCCTGTTGGCTTCATCCAGCAATGACCTACAGCTCTTGCTGGGACGGTTTGCCGCTGAGTGTGAAGCGGCTGGGATGAGAATCAGCACCTCCAAGTCAGAGTCCATGGTCCTCAGCCGGGAAAAGGTGGATTGTCCTCTCCGGGTTGGGGACAGGCTCCTTCCCCAAGTGGAGGAGTTTAAGTATCTTGGGGTCTTGTTCACGAGTGAGGGGAAAATGGAGCGAGAGATTGACAGACGGATTGGAGCAGCATCTGCAGTGATGCGGACGTTGTACCGGTCTGTTGTGGTGAAGAGGGAGCTTAGTTCTAAGGCAAAGCTGTCGATTTACCAGTCAATCTACGTTCCTACTCTCACCTATGGTCACGAGCTTTGGGTAATGACCGAAAGAACAAGATCGCGGATACAAGCGGCTGAAATGAGCTTTCTCCGTAGGATTGCTGGACTCACCCTCAGAGATAGGGTGAGGAGCTCAGTCACCCGGGAGAGGCTCAGAGTAGAACCGCTGCTCCTCCACATTGAAAGGAGTCAGTTGAGGTGGTATGGGCATCTGATTAGGATGCCTCCTGGACGCCTCCCACTTGAGGTGTTTCAGGCACGTCCCACTGGGAGGAGACCCCGGGGCAGACCCAGGACTCGGTGGAGAGACTATGTCTCCCAGCTGGTCTGGGAACACCTTGGTATCTTCTCTGAAGAGCTGGAGCAGGTGGCTGGGGAGAGGGAAGTCTGGGCTTCTCTGCTTGAACTGCTGCCTCTGCGACCCGGACCTCCGGAAAAGCGGTAGAAGATGGATGGATGGATGGACCTATGAATAAAGCTCTGTGAACCCATTTAATGGGTTTTCAACTTGGAGATACCCTATAATTGCGTATTTGCAGCGTCGGTTCACAGGAAAAACCCATACAGAGCTCTGCTCAGCTGTTGCCTGCAGCGCATACACACACACGCAGAGCTAAACATACATACTTGTTCGTATAACGGGTCCTGTCGGGGATTTCCCTGTCTCAAGCTGTTGTCCCCACATGCTTCAAGACTGCCACCATAATACCAGTCCCAAAGAAGTTCATCCCATCCAGCTACAATGATTACTGGCCGGTAGCACTGACCCCCACTATAATGAAGTGCTTTGAGCGGCTAGTCATGCAGCACATCAAGTCCACCCTGCCTCCCTCTCACGACCCATTCCAGTTTGCATACAGGTCGAACGGATCCACAGAAGATGCCATCACTGCTTCTCTCCATCCAGCCCTCACCCACCTGGATTCAAAAAACTCGTATGTGCGCATGCTGTTCTTGGACTTCAGCTCAGCATTCAACACAATCATCCCCCACCACCTGATACAAAAACTCAGACACTTAAGACTTAAAACTTCTCTCTGCAACTGGGTGCTGGACTTTCTCACAGGGAGGCCCACAGAACATGCGGGTTGGCAGCAACACCTCCCAGACCATCCCACTGTGCACAGGGGCCCCACAAGGGTGCATGCTCATCCCGCTGCTCTTCACCCTGCTAACCTATGACTGCGTGCCAGCTTACAACACCAACCACATCGTCAAGTTGGCAGATGACACGACGGTAGTGGGCCTCATCACCAACAACGACGAGGCCAACTACAGAAATGAGGTGAGCCAACTGGTCCAGTGGTGTAAAGACAACAACCACTTCCTGAACATGGGGAAAAACCTAGGAGACTGGTCGACTTCAGGAAGGGTCACACACAGCACCCCCCTCTGATCATTGACGGTGCAGCTGTGGAGAGGGTGAACAGCACCAAGTTCCTGGGGGTTCACATCTCTGAGGACCTCACCTGGACCAACAACACCACATTACTGGCCAAGAAGGCCCAAACTCGCCTCCATTTCCTCCGCAGACTGAGGAGAGCACGAGTCCCACCCCCCATCATGCAGTCTTTCAACTGGGGCACCATTGAGAGCATCCTCACCAACTGCATCATGGTGTGGTATGGAAGCTGCACTTCCGCCTGCCGGAAGACACTACAATGCATAGTGGATGCAGCCAGCAAGATCATCAGTGCCCCCCTGCCTCCCCTCTTGGACATCTACCCCACTCACCTCACCCGCAGAGCCACCAACATCACAGGCGACACCTCCCATCCCCTACACTCCCTCTTCAGCTCCCTGCCCTCGGGGAAAAGATACCGTAGCCTCCGGGCCAACTCCACAAGACTGCTCAACAGCTTTGTTCATCAGGCCATCAGTACCCTGAACTCTGTTCACTCCCCCCACTTCCCAGACAGTAACACCTGTAACACCTGCACAATAATTACCTCAGATGTTGGCACAGAAAGACTGGCACACCAACAATAATACTGTGGTTCTGTTGTACTTTCGCTACTATATGTCTCTGCAATTTAACCGCAACCATTTGTAGAAATGCCACATCTGCTGCTGTCTTTTTTTTTTGTTACTTATTTGTACCCGTAGGTAGATTTGGTTTGCAGTCTGGTGACAAGCCACCGGCTGCCAGTCGCTGCGTGCGCGAGCGCCCTAAACCTACATGTTTTTGGTATGCGGGAGGAAACCGGAGAAATCCCGGAGTAAACCCACGCAACACGGGGAGAACATGCAAACTCCACACACCTCACTGTTGGTCGGGGGCTGGGATCGAACCCACGATCTCATGATCCCCGTGATCCCCCGGCCGAGGGTAAACTGTACTGCCACAGTGCTAAACCACTGCGCCACCGTGCAGCCCGTGTCTGTATATCTGTGCAATACTGATCATGTGATATCATATCTGTAACTATCTGCACCTACACTACTGCATTGAAATGCACTACGGGTATTCATCTCTACCTGTCTGAATATAGGATTGCTGGGTTTATTACCACTAATCGTTTACCACTATGGCGGTCAGAGTCCTTCTGGCTGCCATTAGCACCACGGGTTGCATCACTGTATATAGACTGCACATAGACTGCTGCTGTCACTTTTTTTTTTTTTTTTTTTTTAAATCCAGCCTAATTTCCATCCATCTTCTTCCGCTTAATCCTTTTCGGGTCGCCGGGGGGCTGGAGCCTATCCCAGCATCTATGGGCGAGAGGCAGGGTACATCCTTCATTTTATAAAATGCACACCAATGTAGAGAGAGAAATGCCATTTCAGTTCTCTTGTATGTCCTGCACGTGTAGTAGTATTGACAGTAAAATCTTTGAATCCTTGTCTGAGCACTTTCAAGCTACAGGATAAAGATCCAAATCACTGTTTAGCCCTCCCCCTCATGTTTTGTTTGTTTTTTTTTTTTACCTTTTACTGCAGTCCAGTGCTGTTCTGATAGATATACGAAAATGTCAGCACACCGAAGGAGGTGAATCCAAACAGCCTATCATTTGAAGTGCAGAGCTCAGCTGTTTTCCATGATAAATCGCGATTTGCTGTTGGCTGCGCCTCCCGGCAAGAGCACACTCCATGCATTTTGTTTTTTTCACTTTATTGAAAATAAACTTTTTTTAATCGCCATCAGTTAGTGTGCCTTTGAGCCAGGTCATGTTGGGCCACTGCTTCTCCTGGCATGTTCTCTGTTGGATACATTGGTGTTCTTTGTCAGACTTGGGTCCCCGCCGATGCTCCACCTAGTCTGCTCATGTGCCTTGTGTTCTCCATCTATGCCGAATTATCCTTTAGGCCTGCACAATCATGGCAAGTTTATAGTATAACTGTTAAAGCATTAAATCTTCAGTATTATCTTTTTCTAGTTAAATTGGTCGTTTTTCACTTCCTTGTTTTGAGCTTCATGGCTGAATGGTCGTGATGTCATGTATTATCCAATCGGCATGACTGTGATGCTGCGTATTATCCAATCAGCACTGAGTCAATCTGAAACCCCGCCCACACTTCCTGTAGCCAGGGCATGAAGAGACAGAGAAGTGGCTAAACTTTTATTGATAAAAATGACATATTTTGACTGAGCGACTCCATACTCTGGGATGCACACCCTCGTAACCTCAGCAAAGCGCGTATAAAATCTTAGGCCAGTCTGGCAAACGGTTCAAGAGATAGGTGTGGAACAGACAGACCGATTCCTTCCGTGCATTAATAGATGGTTTTGCGATTGCAAGGTCAAAGGCCAACATCAAAACGCCATATAAACTATACGTATATCTCAAAGAAAGTTAGGGTCACCAAACTTGGTACACAGGTTCACCTGGATTTAGGGTCAAGAGGTTGAAGAGCAAGGTTGGCATTCCCTGTGCCCTTTACAATAGAACAGGCTAGGCTCACCAAACTTTGTACACACGTTCACCCTGTGACCCTGAAGAATGACTATGGCCAAGGTCAAAATGCTATATAAACTGTATCTCAACAAAGAAAAAGACTGAGGGATACCACTGGCAGCTGCCAGTATTTTTAAATGTATAAATTTTGTGTCCAACAAGGCTTTTATCCTTTAATAAGTTACTTTGGTGTTTTTTGTTTTGTTTTTTTTCCATCTTATCTCTGTCCTAGGCCCAAGCTGTGACCCTGACGGTGGCCCAAGCCTTCAGAGTAGCCTTTGAGTTCTGGCAAGCTGCTAAAGAAGGTAGGACCACTAATACATACCCTATATTGCCAAAAGTATTGGGACACCCTTCCAAATGACTGAGTACCTATGGACAAAGCAAGTTCCATGAAAATAAGGATGAGCAAGTTTTGTGTGGAGGAACTTGACTGGCCTACACAGAGCCCTGACCTCAACCTGATGGAACACCTTTGGGATGAATTAGAACGGAGACTGTGAGCCAGACATTCTCACCCACTATTTAAGTATGGTCAGAAATTCCCATAAACACACTCCTAAACCTTATGAAAAGCCTTGCCAAAAAAAGTTGAAGATGTTGTAGCTGCAAAGGGTTGCTTTCCCTTGGTGGTATATTTATTTACTGCTTTGGCTAACCAATTCTTGGTGCATCTGGAAAGTATTCAATGCTTCGCTTTTTCCACATTTTATGTTACAACCTTATTGCAAGATGGATTAAATTAATTTTTTTCCTCAAAATTCTACACACAATACCCCATAATGACAACGTGAAGTTTTTTTTGTTTTTTTATATTTTTGCAAATTTATTAATGAAACAGTCATCGTCGCCTGCAACAGACTGCTGTGATGATGATTAAAAATAAAAAAAACTGAGAAATCACATGTACATAAGTATTCACAGCCTTTGCCATGAAGCTCAAAATTGAGCTCAGGTGCATCCTGTTTCCACTGATCATCCTTGAGATGTTTCTGCAGCTTAACTGGAGTCCACTTGTGGTAAATTCAGTTGACTGGACATGATTGGGAAAGACACCTGTCTATAAAGTCCCACAGCTGACGGTGCATGTCAGAGCACAAACCACACATGAAGTCAAAGGAATTGTCTGTAAGCCTCAGAGACAGGATTGTCTCGAGGCACAAATCTGGGGAAGGGTACAGAAAAATTTCTGCTGCTTTCAAGGTCCCAATAAGCACAGTGGCCTCCATCATCTGTAAACAGAAGTTTGGAACCACCAGGACTCTTCCTTGAGCTGGCCGGCCATCTAAACTGAGTGATTGGGGGAGAAGGGCCTTTGTCAGGGAGGTGACCAAGAACCCGATGGTCACTGTCAGAGCTCCAACGTTCCTCTGTGGAGAGAGGAGAACCTTCCAGAAGGACAACCATCTCTGGAGCAATCCACCAATCAGGCCTGTGTGGTAGAGTGGCTAGAAGGAAGCCACTCCTTAGTAAAAGGTACATGGCAGCCCACCTGGAGTTTGCCAAAAGGCACCTGAAGGACTCTCAGACCATGAGAAACAAAATTGTCTGGTCTGATGAGACAATGATTGAACTCTCTGATGTGAATGTCAGGCTTCAAGTTTGGAGGAAACCAGGCACCGCTCATCACCAGGCCAATACCATCCCTACAGTGAAGTATGGTGGTGACAGCATCATGCTGTGGGGATGTTTTTCCAGCAGCAGGAACTGGGAAACTGCTCAGGATAGAGGGAAAAATGAATGCAGCAATGTGCAAAAACATCCTGGATGAAAACCTGCTCCAGAGCGCTCTTGACCTTAGACTGGGGCGATGGTTCATCTTTCAGCAGGACAACAACCCTAAGCACACAGCCAAGATATCAAAGGAGTGGCTTCAGGACAACTCTGCGAATGTCCTTGAGTGGCCCAGTCAGAGCCCAGACTTGAATCCAATTGAACATCTCTGGACAGATCTGAAAATGGCTGTGCACTGACGCTTCCCATCCAACCTGATGGAGCTTGAGAGGTGCTGCAAAGAGGAATGGGCCAAACTGCTCAAAGATAGGTGTGCCAAGCTTGTGGCATTGTATTCAAAAAGACTTGAGACTGTAATTGCTGCCAAAGGTGCATCAACAAAGTATTGAGTAAAGGCTGTGAATACTTACGTACATGTGATTTTAGTTTTTCATTTTTAATAAATCTGAAAAAAATCTCAAACTTTTTTCATGTTGTCATGGGGTATTGTGTGTAGAATTTTGAAAGAAAAAATGAATTTACAGTGATCCCTCGCTACTTCGCGCTTCACCTTTCGCGCCCTCAGTGCATCGCGGATTTTTCAAAAATATTCATCAAAAATTCAAAATTGAGAAATAATGGGCGGGCGCTAGCAGAAGGCAGGGAGACTACATTAGACCATCAGGTATCAACACGGAGAGCCGCACGACTCAAAAAATTCACCTCTCTGTTCGCTGTTCTCGTGTTGGCTCGGCTCGGAAATCTCAAGCATTGGCCGAGACGTTTCACCCCGCAAGCTGATTGGCCGAGATGTTTCACCCACCTCCTCTCCCTGCCGAGCGGCCATGAAGGGAAGGAAGACTGCATTCATTGCTCTTTATCGCTCGTGTTACTTTTTGCTGTTCTCTTGTGCCATTTTGTGCGAAATAGTCTTCCCGTCGAGCCACTACGCCGCCTCCTGCAGCTTCTCCAGCTCTATCAGAAGCTGCCCTCGACGATCCTGCGCTTCTAGCACCTGACGATGAGGCGTCACCTGAGGAGCAGTAAAGCTCTCATTAACCTGTGCAGTAAATCATTTTCAGCTTGAGTTACGTATCTTGTTATAAGAATAAAAGAGTTCTAAAAACATATTTATGTACACTTGATTTACATCTACGTATGTATGTACACGTACTCACACACGCACATATCATATGAGAGAGAGAGAGTGAGAGAATGAACGTACGTATTATTTATGGATGACGTCATTAGGGGTGACACTACTTCGCGGTTTTTCACTTTTCGCGGTCGGTTCTGGAACCCATTAACCGCGATAAGTGAGGGATCACTGTAATCCATTTTAGAATAAAGCTGTAACATGACAAAAAGTGGAGTGCTGTGAACACTTTCCGGATGCACATTATCTTATGATCAGGGTGGTTTGTCAGTCTGTTTGTTAGCAGGATTATGCAAAAATTACTGGATGGATTTTGATGAAATTTTCACCAGAGGCGGTCCTTGGGCCAAGGATGAACCCATTAAATTTTGGTGATGATCTGAGAGTGTATACCTCCACCAAGGACCTTGTTTTATCTGTGCAGCAGGATTCCACAAAAATTGCTGCATGGATTTCATACCTGCCAACTACTCCGGTTTTGCCGTAATGGTTCCGGTTTTCAAGACCCCATTCCGGGTTACGGATTTATTAATCAAAATTACGGTTTTTCACTAAAAATTCAGTCAAAAATTTTAAATCGTAAAAAAAACACGAAAGCAATTCCAAACACGAGCTCGCTAGGAATCGTATCTAAATTTAGAACAAAGCAACACGTAATGGCGGCCGGGATAGTCACACTTTTTCAGTGCCGAGACAAAGTTGCTGATTTTGCCACTAAAATAACTTAACCAACAGCGAATATCGGAGCAACATTTGTGACGCACAGGCTGAATTTCCACCTTGGTTGAACCAGCTTTTGAAGTAGAAATACCCCTTTATTCGCCTTTCACCGGGCTCTGTGAGCAAACTGAGTAGCGTTTCTTTTCGTGGTTCGCTGCTACGCTTTACCTGAAGCGTTTGCTAAGCTAACGCTATCGCTATTGAGGGTATTGAGGTTTCTTTTCTCACGCGAAATCCCCGAGAGGCGTGCGCACATGGCGAGATGTAAACACGATGTAAACTGCTGCAGACGTTCGCATGACTGCACTTCAACCCTGGCAAATGGACCATGGATGGATTCAACATTTAAAGGGAGAATACATTTTATATAATGCCTAAGATTCTGAAGAACATGTGCTGTGTAATTGCAAGCCTTGTCATGCTTGGTGTATCATGTAAACACATAAAATAGAGCGATTTTGCTGTCATTACGCACGTGTGTTATACAGTGCTAAGTATACCCTGTTGATATTTCTAGTCTTCTAGTTACCTCCGCCAAGGAGGTTATGTGATCATCAGCGTTGGTTTGTCTGTTTCTTTGTTAGCAAGATAACTCAAAAAGTTGTGGACGGATTTTCATGAAATTTTCTCAGATTGTCAGAAATGGGGTATCCTACAGATGATTAGATTTTGGTGGTGATCCGGATCACTGTCCAGGAATTTTTTAAAGGATTCTTTTTTTTTTTTTTTTTTTTTTTTTTTACTTAACATTGCGAGATAGGGCCATTTTCAATATTTTATTTATGATGTTAAACACTGTATGGGGGGGAACTGTGGCGCTTGGCAGAGGTCTGCGCTCTCCGAGTGCTTTTCTAGTATTCATAATACATCACATCTGGCCTATTCGAAGTTCTATGCAGTGTTAAGATAGTCTTGAATGCAAATTTAATGAATGAATGAATCTTTATTTCAGATAGATTAAAAGTAAAGATTAAAAAGAAACAGAATAATATAACAAGGGCGAAAAAATCCAACAAGGTCAAATTAAACAATAACTCCTCTGATTATACAGTTCAACATAAGTTATCTGAATTGGGTGATGGCTGAAGCCGCAGCTTATATTGCCCACCCATATTCCATCCAAGAATTCAAAAGAAAAACAAAACAAGAGCGATTACAATTCAGAACAAAGCTAAGACAAAATGTGACAAAAAAAAACCTAAGTAACAACACAACACAGACTGGATATGACAATCCTTATGTGATTTTACATGTCATCTTGTATATATGTTTGGAGTATTTCTTCCTTTAGTTTTTGTTTAAATTGTCCAAGCGTTGTACATGATTTTAATTCAGGTCCAAAATCGTTCCATAATCTGACTCCTTGCACTGAAACACAGTGTTGCTTGGTGGTAGTTCTCACTGAAGGTTTTTGAAATATACATGTTCCTCTGAAATGATATTGTTTCTCCTTTATTTGGAACAACTTTTGGATATTTGCGGGCAGTGATAGATTCTTAGCTTTAAATATTATTACTGCAGTTTTAAAGTCAACCAGATCTTTCAACTTGACAGCTTTTAATTTAAGAAAAAGTAGATTTGTTGGTTCCCCGTAAGCAGCTTTGTTTATTATTCTAATAGCTCTCTTCTGAAGCATAAAGACTGGATATATGTTTGTTTTATATGTATTTCCCCATCTGTCTGTCGGCCTCCGTCGGTCTATGATGACCATGGAAGAGAATCCTTAACGTCTACTCTGCTGGAACAGCACCGCCTGTGGCTGAACAGGCCGATGCACGAATGACAGTCCCTGTCACACAGGTCGCACTTGTGGGTGGTCTCCGTGCTGCTGGGTCTGTGGCGGTTCTTCCTGCGGGTCCTTTTTTCATCTGCTGCAGCAGTCAGTCTCGCTTCACCCGCCTTGAGCTGTCTGGTCAGGGTGCCTCTCCATTTGGAGCGGTCCGTTGCAAGGTCCTCCCAGCGCTCTGTGTTGATATCCAGGGCCTTCATGTCTCTCTTGCAGACGTCTCTAAAGCGCAGCTGTGGGCGGCCAACGTCTCTCCTGCCAGTTGCCAGTTCTCCATAGAGGACGTCTTTGGGGATTCTGCCATCCTCCATATGGTGAATGTGGCCTAGCCAGCGCAGCCTGCGCTGCCTGAGTAGAGTGAACATGGAGGGAAGGCCGGCGCGGGACAGAACTTCTGTGTTGGGCACTTTGTCCTGCCAGGATATGCCCAGGATGTGGCGAATGCAGCGCAAGTGGAAGGAGTTCAGTCTCTTTTCCTGCCGGGCGTATGTTGTCCACGTCTCACTCCCATAGAGCAGTGTGCTGATGACGCAGGCATTGTACACTGCCATTTTCGTCTTGACAGAGAGTTTGGGATTCTCCCACACTCGTGTGGTGAGGCGAGCGAGTGTGAAGGCTGATTTTCCAATCCTCTTGTTGATCTCTGTATCAAGGGAGAGGTTGTTGCTGATCGTGGACCCCAGGTACGTGAACTGATTCACGACCTCCAGCTTGTAGTCATCAATGGTGATGGTTGGTGGTGCTTCCGTGCCTTGCGCCAAGACGTTAGTCTTCTTCAGGCTGATGGTAAGCCCGAAGTCCTTGCATGCCTGGGAGAAGCGGTCCATCAGGGTCTGAAGCTCCTGCTGTGTGTGGGTTGCGACTGCAGCGTCGTCTGCGAACAGCATGTCTCTGATTAGAGCCTCGCGTACTTTGGTTCTGGCTTTCAGGCGGGCGAGGTTGAAAAGCCTGCCGTCAGATCTTGTGTGCAGGTAGATTCCCTCTGTTGCTGTGCTGAAGGCATGCCTCAGGAGCATAGCAAAGAAAATCCCAAAGAGGGTTGGCGCAAGTACACAGCCCTGTTTCACTCCGCTGCGTATGTTGAATGGCTCTGAGACGTTGCCATCGTGCTGCACTATCCCCTGCATGTTGGTGTGAAACGATTCGATAAACTTTGCAACTTTGGTGGGCATCCTATCTTTGGCAGGATCTTGAAAAGGCCTTCTCTGCTGACCAGATCGAACGCTTTGGTGAGGTCGATGAAGGCGACGTACAGAGGCATGTTCTGTTCTCTGCATTTCTCCTGGAGTTGGCGGATGGAGAATATCATGTCTACCGTCGATCGCTCAGCGCGGAAGCCACACTGAGACTCGGGATAGACACGTTCGGCAAGCTTCTGTAGACGAACGAGAACAACTCGTGCGTAGACTTTGCCAACAACGCTGAGGAGGGAAACGCCCCTGTAGTTGTTGCAGTCGCTTCTCTCCCCTTTGTTTTTGTAGAGGGTGATGATCTTGGCGTCCCTCATGTCCTGTGGTACGGCACCTTCCTTCCAGCACTGGCAGAGGACGCCATGCAATGGCAGCAGTAGGGCGGTCTTGCAGTGCTTGATCAGGTCAGGGGGTATGCCGTCGTTGCCGGGTGCCTTGCCAGCGGCCAAGCTATCAGTGGCCTTACTGAGTTCGTCGATGGTTGGCTCGGCGTCAAGTTCGTCCATGGATGGCAGGCAGTTGATGGCATCAAGGGCTGACGGTGTCACGGTGTTCTGTCTAGAGTAGAGGTCGGAGTAGTGTTCCACCCATCTCTCCATCTGCTTGTTCTTCTCTGTGATCATCTCCCCAGTGGAAGATTTGAGGGGGGCCGTCTTGCTCTGAGCCGGACCAAGTGCTTTCTTGATGCCATCGTACATACCACGGATGTTCCCTGTTATGGCAGCGGTTTGAATGTCTTGGCTGAGCTGAGTCCAGTACTCGTTGGCACAGCGCCGAGCAGTCTGCTGAACTTTGCTTCTCGCAGCCCTGAGAATCTGGAGATTCTTCTCGTTTGGGTACTTCTTGTACTCAGCAAGTGCTGAGCGCTTGGCTTCAATGACGGGGGTCATCTCGGTCAACTTGGCATCAAACCAGTCCTGTGACTTCGAGGTCTTCCTCCCAAAGGTAGCCAAGGCTGTGCGGTAGATGGTGTTTCGCAGCTCTTCCCACTTCTGCTTTGCAGATTCTCCTCCTTGTTGTACACCAAGTTCCTTCTCAAAGGTAGAGGCAAACTGCTCAACAAGTTCTGGTTGGGCCATCTTGCTGATGTCAATCCGTGCCTTTCCAGGTTGTCTAGCACGATGGAATTTCTTCAGCTGCAGCTTGACCTTGCAACACACCAATGAATGGTCTGTGTCGCAATCTGCACTCTGGAACGAACGGGTGATTAGCACGTTCTTCAGTGAGGTGCGCCTGGTCAGGATCAAGTCTAGATGTTGCCAGGAAACCTTGTGTTGGGGCTTGGTCTTGAAGAACGAGTTTGTGATGCACAGATCGTGATATGTGCAGAACTCGAGCAGCCGCTGTCCATTGTCGTTCATTCTGCCCACGCCAAATGGTCCAAGACAGGAGGGCCAGGAGTCGTGGTCAGCACCCACTCTGGCATTGAAGTCTCCAAGGAGAATGAGTTGTTCAGAGTTGGGGATGATCCTGACAGTTGTTGCGAGATTCTCGTAGAACTCGTCTTTTGCCTCTGGTGTGGCTGTCTGTGTTGGGGCATACACACTGACGAGGGTAACTGGGCCTTGAGTGGTGTTCAGGCGGAGGGTGAGGAGTCGTGCAGAGCCAGTGCTGCCCGGTTCCACCATCTTCAGCAAAGTGTTCTTCACTGCGAAGCCCACTCCGTGTTCGTCACTGCCCTTTCCCTGCCAGTAGAACGTGTAGTCCTTCTCTCTCAGTGTGCCTGCATCAGCTAACCGTGTTTCCTGGAGAGTGGCGATATCCACTCCCAGTCTCTTCAGCTCATTATTGATGATGGCAGTCTTCCTGGTGTCATTGATGTCCTTGAGGTTAGCAGCGTCCTGTCATCATAGTGCGGACATTCCAAGTTCCCAGTTTTAGAGTTGATCTCTTTTGTTTTATTGTCTTGCCTGGTGCGAAGGTTCTCAGCCTGCTGTTTGGATTTCTCCTCATCCCCATGCACCCAATGAGGAAAGCAAGCTGTGGCGGGACAACACCTTATTGGCTGGGGGCTGCCCAGCTTGAGGCGGGCGGTAGCTGTCCAGTGAGATCTGATGATCCCTCCCACCGTCGGGAACAACCCCTGGCGCCACGCTCTACGCCAATTGAGCAGTGGCTTATAACCGGTAACTGTCATTCCCCGTGTTTTGTCTACGCCAAAGGCGAAGCTGGAGTGTCCTCTCCAGTGATCCAGTGTTCTACCTTCCAGCGTTGGGCGTTGGTAGGATTCAAGCCTGGGCAGGAAGATATGGAGGACAAGATGTTGCCCATGCAGCATGTTCCCCCCTCTCCACGTCACTGATGAATCCAAAGGAACAGCAGGGCTGCTACAGTTTGGCACCAGCGCCGTTGCAGGAGCTGCCAGAACGATGTTGAGCACAACATAGAACTGCCTTAGGGGCTCCGACTCCGGATTTTTCCTCAGGGTTGACTCCCGAAGCCTTTCCCATGACCGGGTATGCCGCAAGGCAGCAGAGGTTTGAAATCAGGGTTTACCTTCCCCTAGATGGGCTACCTTCCCAGGTTGACGAGCCACCATCTACCCGAAGCATCTGGTTTTAAGGCGCCAGAGATCCGCCTTCGCCCCTTCTCCTATTAGTAAAAGCAGTTCTGCCGGGCTTAGAGACTAAACCACACGGGCAGGCTCGGAGTTGGACTTAGTTGTCAGAGGCTTTTCGAGACGCACACCATAAGGAGCGTTTTATGAGCACTGGGAGCTTAACCCCAGTGCCGCTCCTGGCTATGACAACCTTGGAACTTAATAATAATGTGTAATAAGATAGAAAAGCATAATTATTAATAATAAACTTATTAATAAAAACTTAAGTTTATTATTAATAAACTTAATAAAATATTAATTAACATAATGTGGGTTGATTCGGCAAATATTTCGCTCTGTGTAGTATTGCAATTGATTTAGATATTTTACCTTTAATATAATTAATGTGTGACTTCTATGTCAAATGCTACTATTTGTTTGACACTGCAGCCCCTGGACCCTGGCTAGCTACTAGGCTTTTCAGGTGTGAAAGTTGAAGAAATATGAGGTTGTTAGCTACATTCTAACTTGATTTAATGCTAATATTTGTTTGGGCTTTGCCCCCCTGAACCCCCCACCAGGACTTTGTCCTGGACCTACCGGGGCCTGCGGCCCTTGGACCCCGGCTAGTTACTAGGCTTTTCAGGTTTGAAAGTTGAAGAAATATGAGGTTGTTAGCTACATTTAACTAGATTTAATGCTGATATTTGTTTGGCAAATAGTAACATTATTATTATTAGCATTAGCATTATTAGCATTAGCATCGGCCCCTGTACCCCGGCTAGCTACTAGGCTTTTCAGGTTTGAAAAGTTGGCAGGTATGGGGTTTGGATGAAATTTTTTTTTACCAGAGGTGGTTCTTGGGCTAGAGAGGAACCCATAACATTTTGGTGATGATCTGAGAATGCAGTGTCTTCTCACACTGTGTTAGCAAGAATCCTCCAAAACAAACCCATTATATTTTAGAGGTGATCCATGAGGGACTGGAAGGAGATTTGGTGGAGGTATGTGCTCTCGAGTGCTTTTCTAATCTTATTTAGGAGTGTATTTGAGAATGTATGACCATTCTTCCAGAAACCTATTTAATTAATAGCTCACCTCACCATCAGACTTTGGAGAGATGCAAGCTTCTCTTGTATCAGTTTGTTTTGAATTATTTCAGAGCGTATATTCTTTGACGAGTCATCCATTGCAACTTCAGCAAAAGGTAAATTTGTCCCGTCGCAGAAAGAATAAAAAAAACTTCCAACAAAGAGGATTATGCCTCCATGGAGTCATTGAGAGTTTTGTTGGAGCAACAAAAGTCATTTTATGTGGACATGCTGTATAGACAAGAGGCAAACTTCATGTCTTTTTTTTTGTTTTTGTATACTTTGACTTTATTGAAATTGAGGGCATCCACCTGGATGGATGGAGCAGCCACGGTACGGCGCTATCCCTTAACCATTCGCACACACATTCACACCTCGGGCCACTTTAGAGTCTCCAATTAACCTAACTTGCATGTTTTTGGCCTGTGGGAGGAAACTGGAAAAATCCTGGAGTAAACCCACACAGACACGGGGAGAACATGCAAACTCTACACAGATCACTGTTTGTCAGGGGCTGGGATCGAACCAGGGATCCCATGGCCAAGGGTGAGTTGCTGTGCTGCCACAGTGCTAACCACTGTGACACCGCACTGCCCCTAGTAATTTACTAAGATGATTTTGGAATCTACAACTACCAGAATTGATGGAATCATCAAAGAGGTTCAGGAGCTCAAGATCGGCCTTAAGTTTTCTCAAACTCAAATTGATGACAGAAGAAAATGCAATAGAGAAGAAAGATGGTTCTCTTGAATTGCAACTGCACTTCCAATCAGTGCATGAACTCTGAAAGCAGACATATCTAAAGTTGTCTACTTAGATTATCAGAATCGACGAAATGTTATTATTGATGGTCTGACATAAGATAACCAGTCTTGGTCAGATACTGAGAAGAAAGAGAATTTCTTAACAAGCTTAAGATTGATTCAAAGACAATAGAAGTTGAAAGAGCCCATCGCAATGGAAACAAAATTCTCAAAAAGCAAAATCAATTGTAGGGAAATTCATTGAGGCACAATGACAAAGAACTCATTCTTGCCAAGGCTAGAGCAAAAAAAGATGTGCGACGAGAGCCAAAAAGCCCTGGGATATGTCTGTGCAACGGAGACTTCTCATGCAGGTAAACCGATTCAGCATGAAGCCCCGACATCTAAGTGCACTTAATATGTGGTGGTTTATATTCTTGTAATATTTGATTCAGAATAAAAAAAAAGATTTGAAACTCCTAAGCTGCCGTTTATAATCTGAAGAAATAAGAGTTTGTTTTGTTTTACTGAATATGTTTAAGGTAAATAACTGCCGGCCTGTGAAACTGTCCTTTTACAAATTAAAAAAAAACACCTCCCTTTAGGTTCCTCTCTATTCAGGGTTGCCACAGCGGCTCATGGGTCCGCATATTGGATTTGGAAAGGATTTTTACCCATGATGCAACTCTCCCCCATTTTATCTGGGCTTGGGACTGCCACAAGGAGTACACTGGTCTTTTCTATGGCCCAGCTGGGGCCTAAAACCACAACTGTGGGGCGGATGCTCTATCACTGGGCCACTACCATAAAAATTAAAAGAAAATTATACAAATTTAATCATTAAAAAATATTGAAAAAATTTAAAAGATACTGAAAGTTTAAAGTGTATATACAATACATTGAAAAAAAATATGGAAACGATTCACGTCTTGAAATTCCTTTGAGTAATTCCAATAATCGTCCAACTCTGCAGCTTTGTTCTACAGAGTTATGACGCTATTCACAGATTCAAGGACTTTGTGCTTTCTGTAGAAATATCCGTCAAATCAAAGCTTTTTTGCCTTCACTTTCACTAACTATCCACTTCATTTTTGCACTCGTCAGGAGCCACTGTTAAAATTTAGTTCATTTAGTTGTCAGGGACAAAACAGTGAAACATAGTGGTCATATAGAACATCTGATGTTCTGCACGAGTATATAGCATTAAGCTAGTTTGCAACTCCTGTCCCCGGTTGGACTTAAAGAGGAAATGCAAGTAAAAAGAAAAAAAAAAAAAATACTAGTAAAGCGACAACAAATACAGTATAAAAAAGCAGCATAAAAACTTAATACACATCCACCCAACAACACATTAAAAGTCTGACCTTGCTAACATCACAAGTGCTAGGTGTGGGTACATTCTTGTTTGGCCTTCAGCCAGTTCTTAACCTTTACTATGAATGTTTTGAAATCTGTCGTTCGTTTAATTTCATTTGGCATTGTGTTCCAGATGTGACTTCTTTTTATAGAGAAAGCTGTCCAAATGTGGTTCTGTGGTGGGATGTTTTACAGTTATTGCTGTTAGAACTCCTGACTCTGCTGCCGTCCTTGCTTTGAATGAAGCCACAGAGTGGCTCTGGTGCTCATTTATTCATACATTTGAAAATTAGTTTCAGAAAAAGACTGGTGAAGCTTTCAAAACTCAATAGTTTTTTTAGTATATGACAATGATGCCAGCAAATTGGCTTTTTATCCATGATTTTCAAGGCTTGATTATACTGTATAATGAACCAATGTGTTTTATTGTAGATGGAACTGCCTGAACCGTGACTGGTCAGTGATTGACTGGCATGAGATCATGGAGTTTAGATTATATTAAAGATTTTGTCATTGTGTTCCTATACAATGAAATTCAGGTGCTTTCTGAAAATGATGCCAAGAAAAACACACACACTCATACACACTTATAATTAAAATAATGGTAAAATTATACATTTAAATATGCATAGTATGCCTTGTATAAAATATGCATTGCACTCTTGAATAAATGGGTTAAAATGAAATAAAAACAATTAAATGAATAATTAATATTGCACATTGTTATAACTGCATAGAATGGGCTTTTAGGGCAGAGTTCGGTGTGATTAAGGCCTTGGGGAAGAAAATGTTCAACAGTCTTGTGGTCCGTGATCTGATGGACCTGTAACGTCTCCCGGAGGAGAGGAGTTCAAACAGATGGTGTGCAGGTTGAGATGAGTCCTTTATGATGCAGGGTTAAGGCAGTGAGTGGTATATAGATGTCCTCGAGGGCTGGTAAGCCTTGTGTTGGTGATGTTCTCCACAGCTTTTGACTCTTTGCAGAGCAGATCTTTCAGTTGCCGAGCTGTTGCCGTACCACACTATAATCCCATGAGTCACTATGCTCTCAATGGAGCAGCTGCCAAGTGAAATAAAGAGAGTTTGTCTTGCCCCTTGTTTATTGCATTTATTCATCAAGCCCGCTGCATAACAGTGGTCTCCTGAGTTGGGAGAGTGAATTCAGAAAAAAACAGTGGCCCTTTCAAACTGAAAAGACAGTGTAATGGTCAAACAAGTCATGTATTACAATATGAAGTATGTTGCAGGGATTTGAATCTGCATGCCTTTGTGGTGTTTTGTTGTCTCCTTTTGGGGAGGGGGGGGTCAATATTGGGGGTAAAAACCCAAATGCATAAAAAAAAGTTATATCTAGTAGATCTGTCACTTGTTGACATGGAAAGTGAAAGTAGTGGGGCAGATTAGTGAACGAATCTTTCACTTGGTGATACAAGCACTAAAATTGGCACAAATGAAGTTCAGGACCTACTTTTTAAGAAAAGTACGCTCTCCAGCTGAAAATCCAATATGGCCGCCATTTTTTCAAGATGGCCGCCTCTGATATGGGTTTACAGCAGTATTTGGCTTAAATTCTGACGATATCATGCTACTTTTATGATCTATATATCAAAATATATGTTTTTGGAGACAAGAAATCCAACTTTTCCTTCCAAATATAATCATCAACTACTATGACGATATATTGAAAATATAATGAAGAAACACTACCTGAGTGAAGATACTGATATGATGTGATGTAGGTTTCCTACCACTCAATACAGAGATGTAGTATAGACTGAACTGGCTAGCTTGAATTGACTCTTGGTCACCTGTTTTACTCCTTGCATTTGCAGGAACACAGTTGTGTACATTTCAGGGTGCGGCGGTAGCATTTACATGGTCCACGACATTCACCCGTGCAGCGACATTTTGTCAGCTGCTGGCAAGACTGAGCAATGGGTGGCAGGGTTGACCAGACAACTGCCCAGACTTCACCATTCTTCTGCCAGCCCCAGTTGGCAGGGCTTTCAGGTTGCATTTTGCACGATGTTGCCTGGCCCCATATACAGGCTGCCTGGAAGACAGAACGTCTAACATGCTGAGTGAGAGATGCACTGGTTGGTGGAATAGAATCGTAAGATCTCTGCTTCCGAGCAAACAAGTGCAGTCTTGCCTCATCGACCTTGGTGGTGTTGCTGTGCTTGTCGTACATGGTGACAAATTTCTCAAGGATGTTGAGGTCAGCATCTTCTATGATAGGTGGGTATTGACTGAGCTTCTTGAAGACTGGGCTCACTTCAGGACAAAACTCCCATGTTTGCCATGCAGTTGTCTTGCCTCTACCTCGAAAGGCTGACACCACGTCGCAACCAGTGAAAGCATGAAAGAAGCACATACCACTAGCTTTCTCTGGACCAAGCTTATCTACCAGATCGTGAATAGGAAACCATCTTATGGACTGACCCTGACCAAATTCTACCCACACCATTTCCAAGCCTGCATCCTGAAGAGTTGCAAAGACACTGACTGCAATAACCAGAATATCTGTGTCACATGCTTTGATCAAGACAGACTTCGTCTGTTGCTTTGCTGCATGAAGAGCATGTGCGAATATGGAGTCAGCTTCTTCATGGTTGCAAGGACTTAAGCCATCAAGGTTGAAGGTCTTGTTTGACAATGCCCGATCATCCTTGGTCACAATTACAACATTGTTGGGACACATGGATATAATCTTGTCTGCAAGGTAGTGAAAGAGCTCAGTCTTGTTGTCACTGTCTCTCAGGAAGCTTGACCAGATGGGTGGTAGTTTGGTTTTGTCTGTCACTCTACGCCGAGTTCCCTTTCCTTGCTTTGACCTTGTTTCAGCTTTCAGGCTTGATGTTTTGGATAAATCAAAAACTATGTCTGTGCGTTCATACTTTGACGAGTAAAACTGGATCTTTGGTACTACATCACGTACAGCATATTCCTCAAAGGTCTTTGATGTCTTTGGAGACAGTGAGTGAACAAGAGCAGAACCATCAATGATGATAGCATCACATTCTCCAACGCCGTTTAACTCCCGTGCGATCTGTACACCTTCCGGGTAACTAAAGCCCCGTTACCCTTGGCTCGGCTCTCCCGCGCTGGCACACCCTGTCAATTCAGGCGTGGCTAACTAACTACAACACTACAACTAATTGCATTCCTAGTTGAGATGCATGAGGGGCTAATTAGATAGCATTTGGGAAACTAAAGTATACTACTGTCTAGAGTTAGTTTACAACAATTAGTAACTACATTACTACAACTACAGCTAGTACACTACAAGCCGACGCTGGACCCCATGCTGGGTTTCACAGCAGCGATGTCACCAGTGTGCCCTGGTTGTGCTTTGACATCACTCTCATAAAAGCAATAAACTAAATTGAATAACATTTTATCACATCAATGAAATAAGTAACCATGGACTTTTAGGTTTTGGCCACATAGCTTACAGAGACATATTTTCAGCTAGAAAACTGCAATTTACAGCCACTTAGCAGCCGCCATTTTGAAATATGTTGGTCATATTTAAATTCAGAACATAGAAATGAGATAAATGTATTAAAATACATGCAGTTTAATGTTCAGATCATTCAGAAACAATGCATATTGGATTTCCACTTTGCAAACAGAAAATATCTGAGATTGACACGGTCGCCATCTTGAAAAATGGCGGCCATCTTGGATTTTCAGCTGGAGAGCGTACTTTTCTTAAAAAGTAGGTCCTGAACTTCATTTGTGCCAATTTTGGTGCTTGTATCATCAAGTGAAAGATTCTTATCAAAAACTGGCTTAATCTGCCCCACTAAAGAATGTAAGCTGTGAACCCACAACCAAAACTAGAAAAGCACTGAGTGCATACCTCCGCCAAGGCTGCTTCAAGGTGGAGGTATGCAGCCTCAGATAATCACCAAAATTTAATGGGTTCATCCTTGGCCCAAGGGCTACGTTTGGTGAATATTTCACCAAAGTCTGTCCAGTAGTTTTTGCGTAATCCTGCTAAACTCAGACAGACACGGTCCTGGGTGGAGGGGGGTGCGCTGCTGCAGCCTGCAACCCTTTCACTTTTCTTTGGTTTCCTGGCAAGACACACAAACTTGTCTGTTCTCCTTCAGGTGCAGATATCAGGCCCGTGTGGAGATCTTCAGCAGTTGTTTCTTGTTTTCTCTTTGTTTCTTTCTCGCCCCCCAATTCCTTGACCTCCCCCTCACCTCTTCCGACCACTTTATATTCCTTCAGTTTCCTCCCCCATTCCTCCCTGTCAGTTCCAGCATAAGTAAGACAATATAAATAAAGTGGTAGTTTTTATATAGCAAGATGAGTCTATAAATACTATTTACAGCAGAGAAAATAAATATTGAATACGTCAACATTTTTCTCATTAAACATATTTCTGATGGAGCCATTGACCTGAGATTTTTACCAGATATCAGTAACAACCCAAGTAATCCATATATTCAAAGAAGTAAAGGCAACTGTGTTCACAAACAAGTTATATTTAATAAAGTGGAATGACACAGGGAGTAAGTACTGAACACATGGTGAAATTCATTTAATATTTAGTAGAAAAGCTTTTGTTAATAACAGCTTCCAGATGCCTCTTGTATGGAGAAACTAGGTGCAGGCATTGTTCGAGTGATTTTAGCCCATTTTTCGACACAAACGGTCTTCAAATCTTGAAGGTTCCGTGGACTCTGATCTTCAGTTCGTTCTATTGATTTTCAATTGAATTCAGGTCATGTGACTGACTGGGCCATTCTAGCAGCTTTATTTTCCTTTCTCTAGAGCCAGTTGAGTTTCCTTGTCTGTGTTTGGGATCATTGTCTTGCTGAAATGTCCACCCTCGTTTCATTTTCAGCATCTTGGCAGATGGCAGTAGGTTCTTATCAAGGATGTCTGTACATTTGTCCATTCATCTTTCCTTCAATTATATTTAGCCTGCCTGTACCATGTGCTGAAAAACACCCCTACACCATGATGGGATGTGCAGTGCTATTTCTCCTCCAAACATGCTGTATGTTGTGGCATCCAAAAAGTTCAATTTTGGTCTCATCTGACTAGACTATATTCTCCCAGTATTTTACTGGCTTGCCCAAATGTTGTGCAGCAAACTTTAAATGAGCTTCAGCATGCTTTTTCTTCAGCAATGGAGTCTTGCAAGGTGAGTGGATTACTTATTGTTTTCTTTGAGACAGCAGTACCTGCTGACTTCACGGTTTTCTGGAGCTCTCCACGAGTGGTCTTTGGCTCTTGGATAACTCTGATAATTCTTTTGACTTCTCTGTCAGAAATCTTGCAAGGAGCTCCTGGTCCTGACCATCATCATCATCATAGCAGTCTGTCGTGGGCGACAATGACCGTTTCATTTAGGTCTAATCAGATTTCTCCACACAGCTCTGTCCTTAGCCTTCCGCTGCCAGGAACTCTTGTCTATATCCAGCTTCAAGTTTCTTTTTACAGTGTTTTTAAATCTGAGCCTTGGTCTACCCTGATTGCTTACCTTTTGTTCTTATTAAAGACAAAAATAGAAAGGAGATGTCTTAACCTTCTGAACCTACTTGAACGATTATCCTGATTGCGTTTGTCCTCGCATAACTGAGTAGAGTAACTGCCAAGGGAGAAGCTGAAAGCATCCTGACCAGTTTACGGTAAAATGATGTTCTTTCCACTTCTGAATGATGGCTACAGAAGTGCTCACTGGAACATTCAGCAGTTTAGAAATGTACCTGTAACCAATGCCATCATTATGTTTTGCAACAATAAGGCTGGAAAGGTCTTGAGAGAGCTCTTTGCTTCTACCCATCATGAGTTCTTTGTGGTGTGACAATCTGATAATCACTGACCTTTTTAAAGGCCATTAATCAGGACTTAGCCAGCTGAAATTAATTTGCACTGATGGGCGATGGTATGGCTTCCTAAATTCTGATGGATTTCAGCTGTTTTTTTGGCTTTCTACGCCTTTTTGCTTCATGTGTTCAATACTTATTCCCTGTGTCATTCCACTTTATTAAATATAACTTGTTTTCTGGCCACAGTTGCATTGATTCCTTTGTATGTATGGATTACTTGGGTTGTTCCTGGTATCTGGTGAAAATCTCAGGTTAGTGACTCCATCAAATATGTTTAATGAAAAAAAAATGTTGACGTGTTCAATACTTATTTTCCCCGCTGTTTTTACAACATATCAGATATGTGGGAAGCAATCTGTTTGGCAAAAGGAAGGCAAGCAGATATCTCTTCTGTTTGCCAAGCTGCTGGACAGGCTAAAAAAAAAAAAAAAACAAACTATGCGGCATCTCCAATGAAAATATTTAAAGATTTCAGGATGGCCTCAGATGCCCCCCCCCCTTCAACTGTTTCTGTATCAGAAATGTAAACTGTTTTAAGAATACAATAAAGATGGAATTGCATTATGTCATCTGAAGTCATTTCATGGGTATTTGGGGGTGGACTGTGGGGCAGGGGCCTGGGGGTGGCCTGGAAGCAATAAAGACATGGATAATTGTTTGTGGTATTAGGTTAAACACATTGTGTTAGCCTATACTTGGGACTTAGATGTAGTAGATCAGATCACATTTTAGGACCAATTAATTAAAAAAAAACAAACAAACAAGCAAACAGGTCATTAAAAAGGATTCATATACTTTTTCTTGCAACTGTAGATGAGTGGGTACCACTGCAGATACGATCACTTTTTCTGTTAAATTAGTGGATTTTTTGTCTTTTTTCTTTTGTCTCTAAGATAATTGAAAGTTTTCTGTTAGCCTTCCTTTCCCTGGCAGCATATTTCATAACAGCTGTATTTCTGCTGTGTTACAAACAGGAGGCTGAAAGACTGTTTCCAACCTGTGGTTTGGTACTCAGTCACAGAAGATCATTGGGCAATGATGTGGTCGACTGTCAGTTTTAATCTTTCAGCTTCCTGTCTGCAGCAGTTGCAGCTATTTTACACCTGAAACTGTACATCAAGGCAAGTTTATTTGTGTAGCACATTTCATGTATAAGACAGTTCAAAGTGCTTTCCATAAAAACATTAAAGGATTACAGCAAGTTGCAAAAGCAATCTACACATTAGAAGGCCTTCAACCTCCTTTCCTCTACTTTTATTAGATCAGACTAACCCCCCCCCCCCCCATCTACAGTAAAAATTAAAACTGAAATCGTAAAATCAACCGAGTTGCCTCATAAATCTGTAAAACAAGTAGAAGTAAAAAGTACAACATTTGCAAATCAAAAGTCACAAATTTACAAGGAAACTGTTATAAGTTTAAGAAGCAAAAGATATATTTGCAAGAAGAAAAATAAAAACAGGAAAAAACAGCTATTGTGTAAGAACAGAGTCGGGCTGGAAAAATTTAATGTTTCAGGGAAAAAAGTTTCAGACGGGTTTTAATTTTTGTTGAATGTTTTCTGCTCCTCCTCATTTATCTGATCCTGTGGTTTATGTTAATGAAGGTTTCTGTTCAATATCACAAGTGTTTTGGGGTTTTGATTCATGTTCAGTTTCAAAGGCAAAATTCCAGATAAATATTAAAGAAATATTTTATCATCAAACCATATAGAATGATTATCTGCTCTGACTATTTTTTTTTTCCTCCTGGTCATGTTAAGAAAAAGAGAAGCGGGTGAAGTCTGGTCCAGACGGAGACGAAGCTAGAATCTGTCAGTTGGACAGTTCATCACACCTCCACCAACCAGGTCAGGATTCATGTCTTTGGGGGGCGGGGGGTTCCACAAGAAAAAAATTACAATGAAAGTAAATATGTGATAGTAGTGCAGCGGCAGATTGGCAAGACACGTATTTTCTGGGGGAAAAATGTTCAGATTTGTGAGTATAAAATATATCAAACTTGCAAGAAAAGTCACATTTGTGAGAAAAATTGAGAAAAAATAGGAGTAAATTTACAACAAAAAAGTTAAATATTTGCTTCATTAAGATCACAACTTCACAAGTCTGAAGTTTTTGAAAATAAAGTCGCATATTTACAAATTGGCTTTAAAAAGTAGCAATTTGATTCAAAAATGTTTGCCAGTTTGGTTGAAAATACTGGAGGAAAAGTCACAGATTTACCAGAAAAAGTAGCAAATTTATGAAACAAAAGTTAAAAATTGACTTCAGACAAAAGTAATAGATTCATGTGGAAAAACAGAAATTTATGAGGATAAAGCTGTAAAATTATGGTTTGAAAGAAAAAAGCTCAAAGTTAGGAAACAGAAGTTCCATTTTTATGCAGGGAAAAAAAAAATCCACAAAATGACAAGAAAAAGGTGACAAAAGATTGAAGAGTTCTATATTTTACTTGGAGCTAATGCACCTTTACAAGGTAAAAGTTTCCAGTTTAAGAGGAAAAACATGATAAATCAATGGGGAAAATGCAATGAAATTCTGAATTGAATGTTGTGCATTTAGGGTAAGGACATGTACCTGTATAGTCCTTTTCTAGTCAAAGAACACTGGAAGCACTTAACTCGTAAGTACATCTCTCTTTTCTAGGGGCCCATTAGAGACAGATACTGCGGGACAATTTAGTCACAAATTAACCGAACATGCATGTCTTTGGATTGTGGGAGGAAACTGGAGCACCCAGAGTAAAGCCACACAGCTCAGGGAGAACACGCACACTTGACAGAGAAAGGTTCCCACCCCTGCCAGCTTGGGGCTTCGAACCAGGAACCTTCCAGCTGTGAGGCAACAGTGCTATCCACTGTGCCACAGTGCGGCCCAAGTTTTACTGAAAAACTTCATCACATTATAAAGGAAAAACTTAATGTTAAAATATTTTTAAAGATCTTACATATTTAAGCAAAAATGCTTGGAAAAAATACCAGAAAATTTTGCAAATTTAAAGAAAAGGAAAAAAAAATAAATCAGTGTATTTTGAGGAAAGCAAATTTACAAAAAAAAAAAAAAAAGTACCACGGTTGAATTGCAAATTTGAGGGGGAAACTCACTAATTGACAAGAAAAGTGAAACAGTAAATTTATGATGAAAAAGGTCAAAGTCAGTCAGGTTGCTTCCCCACAGCGTAGTTTTAAGTTGGGAGATTTTATTTGAATCAATTATTTTTTTTTTTTTTTTTTTTTATTAATAGAGCTATCTAGTGTTGGGTTTTTTAAATAATTAAAATAGAATTTACATAATTCTACTGATGGAAATGTACATAATAGTCTTTAATCAAATAGTCAAAAATGTATTTTAAAAATGCTAAAAATCTGAGAAACAAAGCCCAACAGAAAACTGATCATTTTTTTTTAAATATTATTTATTATCCCAGAGGCAGCCACAGGAACTCTCCTGGATTTCGCTGAAGGATTCCACCCAGGGCTGATCCACTCAGGAACAAACAAGAACCAATCGGATCCTTTTATGGATCAGAACCACAGAACCGCCAAGAACAACAACACCATCTGGGTAACAACAGCTAATACTGCTACTAAATACACAGAGCTTTTATTGGTAATGTTCATTTTCTTTGATTATCAGTTTTCGTATTTTTACCTCAGATTTTTGACCTTTTTTTTGTACAGTTCCAGCTTTTTGTCTTAAAGCTTTTTTTTTTTTTTTTAGCTCATTCTGGAAATCTGAAAGGAGCTAATGCGATGATGCAGCATCCGTCCGTCTGTCCATATTTCACAAAAATTGTTACGCCTCCTCAGCATTTGCCCAGATGCTTACCAAAGTCACTCACAATGATCCTCAACGTGCAGGGATGTCAAATTCATTCCATGGAGGGCCAAGACCCTGCGTGTTTTATCTCCAGCCAGTGTCTTCAGCAGCTGATTTCACTGAATTTCTTCTTCCCACTGATTGCTGATCAGTAAAAAACACCTGCTGAAGAGACCGGGTGGAAGAGAAAACATGCAGGGTCTTGGCCCTCCGTGGAATGAGTTTGGCATCCCTGCTCAAGTGGCTCTGCATCCAGGTTGAGTTCAAGGTCATTGTCAAAGGTCAGGAGATCTGAGCATTTATAATTTCATGAAAATCATTACTTCTTAGACCTTCAGCACCTCCTAAGTGGGTCTGTAGCTAGGCTGTGCTTCAGGTCAAGGTCAAAAGTCAGGAGATCTGAGTCGTCTCGGGGTGATTTTGTCAGGCCAGAATGACTTAGTCATTGGCGTTCTGGTCTTGAGTTTACAACCTTTTCATCCTAGAAATAAAAAAAGGTGTAACTTTCCTCATACATTTGCTACTTTTTACTACTTTTTTTTTTTTTTTTTTTTTTACTTTTTTCTTGTAAAGTTGAAACTTTTTTTCCTTAGATTCCAACTTGTAAATAACAAAAAAAAAGGGGGGGGGATTGTTCGCAACAGTCATCTCATTGCATTTTCAAACTGTAGGGAAAATACCCCCCAGTCACAGAAAAACCCCAACAATCAGGCAATCCTCTGAGCAGACTTTGGTGATGTTGGAGAGGAAAAATTCCCTTTTAGCAGGAAGAAACCTCCATTAGAACCAGGCTGAGGGAGGGGCAGTCATCTGCTGCAACAGGCTGGGGGTGAGGGGATAGAGAAGAAGAAGAAAAGAACAGACATGCAGAGAGCATGATTGTAAAACTAAATTTATTCAAATGAGTTTCCTCAGTGTGGTATTAATTGTTATCTAAATCATGTGTTTCAGGAGCTGGAGGACGGTCTGGATGAGGCTTTCTCAAGGTGAGAACTGTTCTGAATATGACCAGGTTTTAGTTTTATTCAAGTCTGACATGGATCTGAAACATATTTACATCAAACACTAGTGAAAATCTTGTTAGGGTACCTGCTCTAAAATTCAGGGTACTTTTTTTTTTTGCCTCTAATTAATCCAGGAATGCATTCCAAACCTACAGTGGTGTCAAGAAATGTTTGCCCCCTTCCTGATTTCTTTTTTTTTTTTTTTGTATGTTTGTCACACTTAAATGTTTCAGATCAAACAAATTTGAATATTAGACAAAGATATTAAGGGTAAAAAAAAAATCCAAACCTACATGGCCCTGTGTGAAAAAGTGACACCCCCCCCCCCCCGTTAAAACATAAATTAACTGTGGTTTATCACATCTTTGGAAAGCTGAGTTCAATTTCTCTAGCCACACCCAGGCCTTATTACTGCCACACCTGTTCTCAATCAAGAACTCACTTAAATAGGACCTGCCTGACAAAGTGAAGTAGACTAAAAGATCCTCAAAAGCTAGACGTCATGCTGCCACCCAAAGAAATTCAGGAACAAATGAGAAACAGTAATTTACATCCATCAGTCTGGAAAAGGTGACAAAGCCACTTCTAAAGCTTTGGGACTCCAGCAAACCACAGTGAGAGCCATTATCCACAAATGGCAAAAACATGGAACAATGGTGAACCTTCCCAGGAGTGGCCAGCTGACTAAGATGACCCCAAGAGCGCAGCAGTGACTCATCCACGAGTTCACAAAAGACCCCACAACAACATCCAAAGAACTGCAGGCCTCACTTGCCTCAGTTCAGGTCAGTGTTCATGACTCCACCATAAGAGAGACTGGGCAAAAATGACCTGCATGGCAGAGTTCCAAGACAAAAACCACTGCTAAGCAAAAAAGAACATGAAGGTGTGTGTCCCATTACATCTGGCATAAAAGTAACAGCATTTCAGAAAAGGAACATTGTACCAACAGTAAAATATGGTGGTGGTAGTGTGATGGTCTGGGGCTGTTTTGCTGCTTCAGGACCTGAAAGACTTGCTGTGGTAAATGGAACCATGAATTCTGCTGTCTACAAAAAAATCCTGAAGGAGAATGTCCGGCCATCTGTTCATTACCTTAAGCTGAAGCACACGGGTTCTGCAGCAAGACAGTGATCCAAAACACACCAGCAGCAAGTCCACTTCTGAATGGCTTAAGAAAAACAAAATGAAGACTTTGCCTAGTCAGAGTCGAGTGGCCTAGTCAAAGTCCTGACCTGAATCCAATTGAGATGCTGTGGCATGACCTTAAAAATCCGGTTCATGCTGGAAAACCCTCCAATGTGGCTGAATTACAACAATTCTGCAAAGATAAGTGGGCCAAAATTTCTCCACAGCACTGTAAAAGACTGACTGCCAGTTATCGCAAATGCTTGATTGCAGTTATTGCTGCTAAGGGTGGCCCAACCAGTTGTTAGGTTTAGGAGGCAATCACTTTTTCCACACAGGGCCATGTAGGTTTGGTTTTTTTCCCTTAATAATAAACACCTTCATTTAAAAACTATATTTTGTGTTTAGTTGTGTTATCTTTGTCTCATATTTAAATTTGTTTGATGATCTGAAACACTTAAGTGTGACAAACATACAAAAAAAAAGAAATCAGGAAGGGGCAAACACTTTTTCACACCACTGTATCTAAGCATAGCTCAACTTTAAAATAGTTTAAAGCGGTCATTGAAATAATTATCAAAAAAAATATACAGTGGGGCAAAAAAGTATTTAGTCAGCCACCAATTGTGCAAGTTCTCCCACTTTAAAGATGAGAGAGGTCTCCAATTTTCATCATAGGTATACCTCAACTATGAGAGACAAAATGAGGAAAAAAAAAAAATCCAGAAAATCACATTGAAGGATTTTTAAAGAATTTATTTGCAAATTATGGTGGAAAATAAGTATTTGGTCAATAACAAAAGTTCATCTCAATACTTTGTTATATACCCTTTGTTGGCAATGACAGAGGTCAAACGTTTTCTGTAAGTCTTCACAAGGTTTTCACACACTGTTGCTGGTATTTTGGCCCATTCCTCCATGCAGATCTCCTCTAGAGCAGTGATGTTTTGGGGCTGTCGTTGGGCAACAGGGACTTTCAACTCCCTCCAAAGATTTTCTGTGGGGTTGAGATCTGGAGATTGGATCAGTCGTCCTGGTCCCTTTGCAGAAAAACAGCCCCAAAGCATGATGTTTCCACCCCCATGCTTCTCAGTAGGTATGGTGTTCTTTGGATGCAACTCAGCATTCTTTCTCCTCCAAACACGACAAGTTGAGTTTTTACCAAAAAGTTCTATTTTGGTTTCATCTGACCATATGACATTCTCCCAATCCTCTTCTGGATCATACAAATGCTCTCTAGCAAACTTCAGACGGGCCTGGACATGTACTGGCTTAAGCAGGGGGACACGTCTGGCACTGCAGGATTTGAGTCCCTGGCGGCGTAGTGTGTTACTGATGGTAGACTTTGTTACTTTGGTCCCAGCTCTCTGCATGTCATTCACTAGGTCCCCCCCGTGTGGTTCTGGGATTTTTGCTCACCGTTCTCGTGATCATTTTGACCCCACGGGGTGAGATCTTGCGTGGAGCCCCAGATTGAGGGAGATTATCAGTGGTCTTGTATGTCTTCCATTTTCTAATAATTGCTCCCACAGTTGATTTCTTCACACCAAGCTGCTTACCTATTGCAGATTCAGTCTTCCCAGCCTGGTGCAGGTCTACAATTTTGTTTCTGGTGTCCTTTGACAGCTCTTTGGTCTTGGTCATAGTGAAGTTTGGAGTCTAACCGTTTGAGGTTGTGGACAAGTGTCTTTTATACCGATAATGAGTTCAAACAGGTGCCATTAATACAGGTAACGAGTGGAGGACAGAGGAGCATCTTAAAGAAGAAGTTACAGGTCTGTGAGAGCCAGAAATCTTGCTTGTTTGTAGGTGACCAAATACTTACTTTCCACCATAATTTGCAAATAAATTCTTTAAAAATCCTTCAATGTGATTTTCTGGATTTTTTTTTTTTTTTTTTTTTTTTTTTTTTTTTTTTTTGTCTCTCATAGTTGAGGTATACCTATGATGAAAATTGGAGACCTCTCTCATCTTTTAAGTGGGAGAACTTGCACAATTGGTGGCTGACTAAATACCTTTTTGCCCCACTGTAAAAACACTTCTTTAAAAAAATCCTTTGCTTCGTTTTAATCTCCAAGAAGCTGTGTTGACTCTTCCGGGGGTTTTCCTCTACGTCAGAAAATGGTAAACCCAGCCCAGGACCATTGCTGAAAACCGCCCACTGATCTATTAGCCAGCATAGCTGTCATGTACAGTTGGAATCAAAATTATTCAACCTCCATTGCATTTTAGGTGTTTGCAATAAAGAAATTACACATTAACAGTTTAGTTAAATTTAACTAACATTACAAAGTTTTTATTCAAATTCAACACTAAATCCTACTTTCAATGATCACTGCAGTCTCAAAATTATTCATCCTCCTGAATAGAATTCCTCATAAGAACACACAGTGGCAAATCAGGTGTGATCTCAAGCGCACCTGATGCAACCAATCAAGGGCTTCATTAGCTGCATCAGGTGTGCTTGAGATAGAATGCCTCAAATACCTAGACTGTTGACGGTGGTGTTTGATTGCATATTAGAAAAATATTTCTAAGTCAAGACAATTGTCCAAAAAGTTCAGAGAAGAGATCATTGCCTTCCACAAACAAGGACAATGATACACAAAGATAAGACGCACTGAATGTTCCTAGAGATACAGTTGGAAGCATAGTTCACAAGTTTCAAGTTAATGCAACAGTGGCTGCACTGCCTGGACATGGAAGAAAGAGGAAGCCATCAACGGCTGCCACCAGAGTCATGAGGAAGAAGGTGGTCATAAACCCTCAACTGACTGTAAAAGACCTGCAGTAAGACTTGGTAACAGGTACTGAGCTTTCAGTTTCCACAGTCAGGCCCATACTAAACACTGAAGGGCTCCATGCCTGAACTCCAAGACATACGTGGGTTTACTCCGGGATTTCTCCGGTTTCCTCCCACATGCCAAAAACATGCAGGTTAGGTTAATTGGAGACTCTAAAGTGGCCCTAGGTGTGAATGTGTGTGTGAATGGTTAAGGGATAGCGCCGTATCGTGGCTGCTTCATCCATTCAGGTGGTGGATGACCCTCAATTTCCCCTCTGGGGATCAATAAAGTATACTAAATCTAAAAAAAAAAATAAATACACCACTACTGACCCAAAAGCACAAGAAAAGTTGGGTCCAATTTGCTCAAAACTATACAAATAAACCAAAGAGGTTTGGGGATTCTGTTCTGTGGAATGATGAAACAAAACTGGAACTTTTCAGGCCTATGGGTCAGCGGTATGTCTGGAGGAGGAAGAAAGAAGCATACACAAAAGAATACTCTGCCTGCAGTGAAGCATGGCAGTGGCTCAGTGACGCTCTGGGGCTGCTTCACTTCCTCTGGCACTGGAAACCTGTAGTGTGTGGAGGGTAAGATGGATTTGATCAAGTATCAAGAAATCCTGGGAGAAAATCTCAAATCTGTCAGGAAGCTGAAGCTTCGGTGTCATTGGACCTTCCAGCAGGAAAATGATCCCAAGCATGCCTCAAAGTCCACCGAGACTTGGTTTCAGAAGAAGTCCTGGAAGATACTGGAGTGGCCACCAGTCACCTTACTTGAACCCATTGGAAATCTCTGGTGGGATTTGAAAAATGAAGTTGAAGCACACAAACCCAAGAATATTGGTGAACTGGAGGCCTTTGCCCATGAAGAATGGACTAAGATTCCTCAAGAACACTGCCAGAAGCTGGTGTCTGACTATGCATCACGTTTGCAGAATGTCGTAACTGCAAAAGGGTTATCTAAATATCAAAGATGGTCGTCATGAAGGGGTTGAATAATTTTGTAACTGCAGTAGTCATTAAAAGTGGGGAGAAGCCACTTGTAATACTAGTTGTGTTGAGCTATTTCAATTATTCTTGTTTGATTTCTTTATTACACACAGCTGTTAGTTTATATATTTTGCTAATAAAACTAATTTGCATTGGGGGTTGAATGATTTTGATTGCAACTGTATAATTGTGGCCCACACAGTTGTCTGTTGCAGTTTTGAAATTAATATAATCTGTCAAAATAATGACAGCCTTCAGATTAATTTCCACTCTGTCTCTGTGCTGTGATGACAGTGAAACCTACTTCACACATTTATCTGCATTTCCCATTCAGATGGCCGCCAACCTGAAGTGAGGTGGGCAATGACCCACGTCTATTGCAGAGTCATTTAACTCACGTCAAGCAGCACGAGTAGCCCTATTCAGTCCACAGAGGATTGGTTTTTTTCCTGGTTTTCCGGGGTACTCTGAAAGGGGCTTAAAGTTCTTTCATTTTTATGTTATTACTCATTTCAAGGCTGATTTGAATAAACTGCATCAACAGCCTAATGAGAAACCTGCTTTATTTTGTATCGTAAACTGCAGCCTAGATCGACACATTTTCAGTTCATTCAACCTCTCTGATTATATTTATTTTCCTTCATTTATTTAGTTTCCTCTGTGGCTGCCGCCATGTTTTATTTTCTGCTCCTCTTCCTCTAAAATCTGCTGTTTTTAATCTCCTTAACTGATGAAACTGTAATTAAACCAGGAACTAAATTAAACCCATTCTTGTCCTGCTCTGTGACAGACGTTAGTCCAGCAGAGAAACATGCTCTTGGGTTTCTGTTGGTAAATAACTGGATTCATATGGATGTTATAATTATTCCAGATATTAACTGATTATTGAGCATCGAGACAGGGGTCCCAAACCCTGTGACATGGATGGCTAAGAACCTGAAGATTTTCTCTTCGGCAGGTATTTTTCCACTTATCAGCAATCAGTGGATCAAAAATTCAGTGAAATCACTTGAAGAAATTGGTTGGAGATAAAAGCTGCAGGGTCTTGGGCCACCATGGCACATAGTTAGGAACCCCTGATGTAGAGATGGTGAATGTTTATACATTATTAGCTGTATCAACTTCAGATTTTAATCAGGAAACATCTTAAAATATTCTGGATCTGACACCCTGTGGTAACACATTGAACTGCAGCCATAATTTCTAGTTCAAAAATAGGTTAATTTCAGTTGTGACTGGTGCTTCAAAAAATCCACCACACTATGCTTCTATTTTCACCTCTTATAGACATGTTCATGAGTAATCTCGTGGCTGGCACATGATGACCTAAGTATGAACAACTGACAAAAGTAGGATGTCAGTGGAAGGTCTTTATTTTTAAAAAATTACAATTAATCATTCAATCTATATATTAGAGGTCTGATGTCGACTAACGGCAGCACTCACGCCAGTGTAATATTGCTTTTATCCAACAGTTCAACTGACAGCAATACAGGACAAAACATTATGATTTCTGTTTAACCAGTTTTCTGTGCAGAGCAAAATGATTCCTGCTGACTGTACCAGTTAATTGCTGCTGAGCACCACAATGAGCATGATGCAGGACAGGATAGGATTAATGTCATTTCACACGCATGTAAAACCTAATTAGATATTGTGCAGAAGTCATTTGGTGGGTTTCACTTTGTACTTTACCGTACAACTGAGTGGGAGAAATAATTTTTAGAAGGAAGAGTGAGAAACCCAGCTGGTTCTGCACTCTTCCCCGTCAAGAGTGAAGAAGTCAAATGTCCAGTCACGCTCACACCAAGTGTTGACTGTATGTTTCGACAATCAGGAGCCATTCCTCCACTCCATTATTTACAAGGAAGTGTTTACAAATAAATGTAACTTCTTGAGAAAAGCTGCAAATTTTAAAGAAGAAAATTGCCCTCCCTGAATTCTCTTGATTTACGGTTATGTAGGCTGGCCTGCTGTGGTTGAAGCTGGGTGAATGCAGCAACTTTAAGCAACAGTCAGCAGAACATTGTTGCACACAAGTCCACCGGTGATGGCTGCGCCCACACACATGGGCAATAAGTGCGCTCTTTGAGCTTTGGTGGCAGCAAGGCCAAGTTGGTTTGGAACAGCGTAATTGCAAGCGCAGGTGTCGCTCAATGCACGTACACAACGCTGATTCAGTCAAGCACAGAGAAGCACATACTAAATAAAGGTGAAATAAAATAAACAGTCCTTAAGTCAAAAATACACAGAATTTCTAAAATGTGAATATCAGACTTATAATAAAAACCGGAAACAACCCTACCCCTGTCTGATGGTGGCTCCCTGGCCTTTGTTTATGTTGGGATGTTGGTCCGTGGAGTGTGGTGGTGCATTGTGCCATGGTGCGGAGCGAGTGGGGACCCTAATTATAAAAGGCAGAATGTGGGCACCCTTGAAAGGTTGTAGTTCTCCCGCCACCAGCAGCGGTTGCAACAGTTTTCTTTCCTCTTCTGGGTGAGGAATGTGGTGTTATTTCTCGTGCTTGCCTGCCTCGACTGAGCATTTTGCCCTGGTTTGACGGAGCCTTGTCAAAGACCTTACTCCATCCAGGGCTGTCCCTATGCCATAAACTGTTTGGCTGGTAGCCATTACAACATTTGAGTTCCGTTTTGTTTCGTCAAAACAAAACAGGCTTTTTTGTTATTTTGTTTTTTTCCAAATTTTATCAAAAGGCTTCAGGGTCCGGAAGGAAGGCCCTTGCGGTCCAGATCTGGACCAGAGTCCACCATTTGAGGAGCCCCTATATATAATATGACAATGACGCTCCAGCAGATCAACCAAACAGCTAGAGTTAAATAATATTTAGACTTTGGCTCTCCATGCTCTGGTCCGTTGTTGTGTGCCGTAAGAGACTGTCCAGGTGGGCGCCAACTTCCACATTTAAGAGGCCGCTTTTGTAATTTCATCAAAATTGTTAGTCCATATGTCCAGACAAGATAAGGACCTGTACTTCTCATCTCAAAGACCACTCAAAGTGCTTCACTAGTATTAATCATGTATTCTAAGGGCCTATCAGAGATGCATACCCAGGGACAACCTTTAGAATCACCATTTAACCTAACATGCATGTCTTTGGATTGTGGGAGGAAACCAGTGTTCCTGGAGTAAACCCACACAGCACAGGGAGAACATGCAAACTCAACACAGAAATATTCCCACCCCTGCCAGCCTGGGGATTTGAACCTGGAACCTTCTAGCTGTTAGGCAACAGTGCTAACCACTGTACCACTATGCTACCCAAGGTGTTAGTCTGCTGCCCTCTGTTGGCTGCTCCATGTCTAACAGACTATTGAGAATTATGAGGAATGATGTCCGTTTTATACATAGATTTGTTTCCTTGGATAGACTTAAACACCCCAAAAATGTTACTCCTGTAACTTAATTTCAAAGTGGTTTATTAGATTCTCCATTCTACACTTGTAATGACTTCAAGTTAACATAAAAATGTAATACTGTATTGTTCTATTCTTGATGCAGAAAGTTCAAAGTATATACAAAAATAACTAATATTAAACCTGAAAGCTGAACATGTACAGTGTTGTGAAAAAGTATTTCTTGCATTTTTGTCACCCTCAAATGTTTCAGATCATCAAACAAATTTTAATACTAGACAGAGATCACCCATTACATCATGAATTAACTGTGATTAACCACATTCTTTGAAAAGCTGATTTCAATTTCACAAGCCACACCCAGGCCTGATTACTGCCAGACCTGTTGAATCAAGAAATCACTTCAATAGAACCTGTCTGACAAAGTGCAGTATGGTAAGAGATCTCAAAAAGCAACACATCATGCTGCAATCTAAAGAAATTCAAGACCAGATGAGAAGCAAAACCCAGAACATCATCTAAAAAAACTTCAGGCCTCAGTTTGGACACTGGTCCGTGATTGGATAATAATAAAGAGACTGGGCAAAAACTGCATCCATGGGGGAGTTCCAAGGTGAAAACCACTGCTGACCAAAGAGAACACAAAGGCTCATCTCACATTTGCCAAAAAACATCTTGATGATCCCCAAGACTTTTTGGAAAAGATTTCTTTAGGTTGACAAGACAGAAGTTTAACTTTTTGTAAGGCATGCGTCCTGCTATGCTTGGTGTAAAACTAACAGCATTTCATAAAAAGAACATCATACCAACAGCCAAACATGGTGGTGGTAGTGTCATGGTCTGGGGCTGCTTTGCTGCTTCAGGATCTGGACAACTTGCCATAATTGATGGAACCATGAATTCTGCTGTCTGCCAGAAAATCCTGAAGGAGAATGTTCAGCCATCAGTTTGTAACCTCAACTTCAAGCTCCAATGTGACTGAATTAAAACAATTCTGGAAAGAAGAGTGAGCCAAAATTCCTCAGCAGCAATGTAAAAGACTCATTACCAATTATTGCAAACGCTTAATTGCAGTTGTTGCTGCCAAGGGTGCACAACCAGTTATTAGGTTTAGGGGACAATAACTTTTTCACAAAAGGCCAAGTAGGTTTGGATAGCTTTTTTTTTCCCCCTTAATAAATACAATCATTTAAAAAGTGCATTCTGCTTTGTCAATATTAAAATTTGTTAGATCTGAAACATTTAAATGTGACACACATGCAAAAATATAAGAAATCAAGAAGGGGCAAATACTTTTTCACAGCATTGTGTTACACTGGGGGGGAGGGGGGCTGGACCGGGGAGTAAGGGGCCTTATAGCCCATCTTTTCTCTGATCTATGATGTTTCTCCACCTTCAGCAGCAGTCTGGATAGCGTTGAGTCCTGTTCAGGTAAACATCTTGGTCATGGATGTTTTTCATTTTTATCCATCCGTGTAGAAATCAGAGCTTCATTAACCAAATACACACGTGGTCTTGTCATTATTGATGTCTTCATTAACATAGAGCAGAACTGTGTCACTGTGAAAGAGAACCTTCCTTCCGTTTCATCATTTCAGTTTTTCAGATTGAACACGGAACATGATGGTTCCTCCTCCATGCCCTTACCTTCATCACCACTGTTGTCACTGTCACCAGATTCAGTTTAAATGAGAAAAGCAACAACATCTAATCTGGATCAGATTAGAAGCGGTTGCTGATACCGGGATGTCTGTGGATCTTTAAATGGTTTGAAATTAGTTTATCCAAAATGAAGTCCTTAATAACTGTACTCCACCACAAAATTGTGGGGGGTATAATGTTTTTGAATTGTTCATCAGTTTGACATTTTATGTTGTCCCCACTATCACTTCTACATTTCTGATCAGATTGACTTCAAATCTATACATCAGTTTTAACTCATCAATACCTTGGACACATTTGATTTTCCCACATCTAATGAGGGGTTCCATGTATTTTGGGAAGGTCTTTATGTTGTCGCCACTGTAGCATCTACATTTCTGATCAAATTCACTTCAAATCTGTACAGAAGCTTTAACTCATCCATATCTTGGGAGCATTTGATTTTTACATGCATCTAATGAGGGGTTCCATGGATTTTGGGGAGGGGTCCTTTTCCGTTGTTGCCATGGTAGTTTCTACATTTCTGATCAAATTGTCTTCAAATTTACACACAAGTTCAAACTTGGATGAGTTAGATTTTTAGACGTTCCATTTTTTGAGGAAGGGGCAGGGCTGGACTGGTGATCTGGCATACTGGGCGTCGTCGATATAACTGTATACCATTTAACCTACGGCTTCAAGGACTGAACTGCCCTCCTTCCCATGTGTTACTGAACCTTTCCAAGCCAAGTTTAGTGTGGAAGAACTTGTGTGGGGAAAGTGTTGGATGAAAATGGACAAACAAAAGCAAAAAGGTGGAACTGAAAATATAGAAAAGCTTAGGGAGAAAAAGAAAAAAAACAAACTGGAAATAGAGGTTTTAAAATAACCTACATGTCAGCCCCGTCAACAGCAGTAACTGATGACAACAATAGACAGTCTATGATCATAACCTGCACTGGCCCCCACAAGAGGCTGCTGTTGCTAGTACTAGCCATGGAGAAGTGCAGGAGGGACAGTCACAGCAGGCCCAACAAGACGGAGGAAGAAGGTGTAATTGATGTGGTTTAAAAAAAAAAAAAAAAGGAGGGAGGGATATAATTACGAAGGGAGAGATGCAAGGATCAGGTTTCTAAGTTATTTAACCTGGAGCCACTGCTACTAGCTAAACATGAAATGTAGTTTTTCATGCTGCAGACACTGCAGTGAAAGTAAGATGTGAACAGGTTTTTTTTTTTTTGGTTTTTTTTTGCTCCCCCCCCCCAATGTAACGAATTTATTCTGATATTCACTGTATTATATAGTAAATCTGGAACTTTTTAATTCTAAATTTGATTTTTTTTTTTTTTTTTTTTTTTACTGAAATTGGCATTTGAAATGAATTACTTTTCCCCCTTGAAAATTTGGAATTTTTATGTGACTTTGGAACATTCTCATAATTTGGCTTCTTTTTTGTCTTGTTTCAGATCGTTTTCTTTCTCTCTTTATTTTCTTGTAATGAGACTTTCCACAATATTTTAAGATTTCCTGATCATGTAAGACTTTTTTTGCTCATGAATTTACGATTTTTTTTCTTGAATTTTTAACTTTCGTGTTATAAATTTTTGTTTGTACTTCCAAGTTTGTAACATCATTTTTCCATAACCATTTGTTTTTTGTTTGTTTTTTTCCAGAAGCAGCTACTGTTATGAGGATCTTATGAAATTATTATCGTTATGCATATTTTAAACAGGAAATAATGTGATCATGTGACTAATTATTCCCCTGTTTTGCATGTACTGCTCAGCTTTACCATTGCTTTGGGGAATGGCACAATATGTGCACATATTTCACTGGACTGTCTGTACTGATGTTGTTGGACTGATCATGGTGGGCTGCCTAGACCAAAAATTTTTTAGAAAATTGGAACTTTTTCCCCCACAAATTACAAGCTTTTTCCTTCTGAATTTCAAGCTTGTTTGTTGTAAATTAGAACTTTTTTTTTCCAAAATTTGCCATATTTTTCCTACTAAAGTTCCAACTGTTGTCTTGTAAATTTGCCATCTTTTCCCCTGTAAATTTGTGACAGGTTTCACAAATGTAAGGTCTTTATATTTGATCCAATGGCTTTAAAAAGGTTTTAAAAGTCTTAAATGTACCTTCCTCACAGCTGCAGAAACTGTGGACCTTAGCTGAGCTGGAGTCATTCTATTGTATATCTGTTCACTGATGTGATTTTATTAATTTTAATGTTTGATCAGCACGAGTTTGAATGTCTTAGTCCACCATCACAGTCGTCATTCCATCTCAACTACAGCTTTGTGTCTGTGCATCCATTACCTCACCATCTAACAGTCAAACATATGTTTCCCTCTGCAGACTCGCTGAGTCTCGCACTAACCCCCAGGTCCTGGACATTGGGCTGACCCCTGAAGAGTGCCTGTCCCCTGGCCCCTGTGACACGGAGGAGACGGACTTCAGCTCACAGCAGGGTGATGCCGGTTCACAGCAGAGAGATGATTTTGGGTTCTGACAGGAGGAATAAAACAGGCAGGGAACATTGATGAACCAGGAAGAGTTCTGCTCTGCGGAGGCCCTGTGATGCCAAAGCAATAAAAGCGGTTTAATGTTTTTATTATGCAGTCATTAATTAATGTGTTACAGTGGGTGAAAACCTGTGTCTGTCTTCATGTTATAAATGTGTGTGGAAACCAGGGGTCACAAGCTTTTACCAACAAGATTCATTTTAACCATATATGAGCTTTGAAATGACAATTTAAAAAGCATTATTAGACTAAACTGTTTTTACTCTGAAATAGGAAACTTTTAGCCTAGATTTCTAAAAATGCACTTTTAAAAAAAGTTTACTTTTTCTCCTAGATTTTTGACTTTTTCATCGTCTTCAATTGGCAACTTTTTCTTACAAAACTGACTTTACTTGTAAATTTGCAACTTTTTTCCACAAATTTGTGAGGTTGTTTTTTAGTTTTTTAAATGGATGATGTCCACAGTTACCATTGGTGGCTCCAGAGCCACAGATTGAAGAATCCTGAGACCCGGGGTGTGTAATTTAAAAAAACCAAACACCTTTTTCTCAAACTGGCAGCTTAATTTTTGTACATTTGCAGCTGTTTTTCTTGCATTTAAATGCTTTTTTTCCCCCTCATGAATTTTCACATTTTTTCTTGTAAGTTTGTGATCTGTTTTCCTCATTAATTTGAATTTTATAATTAATCAAATCCACAGTGAACCACAGGTGGCTCCAGAACCACAGGTCAAAGACCCTGTGAGACAGTGTGCTTTCTTTTTCTCTTGAATTTGCAGCATCTAACAAATTCACTGCTTATTTTTCTTTAATCATAAATTTGAAACATTTTAATTTTTCCTCTCCACCCACCCCCTCGTTATTTTTTTCTCAATTTTTTTTTTTTTTAATCTGAACCCCAGTGAGATACTGGTGGCCCCAGAACAACAGGTTGAGACCCCTGGTGTGGTGTGTCCAGTGTGTAAAAATGTGTGCAGCAGTGATGTAAATATTTCATGAGGTAAAATAAATTTTAGAGGAGCCAAGTTTCTGTTTTACTGCCTAAAAAGTTTAAAAACAGCTTTAAAACTGTTTGAACAAAGTGACAATCTAATTATTGTTGTTGTATTTTTCATTTTTCTATTGCAAAAATCTATTTTTGCACTCAGCATTGATCCATGTGTTAAAGCACATTTCATGTTAAAGGAATTTTAAAATTATTTTCATATGTCTGTTTACTCCTGTTGAATATAAAATTTTACAGGTTTTTTTAGTCAAAATTTTGAAACTTGATTCCAGTTACAAAAACAGATCAGTTACAGGAAAAATTTTATTATTTTTATTTAAAGAGAGATATTAAACCAATGCAGAAATATTGAATTCTCTTTAGTTTACTGGATGGTTCCATGTTATTTTGGACTTCTGTTGGTTTATAAATTTTATTTAATTCATTTACATCTATGTCAATGAAGTTTAATCATGTTTCTATGACATTTTAAAAAATGTATATGTTTATTTTTAGTCTTGAAGACAAAATAAAGGAAACAAATGTTACAAGTATCCGTTTCAAGTAGATTCTTATTCTTTGAGCTGCAATGCTAAAGATCTTCAACCAGTGTTACTTTTGTAGACTAAAATTGACAAAAAAAAAAATTATCTAGAAATTCAACTAATAAGCGGGCCCCGACTTCCGGTTATGGCTGCCACGTAGGACGGACGTGTCTCGCTCTGCTCTGCTCCTGGAAAAAAAAAAATCGGCAAATAACTCTCTCATTTGGGACAGAACGTATCCCAGCATTTGGGCGAGGATATGTCGGCGAAGCCTAAGGCTGGAAAACCAGGAAAAGGAAAAAGCGAGCCGCCGAAACAGTCCAAATTAACGGACTTTCAGGTCTGTGACGCAGCAAACAAGGCTCCATATATGGCGGAGGAGGCTGGCGGCGGTGCGATTTCTGCGGGGAATGGCGCAGATGCGCTGATGGCTGCCATGAGTTCAATGAGAGCGGACTTTTCCTCTAGATTTGATGGGATTATGACAGCGTTGGAAGGAATAAGAAAGGAATTGGGTGACTGTGTAGAACGAACGGCGCAGATGGAGCTCCGTCTCGCTAGTGCTGAAGATGACGTCACCCGTCTTCAATTAAAGGTGCGCACTTTGGAAAAAAAAAATAAATCTCTGGAAGATAATATTTTGGATTTGGAATCTCGGTCGAGACAGAATAATTTGAGGCTGGTGGGTCTTCCAGAGGAATCAGAAGGTCGGGACGTATGTTCCTTTCTGGAAAAGTGGATTCCGGAGGTGCTGGGCAGCGAGGAGTTGCAATCAGCAGTGGTTCTGGAAAAAGCGCATCGTATTGGCCCACGGAGAGATAAGGGACCGCCGAGGACCTTAATTATGAAGTTTCTTAGCAACAGAGACAGGATGAAGATCTTCAACGCTGCACGTGCTAAAGGAGAGATTAAACACCAGGACCAGCAGGTGCGGTTCTACCCAGATTTGGCCACAGGAATCCAGCAATTGAGGAAGCAGTTTGATCCCGTACGTAAGGAGCTGCGCAACCTTGGGATTCGTCATGGTGTAATCTATCCTGCGAGACTGCTGACCACGTATGAGGGCAGAACCCACATCTTCAAGACCCCAGAGGAGGCGCAGGAGTTCATCAAGAAGATCAAAGAAGAAGAAGAGACTGGTGGGAGCTAAGCATGAACAAAATATAAGGTAGAATAATTAAGCATTTGCACAGGCATCTGACTGACTTGAAGTAAATAGTAAGTTTACAAAATATAGATTGTATTATATATTAAAAAACAAAACAAAAACAAAACAAACAAAAAAAAAAACTATGATGTACAAAGTTGTTAAAAATTTTGGAGTTAAGTTGGAAAACTACAGAGGAGAGTTAATGTTACGTCATTAAAAGCAGTAGAGTTAGGGTGATTGGGAGGATGAAGAAGGAGTGGCTTAGGCTGTTCCCCGTGGGTGTGGAACGGTCGATGGCTATATCGGGAGACAGAATTTTTCTTTTGATTTTGGGGGGTTTGCCACAAGTGTGGGAAGGGGAAATTTGTTTGTGTGTAGTTTGTAGGATGAATGTTCAACCACTCATGTTTTTGCTTATCTGTATGAGCATGTTTACACTGCAAGGTAATCCCAAACTCTCTATTGATCATGGACCAAAGTGTTAACCTTAATTTAACTTCATGGAATTGCAGAGGTCTACAAAATTTAAAAAAACTTAAACAAGTTATGAATAAAATAAAGGACATGGGTTCAAGAATTGTGTTTTTACAAGAAACTCATCTGATAGAGGAGGATGTTAAAAGAATTAGGAGTAGATGGCAGGGAAGTGTATTCACCTCTTCATTTTCATCCCGAGCCAGGGGAGTTATGACTCTCATACATAAATCAGTTCCTTTTCAAGTGAAAAATGTAATTGGAGACAAATTTGGAAGATATGTAATCATTCAAGGTTCTTTGCTATTAGAAAATATAAATCTTGTGAACTTATATGGTCCCAATATAGATGATCAGAAGTTCTTTGCTAATTTATTTCTCATCTTATCATCACTTACAGGGCAACATATAATAGCAGGGGATTTTAATTGTACATTGAATACAGGTGTGGATAGATCAACAGGACTGGATTGTACGCACATTGGATGTAGGATGACTATTAATCATTTTATGAGGGAGTTGAGATTGTTGGATATATGGAGAGAAATGAAACCACAAGTTAAAGCCTATTCTTGTTATTCCAGTACCTACAAGACATTCTCACGTATTGATTATTTTTTGATTTCCACAGAATTAAGGTCCAAGATTCAAAACTGCTTTTATGATAACATCGTGATCTCTGATCATGCACCCTGTTGTCTAATATATGTAGATAAAAAATTGACAAAGGAATCAGGTAGATGGCAATTTCAGCATAAATGGCTTCAGGATGAGGAATTTGTCAAGTATATAGAAAAACAGATAGACGAGTTCTTTGACATCAATACTACACAAACATCAGCATGTGTAAAGTGGGAGGCTTTCAAAGCTTTTATTAGGGGACATATTATTAGTTATACAGGATCAAAATCTAAGAAGACTCGAGAGGAGAGAGCTAAATTGGAACATAAAATAAAAAATCTTCAGGAAAAAGTGTATGCAGGAAGTGACCCAAGGTTGGAGAATGAATTACTGATTTTGAGAGCTGAATACGACAAAAAATCAGCAAATAGAGCTGCCTCGAGTCTTCTAAGATTGAAACAATCTTTTTATCAACAAGGTGAAAAATCGGGAAAATTATTAGCATGGCAGATTAAACAATTGGAAATTAAAACACCAATTACCAGTATTATAAGTAATGGACAGGTAGTTATAGATCCTTTAGAAATTAATAGAGCCTTTAGAGATTACTATGAAAAATTATATGATACCAAAAATGAACCTGATTTAACAAAACTAAATGGGTTTTTGAACGAACTATCTATACCGTGTATTCCAAATGAAAACAGGGAGATATTGGATTCTAAAATTAGTCAAGAAGAAGTTGGGCTAGCCATTGATAATATGAAATCAGGAAAAAGTGCAGGACCAGATGGTCTTCCAGTTGACCTTTATAAAAAATTTAAGAATAAATTAATAAAACCTTTTTTGGAAATGGTTTTAGAAGCATTTCAAAATAATAATTTACCATCATACATAAATAATGCCTTAATTATACTGCTGCCAAAACCAGGTAAGCCCTCTAATAAATGTGAAAATATGAGACCAATAAGCATATTAAACGCCGACCTTAAGATAATCTGTAAAATTTTAGCAAGACGAATACAAGAAATTTTACCAAATATTATTAATCGAGATCAGAATGGCTTTATAAAGGGTAGACAAGGCTTCCATAATGTAAGAAGACTATTTAATATTATTTATTTTAATAAAGAAGCACCGGATACAGCTCTCCTATCATTGGACGCCGAAAAGGCCTTTGATAGAGTTGAATGGCCCTTTCTTTTTGAAGTCCTACAAAGGTTTGGACTTGGAAATAATTTCATAAAATGGGTTCAAATAATATACAATAATGCTACAGCAGAAATCCTAACAAATAACAATATTTCAAAACCAATAAAAATCAATAGAGGATGTCGACAAGGCTGTCCACTTTCACCTTTACTGTTTACTATGGCAATTGAACCTTTAGCGATAGCGATACGTTTACATTCACAAATATATGGAATTAAAGTTGGACCAACAGAACATAAAATCTCCCTGTACGCCGATGACATAATTTTGTTTATGTCGAATCTAAAAAAATCAATTCCAACCTTGTTGAATTTAATAAAGAATTTTGGGGAAATATCAGGATATAAAATAAATAAAACTAAATCTTCAATATTAATGCTAAATGAGACCCAGAGAAATTACCCAGCCCCTGAGGTAAATCAGTTTAAATATTTAGGAATCCAAATTATGCCTAAGCTAGAATCAGTCGCCAGTGTCAACTATGAAGCCTTAATGTCAGATATCAATGAGTTAACTCAGAGATGGATGTCACTACCAATGTCGATGATCGGGAGAATCAATATACTTAAAAGTAATATTTTACCTAAAATACTTTATTTATTTCAATACATTCCCTTATCACCACCTTTAGATCTATTCTCAAGAATAAAAAAAAAGTTAGTGGAATTTATATGGAACAACAGGAGGGCTAGATTACGTTTGTCTTTATTATATTTACCATTTGATCGTGGAGGTCTGAAATGTCCAAATTTTATGTTGTATTATTGGTCGGCACAACCGAGGTCTATGACATATTATTTTTCATCAAATGATCTCCCTCACTGGACTGAAATGGAATCATACAATTTACCTTTACCTCTTCCCATATTCATATACTCAGATTCGGCAAAAAAATTACAAAAACAAGTTAAAAATCCATTTGTAAAGCATATGATCAAAATATGGTGTGAAGCTAAAAACTATTTAAAAGAACCACAGTTATTGTCACAATTTAGTCCAATATGGGGTAATCAATATTTTAAACCAGGGAGAGCGGACGCTGTATTTAAAGTATGGAATTTAAAAGGGATACAAAAGATTCAGGATTTATATTTGCCATGTGCAGACAACATAATGTCTTTTGAAGAGCTGAGGATCAAATTTAATCTCAATAGAACACATTTTTTTAAATATCTTCAACTTAGAAACTTTATTCGATCAAATCAAAATAAAGCTCTCACTCGACCTATTTATTCATCCTTGGAAAAAATGATGATGAAAGATAGTAAAAGAAAGGGTATTATTTCAGAGTTTTATAACTCATTGACACTATCTTCAAGTGAAAATTCACTGAAAAGATTAAACTACTGGAAAGAAGATCTGCAAATTGAAATTTCAGAGGAACAATGGGAATTGGCTTGTACAGAAGCTCAAACCAAATCAATAAATGCACGCCTTAAATTGATACATTTCAAATGGTTAATGCGGATGTATGTTACACCGGAGGAGTTAAATAGATATAACAAAAATATACCAGCTACATGCACAAAATGCATGGAAAGTAAAGGAACCCTATTTCATTGTTTATGGGAATGTAGATTAATAAGAATGTTTTGGGAAGAGGTGAGGGTAACAATTGAAAAAATAATCTCAAAACAAATCATATTGAATCCTAAACTGTTTTTGTTGGGTCTGTACCCAGAAAAGCATAATTTTAGTAAAAGTGAAAGAACATTCATAGACCTCAGTTTGCTTAATGCCAAAAAATGTATTGCACTATTATGGAAAAAGACTCATAGACCAGATGTGACTCAGTGGTTAAGACAGATGTTAACAAACCTTCCATTAGAAAGAATAACATATATACTAAAATCAAAGGAAATTGTGTTTGAGAATATATGGAGACCTTTTATTGATTATGTAAAAAATTTAAACATAACTCTTGAAGAAGAAGGTGAATGATGTGTGTGGACCTTGTAAATTCCAAATTGGTGAACATAATATGTATACTTATGTATTGGATTGTCTAGACTAAACAGAGGAGCATTGTTGAAGACTTGATTTTGTTGGTGGTTGTTGGTGTTTTTAGTGCATTTTTTTTTTTTTTGTAGTACTTTAGTGTTAGTGTTTGATTGTTTGTATCATGTTTGTTAAAAAAAAAAAAAAAAGGTTCAATAAAGATATTGTGGAAAAAAAAAAAATAAGCGGGCCCTCGCCCCCCGTGGACCCTGCTGCCCGTCGGACCCAGCAAATTTCCCATCATTGCAACAAGTGCTGCGTGAATAATAAAACCTGAAATATTTTCTTGTGAGCAGTAGGTGGTGCTATAACTTTTGTCAATCATTTTTATGTAGGAGCGTGCGGGGCAGGCCTAAGATCCATTGTAGCAATTATGGGGTAAATTGGAAAAACTTTGTCCAAGTGACAGCTGTCTGACGTATTGCCAGGAGGGAAACTTCAGCATGTGGCCGTGGCAGCACTTATGTTAGGTACGTGTTGCAGACCCGTATAGGACTACAGAAGAGAGTCACCTTGACTTATGTTCCCCATTTTGTGACACTCAGACTTTCCCAACCTTCCAAAGTAAAAAAAAAAAAAAAAAAAAAAATACTGAATGGCGAGGAGTGTTTCCATGGCAACTATGATGATCGCAGGACAAAAGTGACTTCCACTGAGGGTAATCCAATGCACTCTGAGAAATCTCTGAAAATCATTCTAACTACTGGTCTTTGTGCAAAAGTTGATACAATTTTGTAAGGTACCTCATGTCACCATTAGGTGGTGCTGTGACAATTTTGTGAATACTGACAAACAGACGTGTTCAGCGTGGAATCAGTATGATTTGTGCAAAGTCTGGTCCAAATCAGACAAGGATTGTCTGAGCTGTAACTCCTGTTTTGCATGGTTAGGAAGCCATTGATGCATGCCAGTCACCAAGAAAATGGTTCTGTACTATGTACATGTGCTGTCAATGAGTCCTAGTCACTCCATGTCATTTTTGCACCTGGTGAGAAAAAAAAAAAAAAAGTTTTCAGCTATTCTTCATTTAATCACTAGATGGCGCTATAACATTTGTTTTTTTTTTATATAGACGCGTTTGGGGTGGAACTAATACTGATTGTAGAAATTTTGGTGAAAATCGTACAAAGTTTGTCCAAGTTACAAGTGTCCGTTGTTCTAACCACAAGGTGGTACTATAACTTTTGTAAATTATTTGTACATAGGAGCGTGCAGGGTGGGACTAAAATCAATCATAGAAAATTTGGTGAAAATCAGACAAAGTTTGTCCAGGTTACAAGTGTCCATTGGTCTGACCACTAGGTGGCACTATAACTTTTAAGTATTTTTATAGAGGAGCGTGCAGGGTGGGGCTAATATCCATCCATCCATCCATCCATCCCTCTTCTTCCACTTAATCGTTTTTGGGTCACGGGGGGGGGGGGGGGCGCTGGAGCCTATTCCAGCATCTTTGGGCGAGAGGCAGGGTACACCCTGGACAGATCGCCAGTCCATCGCAGGGCCAACACAGAGAGACAGACAACCATTCACTCTCACAGTCATACCTAAGGACAATTTCACTGTGAAATGAGGAAGCTTTAATGGCCCATGTGTATAGATGCCACCATGCGAAAATGAGCTCAATCGGAGCAGGCCCCTAGGAGGAGTTCATTCAAATGCGACAAGTGTTTTTTGGTCAAATTAGAGGTGGGGCGGCTTTGAGGCAAAATGGCGGACTTCCTGTTGGGCGTGGGTAAGGGCCACAATTATGTTTTTTGCATGTCTTGAGGTGATGCACAACTCACCCAAATTTCGTGTCTGTATGGCAAATTTTAGTGTCGCCCGTCTTCATAGACCTTGTATGTTTGGCCCCGGCCACAAAAATTGGGGGTAGGGGAGCACATATTTTTTCCAGTTTATCAAATTTTTCACCAGGTCTGAGGTGTTTGTTTGGAGAAGAGAAGAAAAAAATAAATAAATAAATCACATTTTGGTTAACGTTCAGAGAGTGAAAAATGTGATTGTTTAGGTGAAATAATAAAAAAAATTTTTGCAAGTTACGTGTTTTTTCAACTGATTTAAGACAATTTTGCACCGCTGAATCCGAAAATGACATCCGTTTCTCTCGATCAGGTCAGGTTTTTATGTTAAGTTATAAGCAGTTGTACAGCAGTTGTACAGTAAATTGAATAGTAAGACATTGATAAAGGTAAGTACATGTAAATTGAATGTTACATCATCATTGTTCAAAATTCAGAGAATTTCAAGAAATAAAGAATTTTGCATCAGAGAAAGTGAAAATACCCGTTACATGTGAACAAAAATGTAAGAAAACATGTGGACATAGTTCAAAAAATTTGACCTGATTGAGCAAAACCAATGTGATTTTTGGAACTGACCTAAAACCAAAACTATCCTAAATGAGCTAAAAAAAAAAAAAAAAAAAAAAAAAACTTGGACAATAAATTTGGTGTTGACCAAACACCAAATTTTAATTAGGTGTTTGGTGAACACCAAATTTTAATTAGGGCCTGAGCCACTAACGTCAGTGGCTCAGGCCCTAATTACAATCACTGAAAATGTTTGAGACATGTCAACTTTATTATCTACTAGACATACTAAATTTGTGAGGAAAAAAAAAGGTTGGAAATTTCAGTGCATTCTGGCAAAGCTAAGGAGCTACTGTGATGGCGCGGTGTCCATTGTCCATCTGTCCACATTTCATAGGAATCGCTACTTCTAGGCTTTTGCCCCAGTGATCACCAAACTTGCATACAATGATCACTTGGTGGGTCTGCATCCAGGTTGTGCTTAAGATCAAGGTCACCATCAAACGTAAGGATTGGTGGGCATTTATGATTTCACAAAAATCGTTATTCTTTCTGAACTGACCATGACTAACAACTCAACTCACAGATGGGTCTCAGTGGCAGACTCAGATATGGGCCATGTGAGCAAGCACCCAGGGCACCATTCTTTTGAGGGTGCCATGAGAATCAGAAGAATAAAAATTATAATAAAAGATTCATAATTATGTATGTAGAGTGTGTATTTGTGGCAAATGTTCACCCTCTACAGGCAGGATGCCAGCACCATCCGTCTGTGGCTAGCAGACTCCACAAACTCCAGTATGGCCGACATTCAAAGCGGAGCAAAGGAGGGGAAAATAAACAAAAAAACATTAAAAATAAAGGGTTTTTTTCCCCCCCCTCTTAAAGGGTGCCTGTAGTGAATTTTAATCAAAAGCTATTTTAAAGGATCAAATATGATACTAGTGGCTCCGTCCAGTAATTTGGGTCATGATTCCTTCTCAAATAGGCACAAGTTTCAAGTCACTGCTCTCTCAGTCGGTCGTGGTCAGGGACATCTTGCCTTCTCCATGGCCAGTTTCAGCACGGTAGTGACGCAGTCATTGCTTTGTGCGATTGTTGACTGCTATACTGCAGTCCAGTCAAAGTTTTAACATCAAAATTTTATGTAATTTTTTGCAACCATGTACAAGCAGATCTACCCACATAATTTAATGAAATAAAATTCTAGTATATCAAGATTTATTCAACGTGTTAAGTTATTTTACTGGAAATTTGCCTGTTCGTTAGGTCCCCTTCAGCTGCCAGTCCCCGGAGGTAACTGAAGATTGTGTCGTCAAAGGCCATTTCCAAGGACGGTTTGTGAATTATATATCCATGCAGATTTTGTGCCATTTTCAACTCAGGTCTCGACCCACTGAGCATCTGTTGAATGTGTTTAATCGTCCGCAGTAAACACGCTACTCTTCTGCAGTAAAGCCGGAAACAACGACTGTTCGTCACTTCCAGCCAGCGATGGCTGCTCCCCATTGGTTTTGACCGAGCGGTTTTCATGGGATAAAATTATACTGCCTAAGATAAGATAAGATAAGCCTTTTAGTCCTACAATGGGGAAATTCCAGGATTGCAACAGCACAGGGATAGCAACACTCAGAGCAACAATCAGAAGACAAGAGAAAAACAAGAGCAGCGAGTATACATATGTACAGTGGGGAAAAAAGTATTTAGTCAGCCACCAATTGTGCAAGTTCTCCCACTTAAAAGATGAGGTCTCCAATTTTCATCATAGGTATACCTCAACTATGAGAGAAAGTGAGGGAAAAAAAAATCCAGAAAAATCACATTGAAGGATTTTTAATGAATTAAATGGTAAATTCCTTGGTAAAATAAGTATTTGGTCACCTACAAACAAGCAAGATTTCTGGCTCTCGCAGACCTGTAACAACTTCTTTAAGGAGGCTCCTCTGTCCTCCACTCGTTACCTGTATTAATGGCTCCTGTTTTAACTCATTATCAGTATAAAAGACACCTGTCCACAACCTCAAACAGTCAGACTCCAAACTCCACTATGGTCAAGACCAAAGAGCTGTCAAAGGACACCAGAAACAAAATTGTAGACCTGCACCAGGCTGGGAAGACTGAATCTGCAATAGGTAAGCAGCTTGGTGTGAAGAAATCAACTGTGGGAGCAATTATTAGAAAATGGAAGACATACAAGACCACTGATAATCTCCCTCCATCGGGGCTCCACACAAGATCTCACCCCGTGAGGTCAAAATGATCACGAGAACGGTGAGCAAAAGTCCCAGAACCACACGGGGGCACCTAGTGAATGACCTGCAGAGAGCTGGGACCAAAGTAACAAAGGCTACCATCAGTAACACACTACGCCGCCAGGGACTCAAATCCTGCAGTGCCAGACGTGTCACCCTGCTTAACCTCTTGCACTCCGTTGTCCCACGGGTGGGCAAGTCTCTGCATTCTAGAGTGCACGAGAGCGCCCCCGTGCGCTCTCGTGCGCTCTAGGACGCATGGTGGAGATTGTGATGTACGTGGTGTATGGCGTCCAAGCGCGCACTGAAAATAAAAGCTGCAGACACAGCCGCGAACAGATTAGTTCATCTGATTGACCTCTCATTCGACTAATAAGAGCCTTGAATTGGGTTTCTGAAACCTTGAAGAACCAATGAATGAAAACCTAGAAAGGAGGACCCGCCTACTGTGAATGCAGGAGCCAATTGAAGCACAGAAGTTCGGGCTGGGTGAAGAGAGACTTACTGTTGCAACAGATGAAAAAAAGGACGCTGGAAGAACCTGCTACAGATCCAGCGGCATGGAGAACACCCACAAGTGCGACCTGCACTCATTCCAGCAGAATAGATGTTTAGGATTCTCTTCCGTCATCATAGACCGACGGAGGCCGACGACAAAGGTCGTAAATCATTCGCCAAAACCACAATAATGGAATTATGTTTTGACCGGGATCCACGAGCGGACCAGCGTCGCGTTCGTCTGACAATGGGGAAGAGAAGTTCGCCAGGACAATGTGGCTGTGAAGAGGTAAGGTGTTATAAGCCAAGTTATTTTTTCCTGAAAATTGTAATCCAAAAATGACTTTTGACCGATCGGTAAATTACAACTGTACGGCGCACGAAGTACGAGGTGCGTGCGCCGCGATAAACGGTTCATTTGCCGTGTTCGGACCGTGGACGCTCCCCCCCCCCCCCCGCTGCAGAAGAGGAGCGGGGGGGGGGCATTCATGGTCCGAATTGTCCCCCGGTCCGCGGGGGGAAGCCGCGGTGACTGCGTAGCGGTCGCCACATAGCCATGAGTCTATTCCGTCATGTAGCGATGGCTGTCCTCTGTAGCGGGGGGGGGGGGGGGTTGTCCCACACACGCACACACACAGTAGCGAGGAGGGGGGAAGCTGCGGTGACAGCGTTGTTGTGGAAACATGCCACATCCGAGTGGAATCCATCATGTAGCGAGGGCCGATCTCCGTCCTTTGTAGCGGGGGGGGGGGGGGTTGTCCCCCCCCCCACACACACACACACAGCCCTGAATGTGACCTTTCATTTGAGCCCAAGATCAAGCTTCTATGTTGAATCATTCAAAAGTTATAGACGTTTTTCCAAACTGTGCCATTTGGCACAATTTGGCACAGTTCCAAAATGCCTGGGAACAGCCTGGGAACAAAGCTGTGTAAAATATTCATTTTTTGTGGTATTTTTACAAAATTTGGACCTCAGCTGGATAACACTTGGTTCTACATTTCTGTTGCATTTTCCAGCCCGGATCTGAAGCTGTGTGTTATTTGCAAGCATTTGTATCCAAAAAAAAACACCCAGGCCAAATTCATTTTCTTCAAGTTCACTATGTTTAGATGACTGTAACTCAGTGGCCGGAGCACTTAGAGAGATCATGTTTTTTTTTTGCCAAAAAATTCAAACTGTTTTCTTTTAAATGAGACCAACCCCATGAAGATGCTGCAAAGGGTTGAAGAACAGCTTTCGATTTACTTTGGGCACATTATTTTTTGGCGTTTTTAGGGAAATTGACCGGAGTGCAAGAGGTTAAGCCAGTACATGTCCAGGCCCATCTGAAGTTTGCTAGAGAGCATTTGGACGATCCAGAAGAGGATTGGGAGAATGTCATATGGTCAGATGAAACCAAAATAGAACTTTTTGGTAAAAACTCAACTTGTCGTGTTTGGAGGAGAAAGAACACCATACCTACTGTGAAGCATGGGCGTGAAAACATCATACTTTGGGGCCGTTTTTCTGCAAAGGGACCAGGACGACTGATCCGTGTAAAGGGAAGCATGAATGGGGCCATGTATTGTGAGATTTTGAGTGAAAACCTCCTTCCATCAGCAAGGGCATTGAAGATGAAACGTGGCTGGGTCTTTCAGCATGACAATAATCCCACACACACTGCCCGGGCAACGAAGGAGTGGCTTCGTAAGAAGCATTTCAAGGTCCTGGAGCGGCCTAGCCAGTCTCCAGATCTCAACCCCATAGAAAATCTTTGGAGGGAGTTGAAAGTCCGTTTTGCCCAGCGACAGCCCCAAAACATCACTGCTCTAGAGGAGATCTGCATTGAGGAATGGGCCAAAATACCAGCAACAGTGTGTGAAAACCCTGTGAAGACTTACAGAAAATGTTTGACCTCTGTTATATACCCTTTGTTGGCAATGAAAGTATTGAGATGAACTTTTGTTTTTGACCAAATACTTATTTTACCGAGGAATTTACCAATTAATTCATTAAAAATCCTTCAATGTGATTTTCTGGATGTTTTTTTTTCCTTATTTTGTCTCTCATAGTTGAGGTATACCTATGATGAAAATTGAAGACCTCTCATCTTTTAAGTGGGAGAACTTGCACAATTGGTGGCTGACTAAATACTTTTTTACCCCACTGTACATATAAAAAAAAATAATTATATATATATATATATATATAGACAGTGCGGAGCATTGTAGCTAGGTGGAATAGACAAATATATTAACAGTGCGGAGCATTGTAGCTGGATGGAATAAATATATGAGTATATAAACAGTGCGGAGTATTGTAGCTAGATGGAATAAATATATGAATATATAAACAGTGCGGAGCATTGTAGCTAGATGGAATAAATATGTAGATATATAAACACAGTGCGGAGCATTGTAGCTAGATGGAATGAAACAGCACAACCGTCTACTAAGTTATCCTACATGGTATGATGATATACCCATAAATATGGGTTGTAGACCTAAACAGCTAATGAACAGCTGTTTAGCTAGCTGAATGGCGGGCCGCTCCGCTCTCGTTTCCCAGTCCGTAGATGCCACTATTGGCGTCTTAAGTCAGGCAGGGGTTGAAACTAGGATGTCCAGTCTGTAATCCAAATTCAGTTCTCAAAAGCCAAGTGTATATATAGACATAGTGCGGAGCATTGTAGCTAGATGGAATAGACAAATATATAAACAGTGTGGAGCATTGTAGCTGGATGGAATAAATATATGAGTATATAAACGCACAGTGCGGAGTATTGTAGCTAGATGGAATGAATATGTGAATATATAAACACACAGTGCGGAGCATTGTAGCTAGATGGAATAAATATGTGAATATATAAACAGTGCGGAGCATTGTAGCTAGATGGAATAAATATGTAAATATATAAACAGTGCGGAGCATTGTTGCTAGATGGAATAAATATATAAACAGTGCGAAGCATTGTAGCTAAATGGAATAAATATGTAAATATATATAAACAGTGCGAAGCATTGTAGCTAGATGGAATAAATATGTAAATATATATAAACAGTGCGGAGCACTGTAGCTAGATGGAATAAATATGTAAATATATAAACAGCGTGGAGCATTGTAGCTAGATGGAATAAATATATAAATATATAAACAGTGCGGAGCATTGTTGCTAGATGGAATGAAACAGCACAACCGTCTACTTAGTTATCCTACATGGTATGATTATGTACCCATAAATATGGGTTGTAGACCTCAACAGCTAATGAACAGCTGTTTAGCTAGCTGAATAGTGGGCCGCTCCGCTCTCGCTTCCCAGTCCGTAGATGCCGCTATTGGCGTCTTAAGTCAGGCAGGGGTCGAAACTAGGATGTCCAGTCTGTAATCCAAATTCAGTTCTCAAAAGCCAAAAAAGTAGTCAAAACCGAGCACCAAAACACAGAAATCCACCAACTGACAGGATCTGACAGCAGGTCGGACTTTAGATAAAAATAGTAGCTTCTGGTGGGTGCTTGGTCAAGAAAAATATAAATTTCAAATTTCAAACGTTTAATTCCAACTCAGGGTTCATATTAAGAGCAAAACTAAAACGAGTAGAAAATAGATAAATAAATAAATAAAAGTATATACAGATCAGCAGACACTCGGCGCACTTGTAACAACAATAACATCCAGTAATGGGCTCAGTATAAAATGGAACGCCACCACTTCCAAATGCTGGAATGAAGTGTGAGTGACGAGTTGACAATTGCTGATATAAGATGTTTGTTACATGCCAGCAACCTTCTCAAAAAACTGTAAACATTCTTACATATCAAGTCGCCAAAAGACGGAATGTTCACAGACACAAACATCTTGCTTGCACTCGACCTTCGTGGTACATCTAACAACCTTCTTAGGGAGTTATTATATGCAATGCGGATTTTGTTCCTAACAGCAACATTGCTATTAAACCATAAAGGCGAGCAGTACATTGAGGTACAGAAGGTCTTGAACAACATACATTTGACATCAGGAGAACATCTATGGAAATTTCGCAACAGTAAATTTGTTTGAGCATACAGTTTCCTGAGATGCCTGTTACAATCAACATTGGTCTTATCAGATTCAACCCACACACCTAGGTATTTGACTTTTTCAACCAAGTTCAAGCTATTACCACAAAGTGGCATAACAGGATTCGACGTATTGACACCCTTTGGTTTGAAAGCCATACACAGATTTAGTACAGTTGAACAGGATGTCATTTTTTTTTCACCAAATTTTTCACATACCGAAAGGAGATGTTGCATCGCTGCAGTAGACAAACTTAAACAGAGGTCATCAGCGTAGAAAATGTGATTTAACAGTGCACCGTTAAAGGAGCCGCCCACATTAGTATTGTTCAATAGTACACTGAGATCATCAACATAGACATTAAACAACAAGGGTGACAGTATACCACCTTGTTTAACACCGTTGGTCACATGAAATTTGGATGAGGTGACATTGCCCCATCTAACAACCATAGACTGCCTTCTGTACCAGTATAACAGGATGCTAACAATGTAAATAGGAATACCGCGATCGATCAATTTTCTGAACACACACCAGTGGTTAATCCTGTCAAAAGCTTTGCTAGCATCTAGGAACGTAGCATAGACACTAGTGGAATGGCTTCTGAAGTAGTCAACAAATTCATGGAGTAGGTAAACAGCCTTGTCAGTTGAAAGAGCTGATTTGAAACCAAACTGATTGTCGTTTGTCCACAGATAATCCTCAATTCTGTTCAGGAATAAACCCTCTAACAGTTTAGATATAACATTTGCAATAGCTATAGGTCTGTAGTTGTTCATATCGGACAGACTGGCACACTTCTTTTTCACCAAAGGAATAATAACAGAGTCCATCAACATATCTGGCATGTAACCATGAACAAACATACAGTTAAAACACAATGACAACAGAATACACAAATTGAAATCAGCGTTGATGAGGCATTCACTGGTGAGACAGTCAGGGCCAGCTGATTTGCCTTTCTTGAGAACTTTGATCAGTGAATCAACTTCAACAGGAGTAACAGCAGAAATATCAGAGGCATCAAACATGTCGTTATACAGACGAATATCGTGCATAACAGAATCCTTCATTGAAACATTCTTGACTGAGTTGAAAATGGCTTCATATTGACATTTCCACTTTTCAGCAATATTAACGTCACCAGTCACACCATCAATAGTGTTTGATCTGACAGACCGGTGGGAGCTCATAGCCTTCATTTGTTTCCAGAATTCTACCATGTTCAGTTCACTCATGTGATTAGCTAGCTGGTCACATTTGATACTTTCTTCATTGCGCCTGCATGCTCGTAGAGCATATTTGAACCTAGCCCTGGAATTTTTCATGTTTTCAAATATTGGACCAGAACGTGGTTTGCCATTACTCCTCCACCACAAAAAAGCATCCCGAGCAGCTGTGTGAGCCTCGCTAACGACATCATTCCAGCCTGGGACGTTATATTGGGTGGCCACACTGTGACTAGGAATGCATTCACTCACACAGTAATTTAAAGCATCAACAATATCACTGTAGAACCTGTCGATATCGTCCCTGTGTGCCGCACAATTACGGTCGTGACACCTGATGGCGTCCATAGGAGCACGGATGTTACAGAGTTTCCTACGAGTAAGTTTCTTATATCTGGACAGGTCTGACGCTGTGGCATCACGCCATTTGTATGTTCTACTGCCCGTTGTGGCTGAGGGAGCTTCCCGGGGGCCACTTACAGCACTAGATACCTCAATATCTATAGATAAAGGTACATGATCAGAACTCACAGTCATACAGAACTTTGATATTGGACACGTTATCATGGCCTGAGGATGTAGTCACACAGTGATCAAGCCATGATGTAGAGCCATGCTAACATGAGTAAAGGTATCACCTGGTAAGATAATCCTGTCCGAGATGTGTAAGGAGTAACTCTCACAAAAAGACACCAGTTCGTCTCCAAAACTACTTGAACGTGCTGTATTAGTGTTGAAGTCACCAATTGTGAACACATATGGAGTTGGAAAGTCCTCGGTGATACGTTTAACAAGACTCAGGCAGTGCAAGTATTCATCCAAGTTTTCAACACTGTCATAGGGGAAATATACACATAATATAAGACAGTGAAAGTCACTCAGGTTGACTTCAATACCTGTAACTCTTAAGCAATCGTAAGTTTTCACAACACAACTGTTCGCAAGTGACTTCCGCCATAGGATACCGACGCCGCCATAGGGTCGACCTAAGATAACACGTTCTTCCGTATCCATAAAAGAAACACCTTGTCCTATAAAGTCACCATGTAATCTGCTCAGAATAGACAATTCGTTTTCGAACAACCAGTGTTCCTGCAACAACACAATGTCATGGTTATCACATAAACTGGAGATCTCATTAGATGAAGTTTTTACATTCTGGCAGTTGAATGAACATATTCTAAGGTTGGTCCTACTATTGAATGAGTATAATGACAAACAATGACAATCACATGTAGATCATTTCCTCTCAAAAAACTGTCGAAGGTATAAACCAGATGGCCACACATTTTTATCAAGCAACTTCTTGCTGCAACTGGCAGGACATGTAATCTTAAAAGAGGCATAACCATCATACTTGGTTTCTAGTTGCTCAATCTTGAGATGGTCATTTAATTTAACATGGGTTTTGATGTAGGAGCGTACATGATGGGGACTTGGTGCTTCTTATGACCTTGACCTTGACCCTGATGTCCGCCGGACCTCCTACCAGACTTTGGTACAACGCGTAACTGAGTGGGGGCGTGTCTTGTTGACAGCCTGTAGCTGGTTCGTGGTCTGCTTGGCAGACGGTTGGTTGTCAGACGATTGAAGTGCATTAGCGTAGGACCTCTTCTTGGAACGGCGACTCTCAACTTCCTCGAACTCACACTCGCGTTCTTCAGCAATTACAGCAACTTTGGCAGCTTTGGCAACCCCAGAAGGGTTGCTGCCGACAACGTCAACAGACCAGGCCTCTGTAGCATTCTCCCCATCGGCCGTGGCGGTAAGTGGAGGACCACGGGCTGCATTGGCGACCGGGGCGTGGTCGACAGCTGCTACCACGGTCTCCTCATCGCTGGTGAGGTTGACAGCACTCTGAGTACTGCCAGCCTCATCGTCATCTTCCACGACCAGGACGTCAGCTGGAGGGGGTGTGTCGCCGAGTTTGGACTTTTTTGCCACCATGTCGTCCTGGATAGCAGATATCGTTTTGAACACGGTAGCAATGCTCTCTCCAAGGGACATCACACGGCACACATCCTTAGACAGCCTGGCAAGGTCAAATGACTCCAACGAAGCTGGTGGCAAATCCTTGAGGTTCAGGGCAACGTATTGTGGTGCCAGCTGACCAACCTCATTCAGCTTGTGGTAGATGTCGGCGATGTCTTTCTTCTGGCTGGGGCCAATCCTCTTCTTCCGCGATTTTCCCTCTGGACACTGCTCGAACAGCAACTTCTTTGCTCCTTCAACCTGGTTCTCATCATAGAAGTCGCTAACCCATTTCACAAGATAGTCCATCGGGACAACACCCATCTTGTTCTGCATAAAGCACAGCAGCTCGCAGACGGACATCTGACGTGGGGATGCTGTAGTTGGCCCATGCAGGGGAGGGTCGTCACCATAGTTGTCACCAGCCATATCTGGCGTTAGTTCATTTAGTCCAGAAGACAATTCAGACAGTTATCTAACAAGATACTGACATGTATTTAGCACACCAACATAGGTTTAACGAGATAGCTTTGTTAGCTTGGATAGCTTTGAAGCCCAACAGGAGTAACGTTCAGCGGGGCTGATCATTAGATTGGCGGGGCTAACGTTAGCTTAGCATTAGCGTTAGCTTAGCATTAGCTTAGCATTAGCGTGATAGATTCAATGATATTTGAAATGATATGATATTCAATGATATCATAGATTCAATAATTGCACTCTTGTGTGAATTAATACACACGCGCTCTTGGTTCCACCACACTGCGGATCAGTTCGCCCTCCGGGGAATAACTGTAGACGACACCAGTATCTATTTCATCACACACAGATGACCATTCGCCCGTCGTAGTGAATACCTTCTCCCTGCTGCTGTTTCTCTGGGGTAGCAGCAGAGGCGAGGATCAGTCTTTAGAAGTCGGAAACGGGGCGAAGCGGGGCCAGAGCTGCCAGAACCTTCACCAGGTCAGCGCTGGGTCGTAAGAGTATTCCCCACATTTGTTGGTGGCCAACAAAAGTCCTTATTTTTGATGGTTTTGCTTAAAATTCTCAGCTCATATCAGACATCGCAACTGCACCGGAAGCTGCACCGCTTTTTTATAAAATAAAGTCAAGATTAAGTTTACATTAAAATCAAACAAACGGTGGTTTTACAGAAAGTTTAACAAAGAAAAGTGATGAATAAAAATTGGAGTTTAACTCCGATTAAGAATTGAGCTCAAAGAAATAGGAATTCCTAGGTATTTAAGAGAAAAATAAAACATTAAGATACAAAGTTACATAAACAAATTACGAGTCATCTGCTCTGTGTTCAGAAAAGCGACACGTGGTCGAGCCTTTGTTCAGACGGTCCTTTTTCTTCCTTGCTGTGTGTAGACAAAGGAGAAGATCAGAAAAAAGGGAGCAGCCGAAAAGAAATCCAGGGAAAGAGTGAAGCAAAAGAGGGTCCGGAGCAAAAGAGAGTTGACAAAAAGGGGGTGAAGCAGGGGTCCCTCTCCTTTATATAAGCTCTGTTGAGTTTCGCGGGCTTCCGGCCTGACCGGAATCTCAGCCAATGAGCGTCCTTCGTGGGCGGGCTCGATGAACTTTTAGTCCAATGAACAAACAGTCTATTGTTTGGAGCGCTTTGGGATGAAGAGTTGTCATGCAGAGATTGGCTGTTGGAGTCACATGTGATATCGAGGCAGAACTTTGATACATACTGGAAGTTAATATTTCCCTTTATGTATTAAACTAAGAACTTTAGTGATTAGTATAAATTATAAGCAGTGCTTCTAAATCAACATGCAGGAGTGAACATTCATTTAAACATTACCATGCATATACAGTATATAAAATCACAGATAAGATAAGCCTTTATTAGTCCCACAACGGGGAAATTCCAGGATTGCAACAGCGCAGGGATAGCGACACTCAGAGCAACAATCAGAAGGCAAGAAAAAAAAAAAACAAGCAAGCAAGAGCAGCTAATATACTTATGTACATATTACTATAAAATATATACTGTATATATATATACTGTATATATATATACGTATATATATATATATATATATATATATATATATATATATATATATATATATATACATACACACATACAGTATATACTGTATATACACACACACACAGTGCAGAGCATTGTAGCTGGATGGAATAAATATATGAATATATGAACACAGTGCAGAGCATTGTAGCTAGATGGAATAAATATGTAAATATATAAACACCCACAGTATGGAGCATTGCAGCTAGGTGGAATAAATATGCAAGTATATAAACACACACAGTGCGGAGCAATGTAGCTAGATGGAATAATATGTAGATATATAAAAACACAGTGCGAAGCATTGTAGCTAGATGGAATAAATATGTAAATATATAAACACCCACAGTACGGAGCATTGCAGCTAGGTGGAATAAATATGCAAGTATATAAACACACACAGTGCGGAGCAATGTAGCTAGATGGAATAATATGTAGATATATAAAAACAGTGCGAAGCATTGTAGCTAGATGGAATAAATATATAGATATATAAATATGAACACACCCAGTGCTGAGCATTGTAGCTAGATGGAATAAATATGTAAATATATAAACACACACAGTGCAGAGCATTGTTGCTAGATGGGATGAAACAGCATAACCGTCTACTTAGTTATCCTACATGGTATGATTATGTGCCCATACATATTCTCACCCTCCATAGCGACCGGTATGTTCCTAGTTGTATGCCGGAGGGGACCATTGTGTAAGTCTATTGCATCTTTTGCATTCAAAAAACTAATTAGTTTGTTACGTCTTTTTGCTATCTCTGCGAGCAGCCCTGCTTAGGTTGTACAGTCTGACAGCCGTTGGTAGGAAGGACCTACGAAACCTCTCGGTTGTGCACCTGGGATGATGTAGTCTGCTGCTAAATGAGCTCCTCAGTGCATCCAGTATGTCCTGCATAGGGTGGAACTCGGACTCCAGCAGAGATGACAGTTTAGCCACCGTCCTTCTCTCTCCCATCTCCTCCATCGGATCAAGGCGCTGCCCCAGGACAGAGCTAGCTTTCTTAATCAGTTTGTTCAGTCTCTTCCTATCGGCTGCAGTAATGCCACTGCCCCAGCAGACCACTCCAAAAGTGATGGCTGATGCCACCACCGTGTCATAGAATGACTTCAGCAGCGCCCCTTGTACACCAAAAGACCTGAGTCTCCTCAGCAGGAACAGCCTGCGCTGTCCCTTCTTGTAGAGTGCGTCAGTATTGTGTGACCAGTCTAGTTTATTGTTCAGATGAACACCCAGGTACTTATAGGATGTCACCATCTCGATGTCTGTTCCCTGTATATTTACTGGTGCTGTGAGGGGCTGCCCATGCCTGCGGCAGTCCACCACCAGCTCCTTAGTTTTCCTCGCGTTGATCTGGAGGCAGTTCCGATGGCACCAGTCCACGAAGTCCTGGATAAGCCCTCTGTACTCAGCTTCATCTCCGTTGGAGATGAGACCAACGATCGCAGAGTCATCAGAGAACTTCTGTAGATGGCAGTGTGTTGTGTTGTGTGAGAAGTCCGCAGTATAAAGAGTGAACAGGAAGGGAGCCAGCACCGTTCCCTGGGGGGCCCCCGTGCTACTGATGATCGTGTCGGAAACACAGTCCCGGGTTCTCACAAACTGAGGCCGGTTCGTGAGGTAGTCCAGGATCCATGATGACAGGTGCTGGTCCACCCCTGCGCGCAGCAGCTTGTCCTTCAGGATCATCGGTTGGATGGTGTTGAAAGCACTGGAGAAGTCAAAGAACATGATCCTCACCATATTCCCGGGCTTCTCCAGGTGGGACAGAGAACGGTGAAGGAGGAAGATCACCGCATCCTCCACCCCAATGCCATGCTGGTAGGCGAACTGGAGTGGATCCATCGCTGGTTCCACCAGGGGGCGGAGATGAGCAAGAAGCAGTCTCTCCAGGGTCTTCATCAAGTGGGACGTCAAGGCCACCGGTCTGTAGCTGTTCAGGTCTTTGGGGTGGGAAGTTTTTGGTACAGGTACCACACAAGATGTTTTCCACAGCTGTGGTACCCTCCCCAGTTTCAGGCTCAGGTTGAAGATATACGTCACAATCCCACACAGCTGGTCTGCACAGGACTTGAGGAGCTTTGCGCCGATGCCGTCCGGTCCCGACGCCTTCCTCGCCTTGATCTTCCTCAGCTCCGTCCTCACCTGGGTCTTGGTCAGGGTCAGGATGGGGGGCTGTGTGTTGGGAGTGGGGGGGGGGTGTCTGTGGAGTGGGGAGTGGGCAGCAGGACTTGATTTCTTAGAGGCAGCAGTGGTTGTTGTGCAGACAGGGGGGAGGGTGGTTGGTCAAATCTATTGAAAAACAGATTCAGGTTGTTCGCCCACTCCCTGCCCCGTGGCCTGGGGGGAGGTATTCTGGAGCCCCGAAATGGTTTTGAGGTTTCTCCAGACCCCGCTGATGTCGCACTGTTGCAGCTTGTCCTCCATCTTCTTCCTGAAGCTGTCCTTGCCTTCTCTGATCTTTCTCCTCAGCTCCCTCTGTACGGACTTCAGCATCTCCCTGTTCCCCGACCTGAAGATCCTCTTCTTCTCTCTCAGAAGTGTTTTTATCTCAGGGTTGATCCAGGGTTTGTTGTTTGAGTGACGCCGTATGGTCTTGGTGGGAACGGATTTGTCCACACAGAAGCTGAGGTAGCCCGTGAAGGTGTGAATGAGGCCATCGATGTCCTCACCATGTGGATCGCAGAGCTGCTTCCAGGCGGTGGCTTCAAAACAGTCCTTTAGAGTGTCCATTGTCTCCTCAGACCATAACTCCACAGTGTGCATGGCCGGAGGTTGTCTGTGCACTAGGGGTTTGTACACCGGCCGGAGATGAACCAAGTTGTGATCCGATCTCCCGAGTGGGGGGGGGGGGAGTTGTGATGAGGTGTACGCCTCCTTAGTGTTTGCGTAGAATAAATCCAGTGTTTTATTGTCTCCATTTAGATTTATTTTTATATTTTTATTTCTCTATTTAGTCTCTAGATTAATGCATTTCACACATATTGATTTTCCACATCAAAAACATCAGAGTCCATCTGCATTTTCATAGTTCTGAAAAGAATGAAGGTTTAGAATTGAGTTTGTAATAATGTACTTTAAAGTTCACTAGTTAAATCCAGCATGTCCAGAGTTTAAGGAAATTAGCTGAGTTGTGGGTCTGTGTAGGTTTTATGGGGGCAATAAAAGTGAAGCCGGACATTGGGGAAATTCCTTAGGTTGGTTTTAACAAAAGAAGGGGGATTTCAGCTGTGGCCTGGAGGAAGAAAATCCATTTTTTTGTGTTATTCCTGGATGAAACAAAATGTCTTTAAGCAGAAGAATAATTGTTGCTGAGCCAAAGTGAGATGATGCTACACATGGGAGAACAATGCCCAAGTGGGTGAGAGGGGTTGAATAAAGTGTAGTGTAAATATCATGCTGTGATGAGGAAGTGCCTTGATCCTTGTGAAGTGTGACTTGATATAGAGAGAGGAATGCTTGATGTGACCAGTCAGTCTGTTCTTTGCTTGTGAGATGTGAGTGTGTAATAAATCGACTGAAATGAGTACGCCTCTTCATTTACACACTCCACAATATCACCACTTGCCACCATGTGGCTATTTCTTACAAAGCAGATGAACTAAGAACACTACTGTGATTTAGTCAGCTAGACTATAACGAGGGTAGCAGTTATCCTGCCTGCAGAGGCATTATGAACACAGCACACCACACCTTAGGTGTGCCGTTTCATTCATGAAATGATAGTAAATCTGTGAATAGATTTGTGACTAAATCATCCTGGTATTAAAAACTTACTCTGATGCATTATTTAGACATTTAATTTTTTACAATGACATTCAGTTTTCAAATTTAAGATTCAGGTATTTACACCCACCCCACCCAACTCCCAAAGGTAAATAACAAATTTACCTTTACCAATTACCAGAAAAAACATGCAAATTTAGGAGAAAATAGTATAAATTCACAAGAAGAAAGTAGCAACTTGATGATAGTTAAAAAAAAAAAAAAAATCAAATTTAAATGATTTTGCAAATATGTAAGGAACAAGGCTTCTTTTCCGTGACAAAAATTGCAAATTTGGGCAGTGTGGTGGTGCAGTGGTTAGCACTGCAGCAGCACAGCAATTCACCCTTGGCCATGGGATCCCTGGTTCGATCCCAGCCCCTGACCAACAGTGATCTGTGTGGAGTTTGCATGTTCTCCCCGTGTCTGCGTGGGTTTACCCCGGGAGTTCTCCGGTTTCCTCCCACAGGCCAAAAACATGCAGGTTAGGTTAATTGGAGACTCTAAAGTGGCCCTAGGTGTGAATGTGCGTGTGAATGGTAAAGGGATAGCGCCATACCATGGCTGCTTCATCCATCCAGGTGGCTGCCCTCAATTTCCCCTCTGGGGATCAATAAAATATACAAAATTAAAAAAAAATAAATAAAAAAAAAATAGAGAAAAATGCTACATTTTTATGAGAAACTGAATTTAGGGGGAAAAACAACATGGGGAAATACTGCATTTTTATACAAAAAGTAGGCAAATTTACAAGAAAAAAAATGTCTGATTTACAAGAAAAGCTGTAAAACTATGACAAAGAAGTTGCACACGAAAAAGTGACATTAGAAATGTCACAGTGCTACATAAAACACTGATGAAGTTTAAGGGAGAAAAAAGATTAGACAGAATATTTGGAGCCCAAAAAGTTGGTAGTGAAGACAGCTCTAACTTTAAATGGGTTTATTATATGCTTTTAGTGGATATATATATATATATATATATATATATATATATACACACACACACTGTATATTCAGTACTGAAGTGACCATACAGGAAAGCAACAGGCTGGAGGAGATGACAAATGCTGCAAGAAAAAAATGCTGGAAGAAGCATTGCAACTTTTTATTTATCAATTTATTTATATTTTTAGCACTCCCTTTATTGCAAATGGACCCTTAAACACCAACAAACTCAAAAGGTACAGTGTTAAGGTGATGAATCTTGTTATATTAGGTGCTAAATCACTACATAGTGACGATAAGCCAACAATATCTCAGTGTTTGATCACTGCCTAATTTGTGTAATGCCGTCTCATGATTAAATAAAATAAGCTAAGATAAGATAAGCCTTTATTAGTCCCACAATGGTGAAATTCCAGGATTGCAACAGCACAGGGATAGCAACACTCAGAGCAACAATCAGAAGACAAGAAAAAAACAAGAGCAGCGAGTATACATATGTACATATAAATATATAAACAGTGCGGAGCATTGTAGCTAGATGGAATAAATATATAAATATATAAATGCAACCCTTGCCTTATGTTAATTAGGTAAGGGAAATAATTAAGTGTAGACCAGTTGCTAGGTTCATAAGGGTTACAATAAGGAATTAGAGTGAGTGTGGAATGAAATAGCTGGAGTCAAGAAATGAGCAATTCATATCTGTTATTAATAAAGATAAAAGGAGCAAAATATACAAACAATGTACAAATACAACAACGGCCGGCATGAAATAAAACCCCAAAAGTGTCCTACTGAGCTCAGTGTTTGTTTGTCCTTTCGGGTTAGTCGTTTGACCAGTCAAGATATCTTGTATCTCCAGACTCAGGTTTCTTTTCCTCTTTTAAAGCGGTGACTTGGGTTGTTACCACTTTGAATCCTGGGCACTGGAGAGAGGAAGGGTGCTCTTCAATTGAGATCTTGGTTAGATCTCGGTTCAATCTCGGGTCAGGCTCGCCATCTCCATTTGGAGAAAATCCAGGATCCAGAAGGTTTTTGGTCGGCAACCAAAAAAACCTAGCCAAGATGAGGTTTCAGTGTGAACACAGCAAAAGTCACCGCTTCACGGCCTCTCAAGCTCGTGCTCCCATCAACTTGAAGAGGTATCCATGTGAATCAGACCGCTTCACAACCTCTCTCGTCCGCGCTCATATCGTGAAAGACTGAATTCCGAGTGCGCGCTTGCTGCCTCTACTCGGAAGGCGGGGCTAATATCGCTCTTAACGAATGGAAAGACCCAGATAACCCAACGTGACCATGAAACGGAAATTTAAAAGTTGGATGACGAGGATCGCACTTCCTCTTTCCCAAGATAGTCGGTTTTCAAAATAAAATCACACACTTTCATTAATACAAATGAAATCTGAGAAAAAGGGTCATTTTCTCAGCTGGGTTACATAAACACACAGTGCGGAGCATTGTCGCTAGATGGAATAAATATATAAATACATAAACACAAACAGTGCGGAGCATTGTAGCTAGATGGAATGAACAGCATAACTGTCTTAGTTATCCTACATGGTATGATTATGTACCCATACATATGGTCACCCTCCGTAGCGACTGGTATTTTCCTAGTTGTATACCGGAGGGGACCATTGTGTAAGTCTATTGCGTCTTTTGCATTCAATACTATTAGGTTGTCACGTTTTTTGCTACCTCTGCGAGCAGCCCTGCTTAGGTTATATAGTCTGACAGCTGTAGGTAGGAAGGACCTGCGAAACCTCTCGGTTGTGCACCTAGGATGATGTAGTCTGCTGCTAAATGAGCTCCTCAGTGCATTCAGTATGTCCTGCATAGGGTGGGACTCGGACTCCAGCAGAGATGACAGTTTAGCCACCATCCTACTCTCTCCTATCTCCTCCACTGGGTCAAGGCGTTGCCCCAAATGGGAACAGAAAACTAGAAATGGGATTTTAAGCTCAATAATTAAATTCCAAATTAATCAGTGATGCTGTATTGCAGTGCTTTTGAACTCATTTTAACACATTATGCATATGGATAAAATTTAGAGTGCCGTATTTTCCTTAAGGAGTTTAAAAAGTTTAGGCTGATGAAATGCATCTATTCTTTCATTCATCTAGTTGGTGTTTATTTCTTATACATTTGTTTAGATACTCTTGTGCAGTTGTGATATTTTAACAGAGGATAGAAAATCTAAAAATGATCTGCAGGGAAAATAATCAATTTCTTTTAATGTAGATATTTAAGAATAGCCTTCAGAGTGACTTAGTCTGTAATCGATAATGGTAAGACTTGCCTTTTAATGGAATTTTATAACTATCAAAATCACGATATTTTAAAAAATAAACAACAGTTTAAGGTTAACTTGAATTTTGTGGGGATGACGGGCAATATTTAAAGGCATTTATATTTAAGGACCAGTAGTAAAGAGATTTTGTACTTGATAAATGTTCAGAGCTGCTAACATTTTGATGAGTACTGAAACATATGTAAATTTCACTAACAGTTGATGAACAAATCCATTCTGATCACATTTCATGAATGATTAATGTAAAGACCAAATTTGCATGAGAAAAGCTAATCATTTCTCAGATCAACTAAATCCCATCAGGCAGCATTTATTCTGTAATGTACTTCAATAGTTTTAACTCACATTAGCAAACTAGCAACCAGCTAACTTCAGACAACAATTCACCAGCTAAACCAATAATATGATATTTACCTCCTTTTGGACAGAGGGATTTGTCCTTTTATTTGACAACCAACAATTTAAAATGATTTGTTGCCTTTATGGAGCTCTTTTCATTCTGTCTCACTTGTGAGCTGAATGCATTCTAGACGTAGACGACCATCCTCACCTGCCCCCCTACAAATTACTCCGAGTATTGACCAGAGAAGGCACATGGACCGGTTGGGCAATACCAAGTCTGCAGGGAAGAGGGGAAGGGGGGGTACATTGTCTGATTATTAAAAATTTTACTTTTCGTTGCTTGCAAATGAAAAAATGACAACTTCTTCATACTCAGTCAAAAATATCTACAGCTATCACTATTATGTGAACATCTGAATTATGGAAATGCCCCCCTGCATCACGCACAATTTGGGTTCCATGCCCACCACTCAGAGTCTGCAATAAGCTTGTTCCTAGAGAAAACTAAATCTTCCTTAGATAAGTGCAACTGTGTAGGTGCTGTGGTTTTAGATTTGAAGAAGGCGTTTGACACCATTGACCACAACATCCTTTTAACCAAACTTACTCAGTTTAACTTTTCAGAGCATGCTACCAAATGGATGAAATCCTATCTAACCAACAGACAGCAATGTGTAACTGTCAGTGTCAAATCACCATATTTGAACTGTTAAATGGGCTATATAAGTGTAGGTTAGTGTCCCGCAAGGCTCCATACTTGGACCAATATTATTCTCCCTATACATATGTGATCTACCAAATGCATGCAGAAACATTCATATACAAATGTATGCAGATGACACGGTAACATTCACAGCTGCAAAAAACATCCAAGAAGCCGCCTGTATCCTAACAACAGCCATGACCCAAATCCATGACTGGCTGAATAACTCATGTAAATGGCATTCACTTATATAGCGCTTTTATTCTCATCCCTTGATGACCAAAGCGCTTTACAGATCCTGCTATCCACCCATTCACACACTGATGTCTCCTATGAAACACTAAAAAAAAAAAAAAAACTGTCTGCATATGATGTTCACCAAACAACGATCAAATATTACAAACATCTTCTTAAAAGGGGAGGAGCTGCAACTAGTTGAGGTATTTAAATACCTCGGCGTGATTTTAGACTCCTCACCTTTAAAAAAAAAAAAAAAAAAAATCAAAAAAAAAAAAAATCTCAAACATAATCAAATTCAATCTAAGAAATTTTAAACAAATTAGACCATTGCTGACAGTTAATGCGGCCAAAATGTTTCTGCATGCAATGATCTTCTCAAACATCGATTACCGTTTTACCAACTGGTCACTCACTGGTGTAACCATAACCAAACCCACTGAAATCTTTATATAAAAAAGCCATAAAAATCCTTGACAAAAAAAGATCCCACATATCATTGCTGTTGTAGAGGGTGTAAGGGAAGGATGTGGAGGTGAGGCACGAGCGTAGGTCGACACAGATTCTTTATTCACCCTCTAACATAAATACAGTACAGCCGGTGGACCCCAGCGTTGCCCGCTGGGGCTGAGTGTCTGGTAGGAGAGACCCCTCAACTCTCTCTGCATTCTCTTAAATAGCCCCAGTGGTATGCACAAAGAGCTGGGCTAGTGCATTATGCTTGTGTGCGACACATTAACATAACACTTGCTACATTTCTGTACAAAGAGAATGTGTGACACATTAACAACACTTGCTACCTTACTGGCCATACATTCACACCCCCCCCCGCCCTCATTGTCTGTCAAGTTACTCCTTGGGGGGCTACCCCCTTCAGTCCATTGTTCTGCCCCTCTTCCTGCTTCTGGGTGTGAGAGGAATGTCCACCCGCTGTGTCTAGTGTCACCACACTGTAACGTTAACAAAAAATACAATCTTTTGTCTTTTGAAAATTATAAGACTGTCAAATTTGCCTGTTCAGTTTATAAAATATAAAAAGGCTATGTACCCCCCTTCCCCCAGGAGAATGTTACACTGAGAACTGTCACCGATACAGCCACCAGAGCAATCACTGGAGGAGACTGAGGTCCCCCACAGATGCACCACATTTGCCCAATCTGTGCCATCGGTGAGGTGCACCAAGATCTGGAATAACATACCACCCGCAATCAGAGAATGTACCACACTAAATACTTTAGATGCATTGTAAATATTGGTTTTTAAACAGCCAAAAGTGTACCCATAACTAGTGGTTGCTCTGCGGCATATGTATATATACGTATTGTAGCACCTTGGGGGAGTCAGATTATTTAGCATCTCAGACAAGAGACAGTGGATAAGCAAGGGAGAACAATGCTCAGGAGGTTCCTGGCGAGATAACAGGAAGGAGTCAAGGATGTAGGGGGTTGAATGCAGTGTAATGCAAATGTCATGTGTGTGGAGAAATGCCATGAAACTTGTGAGGAGAGATTTGGGTAAAAAGAGAGTGCCTGCTGAAATGTTCAGTCTGTTCTGTGCTAGAGAGATGTGAAGTGTGTAATAAACTGTGTGCTAAGAGCCCGACTCTTATTTCACACACTCCACAATAGGCATAAAAAAATCTATACAACTTAGGATTGGGATCTGAAAATTACGTTAAAAACATAAGACAACTTACAGGGGTAAAAGAGGGCCCTCAACACGTAACCAAGTTTGAGGAATTTCCCTCAGAGCCAACACACCATCAAGGCTCCTCTAAGGTCACTAAAAAAACCTCGGTTCAGGAAGATCTGACAGTTTTGTTTTAAAGTTTTATATACAATGTTCTTAATGTTCTTTCAGTTTTGTTTGTTTGTTTTTTTTAATTTAAGTTTTTGTAAAGGGTATACATGTCATTACAGCATTGCATTGTTTACATTTTCATCACGTTCCCTTTGTTTTTTGACAACATTGGAAAAATTACTTCAACACCCTTTTTTAAGTGAAAGAAAAAGAAATTAAAGAGAACAAAAAAAACAAAACAAGAAAAAACAAAAAACAACAGAAGAGCAAAAACAAAAATAAAAATAAGAGCATCTGAGTAGCATTGGAACAAAGAGAGTTGCCATTATTGAAATGGTATTTGTCAAAGATTAGATCTGATGGAAGACACATACGCGCTCCAGGGTTGCCAAAAGTTCAAGAATCCATCCATGTCCTGTCTCAGTGCGAATGTCAACTTTTCCATCAAGTAAATGTCTTGAATCACGTTAATCCAATCTTCAGGTGTAGGACAGTCCTGCAACATCCATTTTTTTGTTAGAGCTTTTTTACTTGCCAGTATTAAAACAGTGAATAAGTATTTTTCTCCTCGTCTTTCCAGTGATTCCGGTAGTAAACCCAAATACAAAGTTAGAAAAGAAAAGGGAACACTTATTTTGAATATTTTCCCCAATATTGTCTGTACATTGGTCCAATATTGGTGGATAACTGGGCATGACCAAAACACATGAAAATGATTTGCAGTCTCTTCACCACACAAGCGCCAACAATTCAACCCCTTATGAGTAAATTTGTTTTGTGCAGGTGTTCTGAAAAATCTTACCAAATTTTTCCATCCAAATTCTCTCCACTGCAGGGATGAGGTACTTTTCCATTGTTGTTTATTTAGCTTTTCCCATATTTCCAGTTGTAAAGTGAAATTCCCCCTCTTTTCCCCCCCCATCTCTCTTATATATATTGTGTTGTCTCCTTTTAAGTCTTGAAGACCTTGGTATATTTTAGAAATGTATCTGATCCCTGGGATCCCTTTATATGCCATTAAGAAGACCTTCAGAACATCTGACTGGGCCCTTTCCAAATCCTCCTTTTTAAGTATTTTGTTTATGTGGTGTCTAAGTTTAAAGAACCTGTAAAGGTCTTGATTTATTAGACCTTTCAAATCTTCAAAACTTCTTAAAGTTTGCCCTTTAACAAAATCGTAATATTTTATCAGTCCGTTCTCTTTACACTTTTTAAATCTAGTGTTTTTTATTAGGAGTAAAGTCTTGATCATAGGCAATCCATTGCAGTAATCGATAGGGTTCTTTAGTTTGATTCTCTCCATCTTAAACCAAATTTTTAGCGGGGTCTCTATCCACGGGTTAGTGTTTTTCAAAAGTTTAGCTAAGGCATTGTTCCCCATTATCGCCTGTAGGGGGATGTCACTTGTTATTTGGCATTCCATCTCCTTCCATTGTGCAGTGTAGACTGGGTTACATATCTCTATTAAAGTTTTAATTTGTGCAGCTTTAAAATAGTCCCTGATATTTGGCAGCGCAAGCCCACCTTTGTCTTTGTTTAGCTGTAGGGTTCTAGATCTGATTCTAGGTCTCTTGCCCTGCCATATGAATCTTGAGATCCTTCTGTCCAGTTCTTGCCATGTTTTTTTGGGAGGTTCTACCGGTATTGTTTGGAAAAGGTATAGAAGACGTGGAAGTATATTCATTTTGACTGCTTCAATTCTTTGTGCAGTACCTAAGAATGGTATCATATTCCATCTTGCTAGATCAGATTTTATTTTTGCCATCAGTGGATCATAGTTTAGTGTTATAATTTTGTTGAGTTGTTTGGGAAATTGACCCCCAGATATTTCATAGATTCCATCTCCCAGTTAGTTTTGAGTTTGCTTAGTAAATATTGATTTGGGTCATAGTTGAATGTTAAAATTTGGGTTTTATGCATGTTTAATTCGTACCCCGATAACTCTGCATACTCTGAAAAAACTGAGATTAGTTCTGGAAAAGAGGTGTCCAGCTGCCCCAGGTATATTAAAATGTCATCAGCAAAGAGTGCTATTTTATGTTCCTTCTGACCAAGTGTAATACCTTGAATTTTTTGATTCCGTCTTGTCCATTGGCTCAGAGATTCTATGAAGATTGCAAAGAGCAGTGAAGACAAGGGGCAGCCCTGACGACATCCTCTTTCCAGTTAAAAGATGATGTTAAATTACCGTTAATCCTTATTTTAGCTGTTGGTTTTTTATATAATGCCTGGATAGTTCTAATGAAGTTGTTATGAAAATTGAAACTGGATAAGATTCTATATAGGAAAGACCAGTCAACCGAAGCAAATGCTTTTTCAGCATCTAATCCCAATATGGCTGCATTTAAATTATATTTTTTTATATGATGAATTATGTGTAAAGTGCGTCTAGTGTTATCTTGTGTCTGTCTTTGTCTTATAAAACCCGTTTGGTCTAAATGAATCCAGTCTGTCAGTATATTTTCTAACCTTTTGGCAAGGATAGTAGTAAAAAGCTTATAGTCCTGATTTAATACACTGATTGGTTTGTAGTTGGAGCAGTCTAGTTTATCCTTTTCAGGTTTAAGTATGACTGCAATGACCCCTTCTCTCCAGGAGGGGGGGGATTTCCCCTGTGTGGAGGACAGTTAAATGTTTTCAGGAGGAGAGGAGATGGTTGCCGTTTAAAGGTTTTGTACCACTCTGCTGTAAAGTCATCTGCTCCTGGGGATTTGTTAGCTTTAAGTTTCATAATTGCTTTTTCTAATTCTTTAGGATGTATTTCTGACAATAGTGTTTTATTTTGTGACTCAGTAAGTTGGGGAAGGTTTAATGTATTTAGGAAGGCTTCGGATGCGTTTGTGTTTTTTGAGGGAGTACAAGTTCTTGTAGTAGTTCTGAGCTTTTAAGAATTTCCTGAATTCTAAAATTTTATTTCCTCTGATACTGGGTCTCTGATTATGTAGATTGCTCTCTCCGTTTGTTGTTTCCTCAATTTATAAGCTAGTAATTTTGCCCATTTGCTACCCGTTTCATAGTATTTTTGTTTCAGAAATGAAAGTTTCTTCTGGATTTCTATTGTATAGATCTCATTTATTTGTTTTTTTAATTTCCTGAATTTTGAGCGAGTCATTAGAATGAGTGTTGTCTTTGTGCTCTTTTTCTTGTTTCTTAAGTTCTGACTCTAATGTGATTAGTTTCTCGTCTCAGTTTCTTTTGGATTGCCAGTTTTGCGATAATCTTTCCCCCTTATTACAGCTTTGCATGCGTCCCACAGTATTAAAGGGGATACTTCTCCATTATCATTTTCTTCTAAGTATCTGAGAATATCTGATTCCAATTCATCTTTCAGTGGTCCTTTCAGCACATTTGAGTTTAACCTCCAAGAAAATGTATTATTTGTATATTTTTGGATACTTAAGTCCATATAGATTGGACTGTGGTCAGAGATCCATCAGTCCTATTTTACATGTTTTTACTCTTCCAATGTCTCTATTAAACATAAAAAAAGTCAATCCTTGAGTATGATGAATGTGGTGCTGAGTATAATGTATAGTCTTTTACACTGGGGTTGAATTCCCTCCACACATCACAGATTTTCATTTCTTTTAGTAGCATCCTAGTTTTGCTACTTTGAGTCTTATTTTGATGTGGAGAGTTACCTGATGCATCCCAGTATGGGTTCAGTCTGAGATTGAAGTCTCCACCACATATCCCTAAACCTTGGGCTTTAGTTATCATTAGGTCAAACACATTTTTATAAAATTTCCAGTTAGCCCCTGGAGGTGCATATACATTCAGCAGGGTGATATCTTCTCCCTCTAGCCGACCAAGTACCATGCTGAATCTCCCTTCTTTATCCTTGTCTTCTGATTTTTTTTTTCAAATATAATTTTGGTTGAGATCAATGTCGCTACCCCCCTCCTCCTCCCTGACTTATATGAAGATGAAGAGATCATATTAAACCCTTGTCTATTAAGTTTAGTGCGCTCCACGTCTGTTAGGTGGGTTTCCTGTAAAAATATTATTCCTGCTTTGTCTTTTTTCGTTTTGCCTAGAATCTTGGATCTTTTAACTGGATTCAGGATCCCTTTTACATTATATGAGATTATTTTGGTTACACCCTGTTTCTCCATTGTGTTGTCTTAAATTGTATAACAGTGTGGTGGCCCTCTTATGCTACTCAGAAACTGAAAGAACATTAAGAACATAGTATATACAACTTTAAAACAAAAAACTGACAAAAGATCTTCCTGAGCTGAGGTCTTTTTAGTGACCTTAGAAGAGCCTTGATGGTGTGTTGGCTCTGAGGGAAATTCCTCAAACTCCGTTACGTGCTGAGGGCCCTCTCTTACCCCTGTAAGTTGTCCCATGTTTTTAACGTGAATTTCAGATCCCAATCCGAACTTGTAATGATTTTTTTTTTTTTTTTTAATGCCTATACTCTATGAAATTGTGTGCAACCTCCCACCACCATCACAGCAAACATTCACGTTAATACAGTATTTGTTAGTGTGGAGAGATCATGTGGTTCATTGTCACATTTCTATTTTAACACGTTTTTTTTTTTTTTTTTTTTTTTTTAAAGACTTGTTTCTAATATTATGTCTGTTCCATGAAATGTTTTACCACTTCATATTTGCTGATTCTGCATCTCCTTTCATGTTTGTTACCTTGTAGGAGGAGGGTTGGATGTGCAGAGTGACTAAAAATATAGTTATTCCCTCCTGTAAATGCTCAGTTTTTCCTTATAGCTCTGGCGCTGGGTTTCCCGCTGCTGGCTCGTGGGTTTTGAGGGTCTCTGTGTGGACCACGTTTGAGCCTTGATTCTTTCTATCGGGTCTGCTGCGGGTTTATACACAGTTACCGGGAGCCCTCTTCTCGCCATATCCGTGGTTGTTTCTTCCGCCGAGTTGTAGAGACACGTCTCATCTCCGTAAAAAACACGCAGCTTCGCCGGAAATGGAGTTTGAAAGCGCAGTTTCTTCTCTCAGTGTGGCTGTTTGGTTTCAACCCCCACAACACACAGGGACAGACAGCTCGCTACTCCTGGGTTTTTTCCGCTGCATGCTGTGATCTAATCTGCCATTTATGCATTTCACTGCTGTGAGGTTAATGTGCCATCCATGCATTGTGTTCATGCATCCTGTCTGTGCCTCTCATATGCAAATGCTCATATCGACCCATGTGAATGCTTTGATGTATTGTTGTAGCCGAGTATATAAGCTGTCTGAATTTCATGTTCACTCTCTCAATCTCACTCTGCAACTGCTGCTGCAGGACACAGACATTGTGTCCCTCTTCTCTGAGAGCCGTGGCTCGCTGCAGGCGCGCACGCACGGCGCCGGGAGAGGAGCTCGTGACAGCGGTATGATATAATGAACTTCCTTAAAACCTCAGCATCGCTGCCTTATTTTATCATCCGCTGCAGTAGTACCTTTTTAGCGTCGTTGTATTCCAGACGCTTTTTAAGGACCTCCGGAGTGTAGTCGTGCTCCACAAAAACTTCTCTCTTGGTGCATAAATCCTTTTTTCTGCCAAGCCAGTCTTACAACCACTTCTTTTATTCTGGAGTTGGAGAACTTCACCACCACCGATCGTGGGGGCGCTTCCGCCAACGGCCTTGGGGCTAATGTACGGTGTGCCCTTTCTATCTTCAAGTCGGTGGATTGAGAAATTTCCAACTTCTCTCTCAATATGGATTCCACGCATGCAGCCATTGTGGTGAAACCGTCCTCGACTCCTTTCAGTCCATGGATTCTTATGTTGTCTCCTCTTAGTCTTTCTTCTTGGTCGGTTAGCTTAGCCTCCAGTCTTGACTGTCGTTTAAGTAAATCCAGCACGGTTTCTTCCAGGCCTTTTATTCTTTCCTCTGCTTCCATGATTCGGTCCTCAGCCTGGTCCACTCTGCTGTTTGTCCTTTTTATTTCGTCTTTAATTTCACGAAATTCGGCCCAACACTCTCAGCGAAATTGTCTTAATTCTTTAAGTACCATTTTTAAGCTAACCTTGTTGCTAGCTTCATTCAGCTCCTCTTCTGAATGGATGTCCTCCGGATCAGATTCTCCGGCCGATGCGTATCTTGGCCTGGTAAATGTTGATCTCTTCTGTTTTCCTTTAGGCATAATGACTTTGTCTTTTGATTTTCACTCTTCCAAAAATCCGTTAAAGCTGATTTTCAAGGTATTTTCCTGGATCGGGTCTGGGAGCTTCAGCGTTAAGCTGCTATCACCATGGTGTCCAGACTGGAAGTCCGTTCTTTCAGTTTTTGAGTAGCATAATAGAGGGCCACTATACTATGATACTAAATAAGACAATACAATGGAGAAACAGGGTTCAACCAGAATAATCTCATAATGTAAAAGGGATCCTGAATCCAATTAAAAGATCCAAGATTCTAGGCAAAATGAAAAAAGACAAAGCAGGAATAATATTTTTACAGGAGACCCACCTAACAGACTTGGAACACACTGAACTTAATAGACAAGGGTTTAAACTGATCCCTTCATCGTCATACGAGTCAGGGAGGAGGAGGGGGGTAGTGACATTGATTTCAACCAAAATTATATTTGAAAAAAAAACTCAGAACACAAAGATAAAGAAGGGAGATTTAGCATGGTACTTGGTCGGCTTAAGGGAGAAGATATCACCCTGCTGAATGTATATGCACCTCCAGGGGCTAACTGGAAATTTTATAAAAATGTATTTGACCTAATGATAAAACTAAAGCCCAAGGTTTAGGGATATGTGGAGGAGACTTCAATCTAAGACTGAATCCATACTGGGATGCATCAGGTAATTCTCCACATCAAAATAACACAAAGTAGAAAAACTAGGATGCTACTAAATGAAATGGGAATCTGATGTGTGGAGGGAATTCAACCCCAGCGTAAAAGATTATACATTTTACTCAGCACCACATTCATCATATTCAAGGACTGACTATTTTTTTATGTTTAATAGAGACACTGGAAGAGTAAATACATGTAAAATAGGACTGATGGATCTCTCCGACCACAGTCCCGATCTATATGGACTTAAATATCCAAAAATACACAAATAATACATTTTCTTGGAGGTTAAATTCAAATGTGCTGAAAGGACCACTGAAAGATGAATTGGAATTAGATATTCTCAGATATATGGAAGAAAATGATAATGGGGAAGTGTCCCCTTTAACACTGTGGGACACATGCAAAGCTGTAATAAGGGGAAAGATTATTGCAAAACTGGAACTCCAAAAGAAATTGAGACAAGAAAAACTAATCACATTAGAGTCAGAACTTAAGAAACTTGAAAAAGAGCACAAACACCCATTCTAATGACTCGCTCAAAATTAAGGAAATAAAAAAAACGAGATCTACACAGCAGAAATCCAGAAGAAAATTACATTTCTGAAACAAAAATATTATGAAACAGGTAGCAAATCGGCAAAATTACTAGCCTATAAATTGAGGAAACAACAAACGGAAAGAGCAATCTACAAAATCAGAGACCCAGTATCAAAGGAAATACAATTCAGAATTCAGGAAATTCACAAAAGCTTCGAGAATTACTACAAGAACTTGTACTCTCTCAAAAAACAAAGACACATCCGAAGCCTTCCTAAATACATTAAATCTTCCCCAACTTACGGAGTCACAAAATAAAAAACTATTGCCAGAAATACAACCTTAAGAATTAGAAAAAGCAATTATGAAACTTAAAGCTAACAAATCCCCAGGAGCAGATGGTTATACAGCAGAGTGGTATAAAACCTTTAAACAGCAACTATCTCCTCTCCTCCTGAAAACATTTATGGGGATTCTAAATTGTCCTTAGGTATGACTGAGAGTGAATGGTTGTCAGGCTCTCTGTGTTGGCCCTGCGATGGACTGGCGATCTGTCCAGGGTGTATCCTGCCTCTCACCCAAAGATGCTGGGATAGGCTCCAGCCCCCCTGCGACCCCAAAAGGATTAAGCAGAAGAAGATGGATGATGTCCTCCACACAGGGGAAATTCCCCCCTCCTGGAGAGAAGGGGTCATTGCAGTCATACCTAACCTTGAAAAGGATAAAATAGACTGCTCCAACTACAGACCAATCAGTGTGTTAGATCAGGACTATAAACCTTTTATCGCTATCCTTGCCAAAAGGTTAGAAAATATACTGAGACTTAATTCATTTAGACCCAACGGGTTTTATAAGAAAAAGACAGACAAGATAACATTAAACGCACTTTACACATAATTCATCATTAAAAAAAATATAATTTAAATGCAGCCATACTGGGATTAGATGCTGAAAAAGCATTTGATTCGGTTGACTGGTCTTTCCTATAGAGAATCTTGTCCAGTTTCAATTTTCATAACAACTTCATTAGAACTATCCAGGCATTATATAAAAACCAACAGCTAAAATAAGGATTAACGGTAAATTATCATTATCTTATGAACTGGAAAGAGGATGTCGTCAGGGCTGCCCCTTGTCTCCACTGCTCTTTGCAATCTTCATAGAACCTCTGAGCCAATGGATAAGACAGAATCAAAAAATTCAAGGTATTACACTTGGTCAGAAGGAACATAAAATAGCACTCTTCGCTGATGACATTTTAATATACCTGGGGCAGCTGGACACCTCTTTTCCATAACTAATGTCAGTTTTTTCAGAGTATGGAGAGTTATCGGGGTACGAATTGAACATGCATAAAACCCAAATTTTAACATTCAACTATAACCCAAATCAATATTTACTAAGCAAATTCAAAACTAACTGGGAGATGGAATCTATGAAATATCTGGGGGTCAATATCCCGAAACAACTCAACAAAATTATAACACTAAACTATGATCCACTGATGGCAAAAATAAAATCTGATCTAGCAAGGTGGAATACGATACCATTCTTGGGTACTACAAAGAATTGAACCAGTCAAAATGAATATACTGCCACGTCTTCTATACCTTTTCCAAACAATAGCAGTAGAACCTCCCAAAAAAAACATGGTAAGAACTGGACAGAAGGATCTCAAGATTCATATGGCAGGGCAAGAGACCAACAATCAGGTATAGAAACCTACAGCTAAACAAAGTCAAAGGTGGGCTCGCGCTGCCAAATATCAAGGGACTATTTTAAAGCCGCGCAAATTAAAACTTTAGTAGAGATATGTAACCCATTCTACACTGCACAATTGAAGGAGATAGAATGCCAAACAACAAGTGACATTCCCCTACAGGCGATAATACGGAATAATGCCTTACAAAAACATTTGAATAACACTAACCCGTGGATAGAGACCGCGCTAAAAATTTGGTTTAAGATAGTTCTTTAGTTTGATTCTCTGACTATCGATTATTGCAATGGATTTCCTATGATCAGGATTTTACTCCTAATAAAACAGACACTAGATTTAAAAAGTGGAAAGAGAACGGACTGATGAAATATTACGATTTTTTTAAAAGGGCAAACTTTAAAAAGTTTTGAAGATTTGAAAAAACAAGGTCTAATAAATCAAGACCTTTACAGGTTCTTTCAGCTTAGACACCACATAAACAAAATACTTAAAAAGGAGGATTTGGAAAGGGCCCAGTCAGGTGTTCTGAAGGTTTTCTTAACCTCTTGCACTCCGGTCAATTTTCCTAAAAACGCCAAAAAATAATGTGCCCAAAGTAAATCGAAAGTTGTTATTCAGCCCTTTGCAGCATCTTCATGGGGTTGGTCTCATTTAAAAGAAAACACTTTGAAATTTTTGGCAAAAAAAAAAACTTGCTCTCCAAGTGCTCCGGCCACTGAGTTACAGTCATCTAAACATAGTGAACTTGAAAATAAATTTGGCCTGGGTGTTTTTTTGGATACAAATGCTTGCAAATAACAAAGCTTCAGATCCGGTCTGGAAAATGCAACAGAAATGTAGAACCAAGTGTTATCCAGCTGAGGTCCAAATTTTGTAACAATACCACAAAAAATGAATATATTACACAGCTTTGTTCTCAGGCTGTTCCCAGGCGTTTTGGAACTGTGCCAAATGGCACAGTTTGGAAAAACGTCTAACTTTTGAATGATTCAACATAGAAGCTTCATCTTGGGCTCAAATGAAAGGTCACATTCAGGGCTGTGTCTGTGTGTGTGGGGGGGGGGTTGTCCCCCCACCCCCCGCTACAGAGGACGGAGATCGGCCCTCGCTACATGACGGATTACACTCGGATGTGGCATGTTTCCACAGCAACGCTGTCACCTCGGCTCCCCCCACCCCCCCGCTACAGAATCGTAGCGGCGGGGGGGGGGGGTGGCGTTCATGGTCCGGAGGCGACGAACGAACAGTGTAACGCGGCGCATGCACTTCGGACATCGTGCGCCGCACAGTTGTAATTTACCGATCGGTCAAAAGTCATTTTTTTTTTTCCCACAATATCTTTATTGAACCTTTTTTTTTTTTTAACAAACATGATACAAACAAACACTAACACTAAAGTACTACAAAAAAAAAATGCACTAAAAACACCAACAACCACCAACAAAATCAAGTCTTCAACAATGCTCCTCTGTTTAGTCTAAACAATCCAATACATAAGTATACATATTATGTTCACCAGTTTGGAATTTACAAGGTCCACACACATCATTCACCTTCTTCTTCAAGAGTTATGTTTAAATTTTTTACATAATCAATAAAAGGTCTCCATATATTCTCAAACACAATTTCCTTTAATTTCAGTATATATGTTATTCTTTCTAATGGAAGGTTTGTTAACATCTGTCTTAACCACTGAGTCACATCTGGTCTATGAGTCTTTTTCCATAATAGTGCAATACATTTTTTGGCATTAAGCAAACTGAGGTCTATGAATGTTCTTTCACTTTTATTAAAATTATGCTTTTCTGGGTACAGACCCAACAAAAACAGTTTAGGATTCAATATGATTTGTTTTGAGATTATTTTTTCAATTGTTACCCTCACCTCTTCCCAAAACATTCTTATTAATCTACATTCCCATAAACAATGAAATAGGGTTCCTTTACTTTCCATGCATTTTGTGCATGTATCTGGTATATTTTTGTTATATCTATTTAACTCCTCCGGTGTAACATACATCCGCATTAACCATTTGAAATGTATCAATTTAAGGCGTGCATTTATTGATTTGGTTTGAGCTTCTGTACAAGCCAATTCCCATTGTTCCTCTGAAATTTCAGTTTGCAGATCTTCTTTCCAGTAGTTTAATCTTTTCAGTGAATTTTCACTTTAAGATAGTGTCAATGAGTTATAAAACTCTGAAATAATACCCTTTTTACCATCTTTCATCATCATTTTTTCCAAGGATGAATAAATAGGTCGAGTGAGAGCTTTATTTTGATTTGATCGAATAAAGTTTCTAAGTTGAAGATATTTAAAAAAATGTGTTCTATTGAGATTAAATTTGATCCTCAGCTCTTCAAAAGACATTATGTTATCTGCACATGGCAAATATAAATCCTGAATCTTTTGTATCCCTTTTAAATTCCATACTTTAAATACAGCGTCCGCTCTCCCTAGTTTAAAATATTGATTACCCCATATTGGACTAAATTGTGACAATAACTGTGGTTCTTTTAAATAGTTTTTAGCTTCACACCATATTTTGATCATATGCTTTACAAATGGATTTTTAACTTGTTTTTGTAATTTTTTTGCCGAATCTGAGTATATGAATATGGGAAGAGGTAAAGGTAAATTGTATGATTCCATTTCAGTCCAGTGAGGGAGATCATTTGATGAAAAATAATATGTCATAGACCTCAGTTGTGCCGACCAATAATACAACATAAAATTTGGACATTTCAGACCTCCACGATCAAATGGTAAATATAATAAAGACAAACGTAATCTAGCCCTCCTGTTGTTCCATATAAATTCCACTAACTTTTTTTTTTTATTCTTGAGAATAGATCTAAAGGTGGTGATAAGGGAATGTATTGAAATAAATAAAGTATTTTAGGTAAAATATTACTTTTAAGTATATTGATTCTCCCGATCATCGACATTGGTAGTGACATCCATCTCTGAGTTAACTCATTGATATCTGACATTAAGGCTTCATAGTTGACACTGGCGACTGATTCTAGCTTAGGCACAATTTGGATTCCTAAATATTTACACTGATTTACAACATTGAATTGATTTACCTCAGGGGCTGGGTAATTTCTCTGGGTCTCATTTAGCATTAATATTGAAGATTTAGTTTTATTTATTTTATATCCTGATATTTCCCCAAAATTCTTTATTAAATTCAACAAGGTTGGAATTGATTTTTTTTTAGATTCGACATAAACAAAATTATGTCATCGGCGTACAGGGAGATTTTATGTTCTGTTGGTCCAACTTTAATTCCATATATTTGTGAATGTAAACGTATCGCTATCGCTAAAGGTTCAATTGCCATAGTAAACAGTAAAGGTGAAAGTGGACAGCCTTGTCGAATCAGAATCAGAATAAACTTTATTGCCAAGCATGTAAAAAAACACACGAGGAACTTGACTTGACATTGGTGCGCATGCGCGCGACACAACGACACGGCAGCCATAAAGGCGCCTCATCAAACAGAGATAGATAAGAAAGGGAGGGGAAGGGAGGGAACGACACAAGGGGGGAGGAGAAAAAAAACTTCGTTATCAAAATACAGCTTATTTTTAAGCAGATTGTGATTACAATGAAAAAAAATCTCAATAGCACAGAGCAACAACTCAGAATTCACGAGACACAAGAGAGCAGTGTACAGTATATCTTTAATCAGTTCATGAATCAATGTGTGTGCGGTGTTGAGCAGTGTTGATGATAATAAGAGAGACCCAAGGACCCTTGGCAGAAGATGTTTTGTCTGTCTGGCGCCCAGTCTTATCTGGCGCTGCAGCTGGCTGTCCAAGGCCTTGTGCTCATGATTTTGAAAAAAAAACAGTCTGCAGACAGCCAGGAGGAATTTTCATGGGGAATAATAATGCCAAATAGGACTGATCACAGAGAAGACTTGTATTTCTTCTGTAGATTCAGTACATTAATCCTTCATTGCGCAGCTTTGAACTCGTCGTGGAAAGACCTGAGCGAACCCATGATGTAATCCACCTTACGAGACAGTTCTCCAGTAGTCGCTATCAGGGTCTTCTCCAGTTTCTCAATTTGTTGGATGCACCTCGCCTGGCCAGCATTTTGATAGGTTGAATCCATCTTCAGCAATTTGCGGTAAACCAAGACAATTCCCGTCCCAATCAGAATTATCCCAATCACCAAGATTACGAAGATAAACAAATCTTCAATATCTTCGATAGAGAGATTAGAGAGACACAGCATTTTCCAAATACCTGTGTCACATAGATAGCCCACTGGAGCCGTTCCAGCGGGGCAAACAGCTTCCCCCGGAGCACTTTTCCTTGTTGAAAAAATAGTGTCAATTGTGTTCAAAGCCCAGCTTATTAACTCCATAATTTCTTTTCGGCGGTCGCAGTCAGACGCAGACAAACAACAGCAAGCTGGGATCCAGTAGGAGGGGAGGAAAAAATCAGCAGGAGAGAAGAAAAAAGCGTCTGCTCTCTTGGGAGGGCGGAAGTCGACATCCTCTATTGATTTTTATTGGTTTTGAAATATTGTTATTTGTTAGGATTTCTGCTGTAGCATTATTGTATATTATTTGAACCCATTTTATGAAATTATTTCCAAGTCCAAACCTTTGTAGGACTTCAAAAAGAAAGGGCCATTCAACTCTATCAAAGGCCTTTTCGGCGTCCAGTGATAGGAGAGCTGTATCCGGTGCTTCTTTATTAAAATAAATAATATTAAATAGTCTTCTTACATTATGGAAGCCTTGTCTACCCTTTATAAAGCCATTCTGATCTCGATTAATAATATTTGGTAAAATTTCTTGTATTCGTCTTGCTAAAATTTTACAGATTATCTTAAGGTCGGCGTTTAATAGGCTTATTGGTCTCATATTTTCACATTTATTAGAGGGCTTACCTGGTTTTGGCAGCAGTATAATTAAGGCATTATTTATGTATGATGGTAAATTATTATTTTGAAATGCTTCTAAAACCATTTCCAAAAAAGGTTTTATTAATTTATTCTTAAATTTTTTATAAAGGTCAACTGGAAGACCATCTGGTCCTGCACTTTTTCCTGATTTCATATTATCAATGGCTAGCCCAACTTCTTCTTGACTAATTTTAGACTCCAATATCTCCCCGTTTTCATTTGGAATACACGGTATAGATAGTTCGTTCAAAAACCCATTTAGTTTTGTTAAATCAGGTTCATTTTTGGTATCATATAATTTTTCATAGTAATCTCTAAAGGCTCTATTAATTTCTAAAGGATCTATAACTACCTGTCCGTTACTTATAATACTGGTAATTGGTGTTTTAATTTCTAATTGTTTAATCTGCCATGCTAATAATTTTCCTGATTTTTCCAAAAGTCATTTTTGATTACAATTTTCAGGGATAAAAAATAATTTGGCTTATAACACCTTACCTCTTCACAGCCACATTGTCCTGGCCAACTTCTCTTCCTCATTGTCAGACGAACGCGACGCTGGTCCGCTCGTGGTTCTGGTCTCGCGACCCGGTCAAAACATAATTTCATGATTGCGGTTTTGGCAAATGATTTACGACCTTCGTCGTCGGCCTCTGTCGGTCTATGATGACCATATAAGAGAATCCTAAACACTCTGCTGGAATTAAAAAAATAATAAAGCACTGCCTGTGGCTGCTGAAGCAGTCTCTCTTCACCCAGCCTTTGTAGACAAAACAGCTCAGCGAACTTCTGTGCTTCAATTGGCTCGCTGCGTTGGTAGGCGGGTGCTTCTTGCCAAGTTTTCAGTCATTGGTTCTTCAAGGTTTCAGAAACCCAATTCAAGGCTCTTATTAGTCGAATGAGAGGTCAATCAGATGAACTAATCTGTTCGCGGCTGTGTCTGCAGCTTTTATTTTCAGTGCGCGCTTGGCCGCCATACACCACCTACATCATAATCTCCATCATTCGTCCTAGAGCGCACGAGAGCGCCCTCGTGCGCTCTGGTGCGCTCTAGGACGCAGAGACTTGCCCACCCGTGGGACAACGGAGCGTAAGAGGTTAATGGCATATAAAGGGATCCCAGGGATCAGACACATTTTAAAAAATATATCATGGTCTTCAAGATTTAAAAGGAGACAACACAGCATCTATAAAAAAGAAATGGGAAAAAGAGGGGAATTTCACTTTACAATTGGGAATATGGGAAAAACTAAAACAGTGGAAAAGTACCTCATCCCTGCTGTGGAGAGAATTTGGATGGAAAAATTTGGTAAGATTTTTCAGAACACTTGCACAAAACAAATTTACTCGTAAAGGGTTGAATTGCTGGAGCTTGTGTGGTGAAAAGACTGCAAATCATTTTCATGCATTTTGGTCATGCCCAGTTATCCACCAATATTGGACTAATGTACAGACAATATTGGGGAAAATATTCAAAGTAACAGTTCCCTTTTCTTTTGTAACTTTGTATTTGGGTTTACTACCGGAATCACTGGAAAGATGAGAAAAATTCTTATTCAATGTTTTAATATTGGCAAGTAAAAAAAGCTAACAAAAAAAGAGACTGTCCTGCACCTGAAGATTGGATTAATGTGATTCAGGACATTTATTTGATGGAAAAGGTGACAGTCGCATTGAGACAGGGCATGGATGGGTTCTTGAACTTTTGGCAACCCTGGAACGCATCTGTCTTCCATCAGATCTAATCTTTGACAAACACCTTCCTACCAACGGCTGTCAGACTGTACAACCTAAGCAGGGCTGCTCGCAGAGATAGCAATAAGACGTAACAAACTAATAGTTTTTTGAATGCAAAAGATGCAATAGACTTACACAATGGTCCTCTCCGGCATACAACTAGGAACATACCGGTCGCTATGGAGGGTGAGAATATGTATGGGCACATAATCATACCATGTAGGATAACTAAGTAGACGGTTATGCTGTTTCATTCCATCTAGCAACAATGCTCTGCACTGTGTGTGTTTATATATTTGCATATTTATTCCATCTAGCTACAATGCTCCGTACTGTGGGTGTTTATATATTTATATATCTACATATTATTCCATCTAGCTACATTGCTCCGCACTGTGTGTGTTTATATACTTGCATATTTATTCCACCTAGCTGCAATGCTCCGTACTGTGGGTGTTTATATATTTACATATTTATTCCATCTAGCTACAATGCTCTGCACTGTGTGTTCATATATTCATATATTTATTCCATCCAGCTACAATGCTCTGCACTGTGTGTCTGTGTGTGTGTGTATATATATATATTTTATAGTAATACGTACATATGTTTATTAGCTGCTCTTGCTTGCTTGTTTTTTTTCTTGCCTTCTGATTGTTGCTCTGAGTGTTGCTATCCCTGTGCTGTTGCAATCCTGGAATTTCCCCGTTGTGGGACTAATAAAGGCTTATCTTATCTTATCTTACATCATTTCAGTAAGTAATTTCTAGTAAGAAAATGGTAGCAATTTGTGGAGATTTCAATATTGACCTACTTAATCCACATCAACAAAATGTAGTTACAGAGTTCATGAACTCTATGTACAGCATGAGTCTATATCCCACAATAACACATCCCAGCAGAATCACAGTTCACTCTGCTACACTTATTGACAACCTGTTTGTCAATGTTCTCGATAAGAAAATAGAAAGTGGATTATTGATAAATGATATAAGCGACCACTTGCCAATCTTTGCACTTATCCATGGCCACACGGGGCCCAACCCAGAAAAAAATCTCAAAATCGTTCAGACACAAATCACCAAACGCAATCAGTTCTTTTAAAGAGGACTTGCTGAAGCAAGACTGGACAGAAGTCTATGTATCAGATGTAAATGAAGCCTATGACACATTTATAAACATTGTAACCAGTCTTTATGAAAAAAACTGCCCATTAGTTAAAAAAAAGCTTAAACACAAATTTGCTGACAAACCATGGTTAACTAAAGGACTACAAAAGGCGTGTAAAAAGAAAAATTTATTATATAAAGCTTTCATAAAGAAAAGGACAAAAGAAGCAGAGCAACGGTATAAAACATACAAAAATAAGTTAACATATATAATAAGATGCAGTAAAAGAGACTATTGCAGTAAAGAACTGGAAAAAAACAAAGACAATATTAAAAATACATGGACAATAATCAACAGTATTCTTGGAAATAAAAGCAGAAATACTAGCTTCCCAACTAATATTCCAAAAAATAATAAATCGACTCTGAATGTGAATATAGCTTCACCTGCAGATGAATTTAATAATTTTTTTGTTAACATTGGACCTAAACTGGCCCGAGAAATACCCACTAAGGCGCCTACAGGTGATACAATATGCAATAACACTGCTGTAAAAGACACCATCTTCATAAAGAACACAGACGAAAGAGAGGTCATTGAAATTGTTAAATCGTTCAAAAGTAAAACATCTACTGACTGCGATGGTATTGACATGCTACTAGTCAAAACTGTTATCGAATGCATAGTGAAACCACTGACGTATATCTGTAACCTGTCTCTCCAATCAGGTATATTTCCCAATGCAATGAAAATAGCTAAAGTAATTCCGATTTACAAGACAGGCGACAGAGGGGAACTCTCCAACTACAGACCAATTTCACTATTACCGCAATTTTCCAAGATACTTGAAAAAATATTCTATGAGAGAATTGACAACTTCATACTGAAGAATGATTTATTGTGTGAGCAGCAATATGGGTTCAGACACAAAAGGACAACAGCATATGCCTTAATGGAATTTACAGAAAAAATATCAACAGCCATTGAAAATAAAGAGTATTCAGTTGGAGTATTCCTGGATCTTAAAAAAGCATTTGACACAGTAGATCACAATCTATTATTAAAGAAACTACAAAATTGTGGTATTAGAGGGGTAGCACTGTCCTGGTTAAGTAGTTACTTAAAGAATAGATATCGGACTTCCGGGAAGATGGCGGAGAGACATAACACTTAAACAAAGAGCTCTCCCTAGCCGGATTAAAAATCATCGGTAAATGGCCAACTCGACATAAACGAATCAATAAACTAAGGGATGAAAACACGAAGGAACCGGGCACAAGGACAAAAACGGGGTAAAATTGAAGAATTCCTCTCCAACAACGCAGGAAAAACCGCTGTACGCAAAGCCCAAAAAAACGAGGTGTCTACAGCAGAGAAAATGGAAGACACCAGACTCGACAACATGAACGCTGGCATCGCCAGTTTGGGTGAAGAGTTAAGAGAATTCAAGCGACAGCTACAACAGGATTTAGCGGCTCTTAAGGAGGAACTGAAAAAAGAAATTAAGGAGGAAATCATGGACCTCCGAAGAGAAATGGAGCGTAAATTAACGGAAAACATGGAGGAGCTGCGCTCCCAGCGGGCGTGTATGACAGAAGCGCAGACCCGAATTTCGGAACTAGAAGATTGGAAAAGCGAGGCAAACGAACAACTACAGACCCTGACGACGCAAACGCAGAGGATGCAGGAGAAAATAAACGACTTGGAGAGCAGATCCCGACGAAGCAATATGCGCATCTTTGGAATTCCGGAGGGCATTGAAGGCAACTCGATGACAAAATTCATGGATCAGTTCTTAAAAGAACTGGAAATACCCGGAGAAACGGATCTGCAGATTCAACGGGCGCACAGAGCACCGGCACAGAACCCGAAAACAAACTCTCCACCCAGGTCAGTTGTGGTAAACTTTGTGAAATATGACATAAAGGAAAGAATCCTGACGCAAGCATGGAAAAAAAAGATACGAATCGGCGACAAACAGGTATTTTTTGACCATGACTACCCGACAGAAATCGTGCAGCAGCGGAAGAAATATGCCAATATTAAAAAAACGCTGAAAGAGAAAAAAATTAGATTCCAAACGCCGCTAACGAAAATGAGGATTCATTGGGAGGAAGGCACAAGAACCTACAACACGGCCGAAGAGGCAGCGCGGGATATGATGGAGCGGGGCCTTGAGGTGAGCGTGCCGAAGGAGACGGCTGGAGCAGCGGCGGCCCTGAATGCACCACGACAGACGGAGTGGAGGCGAGTGAACGGCGGAAGAAGGGGGAGAGACGTAGAGCAGCGGGCCCAGGACAAGCTACAAGGCTTTCAACTGAAAGCCTAGATCATAACTAAGATTAAGAAAGGCACAGAAGAAATGAAGGCCAAGAAGACAAGGTAAAAGAGAAACAGACGGCTAGGAGAGGTTTAAGTGATATTTGTTGGACATTTCTAGACTTATGACTATTACTTTGATAGTAATTAGAAGTCTAGGGAGGGCCCTTCACTCTGTGAAGACAAACCCCCCACCCACCAACAGGGACCAGTGGGCAGAAGAAAGGCCCAAAGTACGGAGGTCGAGATTTTTTAATGTGTTTTTATATAAATATGTGTTATTTTTGTTGTTAAAGGGGCTAGGAGCACAAGTTAAAAAAAATGGAAAAACATGAATATGGGTAAAAATCTTAAGATAATGACACTAAACGTGAATGGTCTGAACTCACCTGTTAAAAGGGAAAGAATAATAAGAAAATTCAAGAAGGAAAAAGCTGAAATTATATTTATGCAAGAGACACATTTGAGCAAGACAGAACATGTGAAACTAAAGAGATTTGGCTATAAGAACTACTACAGTTCATTTAAGGGAGGAGCAAAAAGGGGGGTTATGATACTAATCTCAAACAAAATACAATTTGAAAGTGAACAGGAAATCCAGGATAAAGAAGGCAGGTATGTAATAATAAAGGGAAGAATAGATGGTATGCAGATTACATTAGTGAACATCTATGCCCCACCAGAAAGTGACAAGGGTTTTTTTCAACATCTGTTTGATCTCATAGCAACACACAGTGAAGGAGTCCTAATTTGTGGAGGAGACTTAAATGCTGTCATGGATCATGAAGTTGACACAACAAGTGTTAAGAAGACAAAAAAACATGTAACAAAGTTCATAAGAACCTCACTGGCAGAAATGGGTATGGTAGACATATGGAGGGACCTGCACCCACTCGAAAAAGACTATACACATTATTCAGCAGTCCATAAAGTACACTCTAGAATAGATTACTTCCTTATGAATGAAGGTGACAGACAGGGTGAGAAATTGTTGGATTGGAGGGGCAGAAATATCAGATCATAATCCTATATACATGGAAATATATTTGAACAATAGAAAACGACAAACATGGAAACTTAACGTAGGACTGTTAAATGATGAGAAAATGAAAGAAAGAATAAAAATAAACAAACGAATATATCCAAGAGAATGACAATGAAGAAGGGGACCCAACAATACTATGGGACACACTAAAAGCCGTGTTAAGGGGTAAATTAATTGTTGAAACAGGAAAAGCAAATAAGACTAAACTGGAAGCGTATGAACAAAGATGTGAGAGACTGAGGGAACTAGAACGTAAACATCAAAGCACAAATGACCCAAAAATATATCAAGAAATTAAAGAAGAAAAAACAAAGATAAACGAAACACAAATGGATGAAATTGAAAGGAAAAATAGATATCTAAAGCAAAAATATTATGAAACGGGGCCAAAAGCCACAAAACTGCTGGCAAAACGGTTAAGAAAACAAACAATGAATAATGTATACAAGATTAAAGACCCCACCACAAATAAAACCACAGTTAACCCAGAAAACATCGAAGAAATTTTCCATAATTTCTACCAAGAACTATACTCGCAACCTGAAGAAACAAATACTAAAGATATCAAAAAATTTCTAGACACATTGGACTTGCCATCAATAGGAAATCAACAAAATGAAAAACTAACAGCAGAAATAACAACACAAGAGATCAGAGATGTGATTAAGTCACTTAAAAACGGTAAATCACCAGGTAGTGATGGATACCCCTCTGAGTTTTATAAACTGTTTACAGAAGAACTCACGCCACAACTCCTAAAGTCATTTAATTGGACGCTGAACAACAACAAAATACCTCCATCATGGAACGAAGCAATCATTTCAGTTATTTTAAAACCAGGGAAAGATAAAGAACAATGCGGAAACTATAGACCAATCTCTTTATTAAATGTAGATTATAAAATATACACAACAATTATATGTAAACGAATAAAGACATTCTTGACGGAATTGATAGAAGATGATCAAACTGGATTCATAGAGGGACGCCAAACACATGACAATATCAGGAGAACAATACATATAATTAACCAAATACATAAAGAAAAGAAAAGCGCAGTAATAATGAGTTTAGACGCAGAAAAAGCATTTGACAGGGTTAACTGGAAATTCCTATATAGTGTACTGGAGCGCTTTGGATTTAACGAAAAATCAGTACAATGCATAAGGACGCTATATCAAGAACCTGTGGCAAGAATCAAGATAAACGGTAGCTTAACAGACAAAGTAAATATACAAAGATCAACTAGGCAGGGATGCTGCTTATCGCCCACCTTGTTTGCTCTGTTCATAGAACCATTGGCTCAAGCGATACGACAAAATAAGAAATTAAAAGGTGTAACAATAAAGGGGGCGGAACACAAGATTGGGCTATTTGCAGACGATATTATAGTTTACCTTGAACAACCAGATAAATCAATAATGGAAATGATGAACTTGATAGAAAATTTTGGAAAATTATCAGGATACAAGATAAACATAAAAACACAAATACTGACATTCCACTATAACCCTCTAAACCAGATAACTGATAAGATCAAACTAAACTGGAACCAAAAAGAAATAAAATACCTTGGAGTGAACATACCTAAAGACCTAAGCAAAATATATAAAGCAAACTATGATAGGTTGGAACAAGAAATAAAAAAAGATATTGATAGATGGTCAATCTTAAATATGGATCTGAATTCAAAAATTGAGACAGTCAAAATCAGCATACAACCTAGATTACTTTACCTCTTCCAGGCTATACCAACAGAGATTCCAGATGCCCAATTCTCAAAGTGGGACAGGATGATATCGAGATTTGTTTGGGGAGGTAAAAAACCAAGAGTGAAATATAAAACCCTCCAATTACCAAAAGAGAAAGGAGGCATGGGCCTACCAAGTCTAAAGGAATATTACTACTCAGCACAAATGAGATATATCATATGTTGGTGCGACGAGGGATATGAGGCAAAATGGAAAGAAATGGAAAAGGAAATTGAGGGACTCCCAGTACAAAGCATAATAGGGGATAAAGATGCATATAAGCAAATCAAACAAATAGACCCAATCACTAAATTTACTTTAGAACTGTGGTATAAAATAGTACAAAAATATAATATAAGGGAAGACATAAAACTATTGAAATGGGTAGCATTTGACAGTCAGTTTGAACCGGCAAAACAAGATAGGGGATACAAAAATCTGGTGAACAAGGGAATCACAGCATGGGGCAATATTGGAAAAAAAGATCTCTGGAGCTTTGTAAATATCAGGAGAAAATTTAAATTAGAAAGATCGGAATTTTTCAGATATCTGCAGATGAGAGATTACTATATGAAGAAGATTAGGCATAACCTCCAAACAGATGTGAACGAGATTATACAACTTATTTTAAGCTCATATGCAGGAAATAAAATAAGAATTATTTCAAAACTATATCAGAAACTTATGACAAACAATCATACAAGTAACTATATAAAGGAGAAATGGGAGAAAGAGCTCAATTTAAACATAACAGAAGAAAGCTGGCAGGAAATATGGAAAACACAACACACATCAACAAATTCAAGGGCATGGAGGGAATTTGGATGGAAAAACCTGATTCGCTTTTTCATTACACCACAGATTCAAGGAAAATATACAAATACCCAATCTTTATGCTGGAGGGGATGTGGGGCTCAAAATGCAGACCACTCACATATGTTTTGGAAATGCTACAAAATATCATTTTGGAAATCTATGCATGTGACAATACAGAGGATATTAGGATATAATATACCAATGAACTGTAACCTGATGTACTTATGTGATCTTAAAAAAGACAATGTTATACAGGCTGAGGACAGATATCTAGTTAAAATCTTGTTGATTGCATGTAAAAAAACTATCACAAAAAAATGGCGATCAGAAGTTCTTCCTGACCAAGAACAATGGACTGACATTGTTGAGGACATACGTATGATGGAAAAACTAACATATCGACGAAGAATGCAAGAAGGAATATGGGAGAAAAAATGGCGGAAATGGACACACTACAAAGTGCAACAACGAGGCAGAAATTGAAAGAATAACCAAAGACACTGAAAAAACCAGAAGAATTAAGAGATGGAAACTAAAAACTTGATGCTCCAACATTTGCCCCCCCCCCCCTTTTATTTTTTTTTTTTATTTTTTTTTTATTTTTTTATTTTTATTTTTTTTAATTTTTCCCTACCCTAACCCCTTTGTTTTTTAAATGTAGAATGTGATCTGAATGCATTATATATGATGAAAAATGAATAAAAATCTAAGTTACAAAAAAAAAAAAGAATAGATATCAGTTTGCATGTGTTAACAGCAAAAACTCAGAGTTACTGAAGGTCACCTGTGGAGTCCCACAGGGTTCAGTTTTGGGACCATTATTATTCAATATGTATATAAATGATATATGTAAAGTTTCAGAAAAAATGGACTTAATATTGTTTGCTGATGACACTAATCTGCTATGCACTGGAAACAATTTGGAACAACTTCTGGATACACTCGGAAAGGAACTAGGAAAGCTGAAACTGTGGTTTGATTCAAACAAATTAACGCTCAATTTAAGCAAGACAAAATTTATAGTCTTTAACAACCATCACAACTACCCAGTACCCAAACTCAGTGTAAATGGTGTAGAGATTGAAAGGGTATCCGAAACTAAATTCCTTGGAGTAATAATTGATAACAAACTGTGTTGGAAGCCACATATTAATTATATAAAAGGTAAAGTATCCAAATCAATTGCAATATTACACAGAGTGAAAAATTTGCTGAATCAACCCACACTATACACCTTGTACTATTCATTAATACTCCCATACATGACATATTGTAATGAAGTATGGGGAAATACATATAAAACAAACATATATCCACTCTTTATGCTTCAAAAGAGAGCCATTAGAATAATCAACAAAGCAGCTTACAGGGAACCAACAAACCCACTTTTTCTTAAACAAAAAACTCTCAAGTTGAAAGATCTGATTGAACATTATTATTGCGGTTTTAAAGTCAAAGTGAAGAATCTATCACTGCCCGCAAATATCCAAAAGTTGTTCCAAACAAGGGAGAAATGATATCACTTCAGAGGAACATGTATATTTCAAAAGCCTACAGTGAGAACAACCACCAAGCAACACTGTATTTCAGTGCAAGGAGTCAGATTATGGAACGATTTTGGACCTGAATTAAAATCATGTACAACGCTTGGACAATTTAAACAAAAACTAAAGGAAGAAATACTCCAAACATATCTACAAGACAACATGTAAACTCACAAGGATTGACATTTCCAGCCTGTGTTGTGTTGTAGCTTAATTTTTTCTTTTCTTTTTTTCTCTGTGACACTATGTCTTAGATCTGTTTTTGAATAGTAACCGCTTAACTTAGACTAGCTCAGTTTTCTTTTTCTCTCAGTCACATTTTGTCTTAGCCTTGTTTTAAATTGTAATCGCTCTTGTCTTGTTTTCTCTTTTTTCTCCTTTGAATTCTTGGATGGAATATGGGTGGGCAATATAAGCTGCGGCTTCAGCCATCACCCATTTCGGATAACTCACGTGGAATTGTATAGAAGGAGTCTTTGTCTAATTTGACCTTGTTGTTATATTATACAGTTTCTTTTAACCTGTAATGTACTATCCGAAATAAATAAAATTCATTCATTCATTCATTCATTCATAATGGCACCTCTCTTTGTGCCAATGCTACTCAGATGTTCTTTTATTTTACTTCTCTTTTGTTTTTGTTTTTTTAATTTTATTTTTCTTTTTTCACTTAAGAGGGTGTTGTGGGTCACCCCCACAGCCTACAGACAAGCAGAGCGCTCAGCTGGAGCAATTAACAGAACAGTGAGATGTATGGACTGTTATCAGTAGGTGGAGAGGAATTCCAGCCAGTAATCCTGCTATTGTTATGTGTGACTCTCAAATGCAAATGTCTTCCTGTCAGTAATCCTCCTATCAATGTGTGTGACTCTCAAATGCAAATGTCCATGCTTACTGCTGTGCATGTATCGTCTGTAGCTGGGTATATAAGCAACTGTATATCGCTCACCCTCTCTCTCTTACTGCTCATCTGACTACACGCATTGCCTGTTTGCTGACTAGAGACACAGGGTTTACCCCTTTGGGGTGAACCCTCGTGATGGAGGATGAAAAACACCCTTTTAAACCTCAGTTCGCCGTGCCTTATTTTCATCCGCCACAGTGTTATAATTTCCCCCCCCCCAATCTTGTCAAAAAACAAAAAAAGGGAATATGTGATGAAAATGTAAACAATGCAATGCTGCAATGACATGTATACCCTTTACACAAACTTAAATAATGAAATTAGTAGATCATAATTTACAGATTTCAACTGTGATAAGTCTTGAGGCAAATTTATTCCAAAATATTTCATGGATTTTGAATCCCAATTAAATCTGAGACATTCTCTGAGTCGGTCCAGTGTACAGTTGAAGGTGAGCACCCGTTTTTCCCACATTTAATTTATAGCCTGATAATAGACCAAGGTCTTCAAATGTTGTCATGAGCACTGGAAGAGACATCACGGGTTGCATTAAGTATAACATCATCCATGAACAAAGCTATCTTCTGCTCGTCGCCTTCCCTATCTACACCTTTCATATTTGCCATTTGTTTTATCCATTGGCTCACAGTTTCCAAATATATGGCAAAAAGGAGTGGGCTGATTGAGCAGCCTTGACGACAGCCACCATTATTTATTTCTAACCGTTAGTTGCTGATGTGGCACAGCTTCTGTACGGCAGACCAGTAATACCAAAGTTATAATCATAAATTAAATGTGAAATAACTGGTTATCAATGACAAAACATATTAGACATTTGCCATTTAATAAAATCAATTTTCCTTAGCAATTCTCTTTTTTTGCCTTTATCATTTATTTTTTAATTAAAATTTTTTTTACAGCATTCCTGACTTTTTCCAAGTTACTGAAATATGCTATTTGTTCAGAATTACATTAGTTTTATTTATCCTTTTTTTAACATAATACAGTATTTTTGTGTTTGTTTTTCCCCTCAACTATTTAGCCATCAGAACATTGGTTAAATTCATTTTCTTAATTTCTGTATTTTTCCATTATCCTCATTTTTACTTTTTTTTTTTTTTTTTTTTTTTTTTTTAAGTTTCACTTGCAGCAAAAAACTTGTTTGTGCAGGAGAAAACGGTCAACATTTGCAAGAAAAAAAAGTTGGAAGTTAAAAACTAGAGGGAACTCAGAGCACATACTTCTGCCAAGGCTCCCTCCCTCCCTTCGTCTGTCCATACTGCCATCAATCTGCACACTGCAAGATAGGGCCTTGGCAGAGGTATGCACTCACAGATCACCTCCAACATCCAATGAATTCATCTTTGGGTCAAGAACCACCTCTGGTGAAAAGGTCATCCAAATCCATCTAGGAGTTTTGGCGTGATCCTGCCAACAGTCAGAGAAATGGCAGCATTATGACTACATTATAATATGGCAAATGACTACATTATAATAACAAGACTGTCATAATTGCATTGACCATACATTGGGGCTGGGCAATTCTACCTTAAATCAGCACCATGGTTTATTGAATCTTTCAGGTCGGTTTTGGGTTTTGTTTTTCCCCTCTCTTCTCCCTTACAGTTTACAGGCAAGGTTCATAATTGCAACCCGTGATGAGTAAACCAGCAACAAGTCGACTTGACATGATTCCTAAAAAACACGGAATTTTTTTTTTTTTTTTTTTTTTAAATTGTGATTTTCATTTTTTTGCAAAATATGCAAGTTGAAATCATGAAGAAGCTACTCCATGCTTGAAATAAAGTGTTGGAGATTTTAAAACCATAAACTTTGCATTTGAAATGGAGTAATCAAAATAAGAAACCTTTATTAGTCCCACAGTGGGGAAATTCCAGGATTGCAACAGCACAGGGATAGCAACACTCAGAGCAATAATTTAGCAGGTAAGATAAAAGAGCAGTGAATATACATATGTACACATAAATATATACACAGTGCGGAGCATTGTAGCTAGATGGAATAAATAGACAATCCTTGGAAAATCTGAACCCGATTTTCTCAGAGAAGTAGTTTGAGAGGTGCAATCATTGAAATGGCCATATCTTCTTCAAATGTTTTTGGATTTCCATGTTAGACACAGTGTTGGGCCAGTTACTAAAAAATACTAACTAGTTAGTTACTAGTTACTTCTTTTCAAAAGTAACTGAGTTACTTTTGAGTTACTGCATGATTAAAGTAACTAGTTACTTGGAAAAGTAACTCATTACTTTTGAATGAATGAATTTATTTCGGATAATGCAGTACAGGTTAAAAAAAACTATAATATAACAACAAGGTCAAATTAGACAAAGACTCCTTCTACTAAACAATTCCACGTGAGTCATCCAAAATGGGTGATGGCTGAAGCCTCAGCTTATATTGCCCACCCATATTCCATCCAAGAATTCAAAAGAAAAAAAGAGTAAACAAGACAAGAGTGATTACAATTTAGAACAAAGCTAAGACAAAGTGTGACAAAGAAAAAAAAAGAAAACTAAGCTAAGCTAAGTTAAGCGGTTACTATTCAAGACAAATCTAAGACAGAATGTCACAGAGAGAAAAAAAAAACTAAGCTACAACACAACACAGGCTGGATATTGTCAATTCTTATGTGAGTTTACATGTCGTCTTGTAAATATGTTTGGAGTATTTCTTCCTTTAGTTTTTGTTTAAATTGTCCAAGCGAATAGCAGGGGATTTTAATTGTACATTGAATCCCAGTATAGATAGATCAACAGGACTGGACTGTACGCACAATGGATGTAGGATGACTATTAATCATTTTATGAAAGAATTGAAATTGATAGATATATGGAGAGAAATGAAACCACAAGTTAAAGCATACTCTTGTTATTCCAATACCTACAAGACATTCTCACGTATAGATTATTTTTTGATCTCCACAGAATTAAGGTCCAAGATTCAAAACTGTTTTTATGATAACATCGTGATCTCTGATCATGCACCCTGCTGTCTAATGTATGTAGATAAGAAATTGACAAAGGAACCAGGTAGATGGCAATTTCAGCATAAATGGCTTCAGGATGAGGAATTTGTTAAGTATATAGAAAAACAGATAGATGAGTTCTTTGATATCAATACTACACAAACATCAGCATGTGTAAAGTGGGAGGTTTTCAAAGCTTTTATTAGGGGACATATTATTAGTTATACAGGTTCAAAATCTAAGAAGACTCGAGAGGAGAGAGTCCAATTGGAACATAAAATAAAAATTCTTCAAGAAAGAGTATATGCAGGAAGAGATCCAAGGTTGGAGAACGAATTACTGATTTTGAGAGCTGAATATGACAAGAAATCAGCGAATAGAGCTGCCTCGAGTCTTCTAAGATTGAAACAATCTTTTTATGAACAAGATGAAAAATCAGGAAAGTTATTGGCATGGCAGATTAAACAATTAGAATCTAAAACACCAATTACCAGTATTATAAGTAAGGGACAGGTAGTTATAGATCCTTCAGAAATTAATAGAGCCTATAGAGATTACTATGAAAAATTATATGATACCAAAAATGAATCTGACTTCAATTCAATTCAACTTTATTTATATAGCGCCATTTCACAACAACAGTCATCTCATAGCACTGTCAACTGTAGGGAGGACCCCCACAGTTGCATAAAGACCCCAGCAATCAGGCGATCCCCTGTGAGCAAGCACTTGGCGACGGTGGAGAGGAAAAACTCCCTTTTAACAGGAAGAAACCTCCAGCAGAACCAGGCTCAGGGAGGGGCAGTCATCTGCTGCGACTGGCTGGGGGGTGAGGGGACAGAGAAGAAGAAAAGAACAGACATGTAGAGAGCAAACAGCACGATGGGGACTCAATCTATGGGAGAGAACAAACAAATGTTAATGACCAGCAAAAAAAAAATATTTCATAGAGAGTGAGGAAAGGAGTGAGGCCCAGTGCATTACTGGAGGTCCCCCGGCTGACTAAACCTATTAGCAGCATAACTAAGGGAGGGTTCAGAAACACATGATCCCTCCCTAATTGTAGGCTATATCAAAAAGGTAGGTTTTAGCCCTATTCTTAAAAACAGAGATCGAGTCTGACTCCCGAATCCAGATTGGCAGCTGATTCCACAGGAGAGGAGCTTGATAACTGAAGGCTCTGCCTCCCATTGTACTTTTGGAGATTCTAGGTATTACAAGTAAACCTGCATTTTGGGAGCGTAGTGCTCTGTTAGGATGATACGGTAGTATCAGATCTTTTAAATAAAAAGGAGCCTGATTGTTTAGAGCTTTGTAAGTAAGAAGAAGGATTTTAAACTTAATTCTAAACTCTATGGGAAGCCAATGAAGGGAGGCCAGAACCGGAGAGATATGATCTCTCTTTCTAGTACCTGTTAAAACTCTTGCTGCAGCATTTTGGATCAGCTGAAGACTTTTTAAAGATGTTTTAGGACAGCCTGATAATAAAGAATTACAATAATCTAATCTCGAGCTAACAAAAGCGTGGATCAGCTTCTCAGCATCACTCTGAGACAAGATGCTCCTAATCTTGGCAATATTACGCAAATGATAGAAGGCAGTCTTAGAAACAAATTTAATATGTGAATTGAAGGACAAATCCTGATCAAAAATAACTCCAAGGTTCCTCACAGAGCTATTAAGAGAAAGAGTAACTGCATCCAAACTGAAAGTTTGATTTGGAAAGGAATTTCTAAGGTTTTTTGGACCAACAAGAATGACTTCAGTCTTATCTGAATTTAATAGCAGGAAATTACAAGTCATCCAAACTTTGATTTCCTTAAGACAGGCTTCTAACTTGGCTAATTGATTAGTATCATCTGGCTTCATTGACAGGTATAATTGTGTGTCATCTGCATAACAGTGAAAATGTATACAGTGCTTTCTAATAATGTTGCCTAACGGAAGCATATATAAACTAAAAAGAGTAGGGCCAAGCACAGATCCCTGTGGAACTCCATGACTAAGCTTTGAGCTGAGAGAAAACTCATCATTTACATGAACAAACTGGAACCTATCAGATAAATAAGATCTAAACCACTGCAACGAAGTTCCATTAAGTCCAACATAGTGTTCTAATCTATCAAGTAGAATATTATGATCAATAGTATCAAAAGCTGCACTAAGATCTAAAAGGACAAGTACAGAAACTAGTCCATTATCAGATGCAATGAGGAGGTCGTTAGTGACCTTCGCTAAGGCTGTTTCAGTGCTATGATGGATTCTAAACCCAGATTGAAACTCCTCAAATAAACCATTTCCCTGCAGGTGGTCAAATAATTGCGTAGCAACAACTCTAAGATTTTTGAAATGAAAGGGAGATTAGAGATTGGTCTATAGTTAGCTAAAGCTCCTGGATCTAGCGTTGGCTTTTTGAGTAAGGGTTTAATTACAGCCGTTTTAAAAGCCTGCGGTACATGGCCTAAAGTTAATGAAGAATTAATTATATGAAGAATAAAGCTACCAATAAGTGGGAAGACTTCTTTAAATATCCTGGTAGGAATAGGGTCTAAAAGACAAGTTGAAGGTTTGGATGAGGAAACTATTTTGTCTAACTCACAAAGGTCGATTGGAGTAAACTCATCAAGACAGACATCAATAGAAGGAGTTGTAGTAGTTACAGTATTTAAGTTAACTGTGGGAAGAATCTGATTGATTTTATCTCTGATGGATGAAATTTTATTATTGAAAAAGTTCATAAAGTCCTGACTAGTAAGCTCTAAGGGGATGCTAGGATTGACAGAGTCCTGACTCTTTGTCAACCTGGCTACAGTACTGAAAAGAAACCTGGGATTATTCTTGTTCTCTTCTATTAATGCAGAGTAATAACTCGTTCTAGCTTTTCTAAGAGATTTTTTATAAATTAAAAGATGATTTCTCCAAGCTAAATAGATTTCATCTAAATTAGTAGAGCGCCATTTTCTTTCTAATTGACGAGTCTTCTGTTTTAAGCTACGAGTTTCTGTGTTGAACCAAGGAGTTAAAAATCTCTGATTAGACTTTTTCTTTTTTAAGGGGGCCACCAAGTCTAGAGCCTGATGCAGAGAAGCTGAAACACTATCCACCATGTTATCAATTACAGAAGGAGCAAGCTGTCTATAGCTTATTTCCGTTGTGTTGACACATGGCATAGAGGAAACAATCTGCATAAATTTGGAAACAGCATCATCTGAGAGGCATCTACTGTGATAATATTTTTCTTTAGGAGCCAAATAGTCAGAAATAGTAAAATCAAAGGTTAACAGACAATGGTCTGACAGTACAGGGTTATGAGGAGACACTACAAGATTTTCTATTTCTATGCCATATGTCAGAACAAGGTCCAATGTATGGTGGAGGTAATGAGTAGAATTTCCTACTTTCTGAGAAAACCCAATCGAGTCTAATATTGAATTAAAAGCCACATTAAGGCAGTCACTATCTACATCCACATGTATATTAAAGTCCCCTACTATAATTATTCTATCAGATTTCAGCACTAAATCAGCTAAGAAATCAGGAAATTCGGATAAAAATTCTGAATAGGTTGATGGGGGACGATAAACTATGGCAAATAAAATTGGGTTTAACCTGGAATTGCTAAAGTGCCCAACACTGAGGACCAGGCCCTCAAAGGAATTATAACATGTTTTTTGCTTTACATTAACTAGTAATTTGGAATGGTAAATTGATGCTACTCCTCCACGACCAGAACTTCTGGGATTTTGACAGTTTAAATAACCAGAGGGAGTTGATTCATTTAAACCAACATAATCCTCTTGTCCTAACCAAGTCTCTGTAAGGGAAATTAAATCAATCTGATGATCAATTAACAGATCATGGACTAACAGAGACTTGGGAGTTAGAGACCTAATATTTAATAAACCACATTTAATTTTTAATTTATGAGGAGGAACAGAGGCCAAATCATTCAATTTAGAGGCTTTATGTTTAATTTGAGTTTTACCAATATTTTGCTTTATCACTTTGGGATGCTTATACATTATATTTTTATTTACTTTGGAGGGAGCAGACAACTACTTAACAAAACTACATGGGTTTTTGAATGAACTATTTATACCGTGTATTCCAAATGAAAATAGGGAGATACTGGAGTCTAAAATTAGTCAAGAAGAAGTTGGACTAGCCATTGATAATATGAAATCAGGAAAAAGTGCAGGACCAGATGGTCTTCCAGTTGACCTTTATAAAAAATTTAAGAATAAATTAACAACCTTTTTTGGAAATGGTTTTAGAAGCATTTCAAAATAGTAATTTACCATCATATATGAATAATGCCTTAATTATACTGTTGCCAAAACCAGGTAAGCCCTCTAATAAATGTGAAAATATGAGACCAATAAGCCTATTAAATGCCGACCTTAAGATAATTTGTAAAATTTTAGCAAGACGAATACAAGAAATTTTACCAAATATTATTAATCGAGATCAGAATGGCTTTATAAAGGGAAGACAAGGCTTCCATAATGTAAGAAGACTATTTAATATTATTTATTCTAATAAAGAAGCACTGGATACAGCTCTCTTATCACTGGATGCCGAAAAAGCCTTTGATAGAGTTGAATGGCCCTTTCTTTTTGAAGTCTTACAAAGGTTTGGACTTGGAAATAATTTCATAAAATGGGTTCAGATAATATATAATAATGCTACTGCAGAAATTCTAACAAATAACAATATTTCAAAATCAATAAAAATCAATAGAGGATGTCGACAAGGCTGTCCACTTTCACCTTTACTGTTTACTATGGCAATTGAACCTTTAGCGATGGCGATACGTCTACAGTCACAAATATATGGAATTAAAGTTGGACCAACAGAACATAAAATCTCCCTGTATGCCGATGACATAATTTTGTTTATGTCGAATCTTAAAAAACTTCCAACCTTGTTGAATTTAATAAAGAATTTCGGGGAAATATCAGGATATAAAATAAATAAAACTAAATCTTCAATATTAATGCTAAATGAGACCCAGAGAAATTACCCAGCCCCTGAGGTAAATCAATTCAATGTTGTAAATCAGTTCAAATATTTAGGAATCCAAATTGTGCCTAAGCTAGAATCAGTCGCCAGTGTCAATTATGAAGCCTTAATGACAGATATTGATGAGTTACTTCAGAGATGGATGTCACTACCAATGTCGATGATCGGGAGAATTAATATACTTAAAAGTAATATCTTACCTAAAATACTTTATTTATTTCAATACATTCCCTTACCACCACCTTTAGATTTATTCTCAAGAATTAAAAAAAAGTTAGTGGAATTTATATGGAACAACAGGAGGGCTAGATTACGTCTGTCTATTATATTTACCATTTGATCGTGGAGGTCTGAAATGTCCAAATTTTATGTTGTATTATTGGTCGGCACAACTGAGGTCTATGACATATTTTTCATCAAATGATCTCCCTCACTGGACTGAAATGGAATCATACAATTTACCTTTACCTCTTCCCATATTCATATACTCAGATTCGGCAAAAAAAATTACAAAAACAAGTTAAAAATCCATTTGTAAAGCATATCAAAATATGGTGTGAAGCTAAAAACTATTTAAAAGAACCACAGTTATTGTCACAATTTAGTCCAATATGGGGTAATCAATATTTTAAACTAGGGAGAGCGGACGCTGTATTTAAAGTATGGAATTTAAAAGGGAGACAAAAGATTCAGGATTTATATTTGCCATGTGCAGAAAACATAATGTCTTTTGAAGAGTTGAGGATCAAATTTAATCTCAATAGAACACATTTTTTTAAATATCTTCAAGTTAGAAACTTTATTCGATCAAATCAAAATAAAGCTCTCACTCGACCCATCTATTCATCCTTGGAAAAAATGTTGATGAAAGATAGTAAAAGAAAGGGTATTATTTCAGAGTTTTATAACTCATTGACACTATTTTCAAGTGAAAATTCACTGAAAAGATTAAACTACTGGAAAGAAGATCTGCAAACTGAAATTCCAGAGGAACAATGGGAATTGGCTTGTACAGAAGCTTAAACCAAATCAATAAATGTACACCTTAAATTGATACATTTCAAATGGTTAATGCGGATGTATGTTACACCGGAGGAGTTAAATAGATATAACAAAAATATACCAGATACGTGCACAAAATGTATGGAAAGTAAAGGAACTCTATTTCATTGTGTATGGGAATGTAGATTAATAAGAATGTTTTGGGAAGAGGTGAGGGTAACAATTGAAAAAATAATCTCAAAACAAATCATATTGAATCCTAAACTGTTTTTGTTGGGTCTGTACCCAGAAAAGCATAATTTTAATAAAAGTGAAAGAACATTCATAGACCTCAGTTTGCTTAATGCCAAAAAATGTATTGCACTATTATGGAAAAAGACTTATAGACCAGATGTGACTCAGTGGTTAAGACAGATGTTAAACCTTCCATTAGAAAGAATAACATATATACTGAAATCAAAGGAAATTGTGTTTGAGAATATATGGAGACCTTTTATTGATTATGTAAAAAATTTAAACATAACTCTTGAAGAAGAAGGTGAATGATATGTGCGGACCTTGTAAATTCCAAACTGGTGAACATAATATGTATACTTATGTGTTGGATTGTCTAGACTAAACAGAGGAGCATTGTTGAAGATTTGATTTTGTTGGTGGTTGTTGGTGTTTAGTGCATTTTTTTTTGTAGTACTTTAGTGTTAGTGTTTGATTGTTTGTATCATGTTTGTTTAAAAAAAAAAAGGTTCAATAAAGATATTGTGGGAAAAAAAAATTGTCCAAGCGTTGTACATGATTTTAATTCAGGTCCATAATCGTTCCATAATCTGACTCCTTGCACTGAAATACAGTGTTGCTTCACTTTGAACATTATTGCGGTTTTAAAGTCAACAAGATCTTTCAACTTGAGTTTTTTGTTTAAGAAAAAGTGGGTTTGTTGGTTCCCTGTAAGCTGCTTTGTTTATTATTCTAATAGCTCTCTTTTGAAGCATAAAGAGTGGATATATGTTTGTTTTGTATGTATTTCCCCATACTTCATTACAATATGTCATGTATGGGAGTATTAATGAATGATACAAGGTGTATAGTGTGGGTTGATTCAGCAAATATTTCACTCTGTGTAATATTGCAATTGATTTGGAAACTTTACCTTTAATATAATTAATATGTGACTTCCAACACAGTTTGTTATCAATTATTACTCCAAGGAATTTAGTTTCATATACCCTTTCAATCTCTACACCATTTACACTGAGTTTGGGTACTGGATTGTTGTGATGGTTGTTAAAGACTATAAATTTTGTCTTACTTAAATTGAGCGTTAATTTGTTTGAATCAAACCACAGTTTCAGCTTTCCTAATTCCTTCCCGAGTGTATCCAGAAGTTGTTCCAAATTGTTTCCACTGCATAGCAGATTAGCGTCATCGGCAAACAATATTAAGTCGATTTTTTCTGAAACTTTACATATATGTAAAGTGTTCATATTTATATATCTATATATTTATTCCATCTAGCTACAATGCTCCACACTGTGTTTTTATATATCTATATATTTATTCCATCTAGCTACAATGCTCCGCACTGTGTGTGTTTATATACTTACATATTTATTCCACCTAGCTGCAATGCTCCGTACTGTGGGTGTTTATATATTTACATATTTATTCCATCTAGCTACAATGCTCTGCACTGTGTGTTCATATATTCATATATTTATTCCATCCAGCTACAATGCTCTGCACTGTGTGTCTGTGTGTGTGTATATATATATATTTTATAGTAATATGTACATATGTATATTAGCTGCTCTTGCTTGCTTGTTTTTTTTTTTTCTTGCCTTCTGTTTGTTGCTCTGAGTGTTGCTATCCCTGTGCTGTTGCAATCCTGGAATTTCCCCGTTGTGGGACTAATAAAGGCTTATCTCTCTTATCTTATATCCTTTATATACATATTGAATAATAATGGTCCCAAAACTGAACCCTGTGGGACTCCACAGGTGACCTTCAGCAACTCTGAGTTTTTGTTGCCAACACATACATACTGATATCTATTCTTTAAGTAACTACTTAACCAGGACAGTGCTACCCCTCTAATACCACAATTTTGTAGTTTCTTTAATAATAAATTATGATCTACTGTATCAAATGCTTTTTTAAGATCTAGGAATACTCCAACTGAATACTCTTTATTTTCAATGGCTGTTGATATTTTTTCTGTACATTCCATTAGGGCATATGCAGTTGTCCTCTTGTGTCTGAACCCATATTGCTGCTCACATAATAAATCATTCTTCAGTATGAAGTTGTCAATTCTCTCAGAATATTTTTTCAAGTATCTTGGAAAATTGCGGTAATAGTGAAATTGGTCTATAGTTTGAGAGTTCCCCTCTGTCGCCCGTCTTGTATATCGGAATTACTTTAGCTATTTTCATTGCATTGGGAAATATACCTGATTGGAGAGACAGGTTGCAGATATACGTCAGTGGTTTTACCATGCATTCGATACCAGTTTTGACTAGTAGCATGTCAATACCATCACAGTCAGTAGATGTTTTACTTTTGAACGATTTAACAGTTTCAATGACCTCTCTTTCGTCTGTGTTCTTTATGAAGATGGAGTCTTTTACAGCAGTGTTATTGCATATTGTATCACCTGTTGGCACCGTAGTGGGTATTTCTCAGGCCAGTTTACTGTTTGCCAGTTTACTTTTAAATGCATACTTAAATCATCTTGCACACATAGCAAGATCTAGGGCCCCTTGTTCTCATCAGAAAAGAGAAGAAAAAAAGTCTCATCTTACAGAGAAAAAAAAATGTTTCAGATTTACATAAACTATTGTAATCAGTAGAAAGTAAGAAATTTACTAGAAATAAAGCTGTAAATTCAAAGAAAACTTTAGACCCCCTGGTGAGCCATTTTTGGCCCACGAGCTATATAGTTTGACACCCCTGGACCAGGCCATTAAAAACTTATATTTAGAGGATTTACTTCCATTAAATAGTTGCATATCACAACAGCATGTAAATGGATAAGATAAAATAAGACAGAAAGCACAGATAAATGGAAGTTCACCCCTTAGAAGAAGCTGTTCTTTATTGCACCAAATCAGTCACTTTTTCTCTGTGCGTAAGAAAACTTAAAATGCATTTAATGCAGACATTAAATGTGAGCTTCTTGCTCAAAAAAATACTCATTTAACCACAGAGGTAGGAGCTGTTGGGGGCTACTCACCGCTCAGACAACAGGTGATCAGGGCTCAATAGAAGTCGCCACCGAGTTGCGGTGTGAACTGGGGCAGGACAGGAAACCGACCCACAGAGGAGACTGACGGCTGCGCCAGCTATGGTAGGATCAGTTTATTTGCGCTAAAAATATCTATACATATTAATAAAACGAGTAACGTGAGTAATGCATCTGATCAAATTTCAGCAACTGTAACACATTAACTGAATTTTTAAACAGTAATTTCGTTACACAGCACGTTACTGCAAACGTAGTGGCATTACATTAACACGTTACTCCCAACACTGGTTAGACATCATTGGAAAGCTTAGATTCCACTCTTTTAGAATATGTAAATGACTCAAAATACCCTTCGGGAGACTTGTTCCTGGTTTTTTCCATGGCTGGTCACAATTATTTAGCAATATAACCAACAGTGTGGTATCATATCACTGTGGTGCATAGTAAACAAGCATAATAGAACAGGCCTATTTTGATTTCACAAACAAAAAAATTAAACACCATCCAGTGCTGAAGTTAGTGTTTATACATACCGTGTGGGTCATGTGGCTTGTGGTATATGCTGCTAGAGTTACATCCGCACGCAGTCTGAACTCCATCTAAAACCACACACTTTGCTTGCTTTTTCTTGGCGTCTGTGGCATATGGATGTGCGCACAGACGCAAGTGATGTCAGCACATTGTTGGAGTGTTTGTGGTGCAGTGCAGCGGGGTGTGTTGGGAGTCATTGTACCTCTGTGTGTGTGGGGGGGGGGCTTGGCATGTCCTTTTTAGGACAGCTCATTCTACATTGGTTCCCACCTGGCACCCAACTCTCACCTGTGGCTCCTCGAAGCTGTAGTATGCGCAGCAGCCACACTCTGGTTAACCACTTTGGCAGGCGGGCTGAACCAGGTGAGGGTACCAGTCGGGCCTCAAACCCTCTGGTGAGTTAAACAGGCTATGCCTACCCAAGCATGTAAAGACCCTAGTCAGCAGATTGAGCGGATGAGGTCATTTTTTGTTCCAACGGTCATGAAGGCGGCGACAGCAGGCGTTGTGGAACACAAGGGCATGGTAAGGCACTATAGACGTCGTGGTCATCCACTGCAGCCAAGGAAGTCCCTGGTCATGACGGCTCTTTTCATACCACCAGATCCTGGCTTTTGAGGCTGAGAGAGTGGGATTGCCCCTGTGCGTCGACTTTTCCACTTTAAAAAAAAAAAAAAAAAAAAAAAAAAAAAAAACACCTCTCCCGCACAGGTTTTCCTTGTGTGCGTTAAGTCCTCTTCATAGGGTTGTGAGGACTAACACATCAGGGACAGTCAGATCGATGGACAACCAAGAAGGCAGCGCCACAGTTCAGTTATGTTAAGTGTTCAAGCAGAATAAAGCTAAGCTCAGTACATGGTCCTTGTTTGCCCATTTTTCAGATATAACACCGGCGATGAGGATAATGGAAATTCCACCACCGTTCCTCACGCTGCCTGGAAAACCACTGATTCCATGGCCCCATTGGTATGAATCTTTTGAGACTTTTATGGCCGCCGCTGACCTAGCCAAAGCTAAGGAGGCAAGGCGAAACAGCATGCTAGTTCATAGCCTTGGCAGCGAGGGACAGCATTTTTTTCAAACTCTTGGACCCGTGGACACATGACTGTGCAACTTTGTTGACTGGACATTTCACTGCTCCACAGAACATAATAATTCAAAGAACTGTTTTGCTAGCGCCAACAACGTATGGGTAAGTTGGTACAACAGTAAGTCACCAACCTCCGCTGTTTGGCTAGCACATGTAGATTTGGATACTTGGACTAGATGGTACGAGACCAGATAACGTAGCACACCATGAATCTGGAGATGTGGGAGAAGCTACTGATGGCACCAGATGACCTGCCATTACCCAAGGTCATGGAAAAGCCATCTCAACTAGAAGCGGCTGCCCAGTTAGCATCACAGCTAGGGGCCCCCAACCCGCACTCTCCACATTCAGCCCCACAGGCACAAGTTGTCACCCCGGCTGCTCAGCCCACCGACTCCACCTCTCCTCACAATGACCTCAAGGTAAACGTCACGGGACGGTGAAGCACCACAAAACGTCGATCCTGCGGTAACTGTGGCGGCTACTCACACTACACACACACACGGGCCTGCCCAGCCACAGGACAGAGGTGCTACCACTGCGGTAAGCTCAACCATCTCTTCAGAGTATGCCACTCGACTTCTGCAGACTCACCGCCTTGCCTGCCCAGTCGACCCGACCACCATCCACTCGGTGGGCACCAGTGACTGGCCATTCAAGAGGTACACAGTGGAGCTGGACGGTGTTAGTCTGCCACTACTGTTGGACACAGCCGCCTCAAGGTCTCTGCTAAATGAGTCCACAATTAGGATGCCGTTTCCCCAGAAAACGATTAAGGTAAACACAGAGGACCTGTTTGGCTATGGGCACGTTAAGATCAGCATGGTGGGAACGGTCACCTTCTCAGTGCACTGTGGCTTCAAAGTCCTCTCTGCTTTCACATTCCAAGTGATCTGCCAAGGCACCAATCTCCTGGGTATTGACCTGATTAGCGAACTGGGCTTCTCCATCGCAGACCCCATAGGCTCCGTCATATTGACTGTCGCCTCAACTTGGCAACCTCGCCGGCCAGCGCTCTTTGCAGACCTGGGCTGTCACCACCTTCAACCACCAGCCGCTCATCGACCCAATGGTGTCCCCAGTCATCCAGCCCCTTCGCCGGCTGCCCCTCACTCTACGGGATGAGGTCACAGCAGAGCTGCAGTGATAGAAAAAATTATCTTTGTATCCGTTTATTTTATGTTGCTATGTATGATTTATAGTCAGGATGCTTACTTCAGCTAAAGTATAGAAATGGATATCTATATACGGGGTTGTTTTTCTTGTATGTCTAATGGAAAAGTGTTCAGTGTTGAACAGAAAGAGGAAGCTGCTTGTGAAACTGTTAGAACCAAAACTGATCTATCTGTACCCAGAAACTGCCAACGAGGACCAATAAGAAGAGGACAACACCCTGGGAAGATAGACAGTATAAGAAGTGCAGACTGTTAGATAAGCTAATGCAATGCACTGAAACAGACTACAACTGTTTGCTCTATTGTATTCCATCGGCTGATGCGTCATTAAATTCTCTTATTCTTGGCAACTGCCTTGTTATTTCTGCATAGGTTATAAAAAAAATTAACCTATCACATAGTGCTGTGAGCAAGGTGTCAATATCCCCCACTGGGACGGAGGAGGAAGTCTGAAGACCATGCACGGTGACCAAAGACCTCCCACCTCAATTCCAGTGAGACAAGTTTGTCGGTAGCGAGGCTGCAAGATGGATTCCCCATTCCCGGGCGGAGGTGACAATACCCAAATTGAAGTCAACATCAAAGTAAGTGAATTTAATTTCTTGGTGAAAGTGTTTTACTGGAGTTAAAGATTCCAGAAGGAAAACAGGGTTAGAGTCCCTGTTAAGTAAAACTGGTATATAAATAAGTCAGGGGTTTGAGTCCCCTACCAGTGGGTTTGAGGCCCATGGTGGTGTTGAATAGAATCCTAGGTTGAGGGGGGGGGGGGAAGGGAAATTCAAATAGTACAGAGGAGAAAGGGGGGGGGGAAGAGTCAGAAGTGTTGTGGAGGATGTTGGTGTGCATGTTGTTGTGGAAGGGAAAGTGGTGTGACTGATTAAATATATGTGCCGAGTGGTGACAGTAAGTTGATGAACAACAGGCAGGCAGTGCAAAGTATGTGAAAAGGTGCAAAGACAAATTTGGTTTCATGGGAAAGTTAAAAGTGGATGAATGTGAGAGTCTGGTAGAGGCTATTAAAAAGAAGTCAGATGGAAGTGCACAAGGAAGAAAAGTATGGGCTACAGGCAGCTGAAAAGTAGTTAGATGAGGTGACGAAGAAGACTTGGACCGAGAGCAACAAAAGCATAAGTCGACCGACCAGACAAAAGTGACTCAGAACCCTCACAGAGAAAAGTAATATTTGCTAATAAACCCTTCTCTTCCCTTCTCCAAGATGACCATGACTGTGACAAATGCGGGCCAACGCCTATCCCTCCTCCTTATCCAGCACGTCAACCCCAAGTATACCCCACTGATGAACTTTATGCGGCCACCACTACCTCTGCCCCTCCATTTCTGGAAGCCTCCTCTCACCCTGAGGAGGAGGAAGAAAAACCTAAAATAAAGCTGATTCCAAAGCTTCCACCTCCTCCATATTCTCAGTCAGCCTCTCCTCTCCAAACTCGAACAGGTAAGACCTATCCATTCTACAAACAATCTGTCAAAAAGAAAAAGCGAAGGGTTAAGAAGGAACTAGGCTATTTTGAAGGAGATAATTTAACGGGAGTTGTAGAAACATATCCCATGATAGAGGCACCAAATCTGCATGCAGGTCAGCACAACAGAGATGGAGTGAATGCTATAACTCAGCTCCCCACCCTCATGAGCTACCGCCCGTGGACAGAGTGACTTCACTGATGCCACTAAGAAAATACCCCACCCCAAAGATAAGCCCACGCAGTTCTTTGAAGGAACGGCTAACCTGCTTAACAGTTTCAATTTAAATGGCTTATAGGTATAGCGCGCGTATATGAAGACATTGGGGACAGATTGGTATGTAGTGTGTGGTGACTGGGATTGTAATGGTAATGATGGGAACATTCTACTACCAGGAAATCAGACACTGACAAACCGAAGCGCAAATTTCAATGGCCAAATAGCGACCACGTGGCGTATTAAATATGACTGGACGCACATACAAAGTACCACACAAAATCGCAATGAAGGTGTAGACACAGAAATCAGTTACAGGAGGTTTTTGATGCCCATTCACTAACGGAAAAACCTCACGCAGACACTGGTGAGGAGCTATATTGGCAGCAGCTAAAGGGAGTTTTCATTCAGAACATTCACCCACATCTCTCGCAGTACATATCGCACAGCCCACTTAGAGGTTCTACAACATGCAAAACATGCTGAAAGATTAGGAGGATCGCAAAGAAAGAGAAAAAGAAAAAAAAAAAAAAAAAAAGAGGGAAAACCTACTCCTGTTTACATGATTGCTGACCCCCAGGGGGCCACTGGGTCCTCTGATGTGTTCTTATCCCAACAGAGAAACCCGAAGGGACAACCTTGGAGTGGACGAGGTCAGGGCGGATGAGGTGGTGGCCGTGGGAGAGGAATTATGGCCGGGTGCTATGACGTGTGGCCAAAAGGGACATTGGAGATGAGACTGCCCAAATCAACCTGGATGAGGAGCTGGACGGGGAGAACGATGGGACCATCGGGCGCCACCTCAACCTCAGACTACAACCAATTGGTCTGCATGACTAGCAACAGAACAGAGAAGTGGGCACACACACACACCGAGGGGATCATGACAAAGTAGAGGACACAGCAGACATTTTCCCACTTACCTGACTTTGACCTAATGTTAACAATGCAGTGTTTACCAGAAGTAATGTTGGAAGTTGAGGGTACCCCAATTAAAATTTTTGTGTGATACAGGTGCATGTAGATCTGTAATTTCAGATACTGATGTTCAGGGCTTTGCAAAGGCAAATGAAAAAGGAACCGTTAAATCCGCAAATGGCAAATTAAAGGCAGAATACCTATCAAAACCCATGAAAGTAAAGGATCCCACTACCGGTGGCATTGTTGAAAGGTGCTTTATTTTATCAGAGGCCTGTCCTGTAAATCTGTTGGGAAGAGATCTGTTAATAGTTCTCAATATAGCAGTCATCCCAGTGGAAAATGGTATGCATGCATCGTATTACCCACATGTTGAGGAAGTCAACGTAGTTTAGGATTCCCCCACTCCGAAATACTGGTATTCACTGGACCTGGTCACGACCAGACCACACTCAGTGATATCAAACCTGCGCAAAAGAGCTACAGAACATTTCACATCCACAGTTCCTACTGATTGGCAACCTCCGGATCAATATCATTGTACATTGTATTCAGACATTTGAGTGGACCTGATCCAAATTCTGAACAAACATTTTTTGCAAATCCATCCTCTACATTGATCATAAAAAAAATGCTTGTACTGGTCACCAAGGGGATGTGTGGGAGCATCCGTTGTCTTATCTGATGAGGATAAGAGACATTTTAAACAATGGGAGGCTCCACACATCCATCCATCTATCCATCCATCTTCTACCGCTTTTCCGGAGGTCCGGGTCGCGGAGACAGCAGTTCAAGCAGAGAAGCCCAGACTTCCCTCTCCCCAGCCACCTCCTCCAGCTCTCCAGAGAGGACACCAAGGCATTCCCAGACCAGCTGGGAGACAGTCTCTCCACCGAGTCCTGGGTCTGCCCCGGGGTCTCCTCCTAGTGGGACGTGCCCAAAACACCTCAAGTGGGAGGCGTCCCAGGCTCCACACATCTCACTGGTCAAACCCAAACACATGGACTGGAAAGATGTAGGACATTTTGTCACCTGTGCTGAGGAATGTGGCAGTCCATGGAAGCCAACATCTGACCCCAAGATACAATATTCTGCCAAATCAGAAACATATGCTTTACTACTCAACTGGGTGACTACAGCACAGAAGACTGCTCACATTGACACCCAAAGACCCAGTGAATGACCAAACATTAACAGAAGAGGATGAGCAAATTTTGAAGCAAATTCCAAATTCATTATGGTCAAAAGGTAAAACGGATGTTGGTCTAATGAAGGGAGTGGAACCTGTCACTATCACACCTAAATCCCATTACAGGCCCTTTAAGAGGCAATATCCTCTGTCCGGGAGCCCAAAAGGGTATCAAACCTGTAATAGAAGAACTTAAAGCAGCTGATGTCATAGTGCTTGTTATGTATGTAAATAGAAGGTATTAGTAAGATGGCGGCTGGGTTGGATGGGGAAAGGGCAAGGGCGGTTAACTGCCGGTTTCCGGTGGTGACGCCACTCTAGGTATAAAGGAGGTGGGCGGAAGAGGCTAGTCCTCTCATCGTGGAACACCTGGCCTGCTGGAGAGTGCCGTAAGCCTGTGTGGTATTGTACATAGTGTCTGTAATAAAGCTCCATAAACAGTATTCACTTATACTCATTATTGCCTCAATTATGGATGCAACATTTGGCGACGAGGAGAAGAATGGGAGCGTGCTGGCTAAATCAGCGACTATTACCGTTTCTGGAAAACCTGGGTGATCTGGTGATTTTGTGGCCACAGTGGAGACGTGAGTTTGAGGAGTATATCAACTCGCTGGGTCTCCCTCGGCTTGGTGGGAGACCATGGCGGGACCTCCTAGCCCGTAACCTCGGCACAGAGGGCCGAAGGATCCTCAACTCGCTGGGCACAAGTGAGCGCTACAAGGAGGCCGTCGGGCACATGGCAGCGTACTTTGCGTAGCGGACTAGGGCCAGAGCGCTGCGGGCAAAGGAGCTGGTGGCGCAAAGGGTTACGGAGCTAGTTAGCTGGGGAATGCTAACGGCTCAGTCAAATTCAATGGACAGACTAATCCCGCGCCAAACTGGACCTTGAGGCAGAACCGGGACCACGGGTTGAAGAGTTCTCGGTTGCTGAGGACAGCAAACCACCCATTGAGCCCAGCTTGACCCGGGACCATGGTGCTGACGGGTTGTATAGCGCGGTGTGCGAGAACGGTGGAGAGGTGGCGCAGCAGGAGTTAGCTCCGCTGCTAGAAGCCAAGCAGCGGGAGGCTGAACAATGGGTGAGCGAGACCAGGCAGGCTGACGTCCCCGGGGAGGAGCAGCAGCCGCAGGATACAGTGACAGCACAGCAGGGCACCAGCACAGAGAGCGCTGGATGCAGCGGTGAGGAGTGTGTGCCCCGGAGGCGATGCAGCGGGACATCTGGAGCGAGGGGGCCGAGAGCAGTAATGATGAACCCGGGTCAGGAGGTGGAGCTGATGGGAGTGTCACCGAGAGCCCTGAGGGACAGCAGCTACAGCCGAACATGGATGACAACGCGGTTCGCGACACAAACTGGTCTGGCGAGTTGGAAGGTGATGGTGACTGGAGCAATCATAATCCAGCGAGGGTAGACCCTGGTGCCAGTGGCCGCGTTGCCCTTGGTGTGGGAGCTGGATGGCACCGCGGGGTCCCCGTGAAGAAGGCTGCTGAGGCTGGAGGACAAGAGAGCGGAGCAGAACAAATTGGTGCGGTTCTGCAGTGCGCCAAACACTATCGTTGGGGTGAAAATTCGGACCGGGTCGACGGGATGACCCGACACAGGAAGGAGGTCCGGAGATGACATGGTGAGGTCAAGAGTGGTGGCTGCCAAAAGACATTGGTGTTACTTAAAACTTTTGAGTAAATATGTGAATTTGTATTTTGTATATAGTGGATGCTGGTATGCATGTGAGTGAATGTATGAGTATTATTTTTTACATTCTAAAGAGACGTGGTCTAATTTTGAGTTGTTTTGTGTGAATGTGATAGGTTTGTTCTAATATATTATTCTCGTTGTTCTTAGTGTGTGATTCGGGTTTCTAAATTTGGGTGGTTTTCAATTGTGTGCGTGGTTTTGCATTTTTCTAAAGGGAGGGAGAATGTGTTGTGTGTGATATGAGTGTGTGTGGTAGTGCCCGCCACCCTATGGTGCCGTGAGGTTGGCACAGCCTATCTGTATATAAACCCAGGTTGTTGTCATAAAGTTGAGTGTTAGCTGTATAAAAAAAGAGGTAAAGGAAAGACAACTTAGAAGAGACAAAATTTTATGGGTTAAATTTTATAACGTGTTTGTATAATGACAATTTTAATAGCTAAAACACTCGTAGGCATTTAATGTATGTTGTGAATATTGTAAAGGGGAAATGGGTCACTGACTGGTTTGATTACCTGAATTTGGATTTGAATGGTAAAGAGTGAAGAAAGTAGAAGTAGTGAAGTGTGATGGGGTTATTTGGCTATAAGAATTGTTAATTTGTGCTATTCAGTATGCCCAACACATATGGTTTTATTCCATGTGCCCAGGTTTGGGGTAGGTGTTTGGGTGGGGGCCGCCAGTGGTGTTTTCTGTACATGTTGTGATTGTTGGGGCTTTTTGTACGTTCACATGGAGCTGTCCAATGGGATCATTTTGGTTTAGAAACACAGCCGTTTAAGTTGGACTGTTAAGTGTGGCAGCAGAATAAACTGCCTAGCTGTATAGGGGGCGCTGGCAGTCTACCCAGCCCCCCAGCCTTAGTTGTGTGAATGGATAGGCAGTTTGTTTCTTTTTGTACATACTTTTATAATTAGTGTGTCGGGTGCTAAATTTTGGGTGGGTTACCCGTATGCATGACATTTTTTTTTTTGAAAAGGGGGGGGGGTGTATGTAAATAGAAGGTATTTGTAAGATTGCGGCTGGGTTGGACAGGGAACGGGCAAGGGTGGTTTACTGCCAGTTTCCAGTGGTAACGCCACTCTAGGTATAAAAGAGGTTGGTGGAAGATGCTAGTCCTCTTTCGTTGTGGAACACCTGGCCTGCTGGAGAGTGCCGCAAGCCTGTGAGGTATTGTACATAGTGTCTGTAATAAAGCTCCATAAACAGTATTCACTTATACTCGTTATTGCCTCAATTATGGATGCAACAGTGCCATGTCCCACATCTCCCTGTAACACTCCATTGTTTGCTGTAAAAAAGGCTCCCCCTTCCAACGGCTGGAGGATGGTGCAGAACTTGCAGGAAGTCAATAAAGCTGTAGTTCCTCAAACCCCTTGTGTACCTCAACCACACACACTGTTGAACAAATGAGCGCCTCAAATGTAATTTTTCACAGTAGTAGATATTGGCAATGCATTCTTTAGCATCCCAGTACACCCAGATCATCAATTCTGGTTTGCATTCAATATTTGAAAACAAAAGGTACACATTCACCAGATTACCACAAGGTTATTGTGAATCATTTACAATCATCTCTCAGGCAATGTCAGCAAATCTTGCACAATTCGTGCCCCCAATGGAAGCCAATTGCTCCTTTATGTACAGTATATGACATATTGCTGGCATCTCCTGATGAAGAAACATGCAAACATGACACCATTGCCTTATTGAAAATTTTGACACAACAGGGTTATAAAGTCAGTAAAGATAAGTTGCAGCTTTGGCTAAAAGAGGCCAAATATCTAGGTCACATCTCGTCAGCAGCAGGGAGACATGTAGACTCCATCAGGAAAGCAGCCATCTTATCAGCACCCAAATCGGTAACAAAAAGAGACATGTCATTTTTGGGCACTCTAAATTATTGTCGTTCTTGGATTCAGCTTAAACTCAGCCACTACAGAACTCATTTACAGCACACCTATGGCACAAGTAGATAAAATTCAGTGGACACCTGAGGAAGAGGAAGCATTCATTAAAATGAAGAAACTCTTGGTCAGTACTGACGTCCTGACACTCCCCAACTACTAAAAACCATTAATACAAATGGTGGATTGTAGGAAGGGACATATGGCCTCAAAGCTGCTCCAATCACATGGTACAAAACTGTGCCCAGTTTCATTTTACTCATCCAAATTAGATCCAGTAGCCAGGGCTACCCCACCATGTGTCCAAGCTGTTATTGCAGCTTCCATGGCAGTCCAAGCCTCCGCCTCAATAGTGTTGCTTCACCCACTAACCTTAAAAGTTCCACATGCAGTGTCTATTATTCTGTCACAAAGTAAAACATCAGTTCTTTCTCCTTCTAGACACCTCTCTTGCATGACAGTTTTACTACCACAACCTCACCTCACCACTGAGCGTTGCACAACTCTAAATCCAGCCACCCTTCTGCCTGTGTCCACCGAGGGCACGCCACATGATTGATTGGATGAAACTGAAACATGCCTCATCCAGATTTGCAGGACATTCCTTTAGAGGATCCTGACCCCACACTCTTTGTACATGGCTCATACAAAAAGAATCTAGATGGTACTAATGCATCACGCTATGCTGTTACACAGGAAAAAGTTCTAGTAGCACAAAAACTCCCACTACATTAGCAATGACTGGATTAATGATGTTATTCAGGTAGTACTGGCTTGTCACTGTACCATTCACAAGGTGTAGGGCAGTTCTGCATTGACTAAACACACCCACCCAGACTAACACCACCACCACCAAAGGCTCGCCTGGCGACAACAGTGGCTGATGCATAGTGCTCTCCTTAACGTCTCCAACATCGCTGGCGGCCATCATTTCTGCCCAAACTGCAGAGCTTATTGTGTTAACTGAGGCCTGTAAACTAGGAAAAAGGAAAGTTATCACTGTGTACACAGCCAGCCAGCATGCATTCTCTACCATACATCATTTTGCACAACAATGGAAAAAGAGAGGTATGGTTACATCTACAGGGAAGCCCATCCTTCATCAAGATCTTATCCTAAATCTGTTAGATAGTGTTCAATTACCATCGAAATTAGCCATTTGCAAATGTGCTGCACACACTAATGGTACAGAGCCTGTATCTTAAGGTAATCACTTTGCTGATGACAGCAAAAGCAGCTGCCTAAGGAGAACAAAATGTTATTTGAACACTTCTGCTTCCACTGTTAGAACAGCTTACACATGACACCCTTGCAGATGCACAAAAAACATCCCCACAAGCAGAAGTCTACGGGTGGTTACATAAAGGTGCTGTTTTTGATCAGAAATCCTAAATTTATACCTAACAAAAAGGTAAACCTATCCTCCCTTGAAGATTACTTCACTATGCTGCTACTTTGACACATGGAATTTCCCATGTGTCCAAAGGGGGGGAATGGTACAAATGATTAAAGTTTTCACAGCCTATGGGTTCACAAATTTTGTTACAAAATTTTGTCAACAATGCTTAATTTGTGCAAAAACAATGCACAAGGGAATGTAAGACTAGTGAAAGGGAGTTTTCCTCCATCTACATAACCATTTCAAAACATTTGTTTGGATTTTATTGAGCTAAACAAATGTGAAGGGAAGAAATATTGTTTAGTTATAGTAGATATGTTTACCAGATAGGTAGAAGCCTTTCCATGTACAAATCCAGATGCAATTACAGTAGCCAAAAAACTACTAACAGACATTATTCCAAGGTATGGTATCCCAGAGAAAATATACTCCAATAACTGCACTCATTTTGTAAACCAGATTATTTCACATTTAGGGAAAGTGTTGAATATTGACCTGAAACATCATGCAGCATGTCACCCACAATCAGCAGAACTTGTAGAGAGAACTAATAAGACTATCAAGGAAAGACTAAGGAAAACAATGGCAGAAACAGGACAAAATTGGACTAATTGTTTACCATTGGTACTGTTTCATATAAGAATAATGCCTACAAAAGAAGGTTTATCTCCATTTGAAGTTTTACATGGAAAGCCTTATTTAGCACCCCCTCTTAGACCATTTAACCAAAAAGATGGAGATCTGTTTAGCAGATTACATGTTGGAAATGTTGACTCAAAAAGATTCCGTTTGTGCCACTCTCCCTAGGAAGGATCACACCGAAGGAACCATCACGGTGAAATCGGGAGACCAAGTTCTCAAAGATTGTTAAAAAGAAGACCTGGTCAGAAGCCCCCTGGCAGGGACCATATAAGGTGATAGTGTCAACTCCAACAGCTGTGAAGGTAGAAGGCAGGGACATTTGGGTACACCTTGCACACTGTAAATTATCACCAAAAAACAGAAGCTACAGGGGAAAAGCTATAGAGAGTGTTGCTGTTGTGTGAGGAAGTCTGAGTACACAGGAAATCAGGTATTTTAATTGGCCCGGTTGTCTAAAATTCAGTGAAGAATAGAGAGTCCAAAACAGGTAGAGAGCACTCAAAATGGCCAAATGTTACTAGTAAAGCTACTAATCAACCACCAGTCACATCCAAAGTAGACAATCCCAAAAATATCATTACCTACCTAACAGTAAATACCCTTGAGGAAAGGCTTGCATTAGAAACTGGCTACATTGATCAGAATGCATGGATAGCTTGGGTAGGATATTCTATTTGTAGTGTGTTCAAAGGGAAAATGGACTGTGTTGCCTGTGCCTCACCAAGACCACAATTGGCAACAGTACCTTTTCCTCTGGACCCCAGCAATGACCCAGAGGGTTTACGTTGCTTGACAAAGTTGTTCACAACTAAAGAGGCCCCTGTTAATTCCACTACCCTACATTATCCATTTCCTCCTGTAGCCAAAATGAGGCTCCCACCATTTCAACCCTATGACAGTGATTACACTTGTTTCTCCAGCAACAATGGATCACTTAATGTTGGTAATCTCTCCACCTACAAGCACAGGCTCCCAGTGAACCACACGTCTTATCCACAGTTGTTGGACCAACGTAAGCCTAGAGCTGATGTGTAGTTCTGGTGTGGAAAGATGAGATTGTGGTCTTTATTTCCCAAGTCATGGAAAGGGACTTGTGTCCCAGTTCAGCTGGTGATGCCTTTTGCCATACTGCCAGTAGGCCCAGTGGGCACAGAGACAAGGTCTAGTCGAAAAAAGACAAATACTCTCTCCGTCATAGAAGACACAATGGGAGGAGTTTGACCATGGGTAGATAGCACAGGACACGTTAGAAGGGTACTAGAGGAATTCAAAGGGCAGAATTATAAAGTAGCAAGTTACACACACTTGATTCCATGGATAGGTCAGGCGGTAGAAGTGGGGAAACTAAATTCATGGATAGAATAAATGCAGTGGCGGAGTGGTTAGCACTGCGGCAACACAGCAACTCACCCTTGGCCGGGGGATCCCGGGTTTGATCCCAGCCCCTGACCAACAGTGATCTGTGTGGAGTTTGCATGTTCTCCCTGTGTCTGCGTGGGTTTACTCTGGAATTTCTCCAGTTTCCTCCCACATGCCAAAAAAATACAAACATGCAAGTTAGGTTAATTGGAGACTCTAAATTGGCCCCAAATGTGAATGTGTGTGTATGGTGAAAGGGCTGGACCCCGCGCCAGTGACTGCCTCTTCCACTCATGCGGATGCCCTGTAATTTCCCCATTGTGGGATAAAAGTATTCTAAATCTAAAAAAAAAAATAAAATTTAAAAAAAAAAAATACTTGTACTACAATCAACAAAGAATCCTGAACTACACTGTAGATGCTCTTAAGGGAATCCATGAACAATTAAAAGCTACAAGTCTAATAACATTTCAGAACCGGATTGCCTTAGATGTGTTGTTGGCAGAGTAAGGAGTTTGTGCCATGTTTGGGGACATGCATTGGGTTTTTATCCCTAACAATACGTCCCCTGATGGGTCCATTACGCATGCGATAGAAGCATTAGAAGGACTGAGGACTGAGTTTGGTCAAAATACCATATTAACCTGATGCCTTCACTGCCTGGCAGCAGTCCATTTTTGGATGGTGGGCAGGAGTGATCAAAAGTATAGTGTTATCTCTTGTAATTGCCATCCTTGCGTGTGTGGAATGTTGTTGCATCGCTTGTTGTAGAGGCCTTATTGAAAAAACACTACACACCGTTGTAGCATGCCAGTATCTCCTACTAGGCCAGCAGGAGGAGGACCACAGGGATGCAGCTGATGAGGACAGTCAGGTTTAATATCATGATTGCCTGTGTCTCTGCAAGAAAAAGGTGTTGACATTGACAATATGCCTATAATGAATAAGCATAATGACTGCATTATGGAAAATTGAAAGAAGACAAATGCATGATGTAATAGCTTAAAGTTGTGTAAATACATTTATTGGAAGTTTTTCTATGAAGCTTTTATAGTAATTTTGATATTGAAGTTGTAATACTGAATGTTTGCGAATGATGATTCATTGTTATGGTCGCCGGGGCAGCGGGACCAGGGTGAGAATTTTCCTGTCAAGAATGTTCATGACTGATACTGATGTTAGTTTGTTCTTGTACACAAAGACAGACTGATTTCCATCATCATTTTATAGTAGAACTGGGCTCCCTACTAAAAGCTTTAAATAGTTTATTTGGGATGACCCGTTCACACTCCAAAACAATGTTTAAAAAAGAGCCTATTGTATACTGCTAATCATGCTGTTGATAATTCATATTGCAATTCATTCATGCTGTTGATGTGTGATGAGTGTGTGTGAATAAACTGAAACTGATGAAAGAAATATACTGCCTGGCAGGTTTGTCGCTCATCTCATGTAAAATGTCATCAAGTTGTTTGAAAATGTGTTTAATTTTTTCTTTATGGGTTCATCTTTATGAAAAGGGGGAAAACATAGAAAAATGTATGTTTTTATCTGTTTATTCTATGTTGCTATGTATGATTTATAGTCAGGATGCTTACTTCAGCTAAAGTATAGAAATGGATATCCATATATGGGGTTGTTTTTCTTGTACGTCTAACGGAAAAGTATTGAGTGTGCAACAGGAAAAGGAAGCTGCATGTGGAACTGTCTGTTAGAACCAGTTTGAACCAGAACTGATCTATCTGTACCCAGAAACCGCCAACAAGGACCAGTCAGAAGAGGACAACACCCTGGGGAGATAGACCGTACAAGTGCAGACTGTGTTAGATAAGCTAATGCAATGCACTGAAACAGACTGCAACTGTTTGCTCTGTATTGTAGTCCATCAGCTGATGCATCATTAAATTCTCTTATTCTTGACAACTGCCTTGCTATTTCTACATGGGTTATAAAAAATTAACCTGTCACAGCAGAGCTGCAGAAACGCCTGGATGCGGGTATTCTCGAACAGGTCAACGCATCCCCCTGGATCTCCAACCTGGTAGTGGCGAAGAAAAAAATTTCGTGGTCTGCGGCCCTGCATACGTAGACCTCAGAATGGTAAATAAAGCAGTGATCCCCAACCAATACCCCCTGCCCACAATGGAGGAGCTAGTCGCTACGTTTCATGGCTCAAAGATCTTCTCCAAACTGGACCTTCGCCAGGGATATCTGCAGGTTCCCTACACCCAGACAGCCGTGACCTTATGGCTTTTGTGACCCACATGGGGGTCTTTTGCTACACCCACATGCCTTTTGGCCTCAGCTCCACCCCTAGCTACTTCCAGAAGATCATGGCCACCATCTTTGCTGGTCTCCCAGGCATGGTAGTATATTTTGATGACATTGTGGTGCACGGCGCAATGACATCTTCACATGACGCTCATCTCTCCAAAATGGAGGTGCTTACCAGTCATGGCCTCACATTGAACGGGGAAAAGTGCATCTTCCTGGCACCCATCATCGAGCTTGTGGGCTTCCGTCTGACCGGCGAGGGCCTGCGCCCACTGCCGTCAAATATCGAGGCTGTATTACACCTGCCTGAGCCATCATGCCCCACCCAGCTCTCCTCTTTCCTGGGAATGACGACCTTCTACAGGCGCTTTCTTCTCCACCACTCGGAGACAACAGAGCCACTGCACGCCCTCCTGAAACAGGATGCGCCCTGGTCGTGGACCCCTGCATGCTCCGCCGCCATCCGCGGGCTCAAAGCACAGCTCACCTCCCCACCTGTGCTCGCTCACTTGACCTACAGAGACCCACATCTGTAACCTGTGGTGCTTCCAAAACCACCATAGGGGCTATGCTGTCCCAACTCCAAGAAGGGGTCGAGCGTCCAGTGGCCTTTGCTTCAACGTCACTTACACCAGTGGAACAGAAGTACTTGGTAGGGGAGAGGGAAGCGGTGGCTTGTGTCTGGGCATGCGAATAGTGGCACATGTACCTGTACAGGCAGCATTTCATGCGCCGAACGGACCACCAGGCTCTCACAGCTCTGTTAGCAATGTCGGGGTCAGGACACAAACCACTACGTATTTACAGGTGGGCAGAAAGGCTGCAGGCGTACAATTTCACCACCCAGTTTACATCTGGCAGAGAGAACGTGGTAGCGGACTTACTTTCCTGCATTACCCCCAGCCCCGCATCGGATGCCGATCGAGAGCCCTTTGAACCGGAGCTGATCCTCATGCTGCATGGGCCTCTCCAAGCTGCCGTCTCGCTGCAAGAGCTCCAAACCCCATCTGAACAAGACCCCACACTGGCCCAACCCCACACCTTTATTCAGGAGGGCTGGCCATCTAGGGTGCCAGAGGAGCAAGCACCTTTTCACAGAGTCAAGGATGACCTCTCGTGCTGAAATGACGTCTGCGTGGCAAGAGGGCTCTGCACCATGGTTCCTGAAGTTTTGAGGGTCCGCATTCTGATCATGGTACATGAAGGTCACCTGGGCATCGTAAAGGTCAAACAATGCTGCAGAAGATCGGTCTGCTGGCCAGGCATGGACAAGGATGTGGAGACTATGGTGAAAGACTGCATGGCCTGCCTCACCAGTGGCGAGACCGGCCCACCACCACCCCCATCCCTACAGCCTGTGCCGTGGCCGCCTATTCCGTGGACATATTCAGCTGGACATCTGCGGTGAGCTCCATGGCACTCCTCAGCGCTAACACTTTCTCCTAGTGGCCTACATTCTAAATGGCCGGAGGTGTTGCCTACCGGCTCGGTTACTACCAAAGTGGTCATCGACTTCCTCTCTTCCCTGTTTGCCCGCTGGGGCGCATCTGACGCCATCACAATCAGGGCCACCTCGTCTTGCCATTAGGCCCTTGGGCTGAGAGGTTTTGTAGCGCAACCCCCCCCCCCCCCAACAGAATCTCAGTTTTAAAATATGTAATGGCTATGTTTTTAATAATGGATTGCATTTATATAGCACTCTTCATGACACCCAACACTTTGCAATAAGTCCATTATTCATTTACTCCACAGATAATGACAGTGGTAAGTTACTTCTGTAGCCACAGCTGCCCAGGGGCAGACTGATAAAAATATAGCTGCCAAGCTACACCAACTGAACATTTATTCACATTCACACATCAGTGTCATGAATCATGAACACACTGGAGGCAAGGCAGGTAAAGGGTCTTGCCAAAGGACACAACAGCAAGGTGGGGGGGGGGGGCGGGATTCAAACCGCCAACCTTCCAGTTATTGGGCAACCTGCTCTACCTCCTGAGCCACTATGGCCTCATTTTTGTTTCTCTTTGAGAAATAATCCAACTGTGAGCTAGAAAACACAATTACACTGCAAAAAGTCAAATACAAGTAAAATGAAATAAATTAAGGTTGTTTATGCTTGTCTTTTTGTCTGACAAGATATTTATTCTTGCTGTGCAGTTTATGTGTGAGAAAATGTTACATGCTTTCAGATAGTTTTAACTTGTTTTAAAAATTTGTTAAGTTAAATCTTCTTGCTCTGTTGGCAGATAATTTTACTTAAAATAAGCCAAAAATAAATAAATAAATTCTGGCAATAGATAATTTTTTTTTCCACAATATCTTTATTGAACCTTTTTTTTTTTTTAACAAACATGATATAAACAAACACTAACACTAAAGTACTACAAAAAAAAAAATGCACTAAAAACACCAACAACCACCAACAAAATCAAATCTTCAACAATGCTCCTCTGTTTAGTCTAGACAATCCAATACATAAGTATACATATGTTCACCAGTTTGGAATTTACAAGGTCCACACACATCATTCACCTTCTTCTTCAAGAGTTATGTTTAAATTTTTTACATAATCAATAAAAGGTCTCCATATATTCTCAAACACAATTTCCTTTGATTTTAGTATATATGTTATTCTTTCTAATGGAAGGTTTGTTAACATCTGTCTTAACCACTGAGTCACATCTGGTCTATGAGTCTTTTTCCATAATAGTGCAATACATTTTTTGGCATTAAGCAAACTGAGGTCTATGAATGTTCTTTCACTTTTATTAAAATTATGCTTTTCTGGGTACAGACCCAACAAAAACAGTTTAGGATTCAATATGATTTGTTTTGAGATTATTTTTTCAATTGTTACCCTCACCTCTTCCCAAAACATTCTTATTAATCTACATTCCCATAAACAATGAAATAGGGTTCCTTTACTTTCCATGCATTTTGTGCATGTATCTGGTATATTTTTGTTATATCTATTTAACTCCTCCGGTGTAACATACATCCGCATTAACCATTTGAAATGTATCAATTTAAGGCGTGCATTTATTGATTTGGTTTGAGCTTCTGTACAAGCCAATTCCCATTGTTCCTCTGAAATTTCAATTTGCAGATCTTCTTTCCAGTAGTTTAATCTTTTCAGTGAATTTTCACTTGAAGATAGTGTCAATGAGTTATAAAACTCTGAAATAATACCCTTTTACTATCTTTCATCATCATTTTTTCCAAGGATGAATAAATAGGTCGAGTGAGAGCTTTATTTTGATTTGATCGAATAAAGTTTCTAAGTTGAAGATATTTAAAAAAATGTGTTCTATTGAGATTAAATTTGATCCTCAGCTCTTCAAAAGACATTATGTTGTCTGCACATGGCAAATATAAATCCTGAATCTTTTGTATCCCTTTTAAATTCCATACTTTAAATACAGCGTCCGCTCTCCCTGGTTTAAAATATTGATTACCCCATATTGGACTAAATTGTGACAATAACTGTGGTTCTTTTAAATAGTTTTTAGCTTCACACCATATTTTGATCATATGCTTTACAAATGGATTTTTAACTTGTTTTTGTAATTTTTTTGCCGAATCTGAGTATATGAATATGGGAAGAGGTAAAGGTAAATTGTATGATTCCATTTCAGTCCAGTGAGGGAGATCATTTGATGAAAAATAATATGTCATAGACCTCAGTTGTGCCGACCAATAATACAACATAAAATTTGGACATTTCAGACCTCCACGATCAAATGGTAAATATAATAAAGACAAACGTAATCTAGCCCTCCTGTTGTTCCATATAAATTCCACTAACTTTTTTTTTTTTATTCTTGAGAATAGATCTAAAGGTGGTGATAAGGGAATGTATTGAAATAAATAAAGTATTTTAGGTAAAATATTACTTTTAAGTATATTGATTCTCCCGATCATCGACATTGGTAGTGACATCCATCTCTGAGTTAACTCACTGATATCTGACATTAAGGCTTCATAGTTGACACTGGCGACTGATTCTAGCTTAGGCATAATTTGGATTCCTAAATATTTAAACTGATTTACAACATTGAATTGATTTACCTCAGGGGCTGGGTAATTTCTCTGGGTCTCATTTAGCATTAATATTGAAGATTTAGTTTTATTTATTTTATATCCTGATATTTCCCCAAAATTCTTTATTAAATTCAACAAGGTTGGAATTGATTTTTTTAGATTCGACATAAACAAAATTATATCATCGGCGTACAGGGAGATTTTATGTTCTGTTGGTCCAACTTTAATTCCATATATTTGTGAATGTAAACGTATCGCTATCGCTAAAGGTTCAATTGCCATAGTAAACAGTAAAGGTGAAAGTGGACAGCCTTGTCGACATCCTCTATTGATTTTTATTGGTTTTGAAATATTGTTATTTGTTAGGATTTCTGCTGTAGCATTATTGTATATTATTTGAACCCATTTTATGAAATTATTTCCAAGTCCAAACCTTTGTAGGACTTCAAAAAGAAAGGGCCATTCAACTCTATCAAAGGCCTTTTCGGCGTCCAATGATAGGAGAGCTGTATCCGGTGCTTCTTTATTAAAATAGATAATATTAAATAGTCTTCTTACATTATGGAAGCCTTGTCTACCCTTTATAAAGCCATTCTGATCTCGATTAATAATATTTGGTAAAATTTCTTGTATTCGTCTTGCTAAAATTTTACAGATTATCTTAAGGTCGGCGTTTAATAGGCTTATTGGTCTCATATTTTCACATTTATTAGAGGGCTTACCTGGTTTTGGCAGCAGTATAATTAAGGCATTATTTATGTATGATGGTAAATTATTATTTTGAAATGCTTCTAAAACCATTTCCAAAAAAGGTTTTATTAATTTATTCTTAAATTTTTTATAAAGGTCAACTGGAAGACCATCTGGTCCTGCACTTTTTCCTGATTTCATATTATCAATGGCTAGCCCAACTTCTTCTTGACTAATTTTAGACTCCAATATCTCCCTGTTTTCATTTGGTATACACGGTATAGATAGTTCGTTCAAAAACCCATTTAGTTTTGTTAAATCAGGTTCATTTTTGGTATCATATAATTTTTCATAGTAATCTCTAAAGGCTCTATTAATTTCTAAAGGATCTATAACTACCTGTCCGTTACTTATAATACTGGTAATTGGTGTTTTAATTTCCAATTGTTTAATCTGCCATGCTAATAATTTTCCTGATTTTTCACCTTGTTCATAAAAAGATTGTTTCAATCTTAGAAGACTCGAGGCAGCTCTATTCGCTGATTTTTTGTCGTATTCAGCTCTCAAAATCAGTAATTCATTCTCCAACCTTGGGTCACTTCCTGCATACACTTTTTCCTGAAGACTTTTTATTTTATGTTCCAATTTAGCTCTCTCCTCTCGAGTCTTCTTAGATTTTGATCCTGTATAACTAATAATATGTCCCCTAATAAAAGCTTTGAAAGCCTCCCACTTTACACATGCTGATGTTTGTGTAGTATTGATGTCAAAGAACTCGTCTATCTGTTTTTCTATATACTTGACAAATTCCTCATCCTGAAGCCATTTATGCTGAAATTGCCATCTACCTGATTCCTTTGTCAATTTTTTATCTACATATATTAGACAACAGGGTGCATGATCAGAGATCACGATGTTATCATAAAAGCAGTTTTGAATCTTGGACCTTAATTCTGTGGAAATCAAAAAATAATCAATACGTGAGAATGTCTTGTAGGTACTGGAATAACAAGAATAGGCTTTAACTTGTGGTTTCATTTCTCTCCATATATCTAACAATCTCAATTCTTTCATAAAATGATTAATAGTCATCCTACATCCAATGTGCGTACAATCCAGTCCTGTTGATCTATCCACACCTGGATTCAATGTACAATTAAAATCCCCTGCTATTATATGTTGCCCTGTAAGTGATAAGATGAGAAATAAATTAGCAAAGAACTTCTGATCATCTATATTGGGACCATATAAGTTCACAAGATTTATATTTTCTAATAGCAAAGAACCTTGAATGATTACATATCTTCCAAATTTGTCTCCAATTACATTTTTCACTTGAAAAGGAACTGATTTATGTATGAGAGTCATAACTCCCCTGGCTCGGGATGAAAATGAAGAGGTGAATACACTTCCCTGCCATCTACTCCTAATTCTTTTAACATCCTCCTCTATCAGATGAGTTTCTTGTAAAAACAATTCTTGAACCCATGTCCTTTATTTTATTCATAACTTGTTTAAGTTTTTTTAAATTTTGTAGACCTCTGCAATTCCATGAAGTTAAATTAAGATTAACACTTTGGTCCATGATCAATAGAGAGTTTGGGATTACCTTGCAGTGTAAACATGCTCATACAGAGAAGCAAAAACATGAGTGGTTGAACATTCATCCTACAAACTACACACAAACAAATTTCCCCTTCCCACACTTGTGGCAAACCCCCCAAAATCAAAAGAAAAATTCTGTCTCCCGATATAGCCATCGACCGTTCCACACCCACGGGGAACAGCCTAAGCCACTCCTTCTTCATCCTCCCAATCACCCTAACTCTACTGCTTTTAATGACGTAACATTAACTCTCCTCTGTAGTTTTCCAACTTAACTCCAAAATTTTTAACAACTTTGTACATCATAGTTTTTTTTTTTTTGTTTGTTTTGTTTTTGTTTTGTTTTTTTAATATATAATACAATCTATATTTTGTAAACTTACTATTTACTTCAAGTCAGTCAGATGCCTGTGCAAATGCTTAATTATTCTACCTTATATTTTGTTCATGCTTAACTCCCACCAGTCTCTTCTTCTTCTTTGATCTTCTTGATGAACTCCTGCGCCTCCTCTGGGGTCTTGAAGATGTGGGTTCTGCCCTCATACGTGGTCAGCAGTCTCGCAGGATAGATTACACCATGACGAATCCCAAGGTTGCGCAGCTCCTTACGTACGGGATTAAACTGCTTCCTCAATTGCTGGATTCCTGTGGCCAAATCTGGGTAGAACCGCACCTGCTGGTCCTGGTGTTTAATCTCTCCTTTAGCACGTGCAGCGTTGAAGATCTTCATCCTGTCTCTGTTGCTAAGAAACTTCATAATTAAGGTCCTCGGCGGTCCCTTATCTCTCCGTGGGCCAATACGATGTGCTTTTTCCAGAACCACTGCTGATTGCAACTCCTCGCTGCCCAGCACCTCCGGAATCCACTTTTCCAGAAAGGAACATACGTCCCGACCTTCTGATTCCTCTGGAAGACCCACCAGCCTCAAATTATTCTGTCTCGACCGAGATTCCAAATCCAAAATATTATCTTCCAGAGATTTTTTTTTTTTTTCCCAAAGTGCGCACCTTTAATTGAAGACGGGTGACGTCATCTTCAGCACTAGCGAGACGGAGCTCCATCTGCGCCGTTCGTTCTACACAGTCACCCAATTCCTTTCTTATTCCTTCCAACGCTGTCATAATCCCATCAAATCTAGAGGAAAAGTCCGCTCTCATTGAACTCATGGCAGCCATCAGCGCATCTGCGCCATTCCCCGCAGAAATCGCACCGTTGCCAGCCTCCTCCGCCATATATGGAGTTTTGTTTGCTGCGTCACAGACCTGAAAGTCCGTTAATTTGGACTGTTTCGGCGGCTCGCTTTTTCCTTTTCCTGGTTTTCCAGCCTTAGGCTTCGCCGACATATCCTCGCCCAAATGCTGGGATACGTTCTGTCCCAAATGAGAGAGTTATTTGCCGATTTTTTTCTCCAGGAGCAGAGCAGAGCGAGACACGTCCGTCCTACGTGGCAGCCATAACCGGAAGTCGGCAATAGATAATTTTAGTTAAAATTAGAAAAAAAAAATATCTGCCAACAAAGTAAGATTAAATTTCTTAACACAAGTAAAAACTATCTTGAAACAAGTAAAATCTTACAGAAAATTACACAACAAAAAGAAATTCTTGTCAAAATTATCTTGTGAGAGAAAAACAAACATATAGCTTTGATTTAAGATATTTTATCTTACGAAGATTTTCATTTTTACAGTGACAGATACTATTGCCTTCAGCATAAACACAAATTAGTCTGATTTCTCTCTCTCGCTGTCTCTCAGACAGACACACAGCACCATGGCCTTAACAACACCAGGTATCAGAAGATGACACTGATCAACAATTACAGCAGAACAAAGTTATATCAGTCAATTATTCCTGATTCAAACAATGCACAACAGCAGCAACTAGAAAAGCACTTAGAGAGCACATACCTCTGCAAAGACTCCTTCTGTCCTCCATGGATTACCTCTAAAATTTGAATTTTTGAAAGGTTTTATTGTCAGTACTACCATACGTGCAAGACATACAGGAGAATTGAAATTTGACTTGACATTGGGCGCGCTCTATAAGCGTATCCCAGAGCCGCGGCAGCCCGAAGGCACCAGTCATACAGTGGGGGCAAAGAGGGAAGGGGTAGGGGATGACACAGTAGGCGAGAGAAAAAAAAACAGTTATCAGAATAGCGCTCAGTGAGCGAGATTATGATTACAAGAAAAAAAAAAAACCCTCAATGCACATTTAGCAGACAAACAATACACACGTTGACAAGAGCAAGTTGAGAGAGACAGTGTGAGTGTATGTGTGTCAGTATATGTGCGTCAGTCATGTGATGTTTGTATGCAGTGTGTGTGTGTATCAGTTACTGGTGAACAGCAAAAATCCTCTCACAACAACGTTGGATGTTATGTCTTTAGTGTCTGAAACTTAGATAGCATGTCCTCAAGAGATCTAACTCTCAGTGCATGTCCGATGGTAATTTCTAAGCCAGTCACATGGCGCTGTCCTTGAGAGTTCAGATTACTGTACGCCAGGTTGTTTATGTTAGGGAGAAGAAGCCAAACTCCCTTGAGCCTTATCTTCCCAGGAGGAATGAATGAAGTCTTCAGGGCGCCGAATCAAGGTCAATAGGCACAGTTCACTTAGAGCATAAAAATTTCACCTCTCATGCGATTCTGTGCATCACAATTTACAGGCTTTAGAATCATTCCCTGGAGAGCACTCAGCGACTCCAGATGTTATCCACCTACCGAAACATAGGTAACATGTCCAAGAGAGTCCATCTCTCTTCCGTGCATGCCAGATGGTAAATTCAATGTTAATCCCATTTGCCGCTATCAGTGCTCCCCCCAGCTGAACGAATTTGTTGAGGGAGCTACGCCGGGTCCGCATTTTGATTAGCTCATCCAGCTATAATTTCGATACACCAGGAAAACTCCAGGGCCAAACAGAAAATCCTGTGATCATGCCAATCTTCAGGCGAAACACGAGTTCCAATTCTTGGGCTCCCCCCTGGCCCGATTCCTGTTAAAAAGTGGTGTCAATAGCATTAAGCCACAATTCCAATTTCCATAATTTCCATTTGGGTCAATGCAGCAGAAGAAGAGCGAGACACAGACAGGACATCGCAAGCAGGGAGACAGTATCAGGGAGGAGGAAAGGAGAGAAAAGCGTCTGCTCTCTCTGGAAGCCGGAAGAAGTAATGGGTAAGTAAAATAGTAAAAAAAAAAAAAAAAAAAATAATTATGTAATGGGTTTGTGTGTAGGCCATGAGCCTTAGGGCACATGCACACGCAGCGACCGGCAGCTGGTGAACTAGTTTGTCGTCTGTGTGTCTGTTTTTATGTACTTTTATATGTTTTTATGAAATCCTCTGTGTCGTTTCTGCCCTGGAGTGTTTGAGGACTATATGGCGAAGAGCTTCCTGGTTCCAACAACATGGACTTCCTTCCCTTTCTTGCACTGCTGCTACTTTTCCTCTGGCTCTTTGTCTCTGAGGTAAACACGTTCAGCATCATGGCGGGCAGAATACATTATTCCAGGGACATGTTGCTGCATTTAAACACGGTTGATGCAGCGGCTGTGACTGAGCCTAAGCTGCAACTGCCGGACTTTATTTTGAGAGACGGACATAGCGGTGAAAAGAGACGGCAGAAGGAAGCGCGGAAGGTGGGGAGGTGTGAAATTGCGCCTGAGAAGACGTCAGTTTGGTAACATTCCTCTTCCTTTGATGATTTTTGGGAACATACAGTCTCTGAGAAACAAGGTGGAGGAAATTCAAGGGAATGTACGCTACCAGAAGGACTTTAAGAACTGCTGCGTCATGGCCTTCACCGAATCTTGGCTTAATGCGCATGACCGAGATGCAGACCTGTGGATTGACGGCTTTGGAGCCCCGCTGCGCTCGGATCGGCAGGAAGAGGTAACAGGGAAACATCAGGGGGGGGGCGGCGTATGTTTATACATTAATAAGCAGTACTGCACATCTGTCACGGTCAGAGAGCGCATCTGTACACCCGATGTGGAGCTGCTGTCTGTGTCACCACGCCCCTTTTATTTGCCTCGCGAGTTCCCAACCTTTCATCACAACTGTGTACATTCACCCGAGGGCAGACGCTGACTCCGCCTGCAGCACAATCTTTGATGTGATCCAGCAGCTGCAATCAATTTCTCCAGAGGTGCCAAACTTCATTCTTGGGGATTTTAACCATGTTTCTTTAAAGAAGACACTTAAAAACTTTTATCAGTATGTCTCCTGCCCAACCAGGCGAAAAAAGACATTGGACCTGTGCTATGGATCCATAGAGAGGGCCTATAAATCACTCCCCCTTCCTCCTTTAGGGTCCTCAGATCACAACTGTGTACATTTGCTGCCCACATATAAAACTGCTCTCAGAAGAGGCAAGGTGGAGATGAGAGACATTGATGTGTGGACAGAAGATTCAGTGCACAGCCGCCAGGAATGCTTTGACTGTACAGACTGGGAGATGTTCACACTGGCCTGCGGGGATGATTTGGACTCTTTGGTGGACATCACATGCTCATACATGGCTTTCTGTAAAAATAAGATGGTTCCACGTAAACATGTCAAAATATATCCCAACAACAAACCATGGGTTACAAAAATCAGTTAAATCCTGCTTACAGAGGAAAGCACTTGCCTTTAAACAGGGGTCTGTTTCTGAGCTACAGGTTGCCACAAAGGAGCTGAAGGCCGAAATTTTAAGAGCAAAACAGAATTATAAATCAGAGTTGGAAAGCAAGATGGCAACAAAAAAAACTTGGTTCAGCCTGGGCCAGTATGAAAACTATTGCAGGCCTTCAGAGCACAGTAATCGTGTGTTTTTAGATGGTATTAATTCAGACACAGAGCTGGCTAATGCTCTTAATTGTTTTTATGGTCGTTTTGACTCCTTTGATTTTAGCACTGAAACCCAAGATTTGAAACAGAAACTCAAAGACAATCAGCACTTTAATATTGAGGTGCAGGATGTTAAAAGGGAGTTCTGCGCTGTAAAAGTGAACAAAAGTCAGGGCCCTGATAATATATGTGGGCGCTTGGTAAAGTCCTGTGCACATGAACTGAGTCCTATATTTCATTACATTTTCAATAAGTCCTTACAGACACAACATGTGCCTAAGATCTGGAAAGAAGCCGTGGTTGTTCCCGTTCCAAAATCCAGCTGTCCTAAAACTGTAAACGACTTTAGACCAGTTGCTTTGACTTCAATTTTAATGAAAATTTTTGAAAAATTGGTCAGATGTGAGGTTCTAAAGCAGACTGAGCATGCATTGGATTCTCTACAGTTTGCCTATAGGCCTCACAGAGGAGTGGAGGATGCCACTGTCACTCTGTTTAACATGCTTTTTAAACATCTGGATTTTAATGGGACACACGCCAGACTTTTATCTGTGGACTTTTCCGCCGCCTTTAATACAATCCAACCTCCTATCTTAGTTGAAAGGCTCCTGCAGCAATTTGATTTGAGCAATAATCTGGTGGGTTGGATTCTCGATTTCTTAACCAACAGGACACAGAGTGTAAGGGTCAATGGTACATTGTCTGACCTAGAGTGCTCTTCTACTGGCTCTCCTCAGGGGTGTGTGTTGTCACCACTACTCTTCATCTTGTACACAAACATGTGTCGGAGCAGACATGACAACAGACACATTATAAAGTATGCTGATGACTCAGTTATTGTCAGTCTCCTCCAGGATGGTGAGAGTGGCTACGGCCCAGTAGTTGATTTTGTTCAATGGTGTGAGGATTCCTACCTGCAGCTGAATACGACAAAAACTAAAGACATGATTATTGACTTTAGGAGGAAAAGTCCCAGGCACAAAGTCACCGTACTAAAAGGCCAGACCACCGAATGTGTACAATCCTACAAATATCTTGGGACGATTATTGATAGTAATTTAAACTTTGAAGAGAACTGTGAAAGGGTGTGCAAAAAGGGTCAGCAACATTTGCATTGCTTGAGAAAACTTGCATGCTTCCAAGTTGACCGAACCATAATGACAATGTTTTATCGGGCTTTTATTGAATCTGTTTTATCCTTTTCTTTAGTGTCATGGTTTGGTCAGATAAAACTGAAACAGGAAATCCTTGGATCAGGTAGTTAGATGGTCCAGTCGTTTGCTTGGTGAGCCACAGCTGAGCCTGACATCCCTGTACACCAGACAAGTACAGAGGATGGCTACCTCCATTTTAAATGATGACTCCCACCCTTTGCACTGCAACTTTCAGCTTCTTCCCTCAAGACGGAGGTTTGCTGTCCCAAAAAGAAGAACCCAGCGCTACAAAAACAGCTTTGTCCCTGCTGCTGTCAAAGAGTTGAACAAGCTGTAACAATATATTGCACATAATTTAGGTACCTATTTATTAACTCCATTTTATATTTACTTATTTTTGTAGGATGTCACTTGGGTTCTAAATATTTTATTGGGTTTTAGACCTTTGAGTTTTTAACCTCTTTGACTAGTTTTTAACTTTTAATATGACCCTTCTCTCTTATCTCTGGTTTTTCCCCTCATCTCTTTGTCTTTATACCCTGATTGATGGAGCCTTGAGTATTCTTATCATGTTTATAGTCAGCTTCATATGTGCCTGTGTTTGTGTCTATGTTGAATGTAATTTGTGGCTTGTAAATATAATTGTCACCAGACTGCAAAACAAATCTACCTACGGGTACAAATAAAGTAACCTGAACCTGAACCAGTTCTGGTGAAAATTGCATCAAAGTCTATCCAGTAGTTTCCAAGGATTCTTGCTAGCACACTGTGAAAAGAGCCTTGGTGGAGGTATGCATTCTCCAATCATCACCAAAATAAAATGGGTTCCTCTCTAGCCCAAGGACCACCTCTGATGAAAATTTCATCCAAATCCATCCAGTAGGTTTTGTGTAATCCTGTTGCACAAACAAGGTCCTTGGTGGAGGTATGCACTCTCAAATCATGACCAACATCTAATAGGTTTATCCTTGGCCCAACGGCTACGTCTGGTGAAAAGCTCATCAAAATCCATACAGCAGTTTTTGCGTAATCCTGCTAATAAACAGAAAAACAAACCACCCCGATCACATTACCTCCTTGGCGGAGGTAATTTAAAACATGCACAGGTGACTGGAAAGCTACAAAGAGCATGTCTTACCTTTTTTGTAAAGTGCTTTCTTCTGGCCTTCTTTAATGAAAAATCCTTCATTATGTCCTTTAAGTCCAGCTCACAAATAATGTCACACTCTGTGGACATCAATGTGAGGTTACACAGTCTGTTTAAGCAGCATGCTCGATCTAGTCTGTCCCACGCACGGCTGTCTGATGTGAGCAATGACGGCCTTTCCCAGTGACCTGGCTTTTCTTGTGCTGGTCTCCGTCTCTCAGCTTGCCTTCTCCACTGGCCTGCTGTCTTTCGGCAGGATCTGGTGGTCTTCTCCCCCAGGTGTGGGCTTTAATGGCCCACCTGTCTCCTCGGTGCAGTAATTAGCAGCCCCGCCTCCACTCGTTGCTCCAGCTTAGAAAAATCCTTTACTCTTCATGATTTTTTTTTTTTTTTGAGCAGTTCATTTTCCCTAAACTCTTTTCCTCTCAATAATTTTATAAGCGCCGCTCAAACCTTTTTCTGGACGTTTTGACAGCGCTAATTACTTCTTACCTCTCACCGGCGCTAAAAAAAAAAAAAAAAACCCCTCTCACCTGCGCTTGCATAGTCACGTCAAAGCAATTCCTCTGATAGGCTATTGTTACATGGTTACATGGTACCCACGTGGGCCACATGTAAATTGGACCAATCAGCAGCCAGCCACACACCAATATCAAGCGCTGGACATAGAATTTGACCAATTAACAACAATGTGGTCTTTTTTATTGGCTCATGATAGGCCCCTGATCCTCACAGGCCCCTGGGCTTCAGCCCAGCCTAGCCCGTTCATTAAGGCGGCCTTGAAATTGATAACGGGCCACAGTTCATCTCAGAAAAGCGCTATATAAGTGCAGGTTAGTTAGTTAGTAGACTTGGAAGCTTTTGTGGAAGGGAAAGCGATTAAGCACATCAGAACCGCTTTTTACCACCCTCAGGCCAATGGGGGCGTGGAGAGGTTCAATGAAATCCTAAAAAATGGACTCAGGGCACACCTGGCAGATCTCACATTCCCCACTGCATTTCAAAGCACCCTGCTGCACTACAGGGCAATGCCGCACACCATTATCGGCAGCTCTCTAGCTCTCCTTATGTTGGCACGTGAGATACGCCTTCCCCTAGACCCCCTGCACCCCCCACTAGATGACGCTCCTGTAGTGACCCCCGCCCCCCCCACCCCCCGCAACAGGGTGGCTGAACATCAATGCTGCATGAAGCAGAGGAAGAGAGGCAGAGGAAGCATTGGGCGAAGCGTCTCTCACTCACGGTGCTCGACTGGGTCCGGATTCGCAGACCCAACCACTCACACAAACTGCAGTCATTCTGGACAACACCAATGCAGATCGACGCTCAGCTAGGACCAGCCACCTTCCGTCTGACCAATGGGTCACGTTGGCACGCCAGCTGTCTCAGAAAAGTAATGCCACCCCTCACTTTGGATCAGGGTGTTGTGTGGTGTGTGTGTGTTGATGGGATAAAAGTGATCAATATAACCATATAACAGTAATCTGTGTGATTTAAAATATGTGTGTGATCAATATAACCACATAGTAGTTAGTTGTGTGCTTCAAAATATATGTGTGTGTTCAATATAATCATATAACAGTTATTTGTGTGACTCAAAATGTTTGTATTCTGCTTATATCTAGGTAAAATAACCAATATACCATAATGGAAAATATATTGCCAAGTGTGTGGTTCACTCTCTGCAAAATAGTGGACCTTTGTCTCATCAGAGAGGATAACAAACACCTGGGATTTATGGGAAGGAGGCACAGTTGCGATAAGGAATGGCTGAGCTTGGCCTACGCTGACCTGGGAGGTGAAAGTGACCTTCATGTAGATACATTCAGTGCCAGGAACGGATCCTCCCTGGACCAGGCACCTGGATTGTCCACTCATTAAATGCATGCTTTGTTCTTTGTTCATGTGTGTACAAATATTCCGGGTCAGGGCTAGCATAGCCAGTCAGACTTCATGAACTGACACGATCTGTTGCTGTCAGGGAGAGAATGTTTGACCCGGCGCTGTAACCTACTATATTCAACTTGCTTACTTAATAAATACATGTTCCAAGTAAACTCAATCTCTTCCTTGAAAAACAAATCTGGGTAAACCATCTACACACATAGATAAGATTTAAAGAGTAGACTTAGATGGTTTTTTCTACTAAGGTTTTTCATCCTAACAATTTTTAATCATAACAATTTGGGGACTTCGTCCGGTGAAAGGGGGAGATTATCATCTGATTTGGATCGATCTTTGTCTGGACAACGGACCTGCATCACCGGCTGACAACACAAGGGCGCCCTATAAAAAAACAGGTAAGCAGACGCCTGTTATATCAAAAGTTCTGCTATTGGCTATAACCAAAAGTTTTGTGTTGTCAAACGGTTTGATGTGTGTCCTAGGTTAAAAAAAGCAGTTGAATATGGTAAATGTTTTTTGATAAATACTTGCTTGGTTAAAAGAGATGCTTGGTTAAAAGATGCTTGGTTAAAAAAGATGCTTGGTAAAAAAAAGATGTTTGGTTAAAAACAGATGAATGCATGCTTATTTGATTAAAGAAAAAACTATAAGGCTGAGAGACTGGTGAAAGAAAGATTGTAAGACCGGGGAGGTGAAAGGCCCCCCGGCCCGGATGATATCGCTGCATATTTACTCATGGTCATCCGGCCTGACTACGGGTTCACGGACTGAGCAAATTGGTCCGTGACTTGTGAGGACAGGAACTGGGTTGGACTCCCTTAGCCTTGACGAAGGCTAAAAAACCTGGGTCATATAAAAGTGACGCCCTCGGTTTAGTACCCGAAAAAGTCCAGCGCCAAGGAGACAATCCTTCGCAGTCCGACGGGAAGGCGAGAATTGGGGTAACGCCCCGGGGAAGTGGCGCCCTCGAACAGTTCCCTTGCACGTTGATTAAGACGTTAATCAAGAACCGGTGAAATTCCCTGGACGTAGTGCACCCAGAATACTATTTAATCACTGCTTCAATTGCTATTTGGTTTATATTGGTAAGGTATTGCTATTTGTGTTATATTGGGAACGCTGTAAGTGAGAAGGTAAAAGTTTAAAAAAAAAAAAAAAAAAAAGGGCAACAGAGGCACGAGCGGCTGTTCTCTCTCCCATCAGCAAGGGGAGGGGTGAGCAGCAGTTCTCTCTCTCTCTCTCTCTCTGTTCCTCGCTCTCCCAAAGGGGGCGGGCGAGGGATAGTGCTCTCTCTCTCTCTCTCTCTCTCTCTCTCTCTCTTCTGCCTCAGGGGCGGGGGAGAGGCAGATTTGGCCTGTAGAAAAAAACAAAAGTGTGAATTTTTGCTCAGCTCAGTTGAAGAATGCAAAAGGCGGGGCTGTGTGCCTCACAAGGCTTGGGAGATGCTGAGTTGTATAAAGGAAATATGAAAAAACAATGGGATTCAACAGTGACTCAAATGCTTAGTGGTACATTACCCAAAGACAGAAAGGGGGTTAAAGCAGAATGTGATAAATTGTATCAGAAGTTGAGGGAAGACGACATTCTAAATTTAAATAAGGAGGACAGTTTGACCCAGTTCTTAATGGATTTGGAACAAAAAAGACTAGATGATATACAATCTATGAAAGATATGGATGTTACAGGGTTTTTGGTGAAAAGAAAACATAAGCATCATATTGAGGAGTGTGAACGTGAGCGCAGGCTGATTCATAATTTGGTTACATGCTCTGCTGCAATGAATGGTGTGAAAGTGATGAAAGCACAGGTGTCTAAGAAGGAGCAGGATCAGCACATGATGAAGAGGGAGATAGACAGTGGTTTGATGCAGGAGTCAGCAGCGGTTGACCCAGTGAGGTGTGTGAGTGAGACAGAGAAGAATAAAGATTTACTGGTTGATAAGCAGCTGGACAAACAGAAGGGAGGGGTGCTGTCCCTCTACCCTAATTTGGAAGATTTGAAAGGGGAATTGCCCCCACCGCCATATTGTGTTAATCAGATGCCTTTGGTGAAGTTAAAAGAAGGATTAGTGGAAGCTGAGGAGGTGACATCACAGGAACAATGTGAACAGTTGAAAGGTTGGCTGGAAACTCAGAAACAGAAAACGCAGGCAGACGGGAGATGGACAGGCTGCAGGAAGAGCTTGAAAGATTAAGGTTGGAAAAAACTGTGGGAGAACGGCTGCAGAATGTTGAAGCTGGTGTAATTAATTTGCAAAGCCAAACACAGGATTCTCAGTATAGTTTATGGTCTAATACCGGCAGTGTGGAATCTGGTGTAGCAGATGATGAAGGTACAGTCGATCAACAGATAAGTGACAAGGGTTATAAGGATGACTGTGGTCAGCGGAGTGAACACGCAGACAGTGAGGAAATACATCTCCTTTCCCCTAAAGTATTTGCTTCATCTACTCCTTATGGTCAAGATGATTTTAAGAGCAGGCAGAGGAGAGAAAGTTCAGATGCTATGACTGCAGCTCTTACACAAATAAATAATGCACAAAAACATGAAAGCAGGCCATTGCAAGAGAATAGATTTTATCAATTGATGGTACAAGTGAGACTGGCGCATCAAGGAAAAAGAGAATTAGGAGATGAGGAACAGCACGTGCGAGGCAGGCCTTACAGTTTCAGAAATAGAGATCTATGTCAAAGAGTTTGGGATGATGATGAATGTGACCCTTATACAGGCTGCCGTCTTAATTCAGCTGCACGCAGAAACACACAACAGGCCACAGAGCACCGCATACACACACAAGCACCACTGGTAATGAAAAGCAGAGGCAGAACATATCAGCCATTCTCATGGACAGACATAAATGGCATTTCAGAAAAAATGCCCCCGCCCTGTGAGGGTGGAGGTCAGTGGATGACAAAATTTGATCAGTTAACTCAAGGAGTTACAGTGGCAATGGGAGATTTTAGAGCTTTGCTTGGGAGACAATTAAGTGTTGTGGAAGTCTCTCAAATTGAACAGTTGGCAGGAACCCAAACAGTTTCAGATGCAGCACCTTTCACCCCTGTAGCATCAGCCTTAGGCACAGCAATGAGGCACAAATTTCCAATTCCACCAGGAGCTTTAAGAGCTTTAACTCTTTCAATTAAGGAGAATGAGTCTCCTATGGCATTTATCAGTAGATGTAAAATGGAGTGGACAGCGGCTGCTGGCTCTCATTCTAATACATCTGATTTTCAAAGGGACGTATTTAGGCAGGCAGTGTTAAAAGGAGTGCCTCAGGCAGTAAGAAAGGCTATGGACAGCAACCCTGACATTCCCAGTAGTCCTGTGGAATTATGGGAAAGGCACTTCATACAGCATATGCGCAAAGAGCAAGAAAAGTAGAACAAAAGGTTGATAGAGATAATCAAGAACTGAAACTGTTAAAATTGCAGTTACGAAAGGTAAAACAAAAACTAGCTAAGGTTAAGAAACTAAAAAAATCAGCTAAGCAGTTGGTACAGCAGGCTCCGGAAACACCCTCAGGGCCAACGCCCACACCGGGCATGGCAGCCTTACCTGCCCTTGTGTACCCGGCACCCACAGCTTGGACACCCCAAATACAATATTTTCAGGGTGTACCACGTGGTTTTAATTATTATCGGGGGGCATCTCGTGGAAGGCGGGGTGTGAGAAGCTTTCAGGGTCAAAAGGTCATGGGCCTGAATGCATGTCATGGCTGTGGTCAAAATGGTCATTGGAGGAAGGATTGTCCAACTAATCCTTACTCACTACCAGTGGCACCAGCAAGTGCAGGACATCAAGCACCCTATGCAGCAGCAGCTCCACTTGCTGGCCAATATCCAGCATACACTTCAACTGCGGGGGAAGTGTACCTCACACAATATGAGGAACAATGACGGGGCCCACAGAGAAAAAGTGATGTGGGAATGGCAGATCCCATGGTCACACTAAAGGTTATGGACTGTGACCTGCCTTTTCTGGTTGATACGGGGGCAACCTATTCCACTTTGATCTGTGACATTGAGCCTACACTGTTATCGGCTAAAGCTGTGGAGGTTATTGGTTTCTCTGGGGTTCCTGAAAGACTGCCTGTGACAAAACCTTTGGATACTTGTGTTGCTGGTCAAACTGTGAAACAACGTTATGCCTGCTCAAAGAACTCTCCCACAAACTTGATGGGGAGAGACCTGCTTATTAAACTGGGGGCATCGGTGCTGTGCTCGGCCGATGGAGTCATTTTGTCATTCCCTAATGGTGTTGCTATGAACTGTTCAGTGCAAGGACTTTCTGTGCATGGACAAATGCTGTTGAAACCTGATGTGACACCACAAGCGCCAAATACCTGGGCTGACATTTACTGGGGTCTGTTATTGCCTGACTCGCCCTCACAGACTGGCGTGTTGCCAGTGTTCATGGCCTGGAAGCCGTGGATTGCTCTTCTGGCACCCCACACACCTCCCATTGATCCCCTACATGTCACTCTGTATTATGACAGAAATTCAGATGATGTTTATCATGACAGATTTTTCTCCCAACTGGATGGTCAAACTTGGACCATCAAATCTAGGTTTTTGTATGTAGGACAAGAGGGTGTCGCCGCAGATGCTGTTTTAAGTGCAGAGCAATTACAGTGGTATGAAATGTCAGAGGAATCAGCTCCACACATTACCTTGCTCATACATGCTAATCATCAAGCTAAAGAGTTAGGGCCTATGGTTAAAACACTGGCTGAAGCCACTGATTGGCAGGTGACACAGATCCCAAATGTTGAATATTCTGCAAAACATCAGGCCTATCGCATTAAAATTGACACAACTGATGAGCTTTTGTTTGAACACAGACAAACTGAGAGGGAGCATGGTAGGGAACGCACTGATCATGAATCAGCAGCAGATATGTTGAATTCACTGCCACGAAATTTATGGTCACAGGGACCCACAGACGTTGGTAAATGTGTTAATATCTCTCCCATCTCATTTCAGGTACTACAAGGTCAACCCATTTGGCAAAATCAGTATGCGCATAAGCCTGTGGCACAGGAGGGCATTGCTGATACCATTGAAGGGCTGCTTCAGGCAGGGGTATTAGAAAATTCTCACTCTGCCTGGAACACTCCTATTCTCCCAGTTGAAAAGCAACATACCGGTAAATATCGAATGGCCCATGATTTGAGGCGAGTCAATTCATGGATTTCCACCCCCACAGTACCCGTGCCTAACCCATACACTGCTTTATCTGCTCTCACATCACAACATTCATGGTTTACATGTATTGATTTGGCTAATGCATTTTTCTGTCTTCCTTTAGCAGAGGAGTGCAGGGATTTCTTCTCATTCACCTACAAGGGCACACAGCTGCGCTACACCCGGCTACCACAGGGGTTCATTTTGTCACCAGGTATTTTCAATCAGGTTTTGAAGGAACAACTACAAGGTTGTCCTCTTCCTCCAGGCGTCATTCTGATACAGTATGTAGATGACATATTGACAGCAGCACCAAATCCTGACAGTTGTCTGGAAGCTACAAAGAGTGTGTTGTTGAGATTGTTGGAATGTGGATTTAAAGTATCAAGACAAAAATTACAGTGTGCAAGACGTTATGTCTCTTTTCTAGGCCGTGTCATTACACCCACAGGTTCTGGCCTTTCTGCGTCACACAGGGATTCCATCCTTCATCACCCCAAACCATGCACGGTAAAACAAATGTTATCATTTTTGGGTCTAACAGGATTCAGTAGACATTATATACCGCAGTACAGTGAAAGGACAAAACCATTGCGTGCACTGGTTAATGAACAAGGTATGAGAAATCTTGCTGCACAGTTATTGTGGACACAGGAAGCTGAGGAAGCATTCATTGCTTTGAAAAATGAACTCTCACATGCAGCTGATTTGGCAATACCTGATTACAATAAACGTTTCTACTTGGATGTTTCTGAAGCAGAACACACAGTAAATGGTGTTCTGTTTCAGAAAAAAAGGGGGAGAAAGAAAGATACTCCTCTATGTCAGCATAATATTAGACCCAATGGAAAAAAGGCAACCAGCATGCACACGTCATGCTGCAGGAGCGGCAAAAATTTTGCAAAAAACAGCTCATGTGGTTATGGGACATCCATTGACTGTCCTGACCACACATAGCGTCATGTCATATGTAAATTCTGCAGCATTCACTATGACCTCAATCAGACAGACAAGAATGGAAAAGATCCTATCAGCACCACACATCACATTCACACATGAAGGAATAAACATGGCAGATCAGATGTTGGATGGGGAACCACATGAATGTGAAAAAAGGGTCAGAAAAGATGTGAAGGTGAGGATAGATTTATCTGTGACACCACTGACTGACCCAGATCAAGTTTTGTTTACAGATGGATGTTGTTTTCATCACCCCACAGAAGGATTGAAGGCAGAATATGCAGTTGTGAGACAAAAAGCAAATGGATTTGAGGAAGTGCTAAATGGGACATTGCAGGACAGACAATCAGCTCAGTTGGCCGAATTGACAGCTATGATCAAAGCATTGGAGTGGTCAGCAGGAAAAAAGGTCACCATTTATACAGATTCAGCTTATGTTGTTGGGTCAATTCACACAGAATTAGCACAATGGATTAGACAAGGTTTTTTGACAGCATCTCAGACTTCTATAAAACATGAGACAGAAATGAAGAAATTAGCAGAAGTGCTAATGTTACCACGACAGCTAGCAGTGGTTAAGTGCAAAGGTCATGACAACAAAACAGAAACAAATGTGGCCAGAGGTAATCATGAGGCAGACAAAGCAGCAAAAAAGGCAGCAGGATATCAGCCATCGTTAATGTTGACACAGACAGGCAAGGAGGTTCAGGACATTTTGCCACAGATTGATGTAAATATGTTAATAGATGAACAGAGAAAAGCGTCTCCTGAAGAAAAAACAGTGTGGAAACAGAAAGGCGCCACAGAAAAAGAAGGGTTGTGGAGAGCACAGGATGGTAGACCAGTGTTACCCCCAGGAATCAGAGAAAATGTGTTACATGAAGCTCACGGGTTAGCACATGTAGGAGCTAAACAAATGAACAGACATTTGAGTCACTGGTGGCATCCCTTTCTCTCTGATATGATACAAAATTTTGTAAAAAGTTGTGCCATTTGTGTTTCTTAAAATCCAAAACAGTGATCAAATTTTTGATAAATCAATATATCCCTACTTACGGATTTCCTAGGAGAATTAGATCAGATAATGGAACACATTTCAAAAATCAAGACCTACAAAAAGTGGAAAAAATGTTAGGTCTAAAACATTCATTTGGAACAGTTTATCACCCTCAATCTCAGGGTAAGGTTGAGAGGATGAATCAAAACATTAAGGTGAAGCTTGCTAAGATCTGTAGCCAGACAGGAAATTTACTGGCTGGATGCTTTGCCTATTGCCCTATTGACGGTTAGAAGTTCTGTTAACAGCTTAACAGGTTTTACTCCTTATGAACTTTTAACAGGTCGTCAGTTCCCGGGACTGGGAGCACGACTGCAGTTGTGTGAGGAAGAAGAGCCCAAGATGGGCTATAAACCATTCTATGACCAACTTAGAGCTCTTGTGTCAGCTTTCTCACAACAGGTACAGGAAAAGAAGAAACCAGGAGGTGATTTAAAACCCACGGAACCAATCACAACAGAGTGGGTTCTCCTGAAGTGCATAAAAAGGAAGTGGTCAGAACCAAGGTGGACAGGACCATTCCAAGTAGTGGAAAGAACTTCACACGCTGTGAGGTTAAAAGGTAAAGGCGACACATGGTATCACTGGAGTATGTGTGCAGCTGCTTAAGAGCCTGGATGTACATTGAGTGACATCAAATAAGGACTAAAAGGACAGTAACCAGTGACTTTTTATATAATAAGAGTGTTTTGTAGGCATTAACTGCTTAAAGGTTTTTACTTGTTTGCTAAGAAGTATCAATCATCACATAATCAGTAATTAGTGAACTGTGTAATTGCATAACTGTGTAATTGTATGGTGAATGGCCTCTGGCATTAATAATCTCCTGGATGGATGACTGAAGAGAATGCTTGGAAAATGGAAAAATGTGATTGTTTCTATAATTATATCCATTGTAAGTGTTATTGCTATTTTTGCTTTTTGTGGATGCTGTTGTGTATCTTCTATCAGATCTTTTTGCATTAGGGTCATCACCGCTGCATTGGGAAGTAAACAACCTCCTCCATATCAAATGCCACTATTAAAACCTGATGGATCAATTGCACTTGACATGGAATCAGACAAAGATGATGATGAGGATTATGACGTGGCTTTGAAGGCTTAAAGGGTTTGAGTTATTGGTCTCATTTTGGATGAGACCAAAAGGGGGAAATTGATGGGATAAAAGTGATCAATATAACCATATAACAGTAATCTGTGTGATTTAAAATATGTGTGTGATCAATATAACCACATAGTAGTTAGTTGTGTGCTTCAAAATATATGTGTGTGTTCAATATAATCATATAACAGTTATTTGTGTGACTCAAAATGTTTGTATTCTGCTTATATCTAGGTAAAATAACCAATATACCATAATGGAAAATATATTGCCAAGTGTGTGGTTCACTCTCTGCAAAATAGTGGACCTTTGTCTCATCAGAGAGGATAACAAACGCCTGGGATTTATGGGAAGGAGGCACAGTTGCGATAAGGAATGGCTGAGCTTGGCCTATGCTGACCTGGGAGGTGAAAGTGACCTTCATGTAGATACATTCGGCGCCAGGAACGGATCCTCCCTGGACCAGGCACCTGGATTGTCCACTCATTAAATGCATGCTTTGTTCTTTGTTCATGTGTGTACAAATATTCCGGGTCAGGGCTAGCATAGCCAGTCAGACTTCATGAACTGACACGATCTGTTGCTGTCAGGGAGAGAATGTTTGACCCGGCGCTGTAACCTACTATATTCAACTTGCTTACTTAATAAATACATGTTCCAAGTAAACTCAATCTCTTCCTTGAAAAACGAATCTGGGTAAACCATCTACACACATAGATAAGCTTTAAAGAGTTGACTTAGATGGTTTTTTCTACTAAGGTTTTTCATCCTAACAATTTTTAATCATAACAGTGTGCTTGGCCCTTAGGGCTTGCCAGACTGTTTATACTTGTGTGTACCCATAATAAAGTTCAGTTCACTGCATGGCATAAGTCCGACTCAGACTCTGATTCCAGACATAGCACAGGGGGCTGCAGCTGATTTGACTGGTTTGGACAAGGACTTCGTCGATGCATGGCTCGCAACTCCTGTAGGGCACCCACCGCAGCCCGAGCACCACTCAGCTCGAGCCCAATGGAGGCCCCGCTATCTTGAGGAAAGACTATTGAATATACATTGATAGCTAGAGCATGGCCTGCTAAGTGGCAGAATAATCCATGTGACAATGTGGGTGCACCGGTCGTCTTCCTGGTTGCTCAGGAGTGTTATAGTTGAAAAGTGTGTTAAGTGGATCTTTATGCCAGCATCTTTGGCCTAGTCAGATCTGAGCTTTTCAAGGGGGGAGTAAATGTGGTGTATGTATGTGTGCACGCTCATGCAAGTGACGTCAGTGTGTTGTCGGTGTGTTTGTGGTGCAATGCAGTGCTGTACTGTTGCCAACTTGGCGACTTTCTTGCTAAATCTAGTGACTTTTCAAACCCTCTTGGTGACTTTTTTGTAAAAAGCAACTTTTTCTGGTGTTATCAGAGACTTTTCTGGTGTTTTGTAGACTTTGACGTGCAGGGATCGGCAGGTTGTAGTTTCCTTAGACGGCATCTAAAATAAAACCTGTCTGTAATGTGAGACTATGAAACTACATCTCCCAGAAGCATTATCTGCACATAGTGTGTGCTCATTGGTCCACTGTCACCTGGTTGGTCTCCTGTCCTGCCCGTTGGGAAGAAATACTGTGTCCGAGCGGTGAGTAGCCCCCAACATCAGCTCCTACCACAGTGGTAGGAGCTGATGAAATGAGTATTTTTAAAGCAAGAAGCTCACATTTAATGTCCACAGTTGTGTAAATGTAAGTTTCCTCATCACTCAGAGAAAAAGTGAATGAGATTTGTTGCTGTAAAGAACAAAAGCTTCTTGTAAGGTGAACTTTCATTTATCTGTGCTTTCTATTTTATTTTATCTTATTCATTTACATGCTGTTGTGATATGCAACTACTTCATGGAATTAAATCCTGTAAATATGGTTTTTTTTTAATGAGCTCATCCAGGGGTGTCAAACATATGGCCCCGGGTCAAAAACGGCCCACCAGGGAGTGAAAACTTTTTCTGTGAATTTACAGCTTTATTTCTATTAAATTTCTGACTTTCTACTGATTAGAATAGTTTGTGTAAATTTGAGACATTTTTTCTGTGTAAGATGACACTTTTGTCTCAGTTTTCTTTTTCTTCTTTTTTCTGATGAGAACAAGGGCCCCTTGATTTCAAGGGCCAAGGGGGAGGTGAAGGGGAAAGGGTAGAAATTAGAATTGGGACGGACCCCAAATCTACCTATACTTCACTCTCACATTACAAATCTTTTTCTCAGCTGTTTTACAGTATTTACTGCTGTTAATAACTACTTAAACAGAAGGTGTTTCGCTTGCTATTTTTATGTATGTATAAGGGTCATTGCATTTAAAAAGGTTGTACATTTAATTCAACTCCATTTTAGCATGCGAAAATCAAATTTGATCATATTAAACATAATTTTCCAACTACAAAATTGTGACTAGTGAAAAGGCTGAGTGGCTAGTAACTTTGGAAAATCACTAGCCACAGTGGCCAGTGAGCAAAAAAGTTAGTGTCAAGCCCTGCTGACGTGACAGCACTATTGGTCTGCAGTTACTGTCCTCAACAAGCAGCAGGTGCTACCGTGAACTTCTTCCCATCTCAAAGCACTCACAAGCAGTCAGTCTCACAGTTACCTTGTGCAGCAGTTAGTTGCAGTCAGAGAGGAGACCCACGCCCATGCCACTCACGTCCAGACTGCAAATGAATTGAGCGTGCACCCCCCTGCCAATCGATGTAAATGTTTCTTCACTGTCAGTGTCACACAAATAAACTAATCTACTACTAATAAATCACTGTATTTGACTAACAGCCTCAGTCACGTACTCACTTCGTCCACTGTGTGTGTGTGTGTGTCATAAGCTAAACATCTAGCAGCTACCGCATCGTGTCGCAGTCTAAACTGTATGCTTCGGAGTATAGAAAGGAGTGGGAATCAAACCCATAATTCAAAGGCTGGTTGAAGCCATTTATTGGAGATGATACAGAAGTGATGGACTATTTAAATACCAAATTAAAACAAACAAACAAACAAACCAAGAATCAACAGAAGAAAGTTAATTTGTAGTTCTAAACATATTTAGGGTGTTTTTTACTCACTTTTTGTCTCTCACGACATTATTCTTCTGTCTTACAGCACTCATTACAATTACATGCAAATGACCAATTATGCAAATTAGGCGATGACATCATTTAGCAACTTCTAGCAACTTTAAGGACAGCCAATAGCTACTTTCCTTACTGAGAAGTTGGCAACAGTGCAGCACTGCAGTTCAGTTATGTTAAGTGTTCTAGCTGAATAAAGCTAAGTTCAGTACATGGTCGGTGTTTGCCCATTTTTAAGACACAAGTGCATGCCCATAGAAAGCAAGTATTCCTGTCTGAAACTGGTAGCCCAATCAGGCTTTACAGGCCCAAACGTAGGCTGTTTGAAAGTGGAATATAGAGGTGCAACCTATATGTAGGCAATCACACGTTAGACTTTGACAAATATGAAAGGGACTGAACTGAGATTGATTGTGTGAAAATTAATTACAGAATAACTGAAAATGAATGGGACAACCAATATTAGCCACTGTTTAAGAACCGCTTGTTTATTTTTCTGTTAGAGCACTTATTTCTGTAATCTTTTGAGTCATATTCATAAATGTTGTATCTTGCACTTTGGGGAATGGGAGTTGTTCAGTCATAATTTAGTTTATATATGTAGTTTATAGTCTGTCGTCAATAAACTCATGCAGTACTATAACAGGACACGTTTACAAATATTTGAGACCCATTGTAGTGCATCATTTTATATTTTAGCAATATTATAAGTACAAAACACAAACATTATTATTTTGTATTTGTATTTTGTATACTTTATTGATCCCCAGAGGGAAATTCAGCACATCCACGTACGGTGCCGTTCCCTTCACCTCTCTCGCTCCCTCTCTGTCTCTCACTCACTCACTCACTCACTCACTCACTCACTCACTCACTCACTCACTCACTCACTCACTCAGAGCAGAATGAGCCATTTGGCAGCAAGTTGTCCATTTGTCTGTAAATATTTAAATAAAAATGATTAATTTTGTTATTTGGACATTTTTGCGTCTTGTTGTCATTTAGTCAAAGCATGTGTCCGCATATAATATGCAGTTGATCTGGTCATTCCGCTCCACAATAAAGCAGCAGAGCGTGAGCGTGCCTCCCCCTGAACGTTCGTGGAGTGCCCAGTGGGATGGGAGTGTCGGCTGCTGCTTTACCCGTGTGCCAGTGATGTCATTCGCGGCAGCACACCCCCCCCCCCCGCACCTCATGTTCTCTATGCCGAATATATGCATTAGACCTGCGCAATTACAGCAACTTTATGGTCTATATTTTGACTGAGCAGGTCCATACTTGTGGATGCACACCTCAGTAGCAAAGCACTAAAATCTTTGTTTGCCAAGCGTTGTGGTGAATGACAAGTCGTGATGCTGTGTTATCCAAGCAGCATGGCCGTGATACGGCGTATTCTCCAGTGAGCATGGAGTCAATCCGAAACCCCGCCCACACTTCTTGAAGCCAGGGAGGTGAAGACAGAGTGGTCTCACAGTGGTGGCTAAACTTTTATTGATAAAAATTATATATTTTGACTGAGTGACTCCATATTTGGGGATGCACACCCTCGTAGCTTCAGTAAAGCACGTTTAAAATCTTAGGTCAGTGTGACGAACGGTTTGCGAGATAACTGAGGAACACACACACAGACACACACACAAACAGACAGCGATCCCTTGATTTTATAGATAGTTAACAGCGTCTTCAGGTGAAATAATATCAATCATCACATACTACAGTATGTGGATGAAGACCATATTTATTTTCATTCCAAGCCGTTTTACTTTTTTCTGCAGTGTTTAGTGGTCAACGAGTGCACTGCTACTAGGGTGCGGAGGTGCGTGGCCATGCACGTAACTCCACCAACATGTCTTAAAGGGAAAGTACATGATAAAGCTCAATAGTAATATATAAAAATAATTTTCAAGAAATTCCTGGATCCAGATTGTGATCCGGATCACCACCAAAATCGAATCATCTGTTCCCTGTGCCATCACACATCTTTCCTGAAAATTTCATCAAAATCCATTCATAACTTCTGGAGTAATGTTGCTAACGGACAAACCAGCGCTGGCAGAACATTACCTCCTCCCTTGGCGGAGGTAAAAAGACAAATTTAAGAGAAGCGACTGCTGTTGATTCTTTTCATTTCACTTTCTTTTATTTAAAGGCTAATTAAGGCCGTGATTTTTACAAAAAAGCAAAGACAAATTAGTTGTTTATTCTGTTCTTTTAATTTTTGATTGTTAAAATGCAAAAGGATTCAGGGATTGATTGACATTTTTAAGGGTGATGAAGGCCTTTATTTTGGAATGTGGATAACTGAATTTAATTTTTTTTAATGACCCAGAAATAAAACATTTATAGAACATTTCCAAATTATTAATTTAACCTGTCACCAGTTTTGTTTTGTTTTTTAATTTTTTGTTCAGTTTTAACATTAAATGAGAGAAAATCCAACCCACTAACACATCCATTTCTCTTTATTTTGGTGATTTCTTTGAGAGCAAACATAAGTCTGGATGTGGAACATTTAAATACAAAGTGGACAGGCTGTATAAATAACAATAATAATGTGTGCAGTATGCAAATATAAACCGTGGATATGTATACGTATAAAACATGCTTTGTGGTTAAAGGACACGTTTAAGTCACTCGTACAACTCAGGACGTTTGTGTCATTTTAATACAAAAATATCAGACACTCACTGAAAAAATAAACTTCATGACTGGATGCCTTCATCTTTTTCTTTTTAAAAAAATTTCCCTCATTTTCACCATTTATCACACCAGACATTAAAAGTAAACAAAAAGACAACACAGGCAGGTGGTTATATAGGGGGTCAAGCTTCAGTCAAGTTTACCTGGGTTATACAATGCTGCGTGTCCTCCACTGAGCCGGAGTAAGACAGGCAGTTTCCTGCTTCAACTGGGATTGATTCATCCACCAGGATGAAGAAATGGATGCAAATTTACAAGGGGGGGGGGGGGGGAGTCTCGAATCTGAAGAAAAAAGCTGAAAACTTGAAGGAAAAAAGAAAAATTTCCCAAGGAATAAAGGTACAAATTTTTAGAGAAAAAGAGACATTTACATTTAAAAAGTCACAAATTTATGAGGAAAAAAATCCAAAGTTCAGCCCCCCCCCAAAAAATCACATGAAATTGCCAAATTATGAAAATAATTGTTCATTCCACTCATTTTACTTTTTTTATTCATTTTATAAATTTGCAGTTTGTGAATAATTTACAGAATAAATATATTTTTTAAATAATTTTTTCATCCTTTTCTTTGCAAATTTTCATTTTTTTAGGTAAAATTTTCCATGTAAATTTGTAGGGTTTTTTCCCCCTGATAAACTGCAACATTTTCCAATAAATCTGTGATTTTTCCACACAGAAATGTTGAATGAATTTTTTCTTGCAAATGTATGGGGACCTTTGCAAGGATGAGGACCTGTTACTTATATAGGATCTTTCTAGTCACAAAGACCCCTCAAAACACTTTACTAGTAGCTACACTAACCCTCTGTGCTAAGGGCCTATCAGAGACAGACAGCTAGAACAACTTAGAATGACCAATTCACCTATCATGCATGCCTTTGGAATGTGGGAGGAAACCAAAGCCCCCAGAGTAAACCCACACAGCACAGGGAGAACACGCACACAGAAAGGTCCCTACCCCTGCCAGCCTGCCGGATTTGAACCTGGAACCTTCTAGCTGTGAGGCAACTAACCACCGTACCACTGTGCTTTTCTGTTCACCCTCCTTCCCCTCAAGTAGAAGGCTGCACAGCCTCAAAGCCCTAAAAACAAAGCTGAGACTCCAGCCGTAGAGTTTCATCGAACGTCCGTCTGTCACAGCAGGGTGGAGGTGAACTTCGTAAAGCAAAGAGAAACTGACGTGAAGGTTTAATCAGGGACGGTGGGTTCAGGAAACTTCAAACGTAATTTGTGATGCAGGAAGAAATATCGCCGCTGCAGTCACCATCACCATGGAGATGCTTCAGGAGGGACGTTAACTGGAGGAGAAGGAACAGAAGAGAGGTCAGACCAGGGGAGATCTACTTTGAGTGATTTGTCTAAAAACATCAGAAAGCTCAGATAAAACAGCTGCAAACATCAAGATTACAACAGCATTTTATCACTTCTTGATTATTTTTTGTTATACTTTCTTAATTCCAGAGGGAAATTCACGGGCATCCACCTGGGCGAGGCAGCCACAGTGGGACGCCAGTCCCTTCACCATTCCCACCTAGGGCCCCTTTAGAGTTTCCAGTTAACGGGCATGTTTTTGGGAAGTGGGAGGAAACTGGAGCACCCGGAGTCAACCCACGTAAGCGTGTGAAGAACATGCAAACTCCACATAGATGGGCCCTGCTGGCTGGTGGATCTGAACCCATGACCTCCTTACTGTGAGGCAGTAGTGCTAACCACTACACCACCATGTTGCCCCAAGATATAGTTTATAGAGCATTTTGACTTTGACCTTTTAACCCCAAACCCATAGTCAGAGGGTTTTTAATCTTATTTAAGCAAACATCCCCATTCACTGCTATGATGAAAAAAAAAAAATGTTTTTCCAGAAATATTTCAGAAAACAAGCAAAAAATCTAAATTCTGAACACATTCTGATACAATAGCAAGATGCAAGTTTTGATATACAATTTATCAGATTTTTCTCCAAGCTGCTGGAGGAGATGCGCACAAAAATTTGACGGAAGGAGGAAAATAACTAATATTTAGCTGAAAAGAATTATGCATCAGTGATAGTGTTTGCCAATGCTTTGCAATCTGCACACTGTAATTCACATACATTTTAAGGATTTCAGCTCACAAACATAAGTAAACACTTTAGATTTTTTTTTTTTTAATCATATCTGTGGGCTTTTTGGACCTTTTAAAGGCAGATTTAGGCATTCATTGAATCAACTGAAAAGATAATTAAGGCCTTATTATTTTTTATAAATGAATTTATTATGAAGCACATTTAAAACAACTAACATTGACCAAAGTGCTGTACAATTTATGGTTAACATCAAGCACAAGGAAACAAGACAATTCAAACAAACACAAGAATGATAAACCAATAATTTAACAAATCAGCAACAGACAATCAGCACACCCCTCCACCATGCCAACACCTGGAGTGAACAAAGATGAAAACATGTAATAACACCCCGTCCACCGGATGTGTACTGTTGATGAGAAATTAACCCTTCACCAACTCACAGCGACAGAAACAAACTTAAGAGTCGAGTGTTTGACAGGAAACCTGAGCAGCAGAGGAGGAGCAGTAGGAGAAGTCACCAGTAGAAGTAAGTATAAGTTATCAGTACCAGATGCTGCTGGGTTCCAATCGCTTCAATTTGAAGCCTTCTGACCTGTGAGGAATCACAGTTTGATAAGAATGAACTGAGTTATCAGAAGTTAGGGTGCAGGGAAAAAAACCTCAAGAAAAAAAAAAGTAAATCTGTGAGGAAAAAAGTTCCAAAATTATGAAGGAACAAGAGCACTCTGAGGTGAGTGCAACATCCCCCGCCTCCATTTTCTTTGAAGATCCCAATACTCACTGGCAGAGAGCAGTTTTCAACTTTTCAATATAATTACTGTGGCAGAACCAAATTATGATAAGCCCATCATGCACGAGTATACAACCCATAGTTGTAGGGCAGGATCCCGCGGTGAACCCGTGTAGCAAGTTTAGTGACTCTAGAGAGCTTTACACATTCTATTGTAAGACAGCACAGGGAGCGTCAACCTTGACCTTTTGATCCCAAACCTGTAGTTAGAAGTCATGGTGTCAGAATCTGTGTAGCAGGTTTGGTGACCCTAGCTTTCTTTTTTGTTGAGATACAGTTTATAAGCTATTTTGATGATGACCTTTGACCTTGCAATCCCAAAACCATAGTCACACTTCAGGGTCACACGGTGAACCTGTGTTCCAACTCTGGTGACCCTGGCTTTACTTGTACAGTAATAAGGCACAGGGAAAAGGAAAAAGCATAGGGAATATTAACGTTGACCTTTGACCCCAAACCCATAGTCAGGTCAGGATCCCAAGGTGAACCTGTGTACCAGGTTTGGTGGCCCTAGCTTTACTTGTTTTATAGTAATAGTAAATGTAGCATTTACAATAGTGCAACTGCAATGTTTGACCTTTGACCCCTTGACTCCAAACCCATAGTTAGGTCAGGATATAAATCATCCAAGATGTGTATTAGATACAACTACTGTATCGATTTGAACAGCCTACATCATTTTTTTCCCTGTAGTTACTGTGTTTAGAAGATTTAGGGAAAAAAATCTGACCTCTGACCTCAAGATCATGCAGTGAGAGTGAAATTGCAATATGCGCATCATCAGAGTATATCAAACCATGGCACCAAGTTTCAATAATCAGAAAAAAAACTGTAGGAGAACTTGATTTCACAAAAGTGGGACAGATGGACAGACAGACTGACCCATAACATAATTCCCCTCCGGCCGGCGGGGGGTAAAAAATGTCTCAAAACTTAGTGTGCACTCTCACTGGTGCCAGACTTGTTCTGGGCAAAGTGAGATGATCCTCTGTCAGAGGGGTGGCCTGCACCAACACACTGTGTTTTATTTAGCACAGTTCCCTCCTATGCTGACGGCTGAGAAAGTCGCCATCAGCTTCACTTCACTTGGGCGTGTGATGGCAGGGCTGAGCACAGGCTTTCTCACCCACGCACAGAGTCAAGGCTCCAAGGTGAGCTGCTGTTTCTGTTAAAAAAAAGCCCCAATCATTTCCATAAAGAAGTATATTAAGGTTCATTTCAGCATGGTAACCCACAGCGTCGAGCAGTAACCCTTAATCAGGCTTATGTTTTCACTACAGGGTGTGTGGGCGGATGGTGGCAGCTGTCATTCAGCTCATGAACAGCAGGCTCTGTGGATTTTAAAACTGAATTAAAAGTCTGTAGTTGATTGTTTAAGAGTAGTAACAAAATATGTACAGATATTGATAGTCTATTCATTAAATTCAGGATATTTTCCTAAACAGCAATATAGAAACTGTTGACGACGAGGCTCCGTTGCTGAAAGCCAGGAGCAGATTGGCCGTTTTGCTGTCAAATGTATGGCGAACAGAAACAGAATCTCCCTGCTATTCAGTTCCATGTGGGGCCAAATTGGAGCCTGCAGGCTCAGGCTGCATGAGAGCACCATGGAGGCTCTCTGATGGCAGGCTGCAGCAGCAGTTAGTGTCAAGTATGATAAGTGTGGAGGTGGAAAAAGTGATGAGACCCAGACAGCAAGAGGCTGCTGCCTGGGTCTCATCAACATGTGTTGGGAAGAGCCGGTCGAGGTGTTGATGCAATTCAGCAACTGTTTCTGATCAACTGAAAAAAACATTTTGCCAACTTTTTTAACAGATAATTTATTTAAAATACAGAGATATAAATATAAACTTAAGAACATGGAAAAATTAACAAGAGCACTCTGAGGCAAGTGCAATATTTCCTGCCTGTGTTTTCTTTGAAGATCCCAATATCTTACTGAGGCAACTCTGTGGGGCAGTGGTTAGCACTGTGGCAGCACAGCAAGAATGGGCTGGGTTTGATCCCACCCCTGGCCACTGGTGACCTTTCTGTGTGAAGTTTGCATGTTCTCCCCATGTGTCTGTGTAGGCTGTCTGTGGGTACTCCGGTTTCCCCCCAGGGTCCAAAAACATGCATGTTAGGTCAACTGGCATCAACTTGGGATAAACTGTCCTTAGGTATGAATGTAACAGTGAATGGTTGTCTGTCTCTCTGTTGGCCCTACGATGGACTGCCGATCAGTCCAGGGTGTACCCTGGCTCTTGCCCAAAGACAACAGGATAGGCACACAACACGAAAATTATTAAGCAGTTGAAGACGAATGAATGTCTTACTGAAGGAGAGCACTTTTCACCTTTTTCAGTATATATCAAACCCGGGTACCAAGGTTCAATACCTTTGGAACCAGACCGTCAGTGATGAAGTAGGTCATTCCAGCTTGATGAAATCAATCCAGACAGTGCTCACATCTTCTTATCATTGACCTTGACCTTAAACATGACCTATATGTAGATTCATCTAGGACATGCTTAAGGTCAAGGTCAGTGGCCTAGGAGAAATAACATTTTTCATGAAATGATAAATGGCATCATCTCCTGACCCTTGACAATAACTTTGATCCAAACTTGGATGCAGACCCACCTGAGGATCATTCAATCATTCAATCAATCAATTCACTTTATTTCAGACACAGGTCCATATATATAAATGTTTAAAAACAACAATAATAAAAACATAACAACAATAATTATTCCAATGCTTCCAAAGGCAGGACATACTGTATATCTTGTATCACTGAGCGTAGGCCAGGTTAACATCATTATAATCAAGTTATCAGACTCAATTAAACAACACATAAAATTTATGCATATAATTCCTCAAGACAGCATGAAAAGTAGGAACATTATTTGTAAAAAACATAACACTAGCACTTGTCCATCTTGGGATTCTGAGTAATATTCTAAATGCATCATTAAATGCCACCTGTAGCTTCTTCAGTTTTGTCTTACTATAACTTCACCACAAATGGGCAATATACAGTGGAGTGCAGTAGGCTTTAAAAAGCTTGATCTTAACATCGTCTGTGCACTTATGGAATTTGCATGCAAGCATATTTGCTTGTGCATACAATTTGCTCCACTGTCGCTGCAGATCATCGTCACATAAGTCAGATCTAAAAATGTGTCCAAAATATCTTACTTTATTCACAACAGTTAGCTCATGCTCTGCCAAATGAAATGATGGAAATTTCTCTTTCTGGTCCTCCTTAGATGTAGCAATCATGACAACATTCTTTTTAGAGTTAAATTTAATGTCATGTTCCAGACCATAAGCTGAGCAAACTCTGAGCAGCTGCTGTAAGCCAGCACTATAAGGGGAAAAAAATGACCAAACCGTCTGCATACATCAGATGATTGATGATAAGATCCCCCACCATACATCTAGTCTTACTTTTGTTCAAATTATTCGAGAGATCATCCATATACAGATTAAAAAGCATAGGTGACGGTATTCCACCTTGCTGAACCCCACTGTCACTGTAAACGGACCAGATGTTCTCCCACCCCATCCAACCTGCATGGTTTGATGGGAATACCAGAACTGCAACGGCCTAATTAAATACAAGGGAACCCCTTTCTCTTTTAGTTTAAGGAATAACTTGCCATGATTGATTTGATCAAAAGCTTTAGATGCATCCAAAAAGCACATAAAAACTGTGGTATTACATCTATTGTGGTGACTCAGCACATGGCAGATGGACATTATCTCACACCCATCAGGGCAGGACAATAGACACATGGACAAAGAGCCCCAGGGGGCAATCAGACTGGACTATTAAAGTATGCGCCCCCTGAGGACAGAAAGGACAACTGGGCACCAGATGATGTCATGCTAATGATGTGTATTGACTGATGTGTACTGGCTGACAATCACTATATTAATGTGCCATGCATTCGCTCTGTCTGTATAACATGTATAAAAGAGCTTGTTACACATGCCTCAGCAGCGCAGTAGTTCACACGAGCTACTTGGCGTGTTTCAGTATGTTGGAGGAATAAAACCTTGTGTCCTTCCAGCTCGTTGCCTTCTCGCCTGTTCTATTCCCTCCACATTGGTGACCCCGACGTGGCATGGAGCGTCTCGACTGTTCTATTCCCTCCACATTGGTGACCCCAGACGTGGCATGGAGCGTCTCGACCATTCCATTTTCTCCACATTGGTGACCCTGGACGTGGCATGGAGCATCTCGCCTGTTCTATTCCCTCCACATTGGTGACACTGAATGTGTATGGAGCGTCTCTCCATTTCACCACACTGTAGAACCAAGATCACCATGCTTCACCGGCAATCTTTTTTCTCCACATTGGTGACCTGACGGGAAATGGACTATCTCTCCCTTTCACCGCGCTGTGGACTCCCTCTTCATCCACACCGGAGTGTGCTCGCCTGGTCCTCTCTCCACACTGACCACCTCGGGCCCGAGAGAGCGGCCGGCACCGGGACTAAGACGGACCATGATCGGCGAAACGAGCAAACCGAAGGAAACAGCCTAAACGGGGAAAATCAGCACCGACTGTGTTGATTTCCATCAACCTCCCCGACCCTGACTCTCCTCTCGACAGCGGAGTTCAGTGCACAGAAGCCCCATGCGCACGCCGCAGGATTATGAGGACAGCGCTACTTGAAGCTATGTGGCCACAGCGTGCACCACGCACCAGGGACAAACCGGCTCCATAGACTTATACATCGTCCTCCGCAGCTGCACATCCCGGGGTCCACGGCCGATCACCATCCTCGGAACCTTTAGGGCTGCCCTTGCACCTAAAGCAGCTGTGCAGTCCGCACACAGGACAGGTATTCGTTTCTCAGCCGCTGTGCACCAACGGGGATGGAGCCAATTGCTTTCCCCGATGCCTTTAGGGCTGCTCCCGCACCTAAAGCAACACTGCAAAGTTCCCTGACACAGCTTCAATTTTTTTCACAGCCCCTATGCATCCTTGGGGAATTTGGCCATTTGCCTTCCCCACAGCCTGACTGAGCCCGCACAAGGAGTCAGGCACTTAATTTTTTCACAGCTGCTCCGGATCACCGTAAGGTTTACCAGGAAAGTCCCTCACCCATGGCTAATCCGCACGCAATTTTTGCACAGCCCAGACACTTTTGACGTCCCGGACCGACACCCCATTATTTCCCACCCACCTCCCCCTCATCCTCCACATCACTATGCCCGCACCTCTGTCCCAGAGACCTGCCGATCACCAGCTTTGCTCCGTCACACACGACGCGCACCGGCCCCATGCACCCACGATCCACGGCCATTCAATGTGTTGCAACTCGGAGCAGAGCAGACTGTGTTTTTCATCCCTCCCCCATTCCCCCCACGGACTGACATGCCCTCCGACACTCCTCTACAGCAGGACAGTTCGACCGGAGCGGCACCCCCCCCCCCCCCCCCCCCGCTGCAGCCGCCAGGGCACCGACTTGTGCCCAAAGGACCGGGGGGGTCACAGCCCCTTCTGGGTGTTCGGGGCGGGGGCTGTGTGGTGACTCAGCACACGGCAGATGGACATTATCTCACACCCATCAGGGCATCAGGAAGGACAGGACAATAGACACATGGATAAAGAGCCCCAGGGGGCAATCAGACTAGACTATTAAAGTATGCGCCCCCTGAGGACGGAAAGGACAACTGGGCACCAGCTGATGTCATGCTAATGATGTGTATTGACTGGTGTGTACTGGCTGACAATCACTATGCTAATGTGCCATACATTCGCTCTGTCTGCATAACATGTACAGTGGGACAAAAAAGTATTTAGTCAGCCACCAATTGTGCAAGTTCTCCCACTTAAAAGATGAGAGAGGTCTCCAATTTTCATCATAGGTATACCTCAACTATGAGAGACAAAATGAGAAAAAAAAAATCCACAAAATCACATTGAAGGATTTTTAATGAATTAATTGGTAAATTCCTTGGTAAAATAAGTATTTGGTCACCTACAAACAAGCAAGATTTCTGGCTCTCACAGACCTGTAACAACTTCTTTAAGAGGCTCCTCTGTCCTCCACTCGTTACCTGTATTAATGGCACCTGTTTGAACTCATTATCAGTATAAAACGACACTGCAGCAAAGACATTGAGTTGCTAGCTGTTAGCATGCGGCCTACATATCTCCCGAGAGAACACTCACACGTGATCTGCATTGTTATTTATGCAAATCCGACGGCGAACGCTGGGACAGCGCGTGACGTCATCCACTCAGTAACTTGCAGGCTGCAGACAGAACACCCAGATGCTCTTCTCCTCATCTCAGGCGATTTCAACCATGTTTCACTGTCTTCCATTCTACCCACGTTTACCCAGTATGTCACAAGCCACACTAGAGACAATAAAACACTGGACTTATTCTACGCAAACACTAAGGAGGCGTACACCTCATCACAACTCCCCCCACTCGGGAGATCGGATCACAACTTGGTTCATCTCCGGCCGGTGTACAAACCCCTAGTGCACAGACAACCTCCGGCCATGTGCACAGTGATGTTATGGTCTGAGGAGGCAATGGACACTCTAAAGGGCTGTTTTGAAGCCACCGCCTGGAAGCAGCTCTGCGATCCACATGGTGAAGACATCGATGGCCTCACTCACACCTTCACGGGCTACCTCAGCTTCTGTGTGGACAAATCCGTTCCCACCAAGACCATACAGTGTTGCTCAAACAACAAACCCTGGATCAACTCTGAGATAAAAACACTTCTGAGAGAGAAGAAGAGGATCTTCAGGTCGGGGAACAGGGAGATGCTGAAGTCCGTACAGAGGGAGCTGAGGAGAAAGATCAGAAAAGGCAAGGACAGCTTCAGGAGGAAGATGGAGGACAAGCTGCAACAGAGCGACATCAGCGGGGTCTGGAGAAACCTCAAAACCATCTCTGGGCTCCAGAATACCTCCCCCCAGGCCACGGGGGGCAGGGAGTGGGCGAACAATCGGAATCTGTTTTTCAATAGGTTTGACCAACCGCCCTCCCCCCTGACTGCACAACAACCACTGCTGCCTCTAAAGACATCAAGTCCTGCTGCCCACTCCCCACTCCACCAACACCCCCCCACTCCCAACACACAGCCCCCCATCCTGACCCTGACCAGGACCCAGGTGAGGACGGAGCTGAGGAAGATCAAGGCGAGAAAGGCGTCGGGACCGGACGGCATCAGCGCAAAGCTTCTCAAGTCCTGTGCAGACCAGCTGTGTGGGATTGTGACGTACATCTTCAATCTGAGCCTGAAGCTGGGGAGGGTACCACAGCTGTGGAAAACATCTTGTGTGGTACCTGTACCAAAAACTTCCCACCCCAAAGACCTGAACAGCTACAGACCAGTGGCCTTGACGTCCCACTTGATGAAGACCCTGGAGAGACTGCTCCTTGCTCACCTCTGCCCCCTGGTGGAACCAGCGATGGATCCACTCCAGTTCGCCTACCAGCATGGCATTGGGGTGGAGGATGCGGTGATCTTCCTCCTTCACCGTTCTCTGTCCCACCTGGAGAAGCCCAGGAATGTGGTGAGGATCATGTTCTTTGACTTCTCCAGTGCTTTCAACACCATCCAACCGATGATCCTGAAGGACAAGCTGCTGCGCGCAGGGGTGGACCAGCACCTGTCATCATGGATCCTGGACTACCTCACGAACTGGCCTCAGTTTGTGAGAACCCGGGACTGTGTGTCCGACACGATCATCGGTAGCACGGGGGCCCCCCAGGGAACGGTGTTGGCTCCCTTCCTGTTCACTCTTTATACTGCGGACTTCTCACACAACACAACACACTGCCATCTACAGAAGTTCTCTGATGACTCTGCGATCGTTGGCCTCATCTCCAATGGAGATGAAGCTGAGTACTGAGGGCTTATCCAGGACTTCGTGGACTGGTGCCATCGGAACTGCGTCCAGATCAACGCGAGGAAAACTAAGGAGATGGTGGTGGACTGCCGCAGGCAAGGACAACCCCTCACAGCACCAGTAAATATACAGGGAACAGACATTGAGATGGTGACATCCTACAAGTACCTGGGTGTTCATCTGAACAATAAACTAGACTGGTCACAAAATACGGACGCACTCTACAACAAGGGACAGCGCAGGCTGTTCCTACTGAGGAGACTCAGGTCTTTTGGTGTACAAGGGGCGCTGCTGAAGACATTCTATGACACGGTGGTGGCATCAGCCATCATTTTTGGAGTGGTCTGCTGGGGCAGTGGCATTACTGCAGCCAATAGGAAGAGACTGAACAAACTGATCAAGAAAGCTAGCTCCGTCCTGGGGCAGCGCCTTGATCCGGTGGAGGAGATAGGAGAGAGAAGGACGGTGGCTAAACTGTCATCTCTGCTGGAGTCAGAGTTCCACCCTATGCAGGACATACTGAATGCACTGAGGAGCTCATTTAGCAGCAGACTACATCATCCCAGGTGCACAACCGAGAGGTTTCGCAGGTCCTTCCTACCAACGGCTGTCAGACTGTACAACCTAAGCAAGGCTGCTCGCAGAGATAGCAAAAAGACGTAACAACCTAATAGTTTTGAATGCAAAAGATGCAATAGACTTACACAATGGTCCCCCTCCGGCATACAACTAGGAAAATACTGGTCGCTATGGAGGGTGAGAATATGTATGGGCACATAATCATACCATGTAGGATGACTAAGTAGACGGTTGTGCTGTTTCATCCCATCTAGCAACAATGCTCTGCACTGTGTGTGTTTATGCATTTACATATTTATTCCATCTAGCTACAATGCTCAGCACTGGGTGTGTTTATGTTTATATTGATATATCTATATATTCATTCCATCTAGCTACAATGCTCTGCACTGGGTGTGTTTATGTTTATATTGATATATCTATATATTCATTCCATCTAGCTACAATGCTCCGCACTGTGTGTTTATACAGTATATCTACATATTATTCCATCTAGCTACATTGCTCCGCACTGTGTGTTTATATATCTACATATTATTCCATCTAGCTACATTGCTCCGCACTGTGTTTATATATTTACATATTTATTCCATCTAGCTACAATGCTCCGCACTGTGTGTTTATATACTCATATTTATCCCATCCAGCTACAATGCTCTGCACTGTGTGTCTGTGTGTATATATATATTTATAGTAATATGTTTAGCTGCTCTTGCTGGTTTTTTTTTTTTTTTTTTTTCCTTGCCTTCTGATTGTTGCTCTGAGTGTTGCTATCCCTGTGCTGTTGCAATCCTAGAATTTCCCCGTTGTGGGACTAATAAAGGCTTATCTTATCTTATCTCTTATCTTAAAAGACACCCGTCCACAACCTCAAACAGTCAGACTCCAAACTCCACTATGGCCAAGACCAAAGAGCTGTCAAAAGACACCAGAAACAAAATTGTAGACTTGCACCAGGCTGGGAAGACTGAATCTGCAATAGGTAAGCAGCTTGGTGTGAAGAAATCAGCTGTGGGAGCAATTATTAGAAAATGGAAGACATACAAGACCACTGATAATCTCCCTCGATCTGGGGCTCCACGCAAGATCTCACCCCGTAAGGTCAAAATGATCACGAGAACGGTGAGCAAAAATCCCAGAACCACATGGGGGGACCTAGTGAATGACCTGCAGAGAGCTGGGACCAAAGTAACAAAGGCTACCATCAGTAACACACTACGCTGCCAGGGACTCAAATCCTGCAGCGCCAGACGTGTCCCCCTGCTTAAGCCAGTACATGTCCAGGCCCGTCTGAAGTTTGCTAGAGAGCATTTGGATGATCCAGAAGAGGATTGGGAGAATGTCATATGGTCAGATGAAACCAAAATAGAACTTTTTGGTAAAAACTCAACTTGTCGTGTTTGGAGGAGAAAGAACACCATACCTACTGTGAAGCATGGGGGTGAAAACATCATACTTTGGGGCTGTTTTTCTGCAAAGGGACCAGGACGACTGATCCGTGTAAAGGAAAGAATGAATGGGGCCATATATCGTGAGATTCTGAGTGAAAAGCTCCTTCCATCAGCAAGGGCATTGAAGATGAAACGTGGCTGGGTCTTTCAGCATGACAATGATCCCAAACACACTGCCGGGACAACGAAGGAGTGGCTTCGTAAGAAGCATTTCAAGGTCCTGGAGTGGCCTAGCCAGTCTCCAGATCTCAACTCCATAGAAAATCTTTGGAGGGAGTTGAAAGTCCGTGTTGCCCAGCGACAGCCCCAAAACATCACTGCTCTAGAGGAGATCTGCATGGAGGAATGGGCCAAAATACCAGCAACAGTGTGTGAAAACCTTGTGAAAACTTTCAGAAAACGTTTGACCTCTGTCATTGCCAACAAAGTGTATATAACAAAGTATTGAGATGAACTTTTGTTATTGACCAAATACTTATTTTACCGAGGAATTTACCAATTAATTCATTAAAAATCCTTCAATGTGATTTTCTGGATTTTTTTTTCTCATTTTGTCTCTCATAGTTGAGGTACACCTATGATGAAAATTGGAGACCTCTCTCATCTTTTAAGTGGGAGAACTTGCACAATTGGTGGCTGACTAAATACTTTTTTCCCCCACTGTATAAAAGAGCTTGTTACACATGCCTCAGCAGCGCAGTAGTTCACACGAGCTACAAAGCGTGTTTCAGTATGTTGGAGGAATAAAACCTTGTGTCCTTCCAGCTCGTTGCCTTCTCGCCTGATCTATTCCCTCCACACTATTATATTTACCAATGATATCCTTTAATGCATATGTTTTGTTTTTTTTTTTTGGGGGGGGGGGGATCCAGTGCACTATATCAGGGGTATCCGACTTTCAAGCGCTCTCTCTTTTTCTGTAATTTGCAGATGTCGGTTTCATTTTTATAATATGCAAGGGAACATAAAAGAGTTTCAGACTTGCATTGCAATTTTTTAAAAAAAACATTGATTTTGCCGTTAGAATCGAAACTATTGGTCGTGTCCCCTCATTTTTCCCAGTTTTTGTGTGACAAGAAAATTGCATCAATTTCAAAGTACTGTAACATGATCTCTGAGTAACTCTTTCTACTCAAAATGCAAGAGATAACAGAGTTGTAATGCAAATTCAAAATAAAACATTCCCCAATGTGATCGGATCTATGGTTTTTGTACGGCGACCCCTGCAAATTTACTCGTACGACGTAAATTTCCGTGTCCCCAAATTTACGCAGCAACATGCAAGTTATTTGGTAAAGTAACCAGAAAACAGGAAGTGCTGATGCTTTTCACTTTGCACCTTTCAAATCCCAAACCATACACGTAAAAAGGAGATCAGTCTTTATGAAGCTCAGATGTAGAATATTTCAATAAAATCTCAAACATTTATGACACATCGAATATGGTGTCCTTTAAAAAATTTACGTCTTCGGTCTTGGTCGGCCGCGCGCAGCCCCGTCTGGGGAGGTGAGCGCCCTGAGAAAGCACTTTTATTTTCTCTACCCCGGATGTGCTCAACCCATGTTGAGAGGATTAACCGTGGTCACTTTATATTGAAATTATCGAAGGTCCAAACTTCCGTGTCCCGCATTTACGCCTTTTGTGATTTTACGTCTTATCCAACAAACAGGGAGAATTTGAAGGTATGTATACACGTTATCACATCTTAATATGTAATGAAAATGTAGCTGTTGATGAGTTTTGATGCGTGAAAAATACTGGAAGTGTTGAAGTTGTTTCGTGTAAAACGTGTTGCATTTGGCACATGGGGAAACAAAAGCCCAAGTGTCCCGTTTACGTCTCCATTTACAAGTAGTTGAAGTGAGCGCTCATCCTCAAGAGTTCCTGAACGCGAATGCCGTTACGAAAATAGTTAATAGTTTCATAAACCTGACACATTTGGATAGTAATTAGTCAATTTCATGTGCAGATTTGATCAATTTTAAATTTTGCCACCAATGTCACACATTGGACCCCTAATAAATAAAAACACCCATATATGCACAAATCTGTGCTGTTTGTTCTTAAAACCAAACTATCAGTAGTTCCTATAAAATCTTGAAGCAGATTCTCAAGTATTATTTCAAAAATCTTAGACAGTATGTTTGCTAGAGCAATTGGTCTATAATTGTCTTTGCTTGATATCTTGCCAGTTTTATCTTTAATTACAGGAACCAGCAACACTGACAGCATAGAGTCTGGCAATGCGCCATGCGTTAAAAAAGAAGAAAAACAAATGGCAAGTAAAACCAAAAGTCTGTGGCTGGCAAACTTAAGGTGCTCAGCTGATATTTCATCAGGACCACGAGCTTTATTCCATGGCAGTTTCTCAATAGCAGAACAAACTTCATCTGCTCTAATAACTACTCTATCTTCATAAAAACATCACTAATAACAAATTCTGCACTCTCAACACAGTTAAAGATATCCTCATAATAATTTCTCCACAGTTAATGTTTTCAGCTCCAGTAACGTCAACAATACTTGATGGTAATGGCATTCTACAGTTATTGATAGAATTAATCTCTTTCCAAAATCTGTAAACATTATTTTGTAAAAGCTTTCTGGCCACAGTCTGCCCTCATGGCCTGCTAATTTCTCTTCAAAAACCGGACAGCATTTTTAAATCTTGCGTTTGCATACTTCTTATGATCCCACTCTGGGCCGTGCCTTGGTTTTCCAGCTATAACCCCATTTTTAAAAGCATCTCTTGCCTCTGCATGGAGTTCTAATACAGCAGACAGTGGAATTTCTTTGCTCCTTTTTGACATAATGATTTACAACTATTAACAAGACAATTTACAATTTTATCATACATTAAACACAAGTATCTATGGTGATTTTGTTTTTTACAGTTCATATCACTGCTCAAAACAGCATCATATGGAATTCCAATGTTGCATAAATTCTCATCAGGTAAAACATACAGTGGGGTAAAAAAAAGTATTTAGTCAGCCACCAATTATGCAAGTTCTCCCATTTAAAAGATGAGAGAGGTCTCCAATTTTCATCATAGGTATACCTCAACTATGAGAGACAAAATGAGAAAAAAAAAATCCAGAAAACCACACTGAAGGATTTTTAAATAATTTACTTGCAAATTATGGTGGAAAATAAGTATTTGGTCAATAACAAAAGTTCATCTCAGTACTTTGTTATATACCTTTTGTTGGCAATGACAGAGGTCAAACGTTTTCTGTAAGTCTTCACAAGGTTTTCACACACTGTTGCTGGTATTTTGTGGATGTTTCCACCCCCATGCTTCACAGTAGGTATGGTGTTCTCCATCCATCCATCTTCTACCGCTTTTCCGGAGGTCCGGGTCGCGGAGGCAGCAGTTCAAGCAGAGAAGCCCAGACTTCCCTCTCCCCAGCCACCTGCTCCAGCTCTTCAGAGGGGATACCAAGGCGTTCCCAGACTAGCTGGGAGACATAGTCTCTCCACCGAGTCCTGGGTCTGCCCCGGGGTCTCCTCCCAGTGGGACGTGCCTGAAACACCTCAAGTGGGAGGCGTCCAGGAGGCATCCTAATCAGATGCCCATACCACCTCAACTGACTCCTTTCAATGTGGAGGAGCAGCGGTTCTACTCTGAGCCTCTCCCGGATGACTGAGCTCCTCACCCTATCTCTGAGGGTGAGTCCAGCAATCCTACGGAGAAAGCTCATTTCAGCCGCTTGTATCCGCGATCTCGTTCTTTCGGTCATTACCCAAAGCTCGTGACCATAGGTGAGAGTAGGAACGTAGATTGACTGGTAAATCGACAGCTTTGCCTTAGAACTAAGCTCCCTCTTCACCACAACAGACCGGTACAACGTCCGCATCACTGCAGATGCTGCTCCAATCCGTCTGTCGATCTCTCGCTCCATTTTCCCCTCACTCGTGAACAAGACCCCAAGATACTTAAACTCCTCCACTTGGGGCAGGAGCCTGTCCCCAACCCGGAGAGGACAATCCACCTTTTTCCGGCTGAGGACCATGGACTCGGACTTGGAGGTGCTGATTCTCATCCCAGCCGCTTCACACTCAGCGGCAAACCGTCCCAGCAAGAGCTGTAGGTCATTGCTGGATGAAGCCAACAGGACAACATCATCTGCAAACAACAGAGATGAGATCCTGTGGTCACCAAGCATGACACCCTCCATTCCCTGGCTGCGCCTAGAAATCCTGTCCATAAAAATTATGAACAGGACCGGTGACAAAGGGCAGCCCTGGCGGAGTCCAACTCTCACTGGGAATGACTCTGACCGAGTGTTGGCAATGCGAACTAAACTCTCACAACGGTCGTACAGAGACCGAATAGCTCGTAACAACAAGCCCGATACCCCATACTCCCGAAGCACCCCCCACAAAAATCCACGAGGGACGCGGTCAAATGCCTTCTCCAAGTCCACAAAACACATGTAAACTGGTTGGGCAAACTCCCACGAACCCTCAAGAATTCTCGAGAGGGTAAAGAGCTGGTCCGATGTGCCACGGCCAGGACGAAAACCACATTGCTCCTCCTGAATGCGAGGTTCGACCAACGGCCGGACTCTCCTCTCCAGTACCTTGGCATAGACCTTCCCAGGGAGGCTGAGGAGTGTGATCCCTCTAAAGTTGGAGCACACCCTCCGGTCCCCTTTTTTGAAGAGAGGAACCACCACCCCGGTTTGCCATGCCAAAGGCACTGCCCCCGACCTCCACGCAATGTTGCAGAGGCGTGTCAACCATGACAACCCAACAACATCCAGGGCCTTGAGGTACTCGGGGCGAATCTCGTCCACCCCCGGGGCCCGGCCACCAAGGAGATTTTTAACCACCTTGGCGACCTCAGCCCCTGTGATAGGCGAGTCATCCCCCTCGTCCCCAAACCCTGCTTCCTCTGTGGAAGGCGTATCAGTGGGATTGAGGAGATCCTCGAAGTATTCCTTCCACCGCCCGACGATATCCCCAGTTGAAGTCAACAGTGTCCCATCCGCACCATACACAGTGTGGACGGGGAGCTGCTTTCCCCTCCTGAGCCGCCGAACAGTTTGCCAGAATCTCTTTGAAGCCGACCGAAAGTCTTGTTCCATGGCCTCACCGAACTCCTCCCATACCCGGGTTTTTGCTTCAGCAACCACCCGAGCTGCACTCCGCTTGGCCTGCCGGTACACCTCAGCTGCTTCGGGAGTCCCACAAGCCAACCAAGCTTGATAGGACTCCTTCTTCAGCTTAATGGCCCCCCTCACCACTGGTGTCCACCACTTGGTTCGGGGGTTGCCACCACGAGATGCACCGACCACCTTGCGGCTGCAGCTCTGGGCTGCCGCTTCAACAACAGAGGTGGAGAACATGGCCCATTCAGACTCCATGTCTCCAGACTCCCTCGGAATGTGGTTGAAGTTCTTCCGGAGGTGGGAGTTGAAGACCTCCCGGACAGGGGCCTCAGCCAGACGCTCCCAGCACACCCTCACTATACGTTTGGGTCTACCAGGTCTGAATGGCTTCCTCCCCTGCCATCGGATCCAACTCACCACCAGGTGGTGATCAGTTGACAGCTCTGCACCTCTCTTTACTCGGGTGTCCAAGACATACGGTCGCAGGTCTGATGATACGATAACAAAATCGATCATCGACCTGCGGCCTAGGGTGTCCTGGTGCCAGGTGCACATATGGACACCCTTATGCTTGAACATGGTGTTCGTTATAGACAGACTGTGGTTAGCACAGAAGTCCAATAACTGAACACCACTCGGGTTCAGATCGGGCAGGCCGTTCCTCCCAATCACCCCCCTCCAGGTTTCACTGTCGTTGCCCACGTGCGCATTGAAGTCCCCCAGTAGGACAATGGAGTCTCCAGGAGGAGCACCCTCCAGCACCCCAGTCACAGACTCCAAAAAGGGTGGGTACTCTGAAACATCATTTGGTGCATAGGCACAAATGATGGTCAGGACCCGTTTCCCAACCCGAAGGCGCAGGGAAGCAACCCTTTCGTCCACCGGGGAAAACTCCAATATAGAGGCAGCAAGGTGGGGCGATACAAGAATACCTACCCCTGCTCGTCGCCTCTCGCCCGGGGCAACTCCAGAAAAGGCCAAGCTCCAGCCCCTCTCCAGGAGACTGGTTCCGGAACCGGAGCTGTGTGTTGAGGTGAGGCCGACTATATCTAGCCGGTATCGCTCAATCTCGTACACCAGCTCAGGCTCCTTCCCCACCAGAGAGGTGACATTCCACGTACCAAAAGCCAGTTTAGAAAGCTTGGGATCAGTCCGCCAAGGTCTCCGCCTTTGACTGCCACCTAATCCACATAGCACCGGACTTCCATGATCCCTCCTGCAGGTGGTGAACCTACTGGAGGGCGGACCCATGTAACTCCTTCGGGCTGAGCCCGGCCGGGTCCCATGGGTGGAAACCCGGCCACCAGACGCTAGCCTTCGAGCCCCTCCCCCAGGCCTGGCTCCAGGGTGGGGCCCCGGTAACCCCATACCGGGCGGGGTACACTGAATCCTTGATATACAATTTATCATGAGAGTCTGTTGGATCGTTCTTCGTCTGGCCCTTCACCCAGGACCAGTTTGTCTTGGGAGACCCTATCAGAGGCAAATTGCCCCGGACAACATAGCTCCTGGGATCACTGGGGCACACAAACCCCCCCACCACGATAAGGTGACGATCCATGAGGGGGGGTATGGTGTTCTTTCTCCTCCAAACACGACAAGTTGAGTTTTTACCAAGAAGTTCTATTTTGGTTTCATCTGACCATATGACATTCTCCCAATCCTCTTCTGAATCATCCAAATGCTCTCTAGCAAACTTCAGACGGGCCTGGACATGTACTGGCTTAAGCAGGAGGACACGTCTGGCACTGCAGGATTTGAGTCCCTGGCAGCGTAGCGCGTTACTGATGGTAGCCTTTGTTACTTTGGTCCCAGCTCTCTGCAGGTCATTCACTAGGTCCCCCCATGTGGTTCTGGGATTTTTGCTCACCGTTCTCGTGATCATTTTGACCCCACGGGGTGAGATCTTGTGTGGAGCCCCAGATCGAGGGAGATTATCAGTGGTCTTGTATGTCTTCCATTTTCTAATAATTGCTCCCACAGTTGATTTCTTCACACCAAGCTGCTTACCTATTGCAGATTCAGTCTTCCCAGCCTGGTGCAGGTCTACAATTTTGTTTCTGGTGTCCTTTGACAGCTCTTTGGTCTTGTCCATAGTGGAGTTTGGAGTCCGACTGTTTGAGATTGTGGACAGGTGTCTTTTATACTGATAATGAGTTCAAACAGGTGCCATTAATACAGGTAACGAGTGGAGGACAGAGGAGCCTCTTAAAGAAGAAGTTACAGGCCTGTGAGAGCCAGAAATCTTGCTTGTTTGTAGGTGACCAAATTCTTATTTTCCACCATAATTTGCAAATAAATTCTTTAAAAATCCTTCAATGTGATTTTCTGGATTTTTTTTCCTCATTTTGTCTCATAGTTGAGGTATACCTATGATGAAAATTGGAGACCTCTCTCATCCTTTAAGTGGGAGAACGTGCACAATTGGTGGCTGACTAAATATTTTTTTGCCCCACTGTATGTTTGAAGATCTTTCTCTGTCAATCTTATCCAATCAAATTTTACTCTTTGTTCATGTCTGTCATAGCTCATCAGATCAGGTAAACTTTTCACATCTAATATCAAAGAAAAAGGTATGTGATCTGCCACAGCTAGGTCATACAAGATATCAAGTTTAACCAAAAAGTCATGAGCATCTGGTGGTCCAGCCCAGATGTTGTATGCCACGCTTCACTGATGTATGTGTAACTGTCATCTGGTAATAGCTCTCTAGTAGAAAGTATATGCTTGTTATCTGCACAGAATTTGATTAGATGCCAAATATAGAATTTTGATCTGAAATGTCAGCATTCATATCTCCCATAATAAAACAGATGTAAATGTGTTCTCATTAATAAAAGAACTTAAAAAGCCAATCCTGCTAAGATATTCATCCTCATTTGAGTAGCAGTCATAAGGAGTATAGAACCAAGGACCATCTCTGGTGAAAATTTCAGCAAAATCCATCCAGTAGTTTCTGCGTAATCCTGCTGCACAAATACAAACAAAGCCCTTGGTGGAGGTATACACTCTCAGATCATCACGAATCAAATCTAACCATCTGTTCCCCATGCCATTACACACCTTTCCTGAAAATTGCATCCAAATCCATTCATAACTTTTTGAGTTATGTTGCTAACAGACAAACTAACAAACCAACCAACGCCGGCAAAAACATTACTGCCTCCCCTGGCGGAGGTAATAATGACAGTCTTTTAGCAGCTTCAGCCAGCATCTTCACAAGGTCTTTTGCTTTTGTTCTGGGGTTGATACACACATGGTAATCACAATTACACACAGTGGGGGAAATAATTATTTCACGAAGTAATCAGCAATACCAACAATAGCTGAGCTGGATAAAATGAAGAGGTTGGAGACCTTGCTGGAGCACTGCAGGTCATTTCTACATTCCTTACTGTGTGTGTATTATTGTGAAAAGCTCCTAATTGAAGTGGTTTTCTCTATAATTGCATTATTATTCCAGCCATCCTCGAGTGCTCTTCTGGGGATCCGGGTCGTGGAAACAGCATATCAAGTAGAGAAACCCAGACTTTCCTCTCCCCAGCCACCTTCTCCAGCTCTTCAGAGGAGACACCAAGGCGTTCCCAGGCCAGCTGTGAGACCGTCTCTCCAGCGTGTCCTGGGTCTGATCCGGGGTCTCCCCCCAGTGGGACTAGTGGTCCAAGAGGCATCCTAATTAGATGCCCAAACCACCTCAACTGGCTCCTTTTGACATTATTATATATAATTTCAACATTGTGTATTATTATTGCACTTTATTATTGAAAGAATAATTCCATATCGGTGCTCTAATTGTGGGATTACATATGTGACACATTTTGATCATTATATTGTCCATCATTGTTTAATCTCACATTGGCCTGGGCTCTCAGAGCTTTGAGTGACTGTGTTTGTTACAAAGTCTAATACAGCTGCATCTGTTAGCGCCTACCTTTGTTGATGCCGTGAATTTCCTGCGTGACACGTCTTATACAGCAACAGTGTTTTTTTCCCTGAGTGCATGCTGTGAAGGTTCTTATATGGCACGTCCCCCGGAGATAGGAAGAGACAGAGGAAGAGACAGGACGGCGCCCGGGGACGTGTGATGAAATACCCCGCTGTGACCAAAGACACTGAGCAAACTGCCAGGAACATTTGCTACCTCCCATGTTAATAAGAGTTTGACAAACTTGAAAAAAATGACAAATTTAAGGTACGTTACATAGAAAAAAAAAAGTGTGATTAATAATGATTAAATTTTTTTAATATTCTTTCCCCACTAGTTAAAATGCAAAAACAATAACTACAAATTTATTTATTATTTCATCTCTAAATAAGAATTTTTTCCAGTTAAATTTGAATGTTTTCTAGTAAATTTGTATTTTTTTCCTCTTACAGTCACGTTTTTTCTTGCAGAAATTTAACTTTTCACAAAAATCCCCCCTGAAATGTGACTTTTCACATGAACTTGAGCACGTTTATTCATTTATTAATATGTCAAGAGCTCCATTTCCACTACAGGAACCAATTTTACAGGAACTCCCCCCGTGGTGTATGTCTCCACTACAGAAACCTCTCAGAAAGGGGAAGTTTTCAGTGGCTCTTAATGAGTGAAATAAGGCCCTGGTCAGGGGTAGGTGCTTCAGACCACCCTGACGACTGCTGGGAGAGGTTCAGGATTGACTCAATGCTGATTGGATAACACTCGGCATAACGGCGTAAGCAAAAAAGCGCCACATTTGACCAGAAAGCGAAAATAGTGAAGATGTAATGCTTAAAATGTTATAATATAAAGCTGCCTTGATTGATGACAGTCTGAATAATTATTCGGCATCTTCAGGAGAACACAAGCATTACAGCGGCCCAGCCTACAATGGCCGCTACTGCTGTCCTTTGCAGGGATGTGAACCCACACAAATGACCAACCACAGTCCGCACTGATGCCACAGTGTATCATCATCTGATATCATGATGATTCGCATTGTTGATTTGGCAAGGGTTTTACGTCTGATACCCATCCTGATACCCACCCCATTTGCCCGGGCTTGGAACTGGCACTAGGAGTACACAAGTCTATCCTCTCCCGTGGCTGGGTAACCAACTTTCCTTTCACCAATCTATAATGCTGGGCATCTAGCAAGAAGGCGACGAGCAGGGGTAGGTATTCTTGTATCCCCCCCACCTTTCTGCCTCTACATTGGAGTTTTCCCCAGTGGACGAAAGGGTTGCTTCCCTGTGCCTTCAGGTTGGGAAACGGGTCCTGACCATCATTTGTGCCTATGCACCAAATGATGTTTCAGAGTACCTACCCTTTTTGGAGTCTGTGACTGGGGTGCTGGAGAGTGCTCCCCTTGGAGACTCCATTGTCCTACTGGGGGACTTCAATGCGCACGTGGGCAACGACAGTGAAACCTGGAGGGGGGTGACTGGGAGGAACGGCCTGCCTGATCTGAACCCGAGTGGTGTTCAGTTATTGGACTTCTGTGCTAACCACAGTTTGTCCATAACGAACACCATGTTCAAGCATAAGGGTGTCCATATGTGCACCTGGCACCAGGACACCCTAGGTCGCAGGTCGATGATCGATTTTGTTATCGCGTCATCAGACCTGCGACCATATGTCTTGAACACCCGGGTAAAGAGAGGTGCAGAGCTGTCAACTGATCACCACCTGGTGGTGAGTTGGATCCGATGGCAGGGGAGGAAGCTATTCAGACCTGGTAGACCCAAACGTATAGTGAGGGTGTGCTGGGAACGTCTGGCTGAGGCTCCTGTCCGGGAGGTCTTCAACTCCCACCTCCGGAAGAACTTCAACCACATTCCGAGGGAGTCTGGAGACATGGAGTCTGAATGGGCCATATTCTCCACCTCTGTTGTTGAAGCGGCGGCCCAGAGCTGCGGCCGCAAGGTGGTCGGTGCATCTCGTGGTGGCAACCCCCGAACCAAGTGGTGGACACCAGTGGTGAGGGGGGCCATTAAGCTGAAGAAGGAGTCCTATCAGGCTTGGTTGGCTTGTGGGACTCCCGAAGCAGCTGAGGTGTACCGGCAGGCCAAGCGGAGTGCAGCTCGGGTGGTTGCTGAAGCAAAAACCCGGGTATGGGAGGAGTTCGGTGAGGCCATGGAACAAGACTTTCAGTCGGCCTCGAAGAGATTTTGGCAAACTGTCCGGCGGCTCAGGAGGGGAAAGCAGCTCCCTGTCCACACTGTGTATGGTGCAGATGGGGCACTGTTGACTTCGACTGGGGATATCGTCGGGCGGTGGAAGGAATACTTCGAGGATCTCCTCAATCCCACTGATACGCCTTCCACAGAGGAAGCAGGGTTTGTGGACGAGGGGGATGACTCGCCTATCACAGGGGCTGAGGTCGCCAAGGTGGTTAAAAATCTCCTTGGTGGCCGGGCCCCGGGGGTGGACGAGATTCGCCCTGAGTACCTCAAGGACCTGGATGTTGTTGGGCTGTCATGGTTGACACACCTCTGCAACATTGCGTGGAGGTCGGGGGCAGTGCCTTTGGCATAGCAAACCGGGGTGGTGGTTCCTCTCTTCAAAAAAGGGGACCGGAGGGTGTGCTCCAACTTTAGAGGGATCACACTCCTCAGCCTCCCTGGGAAGGTCTATGCCAAGGTACTGGAGAGGAGAGTCTGGCCGTTGGTCAAACCTCGGATTCAGGAGGAGCAATGTGGTTTTCGTGCTGGCCGTGGCACATCGGACCAGCTCTTTACCCTCTCGAGAATTCTCGAGGGTTCGTGGGAGTTTGCCCAACCAGTTTACATGTGTTTTGTGGACTTGGAGAAGGCATTTGACCGCGTCCCTCGTGGTTTTTTGTGGGGGGTGCTTCGGGAGTATGGGGTATCGGGCTTGTTATTACGAGCTATTCGGTCTCTGTACGACCGTTGTGAGAGTTTGGTTCGTATTGCTAACACTCGGTCGAAGTCATTCCAAGTGAGAGTTGGACTCCGCCAAGGCTGCCCTTTGTCATCGATCCTGTTCATAATTTTTATGGACAGGATTTCTAGGTGCAGCCAGGGAATGGAGGGTGTCATGCTTGGTGACCACAGGATCTCATCTCTGTTGTTTGCAGATGATGTTGTTCTGTTGGCTTCATCCAACAATGACCTACAGCTCTTGCTGGGACGGTTTGCCGCTGAGTGTGAAGCGGCTGGGATGAGAATCAGCACCTCCAAGTCCGAGTCCATGGTCCTTAGCCGGAAAAAGGTGGATTGTCCTATCTGGGTTGGGGACAGGCTCCTGCCCCAAGTGGAGGAGTTTAAGTGTCTTAGGGTCTTGTTCACAAGTGAGGGGAGAATGGAGCAAGAGATTGACAGATGGATCGGAGCAGCATCTGCAGTGATGGGGACGTTGTACCAGTCTGTTGTGGTGAAGAGGGAGCTGAGTTCTAAGGCAAAGCTGTTGATTTACCAGTCAATCTATGTTCCTACTCTCACCTACGGTCATGAGCTTTGGGTAATGACCGAAAGAACAAGATCACGGATACAAGCGGCTGAAATGAGCTTTCTCCGTAGGATTGCTGGACTCACCCTCAGAGATGGGGTGAGGAGCTCAGTCATCCGGGAGAGGCTCAGAGTAGAACCGCTGCTCCTCCACATTGAAAGGAGTCAGTTGAGGTGGTATGGGCATCTCATTAGGATGCCTCCTGGACGCCTCCCACTTGAGGTGTTTCGGGCACGTCCCACTGGGAGGAGACCCTGGGGCAGACCCAGGACTCGGTGGAGAGACTATGTCTCCCAGCTGGTCTGGGAACGCCTTGGTATCCTCTCTGAAGAGCTGGAGCAGGTGGCTGGGGAGAGGGAAGTCTGGGCTTCTCTGCTTGAACTGCTGCCTCTGCCACCCGGACCTCCAGAAAAGCGGTAGAAGATGGATGGATGGATGGATCTAGCAAGAAGGTGGGAAGTACCATTTTTATATGGTCTTTGTATGACCTGGCAGGGGCGCGAACCCCTGCCCTCCCGGCTGTGGTGGGATGCTCTACCATTGGCCCACCAATCTGGTAAATATTATGATTGTTTTGGACACAGAATTTTTGCAAGTATTTTTTCATCAATATATTATTTTTTGAAGAAAATATATGCAAGTTTTTTTTTTTTTAAATATTTGTTTTCATAAAAATACAACCTCAAACACCTTTAAACACCTTTTATTTAATTTTGAAGTGTTGCATTGCAGTCGAAACTGTCAAGATGATTACATCACAAACAAATCCTCCGGAGACTGATAGTTTGTTACGATTAAGGAAGACATGATGGTGGAGAGGGTCAGATAAAGGACAAGTTCCCATCCCATAAAATTGGTTCTTGGTTCCTGGAGTGGAAACTGGGCTAAGGCCGTTATCATGAAGAGCCTCATGTGGCTCCATAGCCATACGTTGAGGACCTCACTGACCCTGTAAATTATTTCTCTGACTCTGTCTCTGTGGTGTTACCTGCTCTTGCTGGTGGGCAGCTGTCTGCTGGGCCTCCTCAAGGACTGGCTGGCTTGGACCTTCGTGGATGTGCGTGGTGAGGAGCGGGCAAAGTGGTCGGGGGGCGGAGGCTTCTTCGGGATCTTTTTGACAAGCCGACTGACCCACTTCTGCTGTTCCTCCTGAGAGGAGGCCAGCAAGAGGAGGTTCTTAGCTGTAGAGATGTCATAGTTCACTGGAGGAGAAAAGAGAAGTGGTTATAGACGGGCATCTTCACCCAGGAGGATTTGGTTATTCATTATCAGGATCAACATGAAAACTACAGAGCTCATCTAAGGGAAATTTAGTGGACTACAGAGGAACCGATTTTGGATCAGAATCAAGGAGAGGAGCCACAATTTTTTAAACAATGCAAGATAGGCATTAAAAACTTGGACCATATTTTACACAGTATAAGATACACACTTCCATAGAAACCTGAAGAAAAAAGTCTAATTTAAACTCAAATTTACCAGAAAAAAATAAATTCCAAGTTTCTGAAGGTAAAAAAGTGTCAAAATTACAAGGAAGAAAGTTTAGAAGGAAAAAAAAAACCCCTCAAACTTACAAGGGGAAAAAGCCTCAAGTTCATGAGGAAAACAAGTTTTAAAATCTGAGAAACTTCTGTGGAAAAAAGCTTTGAGGAAAAAAGGTCACAAATTCATGTAAAAAAAGGAATGCATTATTAAGAGAAAAAAGCTCCGAATTTACTAGAAACCCCCCCCACAAATTTACCATAAAAATTGCAAATTTCCAAGGAAAAAATGCAAATTTCCAAGGAAATTGTCTCAAATTTATGAAAAACAGCTGTAAATTTACAAGAAAAAAATTTGCTAACTTGTGAGAAAAAAAGTTTATAATTTTCGAGGATTTCACCTCAAAAACAGAAGAAAACCCAGCTGTCATGTTTATCCTGTTATGCGTTACACCTTTGAAATGCAGATTTTTTAATTAAGGCCTTAGTCTTGAATTTTTAAGGTCACCGTGCATAATTAATCTTTCCCACCAGCAGTGACCTTAAAATTTCACTAATTTCTGTTCTTCCTCCAGCAGAAAAACAACTTGAACCTAAAAAATTAACCAAAATTAACCTTTGCAGGGCGCGATGATCTCCTCCTTCCTGTCCATGTGATCCTTGTGACACTTGATGTGACAGCGGCGACACTCAAGGGCAGGTGGTGGCTTGAAGACATTCCAAAGTGGCTTAGTGCAGGCCTCACAGTTGGTGGGGAAGTGGTAGAGTGTGGGCAGGAACTCATGGCCTTTGTGGCAAATGTAGCTAGACTTCTCTCCGATGGCGTGGGGCTCCATTGGGAACTCCGGCTCCTTTTTACTCTCTCCCTCGTTAGCATACAGAATCTGGAGGGAGGGGAGGTCAGATTATGGGGTTAGGATTAGGGAGGATATAATAGCATATAATTGGACAAGCATGCAAAAAAAACCCCTTGTCCTGTCGTAGTCTAAATTAATTATTTTTTTCAAAAATGAAAATGTAAATATTTGGTTAGGTGTTAATCTATGATAATGGACCCAGTTACTTCAGCTCGCCAATTATAGCTGGAAAGTGGCTTAAAAGTGCTAATTAATAAAAGAATCTTAGTGAGCAAGCTCACATTCCCCACGTATCCCCATATCACAGTTCTCACTGAACAATGTAATGCATGAACTCATCTGATGGGAATACAAACCTGACATGTAACCAAAGGAATTAGTGTATTTTTCAATAGAAAAAGCTCAGATTCAAGCCTTTCAGATGCTGGTTAACCTTATAGATTAACCTCTCATTAGATGTATGTCAAAACCAAACTTGTCCAAGATATTGATGAGTTAAAGCTTCTGTATAAATTTGAAGTTAACCTAATCAGAAATGGAGAAGCCATACTGGCGACAACATAAAATGGACTGAAAAAAGGACAAGCACCCCCTCAGAAATGCACAGAGCTACCAGAGGACTGACTTTCCACTGTGACTTTCACTACTTACAGTAGCTGTGTGGCCTAGGGTCACAGAAACGGAGATAGGCGCCACCCCATACGCCACATGGTGTCCCACATGCTGTGAAAAGGAATTAACTTAACTAACTAATCCCCTCAGAAAACTGCCATTCATTACTGAACTCATCCAAGATACTGATAAGTTAAAGCTTCTGTATAAATATGAAGTCAATCCAATGAGAAATGTAGAAGCTATACTGGAGACAACAGAAAAAATGTCAAACAGAAGGATGAATGAACGGACGGATGGGTCAAAAACATTATACTGTGGAAGCCCAGTTAAATGAGGCGAGCAGAGAGTTTTGGTTTCACTTTTTTTTTTTCCCACAATATCTTTATTGAACCTTTTTTTTTTTTTAACAAACATGATACAAACAATCAAACACTAACACTAAAGTACTACTACAAAAAAAAAAAAAAAGCCCTAAAAACACCAACAACCACCAACAAAATCAAGTCTTCAACAATGCTCCTCTGTTTAGTCTAGACAATCCAATACATTAGTATACATATTATGTTCACCAGTTTGGAATTTACAAGGTCCACACACATCATTCACCTTCTTCTTCAAGAGTTATGTTTAAATTTTTTACATAATCAATAAAAGGTCTCCATATATTCTCAAACACAATTTCCTTTGATTTCAGTATATATGTTATTCTTTCTAATGGAAGGTTTGTTAACATCTGTCTTAACCACTGAGTCACATCTGGTCTATGAGTCTTTTTCCATAATAGTGCAATACATTTTTTGGCATTAAGCAAACTGAGGTCTATGAATGTTCTTTCACTTTTATTGAAATTATGCTTTTCTGGGTACAGACCCAACAAAAACAGTTTAGGATTCAATATGATTTGTTTTGAGATTATTTTTTCAATTGTTACCCTCACCTCCTCCCAAAACATTCTTATTAATCTACATTCCCATAAACAATGAAATAGGGTTCCTTTACTTTCCATGCATTTTGTGCATGTATCTGGTATATTTTTGTTATATCTATTTAACTCCTCCGGTGTAACATACATCCGCATTAACCATTTGAAATGTATCAATTTAAGGCGTGCATTTATTGATTTGGTTTGAGCTTCTGTACAAGCCAATTCCCATTGTTCCTCTGAAATTTCAATTTGCAGATCTTCTTTCCAGTAGTTTAATCTTTTCAGTGAATTTTCACTTGAAGATAGTGTCAATGAGTTATAAAACTCTGAAATAATACCCTTTCTTTTGGTTTCACTTTTTACTCATAAACTTCCAACCACAACTGAGATACAGGAACAGGTAAACCAAAACCTCTTAACCCTTCTCCCACCTCAGAAAAGTGGCTGCTAAAGAGACAGACGCAGTAGATGGGCCCAAGATGGGCACAGGGAGAAAGGCCTAAATTCGGAAGAGAATTTTTTTTTTTTGGGGGGGGGGGTGCCATCAGGGTTGGGTGAGCTTCTCCACATGAGCACTTGGCTTAAGACAGCCTACAGAAACCTGCTCTCACCTGCCCCCCATGTTAATGACAAAATTCTTGGGTCCTGCCTCCAGGACATCATAGGAAGGCTGGAGCTGAGAACAGTCTGCATCATGGTGGGTGAATACATATTTTGTTGACAACAGGTCCTTGGGGGATGTAGCATCGAGGAAGACAATGACAAGATTTTGCGCAAGATGGCGCCCACAGTGGTCGCCATGGTGCTTCGCTGCGCCCTTTGTTTGTTTTTGTTTGTCAATTGTGTGTCTGCCTGCTCTTATACCCGTGAAGAGCTTCTAAATATCAGGACTTTCACTCCCACGGACCTACTCCCAGTTTTTTAGCTCCTGCCGCCGATCTGGTTCATTGCTTAGCTCGAAAAGTGAGACGGCGAAAGAGAGGAAGACGAGCGGGCGCTCTCGTCCGGCTCCGCAGGAGAGGCACGCGCACGGCTTTGCCTGGCATATTTCTGTCCAATACCAATTCTCTCTCTAACAAGGTAGATGAACTGAGACTGCTGATGCGTTTTAAGGACCTCTCTTCCTCGGCTGCCCTCTGTTTTACCGAGACCTGGCTCAGGGAAAATACACCGGACAGCGCGCTGCGCCTCGAGGGACTTCAGCTGTTTCGTGCTGATCGTGACACAGAGCTCTCCGGTAAATCCTCAGGAAGTGGAGTCTGCTTCTACATCAACAGCAGCTGGTGCTCTGATGTAACGGTAATTTCCCAACACTGTTCTCCCGCCCTGGAATTTCTTTTTATTAACTGCAAGCCATTTTATTCCCCGCGGGAGTTCGCCTCATTCATCCTCGTCGCTGTGTACGTCCCTCCCGACGCGGACACGCGCGAAGCTCAGCGCGTGCTCGCGGATCACATCCAACACACGGAGCGGATTTTTCCAGACTCTCTGGTTACTGTGGTTGGCGACTTTATCCAAAGCAATCTGAGCCACGATCTCCCCCGCTACAAACAGTTTATTAAATGCCCCACCAGAGGAATAAACACGCTGGATCACTGTTACACCACAGTGAAAGACGCATATCGCGCTGTTCCCCGCGCTGCGCTCGGACTATCTGATCACGTGATGGTCCACCTCATTCCCACATACAGACAGAGATTAAAGCTCACTAAACCTGTTGTGAGCGCTACGAAGAAATGGACCAGTGAAGCTGAGGAGAAGCTGGAAACATGCATGGAAATAACTGATTGGGGCATGTTTAAAGGAGCCACACATGATCTGGATGAGTACACGGACACTGTGAACTCATATATCCACTTTTGTGAGGAGAGCATCCTTCCATCGCGCACCAGGGTGAGGTACTCTAATGATAAGCCCTGGTTCACTGCTAAGCTCAGACAGATCAGGAAGGAGAAGGAAGCAGCGTTGAAAAGTGGAGACAGGGACTGCTACAGGGAGGTTAAATATCGGTTTAACAGAGAGCTGAGGAGAGCTAAATCTGTGTATTCTGAGAGACTCCAGCAGCAGTTCACTGCTAATGACTCGGCTTCTGTGTGGAGAGGACTGAGGCAAATCACCAATTATCGGCCTCAGGCTCCTAAAGGTCAGGATGACAAAGCCCTTTGTCAAAGACTGTCCCAACACTATGCCCGTTTTGACACCTCGTCATCTGTGTCCAACTCCCCCCCTCCCTCCAGCTCCACAGCCTCCACGATCCCTACTTCATCAAAGGCGCCCTCCCTCCTCCCCCTGCCCTTGTCATCAGTGAGCAGGACGTGCTTAAACAGTTCTCCAGACTGAACCCGCGCAAGGCCCCCGGTCCGGACGGTGTGTCTCCCTCCACCCTGAGACACTGTGCGAAAGAGCTGGCTCCTGTCTTCACAGACATTTTTAACACCTCCCTTAAGCTATGCCACGTGCCGTCCTGCCTCAAATCCTCCACCATCATCCCTGTCCCCAAGAAGCCACGGATCACTGGACTTAACAACTACAGACCTGTAGCGCTCACCTCTGTAGTCATGAAGTCCTTTGAGCGCCTGGTCCTGCCCCACCTCAAGTCCATCACCACCCCCCTCCTGGACCCGCTGCAGTTTGCCTACCGAGCCAACAGGTCTGTAGACGACGCAGTCAACCTGGCCCTCCACTCCATCCTGCAGCACCTGGACTCCCCGGGAACCTACGCCAGGATCCTGTTTGTGGACTTCAGCTCCGCATTCAACACCATCCGCCCCGCTCTGCTCCAGGACAAGTTGTCCCTGCTCAACGTGCCTGACTCCCTCTGCAGGTGGATCACCGACTTCCTGACGGACCGGAGGCAGCATGTGCGGCTGGGAAAGACTGTCTCAGACTCTGCTAGCATCAGCACCGGATCACCCCAGGGCTGTGTACTTTCCCCCCTACTCTTCTCCCTTTATACCAACTCCTGCACCTCCAGCCACCAGTCTGTCAAGTTGATCAAGTTTGCGGATGACACCACCCTCATCGGGCTCATCTCCAACGGCGACGAGTCCGCCTACAGGAGAGAGGTGGCCCAGCTGGCGTCCTGGTGCAATAACAACAACCTGCAGCTGAACGCTCTGAAGACAGTGGAGATGACTGTGGACTTCAGGAAAGTCACAACCCCTCTGCCCCCCCTCACCCTCACAGGCTCTCCCATCACCACTGCTGATTCCTTCCGCTTCCTAGGCACCACCATCACCAGGGACCTCAAGTGGGAGCCGACCATCAGCTCCCTCATCAAAAAGGCCCAGCAGAGGATGTTCTTCCTGCGGCAGCTGAGGAAGCTCAAGCTACCCACCAAGATGTTAGTGCAGTTCTACACAGCCATCATCGAGTCCATCCTCACCACCTCCATAACCGTGTGGTGCGCAGAAGCCACTGCCAGGGACAGACTAAGGCTGCAGCACGTCGTGCGCACTGCTGAGAAGGTGATCGGCTGCAAGCTCCCATCTCTCCAGGATCTGTACATCTCCAGGACCCGGAGGCGTGCTGGCCGGATCATAGCCGATCCCTCACACCCTGGTCACGTACTGTTTGCCCCTCTCCCCTCAGGTAGAAGACTTCGGTCCATCCAGACTAAAACCTCCCGTCACATGAACAGTTTCTTCCCCTCTGCCATCAGACTGCTGACTTATTGACTCTCGTGCACTATGTACAGCAGCTCAACCAGACTCATGTCAATCATCACTGTTTTCTTCCTGCATTACCGACTACACTATATGGTTCTCCACATTATCTGCTGCTCGCTAATATATTTAAACTGCTGACTAGTATTACTCACTCTTATTCTACACTTTATTGCATGTATAGTTTATTTCTTTTATTTTATCATGTTTAATGTTGCAGCATTGCACCGAGACAAATTCCTAGTTTGTGTACTACATGAACAATGGCAATAAATCTGATTCTGATTCTGACAATGACATACAGGAACAGTGGCAAAAGTGGTGGCCATATCTTGGATGGCAGGCCGGTAATTTGTAGCTGACCCAGGGGGAGAGGAACCTGGAAGGAACTCCCCTGGGACCCTTAATAGCTGGCCAAACACAAGTTCAGCCGGAGAGGAACACAGATCGTCCTTAGGAGCAGAACGGAGACCCAACACGACCCAAGGCAAGCAGTCTACTCAGTTGCAGATCACAAGAGCAGCCCGTTGGGCAGTCTTCATAGTGCGGTGAAAACATTCACACAACCCATTGGCCTGTGGGTTATACAATGCGGTACGATGAAGTTTCAACCTGAGGCTCCAAGCCACCACAGTCCATAGCTCAGAGGTAAATTGAGGGCCCAAAATGGGCCAGCCATCTCCTCAGATGTAGTAAATAAAGGACACAGCCTCAAGCCATCTGGTTGTTCTGTCCACCATAGTGAGATGTGAAAAACACTGCGAGGGAAGCAAAGGACCCATAAGAGCCACACTGACATGGTCAAAACGCCTCTCCGGAGTGAGAAATTGCTCCAGCGGGGTCTTCATGAGCAGATGTACCTTAGCACGCTGGCAAGTCACATGGGAAGCTGCCCATCCCTTAACATCCCTACAGAGGCCTGGTCATGCAAACATGGCACCCACCAGCTTAACTGACACCCTCATCATTGGCAGTGCGGTGGCGTAATGGTTAGCACTGCAGCAGCACAGCAACTCACCCTTGGCCATGGGATCCCTGGTTCGATCCCAGCCCCTGACCAACAGTGATCTGTGTGGAATTTGCATGTTCTCCCCGTGTCTGCGTGGGTTTACTCCGGGAGTTCTCCGGTTTCCTCCCACAGGCCAAAAACATGCAGGTTAGGTTAATTGGAGACTCTAAAAGTGGCCCTAAGTGTGAATGTGTGTGTGAATGGTAAAGGGATAGCGCCGTACTGTGGCTGCTTCATCCATCCAGGTGGATGCCCTCAATTTCCCCTCTGGGGATCAATAAAGTATACAAAATAAAAAAAAAAATCCCTGGGTGTGTAAACACATGAATGGTGATGAAAATGCACAATTGGTGTTTAAAAGGTTGAGGCACCAGGCAGTAGGAACTGTGGGGTGAGGTAAGCTGGTGGAGACATCACAGAGGAGCATGGGATACCACCTCCTCTAGATGAAGTCCTGTCATGGCTGTCCGTAAAGCCTGGTCCCCAGCCATGGCAGCATAATCAACACCCAGATGCACAGAGTTAACCTGAGTCCAGGAGAGACAGTCAGCCACTTGGTTGTCTTTGCTGGCCATGGGACAAATGTCCGTGGTGAACTCCGAGATAGCGGCGAGGTGCCACTGCTGCCATGCTGACCATGGCTCCGCAGTCTTAGCCATGGAAAAGGTAAGAGGCTTGTGATCCACAAAGGCAGTGAACTTGCAGACCCCTAGTAGGAACCTGAAAAGACATGTGGCGAGGAAAAGAGCTAGGAGCTCCCTATTGAACGTGCTATACTTCTACTCATTGTCACGGAGCTTCCTTCTAAAAAAGGCAAAGGGCTGCCAAGCGCCAACCACCCAGTGCTCGCACACCACCCCGACCGCAAAATCAGAAGAGTCAGACGGAAGAGTTATGAGAGCCCCAGGGGACAGGTGCACTAGCATGGTGGCATTGGTAAGAGCACCCCTGGCGTCCTTGAACCACTGGACCCTCTCAGTGGACCAGTCTACAACTTCATTGTCTTTCTTGCCCTACAGTTCTTCGTAAAGAAGATGCAACAGGTGTGAAATGAACTGGTTGTAAAATTTCACCATGCCTAGAAAATCTTGCAGAGGCTTAACAGTGCAGGGGGCGTGGAAAAGCAGTGATCGCTGCCACCTTGGCGGGTAAATGAACAGCCCCCTGTGCAGAAATGCAATGGCCCAGAAAATCTATTACTGGTAGGCCAAACTGACATCTAGCCAGGTTAACAATCACTCTGTGCTTGTCAAGCCATTGGAAAAGTTGCCATGGGTGTGATAAGTGTTCCTCCTCCAAAGCTATGGCCAACAATATGTCATCAAAGCAAACAAACAAAAATGACATTTCCATTTACCATTCCCCAAAACACAGAGTCCATTAACTGCTGAAACATCTGCACAGCCTCTTTCAGACTCAACGGCATCTGCAAGAACTTGAAAAGTCCAAAGGGAGTAATGATGACAGTCTTAGACACATCCCTTGTACTTGGTGGTAGCCCCGCATCAAAACCCACCATAGAAATATAGTTGCCCCTGCCAAGCGTACAGAACAATGCTAGATGTACAAGACAGGATACCAGTCATGAATGGTAACATTACTGAAGCCATGAAAATCACCACAGGGACACCAACTACCATTAAACTTGGCGGCCATGTGCAGGGGTGAAGCAAACAGGCTATTGCATAGGCTGAGCTGTTCCACTGTGGCAAACTAGTGCTTAGCAACCACCAACTTGGCAGTGGTGCGCACGTGCAAAAACCGGCGAGCTGTAGTGGTGATATAATGCTCCACTCCATGCTTAGCAGCCACGCAGAAAAGCCAGGAACCATCAGGAAACTTGGTGAGGAGCCACTGATACTCAGTGGCCCAGACCCCCAGAGGGGATGTTAGCAAGAACAAACAGCCCAGGCCTACCTAGTCTGTATGGATGGTAGCAAAAGAGATCACGTCTATGAGACAGCAGTTAGAAATGTCTACCAACAGTCTGTGAGCCCACAAGAAGTTCGTGCTGAGTACTGGAACTGAGACAGAAGCCACAACAAAGTCCCAACCAAACTGTCATCCGTTAAAACACAGTCACAAACCTGCTGCCAAAGGTACGGACAGGAGTCCCGTTAGCCCTGTCCAAGCGGTGGGCCATGACTGCCACACAATTTATCAGCAGCTGACACTGGTAGCACAATCTTCTGGGCGCCAAAATTTACAAGCAGGCGCCTGCCGGGCAGCATATTCTCAACAAAGAGCAGCTCTTTGCTGTTGCCAGCAGCTGCTGCTGAGCACCAGTCCTGGCATTTTCCTGGCTTGACAAAGAGCAAGGTTGCACACAGCATTTAGCCTTAGTGCCAAAACTGTGATGGTAGAAACACAGCTCATCTCCCTTCTTCCAGCAAGTCAACACGGTATTTTTGTATTTTGTATACTTTATTAATCCCCAGATGGAAATGCAAGGCATCCACCTGGATGGATGAAGCAGCCACGGTACGGCGCCAATCCCTTCACCATTCGCACACACCTAGGGCCACTTTAGAGTCTCCAATTAACCTAACTTGCATGTTTTTGGCCTGTGGAAGGAAACCGGAGTACCTGGGGTAAACCCACACAGACTCGGGGAGAACATGCAGACTGCATACAGAAGGATTACCGATGGTGAGGGGTGGATTCGATCCCGTGACCTTCTTACTGTGCTGCCACAGTGCTAACCCACTGTACCACCGAGCTGCCCATCCCTGTAGCCACAAGCACCGCTACCTCCTTCTCTGGCTTGAGCTGGGGTTGGGTTGGAAACATGGCATGCACACTGTACTTCCAGGTTGCTAGCAGTATCCTGTCTGCTTCTTCTGCTGATAATCCTTTGTGCATAGTAGAGGCAAGCTGGCCAGGGCAGTATGTACCGGAGGTGGAAGCTGACAAAGGAAAATGTGGACAAAAAGAAAATAAGCATCGCTAGAACTGAGTAGTGTTAACATGTTTTCCATCAGCTCAGTGGACTTGCCATCTCCAAAACCATCCATCCATCTTCTACCGCTTTTCTGGAGGTCCGGGTGGCAGAGGCAGCAGTTCAAGCAGAGAAGCCCAGACTTCCCTCTCCCCAGCCACCTGCTCCAGCTCTTCAGAGAGGACACCAAGGTGTTCCCAGACCAGCTGAGAGACATAGTCTCTCCAGTGAGTCCTGGGTCTGCCCCGGGGTCTTCTCCCAGAGGTATGTGCCCGAAACACCTCAAGTGGGAGGCGTCCAGGAGGCATCCTGATCAGATGCCCATACCACCTCAACTGGCTCCTTTCAATGTGGAGGAGCAGCGGTTGTACTCTGAGTCTCTCCCGGATGACTGAGCTCCTCACCCTCTCTCTGAGGGCGAGTCCAGCAATCCTACAAATAAAGCTCATTTCAGAATCAGCATTCAGAATCAGAATTCTGAATTCATTTCAGCCGCTTGTATCCATGATCTCGTTCTTTCAGTCATTACCCAAAGCTCATGACCATAGGTGAGGGTAGGAACGTAGATTGACTGGTAAATCGACAGCTTTGCCTTAGAGCTTAGCTCCCTCTTCACCACAACAGACTGGTACAACGTCCCCATCACTGCAGATGCTGCTCCGATCCATCTGTCAATCTCTTGCTCCATTCTCCCCTCACTCGTGAATAAGACCCCAAGATACTTAAACTCTTCCACTTGGGGCAGTAGCCTGTCCCCAACCCAGAGAGGACAATCCACCTTTTTCCGGCTGAGGACCATGGACTCGGACTTGGAGGTACAGATTCTCATCCCAGCTATTTCACACTCAGCGGCAAACCGTCCCAGTAAGACCTGTAGGTCACTGCTGGATGAAGCCAGCAGGACAACATCATCTGCAAACAACAGAGATGAGATCCTGTAGTCACCAAGCATGACACTCTCCGTTTCCTGGCTGCGCCTAGAAATCCTGTCCATAAAAATTATGAACAGGATCAGTGACAGAGGGCAGCCCTGGCAGAGTCCAACTCTCACTGGGAATGAGTCCGACGAGTGTTAGCAATATGAACTAAACTCTCACAACGGTCGCATAGAGACCGAATAGCTCGTAACAACAAGCCTGATACCCCATACTCCCGAAGCACCCCCCACAAAAAACCACGAGGAACGCGGTCAAATGCCTTCTCCAAGTCCACAAAACACATGTAAACTGGTTGGGCAAACACCCACGAACCCTCGAGGATTCTCAAGAGGGTAAAGAGCTGGTCCGATGTGCCACGGCCAGGACGAAAACCACATTGCTCCTCCTGAATCCGAGGATTGACCAACGGCCAGACTCTCCTCCCCAGTACCTTGGCATAGACCTTCCCAGGGAGGCTGAGGAGTGTGATCCCTCTAAAGTTGGAGCACACCCTCCGGTCCCCTTTTTTGAAGAGAGGAACCACCACCCCGGTTTTACATGCCAAAGGCACTGTCTCCTAAACCCCTGAGTTATAAAAAGCACTTGGCCCATTCAGTATATGACGGTTAGAACAACGTCAGCAGTTGAGTCTTAACCCTTCTTGTGTCTTGGTTTCATGGACATAAAAAGTGCCCTCACTGTCTATGTCGCTGTTCTGCGCCTGTCATGTGATGTGGCCATAAACCATAAAAATCCCCAGTTGTAATAAGTATTCCACCTCACAAGGTGGCAGACACGTATAACTTACTGCTTTTGCCTCGGAGGACTGATGTCTGCCAAATAACCACCCAAAAACCTCACTTCTGGGACACCAAAGAAGAAGAGTTTGTAAACAAATGTTGATGTGCTCAATCGCAACACAAAGGAGGCATTTGTTCCCAAATTTGCCAACTATGATTCTAAAAAGAGATTATTTAGCTTATGAAGGTAAATATCTACATTTTGTTATAACAGAGGGTGACCGAAGCTGGTTAATTTTCACCTGCCATCGACCCCAGCACCATGTGACTGGACAGAACAATCGCGCTGGTTCCGTGTCATCATATAAGATAAATTGTGGCGGAATAAAAGCGAAATTGAGGGGGAATAATCATAAGAGTTTCTGGATATGGGAGAGAAAGTGAAAATGACAGAGAGAAGACAAAATAACAACCAGGATGATGAAAATGGACGAAATGAGCTGCCTGGCCAGCGGTAAGTCTGACAAATTTCTTTGTTTGTTTACACTGTACTGATTTTCTGGTTCATATACTTTGAAGATAAGGTGACAAAAAACAAAACCATCCTTTGTGTAAATATGTCCAAAGTCCACTTTTGACTGAAAGTTACGTAATTCGATATGGCTGCCGTGGCATTATGCAAATTAGATGCGTAAATTTACTCCTATCCCAAACTTTGGATCATATTCTACATCTTTCTAATTGACAGTATGGCATTATCTCTTACCACTTTCAAGTTATAGCCTTAGAAATCTCTGACATCTGAAATGAATATTTTCTTGAAAAAAATCTTGACCACCGGGAGGGGGGGGGGGGGGGTGCCTGGAGCAAAAATGCGCCACAGACAGTTATTGGGTTAAGAGCCTCCTATTTCCCATTGACTGGTGGGTTCCTCAGCAAATCCATCAAGCGGCGGGGGAAGCTGGGGTAAGTGAGGCGAACAAATGGAGAATTTGGGTTTCGCTCTTTACTCAAACTTCCAAACACAACTGAGTTAAAGGAACAGGTAAACCAAAACCTCTTCAACATTTTAACTCCTCCCACTTCTCCAGTCCACTCTGGTGTGAAATCCCCACCCCCCCAGTTGTCCGTCACAATACCCTCCACAAATAAGTTGAGTGGGGTATAACAACAGCTGATTGCTACATAGTGCAGCAGTAGACATAGCAGATAACAGAAATACTCATAATAATGCATAATATGGGCAAAGTCCATGTCATAGCTGGTCAGACCTGGAATATCCTGGGGATGTCTTTGGCGTCGGCACGGTAGACGTCTGTCTGGGTGACAGGCCTGACATGGAAGAGTTTGCTGTGGGATGGAACCACATTGAACATAATTACATTGAAAATAAAGGCAGCTGAAATCAGAGTGAAAACGTTCTGAAGGTGGTGACTCACTCTATGTCCAGGACCATGTAGGGGATGGACTGTTCTCTGTCCTGCTCACTGTTGTAGAAGAGGATCTTCTTACTGCTCACCACCACGTACTGAGGAATAAATACAGATAGTCACATGACCACCAACACATGATCACATACCACAAACAACACAAATGGATGTTTCTGTGGCATTCGTACCTTTTTCTCCCATCCAAACTTCTTTGTGCTACTTCTGACAGGAAGAGAGATCCACCCTTCCAGCCTGGTTTCTGATGAAAGATTTTGTTTAAATACAAAAATATTTTAGCCAAACAGACTCGGATTCATTCAAATGTACATATGATCAACGATTTTATAAAATGACATAAAATTCTGAAAGCTAAAACAAGACATTTACAGGTATGAGGAAGGTAAAGTTACAGGTCCCATTCACTGACAAATGATGTTTTCGATGGTTTTAACTTTCTGAAATGCGTCTATTGTTCATGTGATTATCGAAAAATATCAAAACACTAATTTCTCTTAAAAAAACACACACAACCTTTTATAATGATTCTGTCTGTAATTTTAACTCTTCTGTGTTTGCTCCAGTATGTCACTAAAAGGCAAACCCAGCCTTGATACCCGCCTGTTACTCTGTTATTGGCCAGCCTAACTGATCCAATTCAACCCCGTTTTCTGCCCTCGTGTTCTCTTCTTTACAACACAACTCAGTAATTAGGTGCTGTCAGCAAACATGCTGAGGAGATGCTGCACATTCGAGCAATGTAAGGCAACAATCTCTAAGAGAAAAGTGACAAAAAATTATTTTTACAGACGTTCTGGAGGATTTTAGCCTAAACTTCAGGTAACCTCTGTTCTGATTATTTTACTATAGACTAATTCTAAAACCTTGGAAAGTAGGTTTAGGTTTTGTCAAAAAGCTTATTCTTAAGGATACCACTGTCCTCACACTGGTGAACTCTACTTTGAACCCCCAACCTGTAAGAATATTCTTTAAACATTTATGTGTCATTTAATTTTAAAGTTTATATGCATGTTCAGTTGTAACTGTTTGTAGAAAGAGAGTGCATGATGGTGAAACAGAGACAAAAATAATGGCGAAGAGGCCAAAAAAGTATTTAAAAAAAGGAGCATTTTACCAAAGATAAACAAACGAAACAAGTTAAATACAGACTGCGTTAAGCAGAGTTGTCATATCACAGCAACATTACAGTGATGCAGCCTTCTCTTCCCCCCTCCTACCTCCCTCTTGCACCGACTCCGGCCATCTGTCAGCAACCTCCACTGCACTCCATCCCCAGTGATGGATGGCTGAAGTCGGCCCACCTCTAAACACTGTGCCGGTGAAGTTAGCTAGTTTTAGTGAGTAAAGTTAGCAGCTCTTATTTTCAATGACCAACTGTCACAGGCTTTAGAAAACTGACTACAAGGTTATGTGTATGTGCTGTTTATGTTTGTTTTCCTGTCAGTCAATAAGCTCTCTTGGACAACTGGTAGCTGACGGCTGAGGGTATTTCACTCATGCTGGCTAACGTGTTAAGTGCAATAAATGAGTGAATTACAGGAGTAGCTTTCTCTTTTTCATCTTCTCTATTTTTGTCGCTGTAATATTAGCCCCCATTCTGAATATTAGTGCATCTCAGTAAATTGGAATACTATGATTTGTGACCATGATTTGTAGATCACCACATTTTATTAAGTAGACTCAAACACCTGGTGGGCCTCTCAGGTACTGTTCTTGAATGGTTTCATTCCTATCTCACAGATCGTCGCTATTTTGTATGGATACATGCTCTTCAGGAATCCATGAAATCAAGTGTGGGGTACCCCAAGGTTCAATTTTAGGTCCAGTTCTTTTAATCTTTATAGGTTACCACATAGGGGATGTTATCAGGAGACACGGCATCAATTTTCATAGCTATGCTGATGATAAACAGCTTTACACTGCCGTGTCTCCTGAAGACAAAAAAACAATTAATGCCCTTTTGAACTGTATTTTAGATATAAAGTCATGGATGGCAGAGAACTTCCTACAGCTCAACCAGGACAAAACAGAAGTTTTAATCACCGGTCCTGAAGACGAGAGAGAAACTTCCACCCAAATTGCTAGGTCTAAAACCTACATATTGTGTAAAGAACCTGGGCATTCTTCTAGATTCTGATTTTAATTTTATTTCACACATTAAAAACATAAAAATTGGATTGTAACATCTTAGGAATATAGCCAGAGTCTGCCCTTTTCTCTCTCTTGCCAGCACAGACATCTTGATGCATGCTTGCTTTTATTACCAGTCGTATAAACTACTGTAATGCCCTGGTCTCTGGTCTTCCACAAAAAAGGATATCACATCTCCAACTGCTCCAAAATTCAGCAGCATGAGTGCTGACAAGGTCCAGGGGGCGGTCGTATATTACACCAGTTTTAAAATCGCTGCATTGGCTCCCTGTGCATTTTAGGATGGCTCCCTAAGATGGTGCTTCCACACCTGGATCCTCGGTGCTCGGCCATGTCTCACATTGTTGAGTGTGGTGTCTGTCTGTCTGCTTGTACGAGGTTGGGTAGGTGAAGGGTTGGGGTGGGAAGGGGCGTAATTGTGTTTTTTAATTTGTAAAGCACTTTGTGCTATAATTTTTTTGTATGAAAAGTGCTATATAAATAAAGTTTTGATTGATTGATGTGTGAGTGGGCATGCATGTGAAATGAAGATTTGTATAATTTACACCCTAAAACTACCATATAAGGTCACGCTTTTTGGGTGGGGGGGTCTTGTATTGTTGTCATACCACCTATACTCATGGTGCAGACAAACTACAATGGTGCATAAAAGTTATCTAAAACTCAAATATCACAGCATCCAGACCTTTGGTCATTTGTATAACAGTGACACAGGGTACACCTACACTCTAAGGAGGAGATGCTCATTTTAAAACATCTAACATGTCCCATCAGCTGCAAGGGCTGCTGGGAAATGGGAAGCCTGTTTTCTTTTTGGGTACCAAACTGATACACTAGGGGGGGCCCACAATACAGTATTGCACAGCCCCCCCCCCCCCCCCCAAAAAAAAAATCAGGAAAACAGCCCTGATGACACATTTCCACAACTCATGCATGCCCGTACAAAGCAAGTATTCTTGTCTGAAAATGGGTAGCCCAATTAGGCTTTACAGGTCCAAATGTCGGATGTGTTTGAAAGTGGAATACAAAGACGCGTAGCCTGTATGCAGGCACTCACACGTCAGACTTTGACAAATATAAAAGGGACTGAATAGCACTAAGATTTATTTGATGGTGTGAATATTAATTACAGAATTATTGAAAATGAATGGGACATCCAATATTAGCGACTGTTTATGAACCCTTGTCTATTTGTTTGTCAGATCACTTATTTGTGTGATCTTTTTTGACATATTAATGTCATAAAGGTGTTGTATCTTGCACTTTGGAGAATGGGAGTTGTTCAGACATAATCATAATTATTTTAGTTTATGTGTAGTTTATAGTCTATCGTCAATGAACCCATGCAGTACTATAACAGGACACGTTTACAAATACAGTATTTGAGACCCATTCTAGTGCATCCTTTAATATTTTAGGAATATGGTAAGTACAAAACACCAAACATTATTATACACAGCAGAATGACCTGTTTAGCTGCAACTGTTGCATTAGCGTTGCCCATTTGTCCGTAAATATTTAAATAAAAAAATATTTATTTTGTTATTTGGGCATTTTTGTGTCCAGTTTGGTGAAGGTGTCATGCCAAAAAGTGATAACCTGCCAAAAATGATTGCCAAGTGCCACATTGTAGTTATGGGGTTACATTAGCCGTAAAATATATATTTCTTCAACAGGTAAACAGTACTGAGTTAGGTATAATAAGATAAATTTAACACTTATGATACATTTTGAACCTGAAACAATCTTGATCTAGGATTAAAAGCAATTAAAATAATGCAGTCACAAGGTTACATGGAAAAATACATAGATTTACTGGATATATGCATGTAGATACTGTATAAATATATATTCTATGTGTCAACAATGGCCGATTACAGTGTAGCTTCTAAACAACAAAGTTTTTTTCACATAAATATTGGAATCAATTGCAATCTCATACATTCTACATGTTTTTATCCAAACTGCAAACACTTTGGCCAACACTATAACTTTTCAGATGCGATAAAACCTCAAAATATTTATAGACATACTGTAGGTGGACTGAGCCCAGGCAGTACCTTTAATAAACGGGCGCTCCTGAATCCTGCAGCTGCTGATCACTTTTTGGCACAACAACGGTCATCATTTAGTCAAACTCCGGGATTTCTCCGGTTTCCTCCCGCATACCAAAAACATGTAGGTTTAGGGCGCTCGCGCACGCAGCGACCAGCAGCCGGTGGCTTGTCACCAGACTGCAAACCAAATCTACCTACGGGTACAAATAAGTTACAAAAAAAAACAAAAACAAAAAAAAAACTGTTTATTTCGTTATTTGGGCGTTTTTGTGTCCAGTTTGGTGACGGTCGTTGTTTAGTCAAACTGTGCATGTGGCCACATATGATATGCAATTAATCTGGGCATTCTGCTCCACAATCATGGTGGTATTATTATTAACTTTTAGTTTTTAGATAGCCGTGCGAGCACACCGAGAGAAGCGCTATCGGTAACAGCGAGTCATGGTCCTGCAAAGGGACTCCCATTTACTGCTGACCGGGCGGGATGGGCTTGCTTCTCTGCAAAGGACTGCATTCTGCCCAGTGCTTCTCCAACACTGTTGTTCTTTAGGCAGACCCCAGGTGCCCGCTAGCATCCCCCAAATTATCTTTTAAACGTACGCAATCACGGCAACATTACAGTATAATTTTTTAAGCATTACATCTTCACTACGCTCTCTTTCTTGTCAAATTTGTCGCTTTTCACTTCCTTTTGTTGTTTGCAAAGCGCTGTGGTAATTGACTGGTCCTGATGCCGCGAATTATCCAATTAGCATGGTCGTGATGCTGTGTATTATCCAATCAGCATGGCCACGATGCCACGTATTATCCAATCAGCACAGAGTCAATCCAAAACCCCGTGCACACTTCCTAAAGCCAGGGCATGAGATGACAGAACTGTAGCTAAACTTTTATTGATAAAAATTACATATTTTGACTGAGCGACTCCATACTTGGGGATGCACACCCTCGCAACCTCAGCAAAGCACTTATAAAATCTGAGGTGAGTCTGTCGAACGATTTGGGAGATAGCTGAGGAACAGACAGACAGACACACACAGAGATTTGGTGCATTTATAGATAGATTTAGGCTATTTATATGTGTAAACAGTAAACATAAAAAAGTGTAAATGTAAACAGTTTATACGTGTTTTGCTGAGGTTATGAGGGAGTGCATCCTGGAGTATGGAGTTGTTCAGATTAAATATGTAATTATTATCATTAAAAGTTTAGTCATCGCTCTGTCTCCTCCATTGTGGGTGGAGTTTCGAATTGACTCAGTGCCGACTGGATAAACCTCAGCATCATGACCAGAGCACTCCATGAACAAAACAAGGAAGTGAAAAGTGGCAAATTTGACCAGAAAAATGTAATAGTGAAGATTTAATGCTTAAAAATTAATATAATGTATACAATGTTGCTGTGATTGTGCAGGGTCAAAACAATAATTCGGCATATGTGGAGAACACAAGGCACACAAGCACACCAGGAGTGCCAGCGGGGACTCAAGGTCCAGCAAAGAACACCAGCACATCCAACACAGAACACACCAGGAGAAGCAACGGCCAGACCGGTGGACCGCAGTCCTTTACGGGGAAGCAAACTCACACAGCCTGGTCAGCGGTAGATGGGAGTCACAAATTGATGGTATGTCACATTTACGGACAAATCTGTTAGTACTAATGGTGCTTGCATGAGGCCCAATGTGTAGAAACATCTAAGCAATGATCAAGAGAAATGGGAGGTGACAATACCACATCAGTCATTTAGAGGCTGAGGGGTAAAAAGTAGCAGATTTATGAAGAGAAAAGTCACAGATTCACAAGGAAACAAGAGCACTCTGAGGCGAATGCAATATCCAATGCCTGTTTTCTTTGAAGAACCCAATATGTTACTGAAGCAGAGCAGTTTTCAACTTTTCCATCTAATTAATGGGGCAGAAACTGTCAGAAGCCGAGCTGGCTTGGTTTCCCCCAGCTCGGTCCTGATCTCTCTGTGGGTCTCGGTGCCGTTGTGTATGCATGTTTAGTATGTATTTCCAGTGTGTTACCGTATCCATAGCCACTGCTCTGGGGCCGGCAGCCGTGTGTACTGCTGACAGTCTGCCGGTCCGACCACGCCCCCTCATTGATTACCATCAGCTGTTCCCAGCCCCGTTGATCATCTTTCCCGGTCCTCGCCCAGGTGCGTCCAATCTACAATCCCCAGCAATGCATGTACTTAAGGAGCCTTTTTCCAGTCACGCATTACTGGGTCACTGCACTTCATTTACGGACATTGTTATTAGTATGAAGTCACGTCTAAGGAGGACTATTCTCACTCAGTGCTTTATGTGGACTTCTCAGACAACTCCAGTCCAGTGAGTATTTCCGTGTGTGTTTTCCCCGGTGGTCCTCACCACTTGACTGTTGAGTGTCCTGATGGACTCCTTAAGCTATAGTGGGACATATATGACTTGTAACTGTGAATCAGTGTTGTTGTGTTTAATAAACATGTGTGGTGCATAATCCTGCGCCTAAATCCTCGTCCTTATCTCCTCCTCTGTGCGCTGTGGAAAGGTGCACAGGGAGTTTATGACAGAAACAAATTATGATAAGCCTATCATCTATGAATATACAACAAAAATAGTGGTATACAATCCATAGTTGTTGGTCAGGATCCAAAGGTGAACCTGTGTAACAAGCTTGGTGACCCTAGTTTTACCCGTTCTATAGTAATAGGGCATAGGAAATGCCAACCTTGACCTCTGACCTTTAAACCCCAGGTCAGGGTGGAAGCTGTCCAAGATTTGTCTTAGATACAACTATGGTATTGATTTTAAAAGCCTACATCATTTCTTTCAGTAGTTATTGCGTTTACAAGATTTAGTATAAAACTGACCTTGACTTCAAGGTCTACAATTATTGCAAAAATCATCCAATTGGAGCCAAATTGCAATATGCACATCAACAGTATAGATCAAACCATGGTACCAAGTTTCAAAACAATCACCACAAAACTGTAGGAGGAGCTGATTTCACAAAAGTGGGACAGACAAATGGACCGACTGCCCCAAAACAAAATCCCCCTTTGGTCTTCCACCGGAAAGGTATAAAAAAAACTGTCAAATTTATGAGAAACATCTCCTTCTAACTTATAAGGAAAAAGTCACAAATACATGAAAAAAGTGACAAATTTACAAGGGAACAAGTCAAATCTGTGAGTAGCGATTCCTGTGAAATGTGGATGGATAGAGAGATGGCCGCCGCACCAATACATTATCTCCTTTTGGGTTTGCTGGAATGAGCTAATTATCACATTTTAATTTTTAAAAAAGTGTCAGAAAGATTATGTGAAAAAGGACATATTTACCTTGAAAACATTTGAAAATTTTAAAAAGTCAATTTTACAAAGAAAAAAAGTTTAATTTTTTGAGAAAAATGCATGACTAAAGTCATGATGATTTCATTCCATAAAACCAAGAAAAAAAACATATGACTATCATGTCTGTAGGATTTTTATTCTGACATGAAGACTTTGATTAACTTTAATTTTTACAGAAAATCAACTCCTTAATTTTTGATAAATTATTTAAAGACTTTTTCCAGTCAGGATGTTCTCATTTTTGATGCCCATCCAAACTGAATTACAGATTACCTGGGAAAGTTTTTGTTTAAGCCTAGATAAAGGTTATTGAGCCTCTGACCTGTTAAGGCGTCATCGGTGTCTAACTCTGGGCTGCTGCTGACACTGGTGGAGTCCATGGACTGAACGCTGAGTGACTGGAGGAGGTTCCTCAGCTGCTCGATGTCACTGTCCTTACTGTCCAAAGCCATCTGCAGCTCGATGCGCATCTGACTCTCATCAGCCAGTTGCTGCACCGCCACAGAGAGGGAAATAAAGACAAAGATATTAAACATCTGTTAACTTTGTGATTTTTGTGGCTTTTGCACAGACGCAAAACCAAATGTCTCCACGGCTCTCCCTAGGTTAAGGGTCTGCAACCTGCAGCTCTGAAGCCATGTGTGGCTCTTTTGTTCAAAGGCCACAGTTTCCTGAAGCCTTAACAAAAAGCTCACAACTTTCAGAAAAAAGAGTGTCACAGCCTTATGAGGACACAAGCACTCAGGCAAGTGCAATACTCCCTGCCTCTGATTTCATTGAAGATCCCAATATGTTACTGAAGGAGAGCCGTTTTCAAGCTTTCCATATAATTATTGGGGCAGAATCAATTTATGATAAACCTGTCATCCATGAATATACAGTCATGTGAAAAAAATTAGGACACCCTGTATAAGCCTGTGTGTTTTTATCATATTTGGACATATGGATATTTAATATCAATGTTAAAAATACTGTGAGATTCACGTAATACAACTAAACAATTAAAAATGAATTAAAGTCTTTTGTCAAATTTTATGTAAAATGCAATTCTAAACAAATAGTGAGGAATAAATTACGACACCCCCCAATCTTTTTTAAGGACACCCCCACATTCATTCCCACTTACAATGGGTAAAATAAATTTTAAAAAAAATGCAAATAAAAACAAAAACAAGGTTAGAAATAGATATGTGAACATTTCTTAATAGAGAACTGAATATTTAAAGGGCGTCTGATTTTTTCACATGATTAGAACAAAAATACAGGTGCATCTCAAATTACAATATCATTGAAAACTTAATTTAATGCAATAATTCAGTTCAAAACGTGAAACTCATATTGTATTATTTCATTACACAAAAGAGTGATATATTTCAAGTGTTTACTTCTTTTAATTTTGATGATTATGACTTGCAGCTAATGAAACCCAAAATTCAGTAACTCAAAAATTTAGAATATTACATAAGACCAATTTAAAAATATATATTTTTAATAGAAATGTTGGTCTCCTGAAAAGTATGTCCATGTACACACCCCATACTTGGCCGGGGTTCCTTTTGCATGAATTTCTGCATCAATGTGGCGTGGCATGGAGGCCATCGGCCTGTGGTACTACTGAGGTGTTATGGAAGCCAAGGTTGCTTTGATGGCGGCCTTCAGCTCATCTGCATTGCTGAGTTTGGCGTCTTTCATCTTCCTCTTGACAATACCCTATAAAGTCTCTATGGGATTTAGGTCAGGCGAGTTTGCTAGCCAACCAAGCACAGTGGTGCCATGGTATCAGCAGATGGCATGGCTCCCCAAATCATCAATGACTGAAAACTTGACACTGGACCTCAAGCAACTTGGATTTTGTGCATTTCCACTCGTCCTCAAGACTCTGGGATCTTGATTTCCAAATGACAGGACTTGGCACCTGATTTGGGGAGCCATGTCATCTGCTGGTGCTGGTCCACTGTGTTTTATCAATTCCAAAGTCAGTGTAGTTGTCTACCAGGAAATTTTAAAGCACTTCATGCTTCCCTCTGCTGACAAGCTTTATGGAGATGCTGATTTCATTTTCCAGCAGGACTTGGCACCTGGCGATGCTATCAAAAGTACCTATACCTGGTTTAAATCCATCTTTTTAAATTGATCTTTTGTGATGTTCTGATTTTTTGAGAAAGAGTTTTGGGGTTTCATTAGCTGTAAGCCATAACCATCAAAATTTAAAGAAATAAGTACCTGAAATATATCACTCTGTAATGAATCTATATAATATCATGGACACTGGAAGCAAGGTGGGTAAAGTGTCTTGCCCAGGGACACAATGGCAGGATGTCTGGGGAGAGCGGGATTCGAACCGCCAACCCTCCGGTTATTGGACGACCCACTCTACCTTCTGAGCTACTGTCGCCCCACCTCGAGATGATCCGCTGTAGCAACTCCTAAAGGGAGCAGCCAAAAGAAGAACAAGTATCGTGCAGCTCAAGGAAAAATAAGTTTTCCTCCAAAATGATCGATTTCAGGTTTATTTTCCACTCAGACAGCAGTCTGACCTGCAGCGGGACCCAGGATCTCACAGAAACAAAACATCACATCTGTGGTTGTTTTAGGACATTTGGGACGGATACTTGAGGCCTTGATTAAGGGTCCACAGACACTTTGTAATTCAGGTTAGGTTCAGTATGGAGAGTCAAACCAGCAATGTAACAACAGTCCTGCGGTGACGATACGGTAATGTTGGGGGCAGCCACAGCACTCCCAGCTGGAACAGCTCCTCACTCACCGCCTGCATCTCATTGATCTCCTTCTGGTACTTAATGATGGTGCTGTTCAGCTTCTCCTTTTCTGACCTCAGCTCCAGCTGCAGCTTCCTGTTCTCCTTATCCTTCCTCTTCATGTCTGTGTCGTTACCACGGCGACTTCCCGGGCCACGGTCCACCTTCCTGTTCATGATCTCTGCCAGCTTATTGACAGCCTGTGGAGTTAAAAATGAGTTTATAATCTGGAAGGTAAAATTAAGACTTTTTAAGCACACTTGATCAAATTTAAAACCGCTCATGTGACCACACTACAGCTGGTTGTCAAATTCTCTATTGGAACTGAAATGAGGTCAAATGTTGTGGTATCAGTCAAACTCACATTAAATCTGGATTTCCCCGGGATCCACACTGGTACTAGATAATTGAGTTATTCACATAAAATATTCGAAACTAGACCCTACAACCACAACTTTTACATTAATGAGAAAAGTAACACAGTTACAAGAAAAAAGTTGTTAAATTTAATAGAAATATACTGCTAAAATTATGAGGAAAAAAACACAAATTTTACTGAAATAAAAATCAGTTTTAGGAGAAAAAGGTGGCTTGTTTTACCTGAAGAGTCCCAAAATTATGAGAAAAAAAATTACAAATTTATGAAAAGTCTGAATAAAATAAAACAATTTCATGTGAAAAAAAGTTGTAAATTTAAGATGCAAAGGTCAGACATTTACAAGAAAGAGTCACAACTTTACAAAAATGAATTTTTGAGAAAATAGTTGTAAAAATTTGTACATTTATGAGAAAAACAACAAAAATGTATCATTCCATTCATTTAATTTTCCATTATGATGAAATGTAAAAACAGCAACTACAAATAAAGATGAGCATTTCACCACACAGGAAAACAGAATTATGAGTCCCCCTATGAAAATTTCCTTTTTTACAATTTCCCAAGAACTGTTAAACAGCACAAAGACGTTTTACATTTTTTTTATCATGATGTTTCTGCAAAGTTTCACGATAACGATATTATTCTCGATATCGCGGAATACAGGGTTTTTTTTTCCTTTTAAATAACGTGGGCTACATTGACAATTGGAGCTCTTTTTGGGGAAAACCTGGTCTTATGAGACGAGACAGCATTCATCCCACTTTGGATGGTGCTTCTCATTTATCTAACAATCTGGCATCTTTTTTATCCAAATTTCCAAAACCGTGACTACTCAGAGTTGAGACCAGGAAGCAGAGTCGCAGTCTTACACGCCTCTCTGCAGCTCCTCTTCATCCGCCACCCCTCAGCTTAGCCCCCGTCTTCCCCATCAGAGAATCGTTGTCTGCTCCCTCCAAAGTAAATAAAAATATAATGTATAAGCATCCCAAAGTGATAAAGCAAAATATTGGTAAAACTCAAATTAAACATAAAGCCTCTAAATTGAATGATTTAGCCTCTGTTCCTCCTCATAATTTAAAAATTAAATGTGGTTTATTAAATATTAGGTCTCTAACTCCCAAGTCTCTGTTAGTCCATGATCTGTTAATTGATCATCAGATTGATTTAATTTCCCTTACAGAGACTTGGTTACGGCAAGAGGATTATGTTGGTTTAAATGAATCAGCTCCCTCTGGTTATTTAAACTGTCAAAATCCCAGAAGTTCTGGTCGTGGAGGAGGAGTAGCAACAATTTACCATTCCAAATTACTAGTTAATGTAAAGCAAAAAACATGTTATAATTCCTTTGAGGGCCTGGTCCTCAGTGTTGGGCACTTTAGCAATTTCAGGTTAAACCCAATTTTATTTGCCATAGTTTATCGTCCCCCATCAACCTATTCAGAATTTTTATCCGAATTTGCTGATTTCTTAGCTGATTTAGTGCTGAAATCTGATAGAATAATTATAGTAGGGGACTTTAATATACATGTGGATGTAGATAGTGACTGCCTTAATGTGGCTTTTAATTCAATATTAGACTCGATTGGGTTTTCTCAGAAAGTAGGAAATTCTACTCATTACCTCCACCATACATTGGACCTTGTTCTGACATATGGCATAGAAATAGAAAATCTTGTAGTGTCTCCTCATAACCCTGTACTGTCAGACCATTGTCTGTTAACCTTTGATTTTACTATTTCTGACTATTTGGCTCCTAAAGAAAAATATTATCACAGTAGATGCCTCTCAGATGATGCTGTTTCCAAATTTATGCAGATTGTTTCCTCTATGCCATGTGTCAACACAACGGAAATAAGCTATAGACAGCTTGCTCCTTCTGTAATTGATAACATGGTGGATAGTGTTTCAGCTTCTCTGCATCAGGCTCTAGACTTGGTGGCCCCCTTAAAAAAGAAAAAGTCTAATCAGAGATTTTTAACTCCTTGGTTCAACACAGAAATTCGTAGCTTAAAACAGAAGACTCGTCAATTAGAAAGAAAATGGCGCTCTACTAATTTAGATGAAATCTATTTAGCTTGGAGAAATCATCTTTTAATTTATAAAAAATCTCTTAGAAAAGCTAGAACGAGTTATTACTCTGCATTAATAGAAGAGAACAAGAATAATCCCAGGTTTCTTTTCAATACTGTAGCCAGGTTGACAAAGAGTCAGGACTCTGTCAATCCTAGCATCCCCTTAGAGCTTACTAGTCAGGACTTTATGAACTTTTTCAATAATAAAATTTCATCCATCAGAGATAAAATCAATCAGATTCTTCCCACAGTTAACTTAAATACTGTAACTATTACAACTCCTTCTATTGAGGTCTGTCTTGATGAGTTTACTCCAATCGACCTTTGTGAGTTAGACAAAATAGTTTCCTCATCCAAACCTTCAACTTGTCTTTTAGACCCTATTCCTACCAGGTTATTTAAAGAAGTCTTCCCACTTATTGGTAGCTTTATTCTTCATATAATCAATTCTTCATTAACTTTAGGCCATGTACCGCAGGCTTTTAAAACGGCTGTAATTAAACCCTTACTCAAAAAGCCAACGCTAGATCCAGGAGCTTTAGCTAACTATAGACCAATCTCTAATCTCCCTTTCATTTCAAAAATCTTAGAAAGAGTTGTTGCTACGCAATTATTTGACCACCTGCTGGGAAATGGTTTACTTGAAGAGTTTCAATCTGGGTTTAGAATCCATCATAGTACTGAAACAGCCTTAGCGAAGGTCACTAACGACCTCCTCATTGCATCTGATAATGGACTAGTTTCTGTACTTGTCCTTTTAGATCTTAGTGCAGCTTTTGATACTATTGATCATAATATTCTACTTGATAGATTAGAACACTATGTTGGACTTAATGGAACTTCGTTGCAGTGGTTTAGATCTTATTTATCTGATAGGTTCCAGTTTGTTCATGTAAATGATGAGTTTTCTTTCAGCTCAAAGCTTAGTCATGGAGTTCCACAGGGATCTGTGCTAGGCCCTACTCTTTTTAGTTTATATATGCTTCCGTTAGGCAACATTATTAGAAAACACTGTATACATTTTCATTGTTATGCAGATGACACACAATTATACCTGTCAATGAAGCCAGATGATACTCATCAATTAGCCAAGTTAGAAGCCTGTCTTAAGGAAATCAAAGCTTGGATGACTTGTAATTTCCTGCTATTAAATTCAGATAAGACTGAAATCATTCTTGTTGGTCCAAAAAACCTTAGAAATTCCTTTCCAAATCAAACTTTCAGTTTGGATGCAGTTACTCTTTCTCTTAATAGCTCTGTGAGGAACCTTGGAGTTATTTTTGATCAGGATTTGTCCTTCAATTCACATATTAAATTTGTTTCTAAGACTGCCTTCTATCATTTGCGTAATATTGCCAAGATTAGGAGCATCTTGTCTCAGAGTGATGCTGAGAAGCTGATCCACGCTTTTGTTAGCTCGAGATTAGATTATTGTAATTCTTTATTATCAGGCTGTCCTAAAACATCTTTAAAAAGTCTTCAGCTGATCAAAAATGCTGCAGCAAGAGTTTTAACAGGTACTAGAAAGAGAGATCATATCTCTCCGGTTCTGGCCTCCCTTCATTGGCTTCCCATAGAGTTTAGAATTAAGTTTAAAATCCTTCTTCTTACTTACAAAGCTTTAAACAATCAGGCTCCTTTTTATTTAAAAGATCTGATACTACCGTATCATCCTAACAGAGCACTACGCTCCCAAAATGCAGGATTACTTGTAATACCTAGAATCTCCAAAAGTACAATGGGAGGCAGAGCCTTCAGTTATCAAGCTCCTCTCCTGTGGAATCAGCTGCCAATCTGGATTCGGGAGTCAGACTCGATCTCTGTTTTTAAGAATAGGGCTAAAACCTACCTTTTTGATATAGCCTACAATTAGGGAGGGATCATGTGTTTCTGAACCCTCCCTTAGTTATGCTGCTAATAGGTTTAGTCAGCCGGGGGACCTCCAGTAATGCACTGGGCCTCACTCCTTTCCTCACTCTCTATGAAATATTTTTTTTTTTGCTGGTCATTAACATTTGTTTGTTCTCTCCCATAGATTGAGTCCCCATCGTGCTGTTTGCTCTCTACATGTCTGTTCTTTTCTTCTTCTCTATCCCCTCACCCCCCAGCCAGTCGCAGCAGATGACTGCCCCTCCCTGAGCCTGGTTCTGCTGGAGGTTTCTTCCTGTTAAAAGGGAGTTTTTCCTCTCCACCGTCGCCAAGTGCTTGCTCACGGGATCGCCTGATTGCTGGGGTCTTTCTGCAACTGTGGGGGTCCCCCCTACAGTTGATAGTGCTATGAGATGACTGTTGTTGTGAAATGGCGCTATATAAATAAAGTTGAATTGAATTGAATTAAATTTATAAAGGACTGTTTCACAGGCTAGCGTTAGCTTCAACATATTCAATGAAAACAAAACAAAAACCCTTATTTCTCCAGTTTATAAAGAGCAGTTCAGAATGAGTTTCAAATATTTTTTAAATTCTGTATCAACTATTACCCCAAAATAATTCTAAACCGTCAAATTTCTGTGCACTTAAATGTCGGGGTTTCATGCTGAATCAGTTTACTTGCATCAGAAGTCTCAATTGCATAGACAACTCCTGCGGATTTTTCACTCTTGTCGCACTGAACAGATTTTTTTTTTCCTTCTTTCGGGTGGTTGAATAAAATCAAGCTGAAGCTGCCACAACAGAACTAAAATAAAACTCTGAACACTTTGGACGTTAACAACACCGCTCCAGGGCAAAGTAAAACTTTGCCCTGGAGTGGTGTTGTTAACGTGCGAAAAAAAATGCAGGCAGATTATCCGCATTGCTGCACCGTCTTTTTTTTTTTGTAACATGGCAGCAGTCTTAAACAGCCTTTTAAAACTAAATTACTTCTTCACAACTAGACACAGACTCTCCAAACACAGGGTGGCAGCTTCCCGAGCCACAAGTCTGATAACACGTAACTTCCGTCAGCAGGGTAATGATGTGACATCAGACCCCAAATATTGTGATATTCATTATTACACCGGCCGTTGTTGTGCATGGGTTCTGTAGGCACCCATGCACAACAAAGGCAAATTATTTGCTTTTTTTTGGACCAATTAACAAGTAAAATTAAATCATTTCCCACAGAAACCTGAATGTCCCAGGGCACCCTGGTTGAAAAATGCTGATGTAAGTATCCAAAATAAAACTAGGGTTTTTGAAAAAGCCGTTAAAACTTCTTTGTGCTATTTGACAGCACTTGGGGAATACTTAAAAAAGAAAAAAAACAAAACAAGAGCACTCTGAGGTGAGTGCAATATTCCCTACCTCAGCTTTCTTTGAAAATCCCAATACTTACTGACGGAGAGCAGTTTTCAACTTTTCAATATAATTACTGTGGCAGAACCAAATTCTGATAAACCCATCATCCATGAATATACAACAAAGCATACAACCCATAGTTGTAGGGCAGGTTCCCGAGGTGACCCTGTGTAGCAAGTTTGGTGACCCTGGAAAGCTTTACATATTCTATAGTAAGAGGGCATAGGGAGTGCTAACACTGACCTTTGACCTTTTGACCCCAAACCTGTAGTCAGAGGTCATGGTCTCAGAGTGAACCTGTGTACCAGGTTTGGTGGCCCTAGCTTTTCTCATTTTATAGTAATAGTAAATTTAGAATTCTCTGACCTTTTGACCCCAAACCCATAGTCAGGTCAGGGTGTAAGTCGTTCAAGATGTGTCTTATATACAACTACTGTATCAATTTGAAAAGCCTACATCATTTTTTGAAGTAGTTATTGTGTTTACAAGATTTAGGGAAAATCTGACCTCAAGGTCATCTGATGAGAGTCAAATTGCACTATGTGCATCACTGTATATCAAACCCTGGTACCAAGTTTCAAAACATTTGGAACAAAACTGTAGGAGGAGTTGATTTCACAAAAGTGGGACAGACTGGCAGATGGACTGACCCATAACATAATCCCCCTTCGGTCTTCACCCAAAGGGTTCTTCAACCAGCGAGGGCTAAAAAGACTTATAATTCTGTTCTCAAGTGTATATGTTTATCATGTCTATGGGACCTTAATTTTGGATATAAGAATCTAAGACTGTTAAAGGATCACCCAGTTTAACAGAACTGACCAGATGAAATAATGATTTCGCTATAAAGGACCTGAGTTTTGAGCGTTCTCTCAGACATCAGCTGCTTCTCAAACACCTGCGTCATCTGCTCGATCTGCTGCTCCCAGTCCTTCGATTTCTCAGCTTCTACAGAGACAGAAATATACATGAAAACACAAAAACTCAACCTACACCATCCTCTCATCCAGTCTGCTTTCATTCCTTTGACAGCTTTACTTCTACATACAGAAACAGTCGTGAAAACCACCCTACACCATTATCCATGAGCCAGTTTAAACTATGTAAAATCACCCTCTAAAGACTCCTTCAGCTTGTTGTTCAGCTCCTCCTTCTCATTAGCCAGGTTGGCCACATCACTGGTCAGAGTCCTGTTGGCCTCTTCCAACTGAGACAGAAAAATGAAATGGTTATGACCATCAACAGGGAGTCATATTCAACAATCTAACCAAATACACTGATTTATTACAATAAATATCAGGGGTTCTGCAGCTAGAAGGAAGTTATATTTAAGATCTTTTTAAGGCCACTGTATCACATTTAAAACCTCACATTTGTGAAATTCCACATAAATTAACCAGATTAATTAGCCTCATCCAATTATTTACTAGCAGTAAAATCACTGTAAATTTTGACTCATCAGTCCAGCTTACACCACCGGAGTGGTGGCCTAGAGGTTGTGGGTTCAAGCCCCGGCCAAATCATGTGAATCATCGCGATATAAGGTGATGATATGCTGTGGCGACCCCGAAAGAGAGCAGTTGAAAGACAAAAAAAAAAAAAAGTCCAGCTTACAATAAATTTAAATTTTCCCAAGATTCACGTTGCCTCTAGAAAATCAACGTATTCACGTAAAACACGTGAAACCCCAGCACCACCTTCAAAACTGGCAACAGGAAAAAAGCCGCAAATTTACAAGAAAAAAGTAGCAAATTGGCGAATTCCCTAATTGATGTGGAAAAAAATCCAGAATTTATGAGGAAAAGTCACAAATGTGCTGTACATGGAAATAAGTTCCACATTGAAGTGAAAAAAATTCCAAAATTTATCTGAAAAAAGTTTAAAATTAATTAAATGAAAAAAGTCCCAAATTTATGTGAACAGTCACAAATTTACATGAAAACCCGTCACTAACTTCAGTGAAAAATCACAAATATAGGTTGAAAAAATTACAGTAGAAAGTCCCAAATTTATGTGAAAAATGTCCAAAATGTCTATTTAAAAAAATGCCAAATTTACATGAAAAAATATATCAATTTTTAATGAAAAAGTCTCAAACTTATGTGGATAGAAGTTCAACATTTATGTGAAGAAATTTACAAGAAAAAGTCTCAAATTTTACAAGAATAAAGTCAGAAATGTATTTTAAAAAACTCACAAATTTATGAAAAAAAAAATAGAAATTTCCAAGAAAAAAAAAATCTGCCATTTAAGTCAAAAATTTTCTCGAAAAATGCTACACATTTACAACAAATTATTGCTGTTCATTGTACGCATTTCAATTCCTGCCATGTTAAAATGCAAAAACGGTAAGTAGAAATTCACAAAAATGAATTAGGATTTCACCCATAAAACAGCAGTGTGTTTATTATATCTGTGTTATCTTTAAGAACTTTGACATGCAGAATTTGGATTCATCTGACTTTCAATTGAAAGCAAAATTAAGGTTTTAGTTTTGGTTGAACTTAAGATTTTTAAGCATCTGTGGGCACCTTGTAAAATTAATCTACTCAGTCCTCAGCAGTCTATGTAGGTTTGATGTTGGAGCTCTGCAGAACATGAGAAACACCACAATAATGTCTCAGTTTGTCTGGTTTAATCCAAAAAGAATGCAGACTGTCCAAGCTGATGGTGATGTCCTGATCTCCTGTCTGATTAACTGTCATTTTAAGGCTCATCAAGGCCTTAATTTGGAGGTTTTTTTTTTTTAAGACTTTTAAGGAATTTTAAGGAGCCACGGACACCCAGGCAGAGCTGCTGTGGTGCTAGGACTGCAGACTGACCAAGCTGATCGTGATGTCTTTCTCTGACAGCTCCTGTCGATGTCGAGCCATCATCTCCTTCAGCTCCAGTTCCTTCATGATCTTCTCCTTCTCCAGGTCGGAGTACTGCTCCTCAGCAATGGAGCGGGCCAACTGCTCCGAGTCAGCCTTCGTCAGAGTGATTTCGAGCTGGGCCGCCAACGAGTCCCTGACAGAAACAGAGAGGGAACTGCAGTTTGGACAACAGCTGCCAGACAGATGCACTGTCACTACACTGTACTTCAGTGAGCAGTTTTACAGCATGAGTGAACTTTTATTCAGTTACGTTGGGTGGTTCAGCGGTTTTGCAGATACTATACAAGAAAGATCAATTTAAAGTGTATATTGCAGGTAAATTAAAAAAAAAAAAATTTCTTCATAATGTGTCTTGGGAGTTTCCGCTTTAAAAGTCAGTCCAGGTTTAATTTAGGTTTAGAACACCTAAGGCACAAATTTGCGTCAGTTTTCAGCTCCCCTCCTAAAACAGCCTTTTTTTCCCCCCAAAACCTGTCAATATTTTGCATCAGCTCTCTGTACAGCAGCAGTGGTAGTGAGAGCTATTGGAATAATTTACTCAACAGTGGTAGTAATTTAGAAGCACAGGCAGATCAAAAAGGTGTTGGGAAAGCGACAGAGAAGACTGGCTGCGAATAAGCGTTACAGAGGCTAGACGACTCGCTCAAGACTGTACTGTCTTTAGAGAGAGCATTTGGACAGCCGCATCCAGAGGGATATCGTTCAACCCCAATGCCCCTGAGGATAGGCCGTAACAGACGGATGGTAGTGATTACTGTGATTGAGCAAGTTGAACCAACATTTGCTCCTTATCTTGTCCAAAAAGAAACTTCAACTTCAACATGGAGGAGCTCTGCATGCCAGCTGATTATAACCAGGGCAACAGTCTAAGCAGAGAAGCCAAAATTGCCCCCTAGCTCACATAGCATTATGATCCCTCCTGCAGGTGGTGAGCTCACTGGAAGGTGGGCCCATTTGGCTCACTTGACCTAAGCCCAGCTTAGTTTAGTTTAATGTTTATTTGAAAGGGACATTACATACTAATTGACATTAATACAAATGTAAGCATGCCAGATTTAGCAATACTGCCAATTTGCATCTGAAGTCCCCTGGTGGGTCACAAAGACAGGCAAACAATCATACACAAGAAGAACATCTGCAATGAAACTGTACAAAGTGGATATGCTAAAGTGCAAGAGTTAAGGTGCTACAAAACAAAACATTCAAATGTTACACGAGTGAAGTGCCGTATATGCGTACACACACATGCACCCAAGAACCTCACAGCAACAACAAACAACAGCAACAAACAAGAGGTGGGGCATATGTGTGTGCTGCACGGGCACATATACACTACCGTTCAAAAGTTTGGGGTCACCCAGACAATTATTTTGTGTTTTCCATGAAAAGTCACACTTATTTACCACCATGAGTTGTAAAATGAATAAAAAATATAGTCAAGACATTGACAAGGTTAGAAATAATGATTTGTATTTGAAACAATAATTTTTTCCAGATACTCAACCTGCTCAAAGGAAGGTCAGTTTTATAGCTTCTCTAACCAGCTAAACTGTTTTCAGCTGTGCTAACATGATTGCACAAGGGTTTTCTAATCATCCATTAGTCTTCTGACGCAATGAGCAAACACATTGTACCATTAGAACACTGGAGTGATAGTTGCTGGAAATGGGCCTCTATACACCTATGTAGATATTGCACCAAAAACCAGACATTTGCAGCTAGAATAGTCATTTACCACATTAGCAATGTATATTAGATATTAGAGTGTATTTCTGATTAGTTTAAAGTTATCTTCATTGAAAAAACAGTGCTTTTCTTTCAAAAATAAGGAAATTTCTAAGTGACCCCAAACTTTTGAACGGTAGTGTATGTGCATGCTGCAGAGCAACCACTAGTTATGGGTACAGTTTTGGTTATTTAAAAGCCAATTTTTATAATGACTCTGAAAGGTATTTAGTGTGGTACGTTCTCCGGTTGCAGATGGTATAGACGTGGACAAAATTGTTGGTACCCCTCTGTTAATGAAAGAAAAACCCACAATGGTCACAGAAATAACTTGAATCTGAGAAAAGTGGTAATAAATAAAAATTCTATGAAAATTAACCAATGAAAATCAGACAATGCTTTTGAATTGTGGTTCAACAGAATTATTTTAAAAAACAAACTCATGAAACAGGCCTGGACAAAAATGATGGTACCCCTAGAAAAGATTGAAAATAATGTGACCATAGGGACATGTTCAACCAAGATGTGTCCTCTAATTAACATCACAGGTGTCTACAAACTTGTAATTAGTCAGTCGGCCTATTTCAAGGGTGAAAAGTAGTCACTGTGCTGTTTGGTGACATGGTGTGTACCACACTAAACATGGACCAGAGGAAGCAAAGGAGAGAGTTGTCTCAGGAGATTAGAAAGAAAATTATAGACAAGCATGTTAAAGGTAAAGGCTATAAGACCATCTCCAAGCAGCTTGATGTTCCCGTGACTACAGGTGCACATATTATTCAGAAATTTAAGCTCCACGGGACGGTAGCCAACCTCCCTGGATGTGGCCGCTGGAGGAGACGGATAATACGAGTTGTAACAAAAGAGCCCAGAACAACCTCTAAACACATTCAAGGTGAACTCCAAGGTCAAGGTACATCAGTGTCAGATCGCACCATCCGTCGTTGTTTGAGCCAAAGTGGACTTCATGGGAGATGACCAAGGAGGACACCACTGCTGAAAACAAATCATAAAAAAGCCAGACTGCAATTTGCCAAACTACATGTTGACAAGCCACAAAGCTTCTGGGAGAATGTCCTATGGACAGACGAGACAAAACTGGAACTTTCTGGCAAGGCACATCAGCTCTGTGTTCACAGATGCAAAAATGAAGCATACCAAGAAAAGAACACTGTCCCTACTGTGAAACATGGAGGAGGTTCTGTTATGTTCTGGGCTGCTTTGCTGCATCTGGCACAGGGTGTCTTGAATCTGTGCAGGGTACAATGAAATCTCAACACTATCAAGATATTCTAGAGAGAAATGTGCTGCCCAGTGTCAGACAGCTTGGTCTCAGTCGCAGGTCATGGGTCTTGCAACAGGATAATGACCCAAAACACACAGCTAAAAACACCCAAGAATGGCTAAGAGCGAAACATTGGACTATTCTAAAGTGGCCTTCTATGAGCCCTGATCTAAATCCTATTGAACATCTGTGGAAGGAGCTGAAACATGCCGTTTGGAGAAGGCACCCTTCAAACCTGAGACAATTGGAGCAGTTTGCTTATAGGCCAAAATCCCTGCTGAGAGGTGCAGAAGTCTCATTGACAGTTACAGAAATCGTTTGATTGCAGTGATTGCCTCAAAAGGTTGTGCAACAAAATATTAAGTTAAGGGTACCATCATTTTGGTCCAGGCCTGTTTCATGAGTTTGTTTTTTAAAATAATTCTGTTGAACCACAATTCAAAAGCATTGTCTGATTTTCACTGGTTAATTTTCATAGAATTTTTATTTATTACCACTTTTGTCAGATTCAAGTTATTTCTGTGACCATTGTGGGTTTTTTCTTTCATTAACAGAGGGGTACCAACAATTTTGTCCACGTCTGTATTCCAGATCTTGATGCCCCTCACTGATAGCACAGATTGAGCAAATGTGGCCTCACAATCTCCTCTAGTGATTGCTCTGGTGGTTGTACCGGTGACAGTCCTCAGGTTAACATATCATCCCAGGAGGAGTGGTGCATAGGCCTTTAATATTTTATAAACTGAACAGGCAAATTTGAGAATTTTATAATTTTCAAAAGACAGAATATTGTATTTCTTGTAAATGTGACAATGAGATCTTTCTTATCAAAGATTTTTATGGCTTTTTTGTATAAAGATTCAGTGGGTTTGATTATGGTTATACCAGTGAGTGACCAGTTGGTAAAACAGTAATCGATGTGTGACAAGATCATTGCACACAAAACATTTTGGCCTATGGACAGAAGCTCAGTCATCAGGCACTTGCCTTCAACCCCCCAGTAACCCCAAAATGGGTGGGGCACACTGGATCTTTGGGTGAACTTCTTCATGGGGAAAATCCTGGACCGCTCTTAGGGTGCGTCCCAATTCACCCCTTCGCCCTACCCCTCCGTTTGGTGAATTGGGATGCACCCTTAGTCTGACACCTCACACAAGACCAATTTGCCTTGGGAGACCCTACCAGGGGCAAACTGCCGCTGACAACACAGCTCCTGGATCATTAAGGCACACAAATCCTTCCACACGATAAGGTGGCAATCCACAGATACATGTTTTTTGTAATATCAATTTATTGAATAATTTCTCACCATAGTTATTATTAATACTACCATACATCATTAATACTCCTATACATGACATATTGTACTGAAGTATGGGGAAATACATATAAAACAAACATATCCAGTCTTTATGCTTCAGAAGAGAGCTATTAGAATAATAAACAAAGGTGCTTACAGGGAACCAACAAACCCACTTTTTCTTAAAAGCTCTCAAGTTGAAAGATCTGGGTGATTTTAAACTGCAGTAATGTTTAAAGTGAAGAATCTTTCACTGCCCGCAAATATCCAAAAGTTGTTCCAAATAAGGGAGAAACAATATCATTTCAGTGGAACATGTATATTTCAAAAACCTTCAGTGAGAACTACCACCAAGCAACACTGTGTCTCAGTGCAAGGAGTCAGACTGTGGAACGCTTTTGGACCTGAATTAAAATCATGTACAACGCTTGGACAATTTAAACAAAAACTAAAGGAAGAAATACTCCAAACATATATACAAGATGACATGTAAAATCACATAAGGATTATCATATCCAGTCTGTGTTGTGCTGTTGCTTAGTTTTGTTTTGTCACGTTTTGTTTTCGCTTTGTTTGGATTTGTAATCACTTTTTTTTTTTTCCACAATATCTTTATTGAACCTTTTTTTTTTTTTTTTTTTTTAACAAACATGATACAAACAATCAAACACTAACACTAAAGTACTACAAAAAAAAAAATGCACTAAAAACACCAACAACCACCAACAAAATCAAGTCTTCAACAATGCTCCTCTGTTTAGTCTAGACAATCCAATACATAAGTATACATATTATGTTCACCAGTTTGGAATTTACAAGGTCCACACACATCATTCACCTTCTTCTTCAAGAGTTATGTTTAAATTTTTTACATAATCAATAAAAGGTCTCCATATATTCTCAAACACAATTTCCTTTGATTTCAGTATATATGTTATTCTTTCTAATGGAAGGTTTGTTAACATCTGTCTTAACCACTGAGTCACATCTGGTCTATGAGTCTTTTTCCATAATAGTGCAATACATTTTTTGGCATTAAGCAAACTGAGGTCTATGAATGTTCTTTCACTTTTATTAAAATTATGCTTTTCTGGGTACAGACCCAACAAAAACAGTTTAGGATTCAATATGATTTGTTTTGAGATTATTTTTTCAATTGTTACCCTCACCTCTTCCCAAAACATTCTTATTAATCTACATTCCCATAAACAATGAAATAGGGTTCCTTTACTTTCCATGCATTTTGTGCATGTATCTGGTATATTTTTGTTATATCTATTTAACTCCTCTGGTGTAACATACATCCGCATTAACCATTTGAAATGTATCAATTTAAGGCGTGCATTTATTGATTTGGTTTGAGCTTCTGTACAAGCCAATTCCCATTGTTCCTCTGAAATTTCAATTTGCAGATCTTCTTTCCAGTAGTTTAATCTTTTCAGTGAATTTTCACTTGAAGATAGTGTCAATGAGTTATAAAACTCTGAAATAATACCCTTTCTTTTACTATCTTTCATCATCATTTTTTCCAAGGATGAATAAATAGGTCGAGTGAGAGCTTTATTTTGATTTGATCGAATAAAGTTTCTAAGTTGAAGATATTTAAAAAAATGTGTTCTATTGAGATTAAATTTGATCCTCAGCTCTTCAAAAGACATTATGTTGTCTGCACATGGCAAATATAAATCCTGAATCTTTTGTATCCCTTTTAAATTCCATACTTTAAATACAGCGTCCGCTCTCCCTGGTTTAAAATATTGATTACCCCATATTGGACTAAATTGTGACAATAACTGTGGTTCTTTTAAATAGTTTTTAGCTTCACACCATATTTTGATCATATGCTTTACAAATTGATTTTTAACTTGTTTTAGTAATTTTTTTGCCGAATCTGAGTATATGAATATGGGAAGAGGTAAAGGTAAATTGTATGATTCCATTTCAGTCCAGTGAGGGAGATCATTTGATGAAAAATAATATGTCATAGACCTCAGTTGTGCCGACCAATAATACAACATAAAATTTGGACATTTCAGACCTCCACGATCAAATGGTAAATATAATAAAGACAAACGTAATCTAGCCCTCCTGTTGTTCCATATAAATTCCACTAACTTTTTTTTTATTCTTGAGAATAGATCTAAAGGTGGTGATAAGGGAATGTATTGAAATAAATAAAGTATTTTAGGTAAAATATTACTTTTAAGTATATTGATTCTCCCGATCATCGACATTGGTAGTGACATCCATCTCTGAGTTAACTCATTGATATCTGACATTAAGGCTTCATAGTTGACACTGGCGACTGATTCTAGCTTAGGCATAATTTGGATTCCTAAATATTTAAACTGATTTACAACATTGAATTGATTTACCTCAGGGGCTGGGTAATTTCTCTGGGTCTCATTTAGCATTAATATTGAAGATTTAGTTTTATTTATTTTATATCCTGATATTTCCCCAAAATTCATTATTAAATTCAACAAGGTTGGAATTGATTTTTTTAGATTCGACATAAACAAAATTATATCATCAGCGTACAGGGAGATTTTATGTTCTGTTGGTCCAACTTTAATTCCATATATTTGTGAATGTAAACGTATCGCTATCGCTAAAGGTTCAATTGCCATAGTAAACAGTAAAAGTGAAAGTGGACAGCCTTGTCGACATCCTCTATTGATTTTTATTGGTTTTGAAATATTGTTATTTGTTAGGATTTCTGCTGTAGCATTATTGTATATTATTTGAACCCATTTTATGAAATTATTTCCAAGTCCAAACCTTTGTAGGACTTCAAAAAGAAAGGGCCATTCAACTCTATCAAAGGCCTTTTCGGCATCCAATGATAGGAGAGCTGTATCCGGTGCTTCTTTATTAAAATAAATAATATTAAATAGTCTTCTTACATTATGGAAGCCTTGTCTACCCTTTATAAAGCCATTCTGATCTCGATTAATAATATTTGGTAAAATTTCTTGTATTCGTCTTGCTAAAATTTTACAGATTATCTTAAGGTCGGCGTTTAATAGGCTTATTGGTCTCATATTTTCACATTTATTAGAGGGCTTACCTGGTTTTGGCAGCAGTATAATTAAGGCATTATTTATGTATGATGGTAAATTATTATTTTGAAATGCTTCTAAAACCATTTCCAAAAAAGGTTTTATTAATTTATTCTTAAATTTTTTATAAAGGTCAACTGGAAGACCATCTGGTCCTGCACTTTTTCCTGATTTCATATTATCAATGGCTAGCCCAACTTCTTCTTGACTAATTTTAGACTCCAATATCTCCCTGTTTTCATTTGGTATACACGGTATAGATAGTTCGTTCAAAAACCCATTTAGTTTTGTTAAATCAGGTTCATTTTTGGTATCATATAATTTTTCATAGTAATCTCTAAAGGCTCTATTAATTTCTAAAGGATCTATAACTACCTGTCCATTACTTATAATACTAGTAATTGGTGTTTTAATTTCCAATTGTTTAATCTGCCATGCTAATAATTTTCCTGATTTTTCACCTTGTTCATAAAAAGATTGTTTCAATCTTAGAAGACTCGAGGCAGCTCTATTCGCTGATTTTTTGTCGTATTCAGCTCTCAAAATCAGTAATTCATTCTCCAACCTTGGGTCACTTCCTGCATACACTTTTTCCTGAAGACTTTTTATTTTATGTTCCAATTTAGCTCTCTCCTCTCGAGTCTTCTTAGATTTTGATCCTGTATAACTAATAATATGTCCCCTAATAAAAGCTTTGAAAGCCTCCCACTTTACACATGCTGATGTTTGTGTAGTATTGATGTCAAAGAACTCGTCTATCTGTTTTTCTATATACTTGACAAATTCCTCATCCTGAAGCCATTTATGCTGAAATTGCCATCTACCTGATTCCTTTGTCAATTTTTTATCTACATATATTAGACAACAGGGTGCATGATCAGAGATCACGATGTTATCATAAAAGCAGTTTTGAATCTTGGACCTTAATTCTGTGGAAATCAAAAAATAGTCAATACGTGAGAATGTCTTGTAGGTACTGGAATAACAAGAATAGGCTTTAACTTGTGGTTTCATTTCTCTCCATATATCTAACAATCTCAATTCTTTCATAAAATGATTAATAGTCATCCTACATCCAATGTGCGTACAATCCAGTCCTGTTGATCTATCCACACCTGGATTCAATGTACAATTAAAATCCCCTGCTATTATATGTTGCCCTGTAAGTGATGATAAGATGAGAAATAAATTAGCAAAGAACTTCTGATCATCTATATTGGGACCATATAAGTTCACAAGATTTATATTTTCTAATAGCAAAGAACCTTGAATGATTACATATCTTCCAAATTTGTCTCCAATTACATTTTTCACTTGAAAAGGAACTGATTTATGTATGAGAGTCATAACTCCCCTGGCTCGGGATGAAAATGAAGAGGTGAATACACTTCCCTGCCATCTACTCCTAATTCTTTTAACATCCTCCTCTATCAGATGAGTTTCTTGTAAAAACACAATTCTTGAACCCATGTCCTTTATTTTATTCATAACTTGTTTAAGTTTTTTTAAATTTTGTAGACCTCTGCAATTCCATGAAGTTAAATTAAGATTAACACTTTGGTCCATGATCAATAGAGAGTTTGGGATTACCTTGCAGTGTAAACATGCTCATACAGAGAAGCAAAAACATGAGTGGTTGAACATTCATCCTACAAACTACACACAAACAAATTTCCCCTTCCCACACTTGTGGCAAACCCCCCAAAATCAAAAGAAAAATTCTGTCTCCCGATATAGCCATCGACCGCTCCACACCCACGGGGAACAGCCTAAGCCACTCCTTCTTCATCCTCCCAATCACCCTAACTCTACTGCTTTTAATGACGTAACATTAACTCTCCTCTGTAGTTTTCCAACTTAACTCCAAAATTTTTAACAACTTTGTACATCATAGTTTGTTTTTTTTGTTTTGTTTTTGTTTTGTTTTTTTTTTCCACAATATCTTTATTGAACCTTTTTTTTTTTTTTAACAAACATGATACAAACAATCAAACACTAACACTAAAGTACTACAAAAAAAAAAAATGCACTAAAAACACCAACAACCACCAACAAAATCAAGTCTTCAACAATGCTCCTCTGTTTAGTCTAGACAATCCAATACATAAGTATACATATTATGTTCACCAGTTTGGAATTTACAAGGTCCACACACATCATTCACCTTCTTCTTCAAGAGTTATGTTTAAATTTTTTACATAATCAATAAAAGGTCTCCATATATACTCAAACACAATTTCCTTTGATTTTAGTATATATGTTATTCTTTCTAATGGAAGGTTTGTTAACATCTGTCTTAACCACTGAGTCACATCTGGTCTATGAGTCTTTTTCCATAATAGTGCAATACATTTTTTGGCATTAAGCAAACTGAGGTCTATGAATGTTCTTTCACTTTTATTAAAATTATGCTTTTCTGGGTACAGACCCAACAAAAACAGTTTAGGATTCAATATGATTTGTTTTGAGATTATTTTTTCAATTGTTACCCTCACCTCTTCCCAAAACATTCTTATTAATCTACATTCCCATAAACAATGAAATAGGGTTCCTTTACTTTCCATGCATTTTGTGCATGTATCTGGTATATTTTTGTTATATCTATTTAACTCCTCCGGTGTAACATACATCCGCATTAACCATTTGAAATGTATCAATTTAAGGCGTGCATTTATTGATTTGGTTTGAGCTTCTGTACAAGCCAATTCCCATTGTTCCTCTGAAATTTCAATTTGCAGATCTTCTTTCCAGTAGTTTAATCTTTTCAGTGAATTTTCACTTGAAGATAGTGTCAATGAGTTATAAAACTCTGAAATAATACCCTTTCTTTTACTATCTTTCATCATCATTTTTTCCAAGGATGAATAAATAGGTCGAGTGAGAGCTTTATTTTGATTTGATCGAATAAAGTTTCTAAGTTGAAGATATTTAAAAAAATGTGTTCTATTGAGATTAAATTTGATCCTCAGCTCTTCAAAAGACATTATGTTATCTGCACATGGCAAATATAAATCCTGAATCTTTTGTATCCCTTTTAAATTCCATACTTTAAATACAGCGTCCGCTCTCCCTGGTTTAAAATATTGATTACCCCATATTGGACTAAATTGTGACAATAACTGTGGTTCTTTTAAATAGTTTTTAGCTTCACACCATATTTTGATCATATGCTTTACAAATGGATTTTTAACTTGTTTTTGTAATTTTTTTGCCGAATCTGAGTATATGAATATGGGAAGAGGTAAAGGTAAATTGTATGATTCCATTTCAGTCCAGTGAGGGAGATCATTTGATGAAAAATAATATGTCATAGACCTCAGTTGTGCCGACCAATAATACAACATAAAATTTGGACATTTCAGACCTCCACGATCAAATGGTAAATATAATAAAGACAAACGTAATCTAGCCCTCCTGTTGTTCCATATAAATTCCACTAACTTTTTTTTTATTCTTGAGAATAGATCTAAAGGTGGTGATAAGGGAATGTATTGAAATAAATAAAGTATTTTAGGTAAAATATTACTTTTAAGTATATTGATTCTCCCAATCATCGACATTGGTAGTGACATCCATCTCTGAGTTAACTCATTGATATCTGACATTAAGGCTTCATAGTTGACACTGGCGACTGATTCTAGCTTAGGCATAATTTGGATTCCTAAATATTTAAACTGATTTACAACATTGAATTGATTTACCTCAGGGGCTGGGTAATTTCTCTGGGTCTCATTTAGCATTAATATTGAAGATTTAGTTTTATTTATTTTATATCCTGATATTTCCCCAAAATTCTTTATTAAATTCAACAAGGTTGGAATTGATTTTTTTAGATTCGACATAAACAAAATTATATCATCGGCGTACAGGGAGATTTTATGTTCTGTTGGTCCAACTTTAATTCCATATATTTGTGAATGTAAACGTATCGCTATCGCTAAAGGTTCAATTGCCATAGTAAACAGTAAAGGTGAAAGTGGACAGCCTTGTCGACATCCTCTATTGATTTTTATTGGTTTTGAAATATTGTTATTTGTTAGGATTTCTGCTGTAGCATTATTGTATATTATTTGAACCCATTTTATGAAATTATTTCCAAGTCCAAACCTTTGTAGGACTTCAAAAAGAAAGGGCCATTCAACTCTATCAAAGGCCTTTTCGGCGTCCAATGATAGGAGAGCTGTATCCGGTGCTTCTTTATTAAAATAAATAATATTAAATAGTCTTCTTACATTATGGAAGCCTTGTCTACCCTTTATAAAGCCATTCTGATCTCAATTAATAATATTTGGTAAAATTTCTTGTATTCGTCTTGCTAAAATTTTACAGATTATCTTAAGGTCGGCGTTTAATAGGCTTATTGGTCTCATATTTTCACATTTATTAGAGGGCTTACCTGGTTTTGGCAGCAGTATAATTAAGGCATTATTTATGTATGATGGTAAATTATTATTTTGAAATGCTTCTAAAACCATTTCCAAAAAAGGTTTTATTAATTTATTCTTAAATTTTTTATAAAGGTCAACTGGAAGACCATCTGGTCCTGCACTTTTTCCTGATTTCATATTATCAATGGCTAGCCCAACTTCTTCTTGACTAATTTTAGACTCCAATATATCCCTGTTTTCATTTGGAATACACGGTATAGATAGTTCGTTCAAAAACCCATTTAGTTTTGTTAAATCAGGTTCATTTTTGAATCATATAATTTTTCATAGTAATCTCTAAAGGCTCTATTAATTTCTAAAGGATCTATAACTACCTGTCCATTACTTATAATACTGGTAATTGGTGTTTTAATTTCCAATTGTTTAATCTGCCATGCTAATAATTTTCCTGATTTTTCACCTTGTTCATAAAAAGATTGTTTCAATCTTAGAAGACTCGAGGCAGCTCTATTCGCTGATTTTTTGTCGTATTCAGCTCTCAAAATCAGTAATTCATTCTCCAACCTTGGGTCACTTCCTGCATACACTTTTTCCTGAAGATTTTTTATTTTATGTTCCAATTTGGCTATCTCCTCTCGAGTCTTCTTAGATTTTGATCCTGTATAACTAATAATATGTCCCCTAATAAAAGCTTTGAAAGCCTCCCACTTTACACATGCTGATGTTTGTGTAGTATTGATGTCAAAGAACTCGTCTATCTGTTTTTCTATATACTTGACAAATTCCTCATCCTGAAGCCATTTATGCTGAAATTGCCATCTACCTGATTCCTTTGTCAATTTTTTATCTACATATATTAGACAACAGGGTGCATGATCAGAGATCACGATGTTATCATAAAAGCAGTTTTGAATCTTGGACCTTAATTCTGTGGAAATCAAAAAATAATCAATACGTGAGAATGTCTTGTAGGTACTAGAATAACAAGAATAGGCTTTAACTTGTGGTTTCATTTCTCTCCATATATCTGACAATCTCAATTCTTTCATAAAATGATTAATAGTCATCCTACATCCAATGTGCGTACAATCCAGTCCTGTTGATCTATCCACACCTGGATTCAATGTACAATTAAAATCCCCTGCTATTATATGTTGCCCTGTAAGTGATGATAAGTTGAGAAATAAATTAGCAAAGAACTTCTGATCATCTATATTGGGACCATATAAGTTCACAAGATTTATATTTTCTAATAGCAAAGAACCTTGAATGATTACATATCTTCCAAATTTGTCTCCAATTACATTTTTCACTTGAAAAGGAACTGATTTATGTATGAGAGTCATAACTCCCCTGGCTCGGGATGAAAATGAAGAGGTGAATACACTTCCCTGCCATCTACTCCTAATTCTTTTAACATCCTCCTCTATCAGATGAGTTTCTTGTAAAAACACAATTCTTGAACCCATGTCCTTTATTTTATTCATAACTTGTTTAAGTTTTTTTAAATTTTGTAGACCTCTGCAATTCCATGAAGTTAAATTAAGATTAACACTTTGGTCCATGATCAATAGAGAGTTTAGGATTACCTTGCAGTGTAAACATGCTCATACAGAGAAGCAAAAACATGAGTGGTTGAACATTCATCCTACAAACTACACACAAACAAATTTCCCCTTCCCACACTTGTGGCAAACCCCCCAAAATCAAAAGAAAAATTCTGTCTCCCGATATAGCCATCGACCGTTCCACACCCACGGGGAACAGCCTAAGCCACTCCTTCTTCATCCTCCCAATCACCCTAACTCTACTGCTTTTAATGACGTAACATTAACTCTCCTCTGTAGTTTTCCAACTTAACTCCAAAATTTTTAACAACTTTGTACATCATAGTTTGTTTTTTTTTGTTTGTTTTGTTTTTGTTTTGTTTTTTTAATATATAATACAATCTATATTTTGTAAACTTACTATTTACTTCAAGTCAGTCAGATGCCTGTGCAAATGCTTAATTATTCTACCTTATATTTTGTTCATGCTTAGCTCCCACCAGTCTCTTCTTCTTCTTTGATCTTCTTGATGAACTCCTGCGCCTCCTCTGGGGTCTTGAAGATGTGGGTTCTGCCCTCATACGTGGTCAGCAGTCTCGCAGGATAGATTACACCATGACGAATCCCAAGGTTGCGCAGCTCCTTACGTACGGGATCAAACTGCTTCCTCAATTGCTGGATTCCTGTGGCCAAATCTGGGTAGAACCGCACCTGCTGGTCCTGGTGTTTAATCTCTCCTTTAGCACGTGCAGCGTTGAAGATCTTCATCCTGTCTCTGTTGCTAAGAAACTTCATAATTAAGGTCCTCGGCGGTCCCTTATCTCTCCGTGGGCCAATACGATGTGCTTTTTCCAGAACCACTGCTGATTGCAACTCCTCGCTGCCCAGCACCTCCGGAATCCACTTTTCCAGAAAGGAACATACGTCCCGACCTTCTGATTCCTCTGGAAGACCCACCAGCCTCAAATTATTCTGTCTCGACCGAGATTCCAAATCCAAAATATTATCTTCCAGAGATTTATTTTTTTTTTCCAAAGTGCGCACCTTTAATTGAAGACGGGTGACGTCATCTTCAGCACTAGCGAGACGGAGCTCCATCTGCGCCGTTCGTTCTACACAGTCACCCAATTCCTTTCTTATTCCTTCCAACGCTGTCATAATCCCATCAAATCTAGAGGAAAAGTCCGCTCTCATTGATCTCATGGCAGCCATCAGCGCATCTGCGCCATTCCCCGCAGATATCGCACCGTTGCCAGCCTCCTCCGCCATATATGGAGTTTTGTTTGCTGCATCACAGACCTGAAAGTCCGTTAATTTGGACTGTTTCGGCGGCTCGCTTTTTCCTTTTCCTGGTTTTCCAGCCTTAGGCTTCGCCGACATATCCTCGCCCAAATGCTGGGATACGTTCTGTCCCAAATGAGAGAGTTATTTGCCGATTTTTTTCTCCAGGAGCAGAGCAGAGCGAGACACGTCCGTCCTACGTGGCAGCCATAACCGGAAGTGGATTTGTAATCACTTTTATTTTATTTTTGAATTCTGAGATGGAACATGGGTGGGCAATATAAGCTGCGGCTTCAGCCATCACCCATTTCGGATAACTTATGCTGAATTGTATAATCCGAGGAGTTATTGTTTAATTTGACCTTGTTGGGATTTTTTTCCCCTTGATATGGGTGTTTTTTTTTGGGGGGGGGGGGGTCCAGTGCACTATATCAGGGGTATCTGACTTTCAAGCGCTCTCTCTTTTTCTGTAATTTGCAGATGTCGGTTTCGTTTTTATAATATGCAAGGGAACATAAAAGAGTTTCAGACTTGCATTGCAATTTTTTTTAAAAATCATTGATTTTGCCGTTAGAATCGAAACTATTGGTCGTGTCCCCTCATTTTTCCCAGTTTTTGTGTGACATGAAAATCGCATCAATTTCAAAGTACTGTAAAGTGATCTCTGAGTAACTCTTTCTACTCATTTATGCAAGAGATAACAGAGTTGTAATGCAAATTCAAAATAAAACATTCCCCAATGTGATCGGGTCTATGGTTTTTGTACAGCGACCCCTGCAAATTTACTCGTACGACGTAAATTTCCGTGTCCCCGAATTTACGCAGCAACATGCAAGTTATTTGGTAAAGTAACAAGAAAAAAGGAAGTGCTGATGCTTTTCACTTTGCACCTTTCAAATCCCAAACCATACGCGTAAAAAGGAGATCAGTCTTTGTGAAGCTCAGATGTAGAATATTTCAATAAAATCTCAAACATTTATGACACATCGAATATGGTGTCCTTTAAAAAATTTACGTCTTCGGTCTTGGTCGGCCGCGCGCAGCCCCGTCTGGCGAGGTGACCGCCCTGGGAAAGCACTTTTATTTTCTCTACCCCGGATGTGCTCAACCCATGTGGAGAGGATTAACCGTGGTCACTTTATATTGAAATTATCGAAGGTCCAAACTTCCGTGTCCCGCATTTACGCCTTTTGTGATTTTATGTCTTATCCAACAAACAGGGAGAATTTGAAGGTACGTATACACGTTATCACATCTTAATATGTCATGAAAATGTAGCTGTTGATGAGTTTTGATGCGTGAAAAATACTGGAAGTGTTGAAGTTGTTTCGTGTAAAACGTGTGCCACTGCAAAGTTCATTGGCACACGGGGAAACAAAAGCCCGAGTGTCCCGTTTACGTCTCCATTTACAAGTAGTTGAAGTGAGCGCTCATCCTCAAGAGTTCCTGAACACGAATGCCGTTACGAAAATAGTTAATAGTTTCATAAACCTGACACAACTGGATAGCGATTAGTCAATTTCATGTGCAGATTTGATCAATTTTAAATTTTGCCACCAATGTCACACATTGGACCCCTAATAAATAAAAACACCCATATATTGTTCTGTTCCTTTCTTTTAATCTTTTAATCTAATCTATCCGAAATAAAGATTCATTCATTCATTCATTGGTGTGGTTAACTTGTGAATTGCACTTTAAAGGGGTGATGACACGTTTTTGACATTTTTTAGCATGTTGTGTAAACCCAAAAGTCATTGTCTATGATCAATATAATATTTACAACAGCCCCTGCATAAACTACTTGTCATCAAAAAACCGCAGCTGCTGACTGGACTGTGGTGCCGCCCACCGGATTAAGAGCGGCACCCCAATGACGTATTCAACAGAACGGACTCCGGTGTTGTTAACTAGAATGACAGCAGCTTTGTAGCTCACAGTTTTTCTGGTTTCTTGTTTTAATTTTATGGCTATGCCTTCACGTTGTGTTTCAGGCTTAGATAAACACAGGACCACGTCACACGCTTCAGCTCCAACTGTCATAAGCCCCCTGGTGCACTTTTAGGTAGGAGGAGCACACGGAGGAGGGGAAGGATTAATGGATTTACACGCAGCTTTGACTTACTTTCTGTGATCGCATGCTTACATCTCACTGGTCCGGACACGTCCCCTCTATCATTATCACCAGCTGATTCACACTCCCGCTGATCATGTTTCCTGGTCCTCGCCCAGGTGCTTCTCATCACACCATCACCAGCAGTGCGTGTACATATTGGCGACCGTGTGCCATTAATGCACTGCTGGTCAATAATATTGTCATCTGTGCTGTTAAGTCTGCCAGTATTTTTAGCACTCTCACGACGTGTTAGTCCCTCCATGTTCGCCGTGGTTCTCATGCATCCTTGAAACGATGTCGGCTCTGGGGCGCACCTGTGGCTAACACGTCTCCTCTCATTCATTCTCTGGGCGATGTCTGCCCCCAAACACCATCAGTAAGTGTGTTTTTTGTACATCTTCATTTTTTGGGAATTGTCTGTCATTCTATATTAAATGTGCTGTGGTGAACCCACCATGTAAATCCTCGTTATTTCATGCGCCCTCTCCCTGCCCTGCGTAAGACCACACGGAGAGGGAGGATTTATGCGTAAATAACGAGGATTTAAGCGCAGGATTCACCACAGCACATGTATTGAACATAAAAACTGATCCCAAAAGGTAAAGACTTACAAAAAATACACAGAAACACAAACAGTAGGCGTTCGGGGCCAACATCGCCCAGCCAACATGGAGAGGAGACGTGTTAACAACGGCTGCGCCCCAGAGCCGACATCGCTACAAGGGGCGCAACAGAACCACGGCTGTGTGGAGTGGCTAACACGTCGTGATAGTGTTGGCAATATTGGCTGGCTGACAACACGGCAGATGATGCACACAAAACATGAACAGCTGACTGTCCCTGAGTCTGACTCGCTAGGCACAATGCCCGCTTGGCACGGCTCAAACCCATATGGTTTGATGCCCCCAGATTCTTCATTGTCATCCCATTCTTCAAAACTATAATCGTCTGAAGATTGGACAACACAAACCAACTTCAGACCACATGTGCTGGAACCATGGTCAATGTTTTCAATCGCTTCCATCCTGTGTGTACAAAGGGCAGCCAAGTGCTGTGTTCCGTCGATGATGTTACAACGGGGCCAGGGGGTTTTCGAGCCACTGACGCAATGGGTGACGTTGCGCTCATGAAAACGTCGGATGTTCGCGTGAAAAAAAGCCTGTTTGACTTAGAACTGCACAGACCAACCTATTTTGTAATATTGTATTATGTGTTGAAAAATTAGAGGAAGTCAAGAACGTGTCATCAGCACTTTAAGACTTTTTATGAATGTCACAGACAGCCTTGAATCACTTTTTGATTTCACTGATTTTAAACTGATTTTTTAAAATTGATATTAATGTTCATGTTTCTGCTCTAATAACTTGCTCCAACCAGAAACGAATGCAGGTTTGGTCATTTTAGTGAGTATGTCATTTTATTCAAGTGAAATCAGAGTTGAAGTCATTGTAAATCATATCATAATTTAGTGGTTTCTCCTGTCCACTGTTCCCTGTTCCTACACCCACCTCTCCTCCTGCAGCTCCTGCAGAGCCTGCTGCACCTCCTTGTAGAGTTTGTTCTTCTCCTCACACTCCTCCTTCAGCTCCCGGACCTGAGTCTTATACAGAGTCTGAAAGACATGGACCAGCTCAGATTGACAGGCAACAGATTTGAAATAAAAACAGTTTAACAACAACAGGCTGGTGGAATGAACCCTCCAAGGTCTAAAACATCATCACTGATACCAAACGCCATAAAAACCACACCAGGAATGAGCAACATTTAGAGCAGTGTTGTATATAAGCATTACATATTCCCAACAACAGTACATAAGCATCTGCTATACCATTCAGAACCCAAACTCTAGCACCAAATAACATTATCAAACTATAGTCTTTAGGCCTAAACCTCAAGAACACAAACAAAAAACAAATAAAAATGATAGAGAGAAAGATTCTTTTAATCATTATCAATTACTGTATGTCATACCTTCATTCTTACTAAAATTATTGAAACACTCTACACTTGACAACAAATGTTTCATTATATTCTGCCATATTTTTTTTCCACAATATCTTTATTGAACCTTTTTTTTTTTTTTTTAACAAACATGATACAAACAATCAAACACTAACACTAAAGTACTACAAAAAAAAAAAAATGCACTAAAAACACCAACAACCACCAACAAAATCAAGTCTTCAACAATGCTCCTCTGTTTAGTCTAGACAATCCAATACATAAGTATACATATTATGTTCACCAGTTTGGAATTTACAAGGTCCACACACATCATTCACCTTCTTCTTCAAGAGTTATGTTTAAATTTTTTACATAATCAATAAAAGGTCTCCATATATTCTCAAACACAATTTCCTTTGATTTTAGTATATATGTTATTCTTTCTAATGGAAGGTTTGTTAACATCTGTCTTAACCACTGAGTCACATCTGGTCTATGAGTCTTTTTCCATAATAGTGCAATACATTTTTTGGCATTAAGCAAACTGAGGTCTATGAATGTTCTTTCACTTTTATTAAAATTATGCTTTTCTGGGTACAGACCCAACAAAAACAGTTTAGGATTCAATATGATTTGTTTTGAGATTATTTTTTCAATTGTTACCCTCACCTCTTCCCAAAACATTCTTATTAATCTACATTCCCATAAACAATGAAATAGGGTTCCTTTACTTTCCATGCATTTTGTGCATGTATCTGGTATATTTTTGTTATATCTATTTAACTCCTCCGGTGTAACATACATCCGCATTAACCATTTGAAATGTATCAATTTAAGGCGTGCATTTATTGATTTGGTTTGAGCTTCTGTACAAGCCAATTCCCATTGTTCCTCTGAAATTTCAATTTGCAGATCTTCTTTCCAGTAGTTTAATCTTTTCAGTGAATTTTCACTTGAAGATAGTGTCAATGAGTTATAAAACTCTGAAATAATACCCTTTCTTTTACTATCTTTCATCATCATTTTTTCCAAGGATGAATAAATAGGTCGAGTGAGAGCTTTATTTTGATTTGATCGAATAAAGTTTCTAAGTTGAAGATATTTAAAAAAAATGTGTTCTATTGAGATTAAATTTGATCCTCAGCTCTTCAAAAGACATTATGTTGTCTGCACATGGCAAATATAAATCCTGAATCTTTTGTATCCCTTTTAAATTCCATACTTTAAATACAGCGTCCGCTCTCCCTGGTTTAAAATATTGATTACCCCATATTGGACTAAATTGTGACAATAACTGTGGTTCTTTTAAATAGTTTTTAGCTTCACACCATATTTTGATCATATGCTTTACAAATGGATTTTTAACTTGTTTTTGTAATTTTTTTGCCGAATCTGAGTATATGAATATGGGAAGAGGTAAAGGTAAATTGTATGATTCCATTTCAGTCCAGTGAGGGAGATCATTTGATGAAAAATAATATGTCATAGACCTCAGTTGTGCCGACCAATAATACAACATAAAATTTGGACATTTCAGACCTCCACGATCAAATGGTAAATATAATAAAGACAAACGTAATCTAGCCCTCCTGTTGTTCCATATAAATTCCACTAACTTTTTTTTTATTCTTGAGAATAGATCTAAAGGTGGTGATAAGGGAATGTATTGAAATAAATAAAGTATTTTAGGTAAAATATTACTTTTAAGTATATTGATTCTCCCGATCATCGACATTGGTAGTGACATCCATCTCTGAGTTAACTCACTGATATCTGACATTAAGGCTTCATAGTTGACACTGGCGACTGATTCTAGCTTAGGCATAATTTGGATTCCTAAATATTTAAACTGATTTACAACATTGAATTGATTTACCTCAGGGGCTGAGTAATTTCTCTGGGTCTCATTTAGCATTAATATTGAAGATTTAGTTTTATTTATTTTATATCCTGATATTTCCCCAAAATTCTTTATTAAATTCAACAAGGTTGGAATTGATTTTTTTAGATTCGACATAAACAAAATTATATCATCGGCGTACAGGGAGATTTTATGTTCTGTTGGTCCAACTTTAATTCCATATATTTGTGAATGTAAACGTATCGCTATCGCTAAAGGTTCAATTGCCATAGTAAACAGTAAAGGTGAAAGTGGACAGCCTTGTCGACATCCTCTATTGATTTTTATTGGTTTTGAAATATTGTTATTTGTTAGGATTTCTGCTGTAGCATTATTGTATATTATTTGAACCCATTTTATGAAATTATTTCCAAGTCCAAACCTTTGTAGGACTTCAAAAAGAAAGGGCCATTCAACTCTATCAAAGGCCTTTTCGGCGTCCAATGATAGGAGAGCTGTATCCGGTGCTTCTTTATTAAAATAAATAATATTAAATAGTCTTCTTACATTATGGAAGCCTTGTCTACCCTTTATAAAGCCATTCTGATCTCGATTAATAATATTTGGTAAAATTTCTTGTATTCGTCTTGCTAAAATTTTACAGATTATCTTAAGGTCGGCGTTTAATAGGCTTATTGGTCTCATATTTTCACATTTATTAGAGGGCTTACCTGGTTTTGGCAGCAGTATAATTAAGGCATTATTTATGTATGATGGTAAATTATTATTTTGAAATGCTTCTAAAACCATTTCCAAAAAAGGTTTTATTAATTTATTCTTAAATTTTTTATAAAGGTCAACTGGAAGACCATCTGGTCCTGCAGTTTTTCCTGATTTCATATTATCAATGGCTAGCCCAACTTCTTCTTGACTAATTTTAGACTCCAATATCTCCCTGTTTTCATTTGGAATACACGGTATAGATAGTTCGTTCAAAAACCCATTTAGTTTTGTTAAATCAGGTTCATTTTTGGTATCATATAATTTTTCATAGTAATCTCTAAAGGCTCTATTAATTTCTAAAGGATCTATAACTACCTGTCCATTACTTATAATACTGGTAATTGGTGTTTTAATTTCCAATTGTTTAATCTGCCATGCTAATAATTTTCCTGATTTTTCACCTTGTTCATAAAAAGATTGTTTCAATCTTAGAAGACTCGAGGCAGCTCTATTCGCTGATTTTTTGTCGTATTCAGCTCTCAAAATCAGTAATTCATTCTCCAACCTTGGGTCACTTCCTGCATACACTTTTTCCTGAAGATTTTTTATTTTATGTTCCAATTTAGCTCTCTCCTCTCGAGTCTTCTTAGATTTTGATCCTGTATAACTAATAATATGTCCCCTAATAAAAGCTTTGAAAGCCTCCCACTTTACACATGCTGATGTTTGTGTAGTATTGATGTCAAAGAACTCGTCTATCTGTTTTTCTATATACTTGACAAATTCCTCATCCTGAAGCCATTTATGCTGAAATTGCCATCTACCTGATTCCTTTGTCAATTTTTTATCTACATATATTAGACAACAGGGTGCATGATCAGAGATCACGATGTTATCATAAAAGCAGTTTTGAATCTTGGACCTTAATTCTGTGGAAATCAAAAAATAATCAATACGTGAGAATGTCTTGTAGGTACTGGAATAACAAGAATAGGCTTTAACTTGTGGTTTCATTTCTCTCCATATATCTAACAATCTCAATTCTTTCATAAAATGATTAATAGTCATCCTACATCCAATGTGCGTACAATCCAGTCCTGTTGATCTATCCACACCTGGATTCAATGTACAATTAAAATCCCCTGCTATTATATGTTGCCCTGTAAGTGATGATAAGATGAGAAATAAATTAGCAAAGAACTTCTGATCATCTATATTGGGACCATATAAGTTCACAAGATTTATATTTTCTAATAGCAAAGAACCTTGAATGATTACATATCTTCCAAATTTGTCTCCAATTACATTTTTCACTTGAAAAGGAACTGATTTATGTATGAGAGTCATAACTCCCCTGGCTCGGGATGAAAATGAAGAGGTGAATACACTTCCCTGCCATCTACTCCTAATTCTTTTAACATCCTCCTCTATCAGATGAGTTTCTTGTAAAAACACAATTCTTGAACCCATGTCCTTTATTTTATTCATAACTTGTTTAAGTTTTTTTAAATTTTGTAGACCTCTGCAATTCCATGAAGTTAAATTAAGATTAACACTTTGGTCCATGATCATTGAACATTCATCCTACAAACTACACACAAACAAATTTCCCCTTCCCACACTTGTGGCAAACCCCCCAAAATCAAAAGAAAAATTCTGTCTCCCGATATAGCCATCGACCGTTCCACACCCACGGGGAACAGCCTAAGCCACTCCTTCTTCATCCTCCCAATCACCCTAACTCTACTGCTTTTAATGACGTAACATTAACTCTCCTCTGTAGTTTTCCAACTTAACTCCAAAATTTTTAACAACTTTGTACATCATAGTTTTTTTTTTTTTTTTGTTTTTTTTTTGTTTTTTTAATATATAATACAATCTATATTTTGTAAACTTACTATTTACTTCAAGTCAGTCAGATGCCTGTGCAAATGCTTAATTATTCTACCTTATATTTTGTTCATGCTTAGCTCCCACCAGTCTCTTCTTCTTCTTTGATCTTCTTGATGAACTCCTGCGCCTCCTCTGGGGTCTTGAAGATGTGGGTTCTGCCCTCATACGTGGTCAGCAGTCTCGCAGGATAGATTACACCATGACGAATCCCAAGGTTGCGCAGCTCCTTACGTACGGGATCAAACTGCTTCCTCAATTGTTGGATTCCTGTGGCCAAATCTGGGTAGAACCGCACCTGCTGGTCCTGGTGTTTAATCTCTCCTTTAGCACGTGCAGCGTTGAAGATCTTCATCCTGTCTCTGTTGCTAAGAAACTTCATAATTAAGGTCCTCGGCGGTCCCTTATCTCTCCGTGGGCCAATACGATGTGCTTTTTCCAGAACCACTGCTGATTGCAACTCCTCGCTGCCCAGCACCTCCGGAATCCACTTTTCCAGAAAGGAACATACGTCCCAACCTTCTGATTCCTCTGGAAGACCCACCAGCCTCAAATTATTCTGTCTCGACCGAGATTCCAAATCCAAAATATTATCTTCCAGAGATTTATTTTTTTTTTCCAAAGTGCGCACCTTTAATTGAAGACGGGTGACGTCATCTTCAGCACTAGCGAGACGGAGCTCCATCTGCGCCGTTCGTTCTACACAGTCACCCAATTCCTTTCTTATTCCTTCCAACGCTGTCATAATCCCATCAAATCTAGAGGAAAAGTCCGCTCTCATTGAACTCATGGCAGCCATCAGCGCATCTGCGTCATTCCCCGCAGAAATCGCACCGCCGCCAGCCTCCTCCGCCATATATGGAGCCTTGTTTGCTGTGTCACAGACCTGAAAGTCCGTTAATTTGGACTGTTTCGGCGGCTCGCTTTTTCCTTTTCCTGGTTTTCCAGCCTTAGGCTTCGCCGACATATCCTCGCCCAAATGCTGGGATACGTTCTGTCCCAAATGAGAGAGTTATTTGCCGATTTTTTTCTCCAGGAGCAGAGCAGAGCGAGACACGTCCGTCCTACGTGGCAGCCATAACCGGAAGTCATATTCTGCCATATTAATTTGTAAACTGAAATCCATGTTTTCTAATTTTACTAGTTCAAAGCTTCAGGAGACCAGTCATTGGGAGCTTTTCAGTACTGCAAGGTAACTCTTTTTGTGACCCCACACAATAATAAAAATAAATCCTTTTTTCTTTATCAGGCACACAAATTAAGTTATTTAGGTCCCCTAATATACATGCCTGTGGTGTGACTGGAAGTGTTATATTGGCCTTGCTCTACCAATCCAAAGATCTTTTATCACAGTTCGATAACATATGAAGCAGTGTTCCTTCACTGGTTTTTAACATTTACAGTATCTGTTGTTTTCCTGAAGTTACGGTCACAAATACCCTTATGAATGGCTGAGAACACCATACGAACAATTTCTGGACCATTTCGTACAGCCTTCTTAAGGCAGCTGCAGGAGAATCCAACATTTGTAGACCGTTCATATGTTCATGGATGGGTCGATGGTCTTGTTTAAGATTTTCAACGAACACCCCATGAACACCTCTCATTGTAGGGCGGCTGTATGAATGCCACAGAAGCAACGTAAGAACTACGCAAGATGTTGGTGGATTATTTAGGGTCAGGAGATCATTCCAGAACTCCAAATTCCTATGGTGACCATAAGTAAATTCCTATGGTGACCATAAGTATGCCACAAGAACAACTAAAGTTGTTCTTGAGGGCCCCTTACAGTGGTCGTAGGAAATGCCGTACAAATCCCTGTTTGTATGGAGGTTCGTACAGCGTGGATAAGGCGGTAGTGAGGCACTCATAAGGCGGAAGTGCGTCATCCGTGCAACATTTGTGGCATTCTTCGGGGTAGGCCGCATGCACACCATACAAATCGTCATTCAGTACATGGTTTTCGAGGAGAAAACAGTCCTATAATAAACTATTTTATGCTTTTGCAAATACTGTATCTCAAGAATGGTTGGGCCTAGACTCAAAATTCTTTCATCATTCTAGTCTCAGAAATCTTCCACAACATACTGTATCTCCACTGGTCTTATCCTCTAAAAATGTTTTCTGCAACATATTTTCAAAAATGTGCAAGGGAAATCAAAATGAACTCCTCCTAGCCATTCATTCAAATTGCGTCAAACTAAGCAGAGATCATTTACAGACATAAGAAAAGCTACTAAAATTTTCCAAAAATGTCAATTTATATATTTTCAGATTTAACTTCTGAATGATGAAACTTTACACTAACAATCACAAAAGCAAATTCATTATTATTACTTTGCAAAACACCAAATTTCATGCGATTCTGTTCATGTTCCAAAAACCATATTTATACAATGCCCATCAGCCTTTGTGTCTTGTCAGTGGAACATTTTGTTGAAGTGTGAGAAAGTCAACATATGTTGACATTATGTAAGATTTTCACCTCGAAATAATGTTTACAAAATTATTCTGAAAGTACACCAACGTTTGAACAAGTGACTGCCACTTCCCCCATAGCCTGAGTGGGTCTACATTACCTGCAACAGATCTTGGACCCTATTTTGACGGTCATCAACAGACTTTTGCACCAGGCTTCCCACCATACGCCAGTGTTTTTCTTAGTTTCTGTCAGTGCATTGTCTGATTTTCATGCTTTCTTTCGCGCCATCTAATTATCAATAAACAGTGTGCTCGCCCCCTCCGTGGACTGTCATCTTATCGTGGTGGAGGGGTTTGAGTACCCGAATGATCCCAGGAGCTATGTTGTCGGTGGGGAACGTGTCCCTGGTAGGGTCTCCCAACCCAAGCTGGTCCTGGGTGAAGAGACAGACTAAGAGCGGTCCAGTGGACTTCCATGAAAAATGCTACATCAAGGATCCAGTGTACCCAAAGGAGGCACATGGGTCCACCCTCTAGTGTGTTCACCACCTGCAGGAGGGATCATGGGGATTATGGTGCTATGTGAACTGGGAGGAAGTATGGGCTACTCTGTCTGGCTGATGCCTCCGTGACCCATATCCCGGATAAGCAGTAGAAGATGACATAATTTCTGGACCCAGGGGACAGAAGACAGACTCGAGGAAATACAATTATCCTTTTATTGTTAACCTGTGTCTTGTGTGTGAGCGCGTGTATGTACAGTGTGGTGTGAAGTGCTGGTCTCGTGCTGGGGCTGAGCAGGACGCCGTTCTGCCTGGCAACCCTATGGAGACAGAGCAAGATGTTAACGCTGCACCAACGCTGAGAGCATAATAAAGACAGCCGCTTACTTTGCAGGTGGCGATGCTGTGCTTCAGTTTGCCCTGCGGGCAACAGCCAGGGGAAGAGTGTCTAGCTCTGTGCCGGGAAGCGGGAAGTTACCCTGGTGCTGGTGTGGAGCTGAGCCACCGCCGGGGAGGGAGAATCCGCTGCCAGGGAGGTCCACCTGTGCACAGGGGAAAGGAGCTTGACAAGGTGAGTGCACTTTAAGCTTACGTGCTTCGACATGTTGCTCTTGGTCAGAGGTTGAGCCAAGTCGTGGCTGGAGACGAGAGACATGCCTTCGTAAGTTTGACAGACGGCTCCGTGCTGAGTCACTGGCAGGCTCGGCTCTTAAAGCCCGCTGACGATTGGCAGCAGGTGTGCACGCAGCTGAGACAGATGATGGCCCTGCGGGCACCATGACAGTACTCCCCCCCTCTAGAGGTGCCTCCTGGCACCTACCCTAGCCTACCCGGGTGCGTCTGGTGAAAGTCACGGATGAGTTGTTTATCGAGGACCAGAGACGGACGTACCCAGGACCTATGCTCAGGGCCGAATCCCTCCCAGTCCACGAGGTATTGTAGGCCACGACCATGCCGATGGACATCCAAGATGGTAGTGACTCCCCACGCCGGATGGCCATCGATCATCATCAGGGAGGGAGGAGCCGCGGGGGGCGTGCAGAGGGGACTGGAACGGACAGGTTTCACCTACGACACATGGAAGGTTGGACAGATGTGGAGGGAGGGGGGGAGGGCTAGGCAAACAGCCACAGGGTTAATCACACGTACAATAGGATAAGACCCAATAAAACGCTTGGTCAGCTTGCGTTTCTCTGCCTTCAAATTAATATTGCGAGTCGATAGCCATACCTGCTGACCCACCTTGTAGTCGGGGGCCGGTCTCCTGCGGCGATTGGCCGTCCTGATGTTGCGTTCAGTGGTTCGGAGGAGGACTCTGCGGGTGGTGGTCCAGAGCCAGCGGCAGCGCCTGACATGGGCGTGGACAGAAGGCACCGCCATCTCCTTCTCCTCCTCCAGAAACAGTGGAGGGTCATACCCCAAAGATGCCCTGAAGGGGGACATCCCAATCGCTGAAGAAACCGTGGAGTTGTGGGCGTAGTCAATCCACGGCAGGTGGCTGCTCCAAGAAGAGGGGCTGGAGGCAATGACGCAGCGTAGTGCGGCCTCCAGGAGGTGAACGACGTGCAGAACCAGCAGGTCCGCTGTCTCCCGCGCCGTCGCCAACCCCCGGAGGGGAACGAAGTGGGCCGCCTTGGAGAAGCGATCGACAATGGTCAGGATCGTTGTAAAATGATTAGATTGTGGGAGGCCCGTCACGAAATCCAGAGCAATGTGTGACCAGGGACGACTAGGAACCGGCAGGGGGTGGAGCAGTCCGGCTGGGGGGGGGAGGAAGACTTCCCAGTGGCACACTGAGCGCAGGCCCGGATGTAGGCATTGACGTCCTTCCGCAGCCCCAGCCACCAAAACGACCTCTGGAGAAGCACAATCGTGCGAGACACCCCAGCGTGGCATGCCAATTTCGAGGCGTGAGCCCACTGAATGACCTAACCCCCGACCGGCGTGGGGACGAACAACCGCCCCGGGGGGCCGCCTCCTGGATCGGGCTCAGCCTCCTGCGCCTTCACAACCTTCTCCCTGATGTCCTACAAGAGGGCGCCCACGACGCAGGATGGGGGGAGGATCGTCTGTTCCTGGTCCTCGGATACCTCTGCCAAGAACTGCCTGGAGAGGGCGTCCGGCTTAGCGTTCTTGTCCCCGGGGCAGTAGGTGATCGTAAAGTCGAACCGACCGAAGAAGAGGGACCAGTGGGCCTGGTGAGAGTTCAACTGCTTCGCTGTCCTCAGATATTCCAAGTTCTTATGGTCGGTCCAAACTACAAAAGGCTGGGCAGCACCCTCCAACCAGTGACACCACTCCTCCAATGCGAGCTTCACCGCCAACAGCTCTCTATCGCCGATGCTGTAATTCCTCTCTGCTGGAGACAGGCGGTGCAAGAAGAAGGTGCAGGGGCGGATCACCCCGTCTGTCGGAGAGCACTGAGAGAGTACTGCCCCCACCCCGGAGTCCGAGGCGTCCACCTCAACCAGGCACTGGGGGGCCGGGTCCACCTGCGTTAGGACGCGGGACGATGAAAACTCCCTCTTGAGTGCGCCGAACGCAGCTGCAGCCTCCTCCGTCCAGTGGAAGGGGACCTTCCGGGGACATGGCGAGTCGTTTTTTTTTTTTTTTTTCTTTTCCCAAGATGGCTGACACCGGAGTGAGGAGTGGTTTGATGGGCTCCACTTCTAGCCACTTTTTGCTTATCTACGTCTTCTTATTGTCTTTGTGTGTCTGGACTTGCAACAAGAAGGGTTTTCCGGCCAACTCAATTAAAGGTGAATCTACAAAGTTTTATTTATATGGATATGGACATGGTTATTTCACCCTGTACTCTATCTGGTCTTCAAAAGGCCTGAGAAAAAGTATCCAAAATAAGGCAAACATGGCTGTTAAGCAAATAACACAATATGGCAGAGGCTATACAGTTAAAGTACTGTTAGTACTGCTACTTCTGGCAGGGGATATTCACCTTAACCCTGGACCTGCCACGATCAAACAGCAGGCCACTGGGTTAGCACAAACATCTGAGCCGGCTGGTCGCCCGCTGCTGTCAACGGGCCTGCTAACATCTGAACCGGCTGATCGCCCGCTGCTGTCAACGGCCCTGCTAACATCTGAACCGGCTGATCGCCCGCTGCTGTCAACGGCCCTGCTAACATCTGAACCGGCTGATCGCCCGCTGCTGTCAATGGCCTTGCTAACATCTGAACCGGCTGATCGCCCGCTGCTGTCAACGGCCCTGCTAACATCTGAACCGGCTGATTGCCCGCTGCTGTCAACGGCCCTGCTAACATCTGAACTGGCTGATCGCCCACTGCTGTCAACGGCCCCGCTAACATCTGAACCAGCTGATCTCTTGCTGCTGTCAACGGCCCCGCTAACGCCTGAACTGGTGGAGCAGCATAATGCTGGTCTTCGCCTCAGTACAGCTGGACATAGCGAGTCGAGTGAGTCGAATTGCACTGGACAGACTCACATATCTGATCCTGTTGTAAACAGCTGTGTTACGTCCAAACTTTTGGAAGCAGGAGCAGTTAAACAAAATGCAAATGAGGCGAGATCCGAAAACCGAGCTGTACAAAAGCAAAAACCACATTTATTTTTCCAAACTGTTAATCATGCACGAGTTCTTTGGGACGCAAAGGCTAAACCAAAGGGGATCCTTGGCGGACATTTAAACATACGGAGCATAATCCCCAAAAGAGATGAGATTTCGGTGTTGTTGTTGGACTCAAATCTGGACTATCTTTGTCTTTCAGAAAGCTGGCTACACAGGAACATAGACACTAATATGATCGATATTGTGGGTTATCAATGTTTTAGAAAAGACAGGCAGGTAGGGAGGGGAGGAGGTGTCTTAATTTACATCAAAGAGAAATTTAAATGTCAACTGGTTGATTTGAATACTTCACTTGAATGTTTAGCTGTTAATGTATGTCTCTCACCGGTAATGAATTTCAACATTGCAGTATTGTACAACCCACTGTCATACAATTCTTCTTTTTATAATGAATTAAGTGATCTGGTTAAACAACTTGAGACGAGCAGAGAAACAATATTTTATGGTGACTTTAATATTAACTGGTCTGATAAAAAGGACAAACAGAAATTGAAAAGCCTCATGACTAAATTTAATTACCAACAAATGATCAAAGGACCCACCAGGATAACCAAACAATCTAGAACACTTATTGACATGGCATTTGCTAATAAACCAGAACGAACTAGAAAAGCACTCGGAGAGCGCAGACCTCCGCCAAGCGCCACAGTTCCTCCCCATACAGTGTTTGTGTGTACGTTTTCAGATTCCTTGAGCATGAAAACATATGACAAGCAATTGGATTCACAATGATAGGATTAGTGGTTCAGTAGTAAAAGCATTACCTCCTTGGCGGAAGTAATAAACTGAAGTATTGGTGTTGCGTCCATCTCCTCCACTGAAAGCAGCACTCAGGGCTTCACTGACGGATGCAAATTGGGTAGACAGGTTGCCGTGGGTTTTATATTGGGGTTGCGCTCCGCGGCAAAAGAGGATTTAGAAGCTTCCCCGGCAGAGAGGTCGTTTTTGCGCAGCCCCTATGGCTGCCCGGGGAATTTCTGCCAAATAATCCGGCGCCGGACAGCTGCCCATCTCAGCTTTTGCAGCGTAGCGCAAACACAGGCACGCTGCCGGGCCCTGCCCACCACTGTTTTCCGCGTGCTTTTGTGCCTAAAACTTTGAAGAACACGGAGTTTGTGTTCGTCAGACACGACGACCAGCGCCCTCCATTGCGCCTGCGCACATGTTGAAAATGGCCGTATCTCACAATGTTAAAGAATCTTTTAAAAAATTCCTGTATCCAGACGGTGATCCGGATCATCCCCAAAATTTAATCAGTTCTTCCTTGTACCATTTCCAACAACGCCTGAAAGTTTCATCGAAATGCGTCGAAAACTTTTTGAGTTATCTTGCTAACCAACAGACAAACAAACAGACAAACGCTGACAAAAACATAACCTCCTCCTGGCCTGCGGCCTGGCGGAGGTAATAACCAGAACCTATAATCTTGTAACTGGTCTCTCAGATCATAACATGGTTCTTGCTGTCAGAAAACTTACTAAAAAGCGACTACAGTATTTTGGGGGAGTTGATATTGACAAAGTAAATTTTATTATTCCCAAATCAAAAACTGCGGAGTTTGAACATTACTTAGAGAATCAAAATTGGGAGCAGCTCATGTCAATATATGAAGTAGATGATTGTTGTAATTTTATAACTGCAACAATTACAAAGTCTATAGAAAAATTTACAAAGCAAATTAAAAGTAGACAAAAGAAGATTAACCTACCATGGTTAAATAATGAAATAAGAAAACTTATGAAGAGGCGAGATTCTGCATTAAAAACATCATTAACCTCTAAATTACAAAATGATCACCTTGTGTACAAAAGTTTAAGAAATAAAGTGGTACAAGAGCTGCGAAAATCAAAAGTATCTTATTACAATAAACTGATAGATCATGCAAAGGGTAACAACAGTTCCCTATGGAGGCATTTAAATAACTTAACTAATAAAAAAAATGTTCAGAAGGGGGTAAAGGAACTTAGAATCAATGGCAAGACCATCAGTGACAAGGCTATATTGGCAAATGAATTTAATTCATATTTTGTGGACTCAGTGGAAGAATTAACAAAAAACTTTGTGCTGCCAAATGTGCTCAACAACACAAAATCAATACTTTCAACAGTTTCTTTTCACATCGATGAGGTAAATGAGGAGTTAATTGCTGGTATTGTTAAAACACTGTCAAACTCAAAAACTAATGATATCTACAATATGAGCACTTCCTTTCTCAAAACGCACAGCAAAATATTAATCAAACCACTGACTCATCTCATTAATCACTCCATTAGGTCTAGTACATTTCCATCTGGTTGGAAAAAAGCTGTCGTCATACCAGTTTATAAATCAGGCAGTAAAGACGATATATGCAATTACCGCCTAATCTCTATTTTACCAGTCCTGTCTAAGGTTCTTGAAAAAGTTGTAGCTACACAGCTGATAGACTATCTACAAGACAGTCAACTTCTTCATCCACACCAATTTGGTTTTAGACCAGGATACTCAACAGAAACAGCAAATTGTTGCCTTATTGAAAATGTCAAACAGTCCTTGGACAGGGGTAATGTGGTAGGGGCTGTTTTTCTGGATCTCAAAAAGGCTTTCGATACTGTAAACCACAGTTTGCTTTTATCCAAAATGGTATCTTTTAACTTCTCTCCAGATACATTAGAATGGTTTGCATCTTATCTCCAGAATAGAGAACAGTGTGTAAAAGTTCACCAGGATAAATCCTTATTTTTAAATAACCATATGGGTATCCCACAAGGGTCCATTCTTGGTCCTTTACTTTTCAGCCTTTTTATTAATGACTTGCCACTACACTGCTCAGCTGCAACATGTCAACTTTACGCAGATGATGCAGTTATTTACACAGCTGCCAAGACTCCAGCACAGGCTGCAGATGTACTGTCTACAAGTATGGTTGATGTCCAAGAGTGGCTCTTCCAGAACCATCTATTGCTGAACCTTCAGAAAACAGTTTCAATGTGCTTTTCAATCAAAAAATGTAACCTGCAACATTTTAAAGTTAATATACATGATCAAGACATCAGTTTAGTTACAGAATTCAAATACCTTGGCATTGTACTAGATCCTCAATTCAAATTTAATCTTCATATAAAGAAAATTTCTAAAACAGTAAAAAAAAATCTGAACTGCTTTAAATTAATTAGATATTACATACCATACCAAGCAGCTGTACTGTATATGCATTCTATGGTTTTTTCTCATATATCATACTGTTTGACAGTCTGGGCTCAAGCAGCTCCTTCCACAATAAAACATATAGGTTCATTATATAATCAAACTCTAAAAATCTTGGATAAAAAGCCCATTAGGTGGCATCACTGTTATATTTTAAAAAAATACAATCTATTGAGTTTTGAGAGTTTCATTGACCTCTGTTTTCTGAAATTAATTTTCAAATGTTTCCATAAATCAGCGCCAGAGCCACTTGCTGGTTTCATCCAAAGACAGGACAGCAGCAGAGCCACCAGGGTTTCTGTTAACAATAACTGTAAAATATCCCACTGCAGAACCACATTTGGACAAACACCTTTCTCTATAAAGGGCAGTCATATCTGGAACACAATGCCAAATGAAATCAAAATAATACCGGACTTTAAAACATTTACTACAAAGGTTAAAAATTGGCTGAAAAATAAACAAGAATGTACCCATGTATAAAATGATTATCTGCAGGGTGAGAGTGAATGAAGGGAAGGAATGAATGTGTTTGTTTATAGTGAGTGACGAAGGGAGGGAGACCTGAAATAGGCAAATGTGAACCAGGTTATATATTGTGTATTTATAATCTTGTTTGCATTGATGTATGTGGTTATTGTTTATTCTGTTTTCATTTTTTCTTTTTCTTTTCCTTATCTTTCTTTCTTTTTACCCGTTTCTTCTTTCTAAAGCCCATCCAGGGACAAGAGTTGCAAATTAGCTAATAGCTATACACTCTTTGTGCAACACATTAGATTGATTGTCATTTGATTAATTGTCTATGTTTACTGCACTGTCCTTGTCAAATAAACAAATAAAATAAAATAAAAATAAACCTTCGGGGACGTAAGACAGGTCAGCGGGCGGGCCACCATGCTATACTTGGGTACAAAGTGGCGGTAAAAATTGGCAAACCCCAAGAACTGCTGAAGTTGCTTCCTGGACGGGGGGGGGGGGGGGGGGGGAATCCACCACTGCCTTGACCTTGGCCGGGTCGGGGAGAACCTGGTTGTGTGAAATCACAAAGCCGAGAAAGGACGTCTTCTTAGCATGGAACTCACACTTCTCGGCCTTCACGAACAGTTGGTTCTCCAGGAGTCGTTGGAGGACCTGCCTCACGTGCACCCGGTGCTCCTCAAGCGATTGGGAGAAGATGAGGATGTCGTCCAGGTAGACAAAGACGAAGGCGCCCAGAAAATCCCGGAGGACGTCATTGATTAGGCGCTGGAAGACGGCCGGAGCGTTGGTCAGCCCAAACAGCATCACCAGGTATTCGAAGTGGCCGCTTGGGGTCCTGAAACCCGTCTTCCACTCATCTCCCTCCTTGATCCGCACAAGGTGGTACAGGTTGCGGAGGTCCAGTTTGGTAAACCAAGAGGCCCCCTGGAGGGAATCGAACGCCGTGTCCATGAGGGGTAGGGTATACTTATCCTTCACAGTAATGTCGTTGAGGCCCCTGAAGTCAATACATGGTCGCAGGGAGCCATCCTTCTTTCCAACGAAGAAGAATCCTGTCCCCACCGCCGAAGAAGATGGGCGGATGATCCCTGAGCTGAGCGACTCCTTGATATACATATTCATCGCCTCCCGTTCCGGAGCAGACAGGCTGTACAGACGGCTTGACGGCAGCGGGGCACCAGCCCGGAGATTAATAGCGCAGTCATAAGGGCGGTGGGGGGAAGGGACAGCGCCCGCGACTTACTGAAGACCACCCCCAGGTCGTGATATTCAACTGGCACTTTGGACAGATCTGGGGGGGGGGGGCGTGCGTGGGGCCACAGACACAGACGGGGCACATGCCGCGGACTGCAGGCACGCACTGAGGCAGAACGAACTCCATGATGAGATGCTTCCTGTCTGCCAGTCGAATGAAGAATTATGCAGCCGCAGCCAGGGGTAACCCAGGATGACTGGGGAAGTGGAGGAGGGCAGCACCAGAAAGCGAAGATCCTCCCGGTGGTTTCCAGAAACAATCACCGACACCGGGGCAGTCTGCTGAGAGATGGTCGTTAGCGGCACTTTAGATAAGGCTATCAGCTTGAGCGGTGGCTGGAGAGTTTGACAGGGGAGCCCTAACCGGGTTGCCAGGTCTCCTGATATAAAACTCTGCTCAGCCCCTGAGTCAATCAGTGTGTGAGTGGAATGTTCAGTGTGTTTATGAATGAGTCGGATGGGCACGAGGCAGCTGGTGAGGGGTTTAGACTCTGACGCGTCTGTGAGTCCCTCTACTGTGACCCACGGACCTCCTCTTTTAACCGACTCGTACAATTTTCCAATTCATGTGCACTGCTACCACAATAATAGCACAGCGGAATCTTGGAGCGCCCGATTACCATATCTTCCTGCCCCGGAAGTCCTTCCGGAGAGGGCAGAGCCAACTGAGGTGACTGTGAGAAACGAAAAAACTGTGCGCTCGAGCAGCTGGAAGCTCTTCGCTCGGCTGCTCGTTCCCTCAGCCTGTTATCCAAGCTAATGGTAAGTGAACTTAGCTCATTTAGTCATTCTGGCTTATCCAGGCTAGCAAGTTCGTCCCTTAGACCGGGGCTTAGGCTACGGATAAATATGCTACACAACAAGGCGTCCTCCCACCAGACCTCAGCGGCTACCACCCGGAAATCGACTGCGTAGTCCGCAGCGGACCTACCGCCTTGTCGAAGGTTTAGTAACCGGGTGGTGAGCACGGTGTCCCGGTCGGAGTGGTCAAACACCTCATGGAAGTCGGCCAGAAACCGCTGGTATGTTAAATTAGCATAGCTGGGCTTAGCCATAACGGCATAGGCCCAGGCTAGCGCCCTACCTTCTAGCAGGTTAGCAATGTAGCCTATCTTGCTATGATCCATAGGAAAGTCCCCCAGCACTTGCTGGAAAACCGTCTCACACTGCAGGATAAACCCCCGGGCTTCCCCGAGCTTCCCACTGAAGCGTGCGGGCATGGGCACCGGTGTGAGGCGGGCCGAAGGGACCTGACTAACCTGACTAGGCGGGGGGCTAGCGGGGCCCGGTGGAGTCCTGGAAGCCGGTGTGAGAGTCCGCTGTCCATCCAGACGATCCAACCGGCTGTTAATTTGGGTTAACTGGGTCAGGACGACATTCTGTTGGTAAGCTAGTTGTTCAACTCGAGCATCTAGGGTGTTTAAATGGCGTGCTAGCACGCTGTCCGTCTGGTCGCTCTGACGGAGCCGTACTGACATAATTTCTGGACCCAGGGGACAGAAGACAGACTCGAGGAAATACAATTATCCTTTTATTGTTAACCTGTGTCTTGTGTGTGAGTGCATGTATGTACAGTGTGGTGTGAAGTGCTGGTCTCGTGCTGGGGCTGAGCAGGACGCCGTTCTGCCTGGCAACCCTATGGAGACAGAGCAAAGATGTTAACGCTGCACCAACGCTGAGAGTGTAATAAAGACAGCCGCTTACTTTGCAGGTGGTGATGCTGTGCTTCAGTCTGCCCTGCGGGCGACAGCCAGGGGAAGAGCGTCTAGCTCTGTGCCGGGAAGCGGGAAAGTTACCCTGGTGCTGGTGTGGAGCTGAGCCGCTGCCGGGGAGGGAGAATCTGCCGCCAGGGAGGTCCACCTGTGCACAGGGGAAAGGAGCTTGACAAGGTGAGTGCAGTTTAAGCTTACGTGCTTCGACGTGTTGCTCTTGGTCAGAGGTTGAGCCAAGTCGTGGCTGGAGATGAGAGACGTGCCTTCGTAAGTTTGACAGACGGCTCCGTGCTGAGTCGCTGGCAGGCTCGGCTCTTAAAGCCCGCTGACGATTGGCAACAGGTGTGCACGCAGCTGAGACAGATGATGGCCCTGCGGGCGCCATGACAGAAGATGGCTGGATGGATGGACTGTGTGCCTGCTTTGCACTGGGAGGAGGAGAGTTATTTCAAAGAGGCATGGCGGCGTGCAATCTCATGAGCACTGGTAATATGGGGCATGCTATGACAATGCGCTTTTGATCAGGAAAAAGGATGTCTCTCGTCAGAAATGCTTTGTTTAATGCTATTTCAGTGACGTGTTTTAAAATCGTGCAGCTCCAGAGCGCATGAAGAAACAGCATGCACTGGGATTTTCAATTATTTTTATGGAAAGAGTTGTAACAGTCATAATATAATCACCATTCATTTTATTTATTTGACAATACACTAAATATTTTCTATTCCATTCACATTCTCATTTTAATTGCAGATTTACCATTAGAGTCTATAGGAAGCATTAATGTATGATTTTTTTATTTTTTTTTTTTAGGGGGATGAATGAATGAATAAGGAGCATGTGCATGGTCTGGTGTGGATGTAGTGCATGGGGCAGGCGTGTCAGTCTTAAGATTTTTATTCCATCCACATTGTCGTTTTCATCATGGACTTATTAAGCATTAATGAGTTTATTTTTAGGGGAATGAAGAAATGAATGAACAGGGTTTTACTTTTCACTGTAACTCCCCAGAGAAACAGGAGATGCATCCATGCGCCCCCAGGTTTCCAGCCCGGCAGAGGCCACCCGCACCATGTTCCTATCATCGGGGTTCTCGAGTTCACCTCCTTCTCGGGAGGGACTGGGACAGAGACCCAAGGGTTTATTCAAACCCTTTTTCATATATCTCACTATTAAACATTATTTTAGTTTGTTTTACTATATTTTATTATACTCTGGCTGTGACAGGATAGCTGCTGTGAGCAAAGTTAGACATTCAGTCATTCAGGGATGTTTTTGACCTCATTACACCCAAGAGACAAGTCATATGCTATCAACCACTCACACCACACACTAGGGCTGTGCAATATGACCAAAATTTCATATCCCAATATAAGCAATCTTAGACCCCAATAACGAGATATATCCTGATATACATTTTCTGTAAATTCTAGTTTATATATAATAAACACATAGAAAGGATCTCCTCTTTAACATTTTAAGTTATATATTGAAAAAAAATCAATTGTACAAATTCACCTGTCATTTTATTTAAAGATGAAATGACAGCCCATTAATATCAATACTAATAATGAATTAGATTTATATTGGTGCTCCACATGTCAAGTGACATCTCAAAGCGCTTACAGTGAGTCCATTATTTATTCACTCAGGCACTGATGGTGGTAAGCTACCTCTGTAGCCACAGCCGCCCTGGGGCAGACTGACGGAAACATGGCTGCCAATCCGCACCGACCCCGACTGAACATTTATACACATTCATACCTGGTGTCATGGACACTGGAGGCAAGGTGGGTAAAGTGTCTTGCCAAGGGACACAACGGCAGGATGGCTGGGGAGAGTGGGATTCAAACCGCCAACCCTCCAGTTATTGGAGGACCCACTCTACCTCATAAGCCACTGCTGCCTCTCTTCCTCTAATTTTTTCTCCTGTCCTATCCTAATGTCCGGTTGGAAAACATTAAATATAACAAGGTTTACCTTGACTGCACACCAACATTTATTCAAATGTTTCATGCACTTGTTTAACTAGTACATTAAATCCTACGTGGCCTACTATGAATTATTATTTGTAAAATACATCTATATACATTCAAAAACTCACTGATGGCTAGATGAAGACAGCTGAAATGGCTGCTGCTATCCCTACCATCTTTGCAAGTATTTATTATACGCCATTCCACGGGCAAAAGTCTGTTTTACCGTTTGACTCCCGTGCTTAGTTTTACCAGCTGATGATTCTTCAGCACCTCTAATTTGTAGACTCTCTCCGTAGTCTTTCATACAGTATGCATGCTTCTAGTGAAGGTCGTCATGTTGGAACATGGTGGGACCAGGCCAGCCGGGGCATGCTCTGCTTGGTATGCACATGCGTACCGTCACCAGAATGGCGTAAAGACACTGCCATAAACAGTGTATTTTGCAACACCTCAATATAAAAGATAAGAGTTTTATATGAAACAACAGACGTCTTTATCTTGTCATCCAATATACAGTATATTGTCATATCGCAAAACCCTACCACATACCCTTGTTTCTGATAATGATTTATAGGGAATTTTAAACTTTAAACTGCAAGCCAGGTAGCATTAGCCCCAATGTAGTGCTGGCCACGTCAAGATCTGAGAAATGATGAATGATAAAGGGTGGGTTGAACTGGGGATCAAACAAAATGCCATAAAACTGGAGATTTGGAGGAGAGCTCCTACCGCTCTTGTCAGTATTTAGTCCCTGAGGTGTTCTGACCAAATCATGTCACAGACATTTCATCAACACCTCTGGGAGCTGTGTCAACATGTGGAAAACCAGCATAAAAGAACCTCTTTAAAATGAAGATTAGAATTATTAGAATATTAGTATATTTTATTTACTTATAAATCTGCTACTTCCACTCATAAATGTGGGTAAGAATTAAGACCCCAAAAAGCCTCAGATGTCAGAGGTTTAACAGAAACATGAATACTGTATATTGTGATTGACAATTTGTACACCCAAGACTCAGAAAAATTGTGATAAATCAAAGTACTGTATTTCATTATATTTTCCCCAATAAAAGTCATATGAGTACTCACAGAGAAATACTGCTCAGCCTCTAACTGGTCCTGTATCTCCTTCATCTGTCCGTCCGTGTCCTGCCGCTCTCTGGAGAAAAAATTTAAATAAACATGAAGAACAACAACTATTCAGACAGAAAATGACATCCTGACATCAGAAAATAGGACGAGTCTGCAAACTGTGGCTCTGGGTCCACAGGTGTCTCTATTAACCAATAACAGGTTTTTAAGACTGATATTAATATTTGGTGCTTTAAAGAGCGGAGATGCTGATGGTTCGGTGGACATTTTTCCCTCTTAAACACACAAAACATTATCAGATTTACCCAACGTGATTCGCATTGGTACACACTATTACTTTAGCAAAATTTATTTCAGCTTATTTTCCTTCTTCCAACAATTTTTGGCGTGCCACTTGTCCCGCAGCTTGGAGAAAAACCCTATAAATTAAATATCAAAATGTGTGGCTTGCTTTGGAGATTTATGCTTCTACTCAAAATTTTTATCTTTTGCTCGTTGTCTGAAATATTCCCAAAAAAGAATTTTTTCCCATAGAAAATGGAGTTTCCGCAGAAATACAAGAATTCAGATACCTATATTTCAGCTATACTTTGTCCTACAAACTTCATTTTTAGTTGAAAAACATAGGAGATTTTATTGTCTTCCAACCTGTACTGCTGGTATTTCTTTAAATTATCAGATTTGTCATATGTGCCCACATTTCTGAACTGAGGTTTTCACAAAATTTCACTCTTCAGAGTGCAGTGTTTCCCCAGCTATTATATGGGGAAAGCACCCCCCCCCCCCCCGCGTATCAAGTTAATCTCCAATCTATCGAAATGCAAGGAATCTCTGTGTACAAAAGGTAGTCCCCACAAGTGATGATCAGAAAATTGGTCCCCATCAAACATGAAAACCAGTATGTGTGTGCGCTCCTGTCTTTCTATTCTTATGTGGACCACCCCTTGACAAACCACCTTTTTTGTGAGGCCATTTTTCCTTATGAGGACATTTGGCCTGGTCCTCACAAGGAAAAATGCTAAAAGTCTTAGAATCCATTCCCCAAAGTGCAAGATACACTATTATGAATATAAGTCATAAAAGATCACACAAATAAGTGATCCGACAAACAAACAAGGGTTCCGAAACAGTTGCTAACATTGAATGTCCCATTCGCTTTCGATAATTAGGTGTTCTGTAATTTTTCCACATTTATTTTTCTATATTGTGCCAGAACACAATGATTCCTTTAAGAGTTTGCCATTGTCAACCTTCAGGCTGTCCCTCCCCCTATGCCCCCAAGGCTGTAAACCTAGGGGAAACACTGGAGTGTGTCATGTGATGCAGACAGAGTGTAGCCAGAGTCCGTTTTTCTTCTAAAAAGGTTCAGAGCAAATTGTCATCCTGGGCACATTTTTTACTCTATAGACTTAATTTTTTCTAAAATTGTAGCATGTTCTGCCACTCACAATATCATATATATATTTTATGTTGTGAACATTTGGTGTTAGTATCTTGCTGGACCAATCTAATTTTTGATAGTTTATTTGTTTTTCTTAAATACATAACAGAAAAGTATACAACGTATACACAAAGTATACACAAAGATACGGCCTCGAAGAGATTCTGGCAAACTGTCCGGCGGCTCAGGAGGGGAAAGCAGCTCCCACTCCACACTGTGTATGGTGCGGATGGGACACTGTTGACTTCGACTGGGGATATCTTTGGGCGGTGGAAGGAATCACTCTCAATGAAATATTTTTTTTTGCTGGTCATTAACATTTGTTTGTTCTCTCCCATAGATTGAGTCCCCATCGTGCTGTTTGCTCTCTACATGTCTGTTCTTTTCATCTTCTCTATCCCCTCACCCCCCAGCCAGTCGCAGCAGATGAATGCCCCTCCCTGAGCCTGGTTCTGCTGGAGGTTTCTTCCTGTTAAAAGGGAGTTTTTCCTCTCCACCGTCGCCAAGTGCTTGCTCACAGGGGATCGCCTGATTGCTGGGGTCTTTCTGCAACTGTGGGGGTTCCCCCTACAGTTGATAGTGCTATGAGATGACTGTTGTTGTGAAATGGCGCTATATAAATAAAGTTGAATTGAATTGAATACTTCGAGGATCTTCTCAATCCCACTGATACGCCTTCCACAGAGGAAGCAGGGTTTGGGGACGAGGGGGATGACTCGCCTATCACAGGGGCTGAGGTTGCCAAGGTGGTTAAAAATCTCCTTGGTGGCCGGGCCCCGGGGGTGAACGACGTTCGCCCTGAGTACCTCAAGGCCCTGGATGTTGTTGGGCTGTCATGGTTGACACGCCTCTGCAACATTGCGTGGAGGTCGGGGGCAGTGCCTTTGGCATGGCAAACCGGGGTGGTGGTTCCTCTCTTCAAAAAAGGGGACCGGAGGGTGTGCTCCAACTTTAGAGGGATCACACTCCTCAGCCTCCCTGGGAAGGTCTATGCCAGGGTACTGGAGAGGAGAGTCCGGCCGTTGGTCGAACCTCGGATTCAGGAGGAGCAATGTGGTTTTCGTCCTGGCCGTGGCACATCGGACCAGCTCTTTACCCTCTTGAGAATCCTTGAGGGTTCGTGGGTGTTTGCCCAACCAGTTTACATGTGTTTTGTGGACTTGGAGAAGGCATTTGACCGCGTCCCTCGTGGTTTTTTGTGGGGGGTGCTTCGGGAGTATGGGGTATCGGGCTTGTTGTTACGAGCTATTCGGTCTCTGTACGACCGTTGTGAGAGTTTGGTTCGTATTGCCAACACTCGGTCGGAGTCATTCCAAGTGAGAGTTGGACTCCGCCAGGGCTGCCCTTTGTCACCGATCCTGTTCATAATTTTTATGGACAGGATTTCTAGGCGCAGCCAGGGAATGGAGGGTGTCATGCTTGGTGACCACAGGATCTCATCTCTGTTGTTTGCAGATGATGTTGTCCTGTTGGCTTCATCCAGCAATGACCTATAGCTCTTGCTGGGACAGTTTGCCGCTGAGTGTGAAGCGGCTGGGATGAGAATCAGCACCTCCAAGTCCGAGTCCATGGTCCTCAGCTGGAAAAAGGTGGATTGTCCTCTCTGGGTTGGGGACAGGCTCCTGCCCCAAGTGGAGGAGTTTAAGTATCTTGGGGTCTTGTTCACGAGTGAGGGGAAAATGGAGCGAGAGATTGACAGACGGATTGGAGCAGCATCTGCAGTGATGCGGACGTTGTATCGGTCTATTGTGGTGAAGAGGGAGCTTAGTTCTAAGGCAAAGCTGTCGATTTACCAGTCAATCTACGTTCCTACTCTCACCTATGGTTACGAGCTTTGGGTAATGACCAAAAGAACAAGATCGCGGATACAAGCGGCTGAAATGAGCTTTCTCCGTAGGATTGCTGGACTCACCCTCAGAGATAGGGTGAGGAGCTCAGTCATGCGGGAGAGGCTCAGAGTAGAACCGCTGCTCCTCCACACTGAAAGGAGTCAGTTGAGGTGGTATGGGCATCTCATTAGGATGCCTCCTGGACGCCTCTCACTTGAGGTGTTTCGGGCACGTCCCACTGGGAGGAGACCCCGGGGCAGACCCAGGACTCGGTGGAGAGACTGTGTCTCCCAGCTGGTTTGGGAACTCCTGGGTATCCTCTCTGAAGAGCTGGAGCAGGTGGCTGGGGAGACGGAAGTCTGGGCTTCTCTGCTTGAACTGCTGCCTCTACGACCCGGACCTCCGGAAAAGCGGTAGAAGATGGATGGATGGATGGATGGAAAAGTATACAATAAAAAGCCTTTTTTTTTTTTTTTTACCATTACCCACCCACTCATCCATCCATCTGTCCATCTTCTACTGCTTTTCTGGAGGTCCGGGTCGCGGAGGCAGCAGTTCAAGCAGAGAAGCCCAGACTTCCCTCTCCCCAGCCACCTGCTCCAGCTCTTCAGAGAGGATACCAAGGCGTTCCCAGACCAGCTGGGAGACATAGTCTCTCCAGTGAGCCCTGGGTCTGCCCCGGGGTCTCCTCCCAGTGGGACATGCCCGAAACACCTCAAGTGGGAGGCATCCTGATCAGATGCCCAAACCACCTCAACCGGCTCCTTTCAATGTGGAGGAGCAGCAGTTCTACTCTGAGCCTCTCCCGGATGACTGAGCTCCTCACCCTATCTCTAAGGGTGAGTCCCGCAATCTCACGGAGAAAGCTCATTTCAGCCGCTGGAGCTTAGATTGTCCTCCAATTCTAGAATGACCCATATAGACTTCTCTGATATGAATAATTTTCTTTTTCATTCAGTTCTCACAGGTTAAAGCCACAAGCAACAGGCAATCACATTGGAATACTCTAAATTTCCGTTGGGAATTTTTTAGTTCTAAATTTATAACTATACATTTTAACTGTATTATTTCTAAAATAATAAAAATTAGCTTTTGTACTTCCTGCTTCTGGTTTTATTTCATTTCAGTGAACCTGTAACCATGTGACTATGAACCTCGGGTCAGGAGCATTATACCAAATTAACCACACCTGTGGATGCACACCCTATACATCTTGCATCCACCTACTCTTCCTCCTTCTATCCTCCTGGTCAGTAAGAGCATATACCAGTCGGTTTGACATTACTTTTTCTGTGCTGTGTTGGGCTGCCTTACCTTTGGTACCCCACTGCTGTGTCAAAAGTTTGTTGTGTTTCTGCCGAGTGAGAGAAGGCATGCAGTGGCTGTGTACAACATAGTATGCAAAATCCTTAACTGCTTCAGCGATATGCGATATATTGTTGCCTTCTTCTTCAGGCAGAAACTGTTTAACAGCATGATACAATTTGCCTTTAGTTCTTTGTTTGTCAGTTGGCAGTCTTCTTTGTGTAGGTACTGGGTGCTCCTGTGCTTAGCGCGCTCTCGCCACCTCTGGTGGGGGAGTGGTACTGCATACATGTGGGAACTAAAGTCTGATATTGATCTATGTTGCCTTCTCACTAGTACTGTTTGTGCCTCCTGGAATAGCCTTTGGCCTGTTTGTTATAATAATAATAATGATAACTGTCTTTGTTTTCTTTCTCCTACCATCTTCCTGAAGGAGTAGTGGCTTCTTTGGGGAGTGAAGAAGGGGCAAGTAGCCCAGAAACTGATATGCCACCATCGCAAAGCTCCTTCTCTCTGGGTTTAAGTACTTCAGCTGGAACTGTTATTAAAAATTTAATTAAAATTAGCTGGAACTGGGAAGGTCAATTTACTGTCAAGTCTCCCCACAACCAACTCGCCCCAGCCAGTTACAGCCGCCCCACAGCCAATTCGTCCCACAACAAACTCGCCCCATCAAGTGATGGCCTCATTTTCTGTTTGTTGAAATTTCTGAATATCTGACCATAATTTTTTTTTGCAAGGGAGGAGAGGGGTTTTTTAGTTTTAGTTTTTATAAAAATATACATTTTCAACCCATCTATTTTAACCATGCTTTTAATTTCTTTGAAATTAAAACATGTGACCGGCTATTGTGGGTCTCAGACTTTTTGTTTTTAACATATTAATTTCTTCAGGAATGATCCCAATTAAATGTGCTGCAGCCTCTTGTAATTAAACTCAACAAGTCTGCAAGGGAGAAGAGGATTTCTTTATTTTCAGTGTTACAGTTTTAATAAAAATATATATTTTGAATCCATCTATTTTAACTATACTTTTAATTTCTTTGAAATGAAAACACTTCACGGTAAACCAAGGGTTTACCATCAAGTCCCTCCATGACCAACAATGATCTGAATTTAATGTGCTGCAGCCTCTTGTAATTAAATTATATTCCAGTTCAAACAGAATATGGTTGCCTACTATGGCCTACTTACCAGTTCCACATACAAGATGCTGCCATCGGTGTCAGCCATCGCACAGCAGGGCTTTCTATCGTGGCCATACCTCCTTGGCACAAGCCAAGCAGTTATTGTCTTCCATGATGAAAGTTCAGGTAATGCACAGCCTACATTTAGATGCTTCTGGGGCAAGTTTGTTGTGGGGCGAGTTGGGCGTGGAGCGAGCTGGTTATGGGGTGGTTGTAACTGGCTGGGGCGAGTTGGTTATGGGGGGACTTGACCGGGTACCGGAAGGCCAACAGGAGACAGAAGTGGTTTGAAGAAAAGCAGCTATGCGATCCACAGGTAGATCACATGCAGAAGCAATTGGAGGAAATACATAAGACCCCAGAGCACATGGCAGCAAATCAACATTGCCTTTTGGGTATGCCACACCAGGCTCCCTTATGTGCTCTAGACCCCACCCTGATGCAGTATTTCATGCCCTCCAATGATTTGGGTAAGACCAGCAGCTTTGGCCGTGGCTCTATTGGATGAGTGAATGTCTTTGGGGTTGAAGACGAGGTCGGCAGTGACTCTCAAGTCGAGAAGGACCATCCTGAGCTCAATGATATATCTGTCAGAGCACTGCTCTCAAGAGCAGCATCAGCTGCAGGGCTTCCTCCCCCATCTTCTCCACCTAAGGGTTCATCTTTGGACAGAGGTCCTGCAACCCATAAGCAGGCTCTCTTGCCAGTTTATCCTGACTTTGTGAAACATCTGCAGAAGTCTTGGGCTCATCCAAAGAAGGCTGCTGCTCCTCGCTCTACTCTCAGTATTCTGAGTGGTGCAACGGAGCAAGGCTTAGATGGTGCATTGAGAGTGGGCCCTACCTTTGCTTTGCATTGCTGGCTAGGGCTTCTCCCCACCCCCCACAGGCAGCAAATCTGTCCGCCACCCTAACAAGAAGTATTGTGCCACTGATGGTTTAGTGGCTAGGGCCTACCAATGTATGCCTATGGCCTCTAGCCTGGCAAATACTAATACACTTCTTTTGGTGTATTTAGAAGGTTTGATAAAAGATCTAGAATCAAAAGCGAACCTGACCTTCTACCAGAGTTGGTAAGGGTTATGGACACTGTTATTCAAGGGGCTAACTATCAGGCTAAAGCACTTGGGAATTCCTTGGCCCAGTTGACCATGGCCCTGCGGCATGGTTGGTTGAGTCAGTCTGGATTGACAGATACAGACAAGGCTGCTGTTTTGGAGGCCACAATAGTGCCTGGTGAGGTCTTTGGGCCTGCAACAGAGGCGGTGTTGGACGAGGTGCATAAGGTGAGATTGCACACACAAACCTTTCATCAGCCAGGACCATCCAAGTCAAGTGTCCGGAGATCTCTCGAGGGGGATGAGAATCCACAGTGGCTTTGTTTCATAGAGCAAAGTTCCTCTCAGAGTTTGGGTCACCCAGGGCAGGGGGCTCCTTGGCAGCAGGTGCAAGTTTAACAGCACTCACGTCTGCACTCTCATGACCACGTAGATCGTGGTCCTGTCAAGACCAGCCAGCGTCCCTAATGGTGCACTTCCCCTGACTTCAACCTTCTCTGTAGCGCACCCCATGAATTGGGCAGCAAAGTTTCTGCCCTGCTGGAGAAGAATGCAATACGGCCCCTGTCTCCAAGAGAAGAAAGGCAGGGCCTTTACTCGGCCTACTTTCTTGTTCCCAAGCAAACCGGGGGTTTCCGCCCGATTCTAGACCTAAGGCAGTTGAACAGGTGTCTTAGAGTGCTCCCTTTCAGGATGCTCAGGTTGAGGACATTATTTCAGGCCATAAGCCCAGGCGACTGGTTCACAACAGTGGACCTTTGTGATGTCTATTTTCATATTCCCATAAATCCAACACACAGGAAGTTCCTCAGATTTTCATTTCAGGGCAAAGCCTTTGAGTACAACGTCATACCGTTCGGTCTGTCCCCGTCACCTTGGACATTCACAAAGTGCATGGATGCTGCACTTGCCGCACTGTGGCAGAAGAGCATATGAGTTTTCAGTTACCTGGACAATTGGCTGGTTTTTGCCCAATCAAAGTCCATTGTAAGGAGCCACACGGAGACCATCTTGGCTCACTTGGTTGAACTCGGGTTGCATTTAAATGCAGGGAAAGCTGCCTAGTTCCAACCAGGGTTGTTGAGTACCTGTGACTCACCTTGGATTCAGATGCCATGAGGCATCTTAACCCCGAAGAGAATGCATACTATCACGGAATGCATCAGGGGCTGCGTCTCACAAGGGACAATATCAGTGCAGCAGTGCTAGAGGATTTTAGGTCTCTTTGCTGCAGCTGCCCAGGTGGTGCCACTGGGCCTTTTACATACTCGTCCCCTTCAACGGTGGTTTGAATTTCAGAAGGTGCTTCTACCCACAGACAAAAGGAGGAGGCTTGTTCTTTGCGAAAGTGTCCTCAGGTGGTGGAGACACTCATCAGCAGTCCAAGATGCTCTTCCCCTGGGCCAAGGGGGCTGTAGGGTGAACATTACAACCGATGCCTCCCTCGCAGGCTGAGGCGCAGTCTGGGAGGGCAGGTTTGTTTGGGAACACTGGGATCCGGCACAGCAATCCTGGCATATAAACCATCTTGAGATGAAGGAGTGCATTTGGCTCTGCAACATTTTCTTTCAGTCATTCAGGGCAGACAAGTTCTGGTACGGACAGACAGCACAGCCATGGTGTCGTACATCAACTGGCAGGGTGGACTGAAGTCTCCTTCCCTCCATGCGAGGGCATGTCATCTGCTCTTGTGGGCTCAAACCAAAGGCATGTCCCTGAGGGCTTTTCACCTGCCGGGGCCCCAGAATATAGCAGTAGATCTGCTGTCACGAGGGGGTCCCCACCCCAGCGAGTGGTGACTGCACCCAGAAATAGTTAAGCAGATCTGACTTTGTTCGGCCAGGCAGAAGCAGATCTATTTGCAACAGCACAGAACACTCACTCTACTCTTTGGGCCCCGATAAACGGCCCACTAGGTACAGATGCTGTGAGCACTGCCTGGCCTCCAGTGAAACTGTTTGCATTCCCACCACTGCTTCTTCTGCCAGCATTCCTCACAAGCATGACTGATATCTGTTCAAGTAATTTTGGTAGCCCCAAACGGGCCACAAAGCCCATGGATGGCGGAGATCCACGAGATGTTGGAAGCCCATCCATGGACCCTACCAGTCAGTCGGGACATGCTCTTTCAGGCACAGGGCAGGATTTGGCATCCAAATCTCCAGCTCCTGGAGCTTCATGTATGGCCCTTGATCGGGAGCAATTGTGTAAACTTGGCTTAGAGAGGGAGGTTGTAGACACCGTGCAGGCTTCACAGACTCCATGTATACAGCTGCAGTACAATGTGAAGTGGAGAGTGTTTTCAAAGTGGTGTCTGGGCAAGGGTGAAAATCCCTTGGTATGTCACATCTTTGTCACCTTGTCCTTCTTCCAGTACCTTTTTTTCCCAAGGTTGGTCGGCATCAACTGTCAGGGCTACATGACAGCAGTGTCAACTGTCCATGGAAAATGTGACAGCTGTCTCCTGGGACACATCCCTTGGCTAAGCAATTTTTGAGAGGGGTGAGATGGAGCTGTCCATCTCAGCGTCCTTTGCTGCCCACCTGGTATCTCCAAACAGTTCTCAGAGCTCTGTGCTTGCCCCTTTTTGAGCCACTGCCCATTGCTGACCTTTGTTTGATCTCTTGGAAAACTTCCTTTCTCTTGGCAATTGTCTCAGCCAAGAGGGTCAGTGAACTGAATGCACTTTTTGTGGATGCAGCATGTCTTAGGTTTGATGTGATAGGATGGCCCACCTACTGCCCAACCCAGCTTTTCAACCCAAGGTGCTGGGTAGTAGTTTTGCTTCCCACCCTCTTATGCTGGAAGCCTTTTATCCTCCTCCACACATTTCTCCAGAGGCTGAGAGGTTCCATAATTTGTGCCTTGTGAGGGCCCTTAAGGTTTATGTTGACTGTACAAGATCTGTCCGCTTTTCAGACAAACTTTTCATGTCCTATGGGGAGTCCACACTTGGGAGGCCTATCTCTAAGCAGCGCCTGTCCCATTGGACAGTCGACCTGCTTGTCCTTGCTTATGTACAAGCTGGAGTGGAGTCCCCGTCGAGGCTGGTGGCTCACTCAACACAGCGGAATGACCACTACATGGGCGCTGTTTAGGAGTGCACCCCTGGAGGATGTATGCACAGCAGCTGGCTGGGCTTCTTCCTCAACGTTCACCCGCTTCCAAAGGCTTAACTTGGCCTCATCAGTTGTCCCCTCATCTGTTCTTGGGGTCGCAGCAGATTCTTAAGTGGCATCTTTTCGGTTTTCTGATTGAAGCTGGCATGGGTGCCTTATGCTCAAATGTTTTTTTCTTGTGTCATCTCCGGTTACCTGGAATAAACCGGCTTAATTTGTATGCACTCAGTTAAGTACAATAAAGCAGTTGAACTCATCTGGTTGTGTTCTATGCTTAATGATGTGATTGGAGCATTGTGCTCCTTTGGCCTGTGGGTGACGCCACCTCCATTCTCCTCAGGACTGATTTGGTATACTGTTGTCACATGGTTACAGGTTCACTGAAATGAAATAAAACAAAAGTTTATGTATGTAAACACGGTTTTATGAATGAAAGTGAACCTGTAACCATTCATTGTCCCTCATTGGTGGTGGCTGGCTCCTCCCAGTCGTTAGAAAGAGGAAGAGTGATGGATGCAGGATGTATACATACATAGGGTGTACATCCACAGGTGTGGTTAATTTGGTATAATACTCCTGACCCGAGGATCATAGTCACATGGTTACAGGTTCACTTTCATTCATAAAACCATGTTTACATATGTAAACTTTCGTTCTCTAAAATTTTTTATACTTCTAAATTTAAAACCGCATTATTTTAAAAATAAAAACCAACTTTCGTAGCTCCTGGTTCTGCTTCTCCAGGCTCCGTTTGATGTCCAGCAGGTGGTTGGTTTCCTGCTTCAGCTGTTTCTCAGATGTCCTCAGAGAGTTTAGCTGCTGGTTCTGAGCCTTCAGGTCGTTCTGGGTCAGGGTCCGTTTCTGGGTCTCCTGCTCGATCTTCAGAGTCAGGTTCTTCACCTGCAAACAGAAATGTTAAAAAAAGGCCATTAAAAAAGGAAATATGTACAGACGTGCATCTAAAATCTAATTAGAATAAAATAACCTTAGTGAACAAGCTCACATACCCCACACATCTCCATGTCAGGGGCCCCTAATAAGAACTGTGATCAACATAAAAGGGACTGGAAAAAAAAAATAAGTCCCCCTCCTAATTTCTAAATCAAACATGTCCAAGGTATTGATGAGTTAAAGCTTCTGTATAAATCTGAGGTCAATCTGACCAGAAACGTAGAAGCCACACTGGCGACAGCAACAGGTCAAACAGGTCAGATGGGTCAAAAACATTATACCCTCCACAACTTTGTTGTGTGGGGTATAATAATCTGATTTGCAACTTAATTTTAAGATTCCATGTCATCGTCAACATTTTTCCTAACAAATTTTATATTTTTTCTGATCAACTTTTTCATCCAGCATCTGTACATTTTTTTTTTCTAGCAAATGCACATTTTTTGTTCTAAATTTGCTATGGGGGGCAGTAAATAACAATGATTAGCTGTGTGCAGCCAGTGAGCTTGAAAACCAGATGTTCAAAGGAGGGGGGCAAGCAGGATCTATGGATGTCTATTTCTATGGATTACAGCAATGCCACCACCTTGGTTCTCAGCATGTGGCTTGTCCATGTAAGTGTATCCAGGTGTTGTCAGTTTGAGTGGTAAGTAGTCCAGAGGTTGCTGCCAGGTTTCAGTGAGAGAGAGGAAGTCCAGTTTATTATCTTGGATGAATTCATTTATAATGTGGCTTTTGTTGTTGAAGGACCAAGTTTTGAAGGGTCACCTTCAGTCTTAATTTTTAGTTATTCTTTTTTCCTGTGTGTGTACTTAACCTTATGAATTTGATATTTAGTTCCTGTACATTTGTGCCTTTCTTGTGCATGTTACACTACTCACAAAAAGTTAGGGATATTCGGCTTTCAGCTGCTGTTCAGCTGTTCAATGTTTCAGTACTTTTTGCATAACTTGCTGTTCTTTAACCTCTTGCACTCCGGTGTACCGCGGGCGGGCACGTCTCTGCGTCCTAGAGCGCACGAGGGCACACGAGTGCGCACAAGGGCACTGCGTCCTAGAGCGCACGTCCTAGAGCGTTCTTCCACTACAGACACAACCGCAAACAGATTAGATATGATTGACCTCTCATTCGACTAATAAGAGCCTTGAATTGGGTTTCTGAAACCTTGAAGAACCAATGACTGAAAACCTAGCAAGAAGGACCCGCCTACCAACGGCTGCAAATGCAGCGAGCCAATTGAAGCACAGAAGTTCGAAAGCTGTTTTGTGTAAGGCTGGGTGAAGAGAGACTGACTGCTGCAGCAGATGAAAAAAGGACCCGCAGGAAGAACCCCCACAGACCCAGCAGCACGGAGACCACCCACAAGTGCGACCTGTGTGACAGGGACTGCCATTCGGACATCGGCCTGTTCAGCCACAGGCGGTGCTGTCCCAGCAGAGTAGACGTTTAGGATTCTCTTCCATGGTCATCATAGACCGTCCACATGCTGTTGTGAACAGGTAAGTGTTATAAGCTAAATTATTCTTAATCCCTGAAAATTGTAATCAAAAATGACTTTTGACCGATCGGTAAATTACAACTGTGCGGCGCACGAAGTCCGTGCGCCGCGGTACACGGTTCGTGCACCGTGTCCGGACAGTGAACGCCAACCCCCCACCGCTACTCTTCTGTAGCGGGGGGGGGGGGGGGGGGTGGTGACCGCGGGGACTGTGCACCGCGGTCGCCACATCGCCACATGACTATTCCGTCATGTAGCGATGGCCAATGTCCGTCCTCTGTAGCAGGGGTGGGGGGGGCAGTTGTTATCTTCTACATTACAAATGTTTTAGAATAATTTTTAGTGCACTGTAGGTTATTTTTTCTCACATTTTTTACGTGGCACGCTTCTTTGTGTGTGGGGGCTTGTTTGTTCATTCATTGCACAGCCCCCCCCCCCCACACACACACACAGCCCTGAGTGTCACCTTTCATTAGAGCCCAAGATCAAGCTTCTATGTTGAATCATTCAAAAGTTACAGACGTTTTTCCAAACTGTGCCATTTGGCACAATTTGGCACAGTTCAAAAACGCCTGGGAACTACCTGAGAACAAAGCTGTGTAATATATTCATTTTTTGTGGTATTGTTACAAAATTTGGACCTCAGCTGGATAACACTTGGTTCTACATTTCTGTTGCATTTTCCAGCCCGGATCTGAAGCTGTGTGTTATTTGCAAGCATTTGTATCCAAAAAAACACCCAGGCGAAATTTATTTTCTTCAAGTTCAGTATGTTTAGATGACTGTCACTCAGTGACAGGAGCACTTAGAGAGATTATGACTGTTTTGCCAAAAAATTCAAAGTGTTTTCTTTTAAATGAGACCAACCCCATGAAGATGCTGCAAAGGGTTGAAGAACAGCTTTTGATTTACTTTGGGCACTTTATTTTTTGGCGTTTTTAGGGAAATTGACCAGAGTGCAAGGGGTTAACAAGGTTAATTCACAACAGGTGTTTGATCCATGAATCAACCAATTAATTTTCTGGTTCAATTAGAATTGGTATTTAAACAGTCCTCTTCATCATGGTGTTCACATTTTGACATCATGAGACCAAGATGACACCTAACAATTGATCAACAATACCTTGCCTTTGTGAGGCTTCAAACAAGATGTTCTCAGAGGGAAGTGGCCACTGAGCTTAGAGTGTCACAGAGTGTCATCAGCAGGTTGCAAAAGTGATACAGAGAGACTGGAAGAGTCACAGAAAGGTGTAGAAGTGGACGTGCTTTGGCCACATCCCACGCTGATGACCGCTTCATTGTGAACAGTGCCCTGCGGAACTGGATGATGAATACCACTCAACTCCAAGCACATTTAAGGGAGGTAAGAGGCACCCAAGTGTCACATCAGACTATTCAGAACTGTTTACATCCATATGGTCTGCATGCTAGACGACCTGCAAGGGTAAATGACCACACCATCAGGCACAGACGTCATCGTCTTGCATGGACCAGGGAGCATTTATGCTTGACAAGGGACCTGTGGGGCTCAGCACTCTTCTCTGACGAAAGTCCATTCACCTAGAGCAGAAATGATGGCCGCCAACGATGTTGGAGACGCACTGTTGAACCTTTGGTGGTGGTGGTGTTACAGTCTGGACAGGTGTGTCTAGTCAATACAGAACTACCCTACATCTTGTGAATGGTACACTGACAAGCCGATACTACCTGAATAACATCATTAATCCAGTCACTGTGCCCCTGCATGAACAACACATGCCTAATTTCATCTTCATGGACGACAATACTCCAGCTCATTGAGGTCACATCATTAGGGAACAGCGGCTGGAGGTTGGGGTACCTCAAATGGAGTGGCATGCACTTTCTCCAGACCTGAAGCCCACAGAAAACCTATGGGATCAGCTGAGTCACCGTGTAGAGGCTCATAACCCTGCACCCCACAACCTCAATGACCTGAGGGCCGCCCTTCAAGAAGAGTGGAATGCCATGCCTCAGCAGACAATAAGTTGACTTGTCAACAGCATGAGACGTTGTTGTCAAGCTGTAACTGATGCTCATGGGCACATGCCAAGTTATTGAGACATTGACATTTTTTTGTTGTGGTATACCTACCACTGTTGTTGGCTTTTGTTTCAATAAATTGTTTGAGATGAGGAAATCACCATTGCATGTTTCTACTTAAATGTCCTACTTTCATGATATAATATCACTGTAGTGTGAACTTTTTTATATTTTCCATAAATTTCACTTGAAAGCCAACTATCCCTAACTTTTTAAGAGTAGTGTATTTGTTCTCATAAATTATGTTTTATTGTCCGTTTTGTATTTGCTCATTTTTGTGAAATTGTGATTTTTTCCTATAGCGACGAGGGCTGTTCATTAACCACTTGCGCTCCATTGTTCTGCGGGCGGGCAAGTCTCTGCGTCCTAGGGCACATGACGCATGATAGAGATACTGATGGTGGTGATTTAGTTGGTGTTGGCCTCCAAGCGCCACTGAAAAAAAAAGCTGCAGACACAGCCGCAAACAGATTAGTTCATCTGATTGACCTCTCATTCGACTAATAAGAGCCTTGAATTGGGTTTCTGAAACCTTGAAGAACCAATGAATGAAAACCTAGGAAGGAGGACCCGCCTACTGTGAATGCAGGAGCCAATTGAAGCACAGAAGTTCGGGCTGGGTGAAGAGAGATTTACTGTTGCAGCTGATGAAAAAAAAGGACACTAGACGAACCTGCTACAGACCCAGCAGCATGGAGAACACCCACAAGTGGGACCTGCACTCATTCCAGCAGAATAGACGTTTAGGATTCTCTTCCGTCATCATAGACCGACGGAGGCCGACGACAAAAGTCGTAAATCATTCGCCAAAACGGCAATAATGGAATTATGTTTTGACCGGGATCCACGAGCGGACCAGCGTCGCGTTCATCTGACAATGGGGAAGAGAAGTTCGCCAGGACTCTGCTGCTGTGAAGAGGTAAGATGTTATAAGCTAAATTTATTATTTATCCCTGAAAATTGTAATCAAAAAATGACTTTTGACCGATCGGTAAATTACAACTGTATGGCGCACGAAGTGCGTGCGCCGCGATAAACGGTTCATTTGCTGTGTTTGGACCGTGAACGCCCCCCCCCCCCCGCTGCAGAAGAGGAGCGGGGGGGGGGATGGCCTTCACGGTCCGAATGCCCCCCGGTCTGCGGGGGGAAGCATATGTGTCTATTCCGTCATGTAGCGATGGCCGTCCTCCGTAGCGGGGGGGGGAGGGGGTCCCCCCCACACACACGCAGTAGCGTGGGGGGGGGGAGCCGCTGTGACAGCGTTGCTTTGGAAACATGCAACGAGTGTAATCCATCATGTAGCGAGGGCCGAACTCCGTCCTTTGGGGGTTGTCCCCCCCCCCCCCCCCACACACACACACACAGACACAGCCCTGAATGTGACCTTTCATTAGAGCCCAAAATGAAGATTCTACATTGAATTATTCAAAAGTTACAGACGTTTTTCCAAACTGTGCCATTTGGCACAATTTGGCACAGTTCCAAAATGCCTGGGAACTACCTGAGAACAAAGCTGTGTAAAATATTCATTTTTTGTGGTATTGTTACCAAATTTGGATCTCAGCTTGATAACACTTGGTTCTACATTTCTGTTGCATTTTCCAGCCGGATCGGACAGCTGTGTGTTATTTGCAAGCATTTGTATACAAAAAAACACCGTGGCCAAATTTATTTTCTTCAAGTTCAGTATGTTTAGATGACTGTAACTCAGTGGCCTGAGCACGTAGAGAGATTATGTTTTTTTTGCCAAAAAATTCAAAGTTTTTTTCTTTTAAATGAGACCAACCCCATGAAGATGCTGCAAAGGGTTGAAGAACAGCTTTCGATTTACTTTGGGCACGTTATTTTTTGGCATTTTTAGGAAAATTGCCCGGAGTGCAAGGGGTTAAAGGTTCCCCAGACTCATTTCCCAGTCTTTGTCTACACAGGTACCACCAAGGGTCACATACTTCTGCCATTGCTTTATGCAGCTGTAGACACCTCCCCTGTATAAGTTGCCTCAGAAGCCACAGCTTGACCTCGGAAATCAGTGTTTCATCATCTTAGAAGTGCTTGCCCTTCAAAAATGGCTTCATGGTTGGAAAGAGGTGGAAGTCAGATGGTACAAGGTTGGGAGAGTAAGGGGGTGAGAAAGGATTTCCTTGGCTTAGGAGCATAATTCTGCCCGACAACATGCAAGTTCTGAACCGGGGCACTGTCTTGCAGGAGGTGGACAGCTTTGGTCACCGTGCCACACCTCTCTGTTGTGATGGCCTTCTGTAATTTCTGCCGCAGTGAAGCATAGTAAGTCCCAGTAACTGTGGTACCCTTTACCAGGAAATCCATCATCAATACTCCATGCTGGTTCCAAAAGACCATGAGCATGACCTTGCCCGCCAAGCAGTGGATACGTGCTTTCTTCGGAAGTGGTGAGTTCATGGCTTCGACTGGGCTTTAGTCTCTGTATCATAGTGATAGACTCATGTTTCGTCCTGCATGATTAGTCTGTCGAAGAAGTCCTGGTTTTCTTGGCACATGGCCAAATGAGCCTGGGAGCACATCATTCTTTCCTGCTTCTGGAAAGGTGTCGGCAACTGGGGAATCCATCATGCAGACAACTTCCGTATATGCAAATGGCCATGGATCATTTTTCTCCCCCACAGACTCCGCGCTGATCTTGACATCTTGGGCTAGTTGGTGAATGGTTATGCTGCAAGCCTCCAAAATGGTGGCCTCCACTTGCTGGATGGTGTCTTCAGTGGTGCACTGTGGTGCCCGGGAATGGGTGCCGTTTCCACTGATGTCCAACCACACTTGAACTGTTGATGCCAGTGCTTGATTCCATCATACAATGGGACATCCTCTCCATAAGTCTCTTTCATCGCGTCAAACGTCTCCCATGGTCTGCGAACTCTCAAGCACAGGAACCTGATGACTGCACTGCATTCAACTGGCTACATTTTCACACCTTACTCCACCTCAGAACCTGTAAAAGCAAAACTCTTAAGAGTTCATGCTCATGTATGCACTGTATACATGTGCCATTTCAGCCTCCTACAATAACCGGAAGTGAGTAAGAGGAAATGTTCGATGAGCAGCCCTTATGCCATTTTTTTCATCAGTGTTTTTTAATAAACTTTGCTTTTTTTCCTCATTAATTTGTGATTTTTTTGTCCCACACTTTTTTTTTGTTAGTATTTGGTTTGCATTCCATGTTTTATATATTTTTTTGTTTTTTTCTTACATGTTTTAGAAAAAAATATTTTACATTCAATGATTTATACAGATCCAATTGTTTTTATTATACTTGTTTTATTAAAGTCACCTTGAACAGCATGTGGGACACCAAAGAGCAGGGGTCACCAACTAAAAGTGCAGGAGGTCCGATAAATCAGTCCTCCTCCCCAGCTGAGGTCCGAATTAGGGCTGGGGATCTTTAGGCACCTCACAATACAATTATGACTTAGGATTTCCAATTTGACTCGAAAACAATTCTCAATGCATTTTTTGTTTGCTTTTTTTTTTTTAGGATTTTTTTTCCTCTCACTGTGTGACAGCTTGGTACTTTTAAAGCCAAGTGTTTGCAATGACCCATGAATTTACTTCAAACATCTTTTAATAAAAGAAATGGAAGACAAATGTGACAAGTCACATGGACAAATTTATCTGAAAATCAGCTATTTAACAACTGTCATCTTTTCATGGACATTGTTTAAGAAGACCTCAGCTGTCTCCAGCAAGCCAGTATCAGATGTTTTAGCTGCTTTTAGTTCTGTATTATTTTTTTTTAAACAAAAAAAAAATCAAATAAATTCTTTGCTCAATTTCAAATAAAACATAGTAATTTCATCATGATAATAAAGGGGAACACTAAATATGTTTTTTTTGACTCCAAACAAATAGCTCTAAAATTCTAAAATCTACAACTTAAATCCAAAAAATGGAAAGTTTTACAGGAGAACATAAACTAAATTACATACATTTAAAAAAGATTAATATCTAAAAAACAAAATCTCACAAAAGACCACCTCTATACTATATTTATTTTCAGCATTTAAAAAAAAAGTTTCAAACTGTAAGCCTAAAAATGGGACAGAAAATATAATTAATTCCACAGTACAGAATTCCTTTGGAGGTTTATTTTTATGTCAACAATGTTTCTATCTTTTTAACCTCGTCTGTGTTTGTTTGGGTAACACTGTCACAGGGAGAGAGGAGGTGGATGTGTGTGGAACTTTTCATGTTCAGTAACACACAGAGCAAATTATTGTTTTTACATGATATCAGACGGTCACGGAAATGACCTCCATAAACAATGTGTGCAGCCCAACGGGGATGCTGTCCCAGGAAGGTGGGGAGGAGCCGGGGGAACCTTCCGTCAACAAACCCTCGGGTGGAAACGTACCATCGGAGGCAGTCAGAGTGGCAGTGGACACAATTTCACAGCAGCGTTTCATTCTGCGGGTTACACCGGGAAGGAAGCGTGGCTGATGATGATTTTACCTCCCACTGTATCCCATGGAGAACGTCCAAGGTCCCATGCCATAAAATGGCTGGGCGGCCACCGCCGATACAGCACTTGAGTTCCGCTTTTTCGTTCGGTTAAAACAAAATAGTATAATTTTTCCCCAAGTTATATATTAAAAAAAAACAAACAAAAAAACCAGAGTGGTGGCCTAGTTGGTAGAGCATCCACCCCACAACCGGGAGGGCAGGGGTTCAAATCGTGGCCGGGTCATACCAAAGACCAGGTAAAAATGGTACTTTTCTTCTAGCTTGGCGCTCAGCATAACAGAATGGGGAAAAGAAAGTTAACACTCAGAGCTACCAGAGGACTGACCCCCCCACTGTAGCTTTCACTACCTAGAGTAGCTGTGTGGCCTAGAGTCTCGAAACGGAGCTAGGCGCCACCCTACACCAAAATGTCATTGGCATGGGAATAACTTAACTAACTTAACTATATTAATAAGCTTCAGAGTGCAGATGGAGGACTCTTGAGGTCCGGATCCAGACCGGAGTCTGCCAGTTGGTGACCCCTGCCATTTAAGGGCTATTTTGACAGTCATCTGCACATTTTTCAGACAGACTTTCCGCCATGTGCCAGTATTTTTGTTATTTTCTGTAAGTGCATTGTCTGTTTTTTTACACCTTGCATCACGCCATCAAATTACCAGTAGACAGTGCACCCACTATGCACTCGGAGGAGGTGCCTCATTTCAAAGAGGTGTGGCAGCGCACAATCTAATGCGCATTACTATTATAGGGCATTTCATGAGAATCCGCTTTTGAATAGGAAAAAGGAGGTCTATCGTCAGAAGGGCATTGTTTCATGATATTTCAGTGGTATGTTTTGACATCGCGCAGCTCCGGAGCTCAGGAAACAGCATGCGCTGGGATCTTGTCATGGGGCCGTATTACAATGATGGGGTCGGTTGATCAGTTGTCAATGACGCAGAACATGTTTCTGAGCGTTTCCAAGTTCATTTCCTTATTACAACAGCGTAAAAACAAACTTTCTGCCGGCGCATGATGCAAAGAGGCTGGTCTAATCATTCAGAGGTGTGTTTTGGATCATCCAATTCAAAGCGCTCCTTCCCATCCCTTTAATGCAAAGAGGCACATTATCTAAAGTGAGCTGTGATCATGATGGTTTAAGACGGAATTTGTGCTGACCAAAGCTCGTGTGTGTGAGCCAAAATGCATGGGATAGCAATACTGCTTGGTAATAAGGAAGACATCAGTCACAACTGATGCCCAGTTAGTTATGTTAGAACGAACAAATGGTGAAGAATGGTCTGAAAAAAAAAATCAGCTGAATTGTTTGACGTGCACACAGATGAAACACAGACTGTGTGACCCAAGAGGTCACAAAAGACTCCACAACAACATCCAAAGAACTGCAGGCCTCACTTGCCTCAGTTAAGGTCAGTGTTCATGACTCCACCATAAGAAAGAGACTGGGCAAAAATGGCCTGCATAGCAGAGTTCCAAGATGAAAATCACTACTGAGCAAAAAGAACATAAAGGCTCGTCTCAGTTTTGCCAGAAAACAACTTGATGATCCCCAAGACTTTTGGAAAAATACTCTGTGGACTGACAAGACAAAAGTTGAACTTTCTGGAAGATGTGTGTCCCATTACATCGGGCCTAAAAGTAACACAGCATTTCAGAAAAGGAACATCATACAAACAGTAAAATATGGTGGTGGTAGAGTGATGATCTGGGGCTGTTTTGCTGCTTCAGGACCTGGAAAACTTGCTGTGGTAAACAGAACCATGAATTCTGCTGTCTACCAAAAAGTCCGGCCATCTGTTCGTGACCTCAAGCTAAAGCGCACTTGGGTTCTGCAGCAGGACAATGATCCAAAACACACCAGCAAGTCCACCTCTGAATGGCTTAAGAAAAGGAAAATGAAGACTTTGGAGTGGCCTAGTCCAAGTCCTGACCTTGAGATGCTGAGGTTTAACCTTAAAAAGGCAGTTCATGCTCAAAAACCCTTCAATGTGGCTGAATTACAATTCTGCAAAGATGAGTGGGACAAAATTCCTCCACAGCAATGTAAAAGACTCATTGCCAGTTATCACAAATGCTTGACTGCAGTTGTTGCTGCTAAGGGTGGCCCAACCAGTTATTAGGTTTAGGGGGCAATCACTTTTTCACATAGGGCCATGTAGGTTTGGATTTTTTTTCCCCTTAATAATAAACACCTTCATTTAAAAACTGCATTTTGTGTTTACTTGCGTTATCTTTGTCTAATATTTAAATTTGTTTGATGATCTGAAACATTTAAGAGTGACATACAAAAAAATGAGAAATCAGGAATGGGGCAAACACTTTTTCACAACACTGCATGTAGTGACCCTGACCAGAGTTTAAATTTATGCCACTCTAATCCATAGACTATAAAAAAAAAATTGGTAAAAGTATAAAAAAGTGATGTAATCTAGCAGAAATGTATTGGCAGCAATGTTTTTTGTCTATCATCAAGGGGTGTAGACAGAACTTCATGTGATTCATGTGGTGTCTCCATTTATGTGACCCTAGGCCAGACAGCTACAGTAAGCAGTGAAAGCTACAGGTGGGGTGGGGGGTGGTGTCAGTTCTCTAGTAATGCTGATTGTTAACTTTCCTTTCCCCATTCTTTTATGCTGAGCACCAAGCTAGAAGGTGGAAAGTACCATTTTTATGGTCTTTGACCCTGCTGGGGTGTGAAGCCACAACCTACCAGGTGTGAGGACGATGGTCTACCACTAGTCCATCACCCCAGGTTGGTGTTTTATTTAGATTTATTTAATTTTTATTTGCCATGTTTTAGATATTTGTTTTGTTTTAAATTCTGTGATTTTGATGAATTTGCTTTTTTTTCCCGTGTTTTATATAGATTTATTTGGTTTAATTATTTTTTCACTCCCCTGCTTGCAGACTGGCATGCTCTGTCAGTCAGTACTTGTATTTCACACGATTTATTTACCCATATATAACACTCACATCCTCAGTGAGCCGGTCCTTGTGTCTCCTCAGCTCATCCAGTTTCTGCAGCGACTGTTTGTAGTCACAGTCCATCATACTGCTGTGTTTCTCCAGCTCCAGGATCCGGTTCTCCAAACGAAGTTTAGCAGCTCGCTCTTCCGCCAACTTCTGCTCCAGCTCTGAACAACAGTTACAGAAGTTACTATGTTCTCTACATCAAACAGGCTGCCTGCAACCGTTTATGCTTAGAAGTCACTGTGACTTTGACAATTTTTTAAAAAAGTCTCATAAATGTAATAAATACAATTTAAACATTTTCATGAAAAAAGCACACATTCAAAAGAAAATATCACAAATTTAAAAAAACAAAATCTAATTTACCTTGGGGTAGTCATGAAAAAAAGTAAATTTACCAGAAAAAGTTCTAAGAAAAAAAACTGCTGATTGAGCAAGCGAAAGAGAAAATGTGGCAAATGCAAGACAAAACTTACAAAGAAAAGCTAATTCATATAAAAATGTAGATTTATGTGAGAAAAAAGGAAAATACAGGAGAAAACTTGATAATAATTCTGAATGAGAAAGAAACAAAAAGTTGTGAATGTAACTGAGGTTCTATAAATTCTAGATGACCGCCAGAGACGATCTAAATAGCTGGACATCCATCACACTCATGTGCAGAGGTCAAGACATAATATCAACAAAGCCACGTGTGACCTGGGTGACGCAAGCAGCCCAGTAAAGGTGCCCGTCGCCCAGAACTCATTTCCTAAGGAAGCTTCTCGTCAAGATTCTAAGTGACAATGAACTCTGTCCGTCATCCAGAATTCATAAAATCTTAGTTACATTTGTAACTCTTGCTCCATTTCTTTCTTTCTGACTGTCACAGATGGTCGAAATAGCTGGATGACCTACACCAACAGAATCACAATCTGCACTCACCAAAACTCAGGAGCAGACTCAATCAGTAGATAAAACCACCAATGCCACAGGATGCTGGGTGGCCACATTAACTCAGTAAAAATGGGAAAAAGTCCAAGGAGACCCTCCGAGTTTGTATGCTTCTGATAGGGTGTCAATAACCCAGTGTGAAAGGGAAAGCACATCTGCAGCTTCGTTCCTCACACCTGGCAAATGCACTGTTCTGAGGCTTGCAAAGTGATACAGAGCCCACTGAAGAAGTTCCTGAGCCTCCATCCAAGACTGCTTGGACCTAGTGCCCCCTTGGTGGTTCATGTGATAAACTGCTGATGTGTTGTCTGATCGAATGAGAACACGTTTCCTCTCTAGATGTGAAAGAAAATGCTTGAAGGCTAAATGTATTGACTTCAGCTCCAGCACATTTACAGGTACTTCTCAATAAATTAGAATATCATCAAAAAGTAAATTTATTTCAGTAACTCAATTCAAAAAGTGAAATTCATATTGTATACAGTAGATTCATTACAGAGAGTGATATGTTGCAAATGTTTATTTCTTTTAATTTTGATGATTATGGCTTAACGCTTCTTCTTTCAGCTGCTCCCTTTAGGGTTCACCACAGCGGATCATCTGTCTCCATCTCATCCCATCCCTTGCATCTTCCTCTGTAACACCAACCCTCTACAAGTCCTCCTTCACTACATCCTTGAGTCTTCTGTGGCCTTCCTCTTTTTGTCCTGCCTGGAAGCTTCATCTAGCGAGCAACATCCTTTGTCAAATATATTCACTATCCCTCCTCTGCACATGTCCAAACCATCTCAGCCTTGCTTCTCTTACTTTGTCTCCAAACCGCTCAACCTGAGCTGTCCCTCTGATATACTCATTTCCAATCCTGTCCCTCCCAGTTCCTCCAGGATTTTGTGATGTTGCGAGTCTACCAATTCTCGCGAATTCAGCAGGTTCTGCATAATTTAAATGTTGTCCAATCACCGCAACTTCTCCACAATTTTGGCCAATTGTTATCAACCTCCGCTAATTTTGCCAATCAAATTTTCTCAGAGTAGCGCAAAAACGTGTACAGGGGGGAAAATAAGTATTGAACACGTCAACATTTTTCTCATTAAACATATTTCTGATGGAGCCATTGACCTGGGATTTTTACCAAATATCAGTAACAACCCAAATAATCCAGACATACACCTTTTTCCAGCTGAGGACCACGAGCTCGGACTTGGAGGTGCTCATTCTCATCCCAGCCGCTTCACATTCAGCGGCAAAACCGTCCCAGTAAGACCTGTAGGTCATTGCTGGATGAAGCCAACAGGATAACATCATCTGCAAACAACAGAGATGAGATCCTGTGGTCACCAAGCATGACACCCTCCGTTCCCTGGCTGTGCCTAGAAATCTTGTCCAGAAAAATTATGAACAGGATCGGTGAAAAAAGGGCAGCCCTGGTGGAGTCCAACTCTCACTGGGAATGAGTCCGATCGAGTGTTGGCAATACGAACCAAACTCTCACAACAGTCGTATAGAGATAGGATAGCTCGTAATAACAAGCCCAATACCCCATACTCCCAAAGTACCCCCCCCACAAAAAACCACAAGGGACACGGTTGAATGCTTTCTCCAAGTCCACAAAACACATGTAAACTGGTTGGGCAAACTCCCACGAACCCTCGAGGATTCTCGAGAGGGTAAAGAGTTGGTCCGATGTGCCACGGCTAGGACGAAAACCACATTGCTCCTCCTGAATCCGAGGTTCGACCAGCAGCCGGACTCTCCTCTCCAGTACCTTGGCATTGACCTTCCCAGGGAGGCTTAGGAGCGTAATCCCTCTAAAGTTGGAGCACACCCTCTGGTCCCCCTTTTAAAAGAGAGGAATCACCACCCTGGAATCACCAAAAAAAAACAAACCCTGGTTTGCCATGCCAAAGGCACCATCCCCGACCTCCACGCAATGTTGCAGAGGCCATGTCAACCATGACAGCCCTACAACATCCAGGGCCTTGAGGTACTCAGGGTGGATCTCGTCCACCCCCGAGGCCCGGCCACCAAAGAGATTTTTAACCACCTTGGCGACCTCAGCCCATGATGGGCGAGTCGTCCCCCTCGTCCACAAGCCCTGCTTCCTCTATGCAAGGTGTGTCAGTGGGATTGAGGAGATCTTCAAAGTATTCCTTCCACCGCTCAACGACATCCCCAGTCAAAGTCAGCAGTGCCCCAGCCGCACCATACACAGTGTGGACAGGGAGCTGCTTTCCCCTCCTGAGTCGCTGGACAGATTGCCACAATCTCTTTGACGCCGACTGAAAGTCTTGTTCCAGGGCTTCACCAAACTCCTCCCACACCCGAGTCTTTGCTTCAGCTACCACCCGAGCCACACTCCACTTGGCCTGCCAGTACACCTCAGCTGCTTCGGGAGTCCCACAAGCCAACCAAGCTTGATAGGACTCCTTTTTCAGCTTAATGACCCCCCTCACCACTGGTGTCCACCACTTGGTTCAGGGGTTGCCACCATGAGATGCACTGACGACCTTGCGGCCGCAGCTCTATGCAGCTGCTTCAACAATGGAGGTCGAGAACATGGCCTGTTCAGACTCCATGTCTCTAGACTCCCTTGGAATGTGGCCGAAGTTCTTCCGGAGGTGGGAGTTGAAAACCTCTCAGACAGAGGCCTCAGCCAGACATGCCCAGCACACCCTCACTATATGTTTGGGTCTACCAGGTCTGAATGGTGTCCTCCCCTGTCATCGGATCCAACTCACCACCAGGTGGTGTTCAGTTGACAGCTTTGCACCTCTCTTTACCCGAGTGTCCAAGACACACGGTCGCAGGTCTGATGACACGATAACAAAATCGATCATCGACCTGCCACCTAGGGTGTCCTGGTGCCAGGTGCACATATGGACACCCTTATGTTTTAACATGGTGTTTGTTATGAACAAACTGTGGTTAGCACAGAAGTCCAATAACTGAACACCACTTGGGTTTAGATTGTGCAGGCCATTCCTCCCAATCACCCTCCTCCAGGTTTCACTGTCGTTGCCCACGTCCACATTGAAGTCCCCTAGTAGGATAATGGAGTCTCCAAGAGGAGCACCCTTCGGCACCCTAGTCATAGACTCCAAAAAGGGTGGGTACTCTGAAACATCATTTGGTGTATAGGCACAAATGATGGTCAGGACCCGTTTCCCAACCCGAAGGCACAGGGAAACAACCCTTTTGTCCACTGGGGAAAACTCCAATATAGAGGCAGCAAGGTGGGGGGATACAAGAATACCCACCCCTGCTCGTCGCCTCTCACCCAGGGCAACTCCAGAGTAGGCCAAGCTCCAGCCCCTCTCCAGGAGACTGGTTCCAGAACCGGAGATGTGTGTTGAGGTGAGGCCAACTATATCTAGCCGGTATCTCTCAACTTCATGCACCAGCTCAGGCTCCTTCCCCACCAGAGAGGTGACATTCCATGTCCCCAAAGCGTTTAGGTAGCCTGGGATCAGACCGCCAAGGTCTCTGCCTTCGACCGCCACCTGATCCACATAGCAGTGGACCCCCATGGTCCCTCCTGCAGGTGGTGAGCCCACTGGAGGGAGGACCCATTTAACTCCTTCGGACTGAGCCCGGCCAGGTCCCACAGGCGGAAACCTGACCACCAGGGCTAGCCATCGAGCCCTTCCCCCAGGCCTGGCTCCAGGGTGGGGTTACTGGGGCCTTGTTTTAGCATTCATCATGAGAGTCTGTTGGATTGTTCTTAGTCTGGCCCTTCACCCAGGACCAGTTTATCATGGGTGACCCTACCACCTTACGGCCATACCACCCTGAACACACCCGATCTCGTCTATGAATATTACATAAGATCAATTTTTTTAAATGAACTTTTAATAGAAATGTGGGCCGACTGAAAAGTACGTCCATGTACACACTCAAGACTTAGCCGGGGCTCCTTTTGCATGATTTACTGCATCAATGTGGTGTAGCATGGACGCAATCAGCCTGTGGCACTGCTGAGGTGTTATGGAGGCCCAGGTTTCTTTGATAGCAGCCTTCAGCTCGTCTGCGTTGTTGGGTCTGGTGTCTCATCTTCCTCCTGACAATACCCCTTAGATTCTCTATGGGGTTTAGGTCAGGAGAGTTTGCTAGCCAATCAAACAGTGATACCATGGTCTTTAAACCAGGTTTGGTACTTTTGGCAGTGTGGGCAGATGCCAAGTTCTGCTGGAAAATGAAATCAGCATCTTCATAAAGCTTGTCAGCAGAGGGAAGCATGAAGTGCTCTAAAATTTCCTGGTAGATGGCTGCATTGACTTTGGACTTGATAGAACACAGTGGACCAACAGCAGCAGATGACATGGCTCCCCAAATCAGATACCAACTCCTGTCCTTTGGAAATCAAGGTCCCAGAGTCGGGAGGAAGAGTGAAGGGGCTCAAAATACAAGTTGCTTGAGGTCCAGTGTGAAGTTTCCACAGTCAGTGATGATTTGAGGAGCCATGCCATCTGCTGGTGTTGGTCCACTGTAAGGAATGGAGTCCCAGTGGAATGACTACTGCTGTTCCTGTCAGTTTGCCCAGCAACCTGAGGAATAGGTCATACTTTAAGGCCATGCCACTCTGGAAACGAGAGGCGAGGCAGAGAATGCCATCCTTTCTCTGTGGAAAGGGACAAGCTCTCATTCGTACACAGTTGAGGGCAATAACAATGAACGCAATCTGTTGTCTGGGAACCAGAAAACTCTTCACAAAGTTTACAGTCAGGCCTAATTGTGCCACATGTGCAAGGAGTGTTACTGTGTCCAGGTCTACCTGCTCTTCTGTGGGGGCACATACCAACCAATCGCCCAGGTAAGGTAGGACTCTCATGCCCTTGGTTTGCAGAGGAGCAAGGGCTACTGCAATGCATCTGGTAAAAGTCCCAGGTGCTAGAGAGAGGCTGAATGGGAGCACCCGAAACTGGTATGCCTTCCCTTCAAAGGCAAAGTAGAGAAACTGCCTGTGATTGGGCACCACAGGAATATGGAAATAAGCATCCTTCAAGTTAATGCTTGTGAACCAATCTCCATCAGAAAGAGCTTGAAGAATGTCACTGCGTGCAGCAGATGAAAACATAGAACTTTCAGAAAACGGTGTTACTGTCTGAGGTCGAGGATTGGGCAAAACCCGCCATCCTTCTTTGGAACCAGGAAATAAGTTGAATAGAACCCTTTGGACTGGACTGAGCTGTTCACAACTTTGATGGCACCCTTATGCAGAAGAACTGCAATCTCTTGTCTGAGAGCAAGAGACCTGGTGTGGTCCTGAACCATCGTAACTTTTATGCCCTTGAACTTTGGGGGCCAACGTTTGAATTGGAGACTGTCCCCCTCAGAAAGTGTAGACATCATCAAAGGGTCTGAAGTCCAGGCTTGGCAAAGGCTTCCCCAATGTGGAAAAAAAAAAAAAAAAAAAAATCGGTTGGAGCCCGCACTCTCAGAGTCAGGCCCAATTTCCCTTGCACTTAGGGGGCTTGGAGTGTCTGTCTTAAGGCAACTCATGTTTTGGTGATCTGTTTCATGGTGCACAAAAGGAAGCCTGTGGAGGAGTAATTTGGGGACAGCCTCTTTGAAAGGAGGGCCGCCTGGCTGTTGATGGGTTTTGACCAGAGGATAATGGGCGAAAGCCCCCTGACCATCGCAGCTCTGTTAAATATGGCCTGCATATAAGTCGGGAAACTGTCTCTTGACCTTATTCACTTGTGCACTGTGTTCCAAGGCCTGCTGGGCTTCAGGTGCAAACATGTGACCTAGAATTCTGAGGGTCCTCCTACAGCCTTCAGCATAGGCATAATTTATGGGGGCTGGAACCCCCCCCCCCCCAAATCAAATCTGTCCAATATAACCCCCCAATAATCATAGAATTATAATTAATAAAAAATATCTACAAGTGAGTATGAAGACGTAGTTGTTTTTTCATTTGCAAGCAACGAAAAGTAACATTTCTAATAATCAAACAATGTACCCCCCTTCCCTGCAGACTTGGTATTGCCCAACCGGTCCATGTGCCTGCTCTGGTCAATACTACTCAGAGTCCTTTGTAGGGACAGCAGGTGAGGACGCTTGTCTAGTCTAGAATGTGTTTAGCTCACAAGTGAGACAGAATGAAAAGAGCTCCAAAAGGGCAACAAACTATTTTAAATTGTTGGTTGTCAAATGAAAGGTCAAACCCCTCTGTCCAAAAGGAGGTAAATATATTGTTGTGTTAGCTGGTGAATTGTTGTCTGAAGTTAACTGGTTGTTAGTTTGCTTATGTGAGTTAAAGCTATGGCAGTACACTACATGTGCTGCCTGGTAGGATTTAGCTGATCTGAGAAATGATTAGCTCTTCTCATGCAAATTTGTGCTTTACATTGTATTAATCATTCATGAAATGTGAACAGAATGGATTTGTTTGTCAACTGTTAGAGTGAAATTTACATATGTTTGAGCAATCCTCAAAATGTTAGCAGCTCTGAACATTTATAAAGTACAAACAAAACCTCTGTATCACTGGTCCTTAAATATAAATGCCTTTAAATATTGCTTATCATCCCCAGAAAATTCAAGTTAACCTTAAATTGTTCTGTATTTTTAAAATGTCGTGATTTTGATAATTATAAATTCAATTAGAAAGCAAATTTTACCACTTTCAATTATAGACTAAGTCACTCTGAAGGCTATTCTTAAATATTCACATTTAAAGAAATTGATTATTTTCCCTGCAAATCATTTTCAGATCTTCTATCCTCTGTTAAAATACCACAACTGCACAAGAGTATCTAAATGAATATGTAAGAAATAAACACCAAATAGATGAATAAAAGAATAAATGCATTTCATCCACCTAAACTTTTTAAAATACTATCTCATTAAGGAAAATACAGCACTCTAAATTCTATACATATGCAAAATGTGTTAAAATGAGTTCAAAGGCACTGCAATACAGCATCACTGGTTAATTTGGAATTTACTTATTAAGCTTAAAGTCACATTTCTAGTTTTGTGTTCCCATTTTATTTAATCACGAGACAGCATTACACAAATTAGGCAGTGAACAAACTGAGATATTGATGGCTTATTATCATCACTGTATAGTGATTTAGCTCCTAGTATAACAAGATTCATCACCTTAACACCATACCTTTTGCGTTTGTTGGTGTTTAAGGATCCATTTGCAATAAAGGGAGCGCTAAAAATATAAATAAATTGATAAATAAAAAGTTGCAATGCTTCTTCCAGCATTTTTTTCTTGCAACATTTGTCATCTCCTCCAGCCTGTTGCTTTTCCTGTATGGTCACTTCAGTACTGAATATACGTGCATGCATGCATATACATTATATATCAGCTAAAAACATATTATAAATTACTAACTAACTAACTAACCTGCACTTATATAGCGCTTTTCTAGTCACAAAGACCACTCAAAGCGCTTTCATTAATACTAACCCTCTATTCTAAGGGCCTATAGAAAACAGATATCTAGGGACAATTTAGAACAGCCAATTAACCTAACATGCATGTTTTTGGCATGTGGGAGGAAACCGGAGAAATCCCGGAGTAAACCCACGCAACACGGGCAGAACATGCAAACTCCACACAGATCACTGTTGGTCGGGGGCTGGGATCGAACCCACGATCCCCACAATCCCCCGGCCAAGGGTAAACTGTGCTGCCGCAGTGCTAACCACTGCGCCACCGTGCAGCCACGGTGACATTCAGTTTACATCCAGTAACTTTAAATCCATTTAAAGTTAGAGCTGTCCTCACTTCCAACTTTCAGGGCTCCAAATATTCTGTCCAATCTTTTTTCTCCCTTAGTAAACTTCAGTGTTTTCGTGTGTGCAACTTTTTTTGTCATAGTTTGACAGCTTTTCTTGTATATCAGAGACATTTTTTCTTGTAAATTTGCCTACTTTTTGTATTAAAAATGCAGTATTTCCCTCATGTTGTTTTCCCCCTAAATTTACAGTTTCTTATAAAAATGTAGCATTTTTCTCAACTTTGCATTTTTTGTCATGGAAAATAAGCCCTTTTCCTTACATATTTGCAAAATCATTTAAATTTCTGATTTTTTTTTTTTTTTACTCTCATCAAGTTGCGTCTTTCTTCTTGTGAATTTATACTATTTTCTACTAAATGTGCATTTTTTTTTCTGGAAAATGTGGCAAAGGTAAATTTGTTATTTACTTTTTTTTTTGGGGGGGGGGGCAAATACCTGAATCCTAAATTTGAAAACTGTCATTGTAAAAAATTAAATGTCTAAATTATGAATCCAGAGTAAGTGGGTGGGGTGGGGTGCAAATACCTGGATCTTACATTTGAAAACTGAATGTCATTGTAAACAAAATTAAATGTTTAAATAATGAATCAGAGTAAGTTTTTAATACCAGGATGATTTAGTCACAAATTTACTCACAGATTTACTGTGAGTAAAACTTAGCACACCACACCTAATGTGTGGTGTGCTGTGTTCATAATGCCTCTGCAGGCAGGATAACTGCTACTTTTGTCATAGTCTAGCTGACTAAATCACAGTAGTGTCCTTAGTTCATCTCCTTGTAAGAATTAGCCACATGGTAGCAAGAGGTGACATCATAAATTAATAAAAAAATTAATCCTGTCAGAATAAATGTGTAGTCACCTCAACTCATTAATAACTAGAAAAGCACTCGGAGAGTGCAGACCTCCGCCAAGCGCCACAATTCCCCCCCATACAGTGTGTGTACGTTTTCAGATTCCTTGAGCATGTAAACATATGACTAGCAATTGGATTCACAATGATTATTTGTTTATTTGACAGGGACAGTGCAATAAACACACAATTAATCAATGACAATCAATCTGATAGTGATAGGATTAGTGGTTCAGTAGTAAAAGCATTGCCTCCTTGGCGGAGGTAATAAACTGAAGTGTTGCTGTTGTGTCCATCTCCTCCACTGACGGATGCAAATTGGGTAGACAGGTTGCCGTGGGTTTTATATTATATTATTTTGGGGTTGCGCTCCGCGGCAAACGAGAATTTAGAAGCTTCGCTGGCAGAGAGCTCGTTTTTGCGCAGCGCCTATGGCTGGCCGGTGAATTTCTGCCAAATGCGCAGCTCCTATGGCTGGCCGGGGAATTTCTGCCAAAGAATCCGTCGGCGGACAGCTGCCCGTGTCAGGTTTTGCAGTTGCGCGCAAACACAGGCACGCTGGCGGGCCCAGGCCAGCAGCGTTTTCCGCGTGCTTTTGTGCCTAAAACGTTGAAGAACGCAGAGTTTGTGTTGCAGACACGACGACCAGCGCCCTCCATTGCGCCTGCGCACATGTTGAAAATGGCCCTATGTCACAGTGTTGAAAAATGCTTTAAAAAATTCCTGTATCCAGACGGTGAACCGGATCACCCCCAAAATTTAATCAGTTCTTCCTTGTACCATTTCCAACAACGCCTGAAAGTTTCATGGAAATCCGTCCAAGACTTTTTGAGTTATCTTGCTAACCAACAGACAGACAGACAGACAGACAGACAGCCAAACACACAGACAAACCCCGGCAAAAACATAACCTCCTCCTGGCCTTTTCGGCCTGGCGGAGGTAACAAAATAAAATGAGTTAAGAATAATGGTGATTAAGCCTCCTTCAGGGGCTAGATTAACCTCAGTTAATACTGATTGCACTGTTAAGATGGGTACTGCACTGTTAAGAAGGGAAGAAGGGGTGAAGAATATTTTACATCTTTCCAAGTTTTTGGCATTGAAAAATCAAGCATGAATTATATCCTCCAAAATTGTCCATGAAGTACCTTTGAACATTAACTGAGCTTTTTTATATCAGGAGCAAGAATGTGGCAGCAGCAGGGTGAACCAAAAAGGAGAGGAGAGAGGAGGTAAAGGTAACCAGAGAATCAGCACAGGTGTCCAGAGGGACAGCACTGATGACTAGAGAGAGAGGCACAGGAGGCACATATGACCAGGTAACAATAGTCAAAACTTGATTTCTGCCAGTGCTGAAATACTTAACACATAATAGGTATTAAGTAGGCCTGCTGATTCATAGTGGCACTATTACAAGGCTGAATATAGATTTGGTAAATTAGGGAAATAACTTTTACAATTGTTACTAATATGGGAATGCCAAAATAAAGGGGTAAATTAGCCTTGTCCTTTTAGCAAAATTAACAATTTTGCTCTCTTCCTCCACACTAGGATACATATACTGTCATTTTTTGCTTAAAAAAAAATCCCTTTCCTTTAAAAATGAAAAAGAGGACACTGGAGACAACTGCCTGTACTGATGACCTGATAGACCTAAAATAATTTTTTTTTTTTTTTTTAATCCTTACGCCCTTGCCCTTCAGATACAAGGGACTGAGCCAACCATACCTGTCGTTTAGCCAGAGTTAGTGTGAACATTAGCCTGCCAAGCTCCCGAGTCATGAAGGCACATTCCTGAAGCGAAGCATCAACTAGGCTTTGTGTTGACTCATTCACTCCAGCTGCCTGGAGATCTTGCGATAATGCCAAAATAAGGTGGGAAAGGGAGTGCCCAATATGTCCCATCCTGGCTGCTATACCATAGCTCCTGGTAAGAAGTCATCAGTGACTCTACACTGTGAACTTGGGCTTCATCTAAGAACTTCATCTGGGGATACTATCAGGGAAGTAATGGAGGCATTGATGGCCGGCATTTGGTCTAAACCATACTGAATGGCATCCTTCATAACCGCCAAAGCTCTACAGTCACTGGGTAGATGAAGATAGGCTTTAGGATCTGGCTAACACAGCTGAAGCACACTTCTAAAAAAGGCACTGGAAGGGGCAGCCTCCACAGGTGCAACATCAAGACCAAGTCAAGATAAAGCCAACCGAATGGTCTGCTTCACTCCAGACTGATGGGTCCCAAGGTTCCCCAGGGAGTCTTCAGACTCATGGGACCTCATCTCGGAAGGGGAGATGCCGTCCCCAAGCCCTCCTGATTCTCCTCCTCCTTATCAGTGAAAAAATTTACTGAATCAGCAATAGACAGAGCATCTTCATCTCGTTGACTAACAGAAGCTGAGTCAAAATCATGGCTCTCATCATGGGTTTGAGGCTGTGGTTCAGAGATGGCCATTTTGTCAGTCATAGAAGCTGCAGGGCTACTATGCTGCAAGTTAAGGAGAAGGCCTTAATCTGGGCAAATTCAGAGGTCAGCGTGTAAACTTTGAGAGCCAAAGTTTCATCAACCTTTTATCTCTTCTTAACATGGGGAGCATCATTATGTGCATGCTTATGGCGCTTGGTACCCAAAGCTGTGCCATAGGTGAGCAAGCCAACCCTAGCAAGGTCATTCTCAAAGGAAGCCAAAGTGGCAGTCCTCTCTGCCAATGCCATGCAACTACAGTTAATGCAAGCATCATCCATTAGTGCCTGTTTCAGATGCTCAATACCAAGGCACGAGGGGCATCTATCATGGCCATCATCTGGATTCAGAGGAACCAAACAGGAGTCAAACAGAGTGAGCATCATTAGTTGCGGACTAGTTGGTCCAAACAGCAACAAAAAACTGAAGTGCTTTACCAAGCCTAAAGGGGTGGTAATTCTATAGCAGAGGTGCAAGAAAACACCTCACAGCAGCTCCAACAGCAATCCAATTTTATTTACTGTGGCAACTGAGCGAGGCACACACAAGTTCATAAGAAATACATCACTCTCCAAGTGTGGCAGAAGGTGGTAAAGAGAATAGCTCAACAACGTTAACAATGGGATGGAAGCGGAACACACCCAGCCAAATTTAATCAGACTCAGAGTAACAAATATTTATCAAGGTGGTAACAAAGCGGAGCCCCGCTCATTCACAATCACTTTTATAAAAAAATTTAAGCCCGGTCTTAACACAGGGGCTACACTTCTACGAGCCAAATTAGCAAGTAGCAGTAGAACGAGACACACTAACCAAAAGCACACTTTAGCCAAGACTACAGATAGTCAAGTGGCAATAGAGTGGGAACACTCAGCCACGGCCAAAACAGGCAGTAGCCGCAATTAATAAGCCTACCTACCTGCCTTCTGTATGGCAGAAGGACCAGAACTGAAGCGAGGGGTGAGAACACCCAACTACAGTTTAATCCACGTGTAACACCTTACATCTAAGCGGGAAGAGAGCGAGACACACTCTGCCATGTTAACAAGTCTAACTATCACTAACTGGCTGCACGGTGGCGCAGTGGTTAGCACTGCGGCAGCACAGTTTACCCTTGGCCGGGGGATTGTGGGGATCATGGGATCGATCCCAGCCCCCGACCAACAGTGATCTGTGTGGAGTTTGCATGTTCTCCCCGTGTTGCGTGGGTTTACTCCGGGATTTCTCCGGTTTCCTCCCACATGCCAAAAACATGCATGTTAGGTTAATTGGTTGTTCTAAATTGTCCCTAGATATCTGTTTCCTATAGGCCCTTAGAATAGAGGGTTAGTATTAATGAAAGCGCTTTGAGTGGTCTTTGTGACTAGAAAAGCGCTATATAAGTGCAGGTTAGTTAGTAAAGTAGCCTTAGCAACAAGCTAAGCAAAAAACAAAAATAAAAATATATAGCCAGCAATAATGCAGTGCAACACCCATAAGGCGAATGCACCAGCGGGTAGGGGCACATCTGCCGGGAAGAAGTAGCGCTACTTACCTGAGTCCAAGTCCCAGGGATAGGACACTGGCTATGCAGCCTCTGTAGGATGATAAAACGTAGCTCCAACCTAACGATTACGAGGCTACTAGCATAGATGGTAGCAAATGCTAGTGACAAAAAACAATCGACCTGCATGTGTAGGTGAGAAGATGAAAAGGAAAGGAGTTCTGGGTGACAGGCACCTTTACCAGGCTGCTTGAGTCACCCAGATCACATGTGACTTTGTAGGTATTATGTCTCAACCTCTGGCATGCACGTGATGAATATCAAGCTATTTAGACCATCTCTGGTGGTCAAGAAGAATGAAACAGAACTAATAATGCTGACTGGTCAAGCTTATTCTGATAACATTAATATTGAGTGGATTAAATAAATTGGTGGTGGTGACGAACCTTTGAAGGACTCTGACTTGGCTCCCTCGATGGTCACCCTGATCTTGCTCCTGTCGGCCAGCAGAGCTCTTGTGGCCTTATGGGCACCCTCCTCCTGCTCCAGCTCCTGCTGCAGCACCTTCAGCTTGTAGGTCAGGTCAATCTCCTTGTTACTCTTCTCCTAATTAAAGTAAAAAAAAAACAAACAAACAAACAAACACACACACACACACACACGGGGAGGAGAAGTCATGTGACTCTGATGTCATCACAATAATAATTCAGAATCAACTCATTCAACTCTACTACAAACCAATTCCAATGAAGTTGTGATGTTGTTAAAACATAAATAAAAACGCAATACAATGATTTGCAAATCCTTATTTAATGTTCAAACTGATAAACTTTATTACGGTCTGTTATTGTTTTATTGTAAATATTCACTCATTTTGAATTCCATGCCTGCAACATGTTCCAAAATGCCGGGACAAGGGCACCAAAAGACTGGGAAAGTTGAGGGATGCTAAAAAAAACCCAAAAAGTCTTTTTGGAACATTCCACAGGTCAACAGGTTAATTGGGAACAGGTGAGTGTCATGATTTGGCATAAAAGGAGCATCCCCGAAAGGCTGTCATTCACAAGCAAGAATGGTGCAAGGTTCACCACTTTCCGAACAACTGTGTCAGTAAATAGTCCAGCAATTTAAAGGTGCACTCCGGCGGCTCTAAAGCCACCTCAAAAACAAATAGTATTGACAAAAATAATATATTATGGCTTTTTACCCACAAAAAACTTTCATTGCCTAAGAACTGCTTGGAAAAAGACTTTAAATCTTGTACCAACTTAAGTATATGCAGATCTATGAATATTCAATTCAATTCAACTTTATTTATATAGTGCCATTTCAAAATAACAGTCATCTCATAGCACTTTCAACTGTAGGGGGAACCCCTACAGTTGCAGAAAGACCCCAGCAATCGGGCGATCCCCTGTGAGCAAGCACTTGGTGACGGTGGAGAGGAAAAACTCCCTTTTAACAGGAAGAAACCTCCAACAGAACCAGGCTCAGGGAGGGGCAGTCACCTGCTGCGACTGGCTGGGGGGTGAGGGGACAGAGAAGATGAAAAGAACAGACATGTAGAGAGTAAACAGCACGATAGGGACTCAGTCTATGGGAGAGAACAAACAGATGTTAATGACCAGCAAAAAAAAAATATTTCATTGAGAGTGAAGAAAGGAGTGAGGCCCAGTGCATGATGGGAGGTCCCCCGGCTGACTAAACCTATTAGCAGCATAACTAAGGGAGGGTTCAGAAACACATGATCCCTCCCTAATTGTAGGCTATATCAAAAAGGAAGGTTTTAACCCTATTCTTAAAAACAGAGATCGAGTCCGACTCCCGAATCCAGATTGGCAGTTGGTTCCACAGGAGAGGAGCTTGATAACTGAAGGCTCTACCTCCCATTGTACTTTTGGAGATTCTAGGCATTACAAGTAATCCTGCATTTTGGGAGCGTAGTGCTCTGTTAAGAAAATACGGTAGTATCAGATCTTTTAAAAAAAAAAAGGGGGGGCCTGACTGTTTAGAGCTTTGTAAATAAGAAGAAAGATTTTAAACTTAATTCTAAACTCTATGGGAAGCCAATGAAGGGAGGCCAGAACCGGAGAGATATGATCTCTCTTTTTAGTACCTGTTAAAACTGTTGCTGCAGCATTTTGGATCAGCTGAAGACTTTTTAAAGATGTTTTAGGACAACCTGATAATAAAGAATTACAATAATCTAATCTTGAGCTAACAAAAGCGTGGATCAGTTCACTCTGAGACAAGATGCTCCTAATCTTGGCAATATTACGCAAATGATAGAAGGCAGTCTTAGCAACAAATTTAATATGTGAATTGAAAGACAGATCTTGATCAAAAAATAATTCCAAGGTTCCTCACAGAGCTATTAAGAGAATGAGTAACCGCATCCAAACTGAAAGTTTGATTTGGAAAGGTATTTCTAAGGTTTTTTGGACCAACAAGAATGACTTCAGTCTTATCTGAATTTAATAGCAGGAAATTACAAGTCATCCAAGCTTTGATTTCCTTAAGACAGGCTTTCAACTTGGCTAATTGATTACTATCATCTGGCTTCATTGACAGGTATAATTGTGAGTCATCTGCATAACAATGAAAATGTATAAAGTGCTTTCTAATAATGTTGCCTAACGGAAGCATATATAAACTAAAAAGAGTAGGGCCTAGCACAGATCACTGTGGAACTCCATGACTGAGCTTTGAGTTGAAAGAAAACTCATTACTGACATGAACAAACTGGAACCTATCAGATAAATAAGATCTAAACCACTGCAATGAAGTCCCATTAAGTCCAACATAGTGTTCTAATCTATCAAGTAGAATATTATGATCGACAGTATCAAAAGCTGCACTAAGGTCTAAAAGGACAAGTACAGAAACCAGTCCATTATCAGATGCGATGAGGAGGTCGTTAGTGACCTTCGCTAAGGCTGTTTCAGTACTATGATGGATTCTAAACCCAGATTGAAACATTGCGTAGCAACAACTCTTTCTAAGATTTTTGAAATGAAAGGGAGATTAGAGATTGGTCTACAGTTAGCTAAAGCTCCAGGATCTAGCGTTGGCTTTTTGAGTAAGGGTTTAATTACAGCCGTTTTAACAGCCTGCGGTACATGGCCTAAAGTTAATGAAGAATTGATTATATGAAGAATAAAGCTACCAATTAGTGGGAAGACTTCTTTAAATAACCTGGTAGGAATAGGGTCTAAAAGACAAGTTGAAGGCTTGGATGTGGAAACTATTTTGTCTAACTCTAAAAGGTCAATTGGAGTAAACTCATCAAGACAGATATCAGTTGAAGGAGTTGTAGTAGTTACTGTATTTAAGTTAACGGTATGAAGAATGTGATTGATTTTATCTCTGATGGATGAAATTTTATTATTGAAAAAGTTCATAAAGTCCTGACTAGTAAGCTCTAAGGGAATGCTAGGATTGACAGAGTCCTGACTCTTTGTCAACCTGGCTGCAGTACTGAAAAGAAACCTGGGATTATTCTTGTTCTCTTCTATTAATGCAGAATAATAACTCGTTTTAGCTTTTCTAAGAGATTTTTTTATAAATTAAAAGATGATTTCTCCAAGCTAAATAGATTTCATCTAAATTAGTGGAGCGCCATTTTCTTTCTAATTGACGAGTCTTCTGTTTTAAGCTACGAGTTTCTGTGTTGAACCAAGGAGTTAGAAATCTCTGATTAGACTTTTTCTTTTTTAAGGGGGCCGCCAAGTCTAGAGTCTGATGCAGAGAAGCTGTAACACTATCTACCATGCTATCAATTACAGAAGGAGCAAGCTCTCCATAGTTTATTTCCGTTGTGTTGACACATGGCATAGAGGAAACCAATCTGCATAAATTTGGGAACAACATCATCTGAGAGGCATCTACTGTAGTAATATTTTTCTTTAGGAGCCAAATAGTCAGAAATAGTAAAATCAAAGGTTAACAGACAATTGTCTGACAGTACAGGGTTATGAGGAGACACGACCAGATTTTCTATTTCTATGCCATATGTCAGAACAAGGTCCAACGTATGGTGGAGATGATGAGTAGAATTTCCTACTTTCTGAGAAAACACCATCGAGTCTAATATTGAATTAAATGCCACATTAAGGCAATCACTATCTACATCTACATGTACTGTATATTAAAGTCCCCTACTATAATTATTCTATCTGATTTCAGCACTAAATCAGCTAAGAATTCAACAAATTCGGATAAAAATTCTGAGTAGGTTGATGGAGGACAATAAACTATGGCAAATAAAATTGGGTTTAGCCTAAAATTGCTAAAGTGCCCAATACTGAGGGCCAGGCCCTTAAAGGAATTACAACATGTTTTTTGCTTTACATTAACTAGTAATTTGGAATGCTAAATTGTTGCTACTCCTCCTCCACGACCAGAACTTCTGGGATTTTGACAGTTTAAATAACCAGAGGGAGTTGATTCATTTAAACCAACATAATCCTCTTGCCCTAACCAAGTCTCTGTAAGGGATATTAAATCAATCTGATGATCAATTAACAGATCATGGACTAGCAGAGACTTGGGAGTTAGAGACCTAATATTTAACAAACCGCATTTAATTTTTAAATTATGAGGAGGAACAGAGGCTAAATCATTCAATTTAGAGGCTTCATGTTTAATGTGAGTTTTACCAACTTTTTGTTTAATCACTTTGGGATGCTTATATATTATATTTTTATTTACTTTGGAGGGAGCAGACAATGATTCTCTGATGGGGAAGACAGGGGCTAAGCTGAGGGGTGGCGGATGAAGAGGAGCTGCAGAGAGGCGTGTAAAACTGCGACTCTGCTTCCTGGTCCCAACTCTGAGTTGTCAAGGTTTTGGAAATTTAGATAAAAATGATGCCAGATTGTTAGATAAATGAGACGTACCATCCAAAGTGGGATGGACGCTGTCTCGTCTCACAAGACCAGGTTTTCCCCAAAATGAGCTCCAATGATGTATGTAGCCCACGTTGTTTGCAGGACACCACACAGACAGCCAGCGGTTGAAGGATGACGAGCGGCTAAACATGTCATCACTGGTCAGATTAGGGAGGGGCCCAGAGAATACTACAGAGGCAGACATTGTTTTGGCAAAGTCACACACTGATTCTACATTAAGTTTCGTGACTTCCGGCTGCCGGAGACGGATGTCATTAATGCCAGCGTGAATAACAATTGTGGAGTACTTACAGTTACTTTTAGCCAGCATTTTCAAATTTGACTTGATGTCGCCTGCTCTGGCCCCAGGAATGCATTTGACTATAGCCGCTGGAGTCTCTAGGTTCACGTTTCTGACTACAGAGTCGCCAATGATCAGAGTTTTTTCCTCAGCGGGTGTGTTGCTGAGTGGGGAAAAACGATTAGAAACGTGAACAGGTTGGTGGTGAACCGGGGCTTTGCGGCTAGGCTTCCTTCTCATCGTCACCCACCCAGTCTCCTCGCTGCTGAGGAGGACCGGAGGACCGCTAACGGGGCCTATGCTGGCGAACTCCGCTGCAGCTAGGGGACGTCCGTCAAGAGTAACTGGCGCAGATGGTGTTTCAATGCAGCGGAGCCGGGATTCCAAATCAGACAACCTCGCCTTGAGCGCCTCAAAAAGACAACGTTTATTACATTTACCGTTACCACTAAAAGAGGCAGAGGTGTAGCTAAACATCTGACAGAGAGAGCACACCAGAGGAGGAGAGGAAGGACAGCTAGTAGCCATAGCTAGTGGCTAACCCGAAGCTAACAAAAACACCGATGAAAGGTGAACAGAAGGCTAAAGAGGGTGATTAGGTGACACTGAGTGCGCACACAGGTGCAAGAGGCTTGATAAACAGAAGTGAGAACTAAGGGTAGATGGAAAAAAGTGGTTAAAATACAATTAAAAGCAAAATTTTCAAAGATTATACTTTTTATTCAACGCCACATTCATCTTACTCAAGGATTGATTACTTTTTTATGTTTAATAGAGACATTGGAAGAGTAAAAACATGTAAAATAGGACTGATGGATCTCTCTGACCACAGTCCGATCTATATGGACTTAAACATCCAAAAATACACAAATAATACATTTTCCTGGAGGTTGAATTCAAATGTCCTGAAAGGACCACTGAAAGATGAATTGGAATCAGATATTCTCAGATATCTGGAAGAAAACGATAATGGAGAAGTATCCCCTTTAATACTGTGGGATGCGTGCAAAGCTGTAATAAGGGGTAAAATTATTGCAAAACTGGCAACCCAAAAGAAACTGAGACAAGAAAAACTAATCACACTAGAGTCAGAACTCAAGAACCTAGAAAAAGAACACAAAGACAACACTCATTCTAATGGCTCGCTCAAGATTAAAGAAATTAAAAATCAAATAAATGAGATCTACACAATAGAAACCCAGAAGAAACTTACATTTCTGAAACAAAAACACTATGAAGCAGGCAGTAAATCGGCAAAATTACTAGCCTATAAACTGAGGAAACAACAAACAGAAAGAGCAATCTACAAAATCAGAGACCCAGTATCAAAGGAAATAAAATTCAGAATTCAGGATATTCTTAAAAGCTTCAAGAATTACTATAAGAACTTTTACTCCCACAAAAAACATAAAAACGCATCCGAGACATTCCTAAACACATTAAACCTTCCCCAACTTACGGAATCACAAAATAAAACACTACTGTCAGAAATACAACCTAAAGAATTGGAAAAAGCAATTATGAAACTTAAAGCTAACAAATCCCCAGGAGCAGATGGCTATACAGCAGAATGGTACAAAACCTTTAAACAGCAACTATCTCCTCTCCTCCTGAAAACATTTAACTATGTCCTCCACACAGGGAAATCCCCCCCTCCTGGAGAGAAGGGGTCATTGCAGTTATACCTAAACCTGAAAAGGATAAACTAGAATGCTCCAACTACAGACCAATCAGTGTATTAAATCAGGACTATAAGCTTTTTACCATTATCCTTGCCAAAAGGTTAGAAAACATACTGACAGACTTAATTCACTTAGACCAAACAGGTTTTATAAGACAAAGACAGACACAAGATAACATTAGACGCACTTTACACATAATTCATCATATAAAAAAATATAACTTAAATGCAGTCATATTGGGATTAGATGCTGAAAAAGCATTCGATTCGGTTGACTGGTCTTTCCTATATAGAATCTTATCCAGTTTCAATTTTCATAACAACTTCATTAGAACTATACAGGCATTATATAAAAAACCAACAGCTAAAATAAGAATTAACGGTAATTTATCATCATCTTTTGAGCTGGAAAGAGGATGTCGTCAGGGCTTCCCCGTCTCCACTGCTCTTTGCAATTTTCATAGAACCTCTGAGCCAATGGATAAGACAAAATCAAGAAATTCAAGGTATTACACTTGGTCAGAAGGAACATAAAATAGCACTCTTTGCTGATGACATTTTAATATACCTAGGGCAGCCGGACACTTCTTTACCAGAACTAATCTCAGTTTTTTCAGACTATGGAGATTTATCAGGGTACAAATTAAACATGCATAAAACCCAAGTTTTAACATTCAACTATGACCCAAATCATTATTCACTAAGTGAACTCAAAACTAACTGGGAGTTGGAATCTATGAAATATCTGGGGGTCAATATCCCGAAACAACTCAACAAAATTATAACACTAAACTATGATCCACTGGTGACAAAAATAAAAGCTGACCTAGCAAGATGGAACATGATACCATTCTTAGGTACTGCACAAAGAATTGAAGCAGTCAAAATGAATATACTTCCACGTCTTCTATACCTTTTCCAAACAATACCGGTAGAACCTCCCAAAAAAACATGGCAGGAGCTGGACAGAAGGATCTCAAGATTCATATGGCAGGGCAAGAGACCTAGAATCAGATATAGAACCCTACAGCTAAACAAAGACAAAGGTGGGCTCACGCTGCCAAATATCAGGGACTGTTTTAAAGCCGCACAAATTAAAACTTTAATAGAGATATGTAACCCAGTCTACACTGCACAATGGAAGGAGATCGAAGGCCAAATAAGTGACATCCCCCTACAAGCGATAATAGGGAACAATGCCTTACCTAAACTCTTGAATAACACTAACCCGTGGATAGAGACCCCGCTAAAAATTTGGTTTAAGATAGTCAGAGAGGGACTTCCGGTTATGGCTGCCACGTAGGACGGACGTGTCTCGCTCTGCTCTGCTCCTGGAGAAAAAAAAATCGGCAAATAACTCTCTCATTTGGGACAGAACGTATCCCAGCATTTGGGCGAGGATATGTTGGCGAAGCCTAAGGCTGGAAAACCAGGAAAAGGAAAAAGCGAGCCGCCGAAACAGTCCAAATTAACGGACTTTCAGGTCTGTGACGCAGCAAACAAAACTCCATATATGGCGGAGGAGGCTGGCGGCGGTGCGATGTTTGCGGGGAATGGCGCAGATGCGCTGATGGCTGCCATGAGTTCAATGAGAGCGGACTTTTCCTCTAGATTTGATGGGATTATGACAGCGTTGGAAGGAATAAGAAAGGAATTGGGTGACTGTGTAGAACGAACGGCGCTGATGGAGCTCCGTCTCGCTAGTGCTGAAGATGACGTCACCCGTCTTCAATTAAAGGTGCGCACTTTGGAAAAAAAAAATAAATCTCTGGAAGATAATATTTTGGATTTGGAATCTCGGTCGAGACAGAATAATTTGAGGCTGGTGGGTCTTCCAGAGGAATCAGAAGGTCGGGACGTATGTTCCTTTCTGGAAAAGTGGATTCCGGAGGTGCTGGGCAGCGAGGAGTTGCAATCAGCAGTGGTTCTGGAAAAAGCACATCGTATTGGCCCACGGAGAGATAAGGGACCGCCGAGGACCTTAATTATGAAGTTTCTTAGCAACAGAGACAGGATGAAGATCTTCAACGCTGCACGTGCTAAAGGAGAGATTAAACACCAGGACCAGCAGGTGCGGTTCTACCCAGATTTGGCCACAGGAATCCAGCAATTGAGGAAGCAGTTTGATCCCATACGTAAGGAGCTGCGCAACCTTGGGATTCGTCATGGTGTAATCTATCCTGCGAGACTGCTGACCACGTATGAGGGCAGAACCCACATTTTCAAGACCCCAGAGGAGGCGCAGGAGTTCATCAAGAAGATCAAAGAAGAAGAAGAGACTGGTGGGAGCTAAGCATGAACAAAATATAAGGTAGAATAATTAAGCATTTGCACAGGCATCTGACTGACTTGAAGTAAATAGTAAGTTTACAAAATATAGATTGTATTATATATTAAAAAAACAAAACAAAAACAAAACAAACAAACAAAAAAAAACTATGATGTACAAAGTTGTTAAAAATTTTGGAGTTAAGTTGGAAAACTACAGAGGAGAGTTAATGTTACGTCATTAAAAGCAGTAGAGTTGGGGTGATTGGGAGGATGAAGAAGGAGTGGCTTAGGCTGTTCCCCGTGGGTGTGGAACGGTCGATGGCTATATCGGAAGACAGAATTTTTCTTTTGATTTTGGGGGGTTTGCCACAAGTGTGGGAAGGGGAAATTTGTTTGTGTGTAGTTTGTAGGATGAATGTTCAACCACTCATGTTTTTGCTTCTCTGTATGAGCATGTTTACACTGCAAGGTAATCCTAAACTCTCTATTGATCATGGACCAAAGTGTTAATCTTAATTTAACTTCATGGAATTGCAGAGGTCTACAAAATTTAAAAAAACTTAAACAAGTTATGAATAAAATAAAGGACATGGGTTCAAGAATTGTGTTTTTACAAGAAACTCATCTGATAGAGGAGGATGTTAAAAGAATTAGGAGTAGATGGCAGGGAAGTGTATTCACCTCTTCATTTTCATCCCGAGCCAGGGGAGTTATGACTCTCATACATAAATCAGTTCCTTTTCAGGTGAAAAATGTAATTGGAGACAAATTTGGAAGATATGTAATCATTCAAGGTTCTTTGCTATTAGAAAATATAAATCTTGTGAACTTATATGGTCCCAATATAGATGATCAGAAGTTCTTTGCTAATTTATTTCTCATCTTATCATCACTTACAGGGCAACATATAATAGCAGGGGATTTTAATTGTACATTGAATCCAGGTGTGGATAGATCAACAGGACTGGATTGTACGCACATTGGATGTAGGATGACTATTAATCATTTTATGAAAGAATTGAGATTGTTAGATATATGGAGAGAAATGAAACCACAAGTTAAAGCCTATTCTTGTTATTCCAGTACCTACAAGACATTCTCACGTATTGATTATTTTTTGATTTCCACAGAATTAAGGTCCAAGATTCAAAACTGCTTTTATGATAACATCGTGATTTCTGATCATGCACCCTGTTGTCTAATATATGTAGATAAAAAATTGACAAAGGAATCAGGTAGATGGCAATTTCAGCATAAATGGCTTCAGGATGAGGAATTTGTCAAGTATATAGAAAAACAGATAGACGAGTTCTTTGACATCAATACTACACAAACATCAGCATGTGTAAAGTGGGAGGCTTTCAAAGCTTTTATTAGGGGACATATTATTAGTTATACAGGATCAAAATCTAAGAAGACTCGAGAGGAGAGAGCTAAATTGGAACATAAAATAAAAAGTCTTCAGGAAAAAGTGTATGCAGGAAGTGACCCAAGGTTGGAGAATGAATTACTGATTTTGAGAGCTGAATACGACAAAAAATCAGCGAATAGAGCTGCCTCGAGTCTTCTAAGATTGAAACAATCTTTTTATGAACAAGGTGAAAAATCAGGAAAATTATTAGCATGGCAGATTAAACAATTGGAAATTAAAACACCAATTACCAGTATTATAAGTAACGGACAGGTAGTTATAGATCCTTTAGAAATTAATAGAGCCTTTAGAGATTACTATGAAAAATTATATGATACCAAAAATGAACCTGATTTAACAAAACTAAATGGGTTTTTGAACGAACTATCTATACCGTGTATTCCAAATGAAAACAGGGAGATATTGGAGTCTAAAATTAGTCAAGAAGAAGTTGGGCTAGCCATTGATAATATGAAATCAGGAAAAAGTGCAGGACCAGATGGTCTTCCAGTTGACCTTTATAAAAAATTTAAGAATAAATTAATAAAACCTTTTTTGGAAATGGTTTTAGAAGCATTTCAAAATAATAATTTACCATCATACATAAATAATGCCTTAATTATACTGCTGCCAAAACCAGGTAAGCCCTCTAATAAATGTGAAAATATGAGACCAATAAGCCTATTAAACGCCGACCTTAAGATAATCTGTAAAATTTTAGCAAGACGAATACAAGAAATTTTACCAAATATTATTAATCGAGATCAGAATGGCTTTATAAAGGGTAGACAAGGCTTCCATAATGTAAGAAGACTATTTAATATTATTTATTTTAATAAAGAAGCACCGGATACAGCTCTCCTATCATTGGACGCCGAAAAGGCCTTTGATAGAGTTGAATGGCCCTTTCTTTTTGAAGTCCTACAAAGGTTTGGACTTGGAAATAATTTCATAAAATGGGTTCAAATAATATACAATAATGCTACAGCAGAAATCCTAACAAATAACAATATTTCAAAACCAATAAAAATCAATAGAGGATGTCGACAAGGCTGTCCACTTTCACCTTTACTGTTTACTATGGCAATTGAACCTTTAGCGATAGCGATACGTTTACATTCACAAATATATGGAATTAAAGTTGGACCAACAAAACATAAAATCTCCCTGTACGCCGATGATATAATTTTGTTTATGTCGAATCTAAAAAAATCAATTCCAACCTTGTTGAATTTAATAAAGAATTTTGGGGAAATATCAGGATATAAAATAAATAAAACTAAATCTTCAATATTAATGCTAAATGAGACCCAGAGAAATTACCCAGCCCCTGAGGTAAATCAATTCAATGTTGTAAATCAGTTTAAATATTTAGGAATCCAAATTATGCCTAAGCTAGAATCAGTCGCCAGTGTCAACTATGAAGCCTTAATGTCAGATATCAATGAGTTAACTCAGAGATGGATGTCACTACCAATGTCGATGATCGGGAGAATCAATATACTTAAAAGTAATATTTTACCTAAAATACTTTATTTATTTCAATACATTCCCTTATCACCACCTTTAGATCTATTCTCAAGAATAAAAAAAAAGTTAGTGGAATTTATATGGAACAACAGGAGGGCTAGATTACGTTTGTCTTTATTATATTTACCATTTGATCGTGGAGGTCTGAAATGTCCAAATTTTATGTTGTATACTGGTGAACATAATATGTATACTAATGTATTGGATTGTCTAGACTAAACAGAGGAGCATTGTTGAAGACTTGATTTTGTTGGTGGTTGTTGGTGTTTTTAGGGTTTTTTTTTTTTTTTTGTAGTACTTTAGTGTTAGTGTTTGATTGTTTGTATCATGTTTGTTAAAAAAAAAAAAAGGTTCAATAAAGATATTGTGGAAAAAAAAAGATAGTCAGAGAGAATCAAGCTAAAGAGCCCTATCGACTTCTGCAATGGATTGCCTATGATCAAGACTTTACCCCCAATAAAACAGACACTAGATTTAAAGCGTGGAAAGAGAAAGGGCTGATAAAATATTACGATTTTTTTAAGGGGCAAACTTTAAGAAGTTTTGAAGATTTGAAAAAACAAGGTCTAATAAATCAAGATCTTTACAGGTTCTTTCAGCTTAGACACCACATAAACAATATACTTAAAAAGGAGGATTTGGAAAGGGCCCAGTCAGGTGTTCTGAAGGTCTTCTTAATGGCATATAAAGGGATCCCAGGGATCAGAGACATTTCTAAAATATACCAAGGTCTTCAAGACTTAAAAGGAGACAACACATCATATATAAAAGAGAGATGGGAAAAAGAGGGGAATTTCACTTTACAATTGGAAATATGGGAAAAGCTAAATAAACAGCAATGGAAAAGTACCTCATCCCTGCAGTGGAGAGAATTTGGATGGAAAAATTTGGTAAGATTTTTCAGAACACCTGCACAAAACAAATTTACCCATAAGGGGTTGAACTGTTGGCGCTTGTGTGGTGAAAAGACTGCAAATCATTTTCATGTGTTTTGGTCATAACCAGTTATCCACCAATATTGGACCAATGTACAGACAATATTGGGGAAAATATTCAAAATAACAGTTCCCTTTTCTTTTGTAACTTTGTATTTGGGTTTACTACCGGACTCACTGGAAAGATGAGGAGATAAATACTTATTCAATGTTTTAATATTGGCAAGTAAAAAAGCCCTAACTAAAAAATGGATGCTGAAGGACTGTCCTACACCTGAAGATTGGATTAACGTGATTCAAGACATTTACTCGATGGAAAAGTTGACATTCGCACTGAGACAGGACATGGATGGGTTCATGAACTTTTGGCAACCCTGGATCGCATATGTGTCTTCCATTAGATCTAATCTTTGACAAATACCATTTCAATAATGGTCCAGCTCTTTGTTCTAATGCTACTCAGATGCTCTTTTACTTTTAATTACTTAATTTTCTGTTTGTTTGTTTTTTGCTGTTCTGTTTGTTTTTTTATTTTATTCTCTTTAATTTCACTTTTTCTTTCACTTTAAAAAAAAAAAGGGGTGTTGTAATAATTATCCTACCAATGTTGTCAAATAGCAAAAAATAAGGGAACATGTGATGAAAATGTAAACAGTGCAATGCTGTAAAGACCTGTATACCCTTTACAAAAACTTAAATTAAAAAAAAAAAAAAAAAAAAAAAAGCAAAATTTTCAGGAGAGTGAGGAGAGCTAACCACACAGACAGACAGCAATACAGGAAGTGACAATACGTTACGGCAAGTGACGTTCACCCCAAAAATATTCTAATTAGCAGCCTGCAGGGCTTGCACGTGATTGGTCGCTGGGCTCAGGACCTGCGGGGCTGGCATGTGATTGGTTGCCGCAACTCCTGGTGGGAGGACTGCTAGTCTGTTCAAGACGCTTCCAGACAATAAAGTTTTGCCTTTATCTTCAAAAGTAAAAAGCTAAACATTTTTCTGAAAATGGTCGAGGCGAGCGATAAATGTGTATTTGCCAAATATGTGTTTACTTTTTACTTATAACCAGTGCGGGGGGGGGGGGGGTGGTGGTGGCTGAATGTGGCTGCTAAACTCCAGTACCTCTGTGTCACAAATTGACCAATTCAATTCAATTCAACTTATAGCGCCATTTCACAACAACAGTCATCTCATAGCACTATCAACTGTAGGGGGAACCCCGACAGTTGCAGAAAGACCCCAGCAATCAGGCGATCCCCTGTGAGCAAGCACTTGGCGACGGTGGAGAGGAACAACTCCCTTTTAACAGGAAGAAACCTCCAGCAAAAAAAAGTTAAACCAGAAAAAAAAGTTAAAAATGTCCAAGAATGTTTACAAGAAAAGCCTCACTAATTGCATTAAAAATGGGGAAAAAACTAAAACATTTACACTAATCTGCAGCTTTTGTTCTTTAAATTTGACTTCACTCTTGTGAATTTATAATCATTTTTTGTAGAAATGTGCCATTTCTCCCCTGCATTCACTATGTTTTTCATACAAAATTATAACTTCTCTCAAATTTTCTATTTTACTTGTAAATTGGCCTCCTTTGTCATATTTTACAGCTTTATTCTTGCTGATTTATACTTATTTTACATTTATAGGCTTTACCTTATACTAAATTTGTAAGTCCACCACCACTACCATCCCCCTTGCTAAAAAAAAATAAATCATCTGAGAACAAGCAAGGTTTTTTTTCTTCATTCAACAGCATCTACTGAGGAAAGAGGCTTTTTCACCGAACTGTGTCCACAAAATCTGTATAGAGCAGTATTTGATCTTAAAATCAAGATAACAGGTAAAAGGCCACAACTACTAAGAATGTTTAGGCTATTATAAATATGCAGCTTTTTCTATAAATGTGATTTTCTTCACATAAAAAAGTCATAATCTTTTCTTTAATTTTTGAACTTTGAGTGTACTTTTTTCCTTTTTAACCATAAAAATTGTAGCTTTTGCTTATAAATCTTCACATTAACATATACTGTAGGTTCATGTAGCTAATTTTTTTCTTGGAACTTTATAACTTTATTTAAAAATCTTTGTAATGATGAATTAATTAGTTTTTCAGTTTAAGAGAAAAAATACGTTGGAGTCAGAGAATTGTGAACTATTAGATAGCAGCTAAATGTTATAGAATTTATTCTGAGAGTCGCTGAGCTGAGCTGCTGAAAATCTCACAGCCTCTCTGCTGTAGCAAGAACACGCTCCTCTGCAGCCTCCTCTCCCCTCACCTGTGCCGTTTGACTCATTTTTCTTTGGGAAAATCACCTCTTCTATCAATTTCTGCCATTTGTTAACCACCAAAATGTGAACACACCTTCTGGAGTCCCGCACCCTGTTGAATGCAGTCAGTCTGTCTTTCAGTCGGACCAGTCATTACTGGCACCAAATTCTGAGGGATGCTCTGGTGTGTAGTTCAGTCAGGCAGATTTAGGGCTATTAAACATTGTGATAGTGCTAACAACATGCCTGGGCAGATTATCTGATTATATTGATGTTAATTAATTTTACGTCCAACTAGAACACCAGCCTATCAGTGAAGCGGCCAAATGGGATATGGGCCACTTTGGTCCTGCATTCGCGCCTCCAGTCATGCCCCATACAGCAACAACGCTTGGGCAAAAAGTAGTTCTGCGTATAGGAATAGGACGTAAACCTTTTGTTTTTATAGGACAGGGGTCCTCAAATGTTTTTGCCAGGGGTCCACATTTGTTTTTTTCCAGTGGACCACAGGTCCGGAGCAGTGAAAGCATGCTGCATGGGCGGATATTTCATTTTTATGTTGGGAGGGACAATAAACTGAACATTTTCTCCAGAGTAAATATTGAGGGGACACTAAGTATTATTGCTGTCAGTCACAAATTTATGAGAAAGAATGTACAAATGTATACTGATGGGGAAAACGCTGCAAATTTACAAGAAAAAAGTCATAAATTTATGAGAAAGAATGTACAAATGTATACTGATGGGGGAAAACGCTGCAAATTTACAAGAAAAAAGTCACAAATTTATGAGAAAGAAAACTGCAAATTTAAAAGAAACAACTGCCTATTTACAAAAACTCAAGCTTACTAGAAAAAAAGTTGCAAATTTAGTGAGAAAAAAATATGTAAATTTACAAGAAAAAACACATTATAAAAAGGTTTCAAATTCACAAGAAAAAAATTACAGATTTAAGATGCAAAAACAGCAGATTTATGAGGGAAAAGTGCCAAATTTACACGAAAAAGTTTTACATTTTCAAATAAATGTAGTAAATTAATGAGAAAAAGTTACCCATTTATGAGAAAAGCTGCAAATTTTAAAGAAAAAAAAATGTCCCCCCTGGACCCCTTGATTTACGTCCATGTCACCTGGCTGTTCTGCTGTGGGAGGCAGCCACTTTCAGAACAGACTTTCACAACTTTGCTGCTTTTTGCTGTTGTTTCATAGATGTAACAAGAATCCTGCTAGCAGCTTGAAATGACGATTTCAGTCCATCTATTTTTGTTGTTCTTACCTCTGAATTTTGAGGAAATGTCTCTTCGAAATTCCTATACTTGCTCTCATAATGCAGTTTCAAACTGTAAACCTTTATCATAGCTATGGCCTCCTGGCATATTAAGCACATTGGTCTTGTGGTGGTAGGAGGGAGAACAAATGCAAATTTCTCAGTCCTTTCATCTGTGAATTGCCCATTTTCACTGTCCACTTTTCTTTTAGCAGCAAACTTGGAACATGCCATTTTCATTCAATCTAGGCTCCCACTGCCGCTACCGCTCCGAAAGTGCCACTCAGCTGTAGCTGTTCGCATGCTGACAGGCATTGTCAGTACATCGTTGTTATGAAGAATGAAGATAACAGTCCACGTTTACAGGTGCTGAAACCAAAACACGTAGTGAAGGCTGACAGCTCGTGAGCCACAAACAGGAACTTTGTGGGCCGCCTATTGAGGGCCACCATTATAGGAGTATCATTTTTCCCCGCAGCGAAACGGCACATGCCGGAAATCCAGCATGGTGCCAGAAAACTTTAAGTCCTACAGGTAAGATAAGATAAGATAAGCCTTTATTAGTCCCACAACGGGGAAATTCCAGGATTGCAACAGCACAGGGATAGCAACACTCAGAGCAACAATCAGAAGGCAAGAAAAAAAACAAGCAAGCAAGAGCAGCTAATATACATATGTACATATTACTATAAAATATATATATATATACACACACACACAGACACACAGTGCAGAGCATTGTAGCTGGATGGAATAAATATATGAATATATAAACACACAGTGCAGAGCATTGTAGCTAGATGGAATAAATATGTAAATATATAAACACCCACAGTACGGAGCATTGCAGCTAGGTGGAATAAATATGTAAGTATATAAACACACACAGTGCGGAGCAATGTAGCTAGGTGGAATAATATGTAGATATATAAAAACACAGTGCGGAGCATTGTAGCTAGATGGAATAAATATATAGATATATAAATATAAACACACCCAGTGCTGAGCATTGTAGCTAGATGGAATAAATATGTAAATATATAAACACACACAGTGCAGAGCATTGTTGCTAGATGGGATGAAACAGCATAACCATCTACTTAGTTATCCTACATGGTATGATTATGTGCCCATACATATTCTCACCCTCCATAGCGACCGGTATTTTCCTAGTTGTATGCCGGAGGGGACCATTGTGTAAGTCTATTGCATCTTTTGCATTCAAAAAACTATTAGTTTGTTACGTCTTTTTGCTATCTCTGCGAGCAGCCCTGCTTAGGTTGTACAGTCTGACAGTCGTTGGTAGGAAGGACCTACGAAACCTCTCGGTTGTGCACCTGGGATGATGCAGTCTGCTGCTAAATGAGCTCCTCAGTGCATTCAGTATGTCCTGCATAGGGTGGAACTCTGACTCCAGCAGAGATGACAGTTTAGCCACCGTCCTTCTCTCTCCTATCTCCTCCACCGGATCAAGGCGCTGCCCCAGGACAGAGCTAGCTTTCTTAATCAGTTTGTTCAGTCTCTTCCTATCGGCTGCAGTAATGCCACTGCCCCAGCAGACCACTCCAAAAGTGATGGCTGATGCCACCACCGTGTCATAGAATGTCTTCAGCAGCGCCCCTTGTTCACCAAAAGACCTGAGTCTCCTCAGCAGGAACAGCCTGCGCTGTCCCTTCTTGTAGAGTGCGTCAGTATTGTGTGACCAGTCTAGTTTATTGTTCAGATGAACACCCAGGTACTTATAGGATGTCACCATCTCGATGTCTGTTCCCTGTATATTTACTGGTGCTGTGAGGGGCTGCCCATGCCTGCGGCAGTCCACCACCAGCTCCTTAGTTGGAACTGTATTAAAAAAACAACATCATTCTGGAAAGGATATTACCACATGGGCTCAGGAACACTTCAGAAAACCACTGACAGTTAACACAGTTCGCCGCTATATCTACAAGTGCAAGTTAAAACTCTATGCAAAGCCAAAGCCATATATCAACAACACCCAGAAACACCACCGGTTGCTCTGGGCCTGAGGTCATCTGAGATGGACTGACGCAGAGCAGAAAAGTGGGCTGTGGTCTGACGAGTCCACATTTCAAATTGCTTTGGGAAATCATGGACATCGTGTCCTCTGGGCTAAAGAGGAAAATGACCATCCAGATTGTTATCAGCACAAAGTTCAAAAGCCTGCATCTGTGATGATATGGGGATGTGTTAGTGCCCATGGCATGGAAAACTTGGACATCTGTAAAGGCACCATTAATGCTGAACAGTTTATACAGGTTTTAGAGCTGTCAGAGGTGTTGTATGGACTGGACCCACTTGCAGGATTCAAGTTCAACAGGTTGATTTTAAGAGCAGGTTACAGAAATGCATCTTGAGGGTCAAACAGAAAATAACCAGGCTGGCAGGCAGGCAAAACCGAATAAAAAATAATAATCCAACAGGTGCAACACAGGCAGGCAGAAGTGTGTGTTTGACGCCAATGACAACAAAGGAAACCAGACCAAACACAAACTCAGACACACATTTAAAGACGGGGGTATAATCAAGACAATACGACATAGGTGGAAAAATCAATAATCACAGACAGCTGACACATGAGGCAAGAGGGAATGACAGGAGGGGGAAGGGCTGAACACACACAGAGGGAGACAACATGAAACAGATGATCACATGATAGACCACTCAGACAATGACAGAGACCCGGACAACAAGGACAATAAACATATAGAGCACAAGACGAGACAGGGACATTTCCCAGATATAAATAATTTGCTCAAATTAGAGCACAAGCAGAAAAAAACATAGAATTAAGATAGCACTAACAATAACAATAATGACAAGGAGGACCAAAATGCAGAAAATACAAAAATTAACTCAAAGCGAGGACGTGGGTCCAATCCACGGCCTGACAAGAGCAACATATGTGGCTATCCAAAGCAACGTCTTTCTCAGGGATGTCTCTGCTTATTTCAGCAAGACAATGCCAAGGCACATTCTGCATGTGTGACAACAGCGTTGCTTTGTAGTAAGAGTGTGGGTACTAGAAGGGCCTGCCTGCCGTCCAGAAGGCTTTTCTAGTAAATATTAAAGGGCCTATATCATGCTATTTTAAGCCTTTCAGAGTAAACTATATGCCTGTATGTGATAGCATATTACCTTTGGTACACTGGAGAATGAATTTCTTATGAAATATGAGTTATTTTCGCAAGCTACTTTTCCAACCCGGAAGTAAAATGCCTCGATCTGAGGCGCCGCCTCTCCTTCTTGTGGCTGCCGCCCATTTCATGATGATAATAAACTCCAACCATTTTTGACGAGTAGTCACTTCTTTAGGAAGGCTGAACAAACTCCTAAATCTCTCACAGCCAAAGACACATTTACGCCACTTAGAAGACATTGTCTTACGTAAAAAAACAAACAGTTGTTGTCACTGAGCAGATAAGGTGTGAGAGGAACTACTTCTTCACAGCGTCAATGCTAAAGTGAAAGAGTTTTGCCGATCACCGCTCCGTTAGCTGCGCTGAGAAAGTGGGTGTGTGCGTTAGCTTGGGGGCGGTGCTGGCAGCACAGGAACTTCCTAGAGTGGGCGGCTCACCCATGTTCATACGTATGAACGTGGGGACCCAATCATTATCAGGGACAGGGCGGAGCAGCAGGTCAGAGGGCAGGGTTGAGGAGGAATACTCAGAGATGCGTGAATGGAGCAATATACCACTTTGGGGGTGTTTTTGGTGAGGAATTAACATTATAACATGCTTAAAAGCTCAAAAAAGTCGATTTTGCATGATATAGGCCCTTTAAATGAATTTCACGAAGCGTGGTCAATACCTATTCCCTGCGTCATTCCACTTTATTAAATATAACTTGTTTTGTGAACACAGGTGCCTTAATTCCTTTGTATGTATGGATTACTTGGGTTGTTACTGATATCTGGTGAAAATCTCAGGTCAATGGTTCCATCAGAAATATGTTTAATGAGAAAAATGCTGATGTGTTCAATGCTTATTTTCTCCACTGTATCCTTAAGAACAGCCTTTTTGATGAAACCTAAGTTATACTTTACAAGGTTTGTAAATTTGGTCTAAAATCCTCCGTAATGTCTGTTAAAAAAATTTAAGCCACTTTTCACTTAGAGATGCATCTTTTGGGAGTGGGCAGTGTCTGCTCTACACATTCCGGCAGGCCACAGGCCAGGTTTGAAATCTGGCAAATAATAGAGCAGCAGGTGGGTATGAAGGCTAGTGACGTTTACCTTTAAGTGACATTTTCCCATTTCTTGACATACAGAAAAATACCTAGAAGAGTTAAAAAAAAAGGCTCTTATAGAGAAACACAAGATAAAAGCTGTGTTTTTAAGAGAAGTGAGTGTTTTGATATTTTTTCGATAATCATGTAACCAAAAATCGCATTTCAGAAGGTTAAAACCGACAAAAACACAATGTTTCAGTCAATGACCCCTTTCAGACTTTAAGACCTTTTAAGGCCACTGGATCAAACTCCAAAGATTTGTTAATAAAAAGCAAAAACTCTGACCACATGACTTTTAGACTTGTACAATCATATACCCAAACTGAAATTACTGAAATTTTGAGTCATCAATCCAGCTGTTGTTGAGTTTGGAGTTACCCAGGATCCATGTTGACAGGGCATAATTACTACGTTATTCATGAGAATTTTTGAGAATTAAGTCGCACATTCATAAGAAAAAAGAAAGGGATATAAATGAGTAAAAGTTACAAATTTGCAGGAAAAGTCTTAAAATTACAATAAAAAAGTAAAAATTTAGGGAAAAAAATTCTAATTTACAAAAGTCACAAATCTATGAGAAACAAATTCCCAAATCTGAACGAAATCTGCTTGTAAATTTAGGAGAAAAGGTCTGCAAAATTTACAAGTCACAAATTTACAAAAGAAAAGTTCCATATTTACATTAAAAGTATTTGAAAATTATGAGAAACAAGTCGCAAATTTATAAAGAAAAAGCCAGAAATTAATGGGGAAAAGCCATGAATTTACAAGAAAAAATAATTCAATTCAATTCATGAGAAAAAGTCACAAATTTATAAAGAAAAAAGTCAAAAAAGTTGAGAAACCTACAAGAAAAAAGTCTTCAACTCACAAGGAAATTTTCAGAAATTTACATGAAAAAGTTGGAAAATGTATGAGAAAATAGTCAAACATAATTAAGAAGAGACTCACAAATTTTAGAGAAAACAGACCGTCAGTGATAGAGGAGCTCATTCTTTCTTGATGAAATCACCCCAGGAGTGCTCAGATCTCTTGACGCTGACCTTGACCTAAAGCACAGCATAGATGCAGACACATCTAGGGTGTGCTTAAGGTCAAGGTCAACAGTCAAATGCCCAGATCTTTTGACCTTTGGTAATGACCTCTGCCTCAACATGATGCAGAAACCACCTGAGGATCATTGTGAGTGAGTTTGGTAAGCATTGGGGGAAATGCCTAGGAGGAGTAGTGATTACCCTGAAACATGGATGAACGAATGGACAGATGGATGGGCGGATGACAGGCGCCACATCACTGCATTAGCTCCTTTCGGCTTTGCCGGAATGATAAAATTCTAAAATCTACAACTTAACCCTTTGAGTGTGAGAATTTTGTGTGCCCCTAGTGGCAAAGTGTGGCACTGCGCCTGTCGTGTCACTCTCACATGATCGCCTGCACTGGGGCCTGCAATGGAGATTTGTACTGAATTGTACTGATTTGCCAGTTTCAAATGGTGGCAGACATCTGTTGGAGGACTCAGTGGATGACACGTAATACACCAAAGAAGAAGAACTCCTCATTTCCTTTTCCTGTTTGTAGCATTTCGCCCAGAAAGCTAATATGGCCATGATTGGTCACCGTCACTTTTTCGGCTTTGTACGTGGAAAATAGCCACGGGATACAAGCGAAATCTGTGTGGGATAATCATAAGACTTTGTAGATGTTATACAGACTTTAAATGACCGACAGAACGCAAAATATGGACCATGATTGGTGAAAACGCAGCGACCACGCCAGCCAGCTGGCGTGTTTTTGTGTGTTTTTTTTTAATATTGTACTGATTTCTTGTTCATATAGTTTGAAGATAAGATGATGAGGTACCTCTGTACAAAAAACGGTGTCAAAAGACTGAACCATTCTTTGTTTAAATACGTCCAAACTTCAGTTTTGACTGAGTTATGGAATTTAAAGAGGTGCCACGACATTATGCAAGTTAGATGCGTAAATTTATTCCTATCTGAAACTTTGGATCATATTCTACATCTTTCTAACTGACAGTAAGCCATTATCTCTTACCACTTTCAAGTTATAGCCTTGGAAATCTGAACTATTTTATCAACAAAAAATATTTACCACTCTTGACCACTAGGGGTTATGTTGCAATTCGGCGACAGACACACTCAAAAGGTTAAATCCTTAATACGACAAAAACTAAAGATATGATTATTGACTTTAGGAGGAAAAATTAGTACTGGCGCCCCCCAAGGATGTGTCCTTTCCCCACTGCTCTTCTCCCTCTACTCCAACGACTGCACCTCAGAGGACCCTTCGGTGAAGCTCCTGAAGTTTGCGGACGACACCACAGTCATCGGTTTGATCCGGGATGATGATGAGTCTGCATACAGGCGGGAGGTGGAGCAGCTGATCCTCTGGTGCAGCCAGAACCATCTTGAACTTAACCCAGCCAAAACGGTGGAGATGACTGTGGATTTCAGGCGACACCCCCCTTCATTCCCCCCACTCACCATCCTCAACAGCACAGTGTCCACTGTGGACTCCTTCAAGTTTCTGGGTACCACAATCTCCCGGAACCTGAAGTGGTCCTCCCATATAGACACTGTCCGGAAAAAGGCCCAGCAGAGGTTGTTTTTTCTGCGTCAGCTCAAGAAGTTTGATTTGCCTCAGGAGCTGCTGGTTGTCTTCTACACCGCCATCATCCAATCTGTCCTCTGCTTTTCCATCACTGTCTGGTTTGGATCTGCCACTAAACAGGACAAGACCAGACTGCAGCGGATCATTAAGTCTGCGGAGAGGATCATTGGTACCGACCTACCCTCCATTGAGAACTTATATCGGTCCATAACCAGGAAACGGGCAGGAAACATCTGTGCTGACCCATCACACCCCGGCCACAAACTGTTTGAACTTCTATCTTCTGGTCGTCGTTACAGATCACTGAAGGTCAAAACCACCCGTCACAGGAACAGTTTCTTTCCTCAAGCCATCACTCTGATGAACTCCTAACATTCACCTAGTCCTACCTGTTGCTGTACTCATGACTTTTCATCCATTATTACATTGCACATAACTCTCACACTGCTTTTTACTTCATTCACATTATATCACTGAATCTGAGTCCACATTGAAATACTGTGTGATTGTATATTTTTTCATATATTTCTGCAAAGTGTGGTTAGTCCGAGTAAATAACTGCATATATTCCTGTATATATTTGCATCCTTTTATAGAAACGTGGACAGACTGTAATTTACTGTACATACTCTGGTTGTCATTGAATCCTTATTTAAATCCTTCACCTGAACAACGAGAGCAAGTTTTTAGCCAAAGTCAAATTCCTTGTATGTGTTGTGCATACTTGGCCAATAAAGCTGATTCTGATTCTGATTCTGATTCTGAAAACTCCCAGGCACAAAGTCACCGTACTGAAAGGCCAGACCACCGAATGTGTACAATCCTACAAATATCTTGGGACGATTATTGATAGTAATTTAAACTTTGAAGAGAACTGTGAAAGGGTGTGCAAAAAGGGTCAGCAACATTTGCATTGCTTGAGGAAACTTGCACGCTTCCAAATTGACCAAACCATAATGACAATGTTTTATCGGGCTTTTATTGAATCTGTTTTATCCTTTCTTTAATGTCATGGTTTGGTCAGAAAAAACTGAAAGAGGAAATCCTTGGATCAGGTAGTTAGATGGTCCAGTCGTTTGCTTGGTGAGTCACAGCTGAGCCTGACATCCCTGTACACCAGACAAGTACAGAGGATGGCTACCTCCATTTTAAATGATGACTCCCACCCTTTGCACTGCAACTTTCAGCTTCTTCCCTCAAGACGGAGGTTTGCTGTCCCAAAAAGTAGAACCCAGCGCTACAAAAACAGCTTTGTTCCTGCTGCTGTCAAAGAGTTGAACAAGTTGTAACAATATATTGCACATAATTTAGGTACCTATTTATTAACTCCATTTTATATTTACTTATTTTTGTAGGACTTTATTTGGGTTCTAAATATTTTATTGGGTTTTAGACCTTTGAGTTTTTAACCTCTTTGACTAGTTTTTAACTTTTTAATATGACCCTTCTCTCTTACCTCTGGTTTTTCTCCCATCTCTTTGTCTTTATACCCTGATTGATGGAGCCTTGAGTATTTTTATCATGTCTATAGTCAGCTTCATGTGTGCCTGTGTTTGTGTTTATGTTGAATGTAATTGTGGTTTGTAAATATGGATATCACCAGACTGCAAAACAAATCTACCTACGGGTACAAATAAATAATAATAATAAGTTTATTTATAGAGCACCTTTCACAGACAGAGTCACAAAGTGCTTAACATGGTAAAAAACAAAATAAAAACACAGGCACATAAAACAGTAAAACAAAGTAGACAATAAAAGCACATAAAAATACAATCGGCACATAGTTAAAAAGCCAGGCTAAAAACGTGGGTCTTTAGTTGCTTCTTAAAAACACCAATGGAAGGTGCAGATCTAAGTTCAAAAGGCAAGGAGTTCCACAGTCTGGGAGCAACAGCAGCAAAGGCTCTATCGCCTTTGGTTTTGAGCCTAGTACTAGGAACTACCAATAGATTCTGATGAGAAGACCTGAGAGACCTGCTGGGCTGGTGTAGAGAGAGCAGGTCACTAATATAAAAAGGTGCCTCTTCATGAATGGCTTTGTAAGTAAGAACAAGAACTTTAAAATCAATTCTATAATTTACAGGAAGCCAATGCAAGGAGGCCAAAACAGGAGTGATATGACAGAATCTACTGGACCTAGTTAGTAATCTTGCAGCAGCGTTCTGGACTAGCTGTAGGCGGTGTAAAGAGGATTTACTAAGACATGTAAAAAGAGCATTACAATAGTCCAAACGTGAAGAAACAAAGACATGAATAATGATTTCTAATTGAGTGTAGGAAACCAGTGACCTAATTTTGGATATATTCCTAAGGTGGAAAAGACAACTCCGGGTCAGAGATTTGACATGCTGATCAAAACTCATCGATTGATCAAAAATGACACCGAGATTTTTTAGATTAGACCGTACGTTAGAGCTTAATGAACCAATGCTATTAACCAACTTAGGAATTAGATTATCAGGTGCTACAATAAGGACTTCAGTTTTATCAGCATTAAGTTGCAAAAAGTTACTAGACATCCAGTCCTTGATTGCAGACAGACAATCATGAATAATTTTTAAATTGTCAACATGGTCAGGCTTAAAAGAGAAAAGTAGCTGTAAATCATCATAAGACACACCTTTAAATTTGCTGATAATAGAACCAAGTGGCAGCATATATAGGGCAAATAAAAGTGGACCCAGAATAGAACCCTGAGGCACCCCACAGGTTAAAGAAGCAGAGTCAGATGAATAAGCGCCAACAGCCACAGAAAAGCTCCTACCAGAAAGGTAGGAGAAAAACCAATCCAGAGCTTTTCCAGAAATACCTACCCAATCTCTAAGCCTTTGTAACAAAATAAAATGATCCATAGTATCAAATGCTGCAGTCAGATCTAATAACACTAAAACAGAGCATTTGCCAGAGTCTGATGACATTAAAATATCATTTGACACCCTCAGAAGAGCGGTCTCTGTCGAGTGTTTCTGACGAAAGCCTGACTGAAATTTGTCAAAAATATTATGTTCAATCAGAAAGTCAGTGAGCTGCTTGGCAACAACTTTTTCTAAAAGCTTAGAAATAAAAGGAAGCTTAGAAATTGGCCTGAAGTTTTTAAAAACAGATGGATCAAGGTTAGGTTTTTTTAAAAGTGGCTGCACAACTGCATGTTTAAAATACGAGGGTACATAACCAGATTCAAGTGAACTACTAATGATATAAACCAAAGACGTACCCACTGAGCCAATTACCTCTTTTAACATTGAGGAAGGCAAAATATCTAAAACGCAGGAGGAGGATTTCATGGAGCTCACCAACACTAACAAATCCTCAAAAGAAATTGGGGTAAAATCACTTAAAAAGGCCTGTCTGTTAGGACAATCAAGGATTAGGGGAAAGGAATGAGTAAAACCAGCCCCAACAGCAGTGACCTTGTCAACAAAAAAGGAAAGAAACTTGTTAGTCATTACATGAATAAACAGGGGGAGCAGAACTGACAGGATTAACTATACTGTCTATTGTACTGAAGATGATCTTTGAATTGTTACTATTGGAGGAGATGAGGGTTCGTGGGAGTTTGCCCAACCAGTTTACATGTGTTTTGTGGACTTGGAGAAGGCATTTGACCGCGTCCCTTGTGGATTTTTGTGGGAGGTGCTTCGGGAGTATGGGGTATCGGGCTTGTTGTTACGAGCTATTCGGTCTCTGTACGACCGTTGTGAGAGTTTGGTTCGTATTGCCAACACTCGGTCGGAGTCATTCCCAGTGAGAGTTGGACTCCGCCAGGGCTGCCCTTTGTCACCGACCGTATGTCTTGGACACCCGAGTAAAGAGAGGTGCAGAGCTGTTAACTGATCACCACCTGGTGGTGAGTTGGATCCGATGGCAGGGGAGGAAGCTATTCAGACCTGGTAGACCCAAACGTATAGTGAGGGTGTGCTGGGAGCGTCTGGCTGAGGCCCCTGTCCGGGAGGTCTTCAACTCCCACCTCCGGAAGAACTTCAACCACATTCCGAGGGAGTCTGGAGACATGGAGTCTGAATGGGCCATGTTCTCCACCTCTGTTGTTGAAGCAGCGGCCCAGAGCTGCGGCCGCAAGGTGGTCGGTGCATCTCGTGGTGGCAACCCCCGAACCAAGTGGTGGACACCAGTGGTGAGGGGGGCCATTAAGCTGAAGAAGGAGTCCTGTCAAGCTTGGTTGGCTTGTGGGACTCCCGAAGCAGCTGAGGTGTACCGGCAGGCCAAGCGGAGTGCAGTTCGGGTGGTTGCTGAAGCAAAAACCCGGGTATGGGAGGAGTTCGGTGAGGCCATGGAACAAGACTTTCGGTCGGCCTCAAAGAGATTCTGGCAAACTGTCCAGCGGCTCAGGAGGGGAAAGCAGCTCCCCGTCCACACTGTGTATGGCGCGGCTGGGACACTGTTGACTTCGACTGGGGACATCGTCGGGCGGTGGAAGGAATACTTCGAGGATCTCCTCAATCCCACTGATACGCCTTCCACAGTGGAAGCAGGGTTTGGGGATGACTCGCCTATCACAGGGGCTGAGGTCGCCAAGGTGGTTAAAAATCTCCTTGGTGGCCGGGCCCCGGGGGTGGACGAGATTCGTCCTGAGTACCTCGAGGCCCTAGATGTTGTTGGGTTGTCATGGTTGACACGCCTCTGCAACATTGCGTGGAGGTTGGGGGCAGTGCCTTTGGCATGGCAAACTGGGGTGGTGGTTCCTCTCTTTAAAAAAGGGGATCGGAGGGTGTGCTCCAACTTTAGAGGGATCACACTCCTCAGCCTCCCTGGGAAGGTCTATGCCAAGGTACTGGAGAGGAGAGTCCAACCGTTGGTCGAAACTCGGATTCAGGAGGAGCAATGTGGTTTTCGTCCTGGCCGTGGCACATCGGACCAGCTCTTTACCCTCTCGAGAATTCTCGAGGGTTCGTGGGAGTTTGCCCAACCAGTTTACATGTGTTTTGTGGACTTGGAGAAGGCATTTGACCGCGTCCCTCGTTGTTTTTTGTGGGGGGTGCTTCGGGAGTATGGGGTATCGGGCTTGTTGTTACGAGCTATTCGGTCTCTGTACGACCGTTGTGAGAGTTTGGTTCGTATTGCCAACACTCGGTCGGAGTCATTCCCAGTGAGAGTTGGACTCCGCCAGGGCTGCCCTTTGTCACCGATCCTGTTCATAATTTTTATGGACAGGACTTCTAGGCGCAGCCAGGGAATGGAGAGTGTCATGCTTGGTGACCACAGGATCTCATCTCTGTTGTTTGCAGATGATGTTGTCCTGTTGGCTTCATCCAGCAATGACCTACAGCTCTTGCTGGGACAGTCTGCCGCTGAGTGTGAAGCAGCTGGGATGAGAATCAGCACCTCCAAGTCCGAGTCCATGGCCCTCAGCCGGAAAAAGGTGGATTGTCCTCTCCGGGTTGGGGACAGGCTCCTGCCCCAAGTGGAGGAGTTTAAGTATCTTGGGGTCTTGTTCATGAGTAAGGGGAGAATGGAGCGAGAGATCGACAGACGGATTGGAGCAGCATCTGCAGTGATGCGGACGTTGTATCGGTCTGTTGTGGTGAAGAGGGAGCTTAGTTCTAAGGCAAAGCTGTCGATTTACCAGTCAATCTACGTTCCTACTCTCACCTATGGTCACGAGCTTTGGGTAATGACCGAAAGAACGAGATCGCGGATACAAGCGGCTGAAATGAGCTTTCTCCGTAGGATTGCTGGACTCACCCTCAGAGATAGGGTGAGGAGCTCAGTCATCCGGGAGAGGCTCAGAGTAGAACCACTGCTCCTCCACACTGAAAGGAGTCAGCTGAGGTGGTTTGGGCATCTGATTAGGATGCCTCCTGGACGCCTCCCACTTGAGGTGTTTCAGGCACGTCCCACTGGGAGGAGACCCCGGGGCAGACCCAGGACTCGGTGGAGAGACTATGTCTCCCAGCTGGTCTGGGAACGCCTTGGTATCCCCTCTGAAGAGCTGGAGCAGGTGGCTGGGGAGAGGGAAGTCTGGGCTTCTCTGCTTGAACTGCTGCCTCCGCGACCCGGACCTCCGGAAAAGCGGTAGAAGATGGATGGATGGATGGATGGATGGAGGAGATGATGTTGGAAAAATAAGAAGTTCTTGCCATTTTTATCATATTGTTAAATTCAATTAACAGCTCCTTAAGGTACAATCGATGCACCTCAAGTTTAGTGGACTTCCACAGTCTTTCCACCCTCCGACATTTACGTCTAAAACAACAGAGCTCTTCATTTAACCAGGGGGATGAATTAACAGCACGGACAGTCCTGGTTTTAAAGGGAGCAACTACATCTAAGATGCTTGAACAGTGTGAGTTAAAAGAGCAGACCAAGCTCTCAGTGTCGTCATCAGAGGATAAAACCACACTGCTGTCAAAGGCAGCAGAAAATTTCACAGCTGACAAATGGTCAATGACATGAGAGCATTTTACCCGCTTGCCAGTGTAACAGACTGATTTGACTGATAAATTAAAAAGAACACAAAAATGGTCTGACACATGAAGCTCCTTAGTCTGAACATTATTCACATTAAGACCAAGTGTAAAAACAAGATCAAGTGTATTTCCTTTTATATGCGTAGGACCAGACAGACACAAAACAAAATTAAAAGATTCAATAATACCCAAGAAATTCACAGCAAAACTGTCATTTGGATCATTAATATGCAAATTAAAATCTCCAAGTAATAAAATCTGCTCAAATTTAATAATAGAAGTTAAAAAATCACTAAACTCAGATAAAAAGGAGGCATTAACTCCTGGAGGGCGGTAAATTAAAACACAATAAAATGGGTTTGAGGAGCCAATTTTTACGATCATCAGTTCAAACGATGAAAAAGTTCCATGGCTCACCGTCCGTGTAACGAAGTGAGCCATGGAAAGTAACCTGAACCTGAAATCCTAAAAATGGAAAATTTTACAGGAGAACATAAACTAAATTACATACATTTAAAAAGATTAACATTTAGAAAAAAAACAAAACACAACAGTCTCTCACCAAGGGTTGATTTATGCAATTGAATAGTCTCATTAATGATTTTATTTGGAACAAGACTCCCCCACGTATAAAGAGAACCTATTTAGAGGTCCCCAAACCTGTAGGGGGCCAGGGCCTACCAAATTTTACGTACTACTACTGGGCCGCAAACATTACCAAAGCCAAACTGACTTACTTGGTTTCAACATATGAACACAGGAGGGGCCCGCTGTGGGCTGAGATGGAGTTAGCGGCCTGTTCGCCTACTTCCTCAGTAGCTGCCCTTAGCTACCCACTACCTATAGAACTAAGCTGTCAGATTCTTAACCCGGTTGTCAAAAACTCTCTCAAAATATGGCTCCAATTTAGCAAACACTTCCATCTCAATCAAACATGTAATCTTCTTGCCTTAGCTAACAATAATCTATTTACCCCCTCTTTGACTGATGTAGCCTTTGAATAATGGCATAAAAATGGGCTGACCTTTTTTCGGGATCCATTTGTGGATGGTGCATTTGTTTCTTTTGATCCATTACAGCATACTCATAATATTCCAAAGACTCAATTACTTAGGTATCTGCAAGCTTGCAGCTTTGCTAAAAGGCACTTGTCATTTTCTCTGCCATCTAAAAGTGCAATGGACATTATTCTGAAAGAGGATCCTTACGTCAAGGGGAGGATCTCGGAGGTCTACCGGACAATCCAAGCAATAAACCCACCTTCATGGGCCACAACTAAATCAACATGGGAGCGAGACTTAGGACTTCAACTTTCCGAAGAGACATGGCTCCTCATCTTAAGGAATACTCACGCATCCTCCCTTTGTATTAAACATGGACTCATTCAATTTAAAATAGTACACCATCTCCACTACACTAATGAAAAACTTGCCAAAATCTACCCTAATATGAGTGCAGACTGTCTAAGACGTCATCGTGGCCCTGCTGCGAAAGGTCACATGTTCTAGTCATGTTTGCTTTTAAAAGGTTTTTGGGAACTAATTTTTAAAGTAAAGTAGTCTTTTATGTGTAAGGATGTCTTAAAACTTGATCCTATTGTAGCTATCTTTGGCATTTTCCCTACTGTGAAAAAATACTCTACCTCAAGGACCAGAGCTGTAGCTTTTGCATCACTTTTGGCTCGACATTTAATCCTGCTGCAGTGGAAATCATCAAATCCACGCTCCTTCAAACTGTGGGTCAAAAGTCTTCTGTCCATGCTTCCTCTTGAAAAACTACGTTACAGTAAGGGCAAATCTCAAAAGTTCTTTCCAACCTGGTCCCCCTTTATAGATTATGTAAAGAGCCACACCTTTATATGAGTTCACTATTTTATTGTCTTATCTTAATGTATAATGTCTGAATTGCTGTGCACATAACTGTGTAATTTCAGAAGTTGTACTTATGTTCTTCCTGTAACCATGCCTCTTTTTTTTGATGGCCTTGGGGTGGGTAGGGGGTTCTCTTTCTTTTCTAATTTATGCTTGTGTTTATTCATGTTAAAAAATTATAAATAAAGTATAAAAAATGAATACCACTGCCATGAACAGATATCCAGATGACACACAATTATACCTGTCAATGAAGCCAAATGATAGTAATCAATTAGCCAAGTTAGAGGCCTGTCTTAAGGAAATCAAAGCTTAGATGACTTGTAATTTCCTGCTATTAAATTCAGATAAGACTTAAGTAATTCTAGTTGGTTCAAAAAACCTTAGAAATACCTTTCCAAATCAAACTCTTAGTTTGGATGCGGTTGCTCTTTCTCTTAATAGTTCTGTGAGGAACCTTGGAATTATTTTTGATCAAGATCTGTTTTTTTAATTCACATATTAAATTTGTTTCTAAGACTGCCTTCTATCATTTGCGTAATATCGCCAAGATTAGAAGTATCTTGTCTCAGAGTGATGCTGAGAAACTAATCCATGCTTTTGTTAGCTCGAGATTTGATTATTGTAACTCTTTAGGGATGTGATTTGGGGTTGGGGAAATTATCTGAAAATTCAGCAGGGTGTCTGGGGGACACAGTCCCCCAGCGGGGTCTGGGGCAGAGCCCCAGCGGGGGTGGCAAGGGGGGCGAAGCCCCCCGAAGCTCCTGGGTTTTTATGATTTTTAAGTACCAGAACTGTGCTTAAATGACATAAAACAAACAGCTGAATGCCACTTATTACTGTATAATATTGACTTATGTTCCAAGAAGATAGCATTCCTAAAATATTCCAACAAGCATTATCCATCACATGCTTTAACACTTGATCAAATCAAAATCAGTTAATTTGACTTCCGGTTATGGCTGCCACGTAGGACGGACGTGTCTCGCTCTGCTCTGCTCCTGGAGAAAAAAAAATCGGCAAATAACTCTCTCATTTGGGACAGAATGTATCCCAGCATTTGGGCGAGGATATGTCGGCGAATCCTAAGGCTGGAAAACCAGGAAAAGGAAAAAGCGAGCCGCCGAAACAGTCCAAATTAACGGACTTTCAGGTCTGTGACGCAGCAAACAAAACTCCATATATGGCGGAGGAGGCTGGCAGCGGTGCGATAAATGCGGGGGGAGGCGCAGATGCGCTGATGGCTGCCATGAGTTCAATGAGAGCGGACTTTTCCTCTAGATTTGATGGGATTATGACAGCGTTGGAAGGAATAAGAAAGGAATTGGGTGACTGTGTAGAACGAACGGCGCAGATGGAGCTCCGTCTCGCTAGTGCTGAAGATGACGTCACCCGTCTTCAATTAAAGGTGCGCACTTTGGAAAAAAAAAAAAAATCTCTGGAAGATAATATTTTGGATTTGGAATCTCGGTCGAGACAGAATAATTTGAGGCTGGTGGGTCTTCCAGAGGAATCAGAAGGTCGGGACGTATGTTCCTTTCTGGAAAAGTGGATTCCGGAGGTGCTGGGCAGCGAGGAGTTGCAATCAGCAGTGGTTCTGGAAAAAGCACATCGTATTGGCCCACGGAGAGATAAGGGACCGCCGAGGACCTTAATTATGAAGTTTCTTAGCAACAGAGACAGGATGAAGATCTTCAACGCTGCACGTGCTAAAGGAGAGATTAAACACCAGGACCAGCAGGTGCGGTTCTACCCAGATTTGGCCACAGGAATCCAGCAATTGAGGAAGCAGTTTGATCCCGTACGTAAGGAGCTGCGCAACCTTGGGATTCGTCATGGTGTAATCTATCCTGCGAGACTGCTGACCACGTATGAGGGCAGAACCCACATCTTCAAGACCCCAGAGGAGGCGCAGGAGTTCATCAAGAAGATCAAAGAAGAAGAAGAGACTGGTGGGAGCTAAGCATGAACAAAATATAAGGTAGAATAATTAAGCATTTGCACAGGCATCTGACTGACTTGAAGTAAATAGTAAGTTTACAAAATATAGATTGTATTATATATTAAAAAAACAAAACAAAAACAAAACAAACAAACAAAAAAACTATGATGTACAAAGTTGTTAAAAATTTTGGAGTTAAGTTGGAAAACTACAGAGGAGAGTTAATGTTACGTCATTAAAAGCAGTAGAGTTAGGGTGATTGGGAGGATGAAGAAGGAGTGGCTTAGGCTGTTCCCCGTGGGTGTGGAACGGTCGATGGCTATATCGGGAGACAGAATTTTTCTTTTGATTTTGGGGGGTTTGCCACAAGTGTGGGAAGGGGAAATTTGTTTGTGTGTAGTTTGTAGGATGAATGTTCAACCACTCATGTTTTTGCTTCTCTGTATGAGCATGTTTACACTGCAAGGTAATCCCAAACTCTCTATTGATCATGGACCAAAGTGTTAATCTTAATTTAACTTCATGGAATTGCAGAGGTCTACAAAATTTAAAAAAACTTAAACAAGTTATGAATAAAATAAAGGACATGGGTTCAAGAATTGTGTTCTTACAAGAAACTCATCTGATAGAGGAGGATGTTAAAAGAATTAGGAGTAGATGGCAGGGAAGTGTATTCACCTCTTCATTTTCATCCCGAGCCAGGGGAGTTATGACTCTCATACATAAATCAGTTCCTTTTCAAGTGAAAAATGTAATTGGAGACAAATTTGGAAGATATGTAATCATTCAAGGTTCTTTGCTATTAGAAAATATAAATCTTGTGAACTTATATGGTCCCAATATAGATGATCAGAAGTTCTTTGCCAATTTATTTCTCATCTTATCATCACTTACAGGGCAACATATAATAGCAGGGGATTTTAATTGTACATTGAATCCAGGTGTGGATAGATCAACAGGACTGGATTGTACGCACATTGGATGACTATTGTAGGATGACTATTAATCATTTTATGAAAGAATTGAGATTGTTAGATATATGGAGAGAAATGAAACCACAAGTTAAAGCCTATTCTTGTTATTCCAGTACCTACAAGACATTCTCACGTATTGATTATTTTTTGATTTCCACAGAATTAAGGTCCAAGATTCAAAACTGCTTTTATGATAACATCGTGATCTCTGATCATGCACCCTGTTGTCTAATATATGTAGATAAAAAATTGACAAAGGAATCAGGTAGATGGCAATTTCAGCATAAATGGCTTCAGGATGAGGAATTTGTCAAGTATATAGAAAAACAGATAGACGAGTTCTTTGACATCAATACTACACAAACATCAGCATGTGTAAAGTGGGAGGCTTTCAAAGCTTTTATTAGGGGACATATTATTAGTTATACAGGATCAAAATCTAAGAAGACTCGAGAGGAGAGAGCTAAATTGGAACATAAAATAAAAAGTCTTCAGGAAAAAGTGTATGCAGGAAGTGACCCAAGGTTGGAGAATGAATTACTGATTTTGAGAGCTGAATACGACAAAAAATCAGCGAATAGAGCTGCCTCGAGTCTTCTAAGATTGAAACAATCTTTTTATGAACAAGGTGAAAAATCAGGAAAATTATTAGCATGGCAGATTAAACAATTGGAAATTAAAACACCAATTACCAGTATTATAAGTAACGGACAGGTAGTTATAGATCCTTTAGAAATTAATAGAGCCTTTAGAGATTACTATGAAAAATTATATGATACCAAAAATGAACCTGATTTAACAAAACTAAATGGGTTTTTGAACGAACTATCTATACCGTGTATACCAAATGAAAACAGGGAGATATTGGAGTCTAAAATTAGTCAAGAAGAAGTTGGGCTAGCCATTGATAATATGAAATCAGGAAAAAGTGCAGGACCAGATGGTCTTCCAGTTGACCTTTATAAAAAATTTAAGAATAAATTAATAAAACCTTTTTTGGAAATGGTTTTAGAAGCATTTCAAAATAATAATTTACCATCATACATAAATAATGCCTTAATTATACTACTGCCAAAACCAGGTAAGCCCTCTAATAAATGTGAAAATATGAGACCAATAAGCCTATTAAACGCCGACCTTAAGATAATCTGTAAAATTTTAGCAAGACGAATACAAGAAATTTTACCAAATATTATTAATCGAGATCAGAATGGCTTTATAAAGGGTAGACAAGGCTTCCATAATGTAAGAAGACTATTTAATATTATTTATTTTAATAAAGAAGCACCGGATACAGCTCTCCTATCATTGGACGCCGAAAAGGCCTTTGATAGAGTTGAATGGCCCTTTCTTTTTGAAGTCCTACAAAGGTTTGGACTTGGAAATAATTTCATAAAATGGGTTCAAATAATATACAATAATGCTACAGCAGAAATCCTAACAAATAACAATATTTCAAAACCAATAAAAATCAATAGAGGATGTCGACAAGGCTGTCCACTTTCACCTTTACTGTTTACTATGGCAATTGAACCTTTAGCGATAGCGATACGTTTACATTCACAAATATATGGAATTAAAGTTGGACCAACAGAACATAAAATCTCCCTGTACGCCGATGATATAATTTTGTTTATGTCGAATCTAAAAAAATCAATTCCAACCTTGTTGAATTTAATAAAGAATTTTGGGGAAATATCAGGATATAAAATAAATAAAACTAAATCTTCAATATTAATGCTAAATGAGACCCAGAGAAATTACCCAGCCCCTGAGGTAAATCAATTCAATGTTGTAAATCAGTTTAAATATTTAGGAATCCAAATTATGCCTAAGCTAGAATCAGTCGCCAGTGTCAACTATGAAGCCTTAATGTCAGATATCAATGAGTTAACTCAGAGATGGATGTCACTACCAATGTCGATGATCGGGAGAATCAATATACTTAAAAGTAATATTTTACCTAAAATACTTTATTTATTTCAATACATTCCCTTATCACCACCTTTAGATCTATTCTCAAGAATAAAAAAAAAGTTAGTGGAATTTATATGGAACAACAGGAGGGCTAGATTACGTTTGTCTTTATTATATTTACCATTTGATCGTGGAGGTCTGAAATGTCCAAATTTTATGTTGTATTATTGGTCGGCACAACTGAGGTCTATGACATATTATTTTTCATCAAATGATCTCCCTCACTGGACTGAAATGGAATCATACAATTTACCTTTACCTCTTCCCATATTCATATACTCAGATTCGGCAAAAAAATTACAAAAACAAGTTAAAAATCCATTTGTAAAGCATATGATCAAAATATGGTGTGAAGCTAAAAACTATTTAAAAGAACCACAGTTATTGTCACAATTTAGTCCAATATGGGGTAATCAATATTTTAAACCAGGGAGAGCGGACGCTGTATTTAAAGTATGGAATTTAAAAGGGATACAAAAGATTCAGGATTTATATTTGCCATGTGCAGACAACATAATGTCTTTTGAAGAGCTGAGGATCAAATTTAATCTCAACAGAACACATTTTTTTAAATATCTTCAACTTAGAAACTTTATTCGATCAAATCAAAATAAAGCTCTCACTCGACCTATTTATTCATCCTTGGAAAAAATGATGATGAAAGATAGTAAAAGAAAGGGTATTATTTCAGAGTTTTATAACTCATTGACACTATCTTCAAGTGAAAATTCACTGAAAAGATTAAACTACTGGAAAGAAGATCTGCAAATTGAAATTTCAGAGGAACAATGGGAATTGGCTTGTACAGAAGCTCAAACCAAATCAATAAATGCACGCCTTAAATTGATACATTTCAAATGGTTAATGCGGATGTATGTTACACCGGAGGAGTTAAATAGATATAACAAAAATATACCAGATACATGCACAAAATGCATGGAAAGTAAAGGAACCCTATTTCATTGTTTATGGGAATGTAGATTAATAAGAATGTTTTGGGAAGAGGTGAGGGTAACAATTGAAAAAATAATCTCAAAACAAATCATATTGAATCCTAAACTGTTTTTGTTGGGTCTGTACCCAGAAAAGCATAATTTTAATAAAAGTGAAAGAACATTCATAGACCTCAGTTTGCTTAATGCCAAAAAATGTATTGCACTATTATGGAAAAAGACTCATAGACCAGATGTGACTCAGTGGTTAAGACAGATGTTAACAAACCTTCCATTAGAAAGAATAACATATATACTGAAATCAAAGGAAATTGTGTTTGAGAATATATGGAGACCTTTTATTGATTATGTAAAAAATTTAAACATAACTCTTGAAGAAGAAGGTGAATGATGTGTGTGGACCTTGTAAATTCCAAACTGGTGAACATAATATGTATACTTATGTATTGGATTGTCTAGACTAAACAGAGGAGCATTGTTGAAGACTTGATTTTGTTGGTGGTTGTTGGTGTTTTTAGTGCATTTTTTTTTTGTAGTACTTTAGTGTTAGTGTTTGATTGTTTGTATCATGTTTGTAAAAAAAAAGGGTTCAATAAAGATATTGTGGAAAAAAAAATCAGTTAATTTTATCTGTTCCATAATAGAAATAAAATTAATTCATACCATTACTTTTTATAATTTCAGCATTCATTTCAGATCACCAGTTTCAATCTCCATTGAGTCTTGAGCAGTTCATTTTGCACAATCACTGATGTAGCCAAGTCTTGGAAATATTCAAAAGTTATGAGTCAATATCCACTGTGCACTGTCAATTTCAAACTGTTTGGAATCATAAAAGTAATCTAACTAAATTGTTTTGCTATTTTTTTCTCCTCAATATCAATGTCAGGGCGCTGCAGGAGTTTTGGGGGATGGTTAACTTTTATAACCGTTTCCTCCCCCGTGCAGCCCAGCTCATACAGCCGTTGTACGCCGCACTCAAGAAACGGAAACTGGCGGACAGAGTCGACTGGACTCCTGAGCGGGAGCAGGCGTTCTGAGGTTAAAACAGCTCTGGCGAACGCTGTACAACTGGCGCACCCAGACCCGGCGGCTCGGATAGCGCTCACTACCGACGCCTCGGACATGGGCATAGCGGCCGTCGTGGAGCAATGCGTTGCCGGTTCTTGGCAGCAGCTCACCTTTTTTAGCAGGTCTTTGTACGACAATGAGCGTAAATACAGCGTGTTCGACAGAGAGTTAATGGCTCTCCACCTGGCCATACGCCACTTCCAGTTCTGCCTGAAAGGGCGCACCTTCACTGCGTTCGTGGACCACAAGCCGCTAATGTACTTAACATACTTTATCTTCCTGGAAGATTAAAAAAAAGGCGGAATTCCGCGAATTAGCGGAAAAATCACATCCCTAAACTCTTTGTCAGGCTGTCCTAAAACATCTTTAAAAAGTCTTCAGCTGATCAAAAATGCTACAGCAAGAGTTTTAATAGGTACTAGAAAGAGAGATCATATCTCTCAGGTTCTGGCCTCCCTTCATTGGCTTCCCATAGAGTTTAGAATTAAGTTTAAAATCCTTCTTCTCACTTACAAAGCTCTAAATAATCAGGCCCCTTTTTATTTAAAAGATCTGATACGACCCTATTATCCTAACAGAGCACTACGCTCCCAAAATGCAGGATTACTTGCAATACCTAGAATCTCCAAAAGTACAATGGGAGGCAGAGCCTTCAGTTGTCAAGCTCCTCTCTTGTGGAACCAGCTGCGAATCTGGATTCGGGAGTCACACTCGATCTCTGTTTTTAAGAATAGGGTTAAAACCTTCCTTTTTGATAGAGCCTATAATTAGGGAGGGATGATGTGCCCCTGAACCCTGCCTTAGTTATGCTGCTAATAGATTTAGACAGCCGGGGGACCTCCAACAATGCACTGGGCTTCACTCCTTTCTTCACTCTCCATGAAATATTTTTGCTGGTCATGAACATCTGTTTGTTCTCTCTCATAGAGTGAATCCCCGTCGTGCTGTTTGTTCTCTACATGTCTGTTCTTTTCTTCTTCTTCTCTATCCCCTCGCCCCCAGCCAGTCGCAGCAGATGACTGCCCCTTCCTGAGCCTGGTTCTGCTGGAGGTTTCTTCCTGTTAAAAGGGAGTTTTTCCTCTCCACCGTCACCAAGTGCTTGCTCACAGGGGATCACCTGATTGCTGGGGTCTTTCCACAATTGTGGGAGTTTCCCCTACAGTTGAAAGTGCTATGAGATGACTGTTGTTGTGAAATGGCGCTATATAAATAAAGTTGAATTAAATTAAATGAATATTTGGGTACTGCCCTGGTAAAATGTAAGAAAGTCTGATGATTCCATCCTTCACTGTGTATTTTGTGAAGCTCAGTTAAGGTTTTTAAAGTTTCCCCACATACCTAGTTAATCAGATATAGATTTTTTTTCCCCATATAATCTAAGCCTTATTGTAATGTTAATTTATATAAAACTTTTTAAGGGTTTTTTTCTATTTAACCCATTTTCCTCACAAGCCCATCTTGTTTTTTATTGAATGAAGGTGGGCTTTCTATTATAACTTTTACAATTTTATTACCAAAGATGGTGTCCTAGTCTATAATCCAAAAAATATTTTTTTTTCTTTTTGACAAATTATGCTTCATTAGGCCAAAGGCTGTACGATTGTTAATACAATTAAAAAGCTGAAGAGGATGAGACTGCATCAGCTGTGAAAGAAGTGGACATGGAGGATCCAGAGGGTCCACTAAGGTCTGTGGACAATATGTGACAAGCATCCAATGTGACTATGGTGTTTGGAGACTGGAGGTTTTGCAGCAGAACTTATTTTTGTTTCATAAGAGACTGAACAGTGTGGTGTAGTGGCTCCTTCTCCAACCTTTATGCAGCAATTTGACAATGGAAGAAACTGGTTTTATAAATCCTAACGTGAGACACATTGCTGCTAAACAAACTGAATATTGTACCTTTAAGATCACTAAATTTAAGAATTTTCATTATGGTTGCCAACAAAGGATCTGTACAAAATGTATCTCAATAGAAAAAAAAATGATTTAGAGAAGAAATATCTCCATGGCAAGATAAAGGGAAAATGATGTTTGCTCAGGAAATAAAGCAGGCACGTTAAAAACAAATTAGCTGTGATGTATTTTATTAAATGTGACTGAGTGATAAGTTATCTGATTCTCTGCCATCACACTTACAGTGGGGCAAAAAAGTATTTAGTCAGCCACCAATTGTGCAAGTTCTCCCACTTAAAAGATGAGAGAGGTCTCCAATTTTCATCATAGGTATACCTCAACTATCAGAGACAAAATGAGAAAAAAAAATCCAGAAAATCACATTGAAGGATTTTTAATGAATTAATTGGTAAATTCCTCAGTAAAATAAGTATTTGGTCACCTACAAACAAGCAAGATTTCTGGCTCTCACAGACCTGTAGCTTCTTCTTCAAGAGGCTCCTCTGTCCTCCACTCGTTACCTGCATTAATGGCACCTGTTTGAACTCGTTATCAGTATAAAAGACACCTGTCCATAACCTCAAACAGTCAGACTCCAAACTCCACTATGGCCAAGACCAAAGAGCTGTCAAAGGACACCAGAAACAAAATTGTAGACCTGCACCAGGCTGGGAAGACTGAATCTGCAATAGGTAAGCAGCTTGGTGTGAAGAAATCAACTGTGGGAGCAATTATTAGAAAATGGAAGACATACAAGACCACTGATAATCTCCCTCGATCTGGGGCTCCACGCAAGATCTCACCCCGTGGGGTCAAAATTATCACGAGAACGGTGAGCAAAAATCACAGAACCACATGGGGGGACCTAGTGAATGACCTGCAGAGAGCTGGGACCAAAGTAACAAAGGCTACATCAGAAACACACTACGCCGCCAGGGACTCAAATCCTGCAGTGCCAGACGTGTCCCCCTGCTTAAGCCAGTACATGTCCAGGCTCGTCTGAAGTTTGCTAGAGAGCATTTGGATGATCCAGAAGAGGATTGGGAGAATGTCATATGGTCAGATGAAACCAAAATAGAACTTTTTGGTAAAAACTCAACTTGTCGTGTTTGGAGGAGAAAGAACACCATACCTACTGTGAAGCATGGGGGTGAAAACATTATACTTTGGGGCTGTTTTTCTGCAAAGGGACAAGGACAACTGATCCGTGTAAAGGAAAGAATGAATGGGGCCATGTATCGTGAAATTTTGAGTGAAAACCTCCTTCCACCAGCAAGGGCACTGAAGATGAAACATGGTTGGGTCTTTCAGCATGACAATGATCCCAAACGCTACGCCCGGGTAACGAAGGAGTGGCTTCGTAAGAAGCATTTCAAGGTCCTGGAGTGGCCTAGCCAGTCTCCAGATCTCAACCCCATAGAAAATTTTTGGAGGGAGTTGAAAGTCTGTGTTGCCCAGCGACAGCCCCAAAACATCACTGCTCTAGAGGAGATCTGCATGGAGGAATGGGCCAAAATACCAGCAACAGTGTGTGAAAACCTTGTGAAAACTTACAGAAAACGTTTGACCTCTGTCATTGCCAACGAAGGGTATATAACAAAGTATTGAGATGAACTTTTGTTATTGACCAAATACTTATTTTACCGAGGAATTTACCAATTAATTATTTAAAAATCCTTCAATATGATTTTCTGGATTTTTTTTTTCTTTTGTCTCTCATAGTTGAGGTATACCTATGATGAAAATTGGAGACCTCTCTCACCTTTTAAGTGGGAGAACTTGCACAATTGGTGGCTGATTCCCGACGCGGACACGCGCGAAGCTCAGCGCGTGCTTGCGGATCACATTCAACACACAGAGCGGAGTTTTCCAGACTCGCTGATTATTGTGGCTGGCGACTTTAATCAGTGCAATCTGAGCCACGATCTCCCCCGCTACAAACAGTTTATTAAATGCCCCACCAGAGGATTAAACACACTGGATCACTGTTACACCACAGTGAAAGACGCATATCGCGCTGTCCCTCGAGCTGCGCTGGGATTATCTGATCACGTGATGGTTCACCTCATTCCCACATACAGACAGAGATTGAAGCTCACTAAACCTGTTGTGAGCACTACGAAGATACGGACCAGTGATGCTGAGGAGAAGCTGGAAACGTGCATGGAAATATCTGACTGGGGCATGCTTAAAGGAGCCACGCATGATCTGGATGAGTACACGGACACTGTGAACTCATATATCCACTTTTGTGAAGAGAACATTCTTCCATCACGCACCAGGGTGAGTTACTCTAATGACAAACCCTGGTTCACAGCTAAGCTCAGACAGATCAGGAAGGAGAAGGAAGCAGCGCTGAAAAGTGGAGACAGGGACTGCTACAGGGAGGTTAAATACCGGTTTAACAGAGAGCTGAAGAGGGCCAAATCTCTATACTCAGAGAGACTCCAGCAGCAGTTCACTGCTAATGATTCGGCTTCCGTGTGGAGAGGACTGAGGCAGATCACCAACTATCGGCCTCAGGCTCCTAAAGGTCAGGATGACAAAGCCCTTTGTCAGAGACTGTCCCAACACTATGCCCGTTTTGACACCTCGTCATCTGTGTCCAACTCCCCCCCTCCCTCCAGCTCCACAGCCTCCACATTCCCTACTTCATTTAAGGCACCCCCCCCTCCTCCCCCCCTCCCCTTATCATCAGTGAGCAGGATGTGCTCAAACAGTTCTCCAGACTGAACCCGCGCAAGGCCCCCGGCCCAGACGGCGTGTCTCCCTCCACCCTGAGACTCTGTGCGAAACAGCTGGCTCCTGTATTCACAGACATTTTTAACACCTCCCTTAAGTTATGCCACGTGCCGTCCTGCCTCAAATCCTCCACCATCATCCCTGTCCCCAAGAAGCCACGGATCACTGGACTTAATGACTACAGACCTGTAGCGCTCTCCTCTGTAGTCATGAAGTCCTTTGAGCGCCTGGTCCTGTCCCACCTCAAGTCCATCACCACCCCTCTCCTGGACCCGCTGCAGTTTGCCTACCGAGCCAACAGGTCTGTAGACGATGCAGTCAACCTGGCCCTCCACTCCATCCTGCAGCACCTGGACTCCCCGGGAACCTACGCCAGGATCCTGTTTGTGGACTTCAGCTCCGCATTCAACACCATCCGCTCCGCTCTGCTCCGGGACAAGCTGTCCCTGCTCAACGTGCCTGACTCCCTCTGCAGGTGGATCATCGACTTCCTGACGGACCGGAGGCAGCATGTGCGGCTGGGAAAGACTGTCTCAGACTATACTAGCATCAGCACCGGATCACCCCAGGGCTGTGTACTTTCCCCCCTACTCTTCTCCCTTTACACCAACTCCTGCACCTCCAGCCACCAGTCTGTCAAGTTGATCAAGTTTGCGGACGACACCACCCTCATCGGGCTCATCTCCAACGGCGACGAGTCCGCCTACAGGAGAGAGGTGGCCCAGCTGGCGTCCTGGTGCAGCAATAACAACCTGCAGCTGAACGCTCTGAAGACAGTGGAGATGATTGTAGACTTCAGGAAAGTCACTACTCCTCTGCCCCCCCTCACCCTCTCAGGCTCTCCCATCACCACTGCTGATTCCTTCCGCTTCCTAGGCACTACCATCACCAGGGACCTCAAATGGGAGCTGACCATCAGCTCACTCATCAAAAAAGCCCAGCAGAGGATGTTCTTCCTGCGGCAGCTGAGGAAGCTCAAGCTACCCACCAAGATGTTAGTGCAGTTCTACACAGCCATCATCGAGTCCATCCTCACCACCTCCATAACCGTGTGGTACGCAGGAGCCACTGCCAGGGACAGACTAAGGCTGCAGCGCGTCGTGCGCACTGCTGAGAAGGTGATCGGCTGCAAGCTCCCATCTCTCCAGGATCTGTACATCTCCAGGACCCGGAGGCGTGCTGGCCGGATCATAGCCGATCCCTCACACCCTGGTCACGTACTGTTTGCCCCCCTCCCCTCTGGTTGAAGACTTCGGTCCATCCAGACTAAAACCTCCCGTCACATGAACAGCTTCTTCCCCTCTGCCATTAGACTGCTGAACACTAAGTGACTCTCGTGCACCATGTACAGCAGCTCAACCAGACTCATGTCAATCATCACTGTTTTCTTCCTGCATTACCGACTGCACTATATAGTTCTCCACAGTATCTGCTGCTGGCTAATATATATTTTAACTGTTGACCAGTATCACTTAATCTTATCCTACACTTTATTACATGTATAGTTTATTTCTCTTATCTTATCATGTTTAATGTTGCAGCATTGTACCGAGACAAATTCCTAGTTTGTGTACTACATGAACAATGGCAATAAACCTGATTCTGATTCTGATTAAATACTTTTTTACTCCACTGTATACTTGTGGACGTGGTTCCTCTTAACTTGAAATACTCTAAATATACCCCCAACATAACCTGAACATAACCTAGTCAGGAGCAGGTTAAGATGGCCTTTGTAATCATGGTTACAAACATATTATGGCTTTTTAGAGTTACCACAAATTCTGAGTTAGCTTACCCAGGAAAGCAACTAAACCTGGTTTTTGGAACAGGGCCCTGATGTGAAGATGAGGCTGCGTGTCCACCAAATGCGCTTTTTGTCACCCGACCGCCCTGGACGTCTTCTTTTCAGCGTTTGTGCACTGCGTTCTGGAAAAAAAGTCTTGGCCCTGTATCGCAGCAACAACTTGTCACTCACAGCTCAGCATTTCCGCTTTTCCTATGGTCAGACTTTCTACTTATTTTTTAATAGCAGTCACTAAATAACAATGGACAAGAAACGTATTCTAGCATTGGTAGCAGCTCTGGATGCAAAATACAATGACACAGAAAACAGGAGTCTGAGTACAGACTGTACTTGCGTCCTATGTCCCGCCCTTCCTTATTCTGATTGGCTGCTTAGAAAGCTCTGACATTGATGAGCTCAACTGCAGTCCGAAAAGTTGAAATTTTTTCAACTCTGAGCGCTGCGACAAAAAGCGGCCACCGCCAACAGCGTTTCAATGCCGAGGGAAATCAGTGCTGTAGACGCTGGACTACATAGACAATGGATAGAAAATAGTCACCCACAGCAGAAAAAAAACACATTTGGTCAACACGCAGCCTAAACCTGGCATGTAACCAAAGGAATTGGTGTCTTTTTCAACAGAAAAAAGTTCACATTCGAGTCTTTTTAGTTATTGGTTACCTTGCAGTTTACCTTAGATACAGTCGTGGAAAAAATTAGGACACCCTGTATAAGCCTGTGCGTTTTTTTTAACATATTTGGACAAATGGATATTTAATATCAATGTTAAAAATACTGGAAGATTCATGTAATACAACTTAACAATTAAAAATGAATTAAAGCCTTTTTTTTCAAATTTTCTGTAAAATGTAGTTCTAAACAAATAGTGAGGAATAAATTAGGACACCCCCCATCTTTTTTAGGACACTCCCACATTCATTCCCACTTACAATGGCTAAAATAAATGTTAAAAAAAATGCAAATAAAGACAAGAGGAAGGTTAGACCTAGATATGTGAACATTTCTTAATAAAGAACTGAATATTTAATGGGGTGTCCTCATTTTTTCACATGACTGTATATGTCAAAACTGAACTCACTCAAGGTATTGATGAGTTCACGCTCCTGCATAAATCTGAAGTCAATCCAATTAAAAATGTAGACGCTATACTGGTGACAACAGAAAATGTCAGACAGGTAAAAAACATACTCTCCCAACATTGTTGCAGGAGGTATTAATTTGATTTTAAATTGTTACATCTCCAAATTACAAACTAATGACTATGATAAACATCAAACATACTGTATTTTATCAGATTTTTACCTTCTCCAGATCAGTCAGTTTCTCCTGTAGTTGCCTCTTCTCGGTCTCAGCTTTGGCCAAAATCATCTTCTGCTGACGAGCCTCCTCCTCCAAACCTGAAATTCGTCCTGACACACCAGACAGGCACAAAGTAAAATATTAAAAATAAATGTCAAATTACAGTCATGAGTCACACAGAGCAACAGCTGGGCATTGTTTTTTTTTCTACTTGAAGTAGAGGGAGGGTTATGCAGCCAAATACACCAGGGAGTAAAGGATAAGGACCTGCACAGGTGCTTCACAATAAATTAGAACATCATGGAAAAGTTAATTTACTGCAGTAATTCAATTCAAAAAGAGAAACTCCCTACTGTGAAACACGGAGGTGGATCGCTGATGTTTTGGAGATGTGTGAGTTACAAAGGCACAGGGAACTTGGTCAAAATTGATGGCAAGACGAATGCTACATGTTATCAGAAAGTACTGGAAGAAAATTTGCACTCATCAGCCCAGAAGCTGCGCATGGGACGCACTTGGACATTCCAACATGACAATGATCCAAAACACAAGGCCAAGTCAACCTGTCGTTGGCTATAGCAGAAAAAAGTGAAGGTTCTGGAGTGGCCATCTCAGTCTCCTGACCTCAATATCATTGAGCCAATTTGGGGAGATCTCTAACGTGCAGTTCATGAAAGACAGCCCAAGAATTTACAGGAACTGGAGGCTTTTTGCCAAGAAGAATGGGCAATTTTACCATCTGAGAAAATAAAGTGCCTCATCCACAACTACCACAAAAGACTTCAATTGATGTTAAAGGGGGGCAATACACGGTATTAAGAACTAGGGTATGTAAACTTTTGATCAGGGTCATTTGGGTAGTTGCTGTTGTCATTATGATTTAAAAAGAGCAAACACAATTGTTTGATAATAAATGGCTTCACCCAACCACTAACTATGAGTGAAAGAAAAGTTTTTGTATTATCATTCATATTCTCGGAAAAATGGCCAAAAAAATTCATAAATTCCACCAGGGTATGTAAACTTATGAGCACAACTGTATTCTAATTTTTTGAGAAACTGAATTTTGGGTTTTCAGTAGCTGTAAGCCATAACCATCAAAGTTAAGAGAAAATAAATGCTTGAAATATGTCACACTGTGTGTAATGAATCCCAACATGAGTTTTACTTTTTGAATTGAATTACTGCAAAAAAAACAAAATAATTTTTCAATTATATTTTAATTTACTGAGAAGCACCTGTACTTATATAGCGTTTTTCTCATCACAAAGCTCACTCAAAGCACGTAACTAATAGGTACACGAACCCTCTATTCTAAGGGCCTATTAGATGGTAATGCTAAATGGCTTTCACTTACTGTATATAGTGCTTTTTCTCCTCTCTAGATGACCAAAGTGCTTTACAGATTCTGCTATCTACCCATTCATACACATTCACAGAGTGATGACGACAGAGTCGCCACACACAGGTGCTGGCCTGACCCACTAGCAGCAACTGGGGGTTCAGTGTCTTGCTCAACGACACTTTGACATACAAACTGCAGACAGAGCGAGAATCAAACCCCTGACCCTCCAATCAGTAATCGGCCACACCAGCTGCCCACAGGTATCTGTCTCTGCGCCAGAGACAGATACCTTGGGACATTTTAGAATGACCAATTAACCTAACATGCATGTCTTTGGATTCTGGGGGGAAACTGCAGCACTGGAGTAAACCCACACAGCACAGTGACAACACAGAAAGGTTACTACTTCTCTGCCAAAACCATTAACCGGAATCAACTATCCTCCCTCCACAACTGTTTAGCTGTTATCAAAGATTGGTCGTCTATTAATTTTCTTCACTTAAATTCCAGTAAAACTGAAATCCTTATAATTGGTCCAGATAAAGGTTGCCATCACTCTAACATCACACCCACTGCTAAAAACCTTGGTATCATCTTTGACCATTACATGTCCTTTAATTCCCATATAAACAAACTCACCCAGTCCTGTTTTCTGCAGCTTAGAAACACTGCAAAAATTAAACATACTTACTCGGTCCAATCTTGAGCGCTTAATTCACACTTTCATCTTCTCCCATTTAGATTACTGTAACTCTCTTTACACCTGCCTCAGTCGATCCACAGTAAATCATTTACAGTTAATCTCAAATTCAGCTGCCAGGTTATTAAGTAGAACCAGCAGTCAATCTCACATTACCCCTGTACTTGCGTCCCTTCATTGGCTCCCAGTAAAATTTAGGATTCAATTCAAAATTTTCATAGTTACATTTAAAGCACTTCACAATCTCACCCCGATTACATTTCTGACCTCCTGGTTCAGTACTCCACATCTCGTCCACTCCGCTCCTCAAAAACTGGTCTCTTATCTACACCACGTTCTACCCACAATACATGAGGTGATCGTGCCTTCTCCGCTGTTGCACCTACCCTGTGGAATCAGCTATCCCAATCCATCAGATGCACTGAAAATCTGAATTGTTTTAAACGACTTTTGAAAACCCACCTCTACCAACAAGCATTTTTATAACCCCACATTATGCAGTGTGTGTGTTTGTAATGGGTCCAGTTATGAGTCTGTGAGTTTGTGTTTTTGTCTGTGTGCTTGTGTCTGTCTGTCTCTTTTGATGTGCTCACTTCTGTTGTGTTAGAAATGTCTGGTTGTATCTTGAAATACTTTATTCTGTGCTTGTGCAGCACTTTGTAACGGTGTGTTTTAAAAAGTGCTATATAAATAAAGTTTGACTTACTTACTTACCACCCCTGTCAGCCTAGGGATTTGAACCTGGAACCTTCTGTGAGGCAACAGTGCTAACCACTGTTCTACTGTGTTTGGTCAGTGCTGTGGAACTTTTTAATGCACACCTCCTGGTTGGTTAACATTTACTTATCGCTAGAATTACTATTCACAGGAATAACATCCATTTACAGCATTTATTTGCAATATAATGCATGGCATGATCTTTATCAGGTCATTCTTTTCACAGCTATGTAGTGGTGTGGATTTAAGTCATTGATGGTTTTCATTTTGTGAGATAATAATATTACACTCATTCTAATGAATCAGTGCAGCTGGCAACCTATTTCTTTCATTTTTTTTTACTCACTAAATGTAAAACAATGACTGTAACCTGTGGGAAAAAAAACTCTGCTCATCTTCCAATAGGGCAAAATCAATTGTTGTTACTATTATTAATAAACTGATATCTCAGACCCACCCATCAGGTCTCTGATCCCTGCCTGTGCTGACTCCTCTGCAACAGTTATTCGTTAACAATAACAATAACAACAGCAACAATAATAATAATAACAACCCACCCAACAGGTCTCTGATGGTCTCCGATCCCTGACTGTGCTGACTCCTCTCAGTCTCCAGAGCAGCCTGCAGACTGATGCATTCCTTCTCCAGACTGAGTTTGTTTCGTTCCAACAGGCAGCATTTATCCTGCAGCTCTCTGACATTTGCCTCCAGCTGCTGCAGCTGTTTGCTGTTCTCGGTTTGAGATTTTCTGAGCCGTGCCGCCACCTCCGTCTCTGCACGCAGCTGAGCATTGGCCTCCTCCAGCTGAAAGGATGATGAACAACTTTTAGGGAAACTTTTTGTTCCTTTAATCGCACTGCTGAGTCACAAATATTATTTGCAGCTGTAAGGAAGTTAAATGTAAGCTTTTTAAAGGCCTTGTGGTCCCATTTAAGGCCTCACATTTGCAAAATAGCAAAACATCTCTTACCACATTACAAAATTTAAATTTAAAACCTCACATTTGGGAAATGGCACATATCAAAATTGCTTCCTTCATGATTTCTCTTTTTTTTTTTGTATGTTTGTCCCCTCTGAGAGAATATGTTAAACTAAGAACTGTCACCGGTACAACCACCAGAGCAATCATTAGAGGAGACTGTGGAGACTGTAAGGGCCCCCACAGACGCACCACATTTGCTCAATTTGTGTTATCAGTGAGGGGCACCAAAATCTGGAATAACATACCACCCGCAATCAGAGAACATACCACACTAAACACTTTTTTTTTCCCACAATATCTTTATTGAACCTTTTTTTTTTTTTTAACAAACATGATACAAACAATCAAACACTAACGCTAAAGTACTACAAAAAAAAAAAAAAATGCACTAAAAACACCAACAACCACCAACAAAATCAAGTCTTCAACAATGCTCCTCTGTTTAGTCTAGACAATCCAATACATAAGTATACATATTATGTTCACCAGTTTGGAATTTACAAGGTCCACACACATCATTCACCTTCTTCTTCAAGAGTTATGTTTAAATTTTTTACATAATCAATAAAAGGTCTCCATATATTCTCAAACACAATTTCCTTTGATTTCAGTATATATGTTATTCTTTCTAATGGAAGGTTTGTTAACATCTGTCTTAACCACTGAGTCACATCTGGTCTATGAGTCTTTTTCCATAATAGTGCAATACATTTTTTGGCATTAAGCAAACTGAGGTCTATGAATGTTCTTTCACTTTTATTAAAATTATGCTTTTCTGGGTACAGACCCAACAAAAACAGTTTAGGATTCAGTATGATTTGTTTTGAGATTATTTTTTCAATTGTTACCCTCACCTCTTCCCAAAACATTCTTATTAATCTACATTCCCATAAACAATGAAATAGGGTTCCTTTACTTTCCATGCATTTTGTGCATGTATCTGGTATATTTTTGTTATATCTATTTAACTCCTCCGGTGTAACATACATCCGCATTAACCATTTGAAATGTATCAATTTAAGGCGTGCATTTATTGATTTGGTTTGAGCTTCTGTACAAGCCAATTCCCATTGTTCCTCTGAAATTTCAATTTGCAGATCTTCTTTCCAGTAGTTTAATCTTTTCAGTGAATTTTCACTTGAAGATAGTGTCAATGAGTTATAAAACTCTGAAATAATACCCTTTCTTTTACTATCTTTCATCATCATTTTTTCCAAGGATGAATAAATAGGTCGAGTGAGAGCTTTATTTTGATTTGATCGAATAAAGTTTCTAAGTTGAAGATATTTAAAAAAATGTGTTCTATTGAGATTAAATTTGATCCTCAGCTCTTCAAAAGACATTATGTTGTCTGCACCTGGCAAATATAAATCCTGAATCTTTTGTATCCCTTTTAAATTCCATACTTTAAATACAGCGTCCGCTCTCCCTGGTTTAAAATATTGATTACCCCATATTGGACTAAATTGTGACAATAACTGTGGTTCTTTTAAATAGTTTTTAGCTTCACACCATATTTTGATCATATGCTTTACAAATGGATTTTTAACTTGTTTTTGTAATTTTTTTGCCGAATCTGAGTATATGAATATGGGAAGAGGTAAAGGTAAATTGTATGATTCCATTTCAGTCCAGTGAGGGAGATCATTTGATGAAAAATAATATGTCATAGACCTCAGTTGTGCCGACCAATAATACAACATAAAATTTGGACATTTCAGACCTCCACGATCAAATGGTAAATATAATAAAGACAGACGTAATCTAGCCCTCCTGTTGTTCCATATAAATTCCACTAACTTTTTTTTTATTCTTGAGAATAGATCTAAAGGTGGTGATAAGGGAATGTATTGAAATAAATAAAGTATTTTAGGTAAAATATTACTTTTAAGTATATTGATTCTCCCGATCATCGACATTGGTAGTGACATCCATCTCTGAGTTAACTCATTGATATCTGACATTAAGGCTTCATAGTTGACGCTGGCGACTGATTCTAGCTTAGGCATAATTTGGATTCCTAAATATTTAAACTGATTTACAACATTGAATTGATTTGCCTCAGGGGCTGGGTAATTTCTCTGGGTCTCATTTAGCATTAATATTGAAGATTTAGTTTTATTTATTTTATATCCTGATATTTCCCCAAAATTCTTTATTAAATTCAACAAGGTTGGAATTGATTTTTTTAGATTCGACATAAACAAAATTATATCATCGGCGTACAGGGAGATTTTATGTTCTGTTGGTCCAACTTTAATTCCATATATTTGTGAATGTAAACGTATCGCTATCGCTAAAGGTTCAATTGCCATAGTAAACAGTAAAGGTGAAAGTGGACAGCCTTGTCGACATCCTCTATTGATTTTTATTGGTTTTGAAATATTGTTATTTGTTAGGATTTCTGCTGTAGCATTATTGTATATTATTTGAACCCATTTTATGAAATTATTTCCAAGTCCAAACCTTTGTAGGACTTCAAAAAGAAAGGGCCATTCAACTCTATCAAAGGCCTTTTCGGCGTCCAATGATAGGAGAGCTGTATCCGGTGCTTCTTTATTAAAATAAATAATATTAAATAGTCTTCTTACATTATGGAAGCCTTGTCTACCCTTTATAAAGCCATTCTGATCTCGATTAATAATATTTGGTAAAATTTCTTGTATTCGTCTTGCTAAAATTTTACAGATTATCTTAAGGTCGGCGTTTAATAGGCTTATTGGTCTCATATTTTCACATTTATTAGAGGGCTTACCTGGTTTTGGCAGCAGTATAATTAAGGCATTATTTATGTATGATGGTAAATTATTATTTTGAAATGCTTCTAAAACCATTTCCAAAAAAGGTTTTATTAATTTATTCTTAAATTTTTTATAAAGGTCAACTGGAAGACCATCTGGTCCTGCACTTTTTCCTGATTTCATATTATCAATGGCTAGCCCAACTTCTTCTTGACTAATTTTAGACTCCAATATCTCCCTGTTTTCATTTGGTATACACGGTATAGATAGTTCGTTCAAAAACCCATTTAGTTTTGTTAAATCAGGTTCATTTTTGGCATCATATAATTTTTCATAGTAATCTCTAAAGGCTCTATTAATTTCTAAAGGATCTATAACTACCTGTCCGTTACTTATAATACTGGTAATTGGTGTTTTAATTTCCAATTGTTTAATCTGCCATGCTAATAATTTTCCTGATTTTTCACCTTGTTCATAAAAAGATTGTTTCAATCTTAGAAGACTCGAGGCAGCTCTATTCGCTGATTTTTTGTCGTATTCAGCTCTCAAAATCAGTAATTCATTCTCCAACCTTGGGTCACTTCCTGCATACACTTTTTCCTGAAGACTTTTTATTTTATGTTCCAATTTAGCTCTCTCCTCTCGAGTCTTCTTAGATTTTGATCCTGTATAACTAATAATATGTCCCCTAATAAAAGCTTTGAAAGCCTCCCACTTTACACATGCTGATGTTTGTGTAGTATTGATGTCAAAGAACTCGTCTATCTGTTTTTCTATATACTTGACAAATTCCTCATCCTGAAGCCATTTATGCTGAAATTGCAATCTACCTGATTCCTTTGTCAATTTTTTATCTACATATATTAGACAACAGGGTGCATGATCAGAGATCACGATGTTATCATAAAAGCAGTTTTGAATCTTGGACCTTAATTCTGTGGAAATCAAAAAATAATCAATACGTGAGAATGTCTTGTAGGTACTGGAATAACAAGAATAGGCTTTAACTTGTGGTTTCATTACACTAAACACTTTTAAGACTCATTGTAAAAATTGTCTTTTAAACAACCAAAACTGTACCCATAACTAGTGGTTGCTCTGTGGCATACGCATATATACATATGCACCTGTGTGTCACACACATATGCCCCGCCTCTTGTTTGTTGCCGTCTCTTGTTGCTGCGAGGTGCCTGGGTGCATGTGTGTGTGTACGCATATGCAGTACTTCACTCGTGTGACATTTGAATGTCTTGTTGTGGAACACCTTAACTCTTGCACTTTAGCATATCCACTTCGTACAGTTTTATTGTAGTTGTTCTTCTCGTGTATGATTGTGTGTTTTTGTGATCCGCTGGGGGACTACAGATGCAAATTAGCAGTATTGCTAAATCTGGCGAACTTACATTTGTATTAGTGTTCATTAGTATGTAATGTCCCTTTAAAATAAACATTAAACTTAAACACTTAAATGTTTCAGATCAAACAAATTTAAATATTAGACAAAGATAACACAAGTAAACAACAAATGCAGTTTTTAAATGAAGGTGTTTATTATTAAGGGTAAAAAAAAAAATCCAAACCTACATGGCCCTGTGTGAAAAGTGATTGCCCCCCACCCCCGTTAAAACATAAATTAACTATAGTTTATCACATCTTTGGAAAGCTAAGTTCAGTTTCTCTAGCTACACCCAAGCCTGATTACTGCCACATTTGCTCTCAATCAAGAAATTACTTAAATAGGACCTGCCTGACAAAATGAAGTAGACCAAAAGATCCTCAAAAGCTAGACATCATACTGTCATCCAAAGAAATTCAGGAACAAATGAGAAACAAAGTAAATGAGATCTATCAGTCTAGAAAAGGTTATAAAGCCATTTCCAAAGCTTTGGGACTCCAGTGAACCACAGTGAGAGCCATTATCCACAAATGGCGAAAACATGGAACAGTGGTGAACCTTCCCAGGAGTGGCCGGCCGACCAAAATTACCCCAAGAGTGCAGCAACAAGTCATCCAAGAGGTCACAAAAGACCCCACAACAACATCCAAAGAACTGCAGGCTTCACTTGCCTCAGTTAAGGTCAGTGTTCATGACTCCACTATCAGAAAAAGACTGGGCAGAAATGACCTGCATGGCAGAGTTCCAAGATGAAAACCACTGCTGAGCAAAAAGAACGTAAAGGCTCGTCTCAGTTTTGCCAGAAAACATCTTGATGATCCCCAAGACTTTTGGGAAAATACTCTGTGGACTGACGAGACAAAAGTTGAACTTTTTGGAAGGTGTGTGTCCCATTACATCTGGCGAAAAAGTAATACAGCATTTCAGAAAAGGAACATTGTACCAACAGTAAAACATGGTAGTGGTAGTGTGATGGTCTGGGGCTGTTTTGCTGCTTCAGGATCCGGAAGACTTGCTGTGGTAAACAGAATCATGAATTCTACAGTCTACCAAAAAATCCTGAAAGAGAATGTGTTCTCATCTGTTCATTACCTTAAGCTGAAGCGCACTTGGGTTCTGCAGCAGGACAATGATCCAAAACACACCAGCCAGTCCACCTCTCAATGGCTTAAGAAAAACAAAATTAAGACTTTGGAGTGGCCTAGTCAAAGTCCTGGCCTGACTCCGATTGAGATGTTGTGGCATTACCTTAAAAAGGCAGTTCATGTTCGAAAACCCTCCAATGTGGCTTAATTACAACAATTCTGCAAAGATGAGGGTGTCAAAATTCCTCCACAGTGATGTAAAAGACTCACTGCCAGTTATCACAAGCGCTTAATTGCAGTTGTTGCTACTAAGGGTGGCCCGACCAGTTATTAGGTTTAGGGGGCAATCACTTTTTCACAGAGGGCCATGTAGGTTTGGATTTTTTTTTTACCCTTAATAATAAACACCTTCATTTAAAAACTGCATTTTTGTGTACTTGTGTTATCTTTGTCTAATATTTAAATTTGTTTGATGATCTGAAACATTTAAGTGTGACAAACATACAAAAAAGATGAGAAATCAGGAAGCGTGCAAAAACTTTTTCCCACCACTGTAGTAACACAAATAACCCAGCCACAGGGGGAGCACAAGCCAGTGTACTCCTAGTGCTGGTCCCAAGCCCGGGTAAATGGGGAGGGTTGTGTCAGGAAGGGTATCTGGTGTAAAACCTTTGGGGCATCTGGAGTAAAACCATCGGATCATGACAAATGAGACTTCCATACCAGATCGGTGGAGTCCCAGGTTAACTAATTGGTACCTCACATTTCACCCTGCGCCCGATAGTCCTGCATTGTACAGCGAGTATGATTCATGTATCCACACGGGTCATCATCTGCGATGTATATAAAGCTATCTCAGCAGTTTTTACTTTTCCTGGGTAATTCCTTTTTCTGTTATGCCGAGTGTGTTTCTGTCATTTTGGTTATCTTCTATCATGCTGCTGTTACACTGTAATTTCCCAGTTTAGGATCAATAAAGTACATCTATCTATCAAACAACGTCCACCACCAGTGCTGTTAATTAACAGGGTGCCAGTGGAAATTGGGCTATTGTTGGTCAAAGATCGAGGAGGAGGAGAGGGCGAAGGCATGTTTGGAATGAAATTAAGAAACCCAGATTAAATTTAAATAGAAAATAATGATTATAGTTGATTGTGTCAAAAACAAGGTAAAATCTGATATACAGTGGATATAAAAAGTCTACACACCTCTGTTCAAATGCCAGGTTTTTGTGATGTAAAAAAATGAGACCATGATAAATCATTTCAAAACTTTAACCACCATTAATGTGACCTATAACCTGTACAACCCAACTGAAAAACAAACTGAAATCTTTTAAGGGGAAAATAAAAACTTATAATAACCTGGTTGCATAAATATGCACACCCTTAAACTAATACTTTGTTGCAGCACCTTTATCTTTTTTTACTGCCCAGTCTTCTTTGCAAAAACACTCCAAATCTGTCAGATTGTGAGGACATTCCTGTGCACAGCCCTCTTCAGATCACCCCACAGATGTTTGATGGGATTCAGGTCTGAACTCTGGCTGGGCCATTCCAAAACCTTAATCTTCTTCTGGTGAAGCAATTCTTTTGTTGATTTGGATGTGTGCTTTGTCATTGTCATGCTGAAAGATGAAGTTTCTCTTCATCTTCAGCTTTCTTGCAGAAGCCTGAAGGTTTTGTGCCAACAGTGACTGGTAGTTGGAACTGTAAATAACACTTTGACTAAGGCCCCAGTTCCAGCTGAAGAAAAACAGCCCCAAAGCATGATGCTGCCGCCACCATGCTTCACTGTAGGCATGGTGTTCTTTTGGTGATGAGCAGTGTTGTGTTTGCGCCAAGTATACCTTTTGGAACTATGGCCAAAAAGTTCAACCTTAGTTTCATCGGACCATAACACATTTTCCCACATGCATTTGGGAGATTTCAAATGTGTTTATGCAAAATGTAGCCGGGCTTGGATGTTTTTCTTCATAAGATAAGGCTTCCATCTTGCTACCCTACCCCATAGCCCAGACATATGAAGAAGATGAGATTGTTGTCACATGTACTAAACACCCAGTACTTGCCAGAAATTCCTGCAGCTCCTTCAATATTGCCGTTGGCCTCTTGGCAGCTTCCCTGAACAGTTTTCTTCTTGTCTTTTCATCAATTTTGGAGGGACGTCCAGTTCTTGGTAACGTCACTGTTGTGCCATATTTTCTCCACTTGATGATGACTGTCTTCACTGTGTTCCATGGTATATTTAATGCCTTGGAAATGCTTTTGTACCCTTCTCCTGACTGATACCTTTGAACAATGAGATCCCTCTGATTCTTTGGAAGCTCTCTGCAGACCATGGCTTGTGCTGTAAGATGTGACTACAAAAATGTCAGGAAAAGCCTACGAGAACAGCTGAACTTTATTTGGGGTTAATCAGAGGCACTTTAAATGATGGCAAGTGTGTGCTGACTCCCATCTAACATGAGTTTGAATGTGATTGATTAATTCTGAACACAGCCACATCCCCAGTTATAACAGGGTGTGCATATTTATGCAACCAGGTTACTGTGTTTATTTTTTATTTTCCCCCTTAAAAGATTTCAGTTTGTTTTTCTATTGGGTTGTACAGCGCATCTGGAAAATATTCAGTGCATCACTTTGTCCACATTTTGTTATGTTACAAGCTTTATTCCAAAATGAAATAAATTCATTTTTGTCCTCAAAATTCTACACACAATATCGCATAATGACGTGAAAAAAGGTTGTTTTTTTAATTTTTGCAAATATATTAAAAATAAATTTAAAAAACCCCTAAGAAATCACATGTACATGCAGTGGGGCAAAAAAGTATTTAGTCAGCCACCAATTGTGCAAGTTCTTCCACTTAAAAGATGAGAGAGGTCTCCAATTTTCATCATAGGTATACCTCAACTATGAGAGACAAATTGAGAAAAAAAAAATCCAGAAAATTACATTGTCTCGGCAAAATTGCTAGCCTATAAATTGAGGAAACATCAAACAGAAAGAGCAATCTACAAAATCAGAGACCCCGTATCAAAGGAAATAAAATTCAGAATTCAGGATATTCTTAAAAGCTTCGAGAATTACTATAAGAACTTATACTCCCACAAAAAACATAAAAACGCATCCGAGGCATTCCTAAACACATTAAACCTTCCCCAACTTACGGAGTCACAAAATAAAACACTACTGTCAGAAATACATCCTAAAGAATTGGAAAAAGCAATTATGAAACTTAAAGCTAACAAATCCCCAGGAGCTGATGGCTATACAGCAGAGTGGTACAAAACCTTTAAACAGCAACTATCTCCTCTTCTCCTGAAAACATTTAATTATGTCCTCCACACAGGGGAAATCCCCCCCTCCTGGAGAGAAGGGGTCATTGCAGTTATACCTAAACCTGAAAAGGATAAACTAGAGTGCTCCAACTACAGACCAATCAGTGTACTAAATCAGGACTATAAGCTTTTTACCATTATCCTTGCCAAAAGGTTAGAAAATATACTGACAGACCAAATTCATTTAGACCAAACAGGTTTTATAAGACAAAGACAGACACAAGACAACATTCGACGCACTTTACACATAATTCATCATATAAAAAAATATAACTTAAATGCAGTCATATTGGGATTAGATGCTGAAAAAGCATTCGATTCGGTTGACTGGTCTTTTCTATATAGAATCTTATCCAGTTTCAATTTTCATAACAACTTCATTAGAACTATACAGGCATTATATAAAAAACCAACAGCTAAAATAAGGATTAACGGTAATTTATCATCATCTTTTGAACTGGAAAGAGGATGTCGTCAGGGCTGCCCCCTGTCTCCACTGCTCTTTGCAATCTTCATAGAACCTCTGAGCCAATGGATAAGACAAAACCAAAAAATTCAAGGTATTACACTTGGTCAGAAGGAACATAAAATAGCACTCTTTGCTGATGACATTTTAATATACCTAGGGCAGCCGGACACTTCTTTACCAGAACTAACCTCAGTTTTTTCAGAGTATGGAGATTTATCGGGGTACAAATTAAACATGCATAAAACCCAAATTTTAACATTCAACTATGACCCAAATCATTATTCACTAAGCAAACTCAAAACTAACTGGGAGTCGGAATCTATGAAATATCTGGGGGTCAATATCCCGAAACAACTCAACAAAATTATATCACTAAACTATGATCCACTGGTGACAAAAATAAAATCTGACCTAGCAAGATGGAATATGATACCATTCTTGGGTACTGCACAAAGAATTGAAGCAGTCAAAATGAATATACTTCCACGTCTTCTATACCTTTTCCAAACAATACCGGTAGAACCTCCCAAAAAAACATGGCAGGAGCTGGACAGAAGGATCTCAAGATTCATATGGCAGGGCAAGAGACCTAGAATCAGATATAGAACCCTACAGCTAAACAAAGACAAAGGTGGGCTCGCGCTGCCAAATATCAGGGACTACTTTAAAGCCGCACAAATTAAAACTTTAGTAGAGATATGTAACCCAGTCTACACTGCACAATGGAAGGAGATCGAATGCCAAATAACAAGTGACATCCCCCTACAGGCGATAATAGGGAACAATGCCTTACCTAAGCTTTTGAATAACACTAACCCGCGGATAGAGACCCCGCTAAAAATTTGGTTTAAGATAGTCAGAGAGAATCAAACTAAAGAACCCTATCGACTTCTGCAATGGATTGCCTATGATCAGGACTTTACTCCTAATAAAACAGACACCAGATTTAAAAAGTGGAAGGAGAAAGGGCTGATAAAATATTACGATTTTTTTAAAGGGCAAATCTTAAGAAGTTTTGAAGATTTGAAAAAACAAGGCCTAATAAATCAAGACCTTTACAGGTTCTTCCAGCTTAGACACCACATAAACAATATACTTAAAAAGGAGGTTTTGGAAAGGGCCCAGTCAGGTGTTCTGAAGGTCTTCTTAATGGCATATAAAGGGATCCCAGGGATCAGATACATTTCTAAAATATACCAAGGTCTTCAAGACTTAAAAGGAGACAACACATCTTATATAAAAGAGAGATGGGAAAAAGAGGGGAATTTCACTTTACAACTGGAAATATGGGAAAAGCTAAATAAACAGCAATGGAAAAGTACCTCATCCCTGCAGTGGAGAGAATTTGGATGGAAAAACTTGGTAAGATTTTTCAGAACACCTGCACAAAACAAATTTACCCATAAGGGATTGAACTGTTGGCGCTTGTGTGGTGAAAAGACTGCAAATCATTTTCATGTGTTTTGGTCATAACCAGTTATCCACCAATATTGGACCAATGTACAGACAATATTGGGGAAAATATTCAAAATAACAGTTCCCTTTTCTTTTGTAACTTTGTATTTGGGTTTACTACCGGACTCACTGGAAAGACGAGGAGAAAAATACTTATTCAATGTTTTAATATTGGCAAGCAAAAAAGCTCTAACTAAAAAATGGATGTTGAAGGACTGTCCTACACCTGAAGATTGGACTAACGTGATCCAAGACATTTACTCGATGGAAAAGTTGACATTCGCACTGAGACAGGACATGGATGGGTTCATGAACTTTTGGCAACCCTGGATCGCATATGTGTCTTCCATTAGATCTAATCTTTGACAAATACCATTTCAATAATGGTTCCGCTCTTTGTTCCAATGCTACTCAGATGCTCTTTTATCTTTATTTACTTACTTTTTCTTTTTGTTTGTTTTTTGCTGGTTTGTTTGTTTTTTGTTTTTTTTCTCTTTAATTTCACTTTTTCTTTCTCTTTAAAAAAAAAAAAAAGGGGTGTTGTAAGAATTAATCTTCCAATGTTGTCAGATATCAGAAAATAAGGGAACGTGATGAAAATGTAAACAATGCATTGCTGTAACGACCTGTATACCCTTTACAAAAACTTAAATAAAAAAAAAAAAGAAAATTACATTGTCTGATTTTTAAAGAATTTATTTGCAAATTATGGTGGAAAATAAGTATTTGGTCAATAACAAAAAGTTCATCTCAATACTTTGTTATACACCATTTGCTGGCAATGACAGAGGTCAAACGTTTTCTGTAAGTCTTCACAAGGTTTTCACACACTGTTGCTGGTATTTTGGCCCATTCCTCCATGCAGATCTCCTCTAGAGCAGTGATGTTTTGGGGCTGTCGCTGGGCAACATGGACTTTCAACTCCCTCCAAAGATTTTCTATGGGGTTGAGATCTGGAGACTGGCTAGGCCACTCCAGGACCCACTCCTTCGTTGCCCAGGTGGTGTGTTTGGGACCATTGTCATGCTGAAAGACCCAGCCACGTTTCATCTTCAATGCCCTTGCTGATGGAAGGAGGTTTTCACTCAAAATCTCACGATACATGGCCCCATTCATTCTTTCTTTTACACGGATCAGTCGTCCTGGTCCTTTTGCAGAAAAACAGCCCCAAAGCATAATGTCTCCACCCCCATGCTTCACAGTAGGTATGGTGTTCTTTAGATGCAACTCAGCATTCTTTCTCCTCCAAACACGACAAGTTGAGTTTTTACCAAAAAGTTCTATTTTGGTTTCATCTGACCATATGACATTCTCCCAATCCTCTTCTGGATCAACCAAATGCTCTCTAGCAAACTTCAGACGGGCCTGGACATGTATTGGCTTAAGTAGGGAGACACGTCTGGCACTGCAGCATTTGAGTCCCTGGCGGCGTAGTGTGTTACTGATGGTAGCCTTTGTTACTTTGGTCCCAGCTCTCTGCAGGTCATTCACTAGGTCCCCCGCGTGGTTCTGGGATTTTTGCTCACCGTTCTCGTGATCATTTTGACCCCACGGGGTGAGATCTTGCGTGGAGCCCCAGATAGAGGGAGATTATCAGTGGTCTTGTATGTCTGCCATTTTCTAATAATTGCTCCCACAGTTGATTTCTTCACACCAAGCTGTTTACCTATTGCAGATTCAGTCTTCCCAGCCTGGTGCAGGTCTACAATTTTGTTTCTGGTATCCTTTGACAGCTCTTTGGTCTTGGCCATAGTGGAGTTTGGAGTCTGACTGTTTGAGGTTGTGGACAGGTGTCTTTTATAGTGATAAAGAGTTCAAACAGGTGCCATTAATACAAGTAACGAGTGGAGGACAGAGGAGCCTCTTAAAGAAGAAGTTACAGGTCTGTGAGAGCCAGAAATCTTGCTTGTTTGTAGGTGACCAAATACTTATTTTACCGAGGAATTTACCAATTAATTCATTAAAAATCCTTCAATGTGATTTTCTGGATTTTTTTTTCCTCATTTTGTCTCTCATAGTTGAGGTATACCTATGATGAAAATCGGAGACCTCTCTCATCTTTAAAGTGGGAGAACTTGCACAATTGGTGGCTGACTAAATACTTTTTTGCCCTACTGTAAGTATTCACAGCCTTTGCTCAATACTTTGTTGATGCACCTTTGGCAGCAATTATAGCCTCAAGTCTTTTTGAATATGATGCCACAAGCTTGGCACACCTATCTTTGGGCAGTTTCGCAGTACCTCTCAAGCTCCATTAGGTTGGATGGGAAGCGTCGGTGCACAGCCGTTTTCAGATCTCACTAGAGATGTTCAATTGGATTCAAGTCTGGGCTCTGGCTGGGCCACTCAAGGACATTCACAGAGTTGCCTTGAAGCCGCTCCTTTGATAGCTTGGCTGCGTGCTTAGGGTCGTTGTCCTGCTGAACAATGAACTGTCACAACAGTCTGAGGTCAAGGGCTCTCTGGAACCGGTTTTCATCCGGCATCAATTTAAATATCAAATCTATTTTGTGGCTCCATGCCGACTTTTTGGACATAAATTGATGAAAATACTTCCGTAGGTATTCCTAAATGTTCCACTTGGTGAATTAAATAAAATTTCAAAATATGACCTGTGGTCAAGTGTTGGGTTTGAAACCCAGTTTGAATCCCCGTTCTCTCTTTACTGTTTTGTCTGTTTAACACTGAAATTGTGAAAAAATTAAAAACTAAATAAATGAAAACAAAAAGTGGACCTGTTTCTGCAGGTGAAGATTCTTCTCATTGGAAATGTGAGAGTTTTGGTTCTTTTTCTTCATGTCGTCCAACTGGTCCCGAAGACTGTTCACTACACACACAAGGACATACAACACACATTATTAGTTTCACATTACACATTATTATTATTATTATTATTATTATTATTTAATTAATGAGGGCACTGATATCCAAATTAAACTGAGAAACAGACATGTTTTCATACCAAACTTTTCCTTTTTAACACTTGAGGACAGACTTTATGATCCCCTCCTATGAAAATGTCATCATCATCATCATCATCATCATAGCAGTCTGTCGGGAGTTTTAAAAAGTATCACCAAAGTGGTGTTAAACAGCTTTTCCAAAAATTCCAGTTTTATTTTGGATGCTAACATCATTTTACTTTGCAACACAGAAATAAAATTATTTTACAAAAACAAAACAACAAAAAAACTGCTAGGGTCAAAATTATGATGTCGTCTGCTAGTGTTGGTCCACTGTGTTTTATCAAGTCCAAAGTCAGCACAGCCATCAGGAAATTCTAGAGCACTTCATGCTTCCCTCTGCTGACAAGCTTTATGGAGATGATGAATTCATTTTCCAGCTGGACTTGGCACCTGGCCACACTGCCAAAAGTACAAAAACCTGATTTAATGACCATGGTATCGCTGTGCTTGACTGGCCAGCAAACTCTCCTGCCCTAAACCCCATCAAGAATTTATGGGGTACTGTCAAGAGGAAGATGAGAGCCACCAGACCCACCAATGCAGATGAGCTGAAGGCTGCTGTCAAAGCAACCTAGGCTTCTTGAACACCTCAGCAGTGCCACAGGCTCATCACCTCCATGCCACACCGCACTGATGCAGTAATTCATGCAAAAGGAGTCCTGACCAAGTATTGAGTGTGTACATGGACATACTTTTCAGTCCGCCAACATTTCTATTAATTTTTTTTCTATTATTAATTTTTTTTTCTTATTGGCCTTAGGTAATATTCTAATTTTCTTGAGATACAGAATTTTGGATTTTCATTAGCTGTAAGCCATAATCATCAAAATTAAAAGAAACAAACACTTGCAATATACTGTATAATCTGTGTGTAATGAATTTATATAATATACAAGTTTAACTTTTTGAATTCAATTACTGAAATGAATTAAAGTGACACTCCGGCAAAAATCAATTTTTTTTCTGTTAATATGTCTGTAACATGTTTCTTGTGATTTACAAGACATATTAAGACCAAAATCATTCCAAACTCCCAAGTATGTGTTATTCTGCTGTTAATGTCTGCTTAAGATTAGATTAGATTCAACTTTATTGTCATTACACATGTATGAATACAAGGTAACGAAACACAGTTTAGCATCCAATCAGAAGTGCAAAGGACAGCAGTGCAGTATATACGGTAATTAACAGTATGTGCAATTTAAGCAAATATATGCAAATATATGCAGCAGTGCAGAAAGTTAAGAGTACTGTTATGTGCAAATAATGTGCAATAAGTTAGATGTAGTTATGTAGTTATGCAGTTATGTACAGGTGAGGATGGTAAAAGATGATGGTAAGAGAGCCAGTGGGGAACTAAGTTCAATAACGTGACAGCTGTTGGAAAGAAACTGTTCCTAAACCTGCTGGTTCTAGTCCGAAGGCTTCTGAAACGTCTTCTGGAGGGGAGAAGCTGGAACAGTCCATGAGCAGGATGGTTGGAGTCCCTAAGAATGCTGCGTGCCCGGCGCAGACATCTTTTCCTGTAGACGTCCTCTATAGCTGGAAGTGGAGTCCCTGTGATGCGTTGGGCGGTTTTCACCACCTGCTGCAGCGCCTTGCGGTCAGCTACAGAGCAGCTCCCATACCAGATTGTGATACAATTGGTCAGGGTGCTCGCTATCACGCAGCGGTAGAAGTTGCCCAGGATGTCAGTTGACAGTTAACCCCCCCCCCCCCCAAAAAAAGGCTGATTTGGACAGAGTGTTTCTAGCTACGTCAGTTTTCCAGCTTAGCCTGATTGGTTATAACATTAACCAATGAGATGGATACTCTTTGCTACCTTGGGGGAAAAGGGAGGAGCGGAGGAGCAGCAGGATTGAGGCAGAGGGCGATGTAGCAGCAGAGAGAGAGTGGAAAGAGGCCGGTGGGGGGGGGGAGCTGATTTGAATGTGGTTGTGCCAGACCATGGACTCAGCGGACGGGCACCACTTCTTGCTTCACTTTTTACATATTTACACATTTCAAAGTGCTTCACTTTTCACACATTTTATGTTACAGCCTTATTTCAAAATGGATTAAATTCATTTTTTCCTTCAAAATTTTACACACAACACCTCATAATGTCAACATAAAAAAAAGTTTTTTTGAGATTTTTTCAAATTTATTAAAAATAAAAAAAATAATAAATCACACGTACAGTGGGGTAAAAAAGTATTTAGTCAGCCACCAATCGTGCACGTTCTCCCACTTAAAAGATGAGAGAGGTCTCCAATTTTCATCATAGGTATACCTCAACTATGAGAGACAAAATGAGAAAAAAAAATCCAGAAAATCACATTGTCTGATTTTTAAAGAATTTATTTGCAAGTTATGGTGAAAAATAAGTATTTGGTCAATAACAAAAGTTCATCTCAATACTTTGTTATATACCCTTTGTTGGCAATGACAGAGGTCAAATGTTTTCTGTAAGTCTTCACAAGGTTTTCACACACTGTTGCTGGTATTTTGGCCCATTCCTCCATGCAGATCTCCTCTTAAGCAGTGATGTTTTGGGGCTGTCACTGGGCAACACGGACTTTCAACTCCCTCCAAAGATTTTCTATGGGGTTGAGATCTGGAGACTGGCTAGGCCACTCCAGGACCTTGAAATGCTTCTTACGAAGCCACTCCTTCGTTGCCCGGGTGGTATGTTTGGGATCATTGTCATGCTGAAAGATTCAGCCACGTTTCATCTACAATGCCCTTGCTGATGGAAGGAGGTTTTCCCTCAAAATCTCACGATACATGGCCCCATTCATTCTTTCCTTTACACGGATCAGTCGTCCTGGTCCCTTTGCAGAAAAACAGCCCCAAAGCATGATGTTTCCACCCCCATGCTTCACAGTAGGTATGGTGTTCTTTCTCCTCCAAACACGACAAGTTGAGTTTTTACCAAAAAGTTCTATTTTGGTTACATCTGACCATATGACATTCTCCCAGTCCTCTTCTGGATCATCCAAATGCTCTCTAGCAAACTTCAGACGGGCCTGGACGTGTACTGGCTTACGCAGGGGGGCACGTCTGGCACTGCAGGATTTGAGTCCCTGGCGGCGTAGTGTGTTACTGATGGTAGCCTTTGTTACTTTGGTCCCAGCTCTCTGCAGGTCATTCACTAGGTCTCCCCGTGTGATTCTGGGATTTTTGCTCACTGTTCTTGTGATCATTTTGACCCCACGGGGTGAGATCTTGCGTGGAGCCCCAGATCGACGGAGATTATCAGTGGTCTTCTATGTCTTCCATTTTCTAATAATTGTTCCCACAGTTGATTTCTTCACACCAAGCTGCTTACCTATTGCAGATTCAGTCTTCCCAGCCTGGTGCAGGTCTACAATTTTGTTTCTGGTGTCCTTTGACAGCTCTTTGGTCTTGGCCATAGTGGAGTTTGGAGTCTGACTGTTTGAGGTTGTGGACAGGTGTCTTTTATACTGATAACAAGTTCAAACAGGTGCCATTAATACAGGTAATGAGTTGAGGACAGAGGAGCCTCTTAAAGAAGAAGTTACAGGTCTGTGAGAGCCAGAAATCTTGCTTGTTTGTAGGTGACCAAATACTTATTTTCCACCATAATTTGTAAATAAATTCTTTAAAAATCCTTCAATGTGATTTTCTGGATTTTTTTTTTTTTCTCATTTTGTCTCTCATAGTTGAGGTATACCTATGATGAAAATTGGAGACCTTTCTCATCTTTTAAGTGGGAGAACTTGCACAATTGGTGGCTGACTAAATACTTTTTTCCCCCACTGTACATAAGTGTTCACAGCTTTTGCTCAATACTTTGTTGATGCACCTTTGGCAGCAATTACAGCCTCAAGTCTTTTTGAATATGATGCCACAAGTTTGGCACACCTATCTTTGGGCAGTTTCACCCATTCCTCTTTGCAGCACCTCTCAAGCTCCATCAGGTTGGATGGGAAGCGTCGGAGCACAGCCATTTTCAGATCTCTCCACAGATGTTCAATTGGATTCTAGTCTGGGATCTGGCTGGGCCACTCAAGGACATTCACGGAGTGTTCCTGAAGCCACTCCTTTGATATCCTGGCTGTGTGCTTAGGGTTGTTGTCCTGCTGAAAGATGAACCATCACCCCAGTCTGAAGTCAAGAGCGCCCTGGAGCAGGTTTTCATCCAGGATGTCTCTGTACATTGCTGCATTCATCTTTCCCTCTATCCTGACTAGTCTCCCAGTTCCTGCTGCTGAAAAACATCAACACAGCATGATGCTGCCACCACCATACTTCACTGTAGGGATGGTATTGGCCTGGTGATAAGCGGTGTCTGGTTTCCTCCAAACATGATGCCTGGCATTCACGCTAAAGAGTTCAATCTTTGTCTCATTAGACCAGAGAATTTTGTTTCTCATGGTCTGAGAGTGCTTCAGGTGCCATTTGGCAAACTCCAGGTGGGCTGCCATGTGCCTTTTACTAAGGAGTGGCTTCCATCTGGCCATTCTACCATACAGGCCTGATTGGTGGATTGCTGCAGAGATGGTTGTCCTTCTGGAAGGTTCTCCTCTCTTCACAGAGGAACGCTGGAGCTCTGACAGAGTGACCATCGGGTTCTTGGTCACCTCCCTAACTAAAGCCTTTTTCCCCCAATCGCTCAATTTAGACGGCCAGTTAGCTCTAGGAAGAGTCCTGGTGGTTCCGAACTTCTTCCATTTACGGATGATGGAGGCCACTATGCTCACTGGGACCTTCAAAGCAGCAGAAATTTTTCTGTACCTTCCCCAGATTTGTGCCTCAAGACAATCCCGTCTCCGAGGCTTACAGACAATTCCTTTGACTTCATGCTTGGTTTGTGCTCTGACATGCACCGTCAACTGTGGGACCTTATATAGACAGGTGTGTGCTTTTACAAATCATGTCCAATCAACTGAATTTACCACAGGTGGACTCCAATTAAGCTGGAGAAACATCTCAAGGATGATCAGTGGAAACAGGATGCACCTGAGCTCAATTCTGTGCTTCATGGCAAAGGCTGTGAATATTTATGTACATGTGATTTCTTAGTTTTTTATTTTTAATAAATTTGCAAAAATCTAAAAAAAAAAAACTTTTTTCAGACAGTCATTATGAGGTATTGTGTGTAGAATTTTGAGGAAAAAAATTAATCCATTTTGCATTAAGGTTGCAACATAACAAAATGTGGAAAAAGTGAAGCGCTGTGAATACTTGCCGGATGTACTGTAAGTAGGTGAAAGATTTAAAATCTCTTTCCAAGCAATTCTAAAGCAATGAAAGGTTTTTTTTGTGGGTAAAAAGCCACAATACACTATTTTAAGCAATACACATTTGTTTTTGAGGTGGTTTTAGAACCGCTGGAGTGCACCTTTAACGTTTAGGCGGTATTCTAAACTTTTGAGATGCACCTATAAATATCTGTTTGTGTAGTAGAGGCTGTGCAGGACTGAGGTCAGATCGTTTCATACCAACAACGTCACACCAAGCAATCACACGTCTGTGCGGTTTTAAAGACAAACCTTCATTCTCCAAACATCGTTTCCTGTCAGCCTCACTTTCAGCCTTGCGGTTACTCTCCAGACTTTTGTGCTGCAGCAGAGCTTTTTCTCTCTCCAGCTGCCTCACACTGGACTCCAGGTTTTTTCTGCTGCTCACCTATGAGGAAGTATAATTTAAAAAAAAAAATAGAAAAGTGCTCAGAGAATCCCATCAATCTTTGTTGATGAAATTCTCTGTATAGCTGTGAGGAAGATCTAATTTAAGATCTCACATTTGGAAAATAGCTATGCCTTCTTCAGTTTCTTAATGGAACTGAAATTGTTTGTAATTTTGGTTCTTCAGTCCAGCTCACATTTATAAGAACTTCTCCAGGTTATTGGTACTAGACCAGTTATTCATGTAAAATATCTAGACCATACCATTACCTCCAAAAAACGTCACAAATTTAGAAATAAAAACATGCAAATTTATTATGAAAAGCGGTGCAAGATTTATATAAAATAGTTGTTAATTAATGATAAAAGTTCCAAATGAATGTGAAAAATGTCACAATTTTTCAGAAAAACATGGCAAATTTGCATTAAAAGGACTGCAAATTAAGGAGAAAAAAATTTCAAACTTATTAAAAAGATACAAAACTATGAAGAAAAAGTTTGCAAATTAAAAGGAAAAAGCTGAAAAACTGTAACCAGTGTCCATTCCATTGATATATTTTTTGTTAAAATATCAAAAACATTAACTACACGTTCATAAAATGTGAGGCTTTTTCACATAAATTGAAGAAAACCCAGCTGTCATGTTTAGCAAGTCTGACATATTTTTGAAACATCTGCAAAGCAGATTTAGGGATTGTCATTTCTGAAGATAAATAACGACTTAATTTTCAAAAAATTTAAGGCTCTAAGGATCCTTTAAGGACCTGACATCAAATATTTTTTTGTCCTTCTTACCTCTTCTTCAAGCTCTTTTGAGAGTTTTTCCAGGCGGCTGGTGGCTGTTCTGTAGAAGAATAAAACCACATAAACAATTCAGCAATCATAAGTACATTCAGTGAGATTATGACTTTATTTTTCAAAGATGTGATACCTGTTTTTGTGCTCCAGCTCATCTTTGACCTGCTTGTCATTATTCAGCTTTACCTCTAGATGGCGAAGTTTCTTCTGAAGAACCACAAACTGACAAGGAAAAAGAAACCCTGATGAAAACGTGCGAGCAAAAAAGAATTCACCTGGTGGTCTCTAAAGCTCACCTGGTGGTCTTTAAACCTACCTGGTGGACTCTAAAACTCACCCGGTGGTCTTTAAAATGCTAAAATGCACCTGGTGGTCTCTAAATTCATCTGATGGTCCCTAAAGTCATCTGGTGGCATCTAAAACTCACCTGGTGATCTCTAAACTCACCTCTTCTTTTGAGTTGTCGTTAACCTCTGATGAGTTCTTGGAAGAATTAAGTAACCTGAAGAAAAGGAGAAAATGGAGCTAAAAACTAATTCACTATCAATCAGAAGAGAGAAAATTATGAGAGCACTAACAAGGTGTGGAAATGAGGACTAACATGGTGAGGACTAATGAGATGAGGCCTAACGAAGTCTGGGGTTATGAGGTGAGTACTAGGTGAGGACTAAAAAGTGATACCTAGCAAGGTGAGGAGATAAGCTCTAATACAGTGAAGTGTACAAGAGGTGAGGACTAGGGATGTTAATGATTCATTGACTTTCAATTAATCGTCAATAAGAATTTAGTCGACTAAATTAAATTAGTTGTCAATTAATTGATAACTCGGCAGTCCTTTCCAATAGGAGCTTATTCTATGAAATGTAGTGGCGTTGCCATCCAGGCAGGGGTGCACGCGGTCGCCCACTGCTGTATTTCAACCGAAAAAGCAGAAGACGCTAAAAAAACTCACCCTTCCGGGAATCACAACAAATTCCAATGGCACGTTCCAATGTCCACCCACCTACTTCAAATCAACAGGGTGGACAAACGGACAGCAGCGAGGAAAAAGACTACACAAGCGCACAAACCTATCCCCGCTGCCAGCAGACCGGACTCAAGTTCCACCAGAGGTAACAGACAATAGAGGAAGCCCAGATCATTCTGGGTTTGCCTGGATTGCCAGGGTACTGTAATATTTAACATGCAACAGATGAAGCAGCTCACAATTTATTTTCCTGTTAAAACAGTCTACTAGTGCATCTCTGTAAATTAGAACGTGAAAGTTGTTTTTTAATAGAACTAAAAAAGATAAATTTTATATTGGTAATAGTTTTTAAAATAAATTTAAAAAATCATGGCATTTGTAATTTATCGAGACGTATCAATGAAGACGAAGAGGAAGATGTACCAAGGAAGAGGAAGACCGAAGAAGACATGGCTAGAAGGTGTCCGTATGGACCGGGTCAAGCTACAAGTGGCCCAGGTTGAACCAGTGGACAGGAACCACTGGAGTGGGACTCTGAGAAGTGCAGTCAAGCAGGATTCACCCCAACTGAGGGATTAATTGTGTCCTGTCAAAAATAAATACTGATGATGATGATGATGATGATACGAGCACATAGTATACACTATACAGCGCAAAACTTGTTCAACTACAAAAAAATGCCATTGTCTGTAGTAAAAAAAATGCAAATGGTACAATAAATCATTGAGGAAAATGATGTTCATGTTTTAATCAGTATATGAAAATACAGCAACTTTTTATATGTTAAAGACAGACCGTATTGTACAGAGGGAAATTCAGATTCTCAGGAAAAAATGCCGCTTGTCAATTAATCATTAATCGACCAATAAGGTGAATCAATTATTAATTAATGAATTAATTGGGAACTTGCACCCCTAGTGAGCACTAACGAGGTAAGGGCTAACAAGCTGAGGAGCGATGAGGTGTAGACCAATAATGTGAGAAGTATTTGAAAACTAACAAGGAGGTTAAGGAGCAACTAGGGGAGGTGAGGAGTAATGAGGGGAGGCCTAATGAGGTGTAGACTAGCAAGAAGGGCAGTAATGAGGTGGGGAGTAGCTGGGGCCCAAGGAGTTGAGGCCTAACATGAGGGCCAACAAGTTGAGGAGTGAATTAAGCACTCACTGGTCTTCTTTGAAGTAGGTGAAACCAACAAACGGTAGCTGGTTTCCTACAAAGGCCTTCGGTGTTGGGAACGTTTCTACGTCACCTTTATCCTCTTCGAGCTCATCAAAGTTACTGGTGTCAATGTCACTGCTCAGCTCTGGGACCACAGGGGCCACCGCTGGTGAGGAGGCAGAGAAGGAGCAGGAGGGAAAACAGGGAAAATTAAAGATGACAAAAAGAAAAAAACTGATAGAAAAAATATTCCTAGCATAAGTTACATTTATGTGTCCATTATAATTAACACCTTTATTACAGTTTCACAGAAATGAAGCTATCAATGAAAAATAAAATCTTGCAATTCCTCTAATGTTCACTAGATGTTAACGTCTTTTCAGCCTGGTCCAAACTAGGGTGTCAAAACACACCTAAAATAACATTTGAACAATATTTAAAGGAAAAAAATCCTATTCAAGACATTTGAACTGTTAGTGCCAGGGGCCTCAAGTATAAAGGATAATGCAACTTTCATGCTAAAAGATGGCATTGTCATACAATCCGAAAAATACGTGCGCACAAAAAAATTTCAGATGTATAAAACTGTTCGCACGCCAGATTCTCCACTCCTTTTCTTTATACATCCCAGTTCACAGTGAAAAGCAGAGCACGTGCACGAGCTCTTTACTCTGCCTTGGTTCTTCCCACTAATGACTATGTAAATGACTCTATACGCCCCTTCTGTCACTCTTCTGTCAAACAATCATCACCTATTCTGCAGAAAAGCGCAACATTAAAAAGAATAACTTGACAGAATGTGTGACTGTGACAGAGCAACCTCGTCACTGACCACAGACACACAAACGCTCATACAAAGGTCTACATGCACACTCGTCAACAGTACATACAACTACACACGTGGACAAAATTGTTGGTACTCCTCTGTTAATGAAAGAAAAACCCACAATGGTCAAAGAAATAACTTGAATCTGACAAAAGTGGTCATAAATAAAAATTCTATGAAAATTAACCAATGAAAATCAGACAATGTTTTTGAATTGTGGTTCAACAGAATTACTTAAAAAAAAAAAAAAAAAAAAACTCATCAAACAGGCCTGGACAAAAATGATGGTACCCCTAGAAAAGATTGAAAATAATGTGACCATAGGGACATGTTCAACCAAGATGTGTCCTCTAATTAACATCACAGGTGTCTACAAACTTGTAATCAGTCAGTTGGCCTAGTTAAAGGGTGACAAGTAGTCACTGTGCTGTTTGGTGACATGGAGTGTACCACACTAAACATGGACCAGAGGAAGCAAAGGAGAGAGTTGTCTCAGGAGATTAGAAAGAAAATTACAGACAAGCATGTTAAAGGTAAAGGCTATAAGACCATCTCCAAGCAGCTTGATGTTCCTGTGACTACAGTTGCACATATTATTCAGAAATTTAAGATCCATGGGACTGTAGCCAACCTACCTGGACGTGGCTGCAGGAGGAAACTTGATGAAAAATGGAAGAGACGGATAATACGAATGGTAACAAAAGAGCCCAGAACAACCTCTAAACACATTCAAGGTGAATTCCAAGGTCAAGGTACATCAGTGTCAGATCGCACCAACCGTCGTTGTTTGAGCCAAAGTGGACTTCATGGGAGACGACCAAGGAGGACACCACTGTTGAAAACAAATCATAAAAAAGCCAGACTGGAATTTGCCAAACTGCATGTTGACAAGCCACAAAGCTTCTGGGAGAATGTCCTATGGACAGACGAAACAAAATTGGGACTTTTTGGCAAGGCACATCAGCTCTATGTTCACAGATGCAAAAATGAAGCATACCAAGAAAAGACCACCGTCCCTGCTGTGAAACATGGAGGAGGTGACTTGCACAGAGGATGTCACTATAGTGAAGACCATCACTGTACGGGGAAACCATAAGCCCTGGATGACTGCAGAGGTGCGCTCGCTGCTCACAGCCAGAGATGCAGCCTTCAGAGCGAAGGACAGGATCGCCCTCCGCTCAGCCAGGTCTGCACACTCTAAGGGAATTAAGACGGCGAAGCGTGCCTATGCAGAGAAAATCCAGGGACACCTCTGTGACACTAGGAACATCAAGCAGATGTGGCAGGGAGTTCGGACACTGACGGGCTATAAGTCTAGGCAGGGGGTCGATGATGACGACGCTTCACTTCCAGACAGGCTCAACAACTTCTTTGCACGTTTTGAAGCATCAAACCCGACAATCAGAAGGAGGGCTGGCCCATCCCCACCATCGGTTGGGCCAGCTATCACCATCAACACAGCGGACACACGGAGAACCCTAACCAGGGTCAACCCACGTAAAGCTGCAGGGCCAGACAACATCCCGGGACGTGTGCTCCGAGACTGCGCGAGCGAGTTGGCGGATGTCCTGACTGACATTTACAACATCTCCCTGAGTCAGGCCATCGTTCCCCGATGCTTTAAGACCTCTACCATTGTACCGGTGGCAAAGAAACCAATTGTGTCCTGTCTGAATGACTATCATCCTGTTGCACTGACACCAATTGTGATGAAGTGTTTTGAACGGCTTGTCAAACCACACATCACAGCCTGCCTCCCTGCATCACATGACCCGCTCCAGTTTGCATATCATTCAAACCGCTCCACGGAGGATGCTATAGTCACCACCCTGCACTCTGTCATCACCCACCTGGATCAGAAAGACACCTACGCCAGACTCCTGTACATTGATTTCAGTTCAGCATTCAACACCATTATTCCCCAGAGACTGACGGAGAAATTACTCCTTCTTGGTCTGAACACCGCCACATGTCTCTGGATCTTGGATTTCCTGACTGAGAGACCTCAGTCTGTCCGGGTTGGAAATAACATCTCCAACTCTATCACGCTGAACACCGGATCCCCTCAAGGCTGCGTACTCAGTCCACTGTTGTTTACACTTCTAACACATGACTGTGTATCCAGACACAAGGAGAACCAGATTATTAAGTTTGCAGATGACACCACGGTGGTGGGACTTATTCAGAGGGATGAGGAATCAATGTACAGGGAAGAAGTGAGAGACCTGGAGGACTGGTGCAGGGAGAACAATCTGGTGCTCAACGTGGACAAAACGAAGGAGATGATTATCGACTTCCGGCGGTCACAGCCTGAACACGTCCCTCTCAGCATCGGTGGCCGTTTAGTGGAGAGAGTGGAGAACATCAAGTTCCTCGGAGTGCAGATCTCGCAGGACCTGACCTGGAGCAAGAATTCCTTGGGGATCAGGAAGCAGGCCCAGCAGAGACTGCACTTCTTGAGGAAACTCAAACAGGCCTCTCTCCCCATCTGCATCCTCAGGACCTTCTACAGAGGTGTGGTGGAGAGTGTTCTGATGTACTGCATTGCTACATGGTACTCCAGCTGCAGTATGTCAGACAAAAAAGCCCTGCAGAGGATAGTTAAGGGAGCCAAGAGGGTAACTGGAGTCTCCCTCCCCTCTGTTCAAGAACTTTTTCAGAACCGTTGTAGGAGCAAGGCACTGAACATTGTCAAGGACCGTTCTCACCCTCTGCATAAACACTTTGAACTTCTGCCATCTGGCAAACGATTCCGGAGCATCAGAGGCAGAACCACCAGACTGATTAAGAGATTCCTTCCACAAGCTGTTAGGATGCTGAACAGTTGATCTGGAATCTCTCATACCTACTACTGCACCTACGGACATTATGTATATTATTTGTATATTATAGTTCTGGTTAGTTCTCAAGTATGTCTCAGGGAAGTGTGAATGGCTGTGGTGGGGTGGGGGATGAGGGTATGTGTGAGTATGTCTTAAATCATGTTCTTTTTACTTATATGGATGCCGAGAGAAACGCAATTTCACCTTGCCTGCACTACAGTTGTATGTACAGCAATATGACAGTAAAGGTTGATTTGATTTATTTGATTTGATTTGAGGTTCTGTTATGTTCTGGGGCTGCTTTGCTGCATCTGGCACAGGGTGTCTTGAATCTGTGCAGGGTACAATGAAATCTCAAGACTATCAAGGTATTCTAGAGAGAAAAGTGCTGCCCAGTGTCAGACAGCTTGGTCTCAGTCGCAGGTCATGGGTCTTGCAACAGGATATTGACCCAAAGCACACAGCTAAAAACACCCAAGAATGGCTAAGAGCGAAACATTGGACTATTCTAAAGTGGCTTTCTGATCTAAATCCTGTTGAACATCTGTGGAAGGAGGTGAAGCATGCTGTCTGGAGAAGGCACCCTTCAAACCTGAGACAACTAAAGCAGTTTGCTCATGAGGAGTGGGCCAAAATCCCTGCTGAGAGGTGCAGAAGTCTCACTGACAGTTACAGAAATCGTTTGATTGCAGTGATTGCCTCAAAAGGTTGTGCAACAAAATATTAAGTTAAGGGTACCATCATTTTTGTCCAGGCCTGTTTCATGAGTTTCTTTTTTAAAAAAAATTCTGGTGAACCACAATTCAAAAACAATGTCTGATTTTCATCAGTAAATTTTCATAGAATTTTTATTTATTACCACTTTTGTCAGATTCAAGTTATTTCTGTGACCATTGTGGGTTTTTCTTTCATTAACAGAGGGGTACCAACAATTTTGTCCACAGCTGTATGCAGATGACTCGCTAGCTGAAGCAGTGTGTACACACACACACACACACACACACACACACATCCGCCACACATTTTCCCCACTTACTTCCATGTTTGTAAACTATATTAAAACACCCAACTCTCATCTCTTTCTCCCCTTATCTGTTTTAGTAGCACAGCCAAGGGTGCACAATTGGTTCTTCTGCCACTTTGGTAAACATACAAGGAGTGGGAGCTGAAAAGTTCCAAGGCTAAAAAGTTCATAGTGGTCAAATTTGTTTAAATGTGGTTTATTTTCCAACCGCAGGGATCCAAGCACTGCAACACCAATGGAAGAAGTGTGCGGACTGAAGGGGAGACTATGTTAAAAAATAAACCACATTTGGTCAAATTTGACTACTATGAACTTTTCAGCACCCCCCCCCCCCCCACACACACACACACTCATAGTCACATACCATACAAATTCACCCCTTGTTTGTTTGTTGTGCATCCACTTGGCCACCTCCATCCATGATTCAGACATTTAATGGACTAAACAGTGAACCAATTAAACCCGTTAAATATGGTTTTCTTGCGTGCTTTCTTGGTCAAGTGGCCCGTGGGCTGTGGTCATAAATTTTAATAAATACTTTTTCTGTAAATAAACTTAATTGTCTGGGGAAAAAACCTGTCTTTATATTTAAAAAAAAAATAAAAAATCACCCTTTATTGTCATTCAACTGTACAACCAATCATGTACAGTAGAACGAGATTGTGCTTTACCTATCTACTGTGTTAATCACACACACCCCAAGTGTAGAATCAGAGGGCCGCTGCCATGCAAGGCGCCGCCACAAATTTCCCTCCTCCATTCCATTTTTGCTGAGCACCAAGCTGGACAACAGGAAGTTCCGCTTTTATATGGTCTTCGGCATGACCCGGCCGGGATTTGAACCCCTGCCTCCTGGGTGTGGAGCGGATGCTCTACCAACTGAGCCACCATATTTATAGGTAAAACATATTGAAAGATGGTGTGTAATAAATGGGTTTCTGTAGAGATATTTATTGAATTATGTTTTTTCATAAAAAATACCCCCAATGGGAGAGGCTTAGTCTTTAACCCCTTGCACTCTGGTCAATTTCCCTAAAAATGCCTAAAAATAACGTACCCAAAGTAAATCAAAAGCTGTTCTTCAACCCTTTGCAGCATCTTCATAGGGTTGGTCTCATTTAAAAGAAAACACTTTGAATTTTTTGGCAAAACGGTCATAATCTCTCTAAGTGCTCCTGCCACTGAGTTACAGTCATCTAAACATACTGAACTTGAAGAAAATAAAGTTCGTCTGGGTGTTTTTTTGGATACAAATGCTTGCAAATAACACACAGCTGTCAGATCTGGGCTGGAAAATGCAACAGAAATGTAGTACCAAGTGTTATCCAGCTGAGGTCAAAATTTTGTAACAACACCACAAAAAATGAATATATTACACAGTTTTTTTGTCAGGTTGTTCCCAGGCGTTTCTGAACTGTGCTAAATTGTGCCAAATGGCACAGTTTGGAAAAACGTCTGTAACTTTTGAATGATTCAATATAGAAGCTTGATCTTGGGCTCTAATGAAAGGTGACACTCAGGGCTGTGTGTGTGTGTGTGGAGGGGGGTTGTTTATTCATTCATGAATGAATGAACAAACAAGCCCCCACACACAAAGAAGCATGCCACGTAAAAAATGTGTGGCTTTTTTTTTACAAGAAAAAAATAACCTACAGTGCACTAAAAATTATACTAAAATATCTGTAATGTAGAGGATAACAACTCTCCCCCCCCCCCCCCGCTACAGAGGACGGACATCGTCCATCGCCACATGACAGACCACGGCGCACGGGTCTACTACGCACACACAGTTGTACTAAAATATCTGCAATATATCTACAATCCGCTACAGAAGAGTAGCGGGCGGGGGGGGGGGGGGGCCTTCACGGTCCGGACGTGGCGCACGGACCGGTCCGTCATGTGGCGATGACGCACAGTTGTAATTTACCGATCGGTCAAAAGTCAATTTGATTACAATTTTCAGGGATAAAGAATAATTTAGCTTATAACACTTAGCTGTCCACAACAGTGTCGCTGGCGAACTTCTCTTCCTCATTGTCAGACGAACATGACGCTGGTCCGCTTGTTACGAGTCGTGGTTCTGGTCACGCGACCCGGTCAAACCATGATTCCATTATTGCGGTTTTGCGCTTCCATGATTGCGGTTTTGGCTAACGATTTTTCAAAACAAATAAGAACAGTAGTAAGAAAAAAAGACTGGCAAACGCGTGTGTGTCACCCAGCGGCTTACACAAAACAGATTTTACGCACGGGACGCACGCTTTCAATCGCCAAACTTCTCTGCTTCAATTGGCTCGCTGTATTCGCAGCCGTTGGTAGGCAGGTCCTTCTTGCTAGGTTTTCAGTCATTGGTTCTTCAAGGATTCAGAAACCCAATTCAAGGCTCTTATTAGTCGAATGAGAGGTCAATCAAATCTAAACCAATCAAAGCACTCCTTTGGCTTTCTGTTCGCGGCTGTGTCTGTAGTGGAAGAACGGAAATGCAGCTTTTTTTTTTTCAGTGCGCTCTGAGACGCACAGTGTGCGTCCTAGTGCGCATGAGGGCGTGCTAGGACACAGAGACGTGACCGCCCACGGTATCCCGGAGTGCAAGAGGTTAAACGGGGTCTAAGTAGTCAATCTGAAGTTGTTACAGAGGAGGCGATGTGTTTTGCAGTCTGTAAATGAGAGGCTTTTACTGTTTTCCTGTTTTGAAGAGGGAGTTACAAGAGGAGGGCGGTGCGGTGGAGGAGTGGTTAGCACTGTGGCAGCACAGCAACTCACCCTTGGGGATCCTGGGTTTGATCCCAGCCCCCGACCAACAGTGATCTGTGTGGAGTTTGCATGTTCTCTCCGTGTCTGCATGGGTTTACTCCAGGATTTCTCTGGTTTCCTCCCACATGCCAAAAACATGCAAGTTCGTTTAATTGGCATCAACTGGGGATTCTAAATTGTCCTTCGGTATGACTGTGAGACTGAATGGTTGTCTGTCTCTCTGTGTTGGCCCTGCGATGGACTGGCGATCTGTCCAGGGTGTACCCTGCCTCTCGCCCAAGGATGCTGGGATAGGCTCCACCCCCCCCACGACCCGAAAAGGATTAAGCGGAAGAAGATGAATGAATGAGTTACGAGAGGACTCCCCTTTCCAGAGACAATTCTGTACACAGAATATTTGTTTTCACCATTTTTTATCCTCACTTATATATAGCATTTTTTTTTCAATTGGGAGACCAGCAAAATAAAATGCTCATCACCATCTGTTCGACTTTGCCATCATTTCTGAATATTCAAAGAAGCCAGAATAGAACCCTGTGACAGTGACACTGAGGTGTTGATAATGGAGATGGAGGTCAGAAAAAAATATTTTGTTCTGACCAGCCGGAATCAGCAATAAATATAAGTTCACGGAGTGGACCGGTGTTACAATGGCAGTTAATGCAGCCGGCTCAGACTGGCACAGTGACTGAAATAGAATAAAATAAAATAGCCATTAAAATTGAAATTAATAGACGGAGCAGTGCTCATAGACAGAGTGTTGCTGGGGCAACTGGCAAGAGCTGGTACTGACACATGGGGGAAAAACTGCTGTAAGAGAAAGCCTCTGGCAATCCACATATGACGGACAGACAGGCAGCGGTGATGATATCCAAAAAAAAGGAAATCAGTCAGTCATAGCAGTCTGTCGGGGGCGACAATGACTGTTTCATTTAGGTCTGATCAGATTCCTCCACACAGCTCTGTCCTTCACCCTCCGCTGCCAGGAACTCCTGACCTTGTTAACCCGGGTGACGTCCAAGCCAGTATGAGTTGCTTTCTGACTGACCATTTCATGAAACTGCTTGCAAAGTATTTGAGTACCGCTAGCTTTTGCTGGACTAGCGGCACATTCTTGGCAGATAGAGGTATTATCAGCGGCAAGGACAGGCCAAGACAAACTGACTCCAGTATCTGTTGCAGTGACTGACCAGATGATAGGTTTGTTTATTTCTGCTCTTTGTGTAGTGCATGTCACGATGCACCGACTGGCAAAAGTCCAACACAAACCTTGCGACAGATGTGCTTATCTGCCAGGATGTCCAGTCTCACCCCATGTAACTGGGAGTGGTCCACCACAGACCTGTGACAGATATTGTTTTTAGTTCTGCCAGGATGCCCAGTTTCACCCTCCACACCCTCGGAAGGGCGGGGTTGCCGGTTGAGTCGCCGCCGGCCCGACCCATGAGACAGGTAGTACCGGTTTTCATGGTTATCTGGTAGCAAGCAAACTAATGTCTGACCTGACATGAAAAAAAAAAAAAGGTTTAAATACCACTGAACACTGCTCCAATCTTACAGTTGAATTTAGACTAAACCAAATCTGTCAATGTCACTGCCAGAATCCAAATTACGCACGATAACCAGGCGGAACACACAGAGTTGCACAATTATTTTCAGACTGTAATCTTGAAACCAAGATATTTTAGACAATGTCCCCACCGCAGTTGCTGGGGATTACCCGCAGGGCTCTGCCGGTGTTGTGGTGAGAACTACTTGCCTGCCATCTGGTCTTCTGCCTTGCACCAGATACTGCGCTGGTGCCAGGGATTGATTAATTATCCAAAGTGCATTTTGCTGACCCAAACTCCTCCTAGGAGAGATGGATCTGTGCGCATTGCCTTGTGTATCATAACTGTGGCTCAACACCTATAGTCCTCTGGCAGATTTTATTATCTCAATGTCCCACTTACAGAAATAGGATCCAGTTCACAGCAGTGCTGCTGTAGTCCAGTGAACGAGGCAAGTTATCTGATGGAAATTAGTTATTATTCTTTGGGTTTTCAGTGCACCCAATTAACCGAACAATAATTGTTTTTCACAGACTAATTCATAAAAAAAGCATTTTAACTTAAGTGGAAATGTCATTTTTAACATATTTTATGAGTTTCAGCTGCTTTGTCATTTTGCAGACCCAGCTGATAGAGCGAAACAACTTCTAACAGCAGGTGGAAACATTGCAGCTTGGCCCACAGATTCTAACATCATGTTTGTTTTTATACATCATACTGTGTGCATGAAAAATAGCGTATGTCATGTTTTTGCATGTGCACACCATTTATACATGAGGCCCCAGGACAGTAATGCGATAAAATAAGTAGATACGGTATGTGCAATGAGCGTAATTACAAGCACACTTCATTAATTCATCATAAACTTTTTCACAGATTCCCATGCCAACACATCACAAAATAACATCTGATTAGTTTTGGTACTTTACATTAATTTCATATCAAAGCTTCTCAGTGTAACATACTTGGACTTTCCATATCGGAACAAAGAGTCCAGATAGGTGTGAATGTTTTAAAACTAAAATCTAATCATGAGATACTCACTGTCTCTGAGGGTGTCAAAGGTCCACTGGTCATTTTTGAAGAACGGGTGTCGTTTGATTTCCTCCACGCCATTTCTGCCCAATCGTGCATCCCTAAAAAATAAAAAACAACATAAAAAACCTAACAGTTATGCAACTACATGTTTCAAGAGTTTGCCCTAACCTGATAACCTGAGCAGAATCACATACAGCGAAAAAGGACTAACTAGCCTTTGATATAACAAATTAAAGGTCCCACAATAGCAAAATTAAAATGAATGAGAGACCACTGTATTCCCACAGGAAGTGAATCCACTAAACTCCTGAAGCACAGAACACACAGAGGGACACAAATGTCTGATCAAAGCTCCGAAAACAAAGTGTTAACATCTGTTATAATTTGTGTTTTCAGTCTCATTAATGTAAATCCCTCCTTCAATTCAAAGTAATAAGGCAGTCATCGAGTCCGTCCCAAGCAGATATACAGTGGGGAAAATACACTACTCACAAAAAGTTAGGGATATTTGTCTTTCAGGTAAAATTTCTGGAAAATGCAAGTTAGGTTAATTGGCATTAAACTGGGGATTCTAAATTGTCCTTAGGTATGACTGTGAGAGTGAATGGTTGTCTGTCTGTGTTGGCCCTGCAATGGACTGGCGATCTATCCAGGGTGTACCCTGCCCCTCGCCCAAAGATGCTGGGATAGGCTTCAGCCCCCCCGCGACCCGAAAAGGATTAAGCGGAAGAAGATGAATGAATGAATGAATGAATGTAAAAAGTTCACACTACAGTGATATTATATCATGAAAGTAGGGCATTTAAGTAGAAGCATGCAATGGTGATTTTCTCATCTCAAACAATTTACTGAAACAAAAGCCAACAACAGTGGTGGGTATACCACAACAAAAAATGTCAATGTCTCAATAGCTTGTCATGTGCCCTTAAGCATCAATTACAGCTTGACAATGACATCTCATGCTGTTCACAAGTTGGCTTATTGTCTGCTGAGGCATGGCATTCCACTCTTCTTGAAGGAAAGCCCTCAGGTCATTGAGGTTGTGGGGTGCAGGGTTACGAGCCTCTACACGGCGACTCCGATCCCATAGGATTTTTATGGGATTCAGGTCTGGAGAAAGTGCAGGCCACTCCATTTGAGGTACCCCAGCCTCCAGCAGCCATTCCCTAATGATGTGACCTCAATGAGCTGGAGCACTGTCATCCATGAAGATGAAATTAGGCCTGTGTTGTTCATAAAGGGGCACAGTGACTGGATTAATGATGTTATTCAGGTAGTATTGGTTTGCCACTGTACCATTCACAAGGTGTAGGGCAGTTCTCTAATGACTAGACATACCTGTCCAGACTGTAACACCACCACCACCAAAGGCTCATCTGGTGACAACAGTGGCTGATGCATAACGCTCTCCTTGACATCTCCAACATTGTTGGCGGCTGTCATTTCTGCTCAACGTGAATCGACTTTCATCAGAGAACAGCACTGAGACCCACTGGTCCCTTGTCCAGCATAAATGCTCCCTGGCCCATGCAAATGATGATGCATGTGCCTGGTGGTGTGGTCAGGTACCCTTGCAGGTCATGCAGACCACGCTGATGTAAACAGTCTCGAATGGTCTGACATGACACTTGGGTGCCTCTCACCTCCCTTAAATGTTCCTGGAGTTGAGTGGCATTCATCATCCGGTTCTGCAGGGCACTGTTCACAATGAAGTAGTCATCAGCGTGGGATGTGGCCAAAGGACATCCACTCCTATGCCGTTCTGTGACTCTTCCAGTCTCTCTGTATCTCTGTTGCAATCTGGTGATGATATTCTCTGACACTCTAAGCTCAGTGGCCACTTCCCTCTGAGAACATCCTGTTTGAAGCCTCGCAATGGCGAGGTACTGTTGATCAATTGTTTGTTGTTGTCTTGGTCTCATGATGTCAAAATGTGAACAGCATGATGAAGAGGACTGTTGAAATACCAACTCTAATTGAACCAGAAAATTTATTGGTCAATTCATGGCTCAAACACCTGTTGTGAATTTTGCCATTAAGCACCTTGTTAGAGAATAGCAAGTTATGCAAAAAGTACTGAAACACTGAACAGTTGGGCATGTGCATTCAGAAGAATAGAGAAGGTCAAATTAAGTTCACCTGTAAAGGTTATAGTGCATTTTAGGTGCATCCTGAAATTTCACCAGAAGGCTGAATATCTCTAACTTTTTGTGAGTAGTGTTTTGAACACATCAACATTTTTCTCATTAAACATATTTCTGATGGAACCATTGACCTGAGATTTTCCACCATATATCAGTAACAACCGAGTAGTCCATACATACAAAGAAATCAAGGCAAAAAGTTATATTTAATAAAAGTGAATGGCACAGGGAATAAGCATTTTACACACTTGGTGAAATTCATTTAATATTTAGTAGAAAAGCCTTTGTTGGTAATAACAGCTTCCAGATGCATCCTGTACAGAGCAAATAGGCTCAGGCATTGCTCAGGAGTGATTTTAGCCCATTCTTCTACACAAACTGTCTTCAAATCTTAAAGGTTCCATGGGTGTCTTCTATAAACTCTGATCTTCAGTTTGTTACATAGATTTTCAATTGGATTCATGCCAGGTGACTGACTGGGTCATTCTAGCAGCTTTATTTTCCTTCTCTGGAGCCAGTTGAGAGTTTCCTTGGCTGGGTGTTTGGGATCATTGTCTTGCTGAAATGTCCACCCTCGTTTCCTCTTCAGCAACTTGGCAGATGGCAATAGGTTCTTATCAAGGATGTCTCTGTACAGTTGTCCATTCATCTTTCTTTCAATTATATGAAGTCTGCCTGTACCATGTGCTGATAAACACCCCCACACCATGATGGGATGTGCAGTGCCATTTCTCCTTCAAACAATGCCGTTTGTTGTGGCATCCAAAAAGTTAAAGTTTGGTCTCATCTGACCAAACTATGTTCTCCCAGTATTTTACTGGCTTGCCCAACTGTTGTGCAGCAAACTTTAAACAAGCTTCAACATGCTTTTTCTTCAGCAATGGAGTCTTGTGAGGTGAGTGGACATAGAGCCCATGTCGGTTGAGTGCATTACTTACTGTTGTCTTTGAAACAGCAGTACCTGCTAACTCCAGGTCTTTCTGGAGCCTCCACGAGTGGTCTTTGGCTCTTGGATAACTCTTATAATAATTCTCTTGACTCCATTGTCAGAAATCTTGCGAAGAGCTCCTGGTCATTGCCAGTTTATGGTAAAATGATGCTCTTTCGCTTCCAAATGATGACTCCAACAGTGCTCACTGGAACATTGAGCAGTTTAGAAATGCGCTTTTAACCGATGCCATCATTATGTTTTGTGACAATAAGGTTGCGAAAGTCTCGAGAGAGCTTTTTACTTCTACCCCTCATGAGTTCTTTGTGGTCTAACAAGCTGATATTCACAGATCTTTTTAAAGGCTATCAGTCAGGACTTAACCACTTGCGCTCCGTTGTTCCGCGGGCGGGCAAGTCTCTGCGTCCTAGGGCGCAGGAGGGCGCACTCGTGCGTCCTCGTGCGCTCTCGGACGCATAGTCCAGATTGTACTGATGTAGGCGGTGTTGGCGTCCAAGCGCCACTGAAAAAAAAAAGCTGCAGACACAGCCGCGAACAGATTAGTTCATCTGATTGACCTCTCATTTGACTAATAAGAGCCTTGAATTGGGTTTCTGAAACCTTGAAGAACCAATGAATGAAAACCTAGGAAGGAGGACCCACCTACTGTGAATGCAGGAGCCAACTGAAGCACAGAAGTTTGGGCTTGGTGAAAAGAGATTTACTGTTGCAGCTGATGAAAAAAAAAAAGGACGCTGGATGAACCTGCTACAGATCCAGCAGCATGGAGAACACCCACAAGTGGGACCTGCACTCATTCCAGCAGAATAGACGTTTAGGATTCTCTTCCGTCATCATAGACCGACGGAGGCCGACGACAAAGGTCATAAATCATTCACCAAACCGCAATATTGGAATTATGTTTTGACCGGGATCCACGAGCGGACCAGCGTCGCATTCGTCTGACAATGGGGAAGAGAAGTTCGCCAGGACTCTGCTGCTGTGAAGAGGTAAGGTGTTATAAGCTAAATTATTATTTCTCCCTGAAAACTGTAATCCAAAAATGACTTTTGACCGATCGGTAAATTACAACTGTACGGCGCACAAAGTACGAAGTGCGTGCGCCGCGATAAACGGTTCATTTGCCGTGTTCGGACCGTGAACGCCCCCCCCCACTGCAGAAGAGGAGCGAGGGTGGGCGTTCACGGTCCGAACGCCCCCCGGTCTGCGGGGGGAAGCCGCTGTGGCAGCGTTGCTGTGGAAACATACAACGAGTGTAATCCGTCATGTAGCGAGGGCCGAACTCCGTCCTTTGTAGCGGGGGGGCAACCCCCACCACCACACACACACACACACAGTAGCGAGGGGGGAAGCCGCTGTGACAGCGTTGCTGTGGAAACATGCAACGAGTGTAATCTGTCATGTAGCGAGGGCCGAACTCCGTCCTTTGTAATGGGGGGGGGAACCCCCCCCACACACACACACAGCCCTGAATGTGACCTTTCATTAGAGCCCAAAATGAAGATTCTACATTGAATTATTCAAAAGTTACAGACGTTTTTCCAAACTGTGCCATTTGGCACAATTTGGCACAGTTCCAAAACGCCTGGGAACAGCCTGAGAACAAAGCTGTGTAAAATATTCATTTTTTGTGGTATTGTTACAAAATTTGGACCTCAGCTGGATAACACTTGGTTCTACATTTCTCTTGCATTTTCCAGCCGGATCAGACAGCTGTGTGTTATTTGCAAGCATTTGTATCCAAAAAAACACCGTGGCCAAATTTATTTTCTTCAAGTTCAGTATGTTTAGATGACTGTAACTCAGTGGCCAGAGCACGTAGAGAGATTATGTTTTTTTTTGCCAAAAAATTCAAAGTGTTTTCTTTAAATGAGACCAACCCCATGAAGATGCTGCAAAGGGTTGTAGAACAGCTTTCGATTTACTTTGGGCACGTTATTTTTTGGCGTTTTTAGGAAAATTGCCCGGAGTGCAAGGGGTTAATCAGCTGAAATTAATTTGCACTGATGGGGGATGGCTTCCTAAATTCTAATGGATTTCAGCTAGTTTCTTGGCTTGCCATACCTTTTTGCATCTCTTTTATTCCTTTTGTTCAATACTTATTCTCTGTGTCATTCCACTTTATTAACCACTTGCGCTCTGTTGTTCCGCGGGCGGGCAAGTCTCTGCGTCCTATGACGCACGAGGGCGCACGTGCGCATGACGCATGATAAGGATATTGATGGTGATGGTGTAGGTGGTGTGCCCTCCAAGCGCCACTGAAAAAAAAATCTGCAAACGCAGCTGCGAACAGATTAGTTCATCTGATTGACCTCTCATTCGACTAATAAGAGCCTTGAATTGGGTTTCTGAAACCTTGACGAACCAATGAATGAAAACCTAGGAAGGAGGACCCGCCTACCAACGCTTTGAATGCAGTTAGCCAATTGAAGCAGAGAAGTTTGTGAGCTGGTTTTTTTTAAGGCTGGGTGAAGACTGACTGCTGGAGCGGATCAAAAAAGGACACAGGAAGAGCTCCACAGACCCAGCAGCATGGAGACCATCCACAAATGCAACCTGTGTGACAGGGAGCGCCATTCGTGGATCGGCATGTTCGGCCCCAGGCGGTGCTTATTTTGTATTGGTTCCAGCAGAGTAGACGTTATGATTTCTTCCATGGTCATTATAGACCAACGGAGGCTGACGACAAAGGCTGAGTGACACACACGCCTTCGCCAGTCTTTTTTTAATTACTACTGTTATTTGTTTTGAAAAATCGTTCGCCAAAAACCGCAATCATGGAAGCACAAAACCGCAATAATGGAATTATGTTTTGATCGAGTCGCGAGACCAGAACCAGAGCGGACCAGCGTCGCGTTCGTCTGACAATGAGAAAGAGAAGTTCGCCCAGACTCCGCTGTGAAGAGGTAAGGTGTTATAAGCTAAATTATTCTCTATCCCTGAAAACTGTAATCCAAAATGACTTTTGACCGATTAGTAAATTACAGCTGTGCGGTTCACGAAGTCTGAAGTTCGTGCGCCGCGGTACAAGGGGGTTGCTCGCAGTATACAGGCTGTGAATGCCCCCCCACCCCCGCTATTCTTCTGCAGCGAGGGGGGGGGGGGCCGCGGTGACTGCACTGCTGTGCTACATCACCACATAAGGCTAATCCGTTGTGTAGCGATGGCTAAAGTCCATCCTCCCTAGCGAGCGGGGGGGGGGGGGACACAACCCCCCCCCCCCCCACACACAGTAGCGGGGGGGGGGGAGCCGCTGTGACAGCGTTGCTGTGGAAACATGCAACGAGTGTAATCTCATGTAGCGAGGGCCGAACTCTGTCCTTGATAGCGGGGGGGGGGGGGGGAACGACCCCCCCCCACACACACACACACAGCCCTGAGTGTGACCTTTCCTTTAAGCCTAAAATGAAGCTTCTACATTGAATCATTCAAAAGTTACAGACGTTTTTCCAAACTGTGCCATTTGGCACAATTTGGCACAGTTCCAAAACGCCTGGGAACAGCCTGAGAACAAAGCTGTGTAAAATATTCATTTTTTGTGGTATTGTTACCAAATTTGGATCTCAGCTGGATAACACTTGGTTCTACATTTCTGTTGCATTTTCCAGCCGGATCGGACAGCTGTGTGTTATTTACAAGCATTTGTATCCAAAAAAACACTGTGTCCAAATTTTTTTTCTTCAAGTTCAGTATGTTTAGATGACTGTAACTCAGTGGCCGGAGCACGTAGAGAGATTATGTTTTTTTTGCCAAAAAATTCAAAGTGTTTTCTTTTAAATGAGACCAACCCCATGAAGATGCTGCAAAGGGTTGAATAACAGCTTTCGATTTACTTTGGGCACTTTTTTTTTTGGCATTTTTAGGAAAATTGCCCGGAGTGCAAGTGGTTAAATATAACTTGTTTTGTGAACACAGTTGCCTTGATTTCTTTGTATGTATGGATTACTTGTGTTTTTACTGATATGTGGTGAAAATCTCAGGTCAATGGGTCCATCAGAAATATGTTTAATGAGAAAAATGTTGACGTGTTCAATACATATTTTCCCCGTTGTAGATGTCAAGGTCTTGTATCATTTAGCAACAGCATTTAACACCTAAGGTTAGTTTTTAAGGCAGCACTATGTAACGTTCTTGTTCCTGGTAGGATCACTGAAAGACTACAACTATGGCGACTATGACCTCAGTCCCAACAGCCAATGACAGAGTGTTTTGTTGGTGGTGGCTAAAGTTGTGCCCTGTGCTTGGCTGTTGGGACGGCGGTCACACTCACCATAGTTGTAGTTTTTTCAGTGATCCTAACAAAAAAGAAGAGCTGTTGCAGGCAATGTGGACTCATTCAGGCTATGGGGAAAGTGACATTCATTCAGTCAAAAGTTGGTGTACCATCAAAATAATTTTGGAAACATTTTTTTGTGGTGAAAATTTTAGATAGTGTCACTTTAAAAATGCACAGGAGAAGAATAAAACTTCTCCGGGATGATTCCAACCTGTCTCCTCCAGCATACCCAACAATTGCCTTAACCACTACACCACATGACTACTTCAACTTTCTCAAAACATAAATGTTCCATTGTTAACGGCTTCCAAGCAGCTATAGAACAGCGTTTAAAACTTAAGATGTGCTACTCATTAGGTTTTCAAATCCACATGAGAGGCATGTTCCACTTATATCACGGACACACAGATCGTCCCAAATGTCTCCTGAGCCGGAGGACGGAGCCACTGTTTATAGCAGGATACGATACAGCAGGGAAGAGCTGCTAGCATTCAACCGCCACCCGGTCTCATTGGAAAAACTCGACATACCGAGAGAACTGAGGCGAAAACGCCGCGGCTGCCGGGCTGGAGTAAGGCGGAGGAAAAAAAATATAAGGTACAGACCCTCCCTTCCATCTATTGTCATGGGAAATGTACGGTCGATACTGGGAAAGGTAGATGAGCTAGCGGCTATCTCCCGTTACGATAGCACTTACCGGGAGTGCTCTCTCCTTTTGTTTACTGAGACGTGGCTAACTGAACTAGCAGCAGATGCTAACATTGAGCTGGAGGGTTTCCACATGATACGGGCAGACCGAACACCAGACAGTGGCAAAGCAAGGGGCGGTGGAGTGATAATGTATGTTAACAACAACTGGTGCAGACCGGGACATATCACTGTTAAACAACGACACTGCAGCAAAGACATTGAGTTGCTAGCTGTTAGCATGAGGCCTACATATCTCCCGAGAGAACACTCACACGTGATCTGCATTGTTGTTTATGCAAATCCGATGGCGAACGCTGGGACAGCGCATGACGTCATCCATTCAGTAACCAGCAGGCTGCAGACAGAACACCCAGATGCTCTTCTCCTCATCTCAGGCGATTTCAACCATGTTTCACTGTCTCCCATTCTACCCACTTTCACCCAGTATGTCACATGCCACACTAGAGACAATAAAACACTGGACTTATTCTACGCAAACACTAAGGAGGCGTACACCTCATCACAACTCCCCCCACTCGGGAGATCGGATCACAACTTGGTTCATCTCCGGCCGGTGTACAAACCCCTAGTACACAGACAACCTCCGGCCATGCACACTGTGGAGTTATGGTCTGAGGAGACAATGGACACTCTAAAGGGCTGTTTTGAAGCCACCGCCTGGAAGCAGCTCTGCGATCCACATGGTGAGGACATCGATGGCCTCACTCACACCTTCACGGACTACCTCAGCTTCTGTGTGGACAAACCCGTTCCCACCAAGACCATACGGCGTCACTCAAACAACGAACCCTGGATCAACCCTGAGATAAAAACACTTCTGAGAGAGAAGAAGAGGATCTTCAGGTCGGGGAATAGGGAGATGCTGAAGTCCGTACAGAGGGAAGCTGAGGAGAAAGATCAGAGAAGGCAAGGACAGCTTCAGGAAGAAGATGGAGAACAAGCTGCAACAGAGCGACATCAGCGGGGTCTGGAGAAACCTCAAAACCATCTCTGGGCTCCAGAATACTTTCCCCCAGGCCACGGGGGGCAGGGAGTGGGCGAACAACCTGAATCTGTTTTTCAATAGGTTTGACCAACCGCCCTCCCCCCTGTCTGCACAACAACCACTGCTGCCTCTAAAGAAATCAAGTCCTGCTGCCCACTCCCCACTCCACCAACACCCCCCACTCCCAACACACAGCCCCCCATCCTGACCCTGACCAGGACCCAGGTGAGGACGGAGCTGAGGAAGATCAAGGCGAGGAAGGCGTCGGGACCGGATGGCATCAGCGCAAAGCTTCTCAAGTCCTGTGCAGACCAGCTGTGTGGGATTGTGACGTATATCTTCAACCTGAGCCTGAAACTGGGGAGGGTACCACAGCTGTGGAAAACATCTTGTGTGGTACCTGTACCAAAAACTTCCCACCCCAAAGACCTGAACAGCTACAGACCGGTGGCCTTGACGTCCCACTTGATGACCCTGGAGAGACTGCTCCTCGCTCACCTCCGCCCCCTGGTGGAACCAGCGATGGATCCACTCCAGTTCGCCTACCAGCATGGCATTGGGGTGGAGGATGCGGTGATCTTCCTCCTTCACCGTTCTCTGTCCCACCTGGAGAAGCCCGGGAATATGGTGAGGATCATGTTCTTTGACTTCTCCAGTGCTTTCAACACCATCCAACCGATGATCCTGAAGGACAAGCTGCTGTGCGCAGGGGTGGACCAGCACCTGTCATCATGGATCCTGGACTACCTCACGAACCGGCCTCAGTTTGTGAGAACCCGGGACTGTGTGTCCGACACGATCATCAGTAGCACAGGGGCCCCCCAGGGAACGGTACTGGCTCCCTTCCTGTTCACTCTTTATACTGCGGACTTCTCACACAACACAACACACTGCCATCTACAGAAGTTCTCTGATGACTCTGCGATCGTTGGCCTCATCTCCAATGGGGATGAAGCTGAGTACAGAGGGCTTATCCAGGACTTCGTGGACTGGTGCCATCGGAACTGCCTCCAGATCAACGCGAGAAAAACTAAGGAGCTGGTGGTGGACTGCCGCAGGCAAGGACAACCCCTCACAGCACCAGTAAATATACAGGGAACAGACATTGAGATGGTGACAGCCTATAAGTACCTGGGTGTTCATCTGAACAATAAACTAGACTGGTCACACAATACTGATGCACTCTACAAGAAGGGACAGCGCAGGCTGTTCCTGCTGAGGAGACTCAGGTCTTTTGGTGTACAAGGCGCGCTGCTGAAGACATTCTATGACACGGTGGTGGCATCAGCCATCACTTTTGGAGTGGTCTGCTGGGGCAGTGGCATTACTGCAGCCGATAGGAAGAGACTGAACAAACTGATCAAGAAAGCTAGCTCTGTCCTGGGGCAGCGCCTTGATCCGGTGGAGGAGATAGGAGAGAGAAGGACGGTGGCTAAACCGTCATCTCTGCTGGAGTCCGAGTTCCACCCTATGCAGGACATACTGAATGCACTGAGGAGCTCATTTAGCAGCATCATCCCAGGTGCACAACCGAGAGGTTTCGCAGGTCCTTCCTACCAACGGCTGTCAGACTGTACAACCTAAGCAGGGCTGCTCGCAGAGATAGCAAAAAGACGTAACAAACTAATAGTTTTTTGAATGCAAAAGATGCAATAGACTTACACAATGGTCCCCTCCGGCATACAACTAGGAAAATACCGGTCGCTATGGAGAGTGAGAATATGTATGGGCACATAATCATACCATGTAGGATAACTAAGTAGACGGTTGTGCTGTTTCATCCCATCTAGCAACAATGCTCTGCACTGTGTGTGTTTATATATTCACATATTTATTCCATCTAGCTACAATGCTCCGCACTGGGTGTGTTTATGTTTATATATCTATATATTTATTCCATCTAGCTACAATGCTCCGCACTGTGTGTTTATATATCTACATATTATTCCATCTAGCTACATTGCTCCGCACTGTGTGTTTATATATTCATATATTTATTCCATCCAGCTACAATGCTCTGCACTGTGTGTCTGTGTGTGTGTATATATATATTTTATAGTAATATGTACATATGTATATTAGCTGCTCTTGCTTGCTTGTTTTTTTTCTTGCCTTCTGATTGTTGCTCTGAGTGTTGCTATCCCTGTGCTGTTGCAATCCTGGAATTTCCCCGTTGTGGGACTAATAAAGGCTTATCTTATACTCTTATGTTGTACTTTAGAAGATTGAGACTTTGCTGGGAGGATTTGAACCTGGGTCTCCACCATACCAGATCACTACCTTAACCACACCACACAACTGCTTTGGATCACACACTAACAAAATGTTCCACCGACAAGACAAAAAAGCTGACAGAGATTTCATAAAGATGATTTTTGGCATATGAACAGAATTGCATGATATCTGGTGTTTTTCATGAACTCTGAAACCCTACATTAGAAGATAAATCAGAAACACATGCCAAAGAGAAACTGTCAAACTTAATTGGTTTCTCAAATAAAAAAGGATGGACATTTTTAGATAACTGTAACAACTTTTTATTATTATTTATCTCTAGATGACCTCTGCTTAATTTCATAAAATTTGGATGAATGGCCTAGGAGGAGTTCATTTTGACTTGCACATTTTTTTTAAAATATGGTGCAGAAAATTTCAGTTTTAGAGTATGAAGACAGAACAGTTGCAAAAGATTTCAGAGTTTAGAATAATGAAAGAATTTTGAGTCTAGGCCAAGCCATTCTTGAGATATTTGCAAAAATGTAAAACGTTTTATTATAGCAGCACCTATGGACACAATATCTGAGGAGTGGGGAGAATTTCAGATCAGACTGTGCAATTTCATGTTTCTATGTATTGCTGCTTTTGCCATTTCACACTTTTTGTGGAGAAAAATAAAAAGCAGAAGAAGAATCAGAACAATTACAATAGGTTTCCTATAGTTTTGATGCTTGGAACCCTAATAATAGGTTCCATGCATGCAAAAGTATTCACCCTCATAACATTTTTATTTTGTTATGCTGCAGCCTGATGCTATAGTCATTTAGATAATTCTTCTCATTTATCTACACTCAGTACCTCATAATGACAAAGTGAAAATAGAATTTTGGGATTTTTTTGTAGATTTACTAAAAAGAAAAAAAGAAAAAAACTGAAATATCCCATGTCCATATATATTCAGACACTGCAAAAACACTTGAAATTCAGCTCAAGTGCCTCCCATTTCTCTTGATTTTTGGTGAGATGTTTCTACACATTGATGGGAGTCCACCTGTGGTAAACTAAACTGATTGGACATGATTTGGAAAGACACACAAAACACATCAAAGCCCACTTGGAGTTTAAAAAAAAAAAAAAAAAAAAAAGCACCTGAAGAAGTGAAGCAGGCTTTCACCTGCTTTGCACTGAGGTGAGGTTTCCATCGAGCCACTTTGCCATAAAGCCCAGATCTGTGGAAGGCTGCATTGATGGTTGTCTTTCTGGAACTTCAATTAATAAACAACTGACCAAATCCAAAAGCAGCCAAGTCTTCAAATAAATATGGCCATTCTAGCCCATCAAATGCCTTTTCAGCATTGAGGGCTACAGCTATACTACGCTCAATCTAATTGATGAGCATTTCAAAATAAAGTCACTTTGATCCAAATTTATTAACCGTGGCCAATGTTGACCAAGTCTGTTAGCTAAGGCCTTGAGAATCAATTTATAATTAATTTACAGTTTCTTTTTTTGTCAGACAAAAAGGTAGAAGATGTTTTTTTTTACCTTAACATGTTTCAACTGACACCTGCAGTCATCTTCAGAAGTGTCAGCTGATCACTGTGACATGTCGTTAATCAACTGTCTTCCTTAGGCCTGGCCAGCCTGATGGACCTGACTGATCCACCACGCTGGCCATGCCTCCCGTCACCAGGTGGTCAATTTACGGTCTTGGTCCCTTAACCCTTGTCAGGGTCATTGGGGCACTGCAGTGACAAATGTTGCACCAGCCTCCTCCACCTCTGGTGGTCATGGGTGATTGCTTGGGTTGTGGGAAAGTCTTTCCCTGTCCACTCAGCTATGTTGTCTGACCACCATTTCTTCTGTCTACCCTGCCTTCTCTTCTCCTGTACCGCTCCTTGGAGGATCGTCTTGGAGAATCCGTCTGATCTTGTTACATGTCTGTACCATCTCAGCTTCTTCTTCTTTAAGTGGTCAGAAGATCTTCAAAGTGACTCACGTGCTGGGTGTAGGATGAAGAGCCTATAAAATTATTTGTCATAAGGTACAGGAATTATTTATTTTATTTAATAGTGGGTGTGAAAGGGGCGGAGTTGAACCATCACTTCTACACCCGCTAAATTAAATAAAAGCACTCGTAAAAGGGGCACCAGTCCTAACGGACAATAAGATTAACTTTAATTTTAATTAATTTTGTATCTTAAATTACTTAATGAATCAGTCTCAAAGTTTCAGTGAGTTTTTGTCCTGCCGTGATTAGGAAACCTGTATATGCGAAAGGAAAACGCTTCAATTGCTCTTATTCACTCGTTTATTAAAATCATTCAGGTTACATGGCATGGCGTTCAAATGATGAATAAACAGATTCAGATGATGACAGCGTAAAATATCACATCAACTGATATTGAGTTCCTGAACATAAAATCCAGCATTACACCTCTGCAGAACCAAGGAGAAACTAGACTTATGTTTCAACGGTAAGTGAGACTGGAATGTTTTAACAAAACAACGCAATTTTATGGGGAAAATTCATAAGCTAATTATCTAAAAATGACTCCTGAATTAATCTACAAAATTTTAAGGGCAGTTACTTAAAATGACTAAGAGTTTTTGCTTCAGTTTACAGCTCTATCCTGCGGCTGAGAGACTAATTGAGCCCTGAAATACGGGCCATATTCAATTGTAATTTAATTGTTAGGACATCACGTTTTAACCCAGGAAATAGGAGAAATAAGAGTCTCACTCACACACGGCCGTTGGTCCAAGTTCCGCGGGTCGGTACCGCTGGGTTTTGAAGTTAGGACGTCGGAGGAAGCTGCTGCAAGATGCCTCCTCACAGCCTTGGAGGTGATAACTCAGCTGGGGGCTCTCCAGACAATGGCAGCAGTGGGTGGTCTGTCACAGAGCGGCGTGAAAAGTCCTTTGAAAAAGAGTCCAAATTTGGGGTCTCTTGTAGTGGGATCGACCCGAAAACTGAAGAAAAATCTTCTCAGTCTCTGTTCTCTTTAACTAGGCAAATTAAAGGTCCACTTTAATGGCGTGAAAAGTCATTAAAAAAAATGTTAGAAAAACATTTACTAGGATAAGAATGGCTTCTGAGGTGAAAGAAAAAGTTTGAGAATTTGATTCTCTAAAAAGGGACGAGCTCTAAAGAAAAATGGTTTCTCCTCAGTTTCCAGAATATAAGAAAAGATTTGACAAACACACAGAATAAAATAAAACTTCACAGGGCCTTGAAACGGTGGAATAAAATCTTCTTCTGAGATCTAGATTACTATTCTGCTTCTTTAATCTGAATTTAGTTCCTAATCTTTCTCAAAATCTCTTTCTTCTTTCTGTGTTTCTAATTCTTAATTCTATTTCTAGCTAATCTTCCTGCCTGTTGTCTGATCTCTGACTTTTTTTTAAACTCTTAACTGTGCTGTGACTCAACTGTTAACCCTGTTTTCCCTCTGTGTACTCAAATCTAACTTCTGTCTTTTAAAGTTACCTCGCCGGGTCGTAAAACTGATGAGGTCAGTCGTCAAAGACCAATCTACTCTTTCAGAATCAGTTTGAAATGGCTGTTATCCAATGTGAAAACATTTCTTTGTTTGAGAGCAGCCAACCAAATGGAGACACCATCCCATGAATTTTCAGAGGGAAAAATCAACAGTCAGTTCTTATAAGATAAATGCTCAATATAAAATCTAACTAAATTAAATGACTTGGCTAATATATGGTGATCATGCATTTATACCATTACTCCAATAACACTCATGAATATAACATTTCTTATACATAATTATAATACATGCATTCACATTTAGATCAAGATTAGAACAGCAGAACATGCAGCAAACCATGGTTGGTGATAAGGGGGATGATTTTCAGTGTCCTTAGGATCCAGGATAAGCTGAAAGAAACTTAATATTTAGAACAAATTAAAAGTCATCCTACGTACTGAAAACACATTCCGTAGGTATCCGCTAGGAGGTACTGTTGAGCTGTAGATGATTTCCTTAGTATCTGGCGAAGGCCTGGACAGCATAGGCTATAAAACCGTCAGATTAAGTGGTTTATGACTCTTTTAAAAACATTGGTTTCCTGTGAAAAGGTACGTTATCAAATGCAGTGTTCATGTTGAGAGGTCTGGTCTCCTGAGTTTTATGTTCCTTTGAGCCTTTAAAAGCAAACTCTGATCCTTACAATCTCTGCAAGCGGCAATTGTTTACATTGGGGTCCTGGGAAAGCAAGCATCTTTGGTCAGGTCTGGAAGAAGCCTGCATGAGTCAGCAAAAAGCCAGTGATATTCCTGAGAAGGCAGAAAGGTGATATTCCTGTGTAATGAATAAATTGAAATTCCTGTAAACTGGAGAGAAGTGATCTTGTCTTGGTTTTGAGGAGGACGATGATGCTACATGGGTGACTGTCTTGTGGACTTCCTCATTTGTGATGTGCTCTGTGTATGAAATGCTCAGGATTTTTCTGTCGTATCTCATTTCCATTGCTTGAATCTTCTTTTGCAGTTCAGCATTCAGGGTCCAAGCCTCACATGTGTACAGGAAGATGGAAAGAACTAACGCACGCAGGAGTTTCAGTTTGCATTTGAGAGTGATGTTCTTATCTCTCCAGAGTGGTTTGAGTTTGGCAAGTGCTTTGGTTGTTTGTGCACTTTTTGCAAGGACCTCTGGCTTTGACCCTTCTTGGCTGATGATGGTGCCGAGGTACTTGAACTGCGTCACATCAGCTTGATTTTTTCGGCGCTGATCTCCATACCTGGCCGCTGTTGCGTCCAGGCGGTTCACCAGGTTGGCAAGTTCTTCTTCACTTCCAGCCAGCCCATCGGCGAACCTGTTTGTGATGATTTGTCCTCCAATGCTGACTGTGCGAGAGCGGTCTTCAAGCACATCAGTCATGATTCTCTCGAGGAAGATATTAAATAGTGTCGGAGAGAGGAAACAGCCCTGTCGGACGCCAACTGCCGTGTCAATTTATAATCTGTATTTATTAATGAAATAGATCAATGTGAAGAACACTCCAATGGGTCTTAATTTTTTTTTATGAATCACACTATGTTAAGTCAAACTGGGTTTCTGAAGACTAACATCTTGAAAATGGAAACAACTTGTAAAATAAAGTGAACATGAATCAAAGCAGTAAGATGGATGAGGCACACCTACAGCAGCTCAATGGGAGTGGCCAGAGCAGCTTGCAGCTTGGGAGGAGTAAATCTGCCTGAAGTTTGAAAAGGGGTGGAAACCAGCAGAGAGCAGAAACCACAAGGAGTCTCACAAACAAGCGTTTAGAGACATTTAAGTTTCTTAGTAGCAGCAGGTCTGTACAGTGCTTGACTGATAACCGGTGTTGCCAGGTTTCACGAGAAAAACAAACAACCAGGTCTATGGAAACATGCCCAAAAAAGCCCAACAGGCAACCTATGACACTAAAAGAAAGTCTGCTTGATAACATATCAAGCTATAGATTTACTTTTGTTGGCAGTGAACTGACTGTAAACACAGTGAGCACTGAATAACAGAATTTTATAAACTCTAATTAAAGGAAAATACATATGCATTCTGCATAAGCAACAGCAAATTTATAGTAAACACAGTCCACATAAAAACTTTGACTAAATTAAATTTTTAAACTCTGATTAAAAGAAAAGACATGTGCATTCTGCATAAGTAACAGCACTAAACACGATTACAGTTTAGTGATGTGGGATGATGGGAGTTGTTGTCCGCTAGTCATTTAAACAAAAACTAAATATTACACAACAGCTGACAACTTCAATTACGTGGAAAATTATCTTTTAAATTGACAAACATCATGTGTGTAACTTGTGGCAAAATTTAACCCCTTGCACTCCGGTCAATTTCCCTAAAAACGCCAAAAAATAACGTGCCCAAAGTAAATCCAAAGCTGTTCTTCAACCCTTTGCAGCATCTTCATGGGGTTGGTCTCATTTAAAAGAAAACACTTTGAATTTTTTGGCAAAACAGTCATAATCTCTCTAACTGCTCCGGCCACTGAGTTACAGTCATCTAAACATACTGAACTTGAAGAAAATAAATTTGGCCTGGGTGTTTTTTTTGGATACAAATGCTTGCAAATAACACACAGCTTCAGATCCGGGCTGGAAAATGCGACAGAAATGTAGAACCAAGTGTTATCCAGCTGAGGTCAAAATTTTGTAACAACACCACAAAAAATGAATATATTACACAGCTTTTTCCTCAGGTAGTTCCCAGGCGTTTTTGAACTGTGCCAAATTGTGCCAAATGGCACAGTTTGCAAAAACATCTGTAACTTTTGAATGATTTAATATAGAAGCTTCATCTTGGGCTCTAATGAAAGGTGACATTCAGGGCTGTGTGTGTGTGTGTGGGGGGGGGGGTTGTCCCCCCCCCTCGCTACAGAGGACGGACATCGCCCGTTGCGCCGCGGTGCGTCATGTAGCGATGACACACAGCTGTAATTTACCAATTGGTCAAAAGTAATTTTTGATTACAATTTTCAGGGATAAAGAATAATTTAGCTTATAACACTTACCTCTTCACAGCAGCAGCGGAGCTGGCGAACTTCTCTTGCTCATTGTCAGACGAACGTGACGCTGGTCTCGTGACCCGGTCAAAACATAATTCCATTATTGCGGTTTTGCGCTTCCATGATTGCGGTTTTGGCGAACGATTTTTCAAAACAAATAACAGTAGTAATTAAAAAAAGACTGGCGAACGCGTGTGTGTCACTTAGCCTTCGTCGTCGGCCTCCGTCGGTCTATGATGACCATGGAAGAGAATCCTAAACGTCTACAATGCTGGAAGAAAAAAAAAAAAAAAAGCACCGCCTGTGGCTGAACAGGCCGATGCGCGAATGGGAGTCCCTGTCACACAGGTCGCACTTGTGGGTGGTCTCCGTGCTGCTGGGTCTGTGGGGTTCTTCCTGCGGGTCCTTTTTTCATCTGCTGCTGCAGCAGTCTGTCTTCACCCAGCCTTACACAAAACAGCTTGCGAACTTCTGTGCTTCAATTGGCTCGCTGCATTCACAACGTTGGTAGGCGGGTCCTTCTTGCTAGGTTTTCAGTCATTGGTTCTTCAAGGTTTCAGAAACCCAATTCAAGGCTCTTATTAGTCGAATGAGAGGTCAATCATATCCGATCTGTTCACGGCTGTGTCTGTAGTGGAAGAACGGAAATGCAGCTTTTTTTTCCAGTGCGCTCTTAGGATGCAGCGCCCTTGTGCGTCCTAGAGCGCACGAGAGCGCCCTCGTGCGCTGTAGGACGCAGAGACGTGCCCGTCCGCGGTACACCGGAGTGCAAGAGGTTAATCAGGATCAAAATATAATTTTGCTTTTGCCATTCATTTCAATGGAGATTTTTTTCCCCCAATTTAAGGTCCCATATGCACTGATCTGTATAAAAACAAACCTGGATATCTCATCTCTCATTAGCGAGTACAGAGCCGAGTGGACTCAGGCAGACCACTGATCTCTATTGAAAAATTGGATGGATCATTGGCCCCCAGAAGTGAAGTCCCTGGCCCACCACTTTTACCTCAATAAGTTCCCCAAAAATTAACAGATTTTGAACTTCTTGGTACAGAGACACAGCTTATAATCTTGCGCAAATGAGCTGGGAGAGCTGTCACACAGACAGCAAAGAAAGCCCAAACAAGCAACTACACGTTAAAAAACAAGCCCAAAAACCTGCAACCTGTGACTAACGAGATTTGCAAGCAACTTTAGAAAAAAACAAGCCCAAAGTTGCTTATAATAAGCAGACTTGGCAACTATGCTGATAACATCTACAACAACAAAGAGGCAGCCAGTAGGACAAAGTTTAAATTTATGTTGAAGCTGCTTCCTTTTAATGACACTGAGTCAGCACAAATTTTAATGATCACCCTAAGTGATAGGCTGCAGCTGTTGAGTAATTAAGTAATTATGGTTGTGAAATTCACTGGCTTTCATTTGTGTTTCTTCTTTATACTATTGGGTTATTGAGTCACTGGTGGGGATAGTTTGATTAAGAGAGAATTTTAAAAGCAAAAACCTCACTGGTGGTAGTATTTTAAAACAGTAAATGTATTGGTAATTGAATAAATAAGGGGTTTAAAAATATGACATTAGAAAAAATGGGAAAAAGAGGGGGAAAAAGTAAATAAATAGTAAAATAAGTTTGGTTGTGGTTTTACGGTGATAATTTATATAAGTAAGAAATTATGGAATTTTATTTTAATGCATTTATAGGAATGGTGTGTAATTATTATTAACTTAACTATTTATTGGTATTTGAATGTTGTATTCGGGTATTTAAATACTGTGCAATTTTGGAGTGTTTTTTATTTGTGTTAAAGGTTTTTCACCATTCACCCTACCATCAGCCAGCCTAAAGGCAAATGTCCACGTTTCCCAAAAATTGAATAAAGGAGAAAAAAAGGACAAGCTGTTTAGTTACTTGAGTGGAATCCTGTTAAAACTCTCTGAGTAGATGGGTTAATCCCCTTCAAGTGGGGAAGCACGAAAGGAAAAATTTGACACACTAATTATAGCAGTAGAAAATTTTTCAGGTGGAGTTTGGGTTTTTAATGCTAGAGTAATCACATCCATAATTAAGGGAAGAAATAAATCTTTGAATTCCTGAACCATCTTCCCCAGGAGATTTGTTAAATTGCAATGAATTCAGTGCTTTCTCAATTTCTTTCTGTGTAAAAGGAAGATAAAGTTTTTTTGGTCTTCTTGGCTAAGCATGGGTGTATTAATGGTTGAGAAAAATTCATCATTCTGGGGCGACGCCTCGACCCAGTCGAGGAGATAAGAGAGGGAAGGATGGTGGCTAAGCCGTCATCTCTGCTGAAGTCCGAGTCCCACCCCATGCAGGACACGCTGAACGCACTGAGGAGCTCATTTAGCGGTAGGCTGTGCCATCCTAGGTGCACGACGGAGAGGTTCCACAGGTCCTTCCTACCTACGGCTGTCAAACTTATAACCTAACCAGAGCTGCTCGTAGAGGTCATATTAAATGTACTAAACATAACAACTTTGAACAATAGAGATCGTCCCCTCCAATACACAACTAGAGCAATAACAATCATTACTGAGGGTGGAAACAACACTGTTAATTCAAATGCAAAATATACTGTCTGGGTACATACAGTGATGTGAAAAAGTGTTTGCCCCCTTTATTTCTCATTTTTTGTAGGTTTGTCACACTTAAATGTTTCAGATCATCAAACAAATTTAAATATTACACAAAAATAACACAATTAAACACAAAATGCAGTTTTTAAATGAAGATGTTTATTATTAACGGTAAAAAAAATCAAAACCTACATGGCCCTGTGTGAAAAAGTGACACCCCTCCCCCCCAGTAAAACATAAATTAACTGTGGTTTATCACATCTTTGGAAAGCTGAGTTCAATTTCTCTAGCCACACCCAGGCCTGATTACTGCCACACCTGTTCTCAATCAAGAAATCACTTAAATAGGACACGCCTGAAAAAGTGAAGTAGACCAAAGAATCCTCAAAAGCTAAACATCATGTTGTGATTGAAAGAAATTCAGGAACAAATGGGCAATCTGCTGTATGGGCACATAATCATACCATGTAGGATAACTAAATAGACGGTTATGCTGTTTCATCCCACCTAGCAACAATGCTCTGCACTGTGTGTGTTTATATATTTACATATTTATTCCATCTAGCTACAATGCTCAGCACTGGGTGTGTTTATATTTATATATCTATATATTTATTCCATCTAGCTACAATGCTCCGCACTGTGTTTTTATATATCTACATATTATTCCATCTAGCTACATTGCTCCGCACTGTGTGTGTTTATATACTTGCATATTTATTCCACCTAGCTGCAATGCTCCGTACTGTGGGTGTTTATATATTTACATATTTATTCCATCTAGCTACAATGCTCTGCACTGTGTGTTCATATATTCATATATTTATTCCATCCAGCTACAATGCTCTGCACTGTGTCTGTGTGTGTGTGTGTATATATATATTTTATAGTAATATGTACATATGTATATTAGCTGCTCTTGCTTGCTTGTTTTTTTTTTCTTGCCTTCTGATTGTTGCTCTGAGTGTTGCTATCCCTGTGCTGTTGCAATCCTGGAATTTCCCCGTTGTGGGACTAATAAAGGCTTATCTTATCTTATCTTAAATGAAAAACAAAGTAATTGAGATCTATCACCCTGAACAAGGTTATAAAGCCATTTCTAAAGCTTTGTGAATCCAGTGAACCACAGTGAGAGCCATTATCCACAAATGGCAAAAACAAGGAACAGTGGTGAACCTTCCTAGGAGTGGCCGGCCGACCAAAATTATCCCAAGAGCGCAGCGACAACTCATCCAAGAGGTCACAAAAGACCCCACAACAACATCCAAAGACCTGCAGGCCTCACTTGCCTCAGTTAAGGTCAGTGTTCATGACTCCACCATAAGAAAGAGACTGGGCAGAAATGGCCTGCATGGCAGAGTTCCAAGATGAAAACCACTGCTGAGCAAAAAGAACATAAAGGCTCATCTCAGTTTTGCCAGAAAACATCTTGATGATCCCCAAGACTTTTGGGAAAATACTGTGTGGCTGACGAGACAAAAGTTGAACTTTTTGGAAGGTGTGTGTCCCATTACATCTGGTGTATGAGAACACAGCATTTCAGAAAAGGAACATCATACCAACAGTAAAATATGGTGGTGGTAGTGTGATGGTCTGGGGATGTTTTGCTCCTTCAGGACCTGGAAGACTTGCTGTGGTAAATGGAACCATGAATTCTGCTGTCTAAAAAAAAATCCTGAAGGAGAATGTCTGGCCATCTGTTCATGACCTCAAGCTGAAGCACACTTGGGTTCTGCAGCAGGATGATGATCCAGAACACATCAGCAAGTCCACCTCTAAATGGCTTAAGAAAAACAAAATGAAGACTTCGGAGTGGCCTAGTCAAAGTCCTGACCTGAATCCAACTGAGATGCTGTGGCATGACCTTAAAAAAGCGGTTCAGGCTCGAAAAACCTCCAATGTGGCTGAATTACAACAATTCTACAAAGATGAGTGGACCAAAATTCCTCCACAGCGCTGTAAAAGACTCATTGCCAGTTATTGCAAACGCTTCATTGCAGTTGTTGCTGCTAAGGGTGGCCCAACCAGTTATTAGGTTTAGGGGGCAATCACTTTCACACAGGGCCATGTAGCTTTGGATTTTTTATTTACCCTTAATAACACAGGGTTACAAAAATAATTTTTTTGTAAGTTGTCTGTGTTTTTTCAACTGATTTAAGACAATTTTGCACTGCTGAATTCGAAAATGACATCCGTTTCTCTTGATCAGGAGCTAAGTAAAAATCTGTACTTACTTAGTATTTACTTAGTACTGTGCATGTACTTACCTTTATATAAAGGTAAGTACATGTAAATTTAATGTTACATCATCATTGTTAAAAATTCAGAGAATTTCAAGACATAAAAAAGAATTTTGCATCATATAAAGCGAAAATACCTGTACATGTAAACAAAAACGTATAAAACAACATGTGGCCGTAATTCAAAAAGTTGACCTGATTGAGCAAAACCAAAGTGATTTTTGGATTCAGCACATCAAAATTGTCCTAAATCAGCTAAAAAAAACCTTAGACAATAAATTTGGTGTCGACCAGTGTCAAACACCTTCATTTAAAAACTACATTTTGTGTTTACTTGTGTTATCTTTGTCTAATATTTAAATTTGTTTGACGATCTGAAACATTTAAGCGTGACAAACATACAAAAAAAAATGAGAAATCAGGAAGGGGGCAAACACTTTTTCACACCACTGTATCCATATTCTGCAGGGTAATTTAACAAACCGTAATGCTGTTTATTCCCATCTAGCTGCAATGCTCCAGCACTGTGTATATAACTGTGCACATACTGTATGTATATTCATTTACTGCTTTGGCTAACCAGTTCTTATCTTATCTTATTTACTATTGCTCTGAGTGCTGCTATTCCTTTGCTGCTGTAATCCTGGAATTTCCCCATTGTGGGACTAATAAAGGCTTATCTTATCAATTTAGGACAAGTCTTTGGGTGATTCTGGTTCATATAAATTTATGTAAAATTATTCATCATCATAGCAGTCTGTCGGTTTCATTTAGGTCTGATCAGACTCCTCCATAGAGCTCTGTCCTTCGCCTTCCGCTGCCAGGAACTCCTGACCTTAGTTAACCCGGGCGACGTCCGAGCCAGTATGGGTTTTGACTTTCTGACTGACCATTTCATGAAACTGCTTGCAAAGTATTTGAGTACCGCTAGCTGTTGCTGGACTAGCGGCACATTCTTGGCAGATAGAGGTATTATCAGTGGCAAGGACAGGCCAAGACAAACTGACTCCAGTATTTGATGCAGTGACTGACCAGATGATAGGTTTGTTTATTTCTGCTCTTTGTGTAGTGCATGTCATGATGCACCCACTGGCAAAAGTCCACCACAGACCTTGCAACAGATGTGCTTATCTGCCAGGATGTCCAGTCTCACCCTGTGTAACTGGAAGTGGTCCACCACAGACCTGTGAAAGATATTGTTTTTAGTTCTGGCAGGACGCCCAATTTCACCCTCCACGCCCTCGGAACGGTGGGGTTGCCGGTTGAGTAGCCGATGGCCCGACCCATGAGACAGGTAGTACCGGTTTTCATGGTTATCCGGTAGCAAGCAAACCAATGCCTGACCTGACATAATAAAATTAATAATAACATTTGAATAATACAATTATTCAAATGTTTCACTAATCTTTATTGGATTATATGAGATTGCCCTGTTTCAGTTTGAAATGAATTAATTGTCTTTGCATTTTCTTCTTTTCTTTATTTGGCAAGATAAAATTTTATGTGCCTTTTCTCCCAATTCATAGCATCTCAGTTTATTTTTCATAATAATTTTCTCAATTTTATAAGTACAGTGGTACCTCTACTTACGAATTTAATTCGTTCCGGAAGAATTCTCGTAACGTGAAAAATTCGTAAGTAGAGGCGCGTTTTACATGTAAATGCCGTAATCCGTTCCAAGCCCCCAAAATTCGGGCATAAATTTTTTATAAATCGTAAAAACGCATCAAAACATGTAACAAATACATGTTACAATTAGATTACTGCACAATAAACATAAAATGAGAGTTTAAAATGAGAGAAAGAATAATAAAAGAGAAAGAATAATAAAAATTATGTTCATTTACCTTTTAACTGCGATCATCGGCGTCGGCGTCGGCGTCACCTTTTGCCTTCTTTGGTTCATGTTCTGTCTCATCAGTGGTTTTTGCCCGACGTTTTGTGATGAAACGATCCAAGGACGTTTGCTTTTATCGGCTTGTAAGGGCTTCCTTTTGTTTTAATACCGTGCTGATCGTTGATGTTTTGGTTTTTTTTCCCAAAACTTTATTAAGAACAAGGTGAAAGTACAGAGTTATAGCGTAGATGGTGATAAACATGGCAGTTAATTTTTTTTTCTCTAAATTGTGTAGTTCAGTCAACAGTCTTACAAGAGGTAAGAAGGATAAAATAAAGTAGTAAGAATAGTAAATAATAATAAGATAAAGCGAGATCAACCAAACGCATCCATTCGTGGCCAATGGGATACCAGGAAGATGCTAGGCGATAGCCAATGGCAGAGCAGCTACAGGTATGTTTACGTTCGGTAAAATACGGGAGCTGCGAGGAGCGCGTACTTTTTTTGCCTTTCGTATCCTGAAATTTTGTTCGTAACTAGAGGCAATATTTTCCCGTTGAGGTGTCTCGTAACCTGAAAATGTCGTATGTAGAGACGTTCGTAAGTAGAGGTACCACTGTATATAAGATGTTATATTTAAGTTTTTAATTTACCTGATGTTGACATAATGCTTTACATTCAGATAATTTAAAATCTTTTTCAAGTTTAAATATTTCTGCTTCCAATTCTTCACTTTCTGCCATATATTTATTTTTAATACCTTTTGTATATGAAATTATTTGACCCCTCAAATAAGCTTTTAATGTGTCCCAAAATATAAAACTGTTAGGAGCAAAAGTATAATTTGTCTCAAAAAATAACTTTATTTGATCTATAATAAATTTGCAAGAATCTGGAAGTAGTAGAGGAGTCAATCACCACTTGTATGGATTGGTTATTTTTCTGGAAGTAAAATAGATGGAGAGGTGACTTCCGGTAATGGCGGCCACGTAGGAAGACGTGTTTCACACTGTTCTGCTCCTAAAAATAAAAAGTAGGCTAAAACTCTCTTAATTGGAACAAAAACCTATCCCAGCGTTTAGGCACGGATATGGTAAAGACTAAGGCTGGGAAATTAGGCGGAGGAAAAAGTGATTCGACAAAGCAATCCAAACTAACAGACTTCCACGCTCGTGACGAAGCAGAAAAATCTCCCGAGACTATGGCGGAGGAGGGAGCCAGCGGCAGAGCGGTAACTGCTGAGATGAGATGAGATGAGATTCAACTTTATTGTCATTACACATGTATGAATACAAGGTAACGAAACGTGACTTGGCATTTGGGCACGCTCTGCAGAGCGCATCCAAGGCCGGGGCAGCCGCTAGGCGCCAGTCATAAAGAAGAAAAGAAAAAAGAAAAGAAATGATATGACACAATAGGCGAGAGAAAAAAACATGTTTTATCAAATTGACGCTTAATGGGTAAGCGAAATTTTGATTGCAGGCAAAAAAAACCCTCAATGCATATTTAGCAGTAGTGGACAATCACACAGCAGAGGGAGGGAGAGCAGTGTGTGTATATTTGCATGTCATTGTGTAGTGTAAATGTAACAGTTGTTAGTGAGCAGCAGAGGGCGCCTCCTGGCAGTGGATAGATGTTATAATCATGTGACTTATAAACAAGTCCAGAGTTCAGAGTCTATCTCTCTTTCTCTCTTGCTTGCAGAAGGCACATGGGCATTGTCCTTGAGAGTCCAATCCGCTGACGACAACAACTGATTGTTGATTGTATGGGTAGACATAAGAGCCGGTTCTTCCGCTAATCTCAGTCAGGAGGAATGTAAACACGGGGCAAACAAGGTCAAATCAGGTCAAATCAGCACAGTGCACTCAGAGTAGAATTTTGTCCTCACCCGTGTAATTCTGTGCTTCCATTATATATGCAGGCTTAAACTGTTTTTCCATAGAGAGCACAGGGCTTTCAGATGTATTCCTTCACTGAATCACTGTCATTCAGTTCACCGTTTGCCGCTACTCGTGCCCTCCCCAGCTGGTCGAATTTGATGAAGGAGCTGGCTGGGTCCGCTTGATCCGCTCTCTCACCTTCCTTCAATTTCAGATGCATCAGGGAACTCCACAGCCAAAAATAGAAGTCCTGAGATCATAGCCAATAATATTGCCATAGACGCATGGATTCCAATGTCCATGAGTCTCTCGTAGGTTCCAATTCTTGGGCTCCCCCTTGGCCCAATTCTTGTTGAAAATAGTGACAATAGCACATTTAAGCCGCTTCCAAATCCATAATTTCCGTTTAGATTAAGATTCAGCAGAAGAAGAGCGACTAAACACAGACAAAAACGCAACATTGCAAAAGCTGGGAATAGATCAGGAAGGCAGGGGAGGAGGGAAGAAAAATGCGACTGCTCTCTCTCAAGGCAAGAAGGAATAGGAGGAGGGGACAAATGCGGTGCTTGCTGCCATCAGCTCCACTTTTAGACTTTTCGTCTAAATTTGATGGGATTATAGCAGCGATAGAAGGAATGAGAAAAGAAATAAGCGACTGTATGGAACGAGTATCGCAGGCGGAGCTCCGAATCTCAAGCGCTGAAGATGACATCACCAGCCTACAATCAAAGGTGCAAAAACTGGAATTAAAATGTAAACGTCTGGAAGATAATGTCCTGGACTTAGAATCCTGCTAGCGACGGAATAATTTGAGGCTGGTGGGTCTCCCGGAGGGAGCGGAGGGACGGGACCCATGTTCCTTTTTGGAAAAGTGGATTCCAGAAGCGCTGAACAATGCGGACCTGCAGTCATCGGTCGTCTTAGAGAGCGCTCACCGAATCGGCCCACCGAGAGATAATAAGACACCACCGAGGACGCTGATTATGAAGTTCCTCAGCTACAGAGACAAGATGACGGTCACCAAAGCAGCGCGAGCTAAAGGAGAAATTAAATACCAGGATCAACAGGTGCGGGTCTACCCAGATTTGGCCACAGGAATTCAACAATTAAGGAAACAGTTCGACCCCGCCCGTAAAGAGCTGCGCAACCTCGGGATTCGTCACGGAGTGATTCATCCGGCAAGACTGCTGGTCACATATAAGGGCAGAACCCACACCTTCAAGAGGCGCAGGAGCTCATTAAGCAGATCCAACAGGAGACTGGTGAGAGCTAGGCATGAACATGGTAAAGGCAGAACATTTAAGCATTTGTACAGGCATCTGATGGACCTGAAACATATAACATGTCTACAAAATACAGATTGTATTATATTAAAAAAAAAAAAAGCTATGATGTACAAAGTTGCTATAAAACTCTGAAGTTATGTTGGAAAAACTACAGAAGAGAGTTAATGTCATTAAAAAAGTAGTAGAGTCAAGGTGATTGAGAGGCGAAAGAAAGAGTGGTTTGACTGATCCTCGCAGGTGTGGAAAAGTCAATAGTTATAACGGGAGACAGAATTTTTTTGATTTTGGGGGGGATTACCACGAATGTGGGGAAAGGGAATTTGTTTTTGTGTAGTTTGTAGGATGAATGTTCAACCATCCATGTTTTTGCTTCTCTGTATGAGCATGTTTATATTGCAAGGTAATCTCAAACTCCTTATTGATCATAGATCAAAGCGTTAATCTTAATTTAACTTCATGGAATTGCAGAGGTCTACAAAATCTAAAAAAACTTAAACAAGTTATGAATAAAATAAAAGACATAGGTTCAAAAATTGTGTTTTTACAAGAAACTCATCTAATAGAGGAGGATGTAAAATGAATTAGGAGAAGATGGCAAGGAAATGTGTTCACCTCATCATTTTCATCCCGAGCCAGGGGAGTTATGACTCTCATACATAAAACAGTCCCATTTCAAGTGAAAAATGTAATTGGAGACAAATTAGGAAGATATCTAATCATCCAAGGATCTTTGTTATAAGAAAATATAAATCTGGTGAACTTATACGGCCCAAATACTGATGATCAAAACTTCTTCGTTAATTTATTTCTTACTTTATCATCACTTACAGGGCAACATATAATAGCAGGGGATTTTAACTGTACATTGAATCCCAGTATAGATAGATCAACAGGACTGGACTGTACGCACAATAGATGCAGGATGACCATTAATCCTTTTATGAAAGAATTGAGATTGCTAGATATATGGAGAGAAATGAAACCACAAGTCAAAGCCTATTCTTGTTATTCTAATACCTATAAGACATTCTCACGTATTGACTACTTTTTGATCTCCACAGAATTAAGGTCCAAGATTCAAAACTGTTTCTATGATAACATCATGATCTCTGATCATGCACCCTGCTGTCTAATATACAGTGGGGTAAAAAAGTATTTAGTCAGCCACCAATTGTGCAAGTTCTCCCACTTAAAAGATGAGAGAGGTCTCCAATTTTCATCATAGGTATACCTCAACTATGAGAGACAAAATAAGAAAAAAAAATTCAGAAAATCACATTGAAGGATTTTTAATGAATTAATTGGTAAATTCCTCGGTAAAATAAGTATTTGGTCAATAACAAAAGTTCTTCTCAATACTTTGTTATACAGTGATCCCTCACTTATCGCGGTTAATGGGTTCCAGAACCAACCGCGAAAAGTGAAAAACCGCGAAGTAGCGTCACCCCTAATGACATCACCCATAAATAATACGTACGTTCATTCTCTCACTCTCTCTCTCATATGATGTGTGTGTGTGTGTGTGTGTGTGTGTGTGTAAGTGTACATACCAGGGATGGCAACAGGAAATTCTGATTTCAGCTGAAATCTAATTTGGTCGATTGACTTACGGGGGGGCCGGGGGGGCGCAGCCCCCCTGAAGCTGGGAGGTTTTCAGTAAAATACAAGTAATTTAGACTGAAAAAAATGATTAAAAAAATGAAATACTAGACTTAGATAAATCATTAAATTTAATGAAAAGTTAACTTACTTTTTCTTCAATGTTGTCTCACTGTCTTTAGTCCAACATATTTAACAGTTCTATTAGAGTTTTTTACACTATTTACACTGGTCACCAAGTCACTTCTAATGTGAAACTTTCTTCCTTTTGGCAGCAAGCTGTGTCAGTCTCTGAACTTTGAACTTCATCTCCTTTTCTGGTTTCTTCAGAAACTGTCCAAGTGTTTCTGTTACCTCATTGAACTTTGAGCCAATTTTCACCTTTACTGTCACTTCGCTCCCCGAAGCTCCTGGGGTTTTATGATTTTTAAGTACCAGAACTGTGCTTACATGACATAAAACAAACAGCTGAATGCCACTTATTACTGTATAATATTGACTTATGTTCCAAGAAGATAGCATTCCTAAACTAGAAAAGCACTCAGAGCGCATCCCTCCGCCAAGGCTCCTTCCGTTTGTCATGGATCAACTCCAAAATGTAATGGTTTTGTGTGTAGGCCTATAGCCACTTGTGGTGAAAATTGCATCAAAGTCTGTCCATCAGTTTTGGAGTATTGTTGCTAACACAATGTGAGAAGATAAGCGCCTTGGCTGAGGTATGCATTCTCAGATCATCACCAAAATATAATGGGTTCCTCTCTAGCCCAAGAACCACCTCTGGTGAAAATTTTATCCAAATCCATCCAGTAGTTTTTGTGTAATCCTGCTGCACAAATACAAAAAAAGCCCTTGATGGAGGTATGCACTCTCAGATCATCACCAAAATCTAATCATCTGTTCCCCGTGCCATTGCACACCTTTCCTGAAAATTTCATGAAAATCCGTCCATAACTTTTCCTTGCTAACAAACAGACAGACAGACAGACCAACGCCGATGAAAACATAACCTCCTTGGCGGAGGTAAATATTCCAACAACCATTATCCATCACATGCTTTAACACTTGATCAAATCAAAATCAGTTAATTTTATCTATTCCATAATAGAAATAAAATTCCAACATACCATTACTTTTTATAATTTCAGCATTCATTTCAGATCACCAGTTTCAATCTCCATTGAGTCTTGAGCAGCTCATTTTCCTCCCCCGCGCAGCTAAGCTCAAACAGCCGCTGTACTCAAACGGAAACCGAGTCGACTGGACTCCTGAACGGGAGCAGGCATTCTGAGGTTAAAACAGCGCTCATTACCCACGTCTCGGACATGGGCATAGCGGCCGTCGTGGAGCAATGCGTTGCCGGTTCTTGGCAGCCGCTTACCTTTTTTTTAAGCAGGTCTTTGCACGACAGTGAGCGTAAATACAGCATGTTCGACAAAGAGTTAATGGCTCTCTACCTGGTGTACGCCACTTCCGGTTCTGGCTGAAAGGGCACACTTTCACTGCGTCGTGGACCATAAGCCGCTAACGTACTTAACGTACATATAATATACAAATAAAGCGGAATTCGGTGAATTACCGGAAAAATCACATCCCTGAGAACAAGCCGAAATGAATTTTTGACAAAGCATACGAGCCATTTGATTGGTCCAATCGTTTGCAACTATCCAATCACAGGGCTGTTTACAATACAGCAGTAGCTTGAGTACATCCGGGTTATCGCGAGACTTCGGGGAAGCGCCGAGCGCGTATGTTTTTTTTTTCCAAACTTTATTGAGAACAAGGTAAAGGTACAAAATTATGACATAGATAATGATAAAATGGGCGGAAACCCGCGGATCGGCGGAAAATTGCCATCCCTGACATACATACGTAGATGTAAATAAAGTGTACATAAATATGTTTTTAGAACTCTTTTATTCTTATAACAAGATACGTAACTCAAGATGAAGATGATTTACTGCACAGGTTAATGAGAGCTTTACTGCTCCTCAGGTGACGCCTCATCGTGAGGTGCTAGAGGCGCAGCATCATCAAGGGCAGCTTCCGATAGAGCTGGAGAAGCTGCAGGAGGCGGCGTAGTGGCTCGACGGGAAGACTATTTCGCACAAAATGGCACAAGAGAACAGCAAAAAGTTCCACGCGGCGAGAATAAGCAACACGAGCGATAAAGAGCAATGAATGTGGTCTTCCGTCGCTGCATGGGAGTTCGGCAGGGAGAGAAGGTGGGTGAAACGTCTCGGCCAATCAGCTTGCGGGGTGAAACGTCTCGGCCAATCAGCTTGCGAGATTTCCGAGCCGAGCCAACACGAGAACAGCGAACAGAGAGGTGGATTTTTGAGTTGTGCGGCTCTCCGTGTTGATACCTGATGGTCTAATGTAGTCTCCCTGCCTTCTGCTAGCACCCGCCCATTATTTCTCAATTTTGAATTTTTGATGAATATTTTTGAAAAATCCGCGATGCACTGAGGGCGTGAAAGGTGAAGCGCGAAGTAGAGAGGGATCACTGTTGTTTGTTGGCAATGACAGAGGTCAAACGTTTTCTGTAAGTCTTCACAAGGTTTTCACACACTGTTGCTGCTATTTTGGCCCATTCCTCCATGCAGATCTCCTCTAGAGCAGTGATGTTTTGGGGCTGTCGCTGGGCAACACAGACTTTCAACTCCCTTCAAAGATTTTTTATGGGGTTGAGATCTGGAGACTGGCTAGACCACTCCAGGACCTTGAAATGCTTCTTACGAAGCCATTCCTCTGTTGCCCGGGCGGTGTGTTTGGGATCATTGTCATGCTGAAAGACCCAGCCATGTTTCATCTTCAATGCCCTTGCTGATGGAAGGAGATTTTCACTCAAAATCTCACAATACACGGCCCCAATCATTCTTTCCTTTACACGGATCAGTCGTCCTGGTCCCTTTGCAGAAAAACAGCCCCAAAGCATGATGTTTCCACCCCTATGCTTCACAGTTGGTATGGTGTTCTTTCTCCTCCAAACACGACAAGTTGAGTTTTTACCAAAAAGTTCTATTTTGGTTTCATCTGACCATATGACATTCTCCCAATCCTCTTCTGGATCATACAAATGCTCTCTAGCAAACTTCAGATGGGCCTGGACATGTACTGGCTTAAGCAGGGGGACACGTCTGGCACTGCAGGATTTGAGTCCCTGGCGGCGTAGTGTGTTTCTGATGTAGCCTTTGTTACTTTGGTCCCAGCTCTCTGCAGGTCATTCACTAGGTCCCCCTGTGTGGTTCTGGGATTTTTGCTCACCGTCCTCATGATAATTTTGATCCCACGGGGTGAGATCTTGCGTAGAGCCCCAGATCGAGGGAGATTATCAGTGGTCTTGAATGTCTTCCATTTTCTAATAATTGCTCCCACAGCTGATTTCTTCACACCAAGCTGCTTACCTATTGCAGATTCAGTCTTCCAAGCCTGGTGCAGGTCTACAATTTTGTTTCTGGTGTCCTTTGACAGCTCTTTGGTCTTGGCCATAGTGGAGTTTGGAGTCTGACTGTTTGAGGTTGTGGACAGATGTCTTTTATACTGATAACGAGTTCAAACCGGTGCCATTAATACAGGTAACGAGTGGAGGACAGAGGAGCCTCTTAAAGAAGAAGTTACAAGTCTGTGAGAGCAAGAAATCTTGCTTGTTTGTAGGTGACCAAATACTTATTTTACTGAGGAATTTACTAAATAATTCATTAAAAATCCTTCAATGTGATTTTCTGGATTTTTTTTTTCTCATTTTGTCTCTCATAGTTGAGGTATACCTATGGTGAAAATTGGAGACCTCTCTCATCGTTTAAGTGGGAGAACTTGCTCAATTGGTGGCTGACTAAATACTTTTTTGCCCCACTGTATGTAGATAAGAAATTGACAAAGGATCCAGGTAGGTGGCATTTGCAGCATAAATGGCTTCAGGATGAGGAATTTGTTAAGTACATAGAAAAACAGATAGATGAGTTCTTTGATATCAATACTACACAAACATCAGCATGTATAAAGTGGGAGGCTTTCAAAGCTTTTATTAGGGGGCATATTATTAGTTATACAGGTTCCAAATCTAAGAAGACTCGAGAGGAGAGAGTCCAATTGGAACGTAAAATAAAAATTCTTCAAGAAGAAGTGTATGCAGAAAGTAACCCACAGTTAGAGAATGAATTACTGATTCTGAGAGCTGAATATGACAAAAAATCAGCGAATAGAGCTGCCTCGAGCCTTCTAAGATTGAAGCAAACTTTTTATGAACAAGGTGAAAAATCAGGAAAATTATTGGCATGGCAGATTAAACAATTAGAATTTAAAACACCAATTACCAGTATTAGCAGATCTCTGGCGCCTTAAAACCAGATGCTTCGAGGTAGATGGTGGCTCGTCAACCTGGGAAGGTAGCCCATCTAGGGGAAGGTAAACCCTGATTTCAAACCTCGGCTGCCTTGCGGCATACCCGGTCACGGGAAAGGCTTCGGGAGTCAACCCTGAGGAAAAATCCGGAGTCGGAGCCCCTAAGGCAGTTCTATGTTGTGCTCAACATCATTCTGGCAGCTCCTGCAACGGCGCTGGTGCCAAACTGTAGCAGCCCTGCTGTTCCTTTGGATTCATCAGTGACGTGGAGAGGGGGGACATGCTGCATGGGCAACATCTTGCCCTCCATATCTTGCTGCCCAGGCTTGAATCCTACCAACGCCCAACGCTGGAAGGTAGAACACCGGATCACTGGAGAGGACACTCCAGCTTCGCCTTTGGCGTAGACAAAACACGGGGAATGACAGTTACCGGTTATAAGCCACCGCTCAATTGGCGTAGAGCGCGGCGCCAGGGGTTGTTCCTGACGGTGGGAGGGATAATCGGATCTCACTGGACAGCTACCGCCCGCCTCAAGCTGGGCAGCCCCCAGCCAATAAGGTGTTGTCCCGCCACAGCTTGCTTTCCTCATTGGGTGAATGGGGATGAGGAGAAGTCCGAACAGAAGGCTGAGAACCTTCGCACCAGGCAGGAAAATAAAACAAAAGAGACCAACTCTAAAACTGGGAACTGGGAACGTCCGCACTATGATGACAGGACTCGCTGCTAACCTCAAGGACATCAACGACACCAGGAAGACTGCCATCATCAATAATGAGCTGAAGAGACTGGGAGTGGATATCGCCACTCTCCAGGAAACACGGTTGGCTGACGCAGGCACACTGAGAGAGAAGGACTACACGTTCTACTGGCAGGGAAAGGGCAGTGACGAACACAGGGAACACGGAGTGGGCTTCGCAGTGAAGAACACCTTGCTGAAGATGGTGGAACCGGGCAGATATGGCTCTGCACGACTCCTCACCCTCCGCCTGAACACCACTCAAGGCCCAGTCACCCTCGTCAGTGTGTATGCCCCAACACTGACAGCCACACCAGAGGCAAAAAATGAGTTCTACGAGAATCTCGCAACAACTGTCAGGATCATCCCCAACTCTGAACAACTCATTCTCCTTGGAGACTTCAATGCCAGAGTGGGTGCTGACCACGACTCCTGGCCCTCCTGTCTTGGACCTTTTGGCGTGAGCAGAATGAACGACAATGGACAGCGGCTGCTCGAGTTCTGCACATATCCCGATCTGTGCATCACAAACTCGTTCTTCAAGACCAAGCCCCAACACAAGGTTTCCTGGCAACATCCGCGCTCAAAGTACTGGCACCAGCTGGACTTGATCCTGACCAGGCGCACCTCGCTGAAGAACGTGCTAATCACCCATTCGTTCCAGAGTGCAGATTGCGACTCAGACCATTCATTGGTGTGTTGCAAGGTCAAGCTGCAGCTGAAGAAATTCCATCGTGCTAGACAGCCTGGAAAGGCACAGATTGACACCAGCAAGATGGCTCAACCACAACTTGTTGAGCAGTTTGCCTCCACCTTTGAGAAGGAACTTGGTGTACCACAAGAAGGAGAATCTGCAAAGCAGAAGTGGGAAGAGCTGCGAAACACCATCCACCACACAGCCTTGGCTACCTTTGGGAGGAAGACCTCGAAGTCACAGGACTGGTTTGATGCCAAGTTGACCGAGATGACCCCCGTCATTGAAGCCAAGCGCTCAGCACCTGCTGAGTACAAGAAGTACCCAAACGAGAAGAATCTCCAGATTCTCATGGCTGCGAGAAGTAAAGTTCAGCAGACTGCTCGGCGCTGTGCCAATGAGTACTGGACTCAGCTTAGCCAAGACATTCAAACCGCTGCCATAACAGGGAACATCCGTGGTATGTACGATGGCATCAAGAAAGCACTTGGTCCGGCTCAGAGCAAGACGGCCCCCCTCAAATCCTCCACTGGGGAGATGATCACAGAAAAGAACAAGCAGATGGAGAGATGGGTGGAACACTACTCCGACCTCTACTCCAGACAGAACACCGTGACACCGTCAACCCTTGATGCCATCGACTGCCTGCCATCCATGGACGAACTTGACGCTGAGCCAACCATCGACAAACTCAGCAAGGCCATTGATAGCTTGGCCGCTGGCAAGGCACCCGGCAACGACGGCATACCCCCTGACCTGATCAAGCACTGCAAGACTGCCCTACTGCTGCCATTGCATGACGTCCTCTGCCAGTGTTGGAAGGAAGGTGCTGTACCACAGGACATGAGGGACGCCAAGATCATCACCCTCTACAAAAACAAAGGGGAGAGAAGCGACTGCAACAACTACAGGGGCATCTCCCTCCTCAGCGTTGTTGCCAAAGTCTACGCACGAGTTGTTCTCGTTCGTCTACAGAAGCTTGCCGAACGTGTCTACCCCAAGTCTCAGTGTGGCTTCCGCGCTGAGCGATCGACGGTAGACATGATATTCTCCATCCGCCAACTCCAGGAGAAATGCAGAGAACAGAACATGCGCCTGTACGTCGCCTTTATCGACCTCACCAAAGCGTTCGATCTGGTCAGCAGAGAGGGCCTTTTCAAGATCCTGCCAAAGATAGGATGCCCACCAAAGTTGCAAAGCCTCATCGAATCATTTCACACCAACATGCAGGGGATAGTGCAGCACGATGGCAACGTCTCAGAGCCATTCAACATACGCAGCCGAGTGAAACAGGGCTGTGTACTTGCGCCAACCCTCTTTGGGATTTTCTTTGCTATGCTCCTGAGGCATGCCTTCAGCACAGCAACAGAGGGAATCTACCTGCACACAAGATCTGACGGCAGGCTTTTCAACCTCGCCCGCCTGAAAGCCAGAACCAAAGTACGGGAGGCTCTAATTAGAGACATGCAATTCGCAGACGACGTTGCAGTCGCAACCCACACACAGCAGGAGCTTCAGACCCTGATGGACCGCTTCTCCCAGGCATGCAAGGACTTTGGGCTTACCATCAGCCTGAAGAAGACTAACGTCTTGACGCAAGGCACGGAAGCACCACCAACCATCACCATCGACGACTATGAGCTGGAGGTCGTGAATCAGTTCACGTACCTGGGGTCCACGATCAGCAACAACCTCTCCCTTGATACAGAGATCAACAAGAGGATTGGAAAATCAGCCTTCACACTCGCTCGCCTCACCACACGAGTGTGGGAGAATCCCAGACTCTCTGTCAAGACGAAAATGGCAGTGTACAACGCCTGCGTCATCAGCACACTGCTCTATGGGAGTGAGACGTGGACAACATACGCCCAGCAGGAAAAGAGACTGAACTGCTTCCACTTGCGCTGCATTCGCCACTTCCTGGACATATCCTGGCAGGACAAAGTGCCCAACACAGAAGTTCTGTCCCGCGCCAGCCTTCTCTCCATGTTCACTCTACTCAGGCAGCGCAGGCTCCGCTGGCTAGGCCACGTTCACCGTATGGAGGATGGCAGAATCCCCAAAGACATCCTCTACGGAGAACTGGCAACTGGCAGCAGAGACGTTGGCCGCCCACAGCTGCGCTTTAGAGACGTCTGCAAGAGAGACATGAAGGCCCTGGAGATCAACACAGAGCGCTGGGAGAACCTTGCAACGGACCGCTCCAAATGGAGAGGCACCCTGACCTGACAGCTCAAGGCAGGTGAAGAGAGACTGACTGCTGCAGCAGATGAAAAAAGGACCCGCAGGAAGAACCGCCACAGACCCAGCAGCACGGAGACCACCCACAAGTGTGACCTGTGTGACAGGGACTGCCATTCACGCATCGGCCTGTTCAGCCACAGGCGATGCTGCTCCAGCAGAGTAGACGTTTAGTTCTCTTCCATGGTCATCATAGACCGACGGAGGCCGACGACGATGAACAAGTAACGGACAGGCAGTTATAGATCCTTTAGAAATTAATAGTGCCTTTAGAGATTATTATGAAAAACTATATGATACAAAAAATGAAACTGACTTAACAAAACTAAATGGGTTTTTGGATGGATTATCTATACCGTGTATTCCAAATGAAAACAGGGAGATACTGGAGTCTAAAATTAGTCAAGAAGAAGTTGGGCTAGCCATTGATAATATGAAATCAGGAAAAAGAGCAGGACCAGATGGTCTTCCAGTTGACCTCTATAAAAAATTTAAGAATAAATTAATAAAACCACTTTTGGAAATGGTTTTAGAAGCATTTCAAAATAGTAATTTACCACCATACATGAATAATGCCTTAATTATACTGTTGCTAAAACCAGGTAAACCCCCTAATAAATGTGAAAACATGAGACCAATAAGCCTATTAAATGCTGACCTTAAGATAATCTGTAAAATTTTAGCAAGACGACTATAAGAAATATTACCAAATATTATTAACCGAGATCAGAATGGCTTTATAATGGGAAGACAATGCTTCCATAATGTAAGAAGACTATTTAATATTATGTATTTCAATAAAGAAGCACTGGATACAGCTCTCCTATCATTGGACGCCGAAAAGGCCTTTGATAGGTTCTGGACTTGGAAATAATTTCATAAAATGGGTTCAGATAATATACAATAATGCTACAGCTGAAATCCTAACAAACAGCAATATCTCAAAATCAATAAAAATCAATAGAGGATGTTGACAAGGCTGTCCACTTTCACCCTTATTGTTTACTATGGCAATTGAACCTTTAGCGATGGCAGTACGTTTACATCCACAAATATATGGAATAAAAGTAGGACCAACAGAACATAAAATCTCCCTGTATGCCGATGACATAATTTTGTTTATGTCGAATTTTAAAAAATCAATTCCGACCTTGTAAATTTAATAAAGAACTTTGGGGAAATATCAGGATATAAAATAAATAAAACTAAATCTTCAATATTAATGCTAAATGAGACCCAGAGAAATCACCCAGCGCCTGAGGTAAATCAATTCAATGTTGTAAATCAGTTTAAATATTTAGGAATTCAAATTTTGCCTAAGCTAGAATCAGTCGCCAGTGCCAACTATGAAGCCTTAATGACAGATATTAATGAGTTACTTCAGAGATGGATGTCACTACCAATGTCGATGACCGGGAGAATAAATATACTTAAAAGTAATATCTTACCAAAAATACTTTATTTATTTCAATACATTCCTTTACCACCACCTTCAGATCTATTCTCAAGAATTAAAAAAAAGTTAGTGGAATTTATATGGAACAATAGGAAGGCTAGATTATGTCTGTCCTTACTATATTTACCATTTGATCGTGGAGGTCTGAAATGTCCAAACTTTATGTTGTATTACTGGTCAGCACAACTGAGGTCTATGACATATTATTTTTCATCAAATGATCTCCCTCACTGGACTGAAATGGAATCATACAATTTACCTTTACCTCTTCCCTTATTCATATACTCAGACTCGGCTAAAAAATTACAGAAACAAGTTAAAAATCCAATTGTAAAGCACATGATCAAAATATGGTGTGAAACCAAAAAATATTTAAAAGAACCACACTTATTGTCACAATTTAGCCCAATATGGGGTAATCAATATTTTACACCAGGGAGAGCAGATGCTGTATTTAAAGTATGGAATTTAAAAGGGATTCAAAAGATTCAAGACTTATATTTGTCACGTTCAGATAACATAATGTCTTTTGAAGAACTGAGGATCAAATTTAATCTCAATAGAACACATTTTTTTAAATATCTTCAACTTAGAAACTTCATTCGATCAAATCAAAATAAAGCTCTCACTCGACCTATTTATTCATCCTTGGAAAAAATGATGATGAAAGATAGTAAAAGAAAGGGTATTATTTCAGAGTTTTATAACTCACTGACACCATCTTCAAGTGAAAATTCACTGAAAAGATTAAACTACTGGAAAGAAGATCTGCAAATTGAAATTTCAGAGGAACAATGGGAATTGGCTTGTACAGAAGCTCAAACCAAATCAATAAATGCACGCCTTAAATTGATACATTTCAAATGGTTAATGCGGATGTATGTTACACCGGAGGAGTTAAATAGATATAACAAAAATATACCAGATACATGCACAAAATGCATGGAAAGTAAAGGAACCCTATTTCATTGTTTATGGGAATGTAGATTAATAAGAATGTTTTGGGAAGAGGTGAGGGTAACAATTGAAAAAATAATCTCAAAACAAATCATATTGAATCCTAAACTGTTTTTGTTGGGTCTGTACCCAGAAAAGCATAATTTTAATAAAAGTGAAAGAACATTCATAGACCTCAGTTTGCTTAATGCCAAAAAATGTATTGCACTATTATGGAAAAAGACTCATAGACCAGATGTGACTCAGTGGTTAAGACAGATGTTAACAAACCTTCCATTAGAAAGAATAACATATATACTGAAATCAAAGGAAATTGTGTTTGAGAATATATGGAGACCTTTTATTGATTATGTAAAAAATTTAAACATAACTCTTGAAGAAGAAGGTGAATGATGTGTGTGGACCTTGTAAATTCCAAACTGGTGAACATAATATGTATACTTATGTATTGGATTGTCTAGACTAAACAGAGGAGCATTGTTGAAGACTTGATTTTGTTGGTGGTTGTTGGTGTTTTTAGTGCATTTTTTTTTTTTTTTGTAGTACTTTAGTGTTAGTGTTTGATTGTTTGTATCATGTTTGTTAAAAAAAAAAAAAGGTTCAATAAAGATATTGTGGAAAAAAAAAAAATGACTTTTGACCGATCGGTAAATTATAACAGTGCATAGTAGACCGCGGCGCACCGGGCGATGTCCGTCCTCTGTAGCGGGGTGGGGGGGTGGGAGTTGTTATCTTCTACATTACAGATATTTTAGTATAATTTTTAGTGCACTGTAGGTTATTTTTTCTTGTAAAAAAAAAGCCACACATTTTTTAAGTGGCATGCTTCTTTGTGTGTGAGGGGCTTGTTTGTTCATTCATTCATTCATTTATTTATGAATGAATAAACAACCCCCCCCACACACACACACACAGCCCTGAGTGTCACCTTTCATTAGAGCCCAAAATTAAGCTTCTATATTGAATCACTCAAAAGTTACAGACGTTTTTCCAAACTGTGCCATTTGGCACAATTTGGCACAGTTCAAAAACGCCTGGGAACAACCTGTAAAGAAAGCTGTTTAATATATTCATTTTTGTGGTATTGTTACAAAATTTTGACCTCAGCTGGATAACACTTGGTTCTACATTTCTGTTGCATTTTCCAGCCCGGATCTGACAGCTGTGTGTTATTTGCAAGCATTTGTATCCAAAAAAACACCCAGGCGAAATTTATTTTCTCCAAGTTCAATATGTTTAGATTGTGGCTTATATTAATCATATATTCCATACCTACATACAGTATGTATAGACATATTGGAATGTTTAGTGATTACATATGTGGAATGACCTCAAGCCTCAGAACAGGACAAGAGGTCTCAACCGCCAGCGAGGATCAAAGAACAGACAGAGTCGCAGCGGTGGAGACCGGATCGATCTCCCTGACCACCCAGGGTCAGGTGGAGGAGACGGAGGACAATGGAGGGGGGATTATGTAATGCGGGATGTCAGCTTTGATATGCAATGTCTTTTGCTGAGTGTGGGTATAAGTATGAAGGTCTGACTGCGTTCGACCTCTTATTCTGCTTCTGCACCGAGATGAGACTTGTTAGAGGAGTGAAGCTGAAATTAAACTTTGATTTATAAAATCACATCGCTTCGTTATTTCAGGCTCTTCTACACTGGTGACGAGACGTGAGGATGGAACAGAGACGTTCTCTCGCGATTAACTCATCAGAGGCGACCCAAGCAAGCGCCGGCGCCCATGCAGACAGGGGAACGGATGGAAGACGTTCCCCCACGGCAGAAGCTACAGAGAGGGCTCAACCGAGCACCATCCCCAGCCCTGCCGTGAGAGCAGAAGAAAGGCGCTCTCACCCGGCGGACACATCAGGGACGGCCCACACAAGCGCCGTCACCGTCAAGCTGCCAGAATTCTGGCAAGAAGACCCGAGCTCGTGGTTCCAGCAAGCTGAGGCTCAGTTTGCACTGGCGGGCATAACGGCGGACGAGACGAAGTTTTATCACATCGTCGCCAAACTCGACGCTGCCACATCAAGATGTGCACGGAGCATAATCCAACAGCCGCCCGCCCATGACAAATACAGAGAGCTTAAAGCGACCATCGTCGAGAACTTCGTTCCCTCAGCCGAGGAGACAGCAGAGAAGATCCTGGCGATCTACGGCCACAGAGGATGCAGACCCAAGGCCCTCATGGAGGACATGCTGCAGCTCAAGGAAGAGGACAACGACAACTTCCTCTTCCAGCACATCTTCCTCAGCACTCTGCCGCCACACATGAGAGGGACGCTGGTCAACATACGGTGCAGCACCCAGCAGGACTTCCGCACGCTGGCCCAAGAAGCGCAGCGGCTCATCAACGCCTGCGGGGAACAGATGGCCACAGCAGCATCCGCAGATCTCAGCGCGGAAGCCCAGAGCAGCGGAGAACCACAGTCAACCGAACAGAGCCCGCCCACCATGGCGGCAACACGACCAAGGCGCAGCAGGCGGAACGACCTCTGCTATTACCACCACCGTTTCGCCGAGAGGGCGTACAAGTGCGTGCCCCCCTGCAAATTCAAAAGTTCGGGAAACGCCAAAGCCGAGAGACCGTTAACAGCCGCGGCTCTCGGCGAGAAAAACAAGCTACTGTATGTGACTGACGGACACACCGGGAGACAGTTCCTGATCGACACCGGAGCTCAGCTGAGTTTTATCACCCATTCCCACGCAGACCGGGCCATGGGTCCCCGGGGAAATGGAGCGATGGCAGCCAACGGCTCGATCATCGACACCTTCAGTGAAAGGAACCTGCCTCTTTGCATCCACGGCCGCAACTATAGATGGACATTTATTGTAGCGGCGGTGAGCTTTAACTTGTTGGGCGCTGATTTTTTGTGTGCACATGGGTTGTTAGTCGATCTAGCAAATAGGCGCTTGGTTAATGCATTGTCATTTTCTTCTATTCCCTGCTCAGCTCGAGTTTCTCCGACACCCGTGCAGGCCAGCGTCACAACAGCAGGAGGTAAGTTTGACCAACTCCTCACCCAATTTCCAGCACTCACAGTCCCAAAATTTTCAGCAACAGTAGCGAAACACGGGGTTGAAGACTTCATCCCCACAACAGGCCCACCCGTGTTCGCCAAAGCTCGGCGCTTAGACGCGACCAAGTTCGCCATAGCACGGGACGAGTTTGCCACCCTGGAAAAACTAGGCATTATTAGACACTCGAAAAGCCCCTGGGCATCGCCACTCCACATGGTCCCAAAAACCGACGGTTCTTGGAGACCTTGCGGCGATTACCACAGATTAAACAATGCGACAGCGCATGACCGCTACCCAATTCCTCGCATCCAAGATTTTTCACTACATCTGGCGGGTGCGCGCATTTTTTCTAAAATAGACCTGGTCCGCGGCTATCACCAAGTCCCCGTTCGAGCGGAAGACATTCCTAAAACGGCTGTAATAACCCCCTTCGGTCTTTTTGAATTTTTGCAGATGCCGTTCGGCCTCAAAGGTGCTGCTCAAACCTTTCAGCGTATGATGGACGTGGTATTACGCGACCTTCCCTTCGTGTTCGTCTACCTCGATGATATGCTGGTAGCCAGCCCGTCAGAGGAAGAACACGAACAACACCTCACTACAGTTTTTCAGAGACTGGAAGAGCACGGGTTTATAATCAACCCAGCCAAATGCAAATTCGGCGTGTCACAAATTGATTTTTTGGGACACAGAGTTTCACCGAAGGGGGCAGTCCCATTGCCAGACAAAGTCCACGCGGTAAAAAATTTTCCATGACCACAGACGGTCAAATCGCTGCAGGAATTTTTGGGAATGGTGAATTTTTACAACCGTTTCCTCCCCCGCGCAGCTCAACTCATGCAGCCCCTGTATGCCGCGCTCAGAAAACAAAAGCCTTCCAACGCGGTCGAATGGACCCCGGAGCACGAACGCGCCTTCGCGGAAGTAAAAAGTGCTCTAGCGATATGCCACATTGTTGGTTCACCCCGATCCCTCGGCCCGCATAGCGTTAACCACAGACGCTTTTGACCTGGCCATAGGGGCAGTTGTGGAACAACATGTTGGCAGAACCTGGCAACCTTTAGCATTTTTTAGCAAATCGTTAAACCAAACCGAGCGTAAATACAGCACTTTTGACAGGGAGCTGCTAGCGCTTCATTTATCCATCCGCCACTTCCAGTTCTGGTTAGAAGGGCGGCGCTTCATGGCTTTTGTAGACCACAAACCGCTCACTTTTGCGATGGCTAAAATTTCAGAACCATGGTCAGGCAGGCAACAAAGACAGCTAGCGGCGATCTCAGAGTTCACCACAGACATTCGACATGTGGCAGGCAAACTTAATGTGGTAGCAGACTGCCTCTCTCGCGCTGTGACATCGCCAGAGCACGAGGAGACAGATTATACTACCTCAGCCGCAGAACTCTTCGCCAACGCGCATGCGTACGCGGCCCCAATTCGCGTAGGGATAGATTACGCAGCCATGGCAGAGGAACAAAGCAGTGACGCGGACGTGCGCGCCCTCCTGTCTGGACCAACAGGGTTAAGACTGGAGGAAAGGGGTTTACGTGACGGCGTACCCCCCCTAATCTGCGACGTTTCAACCGGCCAACCTCGCCCGGTAGTCCCAGCTGCATGGCGCCGCCGCATTTTTGACTTGGTTCACTCCCTCGCGCACCCCTGGGTGCGCGCCTCGGTCAAAATGGTCGCGGAAAAGTTTGTTTGGCCGGGCCTGCGCAAAAATGTAAAGGAATGGGCAAAAACTTGCATGTCTTGTCAGCGCGCCAAAATACACAAACACACAAAAGCTCCTCTAGAGCCTTTCCGAATCCCAGCCAGAAGGTTTGACCACGTTCATGTCGACCTCGTAGGACCACTACCTTCGTCTCAGGGTTTCACACACCTGTTAACGATGATAGACCATACTACGCGCTGGCCTGAGGCGGTCCCTTTGGTGTCAACCACAGCTGCGGAAGTCGCTCGCGTTTTTTTAACAAACTGGGTGGCACGTTTCGGCGTCCCATCGGACATCACGTCCGATAGGGGGCCTCAATTTGTCTCAGAGCTTTGGTCAGCCATGGCCAGCAGCTTAGGGGCGACAATTCACCGTACCACCGCTTATCACCCTCAGGCTAATGGGTTATGCGAGCGTTTTCACAGATCTTTAAAGGCCGCCCTCAGGGCCTCACTAACGGATACAAATTGGGTGAATAAACTTCCCTGGGTTTTATTGGGGTTGCGTTCTGCACCTAAAGAGGATCTAGACGCCTCCCCAGCAGAATTAGTTTTTGCACAACCTCTCAGACTCCCAGGTGAGTTTTTACCAGAGAATCCAGAGCCCGGGCATCTTCCAGCCCTGAGGCCTTTAGGCAGCACCGGACCGGACACTCTCCCCGGACCGGCACATCACTCTTTTCCACGGGTTTTTGTCCCCCAAGCTTTAAAAAACGCCGAGTTCGTTTTTGTTAGACACGAAGCTTTAAAATCAACCCTCCGTCCACCATACGACGGACCATTCAGAGTGCTGGAACCTGGTGATAAGCATTTAGTGCTTGATTTAGGGGACAGAAAAGAAACAGTCAGCATTGACAGACTTAAACCTGCCTTCTTGTTGAGAGACGAACCTGCACGGGTGGCGAGAGCACCTCGGCGGGGTAGACCCCCCAAGAAAAAAAACTCAGCCCCCCTGCAGGGAACAAATAACCACTCTCCTCCCCAAGCTGCAGATTCCTTACAGGAGGGTCCCACCACGACGCCAAAGCGGACCCACAGCAGATTCGGGAGAAGATTAAAACCCAGACGGCACAGGGACTGATGCAAAATTGACAAGAGTTGTTAACTGTGTTATCAGATTGTGCCGTGACAGTTTTAAGGCTGTTTTGTGATATTACTATACTGTTGTGGTTACCACTGAATTCTCTACAGGAGCATGACTGCTGGAAAGAGTTTTCCTTGTTTTCCCTGTCAAGAGGTTTAACAGTATAATATGTCAGAGATTATCTTAAACTGTAAAACTAATGTGATTGTCCTTTTCTTAGTCTTTTGGGGGGGGGGGGGCCTGTGGCTTATATTAATCATATATTCCATACCTACATATGTATAGACACATTAGAATGTTTAGCGATTACATATGTGGAATGACCTCAAGCCTCAGAACAGGACAAGAGGTCTCAACCGCCAGCGAGGATCAAAGAACAGACAGAGTCGCAGCGGTGGAGACCGGATCGATCTCCCTGACCACCCAGGGTCAGGTGGAGGAGACGGAGGACAATGGAGGGGGGGATTATGTAATGCGGGATGTCAGCTTTGATATGCAATGTCTTTTGTTGAGTGTGGGTATAAGTATGAAGGTCTGACTGCGTTTGACCTCTTATTCTGCTTCTGCACCGAGATGAGACTTGTTAGGAGGGGTGAAGCTGAAATTAAACTTTGATTTATAAAATCATATCACTTCGTTATTTCAGGCTCTTCTACAAGATGACTGTTACTCAGTGCCCGGAGCACTTAGAGAGATTATGACTTTTTTGCCAAAAAATTCAAAATATTTTCTTTTAAATGAGACCAACCCCATGAAGATGCTGCAAAGGGTTGAAGAACAGCTTTTGATTTACTTTGCGTACGTTACTTTTTGGCGTTTTAGGGAAATTGACCAGAGTGCAAGGGGTTAAGATCTTTCATAAAGGCTAGAGTAGAATGGGCTGCTTTTGATTTAGATACTGTAATTGTTGATTTATCCAAAATGGGATCTAAACAGAAACTGAAGTCACCTCTTAATATATTTTGTTGTCCCCCTGATACTTTCAAAAAATATCCTGAATGAAGGTAATATCATCATAATTAGGTGCATGTAAATTGAAAACTGGCCATCGTTCTGAATAAATCTGACAATTTACTAATACATATGGCTGGAAGGCTCAGTAATAGTTTCTTCAATTATCACTGGAACATTTTTGTTGATTGAACTGCCACTCCCCTAGCTTTAGAATTAAATGATGAGGATACTACATGACCTACCCATTCTCTTTTCAGTTTTCCAGTTTACAGATTCAGGTTTACTGCAGTGATATTCTATGTCACTGGGGGGCGACTGTGATGCAGGTGTAGTGTAGTCGACTACTGATCGGAGGGTCAAGGGTTTGATTCCCGCTCTGACTGCATATCGAAGTCTCCTTGAGCAAGACACTGAAACCCCAGTTGCTCCTGGTGGGTCAGGCCAGCGACGATGCATGGCAGCTCTGCCCCCATCAGTGTGTGAATGTGTGTGTGAATAGGTGGCTAGCAGGATCTGTAAAGCGCTTTGGTCATCCAGAGATAAGAAAAAAGTGCTATACAAGTGAACGCCATTTACCATATAATAATACAGATTCAAGAATTTATTTATCAATACTGCTATACGTACAGGACATACAGGAGAATTGAAATGGCGTTTATCTCTCTCTTCAGTGATGTGCGTAATATAAAAAAAACAAAAGGAATAATGCTGGAAAAACACCAACAGCAGTCTATGTACAGTAATGCTACCCGGAGTGCAAGTAGCGACAAAAGATAGACCCAGACATTCCATCGTGCAAATAAAGATAAACGATAAAACCCAGCAATCCTATATACAGAAAAAGCAGAGCAGTAATGCTCGTTGTTGCAAGTTCGATGTGGTAGTGTAGGTACAGACAGTGACAGATAGGACTGCACATGAACAGTATTGCCGTGCTCTCCTCAGTTTGTGGAGAAAATGGAGGTGAGTTTGAGCCTTCTTGGCCAGTGATGTGGTGTTGCTGGGCCAGAAGAAGTCCTCAGAGATGTGCACTCCCAGGAACTTGGTGCTGCTCACCCTCTCCACAGCTGCTCCATCAATGATCAGAGGGGGATGCTGTGTGTTCCTTCCTGAAGTCGACCACAATCTCGGGTTTTTCCCACGTTCAGGAAGAGAGTATTGTCTTTACACCACTGGACCAGTTGGCTCACCTCATTTCTGTAGTTGGCCTTCTCATTGTTGGTGATGAGGCCCACCACCGTCATGTCATCCACAAACTTGATGATGTGGTTGGTGCTGTAGGCTGGTATAGTCATGGGTCAGCAGGGTGAAGAACAGTGGGCTCAGCACGCACCCTTGTGGGGCCCCTGTGCTCAGTGTGATGGTCTTGGAGGTGTTGCTGCCAACCTGCACACTCTGTGGCCTCCCTGTGAGAAAGTCCAGCATCCAGTTACAGCGAGATCTTTTTGAGACCCAAGTGTCTGAGTTTTTGTATTAGGTGGTGGGGGATGATTGTGTTGAATGCTGAACTGAAGTCCAAGAATAGCATTCGCACGTAGGAGTTCTTTGAGTCCAAGTGGGTGAGGGCTGGATGGAGAGCAGCAGCAATGGCATCTTCTGTGGATCTGTTTGACCTGTATGCAAACTGAGATGGATCGTAGGAGGGAGGGAGGATGGACTTGATGTTCTGCATGACCAGCCACTCGAAGCACTTCATTATGATGGGGGGGGGTCAGTGCTATGGGCCGGTAATTGTTGTAGCTGTATGTTGCCTGGTCCAGCTGCCTTGCGTGGGTTGATCCTGAAAAGGGTCCTCTTCACGCTAGTCGGATCCAGACTTATGGCCTGCTCGTCTGGAGGAGGACTGGTTTTCTGTGCTGATGTTCTGTTTTGTGCTTCAAAGTGGCCAAAAAAGTCATTTAGGTTGTTAAGCCATGTGATGTCACTCGCACAGGTCTGAGGTGGAGGTTTGTAGTTGGTGAGGGTCTATATGCCACGCCAGAGGGAACATGCATCTCTGGTGTTGCTGAAGTGGCCGAATATTTTCTTGCTGTACTGTCATTTTGCCTCCTTGATGCCACGGGACAGGTTGGCCCCAGCTGTTGTTAGTCCTGCAGTGTCGCCGGCCCTGAAGGTTGTGTCTCAAGCCCTCAGGAGCCTGTGGACCTCTGCTGTCATCCATGGCTTTTGGTTAGCACGAACAGTCATGGTTTTGCTGTAAGTGACATCATCAGTGCATTTACAGTGGTGTGAGAAAGTGTTTGTCCCTTTCCTGACTTCTCATTTTTTTGTATGTTTGTCACACTTAAATGTTTCACATCATCAAACAAATTTAAATATTAGACAAATATAACACAAGTAAACACAAAATCAGTCCCTCCAGGATTTTGCGGGATGTTTTTATGATTGTTGTGGCCCAAAAAGCTTGAATTTGCGGGAGCTTTTTTTAAAAGTTGCGATAAAAGTTGCGATGTTTGGAGAGGTTTTTTTGCACAAAGTTGAGGGAAGAATTACAAATTTTAAAGCAGATGGTTTTTCCAGCTTACTACATTGATATTCTACATAAAAATACAAGAAAAGCACAGGATTGTCAAACATTTCCTATTACAGTGATTTGTAAATTAAGCAGAAACTTCTGCTATACAGAAAAACTCTTTTGTGCAAGAGCCAATACAGACTTTAATACAATATCCATTACAACAGCTAAAATGCACTGAATGCATGTTAAAGAGTAGAGATGTGGAAATTATTTGCAGCGCCTTCATTTGAAAACTCCCGATGGTCCCCAACCACTTGGTCCTGAGCGGAAAGGAAAAAAAAAATAATTCATTCTTTTAGTCTGTATTGTCTATTGGAGTCTGTGTTTTTCTAGAAAAAAAAAATACAGACAATATTCGTATGCTTAACTCCTACCTGTCTGTCTATCTGCTGTGTGTCTACACACACACACACACTCACTCACACCTTTCATTTACCGGGGGGGGGGGGGGGGGGATGTTGTTGTCCGTGTTCAGATCAGAGATTCACAGCCTTAAAGCTCATTGACAAGATGTAGTAATGCTTTTACCTCTAAAGATGTAGTGTTAGACTTGCTCGTTTGTGAATTTATGGAGTCTCTTGTCACGTGCGCTCCCACAACAGAGTGCTTTTGGGGCAGGCGGATGTTTTTCAAAACAAACCCAGCACTTTGTACACGCGGTCAGGACGGAGACGTCCACCAGCAGGCTGGAGAACACTGAGGAAGGGACGTGTTGGAAACCTCACGGGTGAGTGTTTTTTTTTTTTTTTTAAAAATCACACTTTTTTTTGCTGAAACGTTCCATTAGTACTTACTGTAAACACAGAAGTGAACGCGATGCATTTGATTGGTTAGACTGAGCATTTCAGCGCCACTCAGCTGAAATTTGATTGGTGAAATTGGCGTAAGTTGATGAGGATTGGTCAAAATTGCGGGAAAGTTGCTCTGATTGGAAAAAGTTACAAGGTTGCACAATAGTTGCGCTGATTGACTGATTTCGCGTGAATTGACGCGGTCGCAACATCGCGAAATCCTGGAGGGATTGCAAAATGCAGTTTTAAATGAAGGCGTTTATTATTAAGGGGGGGAAAAAAATCCAAACCTACATGGCCCTGTGTGAAGAAGTGATTGCCCCCTAAACCGAACATCTGGTTGAGCCACCCTTAGCAGCAACAACTGCAATCAAGCGTTTGTGATAACTGGCAATGAGTCTTTTATGGCGCTGTGGAGGAATTTTGGCCTACTCATTTTTGCAGGATTGCTGTAATTCAGCCACACTGGAGGGTTTTCGAGCATGAACCACCTTTGTAAGGTCATGCCACAGCATCTTAATTGGATTCAGGTCAGGACTTTGACTAGGCCACTCCAAAGTCTTCATTCTGTTTCTCTTAAGCCATTCAGAGGTGGACTTGCTGATGTGTTTTGGATCATTGTCCTGCTGCAAAACCCAAGTGGGTTTCAGCTTGAGGTCATGAACAGATGGCCAGACATTCTCCTTCAGGATTTTTTGGTAGACAGCGGAATTCATGGCACCATTTACCACAGCAAGTCTTCCAGGTCCTGAAGGAGCAAAACAGCCCCAGACCATCACACTACCACCACCATATTTTACTGTTGGTATGATGTTCCTTTTCTGAAATGCTGTGTTCTCATACACCAGATGTAGTGGGACACACACCTTCCAAAAAGTTCACTTTTGTCTCGTCAGTCCACACAGTATTTTCCCAAAAGTCTTGGGGATCATCAAGATGTTTTCTGGCAAAACTGAGATGAGCCTTTATGCTCTTTTTACTCAGCAGTGGTTTTCGTCTTGGAAGTCCACCATACAGGCCATTTCTGCCCAGTCTCTTTCTTATGGTGGAGTCATGAACACTGACCTTAACTGAGGCAAGTGAGGCCTGCAGTTCTTTGGAAGTTGTTGTGGGGTCTTTTGTGACCTCTTGGATGAGTCATCGCTGTGCTCTTGGGGTAATTTTGGTCGGTCAGCCACTCCTAGGAAGGTTCACCACTGTTCCATGTTTTTGTCATTTGTGGATAATGGCTCTCACTGTGGTTCACTGGAGTCCCAAAGCTTTAGAAATGGCTTTATAACCTTGTTCAGGGTGATAGATCTCAATTACTTTGTTTCTCATTTGTTCCTGAATTTCTTTGGATGGCAGCATTATGTCTAGCTTTTGAACATCTTTTGGACTACTTCACTTTGTCAGGCAGGTCCTATTTAGGTAATTTCTTGATTGAGAACAAGTGTGGCAGTAACCAGGCCTGGGTGTGGCTAGATAACCTGAACTCAGCTTTCCAAAGATGTGATAAACCACAGTTAATTTATGTTTTAACGGGGGGGGGGGGGGTCATTTTTTCCCACAGGGCCATGTAGGTTTGGATTTTTTTTACCCTCAATATTAAACACCTTCATTTAAAAAATGCATTTTGTGTTTACTTGTGCTATCTTTGTCTCATATTTAAATTTGTTTGATGATCTGAAACATTTAAGCGTGACGAACATACAAAAAATGAGAAATAAAGGGGGCAAACACTTCTTCACACCACTACAGGTTCAGGTTCAGGTTACTTTATTTGTACCCGTAGGTAGATTTGTTTTGCAGTCTGGTGACATCCATATATACAAGCCACAAATTACATTCAACATAGACACAAACACAGGCACATATGAAGCTGACTATAAACATGATAAAAATACTCAAGGCTCCATCAATCAGGGTATAAAAAGACAAAGAGATGGGAGAAAAAACAGAGGTAAGAGAGAAGGGTCATATTAAAAGTTAAAAACTAGTCAAAGAGGTTAAAAACTCAAAGGTCTAAAACCCAATAAAATATTTAGAACCCAAGTGACATCCTACAAAAATAAGTAAATATAAAATGGAGTTAATAAATAGGTACCTAAATTATGTGCAATATATTTTTACAGCTTGTTCAACTCTTTGACAGCAGCAGGGACAAAGCTGTTTTTGTAGCGCTGGGTTCTACTTTTTGGGACAGCAAACCTCCGTCTTGAGGGAAGAAGCTGAAAGTTGCAGTGCAAAGGGTGGGAGTCATCATTTAAAATGGAGGTAGCCGTCCTCTGTACTTGTCTGGTGTACAGGGATGTCAGGCTCAGCTGTGGCTCACCAAGCAAACGACTGGACCATCTAACTACCTGATCCAAGGATTTCCTCTGTTTCAGTTTTATCTGACCAAACCATGACACTAAAGAAAAGGATAAAACAGATTCAATAAAAGCCCGATAAAACACTGTCATTATGGTTTGGTCAACTTGGAAGCGTGCAAGTTTTCTCAAGCAATGCAAATGTTGCTGACCCTTTTTGCATACCCTTTCACAGTTCTCTTCAAACTTTAAATTACTATCTACTACATCAATCTCCATGTACTCCTCTAGGTTTGTGTGTCCATTGTGAGTGGCTGCGTGCTTCAAAGTATCCCAGTCTGTAGTGCTTTATGTGCCCCATTATAGTAAGATGGGTCTCTTGAATGAAAGCGATACGAATTTGCAATTTCTTAAGTGGTGTCAAAATGTTCTTCATTTTAACCGGTCCATTTAACCCATTCACCATTATAACCAACAAATTTTGTTACCTTATTCATTAACAAAAGGGCTACACATTATGAAGGGATTATGACCTCGCCAAAAAACTCCCATAAAAAATTAAAATAAAACATAAAGAGGTCTTCTTGAAGAGTAAGAACTGAAGGGCACTGACAACACACAAAAAAAGAATACAAAACTAAACCTCCCTCCCACTTCCACATCCTTTCCATGCCTACTTTGAAACATTCAGCACAATCTACCCTGATAAATGGAGATGCACCCATTATAGAAGCAATTAAATTTTAAATTAGTCAGAACAGACCAAAACCAGATCATAATTTATATTAACAGAAAAATGGGAAGAAAATATATTATCACTCGTTACTAATGTTCTGAATGACAAGTTGTTATTGGGATGCCACGCAGAAATGTTGCTGCTTCTTCTAGTGTTTTGAAGAATCTCCTCTTTTCATCACACAATGTGATCCTCAATATTGCAGGATGCAGCGGAGCAAATGGGATTTCTTTAGACTGAAGCTCTTTCTTAATGTGATCACATTCCTTTTCTGCATTTCATTAGACTGGCATGCAAATCAGGAAAGAAAAACAGGAGTTTATTATCATTCAAAATCCCTTCTTTCCGTGCAGAGCATCGTGCAGCAATACAAGGTGATTTATCCCGATCTTGATATTTAAGCAGATGTATTAGGATAGGTTTTGGTCTTTGATTTGCAGGAGGTTGGGGTCCAGAGACTCAGTCTGCACTTTCTATCATCAAAGGCTCTGTAAAATGCTCTTGTCCAAGAGTGGCAGGAATCAGGTTGACAAAACATTTCACCGGATCATTACCTTCACACTTTTCCCAAAGGTTTATAATATGCATGTTATTACGTCGACTGAAGTTTTCCAGTTGGTCCACTTCCTCCATTAAAAAAGTCATTCTCCTGACTCAATTTGAGCACATGTGAATTCAAGTCCACCAGCTGGTCCTCCGCTGTACCGATGCAATTCTCTGCTTCTTCTATACGGGAGCTCAACTTATCAAACATATTTTTCAGGTCACTTATGGACTGATTAATCTCTGCAGTTTTAGACTTGAATTAAGAAGAAAGGGCATGGTTGCCGTTTCTTATCTCTTCAAGAATAAGTAAATCTCCGTTGTTCAATTTGTTTGATGTCGCCACCGCCATCTTGGCAGCTCCTCATTCACCTGTCCTCACTGTCACTGTCTCCACAGGTGTCTGAATCTGCTCATAGACTGAATTTTTTTGTTTATTCATAGATCTCAAGTCCATATTGTAGTTATCTGACCAATTTAAAATAAATCAGGGTGTTTTTGAAGGTATTAGCAGAGGTTATTAAGGGAGCCCCTTTACCAGCGTCTTCCTAATTACTGCTGCATCAAAATGCCCCATGACTTGGTTTTTGCTCTGATATGCATTGTCAGTTGTGAGGCCTTCTCTAGAGAAGTGTGTCTTTCCAAATCAAGCCCCATCAATTTAGTTTACCACAGGTGGACTCTAGTCAATGTGTAGCAACATCTCACCAAAAATCAAGAGAAATAGGAGGCATCTGAGCTAAGTTTCAAGTGTTTGAATAGTTATGCACATGTGATATTTCAATTTTTTTCTTTTTAATAAATTTACAAAAATCCTAAAATTCAGTTTTCATTTTGTCATTATATTATTACTGAATGTAGATTAATGAGAAAAACAGAAAAAAATGCTGAAGGGGCGAATACTTTTGCAAGCCACTGTACCTGTCAGTCAGGAAGGCACAGATTATGTTTTTGGCATCCTGGGAGATCTCCATGTCATCAGGGAAGTTGAGGGAGTTCTTGTGGTCCATGATCTTACTGTAGGTTCCCACCAGAGAGTCGGCGTAGAACGGCGTGTCACCTGTACGTTCAAACAGGCATTACTGGGTGATACAAGGAGGGAAAGAGAGGAATTCAAAAACATAGCGATGAGGTGTTTACTGACCAACAAGCATCTCGAAGATAAAGACACCCACAGACCACCAGTCACACTCTCTGCCATAATAACCGTCTCCTCCCTGAGACTTCAGCACCTCTGGAGAGATGTAATCCGGAGTTCCTACGGCCGTGTCACAGTGGACCATACCGGTCTGAAACAGAATAAGAACCACAACCATTACAGGTGGTGTCACAGTGGACCAAACAAGTCTGTAACAACCAAGAGTCAGTACGAGTCCTATAATGCATCAGAAAAGGTTTTCTGAGGGTAAAAATACTTTTTCTTTTAAAAATAAAAGGCAGCAGTATAAAACAGATTCTACTAGGCAGTCTCTCCAGGATTTCAGGATGTTGCAATTGCACCAATTCGCAAGAATTCAACCATTCCCCACAAATTCTGTGTGACTATGCAACTTTGTCCAATGACCACAGCTTTCCTGCAATTGTGGCCAATCATCATCATTTTCCACAAATTTCACCAATCAAATTTGTCCCCGAGTACCCCTCAAATGGGCACATCATCAGTCGGAACCAACATACAGTGCTGTGAAAAAGTAACTGCCCCCTTACCAATTTCTTATATTTTTGCATATTTGTCATACTTAGATATTTGAGATCATCAAATAAATTTTAATATTAAACAACGATAACATGAGTAAATACAAAATGCAGTTTTTAAATGATGATTTCATTCATTAAGGGGGGAAAAAAGCTACCCAAAACTACCTGGCCCTATATGGAAAAATTACTAGTCACACCCAGGCCTGATTACTACCAGACTTGTTGAATCAAGAAATCCCTTAAATAGAACCCGTCTGATGAAGTGAAGCAGGATAAAAGATCTCAAAAACCAACACATCATGCCGCGATCTACAGAAATTCAAGAACAGATAAACAAAACCCCTTAACAACATCTAAAGAACTGCAGGCCTCACTTGCCTCGGTTTGGGCACAGATCCATGATTCAATAATAAGAAAGAGACTGGGCAAAAATGGCATCGATAGGAGAGTTCCAAGGTGAAAATCACTGCTGACCAAAAAGACCACAAAGGCTCGTTTCACATTTTCCAAAAACACCTTGATGATCCCCAAGACTTTTGGGAAAATATTCTGTGGACTGATGAGATAAAATTTGAACTTTTGAAAGGCGTACCTTCCGTTATATCTGGCATAAATTTAACACAGAATTTCCTAAAAAGAACATCACACCAACAGTCAAATATGGTGGTGGTAATGTGATGGTCTGGGGCTGCTGAAATTCCTCAACAGCAATGTGTGTGACAAATGATTATACGCCTTATGCCCAACACGGGCATTACACACTATACAAGATAAATACTGTATATCAAAAATGCATAGTCCAGTTCAGGTAATGATCTTAATGACACAGTTCAATTCAGTTTCTTTGCCTCTCCTCTCATGTCTCTTCATTGTTTTCTCAATGTTTGCTTTCCTTCTGTCATTATTTTCAAACATCCAATATAGATAGATGGATAGATAGATGTACTTTAATGATCCCAAACTGGGAAATTACAGTATAAGCTACCGCCACACTTGACAGTCTTCTAAGGCATCTCTCCACCTGTTAAGTACTCCTCCGCACTTCAGAATGTATTTCAAGGTGTCTTTGAATCTTAGAAGGGGGCGACCGACTCTTCTTGGGCCTTCTGTCAATTCTCCGAAGAGGAGAGCTTTAACTGGACGCTCACCAGGCATATACACAACATGGCCCATCCAGCATAATCCATTCCTGATTAAAATAGACTGACAAATATGGAATAATATAAGCTATCGGTGGATGCATGCAGTACATCGCTGTGGCAACCCCGAAAGGGAGCAGCCGAAAGAAGAAGATAAAAAATAATAAAGAAAGGAAACAACTTGAACTTAAAGTAGATGGAAAGAATACAGTACAAATAATCTAGTTGAAGTAGCTAATACTTTTGACTGCTACTTTATTGACTCTGTAGCAACCATCGTGCAATGTTTCTCACCTATATATACAAATATGTCTGCAATTTATACAACTGAGCCAACTTTCACCATAAGAAATGTCACAGAAGCAGAAGTCACAAGAGTAACTAGATCTCTTAAACCATCTCGAGCAAAGGATATACAGTGGTGCCTCTACTTACGAACGTCTCTACATACGGAATTTTCAGGTTACGACACGCCTCAACGGGAAAATATTGCCTCTTGTTACGAACGAAATTTCAGGATACGAAAGGCAAAAAAGTACGCGCTCCTCGCAGCTCCCGTAGTTTACCGAACGTAAACATACCTGTAGCTGCTCTGCCATTGGCTATCGCCTAGCATCTTCCTGGTATCCCATTGGCCACGAAGTTTTTGTTTTTGTTTTTTTTTTTCCCAAAACTTTATTAAGAACAAGGTGAAAGTTTTACGTGTGTGTACAGTACAGAATTAACATTTATTCGCTATGGGCCCCAAGAAAGTGACGGAGATAAGTGGAAAAGGAGAAAAGAAGAAGAGAGTTTTTTTGTCCATACAAACAAAGAAGGAGATAATCGAAAGGTATGAAAAGGGGATGCGTTTGGTTGATCTCGCCAAAGAATATGGCCGTAATACATCAACGATCAGCACGGTATTAAAACAAAAGGAAGCACTTACAAGCCGACAAAAGCAAACGTCCTTGGATCAGAACATGAACCAAAGAAGGCAAAAGGTGACGACGTCGACGACGATAGCAGTTAAAAGGTAAATGAACAGAATTTTTATTATTCTTTCTCTTTTATTATTCTTTCTCTCATTTTAAACTCTCATTTTATGTTTATTGTGCAGTAATCTAATTGTAACATGTATTTGTTACATGTTTTGATGCGTTTTTATGATTTATAAAAAATTTATGCCCGAATTTTGGGGGGCTTGGAACGGATTACGGCATTTACATGTAAAACGCGCCTCTACTTACGGAATTTTCACGTTACGAGAATACTTCCGGAACGAATTAATTTCGTAAGGAGAGGTACCACTGTATTTGGTATGGATGTAGTGATGCTTAAAAAACTGAATACAACATTAATCACTCCATCCATCTTCTTCCGCTTAATCCTTTTCGGGTCGCGGGGGGAATAACTCCTATTACCAAAATTATAAATCTCTCAATTTCTCAAGGAACATTTCCAAGTGTCTGGAAATCAGGTGTTGCTGTGCCAGTGTTTAAAAGTGACGATCCTCTCTCAACTTCTAATTACAGGCCTATAACCATTCTACCTATACCGTCAAAGGTTGCAGAGAAATTGGGAGCTCAGCAAATTATCTGCCATCTGAACACACGTTCATTTGCCCTGCACCCAATGCAGTTTGGCTTCAGGGCAAATTATTCAGAGACAGCCAACTGTTATTTTATTGAAAAAAAAATCAAGTCTCTTGGATAAAAGTGGTGTTGACGGAGCTGTGTTTCTTGATTTCAAAAAAGCTTTTGACTCTGTCAATCATAAAATTGTTATGCCTAATTATCTAGTTTCAGTTTTTCCTACAACGCACTTAAAGGAAACCTGTACTGGTCATTATAACAACATTAATCATGCTTTAGGTATTACTTATAAACCAGAAATGTGTTTATTCAGTAAAAATAACCCCCTAGAGGCAGTATAGTTGTGAATCCCTTCCATAGCATGTGGGACACCATGTGGTGTATGGGGCGGTGCCCATCTCCATTTCACTGACCCTAGGCCACACAGCTACTGTGAGTAGTGAAAGCTACAGTGGGGAGTCAGTCCTCTGGTAGTTCTGTGCGTTAACTTTCCTTTTCCCATTCTATTATGCTGAGCACCAAGCTAGAAGGCGGAAAGTACCATTTTTATATGGTCTTTGGTATGACCAGGCCAAGATTTGAACCCACGACCTTCCGGTTGTGGGGTGGATGATCTACCAACTAGGCCACCACTCCAGTATAGTCAGTACACTGAATAATTGTATCCCATGAAAACCGCTCGGTCAAAACCAATGGGGTTCAACCACCACCGTCCGGAAATGACGTACAATCGCTGTTTCCGGCTTTACCGTGGACGAGCAACGTGTTTACCGTAGACGAGTAAACACGTTCAACAGATGCTCAGTGAGTCAAGAGCCGAGTTGAAAACGGCACAAAATCTGCACGGATATGTACTGCACAAACCGTCCTTGGAAATGGCCTTCATTGACGGCATGATGCGTAGTTATACTGCGGCCCACTTAGTCACACAACGCAACGACTGTGACTCACTATCATGCTGAAACTGGCCATGGAGTAATCAATATATCGCTGACCATGACTGACTGAGAGAGCAGGAACTTGAAACTCGCGTGTATTTGAGACGGAATCATGACCAAAATTACTGGACGGAACTACTAGTATCATATTTGACCATTTGAAATAGCATTTGATTAAAATTCACGACAGGGACCCTTTAAAAGGATAGAATCACATTAATCAAACCGATCTCAGCAGGTTCAAATACAAAATCACCAATCCTCTGCCCTTCATCTACCCACAGGTGTCCCACAAGGATCAATCATGGGTCCACTACTGTTCACATTATACATGCAAAAAGTGTCTGCCCCTTCCTGATTTCTCATTTTTTTTGTATGTTTGTCACACTTACGTAAATGTTTCAGATCATCAAACAAATTTAAATATTAGACAAAGATAACACAAGTAAACACAAAATGCAGTTTTTAAATGAAGGTGTTTATTATTAAGGGGGAAAAAAACTCCAAACCCTACATGGCCCTGTGTGAAAAAGTGATTGCCCCCCTAAACTGAATAACTGATTGGGCCACCCTTAGCAGCAACAACTGCAATCAAGCGTTTGTGATAACTGGCAATGAGTCTTTTACAGTGTTGTGGAGGAATTTTGGCCCACTCATCTTTGCAGAATTGTTGTAATTCAGCCACATTGGAGGGTTTTCAAGCATGAACCGCCTTTTTAAGGTCATGCCATAGCATCGTAATTGGATTCAGGTCAGGACTTTGACTAGGCCACTCCAAAGTCTTCATTTTGTTTTTCTTAAGCCATTCAGAGGTGGACTTGCTGGTGTGTTGCGGATCATTGTCCTACTGCAGAACCGAAGTGCGCTTCAGCTTGAGGTCATGAACAGATGGCCAGACATTCTCCTTCAGGATTTTTTGGTAGACAGCAGAATTCATGGTACCATTTACCACAGTAAGTCTTTCAGGTCCTGAAAAAGCAAAACAGCCCCAGACCATCACACTACCACCACCATATTTTACTGTTGGTATGATGTTCCTTTTCTGAAATGCTGCGTTACTATTAAGCCGGATGTAATGGGACACACACCTTCCAAAAAGTTCAACTTTTGTCTCGTCAGCCCACACAGTATTTTCCCACAAGTTCTGGGATCATCAAGATGTTTTTTTGGCAAAACTGAGATGAGCTTTTATGTTCTTTTTGCTCAGCAGGGGAGCAAAAAGAACACCTTCATTTAAAAACTGCATTTTGTGTTTACTTGTATTATCTTTGTCCATTATTTAAATTTGTTTGATGATCTGAAACATTTAAGTGCGACAAACATACAAAAAACATGAGAAATCAGGAAGAGGGAAAACACTTTTACACACCACTGTAAATAATTGTTTTCTCTGTGGCTTTCTTCTATTCATCTTTTTAAGTTCTCAGCAAGAGTACAATGTTGATCACTTTTATGACAAAGTCACTTAGCACTTTATTCTCAAATTCTTGAGCAAAATTCTATTTTCGCTGTTGCATTAAAGTTTTTTCTGCATAGAAGAAGTTTCTGCTTAATTTATAAATAAATCACGATTTCACAGGAAATTTTGGGCAGTCCTGTGCATTTCTTGAGGTGTTATATAAAATAGAATAGCACTGCAGCACACTATGGAAAAAAGCAAGTGCTTTAAAATTTGTGCTCCTCCCAAAACTTTCAGTGCAAAAAAAAAAAAAAAAAACCCTTCTAAAAACATTACGACTTTTTAGAAAAGTTGCTGAAAATTCAGGCTTTCTGGGCTACATCAATCATAAAAAAACAGCCTGAAACAGCCTCTGAAAACGACCTGTTTTTCTTTCTTCCCCCCCCCACTCCTTGACCCCTACCTCTTCCAGCCACTTCATATCCCTTCAATTCCCTCCCCTATTCCTCCCTGTGAGTTCCAGCATAAGTAAGACAATATAAATAAAGTGTTAAAGTTTTTATTTGCAAGAAGAATCTATAAATACTATTTATATACAGCATATCGATGGCCGAAAATCAAAACTTCCTGTCTGAAAAATGCACTTAGGCATTAGTGCGTTGCAAAGTGCCGAAAGGAGGTGGTATTGTTAACACATTATACAATAATATAGTCCAAAACAGTGTATTAAGTACTGGGTATTCTTTAAAAAAAATAGCATTCTACAAGAAAACCAAAAGGTTTTCTTCAGTTCTATCAAAAAAGTGCATTTTTCAGATAGGAGGTTTTGCATTTCGGCCATCGATATATCAAATATGAGCAAGGCTCCTTTTGGCAAAGCAAATACACACGTGGACAAAATTGTTGGTACCCCTCTGTTTTTCCACAATATCTTTATTGAACCTTTTTTTTTTTTTTTACAAACATGATACAAACAATCAAACACTAACACTAAAGTACTACAAAAAAAAAATGCACTAAAAACACCAACAACCACCAACAAAATCAAGTCTTCAACAATGCTCCTCTGTTTAGTCTAGACAATCCAATACATAAGTATACATATTATGTTCACCAGTTTGGAATTTACAAGGTCCACACACATCATTCACCTTCTTCTTCAAGAGTTATGTTTAAATTTTTTACATAATCAATAAAAGGTCTCCATATATTCTCAAACACAATTTCCTTTGATTTCAGTATATATGTTATTCTTTCTAATGGAAGGTTTGTTAACATCTGTCTTAACCACTGAGTCACATCTGGTCTATGAGTCTTTTTCCACAGTTGTGCAATACATTTTTTGGCATTAAGCAAACTGAGGTCTATGAATGTTCTTTCACTTTTATTAAAATTATGCTTTTCTGGGTACAGACCCAACAAAAACAGTTTAGGATTCAATATGATTTGTTTTGAGATTATTTTTTCAATTGTTACCCTCACCTCTTCCCAAAACATTCTTATTAATCTACATTCCCATAAACAATGAAATAGGGTTCCTTTACTTTCCATGCATTTTGTGCATGTATCTGGTATATTTTTGTTATATCTATTTAACTCCTCCGGTGTAACATACATCCGCATTAACCATTTGAAATGTATCAATTTAAGGCGTGCATTTATTGATTTGGTTTGAGCTTCTGTACAAGCCAATTCCCATTGTTCCTCTGAAATTTCAATTTGCAGATCTTCTTTCCAGTAGTTTAATCTTTTCAGTGAATTTTCACTTGAAGATAGTGTCAATGAGTTATAAAACTCTGAAATAATACCCTTTCTTTTACTATCTTTCATCATCATTTTTTCCAAGGATGAATAAATAGGTCGAGTGAGAGCTTTATTTTGATTTGATCGAATAAAGTTTCTTTCTTTCAAAGGTCTTTTTATTATTATTAATTGAAGTATCAATACAATACAAAGTATTAGAAATTTTCATTTTTGTTTCAACCAAACAGTAAAAAACTAGAACTTAAAGCCAACAAATGTAAATGCTTCAAAGCACAAAAACCTTTAAATAAACAATAAAAAAAAAAAAAAAAAAAAAATACAAAGAAAAATTATGTGTGTGAAGTGGGGTTGGGGTAAAGGGGATATGAGCTACTCAGAAACTATAATCGTGGGTCTTTCAAAGAAATCAAGAAACGGGCGCCATAATTTATAGAATTTGTTTTCAGAGCCACAGACTGTATATCTGATTTTTTCTAAATCCAAACAGGACATTATATCTTTTATCCACTGTAAATGTGAAGGGGGCGAAGAGTCTTTCCACTTCAGTAATACAGCACGTCTGGCCAATAATAATGAAAATTTGAATACTTTTAATTTGGAACTTGGCAAGACAAGTTCTGGAGCCACACCAAAAATGGCGCATAATGGATCAGGTTTAATTTGATATTGCAGGACTTCAGACATAGTGATAAAAACAGAATGCCAAAAATTCATCAATGCCGGGCAGGACCAATACATGTGAAGCAAAGTGCCAGGAGCGCTACCACACTTTTCACAAGTTGGGTCTATATCCGAGTAAATACGTGCTAACTTAACCTTGGACAGGTGCATCCGGTGTACAATCTTAAATTGAATAAGAGCGTGACGAGCACACATTGATACAGTGTGAACCTGGCCAAGAATAGAGTCCCACAGTTCATCAGTAAAAGTAAAATTAAGATCTTGTTCCCAGTTCAATTTGATAGCGGCCAGAGAAGAAGATTGTAAATTTGAAATTAAATTATATAAAACTGACATTACCCCCTTAGAAGTTGGTTTAACTAATAAAAAATCATCTAGAGGATTATCAGAAGGTTTTTGAGGGAATTGTTTTGTCATGGTTTGCACATAATGTCTGACCTGGAGGAAGCGGAAAAAGTGTGTAGAAGTGATGTCGAATTTGGTGGAAAGTTGAGAAAAACTTGCAAATTGACCATCAAAATATAAATCCGCAAAAGATTTTAAACCTTTTCTGTGCCATATATGAAATGCACTATCAATAGTTGATGGGGTAAATAAATGATTTGCGGCAATTGGACTTCTAATGGAAAAAAACTGAAAACCGAAATTTTTCCTGAATTGAGACCAAATTCTAAGAGACTGACGAACTACTTTATTATTACCCAGTGTAGACAAAGCAAGGGGAAGTGGTGAACCTAAAATTGCCGGTAGGGAAGTTTGATTGTCCACATGTGACTCCATAAGGATCCAAATAGGTGATTTGGGTTCCAGATAAAAATGTTTCCAATATAACATGCACCTGATATTTGCTGCCCAGTAGTAATATTGAAAGTTAGGCAGAGCCATGCCACCTACTGATTTGGGTCTTTGAAGAAAAACTTTCCTCAATCTCGGATGTTTACCATTCCAAATAAATGAGGTAATCAGAGAGTCCAAAGACTTAAAAAAGGATTTAGGAATAAAAATGGGGAGACATTGAAACAAATATAAAAACTTTGGAAGTAACATCATTTTTACAGAATTGATTCTGCCAATTAAAGACAAGGATAATGGGGACCATTTGGAAAGTATTAACTTGCACTGGTCAAGTAAGGGGAGAAAATTATTTTTAAACAAGTAATTAAATTGTTTAGTGACACATATCCCAAGATAATTAAAATGATCAATAACAACCTTGAAAGGAAAATTTTCAAAATCCTGAACTTGAATCTTTTCATTAATCAGAAACAGTTCACTCTTATTAAGATTAATTTTATAACCAGAAAACCTACTAAAACTATCCAAAATATTAAGTATAGCAGGTAATGAAGTAAGTGGGTTGGAGAGAAATAATAAAAGATCATCAGCATAGAGTGAAACCCTATGCTCAATGCCACCCCTACGAATGCCTAGAAAGTCCCGGCTCCCACGGATTGCAATAGCTAACGGCTCAACTGCCAAGGCAAAGAGCAACGGGCTCAAAGGACAGCCTTGCCTCGTACCACGGTAAAGTCTAAAATAGTCAGAATAGCGACAATTAGTTAACACTGAAGCTAAAGGACTAGCATAGAGAAGTTTAATCCAGGAACAGAAGGAAGGACCAAAACCGAACCTCTCCAAAGTAAAAAACAAATACTCCCACTCAACCCTATCGAATGCCTTTTCAGCGTCCAAACTAATAAGACATTCAGGTATGTTGTGGTGAGGAGTATAAATAATATTAAACAACCGCCGCAAGTTAAAAAAAGAATGGCGATTTTTAATAAAACCGGTTTGGTCCTGTGAAGTTATAAAAGGAAGAATCTTTTCCAACCTTGAAGCTAACAACTTTGACAAAATTTTAACATCGGTATTTAACAAGGAAATAGGCCTGTAAGAAGCACAATCAACAGGATCCTTATCCTTTTTAAGCAACACAGTGATACAGGCCTGATAGCATGAAGGAGGAAGTGTACCAGAGTCAAGCGACTCTGTAAAAACTTGACAAAGGAAAGGGGCGAGGTCATCAGAGAATTTTTTGAAAAAATCAGCGGAAAACCCATCAGGTCCTGGAGATTTTCCTGATTGCATGGATGATATTGCCAGCTGAATTTCTTCTTTTGTGATGGGAGCTTCTAAAATTTGCCGAGATTCTGAAGAAATCAAAGGAATATCAATAGAATCAAAAAAAATTTCCAAATCCTTTAAGTTTGTTGTATATTCTGAGGTATATAATTTGGAATAAAATGACCTGAAAATATCATTAATCGCTTGTTGGTCAGATGTCACCTCTCCTTTATCTGTCCTAACTCCAGTAATAATTTGCTTAGCTCTAATACCACGTAGTTGATTAGCTAGAAGTTTACTGGTTTTTTCGCCATGTTCATAAAATTCACTCTTGTTCCTTATTAAACAACCTTCAATTTGTCGAGTAGAAAGTAAATTAAATTTAGTTTGTAATGTCATACGTTCCTTGTACAGAGCGGGTGATGGAGATTGAGCATATTGTCTGTCAATGTCCAGGATTTGATCTAAAATAACCTTCTGTTCCTGTATTAAGGATCGTCTTTTAAATGCTGCCAATGAAATAAATTCCCCCCTAAGAAATGCCTTCATGGCCTCCCATATCGTTTTATTTGACATACCAGGAGTTTTATTTTCTTTCAAAAAAAAAAAAAAAAAAAATTAATTTTAGAAGAAATATTCGCAACCAATTTTTCATCTGTAAGTAATAATGGATCCAATCTCCAATGCTTTCTCATGGAGTCACATCCATGGAGGATCATTTTTAAGTACAAGAGGGGCATGATCAGAAACCGAGATGCTATCATAACTGCAAGAGCAAAGGTTATTAATTAATAAATTGTCAACAAAAAAATAATCTATTCTGGTATAAGTATGGTGTACGTGAGAGAAAAAAGAATAGTCCCTGCCGTTAGGATGTAAAAAACGCCAAGGATCTGTAAGGCTATATTCCTCAAGAAAAGACTTAACATAAGTTGCAGATTTATTAAGACTGGCAGGTTTTGAAGATGAGCGGTCTAAGATCGGATCCATATACAAATTAAAGTCACCCCCAAGAATTAGAGAATGAGTATTTAAATCTAGAAGTTGCGAAAAAAGGTTGCGAAAAAAGTGCACATCATCAAAATTCGGTGCATACAGATTAGCCAAAGTGACATGTTTATCGCCAAGTTTACCTGATACTATTACAAATCGTCCATTTTTATCTGATACAACATTAGAGGGAATAAATGGGATATTTCGATCAATAAGAATAGCAGCGCCCCTGGCCTTAGCTTTAAAATTTGAATGAAAAAATTGTCCTGACCAACATTTTGACAAACGCAAGTGGTCGGAATCCTGCAAATGGGTTTCCTGCAAAAACAATACCCCAGGCTTAAACTGCTTTAGACGTGACATGACTCTCTTTCGTTTAATTGGATGGTTCAACCCCTTCACATTCCAGCTTACCAAAGTAAGATTACTATTCATTCAAAGAGTAAAATTTATATATTATGTTGTGTAGCCCAAAGAAGAATAAAGTGAGATACGGGTAAAAAAAAAAAGAAAAAAGGAAGGGGTAAGGGGGGTGTAAATAAAACCATAACAAAAAAACAAAACAAAAAAAAAATAAATAAAAAAATAAAAATTAAAAAAAAAAAAAATAAATAAAAAAATCCAACAACCAAACCTATAACAACACTCCAGCCGGTTGCAAAAAAACCGCAACCGCTCCATCTCCTGCTCTATTTTCATCCTAACAGAATGCTCCCATACAACTGGCTTCAATCCTGCATAATATGAACGTTTTACCCTAAAAAAAAAAAAATAAATAAATAAGATAAAATTAAAAAAAAGAATTAGATCGAATAAAGTTTCTAAGTTGAAGATATTTAAAAAAATGTGTTCTATTGAGATTAAATTTGATCCTCAGCTCTTCAAAAGACATTATGTTGTCTGCACATGGCAAATATAAATCCTGAATCTTTTGTATCCCTTTTAAATTCCATACTTTAAATACAGCGTCCGCTCTCCCTGGTTTAAAATATTGATTACCCCATATTGGACTAAATTGTGACAATAACTGTGGTTCTTTTAAATAGTTTTTAGCTTCACACCATATTTTGATCATATGCTTTACAAATGGATTTTTAACTTGTTTTTATAATTTTTTTGCCGAATCTGAGTATATGAATATGGGAAGAGGTAAAGGTAAATTGTATGATTCCATTTCAGTCCAGTGAGGGAGATCATTTGATGAAAAATAATATGTCATAGACCTCAGTTGTGCCGACCAATAATACAACATAAAATTTGGACATTTCAGACCTCCACGATCAAATGGTAAATATAATAAAGACAAACGTAATCTAGCCCTCCTGTTGTTCCATATAAATTCCACTAACTTTTTTTTTATTCTTGAGAATAGATCTAAAGGTGGTGATAAGGGAATGTATTGAAATAAATAAAGTATTTTAGGTAAAATATTACTTTTAAGTATATTGATTCTCCCGATCATCGACATTGGTAGTGACATCCATCTCTGAGTTAACTCATTGATATCTGACATTAAGGCTTCATAGTTGACACTGGCGACTGATTCTAGCTTAGGCATAATTTGGATTCCTAAATATTTAAACTGATTTACAACATTGAATTGATTTACCTCAGGGGCTGGGTAATTTCTCTGGGTCTCATTTAGCATTAATATTGAAGATTTAGTTTTATTTATTTTATATCCTGATATTTCCCCAAAATTCTTTATTAAATTCAACAAGGTTGGAATTGATTTTTTTAGATTCGACATAAACAAAATTATATCATCGGCGTACAGGGAGATTTTATGTTCTGTTGGTCCAACTTTAATTCCATATATTTGTGAATGTAAACGTATCGCTATCGCTAAAGGTTCAATTGCCATAGTAAACAGTAAAGGTGAAAGTGGACAGCCTTGTCGACATCCTCTATTGATTTTTATTGGTTTTGAAATATTGTTATTTGTTAGGATTTCTGCTGTAGCATTATTGTATATTATTTGAACCCATTTTATGAAATTATTTCCAAGTCCAAACCTTTGTAGGACTTCAAAAAGAAAGGGCCATTCAACTCTATCAAAGGCCTTTTCGGCGTCCAATGATAGGAGAGCTGTATCCGGTGCTTCTTTATTAAAATAAATAATATTAAATAGTCTTCTTACATTATGGAAGCCTTGTCTACCCTTTATAAAGCCATTCTGATCTCGATTAATAATATTTGGTAAAATTTCTTGTATTCGTCTTGCTAAAATTTTACAGATTATCTTAAGGTCGGCGTTTAATAGGCTTATTGGTCTCATATTTTCACATTTATTAGAGGGCTTACCTGGTTTTGGCAGCAGTATAATTAAGGCATTATTTATGTATGATGGTAAATTATTATTTTGAAATGCTTCTAAAACCATTTCCAAAAAAGGTTTTATTAATTTATTCTTAAATTTTTTATAAAGGTCAACTGGAAGACCATCTGGTCCTGCACTTTTTCCTGATTTCATATTATCAATGGCTAGCCCAACTTCTTCTTGACTAATTTTAGACTCCAATATCTCCCTGTTTTCATTTGGAATACACGGTATAGATAGTTCGTTCAAAAACCCATTTAGTTTTGTTAAATCAGGTTCATTTTTGGTATCATATAATTTTTCATAGTAATCTCTAAAGGCTCTATTAATTTCTAAAGGATCTATAACTACCTGTCCCTTACTTATAATACTGGTAATTGGTGTTTTAATTTCCAATTGTTTAATCTGCCATGCTAATAATTTTCCTGATTTTTCACCTTGTTCATAAAAAGATTGTTTCAATCTTAGAAGACTCGAGGCAGCTCTATTCGCTGATTTTTTGTCGTATTCAGCTCTCAAAATCAGTAATTCATTCTCCAACCTTGGGTCACTTCCTGCATACACTTTTTCCTGAAGACTTTTTATTTTATGTTCCAATTTAGCTCTCTCCTCTCGAGTCTTCTTAGATTTTGATCCTATATAACTAATAATATGTCCCCTAATAAAAGCTTTGAAAGCCTCCCACTTTACACATGCTGATGTTTGTGTAGTATTGATGTCAAAGAACTCGTCTATCTGTTTTTCTATATACTTGACAAATTCCTCATCCTGAAGCCATTTATGCTGAAATTGCCATCTACCTGATTCCTTTGTCAATTTTTTATCTACATATATTAGACAACAGGGTGCATGATCAGAGATCACGATGTTATCATAAAAGCAGTTTTGAATCTTGGACCTTAATTCTGTGGAAATCAAAAAATAATCAATACGTGAGAATGTCTTGTAGGTACTGGAATAACAAGAATAGGCTTTAACTTGTGGTTTCATTTCTCTCCATATATCTAACAATCTCAATTCTTTCATAAAATGATTAATAGTCATCCTACATCCAATGTGCGTACAATCCAGTCCTGTTGATCTATCTATACCAGGATTCAATGTACAATTAAAATCCCCTGCTATTATATGTTGCCCTGTAAGTGATGATAAGATGAGAAATAAATTAGCAAAGAACTTCTGATCATCTATATTGGGACCATATAAGTTCACAAGATTTATATTTTCTAATAGCAAAGAACCTTGAATGATTACATATCTTCCAAATTTGTCTCCAATTACATTTTTCACTTGAAAAGGAACTGATTTATGTATGAGAGTCATAACTCCCCTGGCTCGGGATGAAAATGAAGAGGTGAATACACTTCCCTGCCATCTACTCCTAATTCTTTTAACATCCTCCTCTATCAGATGAGTTTCTTGTAAAAACACAATTCTTGAACCCATGTCCTTTATTTTATTCATAACTTGTCTAAGTTTTTTTAAATTTTGTAGACCTCTGCAATTCCATGAAGTTAAATTAAGATTAACACTTTGGTCCATGATCAATAGAGAGTTTGGGATTACCTTGCAGTGTAAACATGCTCATACAGAGAAGCAAAAACATGAGTGGTTGAACATTCATCCTACAAACTACACACAAACAAATTTCCCCTTCCCACACTTGTGGCAAACCCCCCAAAATCAAAAGAAAAATTCTGTCTCCCGATATAGCCATCGACCGTTCCACACCCACGGGGAACAGCCTAAGCCACTCCTTCTTCATCCTCCCAATCACCCTAACTCTACTGCTTTTAATGACGTAACATTAACTCTCCTCTGTAGTTTTCCAACTTAACTCCAAAATTTTTAACAACTTTGTACATCATAGTTTTTTTTTTTGTTTGTTTTGTTTTTGTTTTGTTTTTTTAATATATAATACAATCTATATTTTGTAAACTTACTATTTACTTCAAGTCAGTCAGATGCCTGTGCAAATGCTTAATTATTCTACCTTATATTTTGTACATGCTTAGCTCCCACCAGTCTCTTCTTCTTCTTTGATCTTCTTGATGAACTCCTGCGCCTCCTCTGGGGTCTTGAAGATGTGGGTTCTGCCCTCATACGTGGTCAGCAGTCTCGCAGGATAGATTACACCATGACGAATCCCAAGGTTGCGCAGCTCCTTACGTACGGGATCAAACTGCTTCCTCAATTGCTGGATTCCTGTGGCCAAATCTGGGTAGAACCGCACCTGCTGGTCCTGGTGTTTAATCTCTCCTTTAGCACGTGCAGCGTTGAAGATCTTCATCCTGTCTCTGTTGCTAAGAAACTTCATAATTAAGGTCCTCGGCGGTCCCTTATCTCTCCGTGGGCCAATACGATGTGCTTTTTCCAGAACCACTGCTGATTGCAACTCCTCGCTGCCCAGCACCTCCGGAATCCACTTTTCCAGAAAGGAACATACGTCCCGACCTTCTGATTCCTCTGGAAGACCCACCAGCCTCAAATTATTCTGTCTCGACCGAGATTCCAAATCCAAAATATTATCTTCCAGAGATTTTTTTTTTTTTTCCAAAGTGCGCACCTTTAATTGAAGACGGGTGACGTCATCTTCAGCACTAGCGAGACGGAGCTCCATCTGCGCCGTTCGTTCTACACAGTCACCCAATTCCTTTCTTATTCCTTCCAACGCTGTCATAATCCCATCAAATCTAGAGGAAAAGTCCGCTCTCATTGAACTCATGGCAGCCATCAGCGCATCTGCGCCTCCCCCCGCAGATATCGCACCGTTGCCAGCCTCCTCCGCCATATATGGAGTTTTGTTTGCTGCGTCACAGACCTGAAAGTCCGTTAATTTGGACTGTTTCGGCGGCTTGCTTTTTCCTTTTCCTGGTTTTCCAGCCTTAGGCTTCGCCGACATATCCTCGCCCAAATGCTGGGATACGTTCTGTCCCAAATGAGAGAGTTATTTGCCGATTTTTTTTCTCCAGGAGCAGAGCAGAGCGAGACACGTCCGTCCTACGTGGCAGCCATAACCGGAAGTCCGGTACCCCTCTGTTAATGAAAGAAAAACCTACAATGGTCACAGAAATAACTTGAATCTGACAAAAGTGGTAATAAATAAAAAGTCTATGAAAATTAACCAATGAAAATCAGACAATGCTTTTGAATTGTGGTTCAACAGAATTATTTTAAAAAACAAACTCATGAAACAGGCCTGGACAAAAATGATGGTACCCTTAACTTAATATTTTGTTGCACAACCTTTTGAGGCAACCATTGCAATCAAACGATTTCTGTAACTGTCAATGAGACTTCTGCACCTCTCAGCAGGTATTTTGACCCACTCTTCATGAGCAAACTGCTCCAGTTGTCTCAGGTTTGAAGGGTGCCTTCTCCAGACGGCATGTTTCAGCTCCTTCCACAGATGTTCAATAGGATTTAGATCAGGGCTCACAGAAGGCCACTTTAGAATAGTCCAATGTTTCGCTCTTAGCCATTCTTGGGTGTTTTTAGCTGTGTGTTTTGGGTCATTATCCTGTTGCAAGACCCATGACCTGCGACTGAGACCAAGCTGTCTGACACTGGGCAGCACATTTCTCTCTAGAATACCTTGATAGTCTTGAGATTTCACTGTACTCTGCACAGATTCAAGACACCCTGCGCCAGATGCAGCAAAGCAGCCCCAGAACATAACAGAACCTCCTCCATGTTTCACAGTAGGGACAGTGTTCTTTTCTTGGTATGCTTCATTTTTGCGTCTGTGAAAGTAGAGCTGATGTGCCTTGCCAAAAAGTTCCAGTTTTGTCTCGTCTGTCCATAGGACATTCTCCCAGAAGCTTTGTGGCTTGTCAACATGCAGTTTGGCAAATTCCAGTCTGGCTTTTTTATGATTTCTTTTCAACAGTGGTGCCCTCCTTGGTCGTCTCCCATGAAGTCCACTTTGGCTCAAACAGCGACGGATGGTGCGATCTGACACTGATGTACCTTGACCTTGGAGGTTACCATGAATGTGTTCTGGGCTCTTTGAGGTTGTTCTGGGCTCTTTTGTTACCATTTGTTTTATCCGTCTCCTCCTGCGGCCACATCCAGGGAGGTTGGCTACAGTCCCATGGATCTTACATTTCTGAATAATATGTGCAACTGTAGTCACAGGAACATCAAGCTGCTTGGAAATGGTCTTATAGCCTTTACCTTTAACATGCTTGTCTATAATTTTCTTTCTAACCTCCTGAGACAACTCTCTCCTTTGCTTCCTCTGCTCCATGTGTAGTGTGGTACACACCATGTCACAAAACAGCACAGTGACTACTTGTCACCCTTTAAATAGGCCGACTGACTGATTACAAGTTTGTAGACACCTGTGATGTTAATTAGAGGACACATCTTGGTTGAACATGTCCCTATGGTCACATTATTTTCAATCTTTTCTAGGGGTACATCATTTTTGTCCAGGCCTGTTTCATGAGTTTGTTTTTTAAAGTAATTCTGTTGAACCACGATTCAAAAGCACTGTCTGATTTTCATTGGTTAATTTTCATAGAATTTTTATTTATTACCACTTTTGACAGATTCAAGTTATTTCTGTGACCACTGTGGGTTTTTCTTTCATTAACAGAGGGGTACCAACAATTTTGTCCTCGTGCGTATGTTTGGCACAGTAAGGCAAGCAGATATCTCTTCTGTTTGCTAAGCTGCTGGACAGGAGAGGTTAAAAAAAACAGCCTGCAAAATCCTGGAGGGACTGACTAGGTGTGGGGGGAATTTTTTTTAGATGGATCGCATCGCCATACATGGAAGATTGTGAATCAATGCACAAATGTCGAAGAACAGATGTTCAAATGTTGATTTTTCAGTCAGTTGATGTTCAGTCCCTGAGCACAGGGACTGCCCTGCCAAGATGGGCGACTGCAGGAAGTGCTGAGCAGTGCTGAGCAGAGCTGAGCTGACCTCTTCGCCAAAAACTCCCAAATTATGCCATAAAACTTAGTCGGAGAAGTGACCGACTAACTCACAACAAACTGGATTCACCTGTGGATGAGCAGATAGAGGATTTGCAAACATACATTGACACACAATATTACAACAACGTCATGCCTGGCAGCAAACCGGCATCCAAACCCACCCGGACTAAACCAAGCTCGAGCGAAGTGGACGATACATCACCCTGTGACATTAGTGAGTCCCTAATGTCTATTAAACACCAACTTAAAAAGCTCGACTTACTTGATCAGCTGACAACTGATATTAATGATCTAAAGCAAGCTGTGGAATTCAACAACTCACTGATCGAGGTGCTAAAGGCTGATAATGCGTCACTCAGGCTTGAAGTAAACAACCTCAAACGTCTAACAGCCGAACTCCAAAAATAAATTTAACATGGCAAAAAAAATACTTGACCTGCAGTGTCGGAGCATGAGGGATAATATCATTATACATGGACTTCCAGAAGTAAAAAATGAAACTCACCAAATGTCAGAAGAACTTCTAAAGTCATTCCTAGTCAATGAGTTGAAAATGAAGCCAGAGGAGACCGGGGTTATTCACTTCTCCAGAGTGCATCGCCTCGGAAGGACCAAAGCCGACCAACAGAGGAGGCCCCATCCTATTGTGGCCAAAACCACTGATTCCAAGATGAAAGTTGCTGTCATATCCAAGGGTAAAGAGCTACAAGGTACCAACTGCTCCATCAACGATCAGTTTCCACCTGAGATCATGAACAGACGGAGGCTGCTCTACCCGATCGTGATGGAGGCAAGAAACGGTAAAAGGAACGTTCGGCTGTTCATTGATAAACTTTACATTGATGGAAAACTGTATAAGAATCCTCATATCACATATTGGCTAACTGGAGGCGACCAAAACATCACTGCTGAACCTCAAAAGGAGCCATCGGGACTTTTGCACGCTGCCTCTCTAGCAGTGTAAACACAGACGCGTGATGATGACGTCATCAATGTGTCCCCGTTGCCATGACAACTGATGAACCTGAAACACGGTGAATGATTTACTTTCTTTTTTACTTATTTTCCATCTTCCTTCTACCTCTCCCTCTCATCTGTATTTTCATTTTGGTTTGGGAATTGGTCTAAATTCTGCTCGTTTGACTGGGTAGGTCTGCTGCCTGGTGCGACGAGGCCAGTATCTCTGTGCTCTCGGACTAATGGACTGTTGTGCTGACAATGTATCTTTGTGTATTTGAGTGTGTGTGTGAATGTGTGTGTGTTTGTCCGACCGTCTTCCGTATGAATGAGGGTTTGTCTATGTCTGTGTCTCTAAGTGTGTATTGTTACTGTGTGATCCCAGTAAATTTTATCAACTATCGTGCATAATGATCTTCAATGAATCTAATGAAGAGGGAGTGGATGTGACACAATTTATGGATTATAATAGGAATATAAGCTGTGATCAGTATATTCCTGAGCAATTAACATCTTTTAAAAACCAATACAATTATTCTTTCATGCATTTAAACATCAGGAACTTGAATAAACATCATCATGATCTAGCTACTTTACTTACCAGTACAGGCTGCAGCTTTGATGTAATTAGTTATAGTGAATCTTGGCTGAATGATAAGTCATACATAGACATCTTAAACCTTGATGGTTATAAACTGTTCACGAAGAACAGATGTGGCAGATCTGGTGGTGGTGTCTGTCTGTATATCTCTTGTAGACATGATGTTGGTGCTTATGATGACATTGTCATGGAAGACTGTCATATTGACTCTCTTTTTGTTGAGATACATATCAAAAATGGGAAAAATTTAATTGTAGGTGTGATTTACACCCCCCCACGGACACCGACCTTAATATTTTCACAACCATACTGGAAGAAATTTTATTCTCAATTAACAACAAAAATAAAAGTTGTATGCTCCTTGAAGACTTCAACATTGACCTCTCCAGGAATGATGCAGCTAAAAATGACTTTATGAATACACTACACTACTCTTCCTTCTTCCCGACCATTAATACCTATACTAGAATCACTCACTCCACCAAGTCCATTATTGATAATATCATTACTAACATTTGTAATTCCACACTGTTATCTGGAGTCGTGCTCTCCGAGATTTCTGATCACTTCCCCATTGTTCTGTTTCTTGACCTTGCCGTTAGGCCCTCAATCTCATGACATAAAGTAAAAATAAAATTACTTAATGAAGAAACCTTACATCGACTGAGTGAGCACTTGCATGTCAAGGAATGGGATAGAATCTACAATTGTAGTGATGCTGATGCATCACAGGGTGATTCCAAGAAATCCTGGAGAATACTAAATAAGGTTCTAAATGGGGACCAAAAACCCCCACACTTCCGAACAATAACACGGTCAGTAATCTCACCAGTAATGCCACTCTCGCTGACAAATTTAACAATTACTTTGTCTCTATTGGAGAAAATTTATCTAATAAAATTAACCAACCCCAGGCTGCCTCTTTCAAACACTGTCTATCAGGAAACTACCAGAATTCTTTCTTTCTGAAGCCAACTGATTGTGAGAAAGTCTGGAAAATCATCAAGGACATGAAGAACTCCAAACTCTGCTGGAGCTGATGAAATTTCCACCAAAATTTTGAAAAGTATCATTAATTTAATACTGGAACCCCTTACCTACTGCATTAATCTGTCTCTAATCTCCGGAGCAGTGCCACACATAGCAAAAATTGCACAAATTATACCAATTTATAAATCAGGTGATAAGAATGATTTGACTAATTATCATCCAATACCCATTCTGCCTACTCTCTCAAAGGTTTTGAAAAGAGTAGTTTATAACAGACTTACCAGTTACCTTGACAAGTTCAACATTATTATCTCATCTCAGTATGGCTTCAGAAAGAAACACACTACCTATATGGCAATACTTGACCGAACTGAAAAAAATCAATGATGCAATTGAAAAAGGCAACTATGGTATTGGCATTTTTTTTAGACTTGTCTAAAGCATTTGATACCATTAACCATGACATCCTAATGAATAAATTACAACATTACGGTATCAGAGGCCTTGCATTAGATTGGTTTATTAAGTATCTGTCTGGAAGATTTCAGTATGTTTATATAAATAACCACAAGTCATCATATAAATCCATCGATCATGGGGCTCCCCAGGGTTCCATTTTAGGACCAGTTCTATTCATTTTGTACATAAATGACATTGCTAACTCCTCGTCTCTACTACATAAAAGAACTGTTTACTGATGACACTAATTACCTCCGCCAAGGAGGTTATGTTTTCATCGGCGTTGGTTTGTCTGTCTGTTTGTTTGTTAGCAAGATAACTCAAAAAGTTATGGACGGATTTTCATTAAATTTTCAGAAATGGGGTATCCTACAGATGATTAGATTTTGGTGGTGATCCGGATCACCGTCCAGAAGAAACCTGCCATTACAGAAAATGTGATTTTTGTGAATAACTACTGAACCACTAATCCTATCATTGTGAATCCAATTGCTAGTCATATGTTTTCATGGTCAAGGAATCTGAAAACGTACACACGAACACTGTATGGGGGGAACTGTGGCGCTTGGCGGAGGTCTGCGCTCTCCGAGTGCTTTTCTAGTTTATTTTTTGCTCACCAGAATCCAACTGAACTTGAACAGATAATAGTGAACTTATGAAAATAGACACCTGGCTTCAGTGTAACAAACTTTCACTTAATACCCATCCATCCATCCATCTTCTACCGCTTTTCCGGAGGTCCGGGTCGCAGAGACAGCAGTTAAAGCAGAGAAGCCCAGACTTCCCTCTCCCCAGCCACCTGCTCCAGCTCTTCAGAGAGGATACCAAGGTGTTCCCAGACCAGCTGGGAGACATAGTCTCTCCACCGAGTCCTGGGTCTGCCCCGGGGTCTCCTCCCAGTGGGACGTGCCCCAAACACCTCAAGTGGGAGGCGTCCAGGAAGCATCCTAATCAGATGCCCATACCACCTCAACTGACTCCTTTCAATATGGAGGAGCAGCGGTTCTACTCTGAGCCTCTCCTGGATGACTGAGCTCCTCACCCTATCTCTGAGGGTGAGTACAGTAATCCTACGGAGAAAGCTCATTTCAGCTGCTTGTATCCGCGATCTCGTTCTTTCGGTCATTACCCAAAGCTCGTGACCATAGGTGAGAGTAGGAACGTAGATTGACTGGTAAATCGACAGCTTTGCCTTAGAACTAAGCTCCCTCTTCACCACAACAGACCGGAACAACGTCCGCATCACTGCAGATGCTGCTCCGATCCGTCTGTCGATCTCTCGCTCCATTTTCCCCTCACTCGTGAATAAGACCCCAAGATACTTAAACTCCTCTACTTGGGGCAGAAGCCTGTCCCCAACCCAGAGAGGACAATCCACCTTTTTCCGGCTGAGGACCATGGACTCAGACTTGGAGGTGCTGATTCTCACTTAATATCAGTAAAACTAATTATATTGTGTTACGTTACAATAAAAAGCCAGACACCAAGGAACTTTGCCCCAAAATTAATGGACAGATTATTACAAGAGTTAGCTCTATAAAATTCTTAGGGGTCCTCATTGATGAATTTCTCTATTTCAAATGTCACTAATTTGGCTCGAGAAATACCCATTACGGCATCTACAGGTGATACAATAAGTAAAAACATTGCTATAAAAGACTCCATCTTCAAAAAGAACACAGGCGAGAGAGAGGTCATTGAAATTGTTAAATAGTTTAAAAGTAAAACATCTATGAATTGTGATGTTATTGACATGCTTTTCGTCAAAACTATCATTGAATGCTTAGTGAAGCCACTGATGTATATTTGTAACCTGTCTCTCCAAACAGGTATATTTCCCAGTGTAATGAAAATAGCTAAAGTTATTCCGATATACAAGGCGGGTGACAGAGGGGAATTATCAAACTATAGACCAATTTCACTATTGCCGCAATTTTCCAAGATACTTGAAAAAATATTATGTGAGAGAATTGACAACTTCATAACGAAGAATAATTTATTGTGTGAGCAGCAATATGGGTTCAGACACAAGAGGACAACTGCATTTGCTCTAATGGAATTTATAGAAAAAATATCAACTGCTGCTGAAAATAAAGAGTATTCAGTTGGGGTATTCCTGGATCTTAAAAAAGCATTTGATACAGTGGATCATAAATTATTATTAAAGAAACTACAAAATTATGGTATTGGGGGGTAGCACTGTCCTGGTTATGTAGTTACTTAAAGAACAGATATCGGTATGTATGTGTTGGTAGCAAAACTCACAGTTACTGAAGGTTATTTGTGGAGTCCCACAGGGTTCAGTTTTGGGGCCATTGTTTTTTTCCCACAATATTTTTTATTGAACCTTTTTTTACAAACATGGCACAAACAGTCAAACACTAACACTAAAGTAATTTAAAAATTAAAAAAAAAAAACACTAACAACAACAAAAAAATGTACTAAAAACAACAACAACCATTAACAAAAGCAAGTCAACAACAATGCTCCTCTGTTTAGTCTAGGTAATCTATTACATAAGAATACATAATATACATTCACCAGTTTGGAATTTGCAAGGTCCACACATATCATTCACCTTCTTCTTCAGAAGTTATGTTTAATTTCTTTACATAATCAATGAAAGGTCTCCATATATTCTCAAATACATTTTCCTTTAATTTCAGTATATATGTTATTCTTTCTAGTGGAAGGTTTGTTAACATCTGTCTTAACCACTGTGTCACATCTGGTCTATGAGTCTTTTTCCACAGTAGTGCAATACATTTTTTGGCATTAAGCAAACCGAGGTCTATGAATGCTCTTTCACTCTTTTTAAAGTTATGTTTTTCTGGATATAGACCCAACAAAAACAATTTAGGGTTCAATGTGGGGCTGCACGGTGGTGCAGTGGCTAGCACTGCGGCAGCACAATTTACCCTCGGCCGGGGGATCGCAGAGATCGTGGGTTCGATCCCTGCCCCCGGCCAACAGTGATCTGTGTGGAGTTTGCATGTTCTCTCAGTGTTGCATGGGTTTACTCCGGGATTTCTCCGGTTTCCTCCCGCATGCCAAAAACATGCAGGTTAGGGATAAGGGGCGCTTGCACACGCAGCGACCGGCAGCTGGTGGCTTGTCACCAGACAGCAAAACAAATCTACCTACGGGTACAAAATAAGTACAAAAAAAAAAAAAGTGAATTGTTTTGAAATTATTTTTTCAATTGTTGCCCTCACCTCTTCCCAAAACATTCTGATTTTTCTACATTCCCAAAAACAGTGAAATAGGGTTCCTTTACTTTCCATACATTTTGTGCATGTATCTGGTATGTTTTTGTTATATCTATTTAACTCCAGTGGTGTAACATACATCCGCATTAACCATTTAAAATGTATCAGTTTAAGACGTACATTTATTGATTTGGTTTGAGCTTCTGCACAAGCCATTTCCCATTGTTCCTCTGAAATTTCAATTTGCAGGTCCTTTTTCCAATAATTCAGTCTTTTCTGTGAGTTTTCACTTGAGAATAGTGTCAATGAGTTATAAAACTCTGCAATAATACCCTTTCTCTTAGTTTTGGGGCCATTGTTATTCTATATGTATATAAATGACATATGTAAAGTTTTGGAAAAAATGGATTTAATATTGTTTGCAGATGACACTATTATGCAGTGGAAGCAATTTGGAACAACTTTTGGATATACTCGGAAAGGAATTAGGAAAGCTTAAACTGTGGTTTGATTCAAACAAATTAACGCTCAATTTAAGTCAGACAAAATTTATAATTTTTAACAATCATCACAACAACTCAGTATCTAAACTCAGTGTAAATAGTGTAGAGATTGAAAGGGTAGCCAAAATTAAATTTCTTGGAGTAATAATTGATAATAAACTGTGTTGGAAGTCACATTTTAATTATATTAAAGGTAAAATATCAAAATCAATCGCAATACTACACAGAGTGAAATATTTGCTGAATCAACCCACACTATATACTTTGTATCATTCATTAATACTCCCATACATGACATATTGTACTGAAGTATGGGGAAATACATATACAGTTAGGCCCAGAAATATTTGGACAGTGACACAATCTTCATGATTTGGGCTCTGCAAGCCACCACATTGGATTTGAAATGAAACAACTACAACAAAACTGAAGTGCAGACTTTAAGGTTTAATTCAAGGGGTTGAACAAAAATATATGATTAAACATGTAGGAATTGTAGCTATTTTTATACAAACGCTCCTCATTTCAGGGGCTCAAAAGTAATTGGACAAATAAACATAACCCTAAGTAAAATGTTACTTTTCAATATTTTGTTGAGAATCCTTTGCAGGCAATGACTGCCTGAAGTCTGGAACCCATGGACATCACCCAACGCTGGGTTTCCTCCTTTGTGATGCTTTGCCAGGCTTTTACTGCAGCTGTCTTCAACTGTTGCTTGTTTGTGGGTCTTTCTGCCTTAAGTTTTGTCTTGAGCAAGTGAAATGCATGCTCGATTGGGTTGTGATCTGGTGATTGACTCGGCCATTGCAAAATATTCCACTTCGCTGCTTTAAAAAAACTCCTGGGTTGCTTTTGCAGTATGGTTTGGATCATTGGTGAAGCGCTATCCAATCAACTTTGCTGCATTTGGCTGAATCTGAGCAGAAAGTATATCCCTATACACTTCAGAATTCATCCGGCTGCTTCTGTCTTTTGTCACATCATCAACCAACACAAGTGACCCAGTGCCATTGGAAGCCATGCATGCCCATGCCATCACACTGCCTCCACCAGGTTTTACAGAAGATGTAGTGCTTTGGATCATGAGCTGTTCCAATTCTTCTCCTGTGGGACACATATGTGGGTTTCATATGCACAAATGTATATCACCTTATGCTTCATATGTATATCACTGTATGCTTACTGTATGCTTCACGTCTCAGATGAACAAAGGACTGAGCCTCCTCGGAGATAACAGGAGGATGTGAAATGTGGTCTTTGGTATGCAAAGAGATGGCCGTGGGGGATTTCCTGGCTGCCAGTGACTTTGGGTGGAGGTGATAAGATCTGAAAGGGATGCATTGTTACTTGGGATTAAATGCAATGTGACTGGAGCTTTGAAGCTCCTGGGGTATAAAAAGGGATGAAGGTCTGGGTTTCTTCCTCTTTCTGTATTGCTGATGTTGGAGAATGTGAATAAACCTGACTCGTGAGATAAACTCTGCCTCATCCTTTCACATTTCCACACTCCAAGCCTTCTTCTTCCCATCATTCTGGTACAGGTTGGTCTTAGTCTCATCTGTCCAAAGAATGCTGTTCCAGAACTGGGCTGGCTTCTTCAGGTGTTTTTTTGGCAAAGTCAATTCTGGCCTTTCTATTTTTGAGGCTGATTCATGGTTTGCACCTTGTGGTGAATCCTTTGTATTTACTCTCATGAAGTCTTCTCTTTATGGTAGACTTAGATACTGATACACCTACTTCCTGGAGAGTGTTCTTCACTTGAGTGGATGTTGTGAAGGGGTTGTTCTTCACAGGAAAGGATTCTGTGATCATCCACCACTGTTGTCTTCCGTGGACATCCAGGCCTTTTTGAGTTCCCAAGCTCACCAGTGCACTCTTTTTTTCTCAGAATGTACCAAGCTGTTGATATGGCCACTCCTAACATTTCTGCTATCTCTCTGATGGATTTCTTCTTTTTTTTTCAGCCTCAGGGTGGTCTGTTTCACCTCCATTGAGAGCTCCTTTGACCGCATGTTGTGTGTTCACAGCAACAGCTTCCAAATGCAAACGCCACACCTGGAATCAACTCCAGACCTTTTCACTGCTTAAGTGATGACAGGTTAACAAGGGAAGAGCCCATGCAGCCTTGTTATTTTTTTTTTTTTTTTTTTTTTTGCAGCCTTCTGAGTCAATTGTCCAATTACTTTTGGTCCCTTGAAAAAAAGGCGGCTACGTATTAAAGAGCTGTAATTCCTAAACCCTTGCTCCAATTTGGATGTGAATACTCTCAAATTACAGCTGAGAGTCTGCACTTTAAGTCCATATTGATTATATAATTGTATCCTGAATATGTTCTCGTAAACAGCTAAAATAACAACACTTGTGTCACTGTCCAAATATTTTTGGGCCTAACTGTAAAACAAACATATATCCAATCTTTATACTTCAGAAGAGAGCTATTAGAATAATAAACGAAGCTGTTTACAGGGAACCAACAAACCCACTTTTTCTTAAAATAAAAGCTCTCAAGTTGAAAGATCTGGTTGACTTTAAAACTGCAGTAATAATGTTTAAAGTGAAGAATCTATCACTCCCCGCAAATATCCAAAAGTTGTTCCAAATAAGGGAGAAACAATATCATTTCAGAGGAACATGTATATTTCAAAAACCTTCAGTGAGAACTACCACCAAACAACACTGTGTCTCAGTGCAAGGAGTCAGATTGTGGAATGCTTTGGACCGGAATTAAAATCATGTACAACGCTTGGACAATTTAAACAAAAACTAAAGGAAGAAATACTCCAAACATATATACAAGATGACATGTAAAATCACATAAGAATGATCATATTCAGTCTGTGTTGTGCTGTTGTTTAGTTATTTTTTTTTTTTGTCATGTTTTATCTTAGCTTTGTTCTGAATTGTAATCGCTCCTGTTTTGTTTTGCAACACGTGGGCCTGAACGCACCACGGCCGAGCGGTGCCCAAGATCGTCTATTCCCTCCCGCCGCTCCAACGCATCTGCACGAGCCTGAGGGACAAAAGATCGTCTATTTCCTCTCACCGCTCCAACGCACCATGGCCAATCTACAGCCACAGCTCAACCTGGATTTTTATCGGCGCCGTCTGCGCCGATCTCCACCAAGTTTCTGCACCCTGGTTTTCCTCTCCAGCGGCCCACCCACGCACGGAACCCCCGCGCACGCACCGGGGAGTTACGAGGACGGCGCATCACGCACGGGACAATAAAGGCTACAAGAGACCGCCATCGTCCTCCGCCGCTGCACATGCCCGAGAAAAACGGCCGATCGCCACCCTCGGAACCTTCAGGGCTGCCCGTTCACCTGAAGCAAGCACGTAGCTCACCACTGGATTTTTTAATGGTCTTAGCCAGGGCACAAAGGGATTTCAGCCGTCAGCTGTTCCCGGGGGCTTTGGGGTTGCTTCTGCACCTAAAGCCAACACGCCAGTCCCTCTGCTTTTGTTTATTTTTTTCTTACAGCCGCTCCTGCTTTTCTTCATGGCCACGAGAGGAGCCAGAGACTAATTTTTCTTCTTCTGATCTCTGCATGTTCAGACGGGACATCGCGGAGCAGCAAACACTTTGGGCACGACTCGAACGATTTTCCCGTGCCCGGTCAGCTTGTACTACCCCCCCTGCACAGAGCTTTTCCCTGCTCGCTGCCCAGAATGCAACATCGAGGTCACGGTCCCCTACCGTTCCCTCTGGGGGGGGAGCAGTGTAGCGGTTTGATTAAACCCCCACAACACACAGACAGAACACAGAGACAGTCAGCTCGCACTCCTGGGTTTTTCCGCTGCACGCTGCGTTTACAGCCGTGAAGTTAAAGTGTTCATGCATCTTGTCATCTTACATATGTAGATGTGCTTTGAGGTAAATCTCCACAAAAAGACTGGTCAAACACAGCGCTCGGCTAGAGCAAATAACAGAACAGTGTAATGTGTATTAATGTCTACAGGCAGACGCGTTTCGTCTGGCTCACTTCTGTGATGTTAATGGTTGCTTTTCATGCATTGTGCTCATGTGTCCTGTCCTCACTGTGACCTAGGGACTGAGATCAATATGTCTCTCAAATGCAAAGGTCTTATGCCTGTTCTGTTATCTCTTTGATCATACCAACCGCTGGGGTATGCCCTTTTGATGTATTGTTGTGGTCGAGTATATATGCTGCAACTCTGTAACGCAAACTCTCTCTCTCTCAATCTGACTTCAACCCTGCTGCAGGACACAGCTTGTGTCCCTCCTCTGAGAGCCGTGGGCTCGCTCTCGGCGCTCATGCACGGTGCCGGGAGCGGAGCTCGTGACAGCGGTATGATAATAAAACTCTACTTTAAACCTCCAACAACGCCGCTTTATTTCATGCCGCCGCACCTTGTTAGATTTTTTTTCCCCTGTTATATTATTCTGTTCCTTTCTTTTAATCTTTACTTTTAATCTATCCGAAATAAAAATAAACATTGACGATCTAACCAAGAAACTGGCCAAATACGCTGCTCTGTTTTTGAAAGTGAGACATTTTATACCACTTTCAGCACTTCTCACTCTATATAAAACTTTATTTGAGCCTCACTTACATTACTGCAATATCATATACGGTAACACATTTCCAACTCACCTAAAAAAGCTAGAAATTCTCCAAAAGAAAGCCATACGTGCCTTATCATGGTCTGAATACAATTCTCCTACTAGTCATCTTTTCCATCGTTATAATCTTCTAAGACTTGCTGAGCATAATTACTTCCAGAATGCCTGTATAATGTATAAGGTTGTCCACAAACTCAACTATAAATTATGTGAACTCATTCCAACCTTCCTTCCCATGCACACTTATACCACTAGAAAAAAAAAACAAATTACTGGGAAAAAACGAAGACTAAAATCCACCAGGTTTAGTATTGTGTGCAGAGGACCGCAGATTTGGAATGAGCTTGATGAGAATCTAAAAATGTCACCTTCCATCTCCATCTTCAAGAAAAAACTAAAAACACAACTCCAATCATTATATAAATAATCGGCTATTTGTTACACAAACTTGCTGACTGATGAGTTGTTACACCATTGTAATTTTGTTTTATATGTTGATTCACTCCAATAGTATTTAATAACTTGACTATATATCTTGAACTCACCTACTATTTCAGTGTAAATAAATGCTGGGATTATGTGCTATATATCTGTCATATGTTTGTTTGTTCTTTCCCACAAAGAAAGACTGATTTTCGTCATTATTTCATTGTAGAATTGGGTTCCCTATATAAAAGCTTTAAATAGCTTATTTTGAGTTTTGATTTTTTGATTTTGTGTACTTTATTGATCCCCAGAGGGGAAATTGAGGGCATCCACCTGGATGGATGAAGCAGCCACGGTACGGCACTATCCCTTCACCATTCACACACACATTCACACCTAGGGCCACTTTAGAGTCTCCAATTAACCTAACCTGCATGTTTTTGGCCTGTGGGAAGAAACCGGAAAAATCCTGGAGTAAACCCACGCAGACACGGAGAGAACATGCAAACTCCACACAGATCACTGTTGATCAGGGGCTGAGATCGAACCCGGGATCCCATGGCCAAGGATGAGTTGCTGTGCTGCCGCAGTGCTAACCACTGCGCCACCGCACCGCCCATGGGATGACCCATTCACACTCCAAAACAATGTAAAAAAAAAAAATTAAAAAAAAAAAGCCTATTGTATACTGCTAATCATGCTGTTGATAACTCACATTGTAATTCATTCATGCTGTTGATAATGTGTGATGTGTGTGTGTGTGAATAAACTAAACTGAAAATGTCCAGAGTTCAAAGCATCAATCCATCCATCTATCTTCTACCGCTTTTCCGGAGGTCCGGGTCACAGAGGCAGCAGTTCAAGCAGTGAAGCCCAGACTTCCCTCTTGCAAGCCACCTGCTCCAGCTCTTCAGAGAGGATACCAAGGCGTTCCCAGACCAGCTGGGAGACGTATTCTCTCCAGCAAGTCCTGGATCTGCCCCGGGGTCTCCTCCCAGTGGGACGTGCCCCAAACACCTCAAGTGGGAGGCGTCCAAGAGGCATCCTAATCAGATGCCCAAGCCACCTCAGCTGGCTCCTTTCAATGTGGAGGAGCAGCGGTTCTACTCTGAGCCTCTCCCGGATGACTGGCTCTTCACCCTATCTCTAAGGATGAGTCCAGCAATTCTACAAAGAAAGCTCATTTCAGCCACCTGTATTCATGATCTCATTCTTTCAGTCATTGCACAAAGCTCATGACCATAGGTGAGGGTAGGAACGTAGTGGCTGGTAAATCGACAGCTTTGCCTTAGAGCTTAGCTCCCTCTTCACCACAACAGACCAGTACAATGTCTGCATCACTGCAGATGCTGCTCTGATCAGTCTGTCAATCTCTCACTCCATTCTCCCTCATTCGTGAATAAGACCCCGAGATACTTAAACTTCTCCACTTGAGGCAGGAGCTTGTCCCCAACCCGGAAAGGACAATCCACCTTTTTCCGGCTGAGGACCATGGACTCGGACTTGGAGGTGCTGATTCTCATCCCAGCCGCTTCACACTCAGCAGCAAACTGTCCCAGCAAGAACTGTAGGTCATTGCTGGATGAAGCCAACAGGACAACATCATCTGCAAACAACAGAGATGAGATCCTGTGGTCACCAAGAATGACTCTGTTCCCTAGCTGCGCCTAGAAATCCTGTCCATAAAAATTATGAACAGGATCAGTGACAAATGGCAGCCCTGGCGGAGACCAACTCTCACTGGGAATGAGTCCGACCGAGTGTTGGCAATACGAACCAAACTCTCACAACGGTCATACAGAGACCGAATAGCTCATAACAACAAGCCTGATATCCCATACTCCCGAAGCACCCCCCCACAAAAAAACCATGAGAGGCACAGTCGAATGCTTTCTCCAAGTCCACAAAACACATGTAAGGGAAAATAGATTTTATTAATAAATAATAAATATGATCAGGTATGAATTATTTAATTTATATTGATGTATTGGAATCTGAGCTCAAATCTCATTTCATATGCATCAGAAAAGTTAATAACACTCGTAAGGGGCACCAGCTTCTATCTTTAAGAAGCAATTTGATCTTTAATTTCACTTTATACCTGTTTGATCACTCAATAAATTAATCAATCATCAGTCTCAAAAATTTTCCGTGAATTCGATACCTGGGCTTGAAACAGACTCGGAATGAAATAAATTCCCAACAACTTCTCTCATTTTTAAATATTTATTAAATGAAATGATTAACAGACATTGCAGTAATTTCATTAATCATAAAATCAATCTTGTAAATGATAGATTAACAATATCAATATTTTCGGAACCAGGGTTAACTTGAGAAACCAATTTCTATCAGTTTGAGTTAACAGATCATGGAAACAACGCAAATTTATGGAGAAAGTTTACTAATTATATGAAAAAGTCCTAAATTAATCTTAAGAAAATAAAAACGGAATTTTAATGAAAAGAAGAGTTATGTTAAGGGCTTCTTAATTTGCATCTGATTAGATATACAAATTATTACCGAACCTCAGAAGTTTATTCAGCAGTTGAATTAAAGTTTGCAGCTCACGTGATCTTCGGTCGACGATGGTTCTGTCGTCGTCCTCAGCCCAAGATTTCGTGGATGTTAGGGGAAATATCTGCCCGCAGATATTTCAGGGTCCACAGTTCGACCTTTAAATTCAAGCGGTCGAAGGGGGCTGGATCTTGGCCGTATGACCCATAGTTGAAACTGGGTTAGATGACTTTTCTTCAGCGTGTGATGAACAGCCTTGATTCCTCAGCTGCACGTGACGTGGAAGCTGCGTCTTCTCAAGAAGTCTTCGATAATAATTAAAAGATATCTAATCCGATCTCAAATTAAAAAGGCTTCGGACTTTAGATAAAAGTAGTAGCTTCTGGTGGGTGCTTGGTCAAGAAAGATATCATAAAATAAAGTCAAGATTAAAGTTTACATTAAAATCAAACAAACGGTGGTTTTACAGAAAGTTTAACAAAGAAAAAGTGATGAATAAAAATTGGAGTTTAACTCCGATTATAAAAAAATTGAGCTCAAAGAAATAGGAATTCCTAGGCATTTAAGAGAGAAAGAAAATACAAAGTTACATAAACAAATTACGAGTTATCTGCTCTGTGTTCAGAAAAGCGACACATGGTCGAAGTCTGTTCAGATGGTCCTTTGTTCTTCCTTGCTGTGTGTAGACAATGGAGAAGATCAGAGAAAAAAGGGAGCAGCCGAAAAGAAATCCGGGGAAAGAGCAAAAGAGGGTCTGGAGCAAAAGAGGGCTGACGAAAAGAAGTGACGAAAAAGAGAGTGAAGCAGGGGTCTCTCTCCTTTATATAAGCTCTGTTGAGTTTCGCGGGCTTCCGGCCTGACCGGAATCTCAGCCAATGAGCGTCCTTCGTGGGCGGGCTCGATGAACTTTTAGTCCAATGAACAAACAGTCTATTGTTTGGAGTCCTTTGGGATGAAGAGTTGTCATGCAGAGATTGGCTGTGGGAGTCACATGGTTTTAGAGGCAAAACTTTGATACATACTGGAAGTTAATATTTCCCTTTATGTATTAAACTAAGATAACTTTCGTGATTAGTATAAATTATAAGCAGTGCTTCTAAATCAACATGCAGGAATAAACATTCATTTAAACATTAGCATGCATATATATAAAATCACAGATTAATGCATTTCACACATATTGATTTTCCACATCAAAAACATCAGAGTCCATCTGCATTTTCATAGTTCTGAAAAGAATGAAGGTTTAGAATTGAGTTTGTAATAATGTACTTTAAAGTTCACTGTTTAAATCCAGCATGTCCAGAGTTTAAGGAAATTAGCTGAGTCGTGGATCTGTTGCATGTTTTATGGGGGCAATAAAAGTGAAGCCAGACATTGGGGAAATTCCTTAGGCTGGTTTTAACAAAAGAAGGGGGATTTCAGCTGTGGCCTGGAGGAAGAAAATCCTTTTTTTTTTTTGTGTTATTCCTGGATGAAACAAAATGTCTTTAAGCAGAAGAATAATTGTTGCTGAGCCAAAGTGAGATGATGCTACACACATGTAAACTGGTTGGGCAAACTCCCATGAACCCTCAAGGATTCTCGAGAGGGTAAAGAGTTGGTCCGATGTGCCACAGCCAGGACAAAAACCACATTGCTCCTCCTGAATCCGAGGTTCGACCAACAGCCGGACTCTCCTCTCCAGTACCATGGCATAGACCTTCCCAGCGAGGCTGAGGAGTGTGATCCCTTTAAGTTGGAGCACACCCTCCGGTCCGATTTCTTGAAGAGAGGATCCACCACCCTGCTCTGCCATGCCAAAGGCGCTGTCCCCGACCTCCACGCAATGTTGCAGAGGTGTGTCAACCATGACAGCCCTACAACATCCAGGGCCTTGAGGTACTCAGGGCGAATCTCGTCCACCCCCGGGGCCCGGCCACCAAGGGGCTTTTTAACCACTTTGCTAACCTCAGCCCCTGTGATGGGCGAGTTGCCCCCCTCGTCCACAGGCCCTGCTTCCTCTGTGGAAGGCGTGTCAGTGGGATTGAGGAGATCCTCGAAACATTCCTTCCACCGCCCGATGATATCCCCAGTTGAAGTCAGCAGCGCACCATCCACACCGTACACAGTGTGGACAGGGAGCTGCTTCCCCCTCCTGAGCCGCCGGACTGTTTGCCAGAATTTATTCGAGGCCGATCGAAAGTCTTGTTCCATGGCCTGACCGAACTCCTCCCACACCCGAGTCTTTGCTTCAGTAACCACCCAAGCTTGCCCTCTGCTTAGCCTGCCGGTACAGCTCAGCTGCTTCGGGAGTCCCACAAGCCAACCAAGCTTGATAGGACTCCTCCTTCAGCTTAATGGCCTCCCTCACCACTGGTGTCCACCACTTGGTTCGAGGGTTTCTACCACAAAATGCACCAACGACCTTGTGGCTACAGCTCTGGGTAGCCGCTTCAATAATGGAGGTGGAGACGATTGCCCATTCAGATTCCACGTTTCCAGACTCCCTTGGAATGTGGTTGAAGTTCTTCCGGAGGTGGGAGTTGAAGACCTCCCGGACAGGGGCCTCAGCCAGACGTTCCCAGCACACCCTCACTATGCGTTTGGATCTACTAGGTCTGAATGGCATCCTCCTCTGCCATCGGATCCAACTCACCACCAAGTGGTGATCAGTTGACAGCTCTGCACCTCTCTGTACCTGAGTGTCCAAGACATACAGTCGCAGGTCTGATGACACGATAACAAACTCGATCATCGACCTGCCAGCTAGGGTGTCCTGGTGCCAGGTGCACATATGGACACCCTTAGGCTTGAACATGGTGTTCATTATGGACAAACTGTGGTTAGCACAGAAGTCCAATAACTGAACACCACTGAGGTTCAGATCGGGCAGGCCGTTCTTCCCAATCCCCCCCCCCTCCAGGTTTCACTGTCACTGCCCACGTGCGCATTGAAGTCCCCCAGTAGGACAATGGAGTCTCCAAGAGAAGCACCCTCCAGCACCCCAGTCAGCGACTCAGAAAAGGGTGGGTACTCTGAACTATCATTTGGTGCATAGGCACAAATGATGGTCAGGACCCATTTCCCAACCCGAAGGCACAGGGAAACAACCCTTTTGTCCACCGGGCAAATTAAATTAATTAAAATTAAATTAATTAATTAAATCACCCTTATTGTCATTCAACCGTACAACCAATCATGTACAGCAGAACGAGATTGTGCTTTACCTATCTACAGTGTAAATCACACACACCCCAAGTGCAGAATCAGAGGGCCGCTGCCATGCAAGGCGCCGCCACAGAGTTCCCTCCTCCATTCCATTTATTGCTGAGCACCAAGCTGGATGGCAGGAAGTTCCACTTTTATATGGTCTTCAGCATGACCCGGCCGGGATTTGAACCCCTGCCTCCCGGGTGTGGGGCGGATGCTCTACCAACTGAGCCACCACTCTGGTGGAAAACTCCAATATAGAGGCAGCAAGGTGGGGGGATACAAGAATACCCACTGCTGCTCCTCGCCTCTCGCCCGGGGAAACTCCAGAGTAGGCCAAGCTCCAGCTCCTCTCCAGGAGACTGGTTTCGGAACCAGAGCTGTGTGTTGAGGTGAGGCCGACTATATCTAGCCGGTATCTCTCAACCTCATGCACCAGCTCAGGCTCCTTCCCCACCAGAGAGGTGACATTCCACATCCCAAAAGCCAGTTTAGGAAGCCTGGGATCAGACCGCCAAGGTCTCTGCCTTCGATCGCCACCTGAACCACATAGCACTGGACCCCAATGGTCCCTCCTGCAGGTGGTGAGCCCACTGGAGGGCGGACCCATGCAACTCCTTTGGGCTGAGCCCGGCTGGGTCCCATGGGTGGAAACCCAGCCACCAGGGCTAGCCATCCAGCCCTTCCCCCAGGCCTGGCTCCAGGGTGGGGCCCAGTAAACCCATACCGGGCGGGGTACACTGAATCCTTGTTCTAACATTCATCATGAGGCAGTGAAACCTCAGACTTTTAGGACATTTTTAGGCCACTTGAACAAATTTAAGACCTCACATTACAGGAGGAAGTTGGAGGACAAACTCAGGCAAAATAATACCAAGGATATGTGGATAGGAATGAAAGAAATAACTGGGTGCAAGGGGAAAGTCACAGACATCTGGGAGCCTTGAGAGAGCTGATGAGCTGAATCTATTTTTTAATTGATTCAACTCACCGTCTGTCACCTCCACAACACAGCCAGGCCCTCACACACCCCTCTCTCCCACCATTTAGGAGTTGAAGACGCTGTCATCTACCTGCTGCAACGAGCCCATCTGCACCTGGATGGCGGAGGAGACATTGTGAGAATCACATTCTTTGATTTCTCCGGTGCCTTTAACACCATCCAGCCACTGCTACTGGGTGAGAAGCTGCGGGTGATGGAGGTCGACACCTCTGTGATCTCCTGGATTACTGACTACCTGACACGCAGGCTACAGTTTGTCCGGCTGGACAGTGTCTTGTCTGACGTGGTGGTTAGTGATATGGGAGCTCCACAGGGGACTGTGCTCTCTCCTTTTCCCTCCACCTTATACACCACTGACTTTCAGTACAACACTGAGCCATGCCACCTGCAGAAATTCTCTGACGACTCAGCTGTTGTTGGGTGTATAAAAGGGGGAGAGGAGGGGGAGTACAGGGCACTGGTAGACAGATTTGTGGAGTGGACAGCAGAATCACCTGAGTCTGAATGTCAGCAAGACCAGAGAGATGATGATTGACTTCAGGAAGAAGAGGACGCCTTCTCAGCCACTGCAGATTAGGGGGGAGGATGTGGAGGTGGTTGAGGACTACAAACACCTGGGTGTCATGATCAGCAACAGGCTGGACTGGAGATCCAATACCAATGCTGCACACAAGAAGGGAATGAGCAGACTCTACTTCCTGAGGAAGCTGAGATCCTTCAACGTGTGCAGCAGGATGCTGGAGCTTTTCTACCAGACCATTGTCGCCAGCGCCATCTTCTTGGCTGCTATCTTGGGGTAGCAGTATCAGAGGCAGCGACACCAACAGACTTGACAAGATTATCAAGAGGGCTGGCTCTGTAATTGGTCTAAAGCTGGAGACCTTTGAGACTGTGGTGGAGAGGAAGACACTAAATAAATTGCGATCCATCATGGACAATCTGGATCACCCACTCCACCACACACTGGACAGACAGCAAAGCACTTTCTCCAGCAGACTGCTACAGCTTCGCTGTCTTACAGTTAGGTGCAGGAAATCTTTCCTGTCACATGCCATTTCACTGTACAATAACTCACTCTGATGTTGTACTCTGGTCATAACTATGTTGCCATACTGCACCTTACAGTCTAATTGGTACCTCACATTTCACTCTGCTCCTGATAGTCTTGCATTGTACAGCAGGTATGATTCATGTGTCTTTCCGGGTCACAATCTATTATCTATGATGTAGATAGGCTTTTTTTTAAGTAGTTTTACTTTCCATGGGTAATCCCTTTGTCTCTTATGCTGTGTGTGCGTTTCTGTCATCTGGTTGTCTACTGTCATGCAGCTGTTACAATGCAATTTCCCAGTTTGGGATCAATAACGTACATCTATCTATCTAGCTATCTATCTAGATTTGCAAAATGACAAAAAAAAAACAAAAACAACCTGACCACATCACAGTTAGCCTTGACTAATTATTTACCAGAACTGATATTCTGAAAATTTGCTTTGTCAGTCCAGCTCATTAAATATGGGATTAATTATTAAGTTATTCAAGTAAAATACATGAAACTGGACCCTACCACCACAACCACGACTGGACACTTAAGAAAAAAAGTTATGAGAAATGTTTGAAATTCTACAGAAAAAAACTGAAAATTTCTGTGTATAAGTTGCAAATTTGCAGAAGAAAAGCTGCAAAGTTAAATGAAAAAAGTTGCAACTTTACAAGAAGGCAGCAGCAGACTTGAAAATGAGGCTTCCAACAAAAGAAGTTCCACCAGAATCACACAACAAGTTTAATCCATAAAAGCTTCATGCTTATCTTATTTCTGTGCCTTGTTCCACTATTTCGTAACGCAGTATGATCCCCTGGTCTTGTTTCCACTCACCTTGTCCATCTTCATGCAGGTGCCGAAGTCGGCAAGCTTGAGGTGTCCGTGTTGGTCCAGCAGCATATTGTCGGGTTTGACGTCACGGTGGATGAAGCCCATGGAGTGGATGGCGTCCAGGGCCATGACCACCTCAGCTGTGTAAAACTTGGCCCACTTCTCTGGAACATCATAGGTGCTGGTGAGATTGACCAGGTCACCACCCGGCATGTACTCCATCACCATGTAGAGGTAGTGTTCATCTTGGAAGGCACAGCACAACTAAACACAAAAGAGTTCAAATCTCAAACCATTTGCACACAGGAGAGGTTTTAAAACATGTTATATAGCAGAAAAACATGGCTCGTAAAACTCCACTGTGGGTCATGTGATACCTGAACGACCCAGGGACTGTTGGCAAACGCCATGATGTCTCGCTCCTCCCAGAAGAACGCAGAGTCTGAACGCTTGATCATCTCAAACTTGCTCAACAACTTCATGGCATACACCTTCTGAGAGGCTTTATGTCGGACCTGAAGGAGGAGGACGATTTTAAAGCCTGATTTAAACTTCTGTGTTAATCCTACTTAGCTTACAGCGTAGCTTAGGTAGGTGGCCAACGTTGTTGTTAGCATTTATACCTGTGCACTGGTTTGTCTGTGTGATTTCCTCTGCGTACTTCCTGTGTTTTGTTTATTCAAAAAATGGTGATGGACAGCAAGATGTTTGTCATGTACTGTAGTTGAAGCTAATACATGTTGGACAACAAATCTTACTACAATGATTTCAGCAGAGAAATTTAAGATGTTAGAGGAGGTGGTGTGTAAAATAGCTTGGCCATATGGTCTGAAAATAAAATTTTCATGTCACATTTGATTTTTGATTTTAATCAATATTCTTTTAAACTACAAAAGACAAGAAATATGTAAAATATGCTCCTTTTATTTCAAACAAACTTGATGAATAAAGGTTAACCCTGCTTTAACCAAACCTTCTTTAAATGAAGGAACCTGTACCCCACGCATCTGCATATCAGTGGCCCCAAAGCAGAACTCATCAACATAAAATGACTGGAAAAAATATGAGTACCCCTCCCCCAAAAAAGAACCGCTCATTTGAGTCAAAGCTTTTATATGAATAGAAAGTGAATCAGATCAGAAATGTAGAAACTACACAGGTGACAACATAAAATGGAGTGAAAAAGTACCCTTCCCCCCCCCCCCCCGGGAAGGGAATCTGATCAAAAATGCAAACACTATAGTGGTGACAACATGAAATGATCCCTCCCCAAAATAAACGGAACCCTTCATTAGATGTGCTTGAAACTCGAATGCGTTCAAGGTAGGTGTGGGCAATTTTTCTTGATTTATGGTAAGTAAAATCAACTATAAGTTGTCAGCTTTCAACATTTTAGTTTTGCAATATGGAAAAAACATACATTGAAAAGGCTCCATTTATGAAACAGTTGCATAATACTTAGTATTTAGTCAGCCACCAACTGTGCAAGTTCTCCCACTTAAAAGATGAGAGAGGTCTCCAGTTTTCATCATAGGTATACCTCAACTATGAGAGACAAAATGAGGAAAAAAAAAATCCAGAAAATCACAATGAAGGATTTTTAATGAATTAATTGGTAAATTCCTGGGTAAAATAAGTATTTGGTCAATAACAAACGTTCATCTCAGTACTTTATTATATACCCTTCGCTGGCAATGACAGAGGTCAAACGTTTTCTGTAAGTTTTCACAAGGTTTTCACACACTGTTGCTGGTATTTTGGCCCATTCCTCCATGCAGATCTCCTCTAGAGCAGTGATGTTTTGGGGCTGTCACTGGACAACACGGACTTTCAACTCCCTCCAAAGATTTTCTTTGGGGTTGAGATCTGGAGACTGGCTAGGCCACTCCAGGACCTTGGAATGCTTCTTACGAAGCCACTCCTTCATTGCCCGGGTGTTGTGTTTGGGATCATTGTCATGCTGAAAGATCCAGCCACGTTTCATCTTCAATGCCCTTGCTGATGGAAGGAGCTTTTCACTCAAAATCTCACGATACATGGCCCCATTCATTCTTTCGTTTACACGGATCAGTCGTTCTGGTCCTTTTACAGAAAAACAGCCCCAAAGCATGATGTTTCCACCCAGATTCTTCACAGTAGGTATGGTGTTCTTTCTCCTCCAAACACAAGTTGAGTTTTTACCAAAAAGTTCTATTTTGGTTTCATCTGACCATATGACATTCTCCCAATCCTCTTCTGGATCATCCAAATGCTCTCTAGCAAACTTCAGACAGGCCTGGACATGTGCTAGCTTAAGCAGGGGGACACGTCTGGCACTGTAGGATTTGAGTCCCTGGCGGCGTAGTGTGTTACTGATGGTAGCCTTTGTTACTTTGGTCCCAGCTCTCTGCAGTTCGTTCACTAGGTCCCCCCATGTGGTTCTGGGATTTTTGCTCTCCGTTCTCGTGATCATTTTGACCCCACGGGGCGAGATCTTGCATGGAGCCCCAGATCGAGGGAGATTATCAGTGGTCTTGTATGTCTTCCATTTTCTAATAATTGCTCCCACAGTTGATTTCTTCACACCAAGCTGCTTACCTATTGCAGATTCAGTCTTCCCAGCCTGATGCAGGTCTACAATTTTGGTTCTGGTGTCCTTTGACAGCTCTTTGGTCTTGTCCATAGTGGAGTTTGGAGTCCGACTGTTTGAGGTTGTGGACGGGTGTCTTTTATACTGATAATGAGTTCAAACAGGTGCCATTAATACAGGTAACGAGTGGAGGACAGAGGAGCCTCTTAAAGAAGAAGTTACAGGTCTGTGAGAGCCAGAAATCTTGCTTGTTTGTAGGTGACCAAATACTTATTTTACTGAGGAATTTATCAATTAATTCATTAAAAATCCTTCAATGTGTATTTTCTGGATTTTTTTTCTCATTTTGTCTCTCATAGTTGAGGTACACCTATGATGATAATTGGAGACCTCTCTCGTCTTTTAAGTGGGAGAACTTGCACAATTGGTGGCTGACTAAATACTTTTTTGCCCCACTGTACGTTAATCAAAACAAGACTGATAAAATAATAGCTCACCTCGGAGAACGTTCCATTTGTTCTTCACAACAAATGTGCTATTAGGTTTTGACTGCCTCTTGCTTAACTAAACTCACTTTGTACAAATGCAGTGCAAACAAACAACTAAAAAAAACTTTTTATACTGAAATCAAAGGAAAATGTGTTTGAGAATATATGGAGACCTTTCATTGATTATGTAAAGAAATTAAACATAACTTCTGAAGAAGAAGGTGAATTATATGTGTGGACCTTGCAAATTCCAAGCTGGTGAATGTATATTATGTATTCTTATGTAATAGATTACTTAAGGCCCTTTTCCACTAGCCTCACTTAGCCCTACACCGCACCACTCAGCCCGCGTTTGAGCATTTTCCATTAGCCCCAGCACCGGTTAGCAGGTACTTTTTTAGTACCTGATCCAGGGCAGGGTCTAACCAAGCTGAGTAGGGCTGAGTATGGCTGTGATATGACTTTAAGAGACTGGTCGCCGCTGATTGGTCAGGTCGTAACGTCACGAAAGCAACTTTTTCTGCTGAATTTACTCCACGACCGCCATTTGTAGTTGTTCAGCCAGTGAACACAGTGCGCCCCTTTAATACAGTATATTATATTAATATACTGTATAATATACTTTTATAATAATATACTCCTAATATTATATATTAGGAGGTGTGCAATTTTCTTTCTATATTAGGCGACGATCGCATCCAGCGCGAGTTGGACGGATCTACTCGAAATGCAGGTGTCCGAGCAGATGGGTTCCCAAGGGCACATCCGTACTGCCAAACAGTGTCGGGAGAAGCTGAAAAAGCTGAAAAGCGATTACCGAGCAGTGAAGGACCACAATGCTCGAAGTGCAGCGGATCGGAAGGAGTGGAAGTGGTTCGCTGAGAGACATTGGGCTCGACACAGCCACAGTCACGGCCACAGTCACGGCCTTGGAAACCGTGGATGGTGAGTGTTGTTTTGATATTGCGCGTCTTTTCGCCACTTTATCCTTTCTGTGCCAAGCTCACTGTTTTTAAGAAATAGGAAGGTTGTTAGATTGTGGGTAATGGTTGTTACTGAGGCTTGCCTATTGTTTTGCAGCCAACTGCAGATTCACGCTTGCTTTGTGTTAAGTATTAGCGCGAACAAAACGCTGAATTACGCTTATTGTATTCCGGTTAAAAACTTTAGAGTGTTGTGTACATGTTGCACTTTGGTGTTAAGTTTTAAATTGCGTGCATTTTCTTTCTAGAATTGCAGTTCATATCACAGGGGTCCACCTCAGTGGACATGTGGACACACCGGACTCTCCTGGCGCTGCGTGTGCGTCTGGTGGAGTGCCAGCTGGACCGACTCCCATGTCAGCCACATCACCAGCTCCATCTGGATCACGTTCAAGTGCCGGTAAGGCACAATAACCACGATTTTTTTTTTTTGGGGGGGGGGGGGGGGACAGGTCCAGCGGAAACCAGGGTCGAAAATCCATCCATCCATCCATCTTCTACCACTTAATCCTTTACAGGTCGCGGGGGGGCTGGAGCCTAACAAGTTATGTACCAAACTGATTAATGCAATTTCCTGTAGCTGCATATTAATTAATTGAAAATGTCTTTTTAAATGTGCAAAAAGGTTATTCTTTGGTCTTCACTTATCGGTGTTCCACAACCATTTTTAGGTGTGGTGATTGAAGTGCTGTTGTAACTCCTGTTTTATAAAAACAAATAAAGCTCATGAACTGCCGTTGAAATCCACATGCTTCATTGAAATGCTTCGCATCAGCTGACTGTATTAACCCATTCAGATTTCTGCGGCCACACTACAAGCAACTAGTTTAAACATTACCCATCCATCCATCCATATTGTTAATCTTAATCCTTTTTAGTTTTGCAGGGGGGCTGCAGCCGAAGACAGCACCCTGCGTGTTGCAAAATCTGCTCTACTGAGGGGCAGCAACATGACAGTTCAGCTTATATACAGCAATGAAGCATAATATAATAGTGACATTCCACCACAGACTTTCACCTGTGTAATTCCATAATATATGTAGTGATCCAGCTTTAACGACCATGCCTTTCTGTCTTTCCATCTACATTAGCGATGGCCAACATGCATGACGAAGAGATGCGGCTCTTGGAACGGCAACATGACCAGCGGCAAGAACACCATCAGGAGTACATGCAGCATTTGCGATAGGTGGCCGCAGATGTGCAGGCAGATGCGCGTGAAGCCCTGGAGCAGGACGCTGTGTTACGAAGGGAAGAGCTTGCAGAGATGTCATCATTCAACAGAGATTTCCTGACCCTATTTGGCAGGCTTGTGGACGCATTTAGCAGTCGGCGTGTCTAACCATGTCTCCCCACGCCCAGTCTGTTTTTTTGTTTGTAAATTTTGCTTCTGGAATAAAATTGTATTGTTTGCATCAAAAGTCTGGTTTATCTGTTATGACACCGTATGAGAAAAGCCAATAATTACATACCCATTCCATTCTCTGTTCACTCCATATGCTGCTGTTCATCAGGTCAGGTGTATAGCCTTCCAATGGTAATTTAATTTTTAACAACACAACGAAACGTAATGTCTTGGTAGGTTTTTTTTTTTATTTTAAACAAATTTGCAATGCGGAATCCATTTCTCTTGAACGGGTACATTTTTTATGTTATAAGCAGTTGTACAGGTGTGCTTGAACTTGTAGACACTGATAAAGGTAAGTACGTGTAAGTTGAATGTTGCATCACCAGTCAAAATTTAATAAATTAAGAAGGAATCTCGCAAAAATTTGGCACTAATAACAGTAGACAAATCGGACAAGGATACACAACTGTGTTTTTGTTGCACACAACTGTTGTTACCAACAAGTGCAAAATTTATATTCCTTTTTCCCAAAAATTAAAAATCAATTTGTAAGTAAAAGTGGGAGACCTTGACATGGGAATATGACATGTAACAGCACATGATTTATAGCTCAATTTGCATTTCCACCTAAGCAAAAGTGGCTTGTCGAGCTGGATTTTTGTGAAGATGGCCTGTGCGGTGTTTCTGCATGTAATTACATACCTGTCAAGTGATACGGTTTCGCCGTATTTTAATACGGGGAAAATGCAATTTTAGCAAATACGGGCGTATTGCCATTTCTGTACGCCAAAGAGAAAAATATACGGAAAAAAAAATTATTGAGAGTGTGGGGAGGAACACGTCGTGTGTGTGACCCCCACAGCGTACGGGGCTGTCAGAGCGCTCAGCGTGAGCAATTATCACAACAGTGAGAAGTGTGGACTCATCATTAGGCTGATGGCTTCGCACCTTCTTAACAGATAAGCGTTATGAACAAGAGGACAGGTAGATGGACCATGCACAACATTTTATTTACAAAAAACATTTTTGAAATATGTATGCACATAAATGTGGGCGAAATAGACAAGTACTACATCACAGCACAGCATCTCGACTCCCTGCTCCTCTGCCGCTGCCACCACTGATTCATCTACTGCATCATCCAATGTAGTGTCAAACGTCTCTCCATGACTCTCACACAGATTGTGCAGAGCACAACAAGTCAGCACCATAGATTTAACCAGTTTCATGTCACAGTCATTCCTCTCTCCTTCCTCCTTCCTTCTCTCCTCGTCATCAGCCATTTTCTTTGTTGTGGAGGATTCGATTGCGTGTTTGACGTCACGAGAGTGTGGCGCCGCCTGCTGTTCAGGAACTCCCACCCACCGCAGGTGTGCCAGCAGGTGCGCCAGCAGTAATGTTGAAAAGCAACCGAGGCCGAACCGAACCAAAGTGAGTAGAGTCGGGTTTTCAATCGGGGCTGGGCTGGGCTAGTGGAAAAGGGCCTTTAGACTAAACCGAGGAGCATTGTTGTTGACTTATGTTTGTTAATGGCTGTTGTCGTTTTTATTACATTTTTTTTTTTGTTATTTTGTTATTGTTCTTTTTAATTTTTAAATTACTTTTGTGTTAGTGTCTGACTGTGTGTGCTGTGTTTGTAAAAAAAAAAAAAAAAGGTTCAATAAAAATTATTGTGGGAAAAAAAAAAAACTTTTTGTCCTGCAAAAATACAGAGTTTCCCACACAAACACAGCACTTGGGTGGACCACCCCACATCTATTAACAGCTGCCACAAGTATAATTTGTTGCTTATTTTTGTTTTTCATGTGTCTGAGACAACAAAAGAAATTTCTGGCAACCCACTTACTCTTACATTTAAAGTCTACTCAGACTGGATGTGAGCTACATGCTTTTATTTTGAACATCTACTAGCAGTACCCCAACTTTTTCAGTCTCCACACAGACAGACAGTGCAGCTAGTAATCTCAGTATCTACGATATTACCCTTCCTATATGTTGGATTCTAAATATTTTCATACATGTTCAAAACTCAATATATTGCCCAGCCTTAATTTCATTAACAGGCACTGTCCATGTCAAATAAACTATAAGTAATCTTGTGTTGCAATGCAATGCTGCAGAGCTGCACTAAACATCCTGAAAGTTCCAGACTGATCTCTAACATTCAGAAGACCGGTACTCACCAGCTGGACTTCACCGAACGCCCCTCGGCCAATGACCTTGACCCTGTCAAAGTCCTCAGACTTCATCTGGAGGTCTCTGGTCTGTGTGATGGCCCCTTCATCTGAAGGACAGGAGTTTGGTGGTTTTATTGCTCATTAATTGCACAATTAATATCTACTATAAACATCAGCAAACACCTACTCACATCTGTTCAGGAAGATCTCAATGTTTTTGTTCTTACGCAGAGCTGGATAGTCCAGGTCCAGGACCAGAGCACTTATCAGGTCCTATAGAGAGATGGGAATTGATGGGAAACACAGAAATGGTATGTAAACAGATTAAAATGAAAGAACATTAGCGAGCAAGCTCACACACCCCACACATCTGCATATCAGCGGCCCATAATGAGAACTGTGATCAACATAAAATGACCGGAAAAAATAAGTCGCCCTCCCCAAAAATCAAATCCCTTGTGTCAAAGCTTCTGTATGAACAGGAAGTCAATCCGATCAGAAATGTTGAAGCTATATTGGTGACAACATAAAATGGAGCAAAAACGTTCAAGACCTCCTCTGTATAAACTGACCCTTTCTTTAGATGTATAAATTTGAAGTGAATTCGATCAGAAATGTAGAAGTTATAGTGGTGACAAGAGAAAGGAGCTCTCCTCAAAATAAATGGAACTCAATATTTGATGTGTCTGAAAACTGAATGTGTTCAAGGTATTGAGGAATTAAAGCTTCTGTCAAAATTTGAAGTGAATCTGATCAGAAATGTAGAAGTTTTACTGGCAACAACAGAAAAGGACTTTCCCCAAAATAAATGGAACTCCTCATTAGATGGGTCTAAAAACTCCTAAACTTTTTCTTTTAATGAATGAATGAATGAATCTTTATTTCGGATAGATTAAAAGTAAAGATTAAAAAGAAACAGAATAATATAACAAAGGGGAAAAAATCCAACAAGGTCAAATTAAACAATAACTCCTCTGATTATAGAGTTCAACATAAGTTATCCAAAATGGGTGATGGCTGAAGCCGCAGCTTATAGTGCCCACCCATATTCCATCCAAGAATTCAAAAGAAAAACAAAACAGGAGCGATTACAATTCGGAACAAAGCTAAGACAAAATGTGACAAAAGAAAACTAAGCAACAACACAACACAGACTGGATATGACAATCCTTATGTGATATTACATGTCATCTTGTATATATGTTTGGAGTATTTCTTCCTTTAGTTTTTGTTTAAATTGTCCAAGCGTTGTACATGATTTTAATTCAGGTCCAAAATCGTTCCATAATCTGACTCCTTGCACTGAAACACAGTGCTGCTTGGTGGTAGTTCTCACTGAAGGTTTTTGAAATATACATGTTCCTCTGAAATGATATTGTTTCTCCCTTATTTGGAACAGCTTTTGGATATTTGCGGGCAGTGATAGATTCTTCACTTTAAACATTATTACTGCAGTTTTAAAGTCAATCAGATCTTTCAACTTGAGAGCTTTTAATTTAAGAAAAAGTGGGTTGGTTCCCTGTAAGCAGCTTTGTTTATTATTCTAATAGCTCTCTTCTGAAGCATAAAGACTGGATATATATTTGTTTTATATGTATTTCCCCATACTTCAGTTCAATATGTCATGTATGGGAGTATTAATGAATGATACAAAGTATATAATGTGGGTTGATTCAGCAAATATTTCGCTCTGTGTAGTATTGCGATTGATTTGGATATTTTACCTTTAATATAATTAATATGTGACTTCCAACACAGTTTATTATCAATTATTACTCCAAGAAATTTAGTTTCAGATACCCTTTCAATCTCTACACCATTTACACTGAGTTTAGATACTAAGTTGTTGTGATGGTTGTTAAAAACTATAAATTTTGTCTTACTTAAATTGAGCGTTAATTTGTTTGAATCAAACCACAGTTTAAGCTTTCCTAATTCCTTTCCGAGTGTATCCAAAAGTTGTTCCAAATTGCTTCCATTGCATAATAGATTAGTGTCATCGGCAAACAATATTAAATCCATTTTTTCCGAGACTTTACATATATCATTGTTTTATGAAAAATATTTAGACAGGTTCGTGAGGAGTCGGCGCACAGGAAAGAATTCACACTGAGACGAAAACTGCTATAATAAAATGTGTCTTTTATTCCTCACAGAACACACAAAAGATCAATGCATTCACATTAGACAGACTGCTAGAATAAGCTGTATTCCCTTATTCCCCACAGACCATATCTTCATATACAAAGGATCAATGCACTTCATGTCATTTCATCAGCCCTTACCAATAATACAGAAGACCGGAGAGCCTTTGGCAGTCTTTTGGCAGGCGCGTGCATCAATCAGCTTGGCAATTCGCGCGAAATCCACAGCAGACTCTACTGTTTGGCAAAACACCTCTGCCTTTTAAAGGGTAGAGTTACGTACACAACGAAGGAGCCACTCTTCGTTGCCAGGCAACTTCCCCCCCATGGAATCGCGTAGAGAGCGGGGGGGCTAGTCCCCGCTCCCAGGCGATTGCAGCCAGACTTCTCAAAACATATAACATCTGTTCACACACACACATATGTGAGAAATAAAGGTTAAGCCTTGTTCCATAAACATGCCACAGTGATTCAAGGAGTGAGAAACTTGCTGTGCTGAGGAGTATCAGTTTCTAAGAACAGGTTATACTGCCCAGGTCATTATGTACCTTCCATCATGGGAAGAGAACTGAACTGGACCGTCAAAACATATTAAAAGCAACTGAGAAACAAATCAGGGCACACATTACAAATATAAAATACATTTATATTACAATCATTTATATACATATTGAATAACAATGGCCCCAAAACTGAACCCTGTGGGACTCCCCAAGTAACCTTCAGTAGCTGTGAGTTTTTCTTTAAAACTAGACTGCCGAGTCTCCGGGCCAGGACCAGCAGACTGAAGGACAGCTTCATCCACCAGGCTGTCAGGAAGCTCAACTCTCTCCCCCTTCTCCCCCCCACACACAAATCCTGCAATCCGACACCCCCCCATCACCCCTCCCCCCACACCACCTCAACAACTGAACTGTGCCATCCCCAGGTACTGTTCACTTGCGCGCGCACACACACACACACATACACACACACACACACACACACACACACACACACACACACACACACACACACACAGATTTCAGGAGCCTCAAAAAGTGAACTCTGTCATCCAGGAACTGTTCACTCCAACACGCGCACACACACTGCTCTCTTTGCACTACACGCCACTTTAACCTTCTATGTGACCTGATATGTGCCTTATATTACTACATGCTGTCTTAATTTTTTTATTGTATTTCGTCATTTTGCACACCCTTAGTATTTTTAGTTAGTTTTTTGTTGGTGGGTTGGATTTCTTTCCACTGCTTTGAACACCAGAACAAATTACAGAGACTTTACCAGAGACTAAAAAATGGATTTTAAGTAATCAAGCCTGCCAGCATTGACTCTCTCCCTTAAATGGGATTATGAAATTGTACTCTCAAATTGTTTGTGTGCCATCTCTCTTATCTTTTTACCTTTAAACTTACTCCCTGCTTGTTTCAAGGTCAACAGTTTCTGAAACCCGACCTGAATTGCTTTCTATATGTGCTGTTTTTTACCTCCGCCAAGGAGGTTATGTTTTCATCGGCGTTGGTTTGTCTGTCTGTTTGTTTGTTTGTTAGCAAGATAACTCAAAAAGTTATGGACCGATTTTCATGAAATTTTCACAGATTGTCAGAAATGGGGTATCCTACAGATGATTACATTTTGGTGGTGATCCGGATCACCGTCCAGAAGAAAACCGCCATTACGGAAAATGCGATTTTCGTGAATAACTACTGAACCACTAATCCTATCATTGTCAATCCAATTGCTAGTCATATGTTTTCATGGTCAAGGAATCTGAAAATGTACACACAAACACAGTATGGGGGAACTGTGGCGCTTGGCGGAGGCCTGCGCTCTCCGAGTGCTTTTCTAGTCTTTTAATATTTTTCTGCCTGCCTCAGGGACTACAGATGGAAATTGGTGAGAACGCTATAATCTGGTACAGAGCATCTTTACCCTGTGTTTATTGTTTTTCTGCACATGATCCCTGTCAAATAAACTAATAAACTAAACTAAAACTAATGCTAAAAACTAAACTTTGCACTGATGTCTGATGTTTAATGTTAGATGTTATACTTTATATTTCTCACTTAGTGTTTACCTTGTTGCACCATGAGTCTCAGAGTAACATAATTTCAATACTCTGTATGTGCTGTACATATGGCAGAATTGACAATAAAGTTGACTTTGACTTGACTTTTATGTAAAGCACTTTGAATTGTCTTGTACATGAAATGTCCTATACAAATAAATTTGCCTTGCCTGATTATTATTATTATTAGCAGCAGCAGCAACTACTCCTGAATCCTATGAAAGCTAATTCAGCTCTCTTACAGTTTTTCAATAGTGCTGGGAAAGTAGGGTGTGACAACAATTCCCTGTGTATACTTAATGCAGGGGTCAATGTGTAAGCGATTATTGACATCACTGAACTCCTGCAACAACTCATACAGGCACGTGCCTCATATTTTCACAGTAAGGATTGTTATCTTTCATTTTGAGAAACCAAACTAAAAACAGGCAGCTCCATAGTGCAGTGGTTAGCAATGTGGAAGCACAGTGAGAAGGTCATGGGTTTGATCCCACCTCTGGCCAGTGGTGACCCTGCTATGTGGAGCTTGCATGTTCTCCCCATGTCTGCGTGGGTTTTCTCTGGGTACTCCGGTTTCCTCCCACAGTCCAAAGACATGCACATCAGGTTAACTGGCATCAACTGGCAATAAACTGTCCTTAGGTATGTATGTGGGAGTGAATGGTTGTCTGGCTCTCTGTGTTGGCCCTGCAATGGACTGGCGATGTGTCCAGGGTGTACCCCGCCTCTCGCCTGAAGATACTGGGATAGACTGTAGCCCCCTGCAACACATGGAGGAGTTGAAGTATCTCGGGGTCTTACTCACTAGTGAGAGGAGAATGGAGTGGGAGATTGACAGACGAATCGGAGCAACAGCTGCAGTGATGTAGACATTGTACCAGTCAGTTGTGATGAAGAGAGCTCAGCTCCAAAGCCAAGCTGTTAATTTACTGGTTAATCTACATTCCAACCCTCTCCTATGGTCATAAACTTTGACTAGTGACCCCCAAAAAATGAGCAGGATTTCTGCTGGTATCATTTCTGCATGGTGGGCTAATACACCAAAAACTGAGCCATATTGCTAAGAAAATTAATGAAGGGTTGTAAATGATACACAGCTGAAACCAGAAGTTTACATACACTGTATAAAAAGACATAACCTTTTTTTGTCTCACTGCCTGACATTAAATCAGACTAAACTATTCCTGTTTTAGGTCAGTTAGGATTACCAAAATTATTTTGATTTAGTAAATAATTTTTATATTTGCTAAATATTTTTTGGACATTTCCTTAGTATTTGGTGGTATTGCCTTTAAAAAGCATGACTTGGGTCAAATGTTTTAAGATAAGATAAGATAAGCCTTTATTAGTCCCACAATGGGAAAATTCCAGGATTGCAACAGCACAGGGATAGCAACACTCAGAGCAATAATTAAGAAGATACGAAAAATATAAATAAGAGCAGTGGATATACATACGTACACATAAATATATAAATATATATACAAAGTGCGGAGCATTGTAGCAAGATGGAATAAACAGCATAACCGTCTACTTAGTTATCCTACATAGTATGAGTATGTACCCATACATATTGTCACCCTCCATAGCGACTGATATTGTCCTAGTTGTATACTGGAGGGGACCATTTGTGTAAGTCTGTTGCGTCTTTTGCATTCAATACTACTAGGTTGTCACGTTTTGGTTTTTTTTGGCTATCTCTGCGAGCAGCCCTGCTTAGGTTATACAGTCTGACAGCCGTAGGTAGGAAGGACCTGCGAAACCTCTCGGTTGTGCACCTAGGATGATGTAGTCTACTGCTAAATGAGCTCCTCAGTGCGTTCAATATGTCCTGCATAGGGTGGGACTCAGACTCAAGCAGAAATGACAGTTTAGCCACCATCCTTCTCTGTCCTATCTCCTCCACTGGGTCAAGGTGTTTCCCCAGGACAGATCTAGCTTTCTTGATCAGTTTGTTCAGTGTCTTCCTATCGGCTGCTGTAATGCCATCCTTCTACAAGCTGATAGATAGATAGATAGATAGATAGATAGATAGATAGATAGATAGATAGATAGATAGATAGATAGATAGATAGATAGATAGATAGATAGATAGATAGATAGACTTTTTTGTTCGAAATAAGGTGTCTAACAAAAACAAAACAAATGACAAATGCAATAAAGTAACAGTATACAGTGTTCGAAAGGGAGACGGAAGAAGTGAACACTTATTAATTTCATCTCCTCTTTTCCATAAATACATTCATGTGAATTATATACAAATTACCACATTTAAGACCCCAAGTAAACAATTAACTGTATTTTGTACGTATCAACATTAACACCCATCCATCCTAGCATACATTGATGTCCATACATCAAAACCAGCCTCAAACAACACAGATATACACAGTGCTGTCCCACCCACCATTCCATAGTGTCCCAGAGTGAGCATAGTGAATCGTACATATAAATACTACCCTTCTAACATATATCCTTTCAGTAAATAATGTTTGTACCTCTTTTTGAATTGATTTCTGTTTGTACATAGTTTCAGTTCCGGCTCCAGACTGTTCCACAAATCCACCCCACAGACAGATATGCACATACTTTTCTTGGTTGTTCGTATCTTGGGTTTTGTAAAGTTTAAGTCTCCTCTCAAATTATGATCATTGTCTCTTTTTTTAAATATTTTTTGTATATTAGTTGGGAGTTGATTATTAATTGCCCTGTACATGATTTGTGCTGTCTTAAATTTAACTAAATCGATGAACTTTATGACATGTGACTTTAAAAACAACGAACTGGTATGGTCTCTATATCCTACATTATTTATTATCCTTATAGCTCTTTTTTGTAATGTGCATATTGACTGTAGGTTGGTCTTGTAGGTGTTTCCCCAGACTTCTACACAGTAGTTAAGATAAGGTAGAAACAGTGAATTGTACAGTAAGACCAATGATTTATAGTCCAAGATGTGTCTTGTCTTCCCCAGTATGCCTATACATTTTGCCAACTTGGCCCGCATGTGACTGATGTGAGGTTTCCAGCAGATTTTATTGTCTAGCGTCACCCCCAGAAACTTATTTTCCTGTACTGTTTCTATTCTGGTATCATCTATCGTTACCATTATTTCATAATTTATTTTATAAGTTCCAAACAACATAATCTTTGTTTTTTTTAGATTTAGAGATAATTTATTTTTGTTGAACCACTGCGTTAAATTTTTCATTTCAGTTGTGACCACCTCTAAAACTTGCTGCAAATTCTCACCAGTGCAAAGGATATTTGTGTCATCAGCAAACAAAACAAATTTCAGAATCTTTGATACTTGGCATATGTCATTTATATACAAAATAAAGAGTCTGGGTCCCAAAACTGACCCCTGGGGCACACCACAAGTGATGTCCATGAAGGGCGATTTGTGCTCACCAATTTGTACAAATTGTTGTCTGTTACTTAAATAACTTTCCACCCACTCAGTCCGACCCCTCTTATCCCATACCTTTCCAGTTTCCTTAGTAGTATTCTGTGGTCAATGGTGTCAAAAGCTTTCTTTAAATCTATAAATACTCCTACAGCAAACTATTTTTTATCTATACAACTAGTAATTTCTTCTATAAGTTCGATCAGTGCCAAAGATGTAGATTTATCTGCTCTAAAACCATAACCATACTGGCTGTCTTTAAGGAGGTTGTGTTTTTCAATGAAATCATCCAGTCTCTTAGTCTCCAGTCTCGCTTCTCACAATAGTTCACTGGAATTTTAGCTCACTCCTCCTGACAGACCTGGTGTAACCGAGTCAGGCTTGTAGGCCACCTTGCTCAAACACATCTTTTCAGCTCTGCCCCAAAATTATCTATGGGACTGAGATCTGAGAAAGCCATGACATCATCACCTGGGCTTTCCCAAATTGTTTAAAGACATCGTAATCTTCGTGTATGTAAACTTCTGACTTTGAAAAAAGTAATAAAACATTCTCTAAAAAAATATTTAGCAAAGAGAAATAATTTTGGTAATCCTAACTGACCTAAAACAGGAAAAGTTTAGTCTGTGAAAAAAAAGTTGTGTCTTTTAATACAGTGTATGTAAACTTCTGTCTTTTTAATTATAATAATAGATTGTATTTATATAATGCTTTCCATGACACCCAGAGAGACACTTTACAATGACTCCAATATTCATTCACACCACAGACAATGGTAGTGGTAAGCTACTTCTGTAGCCACATCTGCTCTGGGGTAGTCTGACAGAAATGTGGCTGCCAATCTACGCCAACGGCCTCTCCAACCACCACCAAACATTGATTCACATTCACACATCAGTGTCACAGACACTGGGGGAAAGGTGGGTACAATGTCTTGCCCAAGGACACAATGGCAGGGGGGAGCGGGATTCGAACTGCCAACCTTGCGGGTATCAGGCAACCTGCTCTACGTCTTGAGCCACTACCACCCCGTTATTATACAGTGGATATAAAAAGTCTACACACTCCTGTTCAAATGCCAGGTTTTTGTGATGTAAATAAAATGAGACAAAGATAAATCATTTTAAAACGTTTTCCACCATTAATGTGACCTATAACCTGTACAACCTAATTAAAAAAACAAACTGAAAACTTTTAAGTGAAAAATAAAAAAATAAAAAACTTACAATAACCTGGTTGCATAAATATGCACACCCTGTTATAACCGGGGATGTGGCTGTGTTCAGAATTAACCAATCATATTCAAACTCATGTTAAATGGGAGTCAGCACACACCTGCCACTATTTAAAGTGCCTCTGATTAACCCCAAATAAAATTCAGTTGTTCTAGTAGACTTTTCCTGACATTTTTGTAGTCGCATCTTACAGCATAAGCCATGGTCCGCAGAGAGCTTCCAAAACATCAGAGGGATCCCATTATTCAAAGGTATCAGTCAGGAGAAGGATACAAAAGAATTTCCAAGGCATTAAATATACCATGGAACACAGTGAAGACAGTCATCATCAAGTGGAGAAAATATGGCACAATAGTGACATTACCACGAAGAACTGGACGTCCCTCCAAAATTGATGAAAAGATGAGAAGAAAACTGGTAGGGAGACTGCCAAGAGGTCGACAGCAACACTGAAGGAGCTGCAGGAATTTCTGGCAAGTACTGGCTGTTTAGTACAATCTCCCATCTTCTTCATATGTCTGGACTATGGGGTAGGGTGGCAAGACGGAAGCTTTATCTTACAAAGAAAAACATCCAAGCCCAGCTACATTTTGCAAAAACACATTTGAAATCTCCCAAACGCACGTGGAAAAGAGGTGTGATGGTCCGATGAAACCAAGGTCAGGGTTTCCTCTAGTAACATTTCTCAGTGGCGGCCGCCCACCAGAAAATTTACCGCCACGCCAAGGAGATATGAATTTAAGAAAAATATATGAAGCAATGACTTTCCGCAAGTGCGCACACGAACAACGCGTGTGGCCGCCATCCGCGTGGAGTTTAGAAGCGCCCCGCCCACGCGAGCTTTCCAGTCAGTCAGCAGGCAGTGTCTCACTAGCGGCAGCAGCATCTTCGTGGAGAAGGAGTGAAAACCGGGAAGTCAAACAGCAGAAATTGACTCTATTTGAAGAGAAACTTTGTAAAGAAGTCCACCGTTTCTTCGTTGGTGAAAATCCTGGCGCACCAGCGCCTTGGCGCTACCAATCGGGCGGGAGTGAAACTACAAATGATGGTTGTGTGCATGTGTCAACCGCTTGGCCTGGGTAGATGAAAAAAGTGAGCATGTACAGCGCTGCGTGCATGTAGGGCTCGTCCAAAGCATACGCAGACCAAGGCGGACTAGAGGGGAAGTGCAGCATGAATAACGCTTGACTGTCCGACAGAAACATGAGTTTATTAACCTTTTAACTGTCCACGTTTTCACGCGCCCCTAGTGGTGCAGCGCCGCAACTGCGCCTGTCAACTGAATCTTGACATCCCTTTAACTCCTCAGCTGTGCCAGCACTTGTACTGATCGTGCCAGTTCAGAAGGTGGCAGACATGCGTCGGAGGACTCGTGGCTAACACGGAATACAGCAAAGAAGAAGAAATCCTCATTCTTCTTCTTCTTTTTCTTGCTTTGAGCTCACAAAACCAATATGGCCGCCATGATCGTCGTGGATCGTCACAGAAAACTGCATCATACAGGAAAAATAGCCACGTAATACAAACAAAATTCACGTGGAATAATCATAAGAGTTTGTAGATGTGGTAGACAGCGTAAATGACAGACAAAACGCAAAACAACGACCATGATGGGCAAAAATGGACCGACCTCGCAAGCGAGCCCCCCCCCCCCCCCCCCCCCCCCCGCCACCAGTAAGTGAAGAATTTATTTATTTTTTTTTTTTTACATTGTACTAATTTTCTGGTTCATATACTTTGAAGATAAGATAAAAAACATACCCCTGTAGACAAAATGGTGTCAAAAAAAAACAACGAACCATTCTTTGTGTAAATATGTTCAAAGTCCACTTTTGACTGAGTTATGTAATTTATATAGCTGCTGTGACATTATGCAATACAATACAATATGATACATACTTTATTTCGAACAAAAAAAGTAAAAAATAAAATAAAAAAAACAAAAAACAAATGACAGTTTTGTATCTAAAACTTTGGATCATATTCTACATCTTTCTAACTGACAGTAAGCCATTATCTCTTGCAACTTTCAAGTTATAGCCTTGGAAATCTGGACTATTTTCTTGACAAAAAAAATCATTACCACTCTTGACCACTAGGGGTTATGTTGACTTATGGCGACTGGGACAGTTAATGGGTTCAAGTACCTTAAATGCGGGGAAAAAAAAAAATCAGAAGTGGTATGTAAGCACTGGAGGTATTTATCATGGTTTTAACCCGCTGGAAACGGGAGCAATAACCGGAGAGTCACTTAGCTAAGAGATGTGGTTAGAATTCAAATGCAGCTGGCTTCATATGAAGAGAAAGGCAAGGGGGACTACTGAATTGCTGAGGATATATTTCACCAGCCACTACAATATTAAGTTATGGTCCCTATTATGTACCTGGCAAGTTATGATGACCAAAATTCACGAAGTCAATGGCTTTAATCTGTCAACAGTCTTCAGACAAACTGAATGTGCCAACATTTGGATTTCAAAATAAGGGAAGTTTTTCTTGGCGGTGAGGAGATTTCTAGAAAAAAAAAACTATAAATATATAGAAATATTATAACAGAAATAACAACATCCTTGGTCATTTAAGTTCATTTAAATCATTAAAAACAATTTTATTATTTTTTTTCTTTGTAATGAGAGTTAAATTATTGTTGTGTTCTGACTGCAAAGTTATGGTCAAACATACAAATTGTTATAAGGAAAAAGTGAAAAAAAATACCACAGTCTGTTTCAAATTTATTTAAAAAACAGTAATTTTAATTTAAAAAACAGACAAAAATAAGCCATAAAATAATCCACAAATTTATAATAAAGTTTCAAATATACAAGAAAAGTCAATTTTACAAGAGGAAATTACAAATTTGAGGAAAACTGTTTCAAATTTAGATAAATTTAAAGAGAAAAGTAGAAAACTATAAGTAAACTGTTATAAATTTTGGAGAAAAACCTCAAACCTTCAAGACTGAAGTCATTACTCAAGTTTTAAGTGGGTGCTCTTTGTACCTTTAACTAGAAATTTTTGGTTGTCTCCTTTAATTTATTTACATGGCACTTGATATTTTCTAACCTGTTTGTATACCACCATAGACAGAGAGAGAAGCTGAATTAGACAGAGCTCAGAGAGGGCAAGATGAGACAGAAGAGAGGAACCAAGGAGAGGAAAGTGTTCAGGCAGAAGGTCCAGAAGAGGTGAGAGCAGAGGAAGGAGAGAAGGATGACACCAGTAAAAAGTCCAAATACAGAACATCTGGGTGGAACCCCAAATGGCCCAATATTCCAACATTCAAACCTTGGTTGTACAAAACTTCAAATTGTAAGTTCCATATGCACGGCAGTGGCTCAGGAGATAGAGTGCATTGTCCAATAACCGGATGGTTGGCGGTTCGAATCCTGCTCTCCTCAGATATCCTGCCGTTGTGTCCCTGGGCAAGACACTTTACTCACCTTGCCTCCAGTGTCCATAACACTGGGTATGAATGTGTATAAATGTTCAGTGGTGGCCAGAGAGGCCGTTGGCCCGGATTGGCAGCCACGTTTCCGTCAGCCTGCCCCAGGGCAGCTGAGGCTACAGCAGTAGCTTGCCACTACCATTGTCTGGAGTAAATGAATAATGGAGCTGTAAAAATGGTCTTTGAGTGTCTATGATAAAATCCTATATAAATCCGATGCATTATTATTATTATATGCAAAGTTACCATGCAAAATTAAAAAAAAAATAAAAATAATTAGTATAAAATTAACATTCATACATATGTGTTTTCTGCCCCCCTGCGGAAAAATACGTTGCCACCGCGCCAAGGTCTTTAACCTAGAGGAAACACTGCAAGGTTGAACTTTTCGGACATAATTCCAAAAGGTATATTTGGCGCAAAGACAACACTGTTCATCACCAAAAGAACACATACCTACAGTCAAGCATGGTGGTGGCAGCATCATGCTTTGGGGCTGTTTTTCTTCAGCTGGAAATGGGACCTTAGTCAAGGTGGAGGGAATTATGAACAGTTCCAAATACCAGTCAGTGTTGGCACAAAACCTTAGGGCTTCTGCTAGAAAGCTGAAGATGAAGAGGAACTTCATCTTTCAGCACAACAATGACCCAAAGCACACATCCAAATCAACAAAAGAATGGCTTCACCAGAAGAAGAGTAGGGTTTTGGAATGGCCCAGCCAGAGTCCAGACCTGAATCCGATCGAACATCTGTAGGCCGTGAGCAGCTGCCACTTTTCGTTCAGTTTCGTGGCACCCAACGGGGAACTAAAATTTTAGTGTTTCTAAATTAAGATTACATTATTGTAAGACAAAATATCAATGTTCCCACTTCCAAAGGTGTGGATAGCTGTATGAAAAATGCGATTGAAGTCAGTCGGTAATAATTGAATGGCTACCTTAAACATGGCCCAGTCCGGGACGTTTTAACCAATCAGCATCGTTCGCAAACAAAATAAATTTCAGAATTTTTGATACTTGGCATATGTCATTTATATACAAAATAAAGAGTTTGGGTCCCAAAACTGACCCCTGGGGCACACCACAAGTGATGTCCATGAAGGGCGATTTGTGCTCACCAATTTGTACAAATTGTTGTCTGTTACTTAAATAACTTTCTACCCAACTCAGTCCAACCCCTCTTATCCCATACCTTTCCAGTTTCCTTAGTAGTATTCTGTGGTCAATGGTGTCAAAAGCTTTCTTTAAATCTATAAATACTCCTACAGCAAACTTTTTTTTATCTATACAACTAGTAATTTCTTCTATAAGTTCGATCAGTGCCAAAGATGTAGATTTATCTGCTCTAAAACCATACTGGCTGTCTTTAAGGAGGTTGTGTTTTTCAATGAAATCATCCAGTCTCTTAGTCTCCAGTCTCGCTTCTCATAATAGTTCATTGGAATTTTAGCTCACTCCTCCTGACAGACCTGGTGTAACCGAGTCAGGCTTGTAGGCCACCTTGCTCAAACACATCTTTTCAGCTCTGCCCCAAAATTATCTATGGGACTGAGATCTGAGAAAGCCATGACATCATCACCTGGGCTTTCCCAAATTGTTTAAAGGCATCGTAATCTTTGTGTATGTAAACTTCTGACTTTGAAAAAAGTAATAAAACATTCTCTAAAAAAATATTTAGCAAAGAGAAATAATTTTGGTAATCCTAACTGACCTAAAACAGGAAAAGTTTAGTCTGTGAAAAAAAAGTTGTGTCTTTTAATACAGTGTATGTAAACTTCTGTCTTTTTAATTATAATAATGGATTGTATTTATATAATGCTTTCCATGACACCCAGAGATACACTTTACAATGACTCCAATATTCATTCACTCCACAGACAATGGTAGTGGTAAGCTACTTCTGTAGCCACATCTGCCCTGGGGTAGTCTGACAGAAATGTGGCTGCCAATCTACGCCAACGGCCTCTCCAACCACCACCAAACATTGATTGACATTCACACACCAGTGTCAGACACTGGGGGAAAGGTGGGTAAAATGTCTTGCCCAAGGACACAATAGCAGGGGGGAGCGGGATTCGAACTGCCAACCTTGCGGGTATCAGGCAACCTGCTCTACGTCTTGAGCCACTACCACCCCGTTATTATACAGTGGATATAAAAAGTCTACACACTCCTGTTCAAATGCCAGGTTTTTGTGATGTAAATAAAATGAGACAAAGATAAATCATTTCAAAACGTTTTCCACCATTAATGTGACCTATAACCTGTACAACCTAATTAAAAAAACAAACTGAAAACTTTTAAGTGAAAAATAAAAAAATAAAAAACTTACAATAACCTGGTTGCATAAATATGCACACCCTGTTATAACCGGGGATGTGGCTGTGTTCAGAATTAACCAATCATATTCAAACTCATGTTAAATGGGAGTCAGCACACACCTGCCACTATTTAAAGTGCCTCTGATTAATCCCAAATAAAGTTCAGTTGTTCTAGTAGACTTTTCCTGACATTTTTGTAGTCACATCTTACAGCATAAGCCATGGTCCGCAGAGAGCTTCAAAAGCATCAGAGGGATCTCATTATTCAAAGGTATCAGTCAGGAGAAGGATGCAAAAGAATTTCCAAGGCATTAAATATACCATTGTGGGCACATATGGGCACATATGTTGGTTATATATGCTCCACAAATATATTGCTGTGTGTTTATTGTGTGCTGCACGTCTCAGGAAACAAAAGGACTGAGTCTCCAAGAGACAATGAGAGAGTGTGAGATTTGGCCTTTGTTTCAGGGAGATGACCTGGGGAGATGTCCGGACCACCAGAGACTAAAGGACAATGGTGTGGAAGATCAAAGGGGTTACAATGTGACTGTATGTTTGCTTAAACACCATGTGACTTCAGTTTCGATGTCCGGGGTATAAAAAAGGAGTTGTGAGATTATTCTTCCTCTTTTCCTGCTTTGAGATTGTTGGAGTATGTGATCTGTGAATAAAGCTGAACCTGAGGAATAAACTCAGTCTCATCCTTGTGCACATTCTCCACACTGGTGACCTTACGACGAAGAATGAGCAGAGATAATTCTCCCGAGCGGGGCTCGGTAGAAGCCAGCGTGATGGCTGCCACCACACTCCGGCTGCCCGACTTCTGGCAGCATAGTCCGCGCTCCTGGTTTAGCGCGGTCGAGGCGCAGTTCAACCTCCGAAGAATCTCGAAGGACGACACGAAATTCTACCATGTGGTAGCGAAGCTGGACAGCCACACAGTACAGAGGGTGGAAGATCTGGTCAATCACCCACCGGACAGCGACAAATACGGCGCATTGAAGGCTGCGCTTATAAGCCACTTCACCCCCTCGGTGCGACAGCGAGCAGAGGGGCTCCTAACATTGACGGAGTCGGGGAACGACAGACCCGTAGACCTGATGGTGAAAATGCTGAGGCTGAAAGACTCCGAGGATTGCGAATTTATCTTCGCCCACCTTTTCCTCTGGACCCTGCCACCAGCGGTGAGAGTTACCCTGGCAGACTCACCTCAGTTGGCCCGGCGAGACTACCATGGGCTGAGCAAGGAGGCGCAGCGACTTGTCGACGCCCACAAACAGAGCGCGGTTTTGGCCGCAGCAGCAGAGCTAGGAGCAACGTCCGGAGACGGCATGGGGCCAGTGGTTACAGTACCAGACGCACCGACGACGGCAGCAGCGAGGACCAGGCGACACGGAGCAGATGACGTCCTGTGCTTCTATCATCGCCGCTTTGCAGAGAGGGCACAAAAGTGCCTCCCACCGTGCCACTTCAAGCGTTCGGGAAACGCCAAGTCCGGGGGTCGGTAGCGGCTGCGGCCCTCGGAGAGGAGAACAAGCTGCTCTACCTGACGGATGCACGCTCGGGGAGGCATTTCCTCGTGGACACAGGCTCCCAGCTGAGCTTCATCACGCCTTCCTACGCGGACCGGCTGACACCGTCTAAGGGCCCCCTGGTGTCAGCAGCAAACGGCTCAGTGATTAAGACCTTCGGTGAGAGGACTCTGCTTCTGTCTTTGCAGGGCCGTGCATTTGAGTGGACTTTTGTTGTAGCTGCAGTTAATTTCAACATGTTAGGGGCTGATTTTTTGCTCTCATACGGTTTATTGGTTGATCTTGCTAATAGACGTCTGGTTAATGCACTCTTTTCACTCTATTCCCTGCACAGCTCGAGTGGCGCCGCCAACTGCACAAGCCAACGTCACAGCTGCGGGTGGTAAGTTCCACGCACTCCTCACTCAGTTCCCAGCACTCACAGTCCCAACGTTTTCGGCGACAGTGGCTAAACATGGGGTGGAACATTATATCACTACCACCGGCCCGCCCGTTTTTGCAAAACGTGCGTTTTGCAAAAACACCTGGTGCCTGGACTCAGCTAAACTGACCATAGCGCACGAGGAGTTTGCCAACCTGGAAAAACTGGGCATCATCAGACGTTCGAAAAGCCCCTGGGCTTCACCATTGCACGTGGTCCCAAAGGCTGATGGCTCGTGGCGACCTTGCAGTGATTTCCGCAGGTTAATTAACGCCACTGCACACGACCGCTACCCGATCCCGCACATCCAAGATTTTTCGGTTCATTTGGCGGGGGCGCGCATTTTTTCTAAAATAGATTTGGTACGCGGTTACCATCAGGTTCCAGTGCGCGCTCAGGACATACCCAAAATAGCGGTAATAACTCCTTTCGGGCTTTTTGAGTTTTTGCGCATGCCGTTTGGACTCAAGGGTGCGGCGCAGACGTTCCAGCGCATGATGGACACGGTCCTATGCGACCTCCCTTTCGTGTTCGTCTATTTGGACAACATTTTGGTAGCCAGCACGTCCGAAGACGAACACAAAAGCCATCTCACAGCAGTTTTCCGGAGGTTAGCAGAGCACGGGTTAATAATTAACCCAGCGAAGTGTCAGTTTGGGGTGGCGCAGATTGATTTTTTGGGGCATCGCGTTTCACCAGAAGGAGCGGTCCCTCTGCCCGATAAAGTGCGCGCAATAACAAATTTTCCCCACCCTCAAACAGTTAAAGCGTTACAGGAGTTTTTGGGAATGGTTCATTTTTATAACCGTTTCCTCCCCAGCGCAGCGCAGCTCATGCAACCATTGTACACTGCACTAAAAAAACAAAAACCCACGAATAAAATCGAATGGTCTCCTGAGCGGGAGCGCGCATTCTCTCAAGTCAAATCAGCTTTGACAAACGCTACCTTGTTGGCACACCCAGTTCCAACGGCACACATGGCGCTCACCACTGACGCGTCCGATTTAGCAGTGGGAGCGGTCGTTGAACAGTATGTAGCTGGGACCTGGAAACCGCTTGCGTTTTTCAGCAAAACCTTGCGTGATAGCGAGCAAAAGTACAGCGTGTTCGACAGGGAGTTGTTGGCACAACACTTGGCCATCCGCCATTTCCAGTTCTGGCTGGAAGGACGCCGTTTCACCGCGTTCGTGGACCACAAGCCGCTGACTTTTGCGATGGCCAAGATTTCGGAACCTTGGTCGGGCCGGCAGCAGAGGCAGCTGGCTGCGATATCGGAGTTTACCACCGATATCCAGCATGTCGCAGGTAAACATAATGTAGTGGCAGACTGCCTCTCACGTGCTGTTACAACTCCAGGCCCCGTGGGGGCAGACTCTGTAGCCATGGCCGCGGGCCAGGGTAGCGACGCGGAAGCGCGCGCAGCCCCGGTCCGCGTAGGGTTAGATTATGCAGCCATGGCCGCGGAGCAGGTTAGCGATGTGGACATGCGCGCGCTCCAGTCTGGACCAACAGGGTTAAGGCTGGAGGACAGGGTGCTGCAAGATGGTATGCCCACGCTAATCTGCGATATCTCCACTGGGCGGCCGCGTCCGGTGGTACCAGCCGCGTGGCGCCGCCGTGTTTTTGACTCGATCCATTCTCTAGTGCACCCGGGGGTGCGCGCATCGGTCAAAATGGTAGGAGAGAAATTTGTATGGCCGGGGTTGCGCAAACAGGTCAAGGAATGGGCGACAGCCTGCGTAGCGTGTCAGCGAGCCAAAATACACAGACACGCTAGAGCTCCCTTGGAGCCTTTTCACATCCCGGCTAAGCGCTTTGATCATGTGCATGTCAACTTGGTAGGCCCCCTTCCGTCGTCACAGGGGTACACACATCTTTTGACTATGGTGGACCGCACCATGCATTGGCCGGAAGCGGTCCCACTGGCATCAACCACAGCCGAGGAGGTAGCCTGCACGTTTTTAACAGCCTGGGTAGCGCGCTTTGGAGTTCTGTCGGACATAACGTCCGACAGAGGCCCTCAATTTGTTTCCGAGCTCTGGTCATCGATGGCCCGAAGCCTAGGGGTAACGATCCACCGCACTACCGCGTACAACCCACAGGCTAACGGTTTATGCGAACGTTTCCATAGGTCATTGAAAGCAGCCCTCAGAGCGTCGCTTACGGACACAAATTGGGTAGACAGGCTTCCATGGGTTTTATTGGGGTTGCGTTCTGCACCTAAGGAGGATTTGCAAGCCTCCCCAGCTGAGTTAGTTTTTGCACAGCCTCTCTGGCTGCCCGGGGAATTTCTCCCCGATAATCCTGCGCCAAATTGCCCCCCCCCCCACTCGGCTGTGGCAGAGCGAGACGGGATCAAACACGCTTCCGAGCCCGGTTCATCACAGTTTTCCACGCGTTTTTGTGCCGAAAGCTTTAAAAAATGCGGAGTTTGTTTTTGTCAGACATGATGCCCATCGTCCAAACTTGCGGCCACCTTACGATGGACCGTTTAGGGTGCTGGAAACAGGAGAGAAGCATTTTTTGCTGGATTTGGGAGACAGAAAGGAGTTAATTGGTATAAACAGACTCAAACCCGCTTTTGTTTTGGCGGATGAAGCAGTGCAGTTGGCGAGGGCCCCCCGTCATGGCAGACCCCCTAGAGGGCATTCTCCAGAACACCCGCAGAGATTGACTAACAGTTTTAATCCACAGGCAACAGCTCCACAGCAGGAAGACACTGTGGAGACAGTAAAGCCGGCTTACAGCAAATACGGCAGAAGACTTAGACCTAGGCAACTGGTGGATTGATATGTAGTAATGTTATTAGGTCATGCATCTCTGGTTATATTTGTTCCATTTTAGACGTTTGGGGGGGGTCATGTGGGCACATATGGGCACATATGTTGGTTATATATGCTCCACAAATATATTGCTGTGTGTTTATTGTGTGCTGCACGTCTCAGGGAACAAAAGGACTGAGTCTCCAAGAGACAACGAGAGAGTGTGAGATTTGGCCTTTGTTTCAGGGAGATGACCTGGGGAGATGTCCGGACCACCAGAGACTAAAGGACAATGGTGTGGAAGATCAAAGGGGTTACAATGTGACTGTTTGTTTGCTTAAACACCATGTGACTTCAGTTTTGATGTCCGGGGTATAAAAAAGGAGTTGTGAGATTATTCTTCCTCTTTTCCTGCTTTGAGATTGTTGGAGTATGTGATCTGTGAATAAAGCTGAACCTGAGGAATAAACTCAGTCTCATCCTTGTGCACATTCTCCACACCATGGAACACAGTGAAGACAGTCATCATCAAGTGGAGAAAATATGGCACAATAGTGACATTACCACGAAGAACTGGACGTCCCTCCAAAATTGATGAAAAGATGAGAAGAAAACTGGTAGGGAGACTGCCAAGAGGTCGACAGCAACACTGAAGGAGCTGCAGGAATTTCTGGCAAGTACTGGCTGTTTAGTACAATCTCCCATCTTCTTCATATGTCTGGACTATGGGGTAGGGTGGCAAGAGGGAAGCTTTATCTTACAAAGAAAAACATCCAAGCCCGGCTACATTTTGCAAAAACACATTTGAAATCTCCCAAACGCACGTGGAAAAGAGGTGTGATGGTCCGATGAAACCAAGGTCAGGGTTTCCTCTAGTAACATTTCTCAGTGGCGGCCCGCCCACCAGAAAATTTACCGCCACGCCAAGGAGATATGAATTTAAGAAAAATATATGAAGCAATGACTTTCCGCAAGTGCGCACACGAACAACGCATGTGGCCGCCATCCGCACGGAGTTTAGAAGCGCCCCACCCACGCGAGCTTTCCAGTCAGTCAGCAGGCAGTGTCTCGCTAGCGGCAGCAGCATCTTCGTGGAAAAGGAGTGAAAACCGGGAAGTCAAACAGCAGAAATTGACTCTATTTGAAGAGAAACTTTGTAAAGAAGTCCACCGTTTCTTCGTTGGTGAAAATCCTGGCGCGTCAGCGCCTTGGCGCTACCAATCGGGCGGGAGTGAAACTACAAATGATGGTTGTGTGCATGTGTCAACCGCTTGGCCTGGGTAGATGAAAAAAGTGAGCATGTACAGCGCCGCGTGCATGTAGGGCTCGTCCAAAGCATACGCAGACCAAGGCGGACTAGAGGGGAAGTGCAGCATGAATAATGCTTGACTGTCCGACAGAAACATGAGTTTATTAACCTTTTAACTGTCCACGTTTTCACGCGCCCCTAGTGGTGCAGCGCCGCAACTGCACCTGTCAACTGAATATTGACATCCCTTTAACTCCCCAGCTGTGCCAGCACTTGTACTGATCGTGCCAGTTCAGAAGGTGGCAGACATGCGTCGGAGGACTCGTGGTTAACACGGAATACAGCAAAGAAGAAGAAATCCTCATTCTTCTTCTTCCTTTGCTTGCTTTGAGCTCACAAGACCAATATGGCCGCCATGATCGTTGTGGATCGTCACAGAAAACTGCATCACACAGGAAAAATAGCCACGTAATACAAACAAAATTCACGTGGAATAATCATAAGAGTTTGTAGATGTGGTAGACAGCGTAAATGACAGACAAAACGCAAAACAACGACCATGATGGGCAAAAACGGACCGACCTCGCGAGCGAGGCCCCCCCCCCCTCCCGGAGTAAGTGAAGAATTTATTTATTTATTTATTTATTTTTTACATTGTACTAATTTTCTGGTTCTTATACTTTGAAGATAAGATAAAAAACATACCCCTGTAGACAAAATGGTGTCAAAAAAAAACAACGAACCATTCTTTGTGTAAATATGTCCAAAGTCCACTTTTGACTGAGTTATGTAATTTATATAGCTGCTGTGACATTATGCAATACAATACAATATGATACATACTTTATTTCGAACAAAAAAAGTAAAAAAAAAAAACAAATTAAAAAAAAAAACAAATGACAGTTTTGTATCTAAAACTTTGGATCATATTCTACATCTTTCTAACTGACAGTAAGCCATTATCTCTTGCAACTTTCAAGTTATAGCCTTGGAAATCTGGACTATTTTCTTGACAAAAAAATCATTACCACTCTTGACCACTAGAGGTTATGTCGACTTATGGCAACTGGGACAGTTAATGGGTTCAAGTACCTTAAACGCGGAAAAAAAAAAAAATCAGAAGTGGTATGTAAGCACTGGAGGCATTTATCATGGTTTTAACCCGCTGGAAACGGGAGCAATAACCGAAGAGTCACTTAGCTAAGAGATGTGGTTAGAATTCAAATGCAGCTGGCTTCATATGAAGAGAAAGGCAAGGGGGACTACTGAATTGCTGAGGATATATTTCACCAGCCACTACAATATTAAGTTATGGTCCCTATTATGTACCTGGCAAGTTATGATGACCAAAATTCATGAAGTCAATGGCTTTAATCTGTCAACAGTCTTCAGACAAAGTTTTTCTTGGCGGTGAGGAGATTTCTAGGAAAAAAAAACTATAAATATATAGAAATATTATAACAGAAATAACGACATCCTTGGTCATTTAAGTTCATTTAAATCATTAAAAACAATTTTATTATTTTTTTTTCTTTGTAATGAGAGTTAAATTATTGTTGTGTTCTGACTGCAAAGTTATGGTCAAACATACAAATTGTTATAAGGAAAAAGTGGAAAAAAAAATACCACAGTCTGTTTCAAATTTATTTAAAAACAGTAATTTTAATTTAAAAAACAGACAAAAATAAGCCATAAAATAATCCACAAATTTATAATAAAGTTTCAAATATACAAGAAAAGTCAATTTTACAAGAGGAAATTACAAATTTGAGGAAAACTGTTTCAAATTTAGATAAATTTACAGAGAAAAGTAGAAAACTATAAGTAAACTGTTACAAATTTTGGAGAAAAACCTCAAACCTTCAAGACTGAAGTCATTACTCAAGTTTTAAGTGGGTGCTCTTTGTACCTTTAACTAGAAATTTTTGGTTGTCTCCTTTAATTTATTTACATGGCACTTGATATTTTCTAACCTGTTTGTATACCACCATAGACAGAGAGAGAAGCTGAATTAGACAGAGCTCAGAGAGGGCAAGATGAGACAGAAGAGAGGAGCCAAGGAGAGGAAAGTGTTCAGGCAGAAGGTCCAGAAGAGGTGAGAGCAGAGGAAGGAGAGAAGGATGACACCAGTAAAAAGTCCAAATACAGGACATCTGGGTGGAACCCCAAATGGCCCAATATTCCAACATTCAAACCTTGGTTGTACAAAACTTCAAATTGTAAGTTCCATATGCACGGCAGTGGCTCAGGAGATAGAGTGCATTGTCCAATAACCGGATGGTTGGCGGTTCGAATCCTGCTCTCCTCAGATATCCTGCCGTTGTGTCCCTGGGCAAGACACTTTACTCACCTTGCCTCCAGTGACCCAAAGCACACATCCAAATCAACAAAAGAATGGCTTCACCAGAAGAAGAGTAAGGTTTTGGAATGGCCCAGCCAGAGTCCAGACCTGAATCCGATCGAACATCTGTAGGCCGTGAGCAGCTGCCACTTTTCGTTCAGTTTCGTGGCACCCAACAGGGAACTAAAATTTTAGTGTTTCTAAATTAAGATTACATTATTGTTAGACAAAATATCAATGTTCCCACTTCCAAAAGGTGTGGATAGCTGTATGAAAAATGCGACTGAAGTCACTCGGTAATAATTGTCTGGCTACCTTAAACATGGCCCAGTCCGGGACGTTTTAACCAATCAGCGTCGTCCCTTTGGTCATGTGACAACAAAATGGCAGCGCCCACAGGGGTAGCGTGCGCTGAAAGCCTCTCCTGTGTTATTCACATTTCCGATAAGTTTTTGGGCAGTATCACTCGTTTTACTGAAGCATCGTGGGCAAAAGTACGTGAGTGTGCCCAAAAATGGCTTGTACTTGACGGACCCCAACAGAAAGTAGCAGAACAACGTCGCGACTTGTTCGAGAAAGGTGAGTGGCAGCCCTTGTTTATGGTTGTACTGCGTGTGCCCTGGAGTCGTTTGGCTCCGATCATTTGTAACTCTAAATATGAACTAAAATGGAACCCTAGATGTCTAAAACCTTTGTCAACCGCTCACAGGGTGACCTAGTCCTGGTCTAAGACTCCGAGTAGGCCGATCTGGGGGTGTGGAGGCTAATAACCAAGGGACTCTGGGTGCCAGGTAACATAGTCCTAGTATAGATCTAGATGATGTAGATCACAGGTGTCAAACTCATTCCATGGAGGGCCAAGACCCTGCAGGTTTTACCTCCACCCAGTGGCTTCAGCAGGTGTTTTCTCTGAATTTCTTCCCACTGATTGCTGATCAGTGAAAACACCTGCTGAAGAGACTGGGTGGAAGTAAAACCTGCAGGGTCTTGGCCCTCCATGGAATGAGTTTGACACCCCTGATGTAGATCGACTCACTCTGATGATGCATCTATCCCCAGAACCCACCCTGGGCCTGAATTATAGTCAACATATACCACTACCACAAAGTAGCTCAAATGGGAAAAGGGTAGCAATCCCAATGAGCTTAACTCTGAGTCTGAGGGTTGAATGTACTTCTCAGCCCAAGCCCAAGGGGTGCAGTGTACTAGTAGGTGAGGGAGGAACAAGTTTGGGCATACATTTATATAGTTTGCACATAGTCACACCCATACTATCAAGTCTTAGGCGGATGGAAAATGGCCTGTTAAGGAAAGCCCATATGTTTGTGATGTGTCACCCAAGAAAGGTTAAACTCACGGCAGCAGCAGTCGCCTGTATACTTTATGCTCTCAATAAATATGGGCACACGGTCTATGCTTGCCATTTTGCAAGTTTACATTGAGCAGTGACTAGGTTGCACAAGGTCTCTATTATAAGCTCACTGTTAATGTGAAAATTATCTGCAATCTATATATGTTTTATATCTATATGGGTACAAGGTAGGCCTAATGTTATAATACCCTATGGTCCATATAATATGTTTTCAGATCTAAACAACCTTGATCCAACATTTGGCTACCATCGTGTGTGCTATAGCCGTTTTACGGACAAAACAGCTGAAGCTCGTAAAAAACGACTGGCCAAAGCCCACATTCCTGAGCCTCAGGAGCAAAGCGGACCAGAACTTAGTCCCCCAACACCATCTCCTAAAAAGCGACTGCGATCTCACCATGTTGCAGCAACCATCAGCCAAGCATCTGCAAGGTCATGCAATGTGTTGCCAAACATCTGCATCATCTGCAAGAAGGAAACGCTCAGAGAAGGGCCACGGACAAATCGTGTCACTGTAAAACTGATGCAAGCTGAGACGTGATGCTGGTAAGAAAATTGGTAGATCTTACAATTTGGAGTGGTGAAAGTTTAAAGAAAAATAATGTCTATTTAATCTTAACACATATTATATTACTAGTATGTTATTTCCGCAAATAAGCAGAGTTCTTTGACCCTCAATCACATATTTGACCTCAGAAATCGATTCCTCGGGTCAACATTATCCGAAAAAGACGTCTCAAATGTGATTATACGTAAAGTGGTTCAAAATATAGTCCATCCACACCCATGGTGGCCATCTTGGATTTATGCAAATTAGATTGAGATTGAGATTGAGATTCAACTTTATTGTCATTACACATGTATGAATACAAGGTAACGAAACGTGACTTGGCATTTGGGCACGCTCTGCAGAGCGCATCTAAGGCCGGGGCAGCCGCTAGGCGCCAATTAGCGGGGTTCTTTGACCCTCAGTCACACTAATGACCTCGGAAATCGATTCCTCGGGTTAACATTAACCGAAAAGGACGTCTCCAACGTGATTCTGGGTAGAATGGCTAAAAAGTTAGTCCATCCATGGCAGCCATCTTGGAATTATGCAAATTAGCGTGGTTCTTTGACCCTCAATCACACAGTCGACCTAAGAAATCGATTCCTCGGCTCAACATTATCCGAAAAAGAGCCTCAAACGTGTTTCTAGGTAGACTGGTTGAAATGTTAGGCCATTCATTCCCTTGGTTAGTCGTGGCAGCCATCTTGGATTTATGCAAATTTGACATAGCTATCCACACCTTTGACAGTGGGAACATCGATGTTCGGATTCAGCAGGTTTTTTTTTTTACACAGAAATCATCAAAGATCCCGTAGTTCCCAGTTGGGTGCCACGAAAATCCTTTTCTAGCCACATTTTGAGGGAGCTGCTCACGGCCTACTGTGAGGTGATCCGAAAAGCGCTGTGCACAGGAGATGCCCTCACAATCTGACAGATGTGGAGGGTTTTTGCGAAGAAGAGTGGACAAATATTGTCACATCAAAATGTGCCACACTGATAGACTCCCGCCCAAAAAAACTGAGTGCTGTAATAAAAGCCTAAGGTACTGCAACAAAGTATTAGTTTAAGGGTGTGCATATTTATGTAACAAGGTTATTGTAAGTTTTTTTTATTTTTCCCCTTAACATATTTCAGTTTGGTTATCAATAGGGTTGTACAGGTTATAGGTCACATTAATGGTGGAAAAAAGTTTTGAATTGATTTATCTTGGTCTCAATTTTTTTAAATCACAAAAACCTGGCATTTGAACAGGGGCATGTATTCTCTCTCTCTCTCTCTGTGTGTGTGTGTGTGTCTGTGTGTGTGTGTGTGTGTGTGTGTGTGTGTGTGATATGTTTTTCACATATTTGCAAATTTATTTAATTTGTGACCCCATGCAGATTTTTATGATAAAGGTACAATTCAAACAGACTGATTTCTAGCTTAAGGTTATCTTCTGATTTAGGCCTTTCCTGACTCTGCTGTCGTCTAAGTCATGTTGATTATACTAATACATTTTCCCCACAGATTATGGGCTGTTTGTCCTGTTTCCCCACCAGTCTGTGTTAACTCAGCTAACCACAGATCGTCTGTCTGTGGGGTTTAGTTCATCAAAAACAGCAGTGGTCACACAGAGAAGCTATTAAATAATATTCTAATGGTTACAGTGTCGAACAACCAGGAAATCATCCATCAAACTTTCTGTCAGATGAACATTCTTTATGGAGGAGTCAGACTAACCGAGTCGAACGTGACCCACCGCTCGCTGCCGTCCTCCTCTACAGTAAATGTTTCAGGGCCATCGCTCTGCTGTTGTTCTCCATTCAGCATCATTTTATTATTTCAGCTTCCCCATTAAAGGACTGACCTCACACAGAACATCTATTTAAGGAAAAATACACTATTGGGGGTGGGGGGCAGAGTACTACAGGAAACAGCCCACCCTTAGCTGGCAGATAATCTTAGTGGGTCATGAAGCACAGTCGTTTCCTCTCAGGCTTCTTCTTCTGTTTATTTTTCCCTAATTGAAGTTGACAAAAACATCATGATTCAAAGGTCTCACAGTTTTAAAGAAGTTACATTTAAGACTTTAAAAGACTAACTATTCATGTAAAATACCTGAAACTAGACGAGGACAACACAGCCACACTGGACACTTCAGAGGAAACAAGTCACAAATTTACAAGAAAAAAGTTACAAATTTACAAGAAAAAATATGAAAATTTATGAGGAAAGAAGTCACAAATTTTTGAAAAAATTTGCAAATTTATTATGAAAAATTAGACAAATTTAAAAGGAAAAGTCACAAATTTAGTCATGTGAAAAAATTAGGACACCCCATTAAATATTCAAATCTTTATTAACCCCTTGCACTCTGGTCAATTTCCCTAAAAACGCCTAAAAATAACGTACCCAAAGTAAATCAAAAGCTGTTCTTCAACCCTTTGCAGCATCTTCATGGGGTTGGTCTCATTTAAAAGAAAACACTTTGAATTTTTTGGCAAAACAGTCATAATCTCTCTAAGTGCTCCTGCCACTGAGTAACAGTCATCTAAACATACTGAACTTGAAGAAAATAAATTTTGCCTGGGTGTTTTTTTTAGATACAAATGCTTGCAAATAACACACAGCTGTCAGATCCGGGCTGGAAAATGCAACAGAAATGTAGAACCAAGTGTTATCAAGCTGAGGTCAAAATTTTGTAACAATACCACAAAAAATGAATATATTACACAGCTTTTTTCTCAGGTTGTTCCCAGGCGTTATTGAACTGTGCCAAATTGTGCCAAATGGCACAGTTTGGAAAAACGTCTATAACTTTTGAATGATTCAACATAGAAGCTTGATCTTGGGCTCTAATGAAAGGTGACACTTAGGGCTGTGTGTGTGTGTGGGGGGGGGTTGTTTATTCATTCATTCATGAATGAATGAACAAACAACCCTCCACACACAAAGAAGCATGCCACGTAAAAAATGTGTGGCCTTTTTTTTACAAGAAAAAATAACCTACAGTGCAATAAAAATTATACTAAAATATCTGCAACATAGAGGATAACAACTCCCCACCCCCCCCGCTACAGAGGAGCTCGGTGCACAAAAAACAGTCCGTCATGTGGCGATGACGCACCATTGTAATTACCGATCGGTCAAAAGTCATTTTTATTACTATTTTCAGTGATAAAGAATAATTTAGCTTATAACACTTACCTGTCCACAACAGCAGTGTCGTTGGCGAACATCTGTTCCTCATTGTCAGACGAACATGAAGCTGGTCCGCTTGTTACGAGTCGTGGTTCTGGTCACGTGACCCGGTCAAACCATGATTCCATGATTGCGGTTTTGGCGAATGATTTTTCAAAACAAATAAGAACAGTAGCAATAAAAAAAGACTGGCGAACGCTACCGTTACACACAGCGGCTTACACAAAACAGATTTTACGCACGGGACGCACACTTTCAATCGTCGAACTTCTCTGCTTCAATTGGCTCGTTGTATTCGCAGTCGTTGGTAGGCGGGTCCTTCTTGCTAGGTTTTCAGTCATTGGTTCTTCAAGGTTTCAGAAACCCAATTCAAGGCTCTGATGAGAGGTCAATCAAATCTAAACCAATCAAAACACTCCTTTGGCTTTCTGTTCGCGGCTGTGTCTGTACTGGAAGAACGGAAATGCAGCTTTTTTTTTTTTTCAGTGCGCACTGAGACGCACAGTGCACACTGAGACGCACTAGGATGCAGAGACGTGACCGCCCGCGGTATCCTGGAGTGCAAGAGGTTAAGCAATGTTCACATATTGATGTCTGATTGAGAGGGTGAGCAGCACCAAGTTCCTGGGGGTGCACATCTCTGAGGACTTCTCCTGGTCTAACAACACCACATCACTGGCCCAGAGGGCTTAAACTCACCTCTACTGTATTTCCTCCACAAACTGAGGAAAGCACGAGTCCCACCTCCCATCATGTACTCATTCTATCAGGGCACCACTGAGAGCATCCTCACTCTATCAGGGCACCACTGAGAGCATCCTCACTCAGCTGCATCACTGTGTGGTATGGAAACTGCACCGCCTCCTGCCAGAAGACTCTACAATGCACAGTGAAAGTAGCCAGCAGGATCATCAGTGCCCATCTGCCTCCCCTCTCGGACATCTACTTCACCCGTCTCACCCGCAGGGCCATCAACATTGCAGGCGACACCTCCAACTCCTTACACTCCCTTTTCAGCCTTCTGCCTTTGGGGAAAAGGTACTGGAGCTTCTGGGCCCGCTCCACAGCTTTGTTCACCAGGACATCAGGACCCTGAACTCTGCACACACACACACACATACACTATAACTATCTCAGCTGTTTGCACAGAAAGACTTGGCACACCAACGGTAATTACATCTGCTGCTGTATATCTCTGCACCTTACTGCAATCATTTGCACAAATGCCATACCTGCTGCTGTCTGTCTGTTATTGAAACATTGATCATGTGCAGTCCCTGTCACTGTCTGCACCTACAGTACCGCACTGAACTTGCAATTACGGGTACTACGGCTCCACTTTTTCTGTATATAGGACTGCTGGGTGTTATCGTTTATCTTTATTTGCACTACAGGTAGCATTACTGTACATAGACTGCTGTTGTTGTTTTTCATCCTTATTCCTTCTTTTCTTATATATTGTGCACAACACTAAGACAGAGAGAAATGGCATTTCAATTCTCCTGTATGTCCTATATGTATAGAAGTATTGACAAATAAAAATCATTGAATCTTGAATCTAATCTTGTTTTTATTTATCTCTGGAAAAGAAGGTGAACCTTGTTTTACTCATTAAACAAAAGATATCAACAAAAATGCATATTCTAACTGAGGAAAAAGTTAGGACACCCTGCTGCCTAATAGCTAGTGTCACCCCCTTTAGCTGAAATAACTTCAGCGGGACACTTCTTGTAGCCATCTACCAGTCTCTCACATCGGTCTGAGGAAAGTTTGCCCCACTCCTCAATGCAGAATTCTTTCAGCTGTGAGATGTTTAAGGGGTTTACATGTACAGCCCATTTCAAGTCACCCCACAGCATCTCAATGGAATTAAGCTCTGGGCTTTGACTCAGCCATTCCAGGACTCTCCATTTCTTAGTTTTTTAGCCAGTCCTTGATGGATTTACTGGTATGTTTTGGGTCACTGTCATGTTACAGGGTCCAGTTCTGCTTCAGCTTTAATTTGTTTTACAGATGGTCTCACATGGTCCTCAAGCACCCTCTGATACATGGTAGAATTCATGGTAGATTCTATGATGGTGGTCCCCAAACCATGACACTTCTACCTCCATCCTTCATAGTTGGTATGAGGTTCTTTTCCTGGAATGCTGTATTTGGTCTACGGCAAACACGTCCTCTGTTCTGGTGTCCAAATAATTCAATTTTAGACTCATCTGTCCAAAGAACATTATTCCAAAAGTCCTGGTCTTTGTCTACGTTCTCTCTGGCAAACTTCAGTCTGGACTTCACGTTTCTCTTAGAGAGCAAAGGTTTCCTCCTTGCATGCCTCCCATGCAAGTTAAACTTGTGCAGTCTCTTTCTGATTGTAGAGGCATGCACTTTCACATCAACAGTAGCAAGAGCCTGCTGTAGGTCCCGTGATGACATCTTAGGGTTTTTGGAGACTTCTTTTAGCATCTTGTAGTCTGCTCTTGGGGTGAACTTGCTTGGACAGCCAGACCTGAGCATATTGGCAGTTGTTTTGAATGTCCTCCACTTGTAGACTATTTTCCGGACAGTGGAATGGCTGATTTCAAATTCTTTTGAGATCTTTTTAAATCCCTTAACAGACTCATAAGCTGCTACAATCGCCTTTCTGACGGCCTAAGAGAGCTCTTTAGATCTTACCATGGTGTTCACTCTCACTTCAACAGTCAGGAGCAGACCAAACTAAAAGTCTGAGATTTGAATAGAATAAGCCTCCTTCAAAATGCTGAGTAACGATGTTCTCATCTTGTGCACCCGTTGTAATAGAGCTGTGTGTGATTTTAGCCATTTTAAGTGGGAATAAATGTGGGGGTGTCCTAATTTATTCCTCACCAGAAATTGCATGTTTTTAGAATTACATTTGACAGACAGTTTTAAAAAGTCTTTTCTTCAGTTTTAATTGTTTAGTTATATTACTTGAATCTCCCAGTATTGTTAAAATTGATATTAAATATCCATATGCCCAAATATGTTAAAAAAAAAAACACACACACACAGGCTTTCATAGGGTGTCCTAATTTTTTTCACATAACTGTACATGGAAAAAGTTGCTAAAAAAAAGGGAAAACAAGTTGCAAATTTACATGAAAAAGTTGCACATTTACAAGAAAAAATATGCAAATTTACAAGGAAAACGTCATAACTAAGAAAAATTGCATTTAAAAATGAAGTCACAAATATGTTAGATAACCATTATCAGTGGCTGGTTATTTCTTGTTGCTTAGCAACTCCAACAAAATGTGAGCTGAAAGCAGTGGAAGCATCAGAACGGCAGACCTCACAATGGTCATGGTTCATATTTTTAGTTTTTTTAATGAGCCACTCTCCTCCACTATTACCATCGTGTAAAAGTGAGGCTCCTTCACAGGTGGGAATGCGGCACCTTCTCATGTCTTCACACACATGTTCTCCTCCTTTAAAAGGAGTCTAAACTGAGATGTTTTGACTGAATTCCAGCCATTTTAAAAATAGTTGTGGGGGATAAACGGTGATCTGAGGAGGCGACCATGCCAAGCAGGGTCCCGTAAACTCTCCGATGTACAGTAGATGCTGCTGCAGCCGGAATCCTACACTAAAAATAGCCTAGCCAGCGTCTCCACAGGGAATAAAAGTGAACTGTGGAGAGCTTGAATTGGACACAGTTGTGTTCCTGGCTGCCATGGCCCCACCCACATTTCATTATTAACAACACAGAGGAATGTGGTGGCAGGAAAAAAAAAAGAGGCCAGAGTACTGCCAGTCTTCATTTACACAGCAGAGGTTTTTAAAGTTTCATTCTGCTAAATGGAACAGCTCAGGTTCAGATACGGCTACATATCAGGTCCACAGAGCTCTGACAAAGTTACATTTCGGACCTTTTAAAGGCCAACTGATCAAATCAAAGGCTTCAAATCTGTAAAACATCTGTGACCAAATCACACAATTAGCCTTTTTCTATCTAAAATTTATGCAAATAGTTTGGTGTCCCAAAAAGTAGAACCCAGCGCTACAAAAACAGCTTTGTTCCTGCTGCTGTCAAAGAGTTGAACAAGCTGTAAAAATATACTGCACATAATTTAGGTACCTATTTATTAACTCCATTTTATATTTACTTATTTTTGTAGGATGTCACTTGGGTTCTAAATATTTTATTGGGTTTTAGACCTCTGAGTTTTTAACCTCTTTGACTAGTTTTTAACTTTTAATATGACCCTTCTCTCTTACCTCTGGTTTTTCTCCCATCTCTTTGTCTTTTTATACCCTGATTGATGGAGCCTTGAGTATTTTTTATCATGTTTATAGTCAGCTTCATGTGTGCCTGTGTTTGTGTCTATGTTGAATGTAATTTGTGGCTTGTAAATATGGCTGTCACCAGACTGCAAAACAAATCTACCTACGGGTACAAATAAAGTAACCTGAACCTGAACCTGAAATAGTATCTTCAGTCCTCACATTAAATTAGGATTTTGAAGGATCAGTGTTGTCACTTGATAATTTAGTTATTCCTATAAAATACCTGACATATAACAAGACATAACAAGACATATTACCAATGTAAACATCAACTTTAAATCGGGAGTGCTAGCTAAACAGGATTTCCAACCTTCACCAAGAAGATGGAACAAGATGATGATGACCTCAAACTATACCCTACCACCACAATTAAGAGTTGAAGCTTAACAGAAAAAAGACAAATTTATGAGAACAAGCCCAACACTTTACAAGACAAAAAGTCACAAATTTCAGAGAAAAAGAAATATATTTACAAGACAAAGTCACCAACTTACAATCCCAAAACTTCCATGAGAAAGGTAAAAAAAAAATTGTACGAGAGAACTAGCAAACTTACAAGAAAAAAAAATATCAAAATTTCAAAGAAAAATCCCACAATAATTACTATACAGTGCATCTGGAAAGTATTCACAGCTCTTCACTTTTCCACATATTGTTATGTTAAAGCTTTATCAGTGTTTCCTCTGGCTTAAAGATCTTGGCGCGGCGGCAACACATTTTTACGGTGGGGGCGGGGGGACACATGACAAGACTGTAACCAGAATGTGTTAATTTTACACTATTTATTTTTATTTTTCTAAATTTTGCCCAGCCCTGACCAACAGTGATCTGTGTGGAATTTGCATGTTCTCCCCGTGTCTGCGTGGGTTTACTCTGGGATTTCTCCGGTTTCCTTTCACATGCCAAAAACATGCAAGTTAGGTTAATTGGCATCAAACTGGGGATTCTAAATTGTCCTTAGGTATGACTGTGAGAGTGAATGGTTGTCTGTCTCTCTGTGTTGACCCTGCGATGGACTGGCGATCTGTCTAGGGTGTACACTGCCTCTTGCCCAAAGATGCTGGGATAGGCTCCAGCCCCCCCGCGACCCGTAAAGGATTAAGCGGAAGAAGTTGAATATGATGAATAAATTTTGCACAGTAATATTGCATAATGGGGCTTCCGGTTATGGCGGCCACGTAGGAAGACGTGGTTCACTCTGCTCTGCTCCTAAAAATAAAAAGTCGGCAAATAACTCTCCTAATTGGAACAAAATCTATCCCAGCGTTTGAGCGCGGATATGCCGGTAAAGCCTAAGGCTGGGAAATTAGGTGGAGGAAAAACTGAACCGCCGAAACAGTCCAAGTTAACGGACTTCCACGCTCGTGACGAAGCAGAAAAATCTCCAGATATGGCGGAGCAAGCTAGCGGCGGAGCGGTGACTGCTGGCGAGGGCACAGGTGCGGTGCTCGCTGCCATTAGCGCAATGAGAGCAGACTTTCCCGCTAAATTTGATGGGATTATAGCAGCGATAGAAGGAATGAGAAAGGAAATAAGTGACTGTATGGAGCGAGTATCGCAGGTGGAGCTCCGAATTTCCAGCGCTGAGGATGACGTCACCAGCCTACAATTAAAGGTGCACACATTGGAATTAAAAAATAAACGTCTGGAAGATAGTGCCCTGGATTTCGAATCCCGGTCGAGACGGAACAATCTGAGGCAGGTGGGCCTCCCGGAGGGAACGGAGGGACGGGACCCATGTTCCTTTTTGGAAAAGTGGATTCAAGAAGCGCTGAACAACGCGGAGCAGCAGTCATCGGTCGTCTGAGAGAGCACCCACCGAATCGGCCCACTGAGAAATAATAAGGCACCACCGAGGACGCTGATTATGAAGTTCCTCAGCTACAGAGACAAGATGACGATCTCCAACGCGGCGCGAGCTAAAGGAGAAATTAAATATCAGGATCAACAGGTGCGGTTTTACCCAGATCTGGCCACAGGAATCCAACAATTAAGGAAACAGTTTGACCCAGCCCGTAGAGAGCTGCGCAACCTCGGGATTCGTCATGGAGTGATTTATCCGACAAGACTGCTGGTCACATATAAAGGAAGAACCCACACCTTCAAGACCCCTGAGGAGGCGCAGGTGCTTATCAAGCAGATCCAAGAGGAGACTGGTGAGAGCTAAGCATGAAGCATAAACAAAATATAAAGGTAGAATATTTAAGTATTTGCACAGGCATCTGACTGATCTGAAGCGTATAGCAAGTTTACAAACTATAGACTGTATTATATAAAAAAAAAAAACCTATGATGTACAAAGTTGCTATAAAATTTTGGAGTTAAGTTGGAAAACTACAGAAGAGAGTTAATGTTATATCATTAAAAGCAGTAGAGTCAGGGTGATTGAGAGGAGAAAGAGTGGTTTTGACTGATCCTCGTGGGTGTGGACAGTAAATGGCTATAGTGGGAGACGGAATTTTTTTTTTATTTTGGGGGGATTACCACGAATGTGGGAAGGGGGGATTTGTTTGTGTGTAGTTTGTAGGATGAATGTTCAACCACTCATGTTTTTGCTTCTCTGTATGAGCATATTTATATTGCGAGGTAATCTCAAACTCCTTACTGATTATAGACCAAAGCGTTAATCTTAATTTAACTTCATGGAATTGCAGAGGTCTACAAAATTTAAAAAAACTTAAACAAGTTATGAATAAAATAAAAGACATAGGTTTAAAAATTGTGTTTTTACAAGAAACTCATCTAATAGAGGAGGATGTAAAAAGAATTAGGAGAAGATGGCAGGGAAGTGTGTTCACCTCATCATTTTCATCTCGAGCCAGGGGAGTTATGACTCTCATACATAAATCAGTCCCATTTCAAGTGAAAAATGTAATTGGAGACAAATTAGGAAGATATCTAATAATCCAAGGATCTTTGTTATTAGAAAATATAAATTTGGTGAACTTATACGGTCCCAATATAGATGATCAAAACGTCTTTGCTAATTTATTTCTTATTTTATCATCACTTACAGGGCAACATATAATAGCAGGGGATTTTAATTGTACATTGAATCCCGGTATAGACAGATCAACAGGACTGGACTGTACGCACAATGGATGCAGGATGATCATTAATCATTCTATGAAAGAACTGAGATTGCAAGATATATGGAGAGAAATGAAACCACAAGTTAAAGCCTACTCTTGCTATTCTAATACCTACAAGACATTCTCACGTATTGACTATTTTTTGATCTCCACAGAATTAAGGTCCAAGATTCAAAACTGTTTCTATGATAACATTGTGATCTCTGATCATGCACCCTGCTGTTTAATATATGTAGATAAGAAATTGACAAAGGAACCAGGTAGGTGGCAATTTCAGCATAAATGGCTTCAGGATGAGGAATTTGTTAAGTACATAGAAAAACAGATAGATGAGTTCTTTGATATCAATACTACACAAACATCAGCATGTATAAAGTGGGAGGCTTTCAAAGCTTTTATTAGGGGGCATATTATTAGTTATACAGCTTCAAAATCTAAGAAGACTCGAGAGGAGAGAGTCCAATTGGAACATAAAATAAAAATTCTCCAAGAAAAAGTGTATGCAGGAAGTGACCCAAAATTAGAGAACGAATTACTGATTCAGAGAGCTGAATATGACAAAAAATCAGCGAATAGAGCTGCCTCGAGTCTTCTAAGATTGAAGCAATCTTTTTATGAACAAGGTGAAAAATCAGGGAAATTATTGGCATGGCAGATTAAACAATTAGAATTTAAAACACCAATCACCAGTATTATAAGTAACGGACAGGCAGTTGTAGATCCTTTAGAAATTAACAGTGCCTTTAGAGATTATTATGAAAAACTATATGATACAAAAAATGAAACTGACTCAACAAAACTAAATGGGTTTGTGGACGGATTATCTATACCATGTATTCCAAATGAAAACAGGGAGATACTGGAGTCTAAAATTAGTCAAGAAGAAGTTGGGCTAGCCATTGATAATATGAAGTCAGGAGAAAGTGCGGGACCAGATGGTCTTCCAGTTGACCTCTATAAAAAATTTAAGAATAAATTAATAAAGCCATTTTTGGAAATGGTTTTAGAAGCATTTCAAAATAGTAATTTACCACTATATATGAATAATGCCTTAATTATACTGTTGCCAAAACCAGGTAAACCCTCTAATAAATGTGAAAATATGAGACCAATAAGCCTATTAAATGCTGACCTTAAGATAATCTGTAAAATTTTAGCAAGACGAATACAAGAAATATTACCAAATATTATTAACCGAGATCAGAATGGCTTTATAAAGGGAAGACAAGGCTTCCATAATGTAAGAAGACTATTTAATATTATCTATTCTAATAAAGAAGCACCGGATACAGCTCTCCTATCATTGGACGCCGAAAAGGCCTTTGATAGGGTCGAATGGCCCTTTCTTTTTGAAGTCCTACAAAGGTTTGGACTTGGAAATAATTTCATAAAATGGGTTCAGATAATATACAATAATGCTACAGCAGAAATCCTAACAAACAGCAATATCTCAAAATCAATAAATATCAATAGAGGATGTCGACATGGCTGTCCACTTTCACCTTTACTGTTTACTATGGCAATTGAACCTTTAGCGATGGCAGTACGTTTACATCCACAAATAAATGGAATTAGAGTAGGACCAACAGAACATAAAATCTCCCTGTATGCCGATGACATAATTTTGTTTATGTCGAATCTTAAAAAAATCAATTCCGACTTTGTTGAATTTAATAAAGAATTTTGGGGAAATATCAGGATATAAAATAAATAAAACTAAATCTTCAATATTAATGCTAAATAAGACCCAGAGAAATCACCCAGCTCCTGAGGTAAATCAATTCAAAGTTGTAAATCAGTTTAAATATTTAGGAATTCAAATTGTGCCAAAGCTACAATCAGTCGCCAGTGCCAACTATGAAGCCTTAATGACAGACATTTATGAGTTACTTCAGAGATGGATGTCACTACCAATGTCGATGATTGGGAGAATTAATATACTTAAAGGTAATATCTTACCCAAGATACTTTATTTATTTCAATACATTCCTTTACCACCACCTTCAGATCTATTCTCAAGAATTAAAAAAAAGTTAGTGGAATTTATATGGAACAATAGGAAGGCTAGATGACGTCTGTCCTTACTATATTTACCATTTGATCGTGGAGGTCTGAAATGGCCAAACTTTATGTTGTATTACTGGTCAGCACAACTGAGGTCTATGACATATTATTTTTCATCAAATGATCTCCCTCACTGGACTGAAATGGAATCATACAATTTACCTTTACCTCTTCCCATATTCATATACTCAGACTCGGCTCAAAAATTACAGAAACAAGTTAAAAATCCATTTGTAAAGCATATGATCAAAATATGGTGTGAAACCAAAAAATATTTAAAAGAACCACACTTATTGTCACAATTTAGCCCAATATGGGGTAATCAACATTTTAAACCAGAGAGAGTGGATGCTGTATTTAAAGTATGGAATTTAAAAGGGATTCAAAAGATTCAAGACTTATATTTGTCATGTTCAGATAACATAATGTCTTTTGAAGAACTGAGGATCAAATTTAATCTTAATAGAACACATTTTTTTAAATATCTTCAGCTTAGCAACTTTATTCAATCAAATCAAAATAATGCTCTCACCCGACCTACTTATTCATCCTTGGAAAAAATCTTGAAGAAAGATAGTAAGAGAAAGGGTATTATTTCAGAGTTTTATAACTCATTGACATTATCCTCAAGTGAAAACTCACAGAAAAGACTGAATTATTGGAAAGAAGACCTGCAAACTGAAATTTCAGAGGAACAATGGGAATTGGCTTGTACAGAAGCTCAAACCAAATCAATAAATGTACACTACCGTTCAAAAGTTTGGGGTCACTTAGAAATTTCCTTATTTTTGAAAGAAAAGCACTTTTTTTCAATGAAGATAACTTTAAACTAATCAGAAATACACTCTATACATTGCTAATGTGGTAAATGACTATTCTAGCTGCAAATGTCTGGTTTTTGGTGCAATATCTACATAGGTGTATAGAGGCCCATTTCCAGCAACTATCACTCCAGTGTTCTAATGGTACAATGTGTTTGCTCATTGTGTCAGAAGGCTAATGGATGATTAGAAAACCCTTGTGCAATCATGTTGGGTCTGCAATGCTGTAATTACTGCAAATGGAGGATTCTTTGACGAAAGCAAAGTTTGAAGGAAAAAATTATTATTTCAAATACAAATCATTATTTCTAACCTTGTCAATGTCTTGACTATATTTTCTATTCATTTTACAACTCATGGTGGTAAATAAGTGTGACTTTTCATGGAAAACACAAAATAATTGTCTGGGTGACCCCAAACTTTTGAATGGTAGTGTACGTCTTAAATTGATACATTTTAAATGGTTAATGCGGATGTATGTTACACCGGTGGAGTTAAATAGATACAACAAAAACATACCAGATATGTGCACAAAATGTATGGAAAGTAAAGGAACCTTATTTCATTGTTTATGTGAATGTAGAAAAATTAGAATGTTTTGGGAAGAGGTGAGGGTAACAATTGAAAAAATAATTTCAAAACAAATCATATTGAATCCTAAATTGTTTTTGTTGGGTCTGTATCCAGAAAAACATAACTTTAATAAGAGTGAAAGAGCATTCATAGACCTCAGTTTGCTTAACGCCAAAAAATGTATTGCACTATTGTGGAAAAAGACTCATAGACCAGATGTGACTCAGTGGTTAAGACAGATGTTAACAAACCTGTGAATGATGTGTGTGGACCTTGTAAATTCCAAACTGGTGAATGTATAATATGTATACTTATGTAATGGAGTACCTAGACTAAACAGAGGAGCATTGTTGAAGACCTGCTTTTGTTAGTGGTTGTTGGTGTTTTTAGTATATATATATATATATATATATATATATATATGCGCACTTGCCCACGTGCGCACTTCAATGCGCACGTGGGCAACGACAGTGAAACCTGGAGGGGGGTGATTGGGAGGAACGGCCTGCCCGATCTGAACCCGAGTGGTGTTCAGTTATTGGACTTCTGTGCTAACCACAGTCTGTCTATAACGAACACCATGTTCAAGCATAAGGGTGTCCATATGTGCACCTGGCACCAGGACACCCTAGGCCGCAGGTCGATGATCGATTTTGTTATCGTATCATCAGACCTGCGACCGTATGTCTTGGACACCCGAGTAAAGAGAGGTGCAGAGCTGTCAACTGATCACCACCTGGTGGTGAGTTGGATCCGATGGCAGGGGAGGAAGCCATTCAGACCTGGTAGACCCAAACGTATAGTGAGGGTGTGCTGGGAGCGTCTGGCTGAGGCCCCTGTCCGGGAGGTCTTCAACTCCCACCTCCGGAAGAACTTCAACCACATTCCGAGGGAGTCTGGAGACATGGAGTCTGAATGGGCCATGTTCTCCACCTCTGTTGTTGAAGCGGCAGCCCAGAGCTGCGGCCGCAAGGTGGCCGGTGCATCTCGTGGTGGCAACCCCCGAACCCAGTGGTGGACACCAGTGGTGAGGGGGGCCATTAAGCTGAAGAAGGAGTCCTATCAAGCTTGGTTGGCTTGTGGGACTCCCGAAGCAGCTGAGGTGTACCGGCAGGCCAAGCGGAGTGCAGCTCGGGTGGTTGCTGAAGCAAAAACCCGGGTATGGGAGGAGTTCGGTGAGGCCATGGAACAAGACTTTCGGTCGGCTTCAAAGAGATTCTGGCAAACTGTTCGGCGGCTCAGGAGGGGAAAGCAGCTCCCCGTCCACACTGTGTATGGTGCGGATGGGACACTGTTGACTTCAACTGGGGATATCGTCGGGCGGTGGAAGGAATACTTCGAGGATCTCCTCAATCCCACTGATACGCCTTCCACAGAGGAAGCAGGGTTTGGGGACGAGGGGGATGACTCGCCTATCACAGGGGCTGAGGTCGCCAAGGTGGTTAAAAATCTCCTTGGTGGCCGGGCCCCGGGGGTGGACGAGATTCGCCCCGAGTACCTCAAGGCCCTGGATGTTGTTGGGTTGTCATGGTTGACACGCCTCTGCAACATTGCGTGGAGGTCGGGGGCAGTGCCTTTGGCATGGCAAACCGGGGTGGTGGTTCCTCTCTTCAAAAAAGGGGACCGGAGGGTGTGCTCCAACTTTAGAGGGATCACACTCCTCAGCCTCCCTGGGAAGGTCTATGCCAAGGTATTGGAGAGGAGAGTCCGGCCGTTGGTCGAACCTCGGATTCAGGAGGAGCAATGTGGTTTTCGTCCTGGCCGTGGCACATCGGACCAGCTCTTTACCCTCTCGAGAATTCTTGAGGGTTCGTGGGAGTTTGCCCAACCAGTTTACATGTGTTTTGTGGACTTGGAGAAGGCATTTGACCGCGTCCCTCGTGGATTTTTGTGGGGGGTGCTTCGGGAGTATGGGGTATCGGGCTTGTTGTTACGAGCTATTCGGTCTCTGTACGACCGTTGTGAGAGTTTAGTTCGCATTGCCAACACTCGGTCGGAGTCATTCCCAGTGAGAGTTGGACTCCGCCAGGGCTGCCCTTTGTCACCGGTCCTGTTCATAATTTTTATGGACAGGATTTCTAGGCGCAGCCAGGGAATGGAGGGTGTCATGCTTGGTGACCACAGGATCTCATCTCTGTTGTTTGCAGATGATGTTGTCCTGTTGGCTTCATCCAGCAATGACCTACAGCTCTTGCTGGGACGGTTTGCCGCTGAGTGTGAAGCGGCTGGGATGAGAATCAGCACCTCCAAGTCCGAGTCCATGGTCCTCAGCCGGAAAAAGGTGGATTGTCCTCTCCGGGTTGGGGACAGGCTCCTGCCCCAAGTGGAGGAGTTTAAGTATCTTGGGGTCTTGTTCACGAGTGAGGGGAAAATGGAGCGAGAGATCGACAGACGGATTGGAGCAGCATCTGCAGTGATGCGGACGTTGTACCGGTCTGTTGTGGTGAAGAGGGAGCTTAGTTCTAAGGCAAAGCTGTCGATTTACCAGTCAATCTACGTTCCTACTCTCACCTATGGTCACGAGCTTTGGGTAATGACCGAAAGAACGAGATCGCGGATACAAGCGGCTGAAATGAGCTTTCTCCGTAGGATTGCTGGACTCACCCTCAGAGATAGGGTGAGGAGCTCAGTCATCCGGGAGAGGCTCAGAGTAGAACCGCTGCTCCTCCACATTGAAAGGAGTCAGTTGAGGTGGTATGGGCATCTGATTAGGATGCCTCCTGGACGCCTCCCACTTGAGGTGTTTCAGGCACGTCCCACTGGGAGGAGACCCCGGGGCAGACCCAGGACTCGGTGGAGAGACTATGTCTCCCAGCTAGTCTGGGAACGCCTTGGTATCCCCTCTGAAGAGCTGGAGCAGGTGGCTGGGGAGAGGGAAGTCTGGGCTTCTCTGCTTGAACTGCTGCCTCCGCGACCCGGACCTCCGGAAAAGCGGTAGAAGATGGATGGATGGATGGATGGATATATATATATTTTTATCACTTTAGTGTTAGTGTTTGATCGTTTGTGTTATGTTTGTAAAAAAGGTTCAATAAAAAATATTGGGGGAAAAAAATATTGCATAATGGAACTTACAATTTGAAGTATTATAAAACCAAGGCTTGAATATTGGAATATTGGGCCAGCTGGGGTCCCACTCAGATGTCCTGTGTTTGGACTTTTTATTGGTGCTATCCTTCTCTCCTTCCTCTGCTCTCACCTCTCCTGGACTCTCTGCCTGAACACTTTCCTCTCCTTGGCTTCTCTCTTCTTGCCCTCTCTGAGCCCTGTCTAATTCAGGTTCTCTCTCTGTCTATGGTGGTAGACAAACAGGTTAGAAAATACGAAGTGTCATGTTTTGTCTTGCAGGATTTATTTTTTTCATGGTTTACATAAATAACCAAAATGTGTGGGGGGGTTTTTTGTATTCTTATTCTAGTGTTTCTTTATTTCCATTGACGAAGAGTAGGAAAGGGAAAAAAAACATTCATTATAGTAATTTACTCATTCATACTTAAATTATATGATCAGAGGTGGGTATAGTAGCCAGAAATTCTACTCATGTAAAAGCAGTACTATGAAATTAATAATTAAAAGTAGACAACCATCTGCCATGTGCAGATAACATAATGTCTTTTGAAGAGCTGAGGATCAAATTTAATCTTAATAGAACACATTTTTTTAAATATCTTCAACTTAGGAACTTTATTCGATCAAATCAAAATAAAGCTCTCACTCAACGTATTTACTCATCCTTGGAAAAAATGTTGATGAAAGTTAGTAAAAGAAAGGGTATTATTTCAGAGTTTTATAACTCATTGACACTATCCTCAAGCGAAAACTCACAGAAAAGATTAAACTACTGGAAAGAAGATCTGCAAACTGAAATTTCAGAGGAACAATGGGAATTGGCTTGTACAGAAGCTCAAACCAAATCAATAAATGTACGTCTTAAATTGATACATTTTAAATGGTTAATGCGGATGTATGTTACACTGGTGGAGTTAAATAGATATAACAAAAACATACCAGATACGTGCACAAAATGCATGGAAAGTAAAGGAACCCTATTTCATTGTGTAAGGGAATGTAGAATAATTAGAATGTTTTGGGAAGAGGTGAGGGTAACAATTGAAAAAATAATTTCAAAACAAATCATATTGAATCCTAAACTGTTTTTGTTGGGTCTGTACCCAGAAAAACATAACTTTAATAAAAGTGAAAGAACATTCATAGACCTCAGTTTGCTTAATGCCAAAAAATGTATTGCACTACTGTGGAAAAAGACTCATAGACCAGATGTGACTCAGTGGTTAAGACAGATGTTAACAAACCTTCCATTAGAAAGAATAACATACATACTGAAATCAAAGGAAATTGTGTTTGAGAATATATGGAGACCTTTTATTGATTATGTAAAAAATTTAAACATAACTTTTGAAGAAGAAGGTGAATGATGTGTGTGGACCTTGTAAATTCCAAACTGGTGAATATAATATGTATACTTATGTAATGGATTGTCTAGACTAAACAGAGGAGCATTGTTGAAGACTTGATTTTGTTGGTGGTTGTTGGTGTTTTTAGTGCACTTTTTTTTGTAGTACTTTAGTGTTAGTGTTTGATTGTTTGTGTCATGTTTGTTAAAAAAAAAAAGGTTCAATAAAGATATTGTGGAAAAAAAAAAGTAGACAACCAAAAATTTCTAGTTGAGTTAAGGGTACAAAGAGCACCCGCTAAAAAACCTGAGTAATGACTTCAGACTTGAAGGTTTGAGGTTTTTCTCCAAAATTTAGAACAATTTTCTTATAGTTTTCCACTTGTCTCTGTAAATGTATCTAAATTTGCAACTTTTCCTCAAATTTGTAATTTTCTCTTGTAAAATTATGACTTTTCTTGTACATTTGAGACTATTAAAAATTTGGATTATTTTATGGCTAATTTTTTATCATTTTTTAATCCAATCCAACTTTATTTATAAAGCTTTTTAAAAATGACGACAGCTGACACAAAGTGCTGTACATCAACGATAAATAAAAATATAAAATCAATAAAATACAGCTAAAGTACATAACAGCACAAACAAAACAACAGTCATACAATAGAGACTATAAGAACAAATAAAATCAATGTCTCAAACTGGGTCAAAAGCCAGAGAATATAAATGAGTTTTAAGAGTTTTAAAACTGGACAGTCAAGAGGTGTCTTATGGACAAAGGCAGATTATTATAAAATTACTGTTTTTCTAATAAATTTGAAACAGAATGTGGTAAACTTTTTACTTTCCTCATACAATTTAAACTTTTGACCATAATCTTGTAGAGCCAGAATAGAACAATAACTTTAACTCTGAATTCTAAGAAATATAATTTTTAAAATTATATTTAAAGAAATAAATGAACTTAAATGACCAAATATGCAATTATTTCTGTTATAATATTTCCCATTGCCATCAGACTCCTGAACAGATAACAACCCCCAAAACTCTCCAACACAACTTCGCATATAGGAACTCACGCACCGGCTGCTAAATTTGCACAGTGTTCATCTGTACAGTAGACATAGCCTCACCCGTCTGATGTCCATATCATCTCTGCTGCTAGTTATCATGCACAGCCTACTGGTACTATCGTTACATAAATATTTTGTAATAATACACTGCTCGTTGCACAATGCTCATTTGCACACTGTATATAAGTCTGTGCCATCTCAGGTTCACATCAGGTTGCGCAATCCTCATTTGCACACTGGACATAGGTTCACATCATCTCTGATATCAATATACTACTATCACTTTAGACATCCAGTGAATTTTCAATTTCACTCCTCTACTGCCTAACTGTGTGTTGGTGTGTGTGTGTTATTAGCATCCATTAGTATTAGGATTGAGTTACTGTGCTAGTGTGTCATGACCTTATTAGAATTGTTATTTCTGTACCTATTACTTCAGTATTCGTTCGGAGAGCAAAGTAAGAATTTCACTGCTCAGGAAATGTAGCATTTCTTAACTGTGTACATGATAATAAAGCCTTTGAATCTTTGAATCTCTGAATAATATTTCTATGTATTTATAGTTTTTTAGAAATCTCCTCACCAACCTGACAGCAGGAAAAAACCTCTCTCATTTTGAAATCCAAATTTTGGCCCGTTTAGTTTATCTGAAGGCTGCTGACGGATTAAAGTCATTGACTTCGTGAATGTCAGTCATCTCAACTTGCCAGGTACATAATAGGGAACATAACTTAATATTGTAGTGGCTGGTGAAACATATACTCAGCAATTCATCAGTCCCCCTTGCTTTTCCCTTCATATGAAGCCAGCTGCATATGAATTCTAACCACATCTCTTAGCTAAACGACTCTTCCATTATTGCTCCCGTTTCCAGTGGGTTAAAACCATGATAATCGCCTCCAGTGCTTACGTACCTCTTCTGATTTTTTTCCGTGTTTAAAGTACTTTAATAAACTCATGTTTCTGTCGGACAGTCACGCTAGCTAGACACTCTGCCTGACTGGAAAGCTTGCGTGGGCGGGACGCTTCTAAACTCTGTGCGGATGATGGCCACACGTGTTGTTCGTGTGCGCGCTTGCAGAAAGTTATTGCTTCGTATACTTTTCTTAAATTTATATCTCCTCATTAGCGTGGCAGTATTTTTTTCTGGTGAGGTGGGCCGCCACCCAGAAATGTTACCAGAGGAAACGCTGGCCTTATTCCAAAATGGATTAAATTCATTTTTTTCCTCAAAATTCTACACACAATAATCCATAATGACAATGTGGAAAAAAGTTTGTTTGAGATTTTTGCAAATTTATTAAAAATTAAAAAACTAAGAAATCACGTGTACATTAAGTATTCACAGCCTTTTCCATGAAGCTCAAAACTGAGCTCGGGTGCATCCTGTTTCCACTGATCATCCTTGAGATGTTTCTACAGCTTAATTGGAGTCCACCTGTGGTAAATTCAGTTGATGGGACATGATTTGGAAAGGCACACACCTGTCTATATAAGGTCCCACAGTTGACAGTGCATGTCGGAGCACAAACCAAGCGTGAAGTCAAAGTAATTGTCTGCAAGACCTCCGAGACAGGATTGTCTCGAGGCACAAATCTGGGGAAGGGTACAGAAAAATTTCTGCTGCTTTGAAGGTCCCAATGAGCATAGTGGCCTCCATCATCCAAAAATGGAAGAAGTTTGGAACCACGAGGACTCTTCCTAGAGCTGGCCAGCTGTCTAAACTGAGGGATCGGGGGAGAAGGGTCTTAGTCAGGGAGGTGACCAAGAACCCGATGGTCACTCTGTTACAGCTCCAGCGTTCTTCTGTGGAGAGAGAACCTTCCAGAAGGACAACCATCCCTGCAGCAATCCACCAATCAGGCCTGTATGGTAGAGTGGCCAGATGGAAGCCACTCCTTAGTAAAAGGCACATGGCAGCCTGCCTGGAGTTTGCCAAAAGGCACCTGGATGACTCTCAGACCATGAAAAACAAAATTCTCTGATCTGATGAGACAAAGATTGAACTCTTTGGCGTGAATGCCAGGCCTCATGTTTGGAGGAAACCAGGCACCGCTCATCACCAGGCCAATACCATCCCTACAGTGCAGCATGGTGGTGGCAGCATCATGCTGTGGGGATATTTTTCAACAGCAGGAACTGGGAGACTAGTCAGGATAGAGGGAAAAATGAATGCAGCAATGTACAGAGACACCCTGGATGAAAACCTGCTCCAGAGCGCTCTTGACCTCAGACTGGGGCAACGGTTCATCTTTCAGCAGGACAACAACCCTAAGCACACAGCCAAGATATCAAAGGAGTGGTTTCAAGGCAACTCTGTGAATGTCCTTGAGTGGCCCAGCCACAGTGCAGACTCGAATCCAATTGAACATCTCTGGAGAGATCTGAAAATGGCTGTGCACCAACGCTTCCCATCCAACCTGATGGAGCATGAGAGGTGCTGCAAAGAGGAATGGGTGAAACTGCCCAAAGATAGGTGTGCCAAGCTTGTGGCATCATATTCAAATATTTGAGGCTGTAATTGCTGCCAAAGGTGCATCATAGTTTACACAGAAATGAGCTGCCTCCTTGGTGTACACAACCCACAAGAGAACATACAAGCCCCCCCACCACCACCTTGGTCTCTCTGATCACATCACCAACTTGCTAAGGCCTACATACAGATCTATCTATCCATCAGACCGACACAAAAACAGGTACCCCACCCCCCACCCCCCAGAGGGGGCCTCCAATGCTCTGAAAGACTGCTTCAGCACTACAGACTGGGACATTTTCAAGCATGCAGCCCCTCACAACACACAAATATAAAGGAGTACACTGAGGCTGTTGTAGCATACATAGCTAAATGCATTGGTGATGTCACTCACTGCAAAACCATCACTGTTCGTGCTAACCAAAAGCCATAGATGACAGCAGAGGTTCACAGGCTCCTGAGGGCTTGGGATGCAGCTTTCAGGGCCGGCGACACTGCAGGACTAACAACAGCCAACCTGCCCCACGGTATCAAGGAAGCAAAACAACAGTACAGCAAGAAAATATCCGGACACTTCAGCAACACCAGAGATGCACAGTCTCTCTGGCGTGGCATACAGACCCTCACCAATTACAAACCTCCACCTCAGACCTGCGCGACTGACATCACATTGCTGAACAACTTAAATGACTTCTTTGGCCACTTTGAAGCACAAAACAGCACATCAGCACAGAAGACCCCCTTCCTTGACAAGCAGGCTATAACCCAGGATTTACACCAACTACGGATGCAGTATGTTACAGCTGCGATCCGGCCTCCGCAGACAATACTTGCAATTTGTGTCAATTTTCTAATCCCCACCTGGTGCGGACCACTGCGGAATGAATCCCGCTTGTCAGATTCAGTTCATTAATGAAACACAACAAGTCTATTTTTGACGCATGACGGATACAATCCGCAAGGAATCCTGCGGATTTCTAATAGCCATTTGATCATTTGATCATTAAAAATGATTTAAGGATCGTCCATTATTTTCTGATGACTACTCCTCCATCACTGCGTTAGAGAAGGTAAAAACTTGACTTAACATACAAACGCTTCATAGAATTAAAATTAATGGGCTACTTACGTTTTATTTAGAGCCCAAAAATCTAGGTGGGGAGCCGCCACTACATCACACTTCCTTGTTGTTATCACGTGATCCTAAACGGTTCATATCGGTCACTGTCAAAGTAGTGGTACGAAAGTGGTACTAAAGAGTGGTAGTTCTCAAAATCTCAGGTTATTTTGTATATAATTCGTGAGTGATCTTGTGTTTCAAACTCTGTTCTCATCCATACCACAGATCTGGTAGGGACAGACGCAAGGTGCCATCTGTACTGCATCTGCAACGTACTGCATCTGCAACATACTGCATCCGGAGTCAGTGTAAATCCTGGGTAAGTCTGGATCCAGCCAGCATGAAGAGGAGCCTCTCTAGGATCAACCTACGCAAGGCAGCTGGACCAGACAACATACCCGGTTGCGTTCTGAAGGACTGTGCGGAGAAGCTCAAGAATGTCCTGGCTGACATCTTCAACATTTCCCCGAGTCAAGCTGTTGTCCCCACGTGTTTCAAAACTGCTACCATAATACCAGTCCCAAAGAAGTCAGTCTCATCCAGCTATAATGATTACCGGCCTGTAGCACTGACCTCCATCATAATGAAGTGCTTCGAGTGGCTGATTATGTAGAACATCAAGTCCATCCTCCCTCCCACGATCCATCTCAGTTTGCATACAGGTCAAACAGATCCACAAAAGATGTCATCTCTGCTGCTCTCCATCCAGCCCTCACCCACCTGAAATCAAAGAACTCCTACGTGCGAATGCTGTTCTCGGACTTCAGTTCAGCATTCAACACAATCACCCCCCAGCACCTAACACAAAAACTCAGACACTTGGGTCTCAAAAAGTCTCTTTAACTGGGTGGTGGACTTTTTTTTTTTTTTTTACCTTTATTTAAGTAGGCAAGACAGATTAAGAACACATTCTTATTTACAACTGTGGCCTGGGGGGAAGGGGGGTACTTTCTCACAGGGAGGGCACAGAACCTGCAGGTCGGCAACACCTCCAAAGTTACCCCAAGAGCGCAGCGACGACTCATCCAAGAGGTCACAAAAGACCCCACAACAACATCCAAAGATCTGCAGGCCTCACTTGCCTCAGTTAAGGTCAGTGTTCATGACTCCATCATAAGAAACAGACTGGGCAAAATGGCCTTCATGGAAGAGTTCCAAGACAAAAACCACTGCTGAGCAAAAAGAACACCAAGGCTCATCTCAGTTTTGCCAGGAAACATCTTGATGATCCCCAAGACTTTTGGGAAAATACTGTGTGAACTGACAAGACAAAAGTTGAACTTTTTGGAAGGTGTGTGTGTGTCCTATTACATCTGGCGTAAAAGTAACACAGCATTTCAGAAAAGGAACATCATACCAACAGTAAAATATGGTGGTGGTAGTGTGATGGTCTGGGGCTGTTTTGCTGCTTCAGGACCTGGAAGACTTGCTGTGGGAAATGGAACCATGAATTCTGCTGTCTACTAAAGAATGTCCAGCCATCTGTTCATGACCTCAAACTGAAGCGCACTTGGGTTCTGCAGCAGAACAATGATCCAAAACATACCAGCAAGTCCACCTCTAAATGGCTTAAGAAAAACAAAATGAAGACTTCAGAGTGGCCTCGTCAAAATCCTGACCTGAATTCGATTGAGATGCTGTGGCATGACCTTAAAAAGGCAGTTCATGCTCAGAAACCCTCCAATGTGGCTGAATTACAATTCTGCAAAGATGAGTGGGCCAAAATTCCTCCACAGCACTGTAAAAGACTCATTGCCAGTTATCGCAAAATGCTTGATTGCAGTTGTTGCTGCTAAGGGTGGTCCAATCGGTTATTCAGTTTAGGTGAGCAATCACTTTTTCACACAGGGCCATGTAGGGTTTGGATTTTTTTTTTTTCCTTAATAATAAACACCTTCATTTAAAAACTGCATTTTGTGTTTACGTGTGTTATCTTTGTCTAATATTTAAATTTGTTTGATGATCTGAAACATTTAAGTGTGACAAACATACAAAAAATGAGGAATCAGGAAGGGGCAAAAACTTTTCACACCACTGAATACAGGTACATCTCAAAAAATTAGAATATCATAAAAATGAATATGACAAAAAATCAGCAAATAGAGCTGCCTCGAGTCTTCTAAGATTGAAACAAATTTTTTATGAACAAGGTGAAAAATCAGGAAAGTTATTGGCATGGCAGATTAAACAATTAGAATCTAAAACACCAATTACCAGTATTACCAGTATTATAAGTAACGGACAGGTAGTTATAGATCCTTTAGAAATTAATAGAGCCTTTAGAGATTACTATGAAAAATTATATGATACCAAAAATGAATCTGACTTAACAAAACTACATGGGTTTTTGAACGAACTATTTATACCGTGTATTCCAAACGAAAATAGGGAGATACTGGAGTCTAAAATTAGTCAAGAAGAAGTTGGACTAGCTATTGATAATATGAAATCAGGAAAAAGTGCAGGACCAGATGGTCTTCCAGTTGACCTTTATAAAAAATTTAAGAATAAATTAACAAAACCTTTTTTGGAAATGGTTTTAGAAGCATTTCAAAATAGTAATTTACCATCATATATGAATAATGCCTTAATTATACTGTTGCCAAAACCAGGTAAACCCTCTAATAAATGTGAAAATATGAGACCAATAAGCCTATTAAATGCCGACCTTAAGATAATCTGTAAAATTTTAGCAAGACGAATACAAGAAATTTTACCAAATATTATTAATCGAGATCAGAATGGCTTTATAAAGGGAAGACAAGGCTTCCATAATGTAAGAAGACTATTTAATATTATTTATTCTAATAAAGAAGCACCGGATACAGCTCTCTTATCACTGGATGCCGAAAAAGCCTTTGATAGAGTTGAATGGCCCTTTCTTTTTGAAGTCTTACAAAGGTTTGGACTTGGAAATAATTTCATAAAATGGGTTCAGATAATATATAATAATGCTACTGCAGAAATCCTAACAAATAGCAATATTTCAAAATCAATAAAAATCGCCAGTGTCAATTATGAAGCCTTAATGACAGATATTGATGAGTTACTTCAGAGATGGATGTCACTACCAATGTCGATGATCGGGAGAATTAATATACTTAAAAGTAATATCTTACCTAAAATACTTTATTTATTTCAATACATTCCCTTACCACCACCTTTAGATTTATTCTCAAGAATTAAAAAAAAGTTAGTGGAATTTATATGGAACAACAGGAGGGCTAGATTACGTCTGTCTTTATTATATTTACCATTTGATCGTGGAGGTCTGAAATGTCCAAATTTTATGTTGTATTATTGGTCGGCACAACTGAGGTCTATGACATATTATTTTTCATCAAATGATCTCCCTCACTGGACTGAAATGGAATCATACAATTTACCTTTACCTCTTCCCATATTCATATATTCAGATTCGGCAAAAAAATTACAAAAACAAGTTAAAAATCCATTTGTAAAGCATATGATCAAAATATGGTGTGAAGCTAAAAACTATTTAAAAGAACCACAGTTATTGTCACAATTTAGTCCAATATGGGGTAATCAATATTTTAAACCAGGGAGAGCGGACGCTGTATTTAAAGTATGGAATTTAAAAGGGATACAAAAGATTCAGGATTTATATTTGCCATGTGCAGAAAACATAATGTCTTTTGAAGAGCTGAGGATCAAATTTAATCTCAATAGAACACATTTTTTTAAATATCTTCAACTTAGAAACTTTATTCGATCAAATCAAAATAAAGCTCTCACTCGACCTATCTATTCATCCTTGGAAAAAATGTTGATGAAAGATAGTAAAAGAAAGGGTATTATTTCAGAGTTTTATAACTCATTGACACTATTTTCAAGTGAAAATTCACTGAAAAGATTAAACTACTGGAAAGAAGATCTGCAAACTGAAATTTCAGAGGAACAATGGGAATTGGCTTGTACAGAAGCTCAAACCAAATCAATAAATGTACGCCTTAAATTGATACATTTCAAATGGTTAATGCGGATGTATGTTACACCGGTGGAGTTAAATAGATATAACAAAAATATACCAGATACATGCACAAAGTGCATGGAAAGTAAAGGAACTCTATTTCATTGTGTATGGGAATGTAGATTAATAAGAATGTTTTGGGAAGAGGTGAGGGTAACAATTGAAAAAATAATCTCAAAACAAATCATATTGAATCCTAAACTGTTTTTGTTGGGTCTGTACCCAGAAAAGCATAATTTTAATAAAAGTGAAAGAACATTCATAGACCTCAGTTTGCTTAATGCCAAAAAATGTATTGCACTATTATGGAAAAAGACTCATAGACCAGATGTGACTCAGTGGTTAAGACAGATGTTAACAAACCTTCCATTAGAAAGAATAACATATATACTGAAATCAAAGGAAATTGTGTTTGAGAATATATGGAGACCTTTTATTGATTATGTAAAAAATTTAAACACAACTCTTGAAGAAGAAGGTGAATGATGTGTGTGGACCTTGTAAATTCCAAACTGGTGAACATAATATGTATACTTATGTATTGGATTGTCTAGACTAAACAGAGGAGCATTGTTGAAGATTTGATTTTGTTGGTGGTTGTTGGTGTTTTTTAGTGCATTCTTTTTTTTGTAGTACTTTAGTGTTCGTGTTTGATTGTTTGTATCATGTTTGTTAAAAAAAAAAAAGGTTCAATAAAGATATTGTGGAAAAAAAGAATATCATAAAAATGTACAATATTTTTGTCACTCATTTCAGAAAGTGAAACCCATATATGGTATCGATTCATTACACAGAGAGTGATACATTTCAAGCGTTTATTTATTTTAATTTTGATGATTATGGCTTACAGCCCATGAAAACCCCAAATTCAGTTTCTCAGAAAATTAGAATATTACATAAAATTAATTTTAAAAAATAGTTTTTTAATTGAAATGTTGGCCGACTGAAAAGTATGTCCATGTACACACTCAGTTCTTGGTCGGAGCTCCTTTTGGATTAATTACTGTATCAATGTTGTGTGGCATGGAGGCGATCAGCCTGTGGCATTGCTGAGGTGTTATGAAGGTCCAGGTTGCTTTGATAGTGACCTTCAGCTCGATAGTGATAGTGACCTTCAACTCTATTGGACTAAATTGTGACAGTAAGTGTGGTTCTTTTAAATATTTTTTAGTTTCACACCATATTTTGATCATATGTTTTACAAATGGATTTTTAACTTGTTTCTGTAATTTTTTTGCCGAGTCTGAGTATATGAATATGGGAAGAGGTAAAGGTAAATTGTATGATTCCATTTCAGTCCAGTGAGGGAGATCATTTGATGAAAAATAATATGTCATAGACCTCAGTTGTGCTGACCAGTAATACAACATAAAGTTTGGACATTTCAGACCTCCACGATCAAATGGTAAATATAGTAAGGACAGACGTAATCTAGCCTTCCTATTGTTCCATATAAACTCCACTAACTTTTTTTTAATTCTTGAGAATAGATCTGAAGGTGGTGGTAAAGGAATGTCCATCCATCCATCTTCTACCGCTTTTCCGGAGGTCCGGGTCGCGGAGGCAGCAGTTCAAGCAGAGAAGCCCAGACTTCCCTCTCCCCAGCCACCTGCTCCAGCTCTTCAGAGGGGATACCAAGGCGTTCCCAGACCAGCTGGGAGACATAGTCTCTCCACCGAGTCCTGGGTCTGCCCCGGGGTCTCCTCCCAGTGGGACGTGCCTGAAACACCTCAAGTGGAAGGCGTCTCCCTCATGGATCGTCACCTCCCTCATGGATCGTCACCTTATCGTGGTGGGGGGGTTTGCGTGCCCCAGTGATCCCAGGAGCTATGTTGTCCGGGGCAATTTGCCTCTGATAGGGTCTCCCAAGACAAACTGGTCCTGGGTGAAGGGCCAGACTAAGAACGATCCAACAGACTCTCATGATAAATTGTATATCAAGGATTCAGTGTACCCCACCCGGTATGGGGTTACCGGGGCCCCACCCTGGAGCCAGGCCTGGGGGAGGGGCTCGAAGGCTAGCGTCTGGTGGCCGGGTTTCCACCCATGGGACCCGGCCGGGCTCAGCCCGAAGGAGTTACATGGGTCCGCCCTCCAGTGGGTTCACCACCTGCAGGAGGGATCATGGGGGTCCGGTGCTATGTGGATTAGGTGGCGGTCAAAGGCGGAGACCTTGGCGGACTGATCCCAAGCTTTCTAAACTGGCTTTTGGTAAAGGAATGTATTGAAATAAATAAAGTATTTTGGGTAAGATATTACTTTTAAATATATTAATTCTCCCAATCAGCGACATTGGTAGTGACATCCATCTCTGAATTAACTCATTAATGTCTGTCATTAAGGCTTCGTAGTTGGCACTGGCGACTGATTCCAGCTTGGGCACAATTTGAATTCCTAAATATTTAAACTGATTTACAACATTGAATTGATTTACCTCAGAAGCTGGGTGCTTTCTCTGGGACTCATTTAGCATTAATATTGAAGATTTAGTTTTATTTATTTTATATCCTGATATTTCCCCAAAATTCTTTATTAAATTCAACAAGGTCGGAATTGATTTTTTAAGATTCGACATAAACAAAATTATGTCATCGGCATACAGGGAGATTTTATGTTCTGTTGGTCCAACCTTAATTCCATATATTTGCGGATGTAAACGTACTGCCATCGCTAAGGGTTCAATTGCCATAGTAAACAGCAAAGGCAAAAGTGGACAGCCCTGTCGACATCCTCTATTGATTTTTATTGATTTTGAGATATTGCTGTTTGTTAGGATTTCTGCTGTAGCATTATTATATATTATCTGAACCCATTTTATGAAATTATTTCCAAATCCAAACCTTTGTAAGACTTCAAAAAGAAAGGGCCATTCGACCCTATCAAAGGCCTTTTCGGCGTCCAATGATAGGAGAGCTGTTTCCGGTGCTTCTTTATTAGAGTAAATAATATTGAATAATCTTCTTACATTAGGGAAGCCTTGTCTTCCCTTTATAAAGCCATTCTGATCTCGGTTAATAATATTTGGTAATATTTCTTGTATTCGTCTAGCTAAAATTTTACAGATTATCTTAAGGTCAGCATTTAATAGGCTTATTGGTCTCATATTTTCACATTTATTAGAGGGTTTACCTGGTTTTGGCAACAGTATAATTAAAGCATTATTCATGTATGATGGTAAATTACTATTTTGAAATGCTTCTAAAACCATTTCCAAAAAGGGTTTTATTAATTTATTCTTAAATTTTTTATAGAGGTCAACTGGAAGACCATCTGGTCCTGCACTTTTTCCTGATTTCATATTATCAATGGCTAGCCCAACTTCTTCTTGACTAATTTTAGACTCCAGTATCTCCCTGTTTTCATTTGGAATACACGGTATAGATAGTCCGTCCAAAAACCCATTTAGTTTTGTTAAGTCAGTTTCATTTTTTGTATCATATAATTTTTCATAGTAATCTCTAAAGGCTCTATTAATTTCTAAAGGATCTACAACTATCTGTCCGTTACTTATAATACTGGTAATTGGTGTTTTAGATTCTAACTCAGCAGTTCTTTACAATTGGAGTTTATTCTCTGAGAAGTAGAGGCATTGCCGTCCAGGCAGGGGCGCACGCGATCACCTCCTGTTAACCGAAACTCAAGTTAAAGAGTTAAAGACCCTTTTGGAGTACGTCCAAGAGTCAAAACACTTTCCAATTGCATGCAAGCTTTAAGATCCACCCACCTGCTTCAAATCAGCAGGGTGGCGAAACAGACCAGAGCAAGGAAAAAGACTACATGAGCACAAAAACCCATCCCCACTGCCTTCGTCCTGCCATTAGATGCAAAAGCAGACCAGAGCCAAGTTACCACTGAGGTAAAAGTATTTACATTTCGACACACAGCAGCAGAGGAGCCGAGTTTGGAATAACACGACAGGCTGGGGTCGGCTTCACAACAGCCAGAGAGCTGCTGCAGACTCCAGGGGAGTAAGTGAAAAAATGCTCTTATAAAAACCTGTCATTCTCAGCCGCACTGATATTTGTGCAATTGTTGCACACACAGTTCGTCTGCTGTAGCTTCAAAATGCATATAATCTGTCAGAATAATGACAGACAGCCTTCTGATTCATTTCCAATCTGTCGATTTTCTGCGACGTGAAGACAGTGACATCTACTTCATTGCATGTATATCTGCATTTCCTATTCAATTTTTCCCCCAAGGTTTTACTCATACTTCGGACAATTGGTTAGTGGATTTTATTTAGCTGTTGGCAGCCTTTTGAGGGAAGGGACCTGGTGGCTTTATTTTCCAAAAAGGTAGATATGGGATAACACCAGTGCTTACTGGTGGTCCACCAACACAGCAAATGAAAGTGAAAGTGAAAGTGGACTTAACCTGGCCAGTGGTTTAGACAGGTACATAATTATTAGTTTTATGCAGAGACTCTGTTACTTGTGTTTCGTTATACAGGTGCGGCTTATATACTGCGTCAGCACCCTCTTCACCCTCTTTCAGCTCAAGCTTCCCGAGTCCACAAAACACAAAATTTTCTAAAAATGTCTGCTTTCAAAATGCAAGTGCGTTTTTATCACTTGTTGCTGTTATCAGACACCTCCGTTCACCATGATGCAGTAACAAGTCTGCGACCGCACACGACAGCCGTTTTCAACGTTGCAATGTAAATTTTACTTTTTTATTAACAAGCAGAGGTTGAACAAACAGCACAGGTAGCAAGATCTCGATTAATAAGGAGCTGCATCAATGCACAGGCCCGTGATGTGATGCATCTAAGAATCAAGAAATTTCCACACCTCTAGTGGACAGATGGACCGCAGATTAACCAGTTAAGGATTTCTGTCACAGATCCGCACCATCTGCACGTACCCTCTGGTGGTGAAATTTTTTTCAAGAAAATATTCAGTTTAGGTATCACAAATTCCTTTCTCTCCCACGTTCAGAAACTCTCACGTTTATCTTCTGATTTATTCCACCTCAATTTTGGTTAGACAGCGCCGCTGAACCGGCAGTATTCTCTTCTGTCATGTGCAGCTTCATCAATGGCGAACTAAAAGTGTACATGCTTCGGTCCATCTTGTGCTGTCACAGAAGGTAAATATTTCCCTTCAGAAGCTAAATAATCACTTTTAGAATCATAGTTGGCAAAATTTGGAGCAAATGCTTCCTCCCTGTTGAAATATATGTTGCGCAATTGTTTGTACATCTCTTCTTCTGCACCTCGAAAGTGACATGAGATTCGAAGAACTTTTGGACGGCTTAACTCTATCCTCCAGAGAAGAGCAATAAGCTATATGTGTCTGCCATCTAGTGACGTGAAATGGTTGGTACATCTGGGTTGGGGTTTTTTTTTTGGGGGGGGGGGTTTAAACATACTTTTTGACCTACCATGTGACATCTGCGACACCAGCCGCAGGAGAGACATCATGTAATCAGATTCAACCCTTAACCCCTTGCACTCCGGTCAATTTTCCTAAAAACGCCAAAAAATAATGTGCACAAAGTAAATCAAAAGCTGTTCTTCAACCCTTTGCAGCATCTTCATGGGGTTGGTCTCATTTAAAAGAAAACACTTTGAATTTTTTGGCAAAAAAAAACATGATCTCTCTGAGTGCTCCAGCCACTGAGTTACAGTCATCTAAACATAGTGAACTTGAAGAAAATAAATTTGGCCTGGGTGTTTTTTTGGATACAAATGCTTGCAAATAACACACAGCTTCAGATCCGGGCTGGAAAATGCAACAGAAATGCAGAACCAAGTGTTATCCAGCTGAGGTCCAAATTTTGTAACAATACCACAAAAAATGAATATATTACACAGCTTTGTTCTCAGGTAGTTCCCAGGCGTTTTGGAACTGTGCCAAATGGCACAGTTTGGAAAAACGTCTCTAACTCTTGAATGATTCAATGTAGAAGCTTCATTTTAGGCTCTAATGAAAGGACACACTCAGGGCTGTCTGTGTGTGTGTGTGTGTGTGTGTGTGTGTCGGGGGGGGGGGGGGGGTTGTCCCCTACAGAGGATGGACTTCGGCCATCGCTACACAACAGATTAGCCTCATGTGGTTATGTGGGACAGCAGCGCAATCACCGCGGCTTCCCCCCCCCCCCTCGCTGCAGAAGAATAGCGGGGGTGGGGGGGGGGGCGTTCACAGTCTGTACGCGGCGAACAACCCCTTGTACAGCGGCGCACGAACTGCACCGCAAAGCATAGTTGTAATTTACCGATCGGTCAAAAGTTATTTTGGATTACAATTTTCAGGGATAAAAAATAATTTGGCTTATAACACCTTACCTCTTCACAGTCACATTGTCCTGGCCAACTTCTCTTCCTCATTGTCAGACGAACGCGATGCTGGTCCGCTCGTGGTTCTGGTCTTGCGACCCGATCAAAACATAATTCCATTATTGCAGTTTTGTGCTTCCATGATTGCGGTTTTTGGCGAACGATTTTTCAAAACAAATAACAGTAGTAATTAAATAAAGACTGGTGAAGGCGTGTGTGTCATTCAGCCTTCGTCGTCAGCCTCCGTCGGTCTATGACCATGGAAGAAATCATAACGTCTCATAACGTCTAATCCTTTTTTGATCCGCTCCAGCAGTCAGTCTTCACCCAGCCTTAAAAAAAAAACAGCTCGCGAACTTCTCTGCTTCAACTGGCTCACTGCATTCACAGCAGGTGGGTCCTTCTGGCTAGGTTTTCAGTCATTGGTTCTTCAAGGTTTCAGAAACCCAATTCAAGGCTCTTATTAGTCGAATGAGAGGTCAATCAGATGAACTAATCTGTTCGCGGCTGTGTCTGCAGCTTTTATTTTCAGTGCGCGCTTGGACACCACTACATCACCACCTACATCACCATCTACACCATGCGTCCTAGAGTGCACGAGAGCGCCCTCGTGCACTTTCGTGCGCTCTAGGACGCAGAGACTTGCCCGTCCGCGGTACAACGGAGCGCAAGAGGTTAAGGAGTTAATAAAGTAATTATATTTTATGGAACGAAAAAGTGGATCATGGACCTCATGGATCGTCACCTTATCGTGGTGGGGGGTTTGCATGCCCCAGTGATCGTAGGAGCTATGTTGTCTGGGGCAACATGCCTCTGGGAGGGTCACCCAAGATAAACTGGTCCTGGGTGAAGGGCCAGACTAAGAACGATCCAACAGACTTCCATGATGAATGTAAGAGCAAGGATTCCATGTACTCCGCCCGGTATGGGGTTACCGGGGCCTCACCCTGGAGCCAGGTCTGGGGGAGGGGCTGGATGGCTTGCGCCTAGAGGCCGGGTTTCTGCCCATGAGACCCAGCTGGGCTCAGCCCAAAGAAGTTACATGGGCCTGCCCTCCAGTGAGCTCACCATCTGTAGCAGGGACCATGGGGTTTCGATGCTATGTAGATCAGGTGGTGGTCAAAGGCAGAGACCTTGGCGGTCTGATCCCAAGCTTCCTAAAATGGCTTTTGGGACGTGGATGTCACCTTTCTGGTGGGGAAGGAGCCTGAGCTGGTGCATGAGGTTGAGTGATACCGGCTAGATGTAGTCGGCCTCACCTCAACACACAGCTCTGGTTCCGGAACCAGTCTCCTGGAGAGGGGCTGGAGCTTGGCCTACTCTGAAGCTGCCCTGGGCGAGAGCCAGCCAGCAGGAGTGGGTATTCTTGTATCCCCCCACCTTGCTGCCTCTAGTTTTCCCCGGTGGACGAAAGGGTTGTTTTCCTGCACCTTCGGGTTGGGAAATGGGTCTTGACCATCATTTGTGCCTATGCACCAAATGATTGCTCAGAGTACCCACCCTTTTTGGAGTCTCTGATTGTGGTGTTAGAGAGTGCTCCTCTTGGAGACTCCATTGTCCTACTGGGGGACTTCAATGCACACGGGGGCAATGACAGTGAAACCAGGAGCGGTGTGACTGGGAGCAACGGCTTGCCTGATCTGAACTCGAGTGGTGTTCAGTTATTGGACTTCTGTGCCAGCCACAGTTTGTCCATAACAAAAACCATGTTCAAGCCTAAGGGTGTCCATATGTGCAACTGGCACCAGGACACCCTAGGTCGCAGGTCGATGATCAATTTTGTTATTGTGTCATCAGACGCGACCGCATGTCTTGGACACTCGGGTTGAGAGAAGTGCAGAGCTGTCAACTGATCACCACTTGGTGGTGAGTTGGATCCAATGGCAGGAGGATGCCATTCAGACCTGGTTGACCTAAACATATAGTGAGGGTGTGCTGGGAACGTATGGCTGAGGCCCCTGTCCGCGAGGTCTTCAACTCCCACCTCCGGAAGAACTTCAACCACATTCCAAAGGAGTCTGGAGAAATGGAGTCTGAATGGGCCATGTTCTCCACCTCCATTGTTGAAGCGGCTGCCCAGAGCTGCGGCCACAAGGTCATTGGTGCATCTCGTGATGGCAACCACCGAACCAAGTGGCGGACACCAGTGATGAGGGCAGCCATTAAACTGAATGAGTCCTATCAAGCTTGGCTGGCTTGTGGGACTCCCGAAGCAGCTGAGGTGTGCCGGCAGACAAAGCAGAGTGCTTGGTCTGCTGGCAATGACCTACAGGTCTTACTGGGACAGTTTGCCGCTGAGTGTGAAGTGGCTGGGATGACAATCAGCACCTCCAAGTCTGAGTCCTTGGTCCTCAGCCGGAAAAAGGTGTATTGTCCTGTTCAGGTTGGGGACAAGCTCCTGCCCCAAGTGGAGGAGATTAAGTATCTCGGGGTCTTATTCACAAGTAAGGGGAGAATGGACTAAGAGATTGACAGATGGATCGGAGCGGCATCTGCAGTGATGCGGACATTGTACCGGTCTGTCGTGGTGAAGAGATAGCTGAGCTCTAAGGCAAAGCTGTCGATTTACTGGTCAATCTACATTCCTACCCTCACCTATGGTCATGAGCTCTGGGTAATGACCGAAAGAATGAGATCACGGATACAAGCAGCTGAAAACAGCGTTCTCCGTAGGATTGCTGGACTCACCCTTAGAGATAGGGTGAGCCATCCAGTCATCCGGGAGAGGCTCAGAGTAGAACCGCTGCTCCTACACATCAAAAGGAGCCAGTTGAGGTGGTTTGGGCATCTAATTAGGATGCTTCCTGGACACCTCCCACTTGAGGCGTTTTGGGCACGTCCCACTGGGAGGAGACCCCAGGGCAGACCCAGGACTCGCTGGAGAGACTATGTCTCCCAGCTGGTCTGAGAACACCTTGGTACTCTCTTTGAAGAGCTGGAGCAGGTGACTGGGGATTCTCTGCTTGAACTGCTGCCTCTGCAAACTGGACCTCCAGAAAAGCGATAGAAGATGGATGGATGGATAAAGTGAAACTCTTAAATGTGGAAGTTGTCTCCTGCCTCAACAGTCTTTGCTGCAGCACACAACGGAGACGAGTATGGTGTCCAGCACAAACCCCTCATTTTATTTAAGTCTGGGTGTTCAGGTCGAATTGCTGGAGTGTCACTGTCGTACTATGTGAACATATGGACTGTAACTTACATTCAATGCACATTCATGAAGCGCGGCTGTGTGGCAGACAGCTTTAGGACCTGACCTGTACAGCTGCAGCTACACCAACACATGGATCCACAGAAGAAAGCGGGTAGGAATGTTTCCATTTTTCATTACAAGTCTAATATTTATATGTTAGGGGAAAAAAAAGATGCATTAAGATGCATCGAGAACTGATTCAGAATCAATTCTGGCTTAAATCCTGAGGTGCCTAAAGATTCTCACCCCTACTGTGTGGGCATTCGAACTGCAGATTTTTTTTTTTAACACACATTTCATTTTCAGTGTTGAATATTGTTGATAAATAAAAGTTCAAAGCTCTTTGGATGGGTGTACATGGATTAATATAACAGTGGCATAAAATGGTTTTCATATCATCAACAATACTGTCTATAATGATCATTTATGGGACAACTTATCGTTGAAAATGTTTGACATTCCGACATGCCTAGAAACACATGCACAAAGTTTGAGTTGCCCTGGGAAAAGAAATGCACCATAACATCCAGATAGGCTGTAGAACTGAGTTCAGTTACAGGTATTCCTCTAGACCCAGGTTCCTCAAATGGCATCCAGACCTAGAGGGTCTTAAGTCCGGACCCCAAAGCCTTTACTTTTGTAAGCCACTGTAAGTACACACAACCTGGTGTTGCAGTAACGTTCGCCATTGTTCTGCTGCTGTATGGAGACAGAACATACAGCTAATATGAGTTGTTTGGATCTTAGCCGATACTGTGTTTGTCTGTGAGAATAAGTGTTAATGTGCATTTGTGAGTTAGTGAGTAGGAGGTTGTGTTTCGGCCACACAGCAGCTGTAGCATGTGACTGGATGATCAGACTGAGGCACATGGACATGATGTATGTGGGAGCCTCCTTTGCTCCTCTCCAACATTCTACTCTCCCTGAAAGCTAAAAATAAGACAGAAACTCAGGTATCACGCTCATTATTCACCATCAAGGACCGTTCTGGTGCCATCCATCCATCCATCTTCTACCGCTTTTCCAGAGGTCCAGGTCGCGGAGGCAGCAGTTCAAGCAAAGAAGCCCAGACTTCCCTCTCCCCAGCCACCTGCTCCAGCTCTTCAGAGAGGATACCAAGGCGTTTCCGGACCAGCTGGGAGACGAGTCCTGGGTTTGCCCCAGGGTCTCCTCCCAGTAGGAGGCGTCCAGGAGGCATCCTGATCAGATGCTCATACCACCTCAACTGACTCCTTTCAATGTGGAGGAGGAGCGGTTCTACTCTGAGCCTCTCCCGGATGACTGAGCTCCTCACCCTACTTCTGAGGGTGTCTCCAATCCTACGGAGAAAGCTCATGTCAGCCGCTTGTATCCGCGATCTCGTTCTTTCAGTCATTACCCAAAGTTCGTGACCATAGGTAAGAGTAGGAATGTAGATTGACTGGTAAATCGACAGCTTTGCCTTAGAACTCAACTCCCTCTTCACCACAACAGACCGGTACAACGTCCGCATCACTGCAGATGCTGCTCCGATCCGTTTGTCAATCTCTCGCTTCATTCTCCCCTCACTCGTGAATAAGATCCCAAGATACTTAAACTCCTCCACTTGGGGCAGGAGCCTGTCCCCAAACCGGAAAGGGCAATCCACCTTTTTCCGGCTGAGGACCAAGGACTCGGACTTGGAGGTGCTGATTCTCATCCCAGCCGCTTCACACTCAGCGGCAAACCGTCCCAGCAAGAACTGTAGGTCATTGCTGGATGAAGCCAACAGGACAACATCAGGTTCAGGTTACTTTATTTGTACCCGCAGGTAGATTTGTTTTGCAGTCTGGTGACATCCATATATACAAGCCACAAATTACATTCAACATAGACACAAACACAGGCACATATGAAGCTGACTATAAACATGATAAAAATACTCAAGGCTCCATCAATCAGGGTATAAAAAGACAAAGAGATGAGAGAAAAAACAGAGGTAAGAGAGAAGGGTCATATTAAAAGTTAAAAACTAGTCAAAGAGGTTAAAAACTCAAAGGTCTAAAACCCAATAAAATATTTAGAACCCAAGTGACATCCTACAAAAATAAGTAAATATAAAATGGAGTTAATAAATAGATACCTAAATTATGTGCAATATATTTTTACAGCTTGTTCAACTCTTTGACAGCAGCAGGGATAAAGCTGTTTTTGTAGCGCTGGGTTCTACCTTTTGGGACAGCAAACCTCCGTCTTGAGGGAAGAAGCTGAAAGTGGCAGTGCAAAGGGTGGGAGTCATCATTTAAAATGGAGGTAGCCATCCTCTGTACTTGTCTGGTGTACAGGGATGTCAGGCTCAGCTGTGGCTGTGGAGAGCACAAATCACCCTTCATGGACATCACTTGTGGTGTGCCCCAGGGGTCAGTTTTGGGACCCAAACTCTTTATTTTATATATAAATGACATATGCCAAGTATCAAAAATTCTGAAATTTATTTTGTTTGCGGATGACACAAATATCCTTTGCACTGGTGAGAATTTGCAGCAGGTTTTAGAGGTGGTCACAACTGAAATGGAAAAATTAACGCAGTGGTTCAACAAAAATAAATTATCTCTAAATCTAAAAAAAACAATGATTATGTTGTTTGGAAATTATAAAATAAATCATGAAATAATGGTAACGATAGATGATACCAGAATAGAAACAGTACAGGAAAATAAGTTTCTGGGGGTGACGCTTGACAATAAAATCTGCTGGAAACCTCACATCAGTCACATCCGGGCCAAATTAGTAAAATGTATAGGCATACTAGGGAAGACAAGACACTTCTTGGACTATAAATCATTGGTCTTATTGTACAATTCACTGTTTTTACCTTATCTTAACTACTGTGTAGAAGTCTGGGGAAACACCTACAAAACCAACCTACAGTCAATATGCACATTACAAAAAAGAGCTATAAGGATAATAAACAATGCAGGATATAGACACCATACCAATTCGTTGTTCTTAAAGTCACATGTCATAAAGTTCATCGATTTAGTTAAATTTAAGACAGCACAAGTAATGTACAGGGCAATTAATAATCAACTACCAACTAATATACAAAAAATATTTAAAAAAAGAGACAATGATCATAATTTGAGGGGAGACTTAAACTTTACAAAACCCAAGATACGTACTACCAAGAAAAGTATGTGCATATCTGTCTGTGGGGTGGATTTGTGGAAAAGTCTAGAGCCAGAACTGAAACTATGTACAAACAGAAATCAATTCAAAAAGAGGTATAAGCACCATTTGCTGAAAGGGTATATGTTAGTAGGGTAGTAGTTATATGTACGATTCATTATGTTCACTCTGGGATATTATGGGACACTATGGAATGGTGGGTAGGACAGCACTGTGTATATCTGTGTTGTTTGAGGCTGGTTTTGTTGTATGGACATCATTGTATGTTAGAATGGATGGGTGTTAATGTTGATTTGTAAAAAATACAGTAAATTGTTTACTTGGGGTCTTAAAGGTGGTAATTTGTATAAAATTCACATGGGTGTATCTATGGAAAAGAGGAGATGGAATTAATAAGTGTTCACTTCTTCCTTCTCCCTTTCGAACAGTGTATAATGTTACTTTATTGCATTTGCCATTTGCTTGTATTTGTTATATTTTTGTGTTCGAAATAAACTATCTATCTATCTATCTATCTGGCTCACCAAGCAAACGACTGGACCATCTAACTACCTGATCCAAGGATTTCCTGTTTCAGTTTTATCTGACCAAACCATGACACTAAAGAAAAGGATAAAACAGATTCAATAAAAGCCCGATAAAACATTGTCATTATGGTTTGGTCAACTTGGAAGCGTGCAAGTTTTCTCAAGCAATGCAAATGTTGCTGACCCTTTTTGCACACCCTTTCACAGTTCTCTTCAAACTTTAAATTACTATCAGTAATCGTCCCAAGATATTTGTAGGACTGTACACATTCGGTGGTCTGGCCTTTTAGTACGGTGACTTTGTGCCTGGGATTTTTCCTCCTTAAGTCAATAACAATGTCTTTAGTTTTTGTCATATTCAGCTGCAGGTAGGAATCCTCACACCAGTGAACAAAATCATCAACTACTGGGCCGTGGCCACTCTCACCATCCTGAAGGAGACTGACAATAACTGAGTCATCAGCATACTTTATAATGTGTCTGTTGTCATGTCTGCTCCGACACATGTTTGTGTACAGGATGAAGAGTAGTGGTGACAACATACACCCCTGAGGAGAGCCAGTAGAAGAGCACTTTAGGTCCGACAATGTTCCATTGACCCTTACTTTCTGTGTCCTGTTGGTTAAGAAATCCAGAATCCAACCCACCAGATTATTGCTCAAATCAAATTGCTGAAGGAGCCTGTCAATTAAGATGTGAGGTTGGATTGTATTGAAGGCGGAGGAAAAGTCCACAAATAAAAGTCTGGCGTGTGTCCCATTAAAATCCAGATGTTTAAAAAGCATGTTAAACAGAGTGACAGTGGCATCCTCCACTCCTCTGTGAGGCCTATAGGCAAACTGCAGAGGATCCATTGCATGCTCAGTCTGCTTTAGGACCTCACATCTGACCAATTTTTCAAAAATTTTCATTAAAATTGAAGTCAAAGCAACTGGTCTAAAGTCGTTTACCATTTTAGGACAGCTGGATTTTGGAACGGGAACAACCACGGCTTCTTTCCAGATCTTAGGCACATGTTGTGTCTGTAAGGACTTGTTGAAAATGTAATGAAATACAGGACTCAGTTCATGTGCACAGGACTTTACCAAGGGCCCACATATATTATCAGGGCCCTGATTTTTGTTCACTTTTACAGCGCAGAACTCCCTTTTAACATCCTGCACCTCAATATTAAAGTGCTGATTGTCTTTGAGTTTCTGTTTCAAATCTTGGGTTTCAGTGCTAAAATCAAAGGAGTCAAAACAACCATAAAACGGTGGCTTAACTGTCATCTCTGCTGGAGTCCGAGTTCCACCCTATGCAGGACATACTGAATGCACTGAGGAGCTCATTTAGCAGCAGACTACATCATCCCAGGTGCACAACCGAGAGGTTTCGCAGGTCCTTCCTACCAACGGCTGTCAGACTGTACAACCTAAGCAGGGCTGCTCGCAGAGATAGCAAAAAGACGTAACAACCTAATAGTTTTTTGAATGCAAAAGATGCAATAGACTTGCACAATGGTCCCCTCCAGCATACAACTAGGAAAATACCGGTCGCTATGGAGGGTGAGAATATGTATGGGCACATAATCATACCATGTAGGATAACTAAGTAGACGGTTGTGCGGTTTCATCCCATCTAGCAACAATGCTCTGCACTGTGTGTGTTTATATATTTACATATTTATTCCATCTAGCTACAATGCTCCGCACTGGGTGTGTTTATATTTATATATCTATATATTTATTCCATCTATCGGTGGAGAGTTTTTCCTCTCCACCGTCGCCAAGTGCTTGCTCACAGGGGATCGCCTGATGGCTGGGGTCTTTCTGCAACTGTGGGGGTCCTCCCTACAGTTGATAGTGCTATGAGATGACTGTTGTTGTGAAATGGCGCTATATAAATAAAGTTGAATTGAATTGAATTGAATCTAGCTACAATGCTCCGCACTGTGTGTGTTTATATATCTACATATTATTCCATCTAGCTACATTGCTCCGCACTGTGTGTTTATATATTTACATATTTATTCCACCTAGCTGCAATGCTCCGAACTGTGGGTGTTTATATATCTACATATTTATTCCATCTAGCTACAATGCTCCGCACTGTGTGTTTATATACTCATATATTTATTCCATCCAGCTACAATGCTCTGCACTGTGTGTCTGTGTGTATATATATATTTATAGCAATATGTACATATGTATATTAGCTGCTCTTGCTTGCTTGCTTTTTTTCTTGCCTTCTGATTGTTGCTCTGAGTGTTGCTATCCCTGTGCTGTTGCAATCCTGGAATTTCCCTGTTGTGGCACTGATAAAGGCTCATCTTAAAAACAATTAAGAGCATTAGCCAGCTCTGTATCTGAATTAAAACCATCTAAAAACACACGATTACTGCGCTCTGTGCCCTCAAGGCCTGCAATAGTTTTCATACTGGCCCAGGCTGAACCAAGTTTCTTTGCTGCCATCTTGCTTTCCAACTCTGATTTATAATTCTGTTTTGCTCTTAAAATTTCGGCCTTCAGCTCCTTTGTGGCAACCTGTAGCTCAGAAACAGACCCCTGTTTAAAGGCAAGTGCTTTCCTCTGTAAGCAGGATTTAACTGATTTTGTAACCCATGGTTTGTTGTTGGGATATATTTTGACACGTTTACGTGGAACAATCTTATTTTTACAGAAAGCCATGTATGAGCATGTGACGTCCACCAAAGAGTCCAAATCATCCCCGCAGGACAGTGTGAACATCTCCTAGTCTGTATAGTCAAAGCATTCCTGGAGGCTGTGCATTGAATCTTCTGTCCACACATCAATGTCTCTCGTCTCCACCTTGCCTCTTCTGAGAGCAGTTTTATATGTGGGCAGCAAATGTACACAGTTGTGATCTGAGGATCCTAAAGGAGGAAGGGGGCGTGATTTATAGGCCCTCTCTATGGATCCATAGCACAGGTCCAATGTCTTTTTTCGCCTGGTTGGGCAGGAGACATACTGATAAAAGTTTTTAAGTGTCTTCTTTAAAGAAACATGGTTGAAATCCCCAAGAATGAAGTTTGGCGCCTCTGGAGAAATTGATTGCAGCTGCTGGATCACATCAAAGACGGTGCTGCAGGCGGAGTCAGCGTCTGTCCTCGGGTGAATGTACACAATTGTGATGAAAAGTTGGGGGAACTCGCGAGGCAAATAAAAGGAGCGTAGTGACACAGACAGCAGCTCCACATCGGGTGTACAGATGCGCTCTCTGACCGTGACAGATGTGCAGTACTGCTTATTAATGTATAAACATACGCCGCCCCCCTGACGTTTCCCCGTTACCTCTTCCTGCCGATCCAAGCGCAGCGGGGCTCCAAAGCCGTCAATCCACAGGTCTGCGTCTCGGTCATGCGCATTAAGCCAAGATTCCGTGAAAGCCATGACACAGCAGTTCTTAAAGTCCTTCTGGTAGCGTACATTCCCTTGAATTTCCTCCACCTTGTTTCTCAGAGACTGTACGTTCCCAAAATCATAGAAGGAAGAGGAATGTTACCAAACTGATGTCTCCTCAGGCGCAATTTCACACCTCCACGCCTTCCGCGCTTCCTTCTCCCGTCTCTCTTTTCACCGCTATGTCCGTCTCTCAAAATAAAGTCCGGCAGTTGCGGCTTAGGCTCAATCACAGCCGCTGCATCAACCATGTTTAAATGCAGCAACATGTCCCTGGAATAATGTCTTCTGCCCGCCATGGTGCCGAACGCGTTTACCTCATAGACAAAGAACCGGAGGAAAAGTAGCAGCAGTGCAAGAGAGGGGAAGAAGTCCATGTTGTAGAAACCAGGGAGCGCTTCGCCATACAGTCCACAAACACTCCAGGGCAGAAATGACACAGAGGATTTCGTAAAAATATATAAAAGTACATAAAAACAGACACACAGACGACGTACTTTTTCACCAGCTGCCGGTCGCTGCGTGCGCATGCGCCCTGACTCATCTGCAAACAACAGAGATGAGATCCTGTGGTCACCAAGCATGACACCCTCCGTTCCCTGGCTGCACCTAGAAATCCTGTCCATAAAAATTATGAACAGAATCGGTGACAAAGGGCAGCCCTGGCAGAGTCCAACTCTCACTGGGAATGAGTCTGATCGAGTGTTGGCAAAACAAACCAAACTCTCACAACGGTCGTACTGGTGCCAAGAAGCTCATTTCTACACGTGAGGTAACAACCTTTTGATGGAAAACCTTAACGTTCTTCAGCACTTGAGCAGTAACATCCAATCAGAGCTCCACTACCAAAACCTCATTAGGGCAGGATATTATCATGAACAATACATTATGGCACACCCCTACCTACCACCATAACCAAAAGGACAAAAATAAACTGGGAAAAAGTTGCAAATTTACAAGGAAAAAAAGTAGCTAATTTGTTTTGTTGGAACTCAGGTCACAGACTCCATAAATGTAGTCCTTTGAGTGTTCTTACAAAGAACAGAGCTGCTGTACCTTGCATTTTGTACATTTACTGAGACTGCTTCTATGTTTATTCCTCTTCTGCCCCCAGAGGTCTGATTTAAAAGATGTGCCGTCTGTGGCTATAACTTATCTATGAAATAATCTGCTCTGAGGGGACGTGCAAATCTGACTGGCTGGTAGTGTCATGTGGGGCACTGCGCTGGCTAGAAGCGGAGCATTGATATGAAGACTAAATGTCACATTCCACTTCTCGGCATGCATCAGTATCACCACGATACTGGTATGGGGTTCCAAGTAAAATTCAGTCATTCAGATTAACGTAGATACCGGAATTTTTTTTCCCCCCGCATACAGCTGTTGTAATAAACAGACAAAGAAAACTAAAGAAGGAAGGCATGACATTTCATAGGTGAGATTTTATTATTGTAAAAATGCTCTGAAATAAATATTTAAGGATTTAAATGTGAAAATGTGGCTCCTTTAACTGTTTGTTCAGTACAGATGCTCCTTAATAAGAGCCAGGGGCTGTTGTAATCACATGTATATGATTATAATTATGATGATTATGATAGCAAGCTTGCCATAACCTAACACTGTCTAACACCCATTATCATAGTATGTGAGCCCCCATCTTACAATAGTTTGCTACTTTCTAGGTAAAAACAACTTAAAGATTTAAATACCTTAAAATTACCTGCACAGATAATTTACACGTAAGAACTCTAGAAAAAATGCAATTAAAGAAAATAGAGGTATTTAGGTATATTTATACCTAAATAATAAAAATTTGCATGCACTTGAAAACACTGTATAACAAGTGCACCCTGAGGCGAGTCCAATATCCCCCACCTGTTTTATTTGAAGATCACAAAATCTCACTGAAAGAGAGCAGTTTTTAACTTTTCCATATAACTATTGGGGCAGAACAAAATTATGATAAGCCTATCATCCATGAATATACAACAAAAACAGTTGTATACAACCCATGGTTGTAGGTCACGATCCCAAAGTGAACCTGTGCAGTAAGTTTACTGACCCTAGATTTACTCATTCTATTGCTGTGTCTCAGTTCAGGTTCTGCATCCTCCAAGTGCGCATTTCTAGGCCAGATACGTCACTGTGCTGCGTCCAAGGCTGTCCCATTCCGTGGGCTCCTTCAAATGCAGTTGACAAATGCAGCCTTCAAAACCCCAAAAATGAAGGCTACATGAAGAGTATCCTTGTGGCCCAAACACATCCCAACATTCAGCACGTGGCTCAACCCGGCTTTTTTTTTTTTTTTCCTCGGCTCGAGCAGAAGCAGAACAAAGTCAGAAACAGTTCTGAGTAATTTTTTTTGCTTGAATTATGCAGCAGTTTGAACGTGAAAACACCAATAATCCAGAAAACAGCAACATCTGATTATTTAAGCTTATGTTACGTGACATTTTTTTTCTGATGTGCTGTATGCTTCACTTAATGTATTAATTAAACATGTTGAACTGTTATTTTTTCTGAAGTCAAACCTTTTTTTCCCCATTAATGTCAGTTTATTTACTAATGTCAGTAATATAAAAAATACACTGTCCCTACTGTGAAACATGGAGGAGGTTCTGTTATGTTCTGGGGCTGCTTTGCTGCATCTGGCACAGGGTGTCTTGAATCTGTGCAGGGTACAATGAAATCTCAAGACTATCAAGGTATTCTAGAGAGAAATGTGCTGCCCAGTGTCACACAGATTGGTCTCAGTTGCAGGTCATGGGGTCTTGCAACAGGATAATGACCCAAAACACACAGCTAAAAACACCCAAAAATGGCTAAGAGCGAAACACTGGACTATTCTAAAGTGGCCTTCTATGAGCCCTGATCTAAATCCTATTGAACATCTGTGGAAGGAGCTGAAAGAAGGCACCCTTCAAACCTGAGACAACTGGAGCAGTTCGCTCATGAGGAGTGGGCCAAAATACCTGCTGAGATGTGCAGAAGTCTCATTGACAGTTACAGAAATCGTTTGATTGCAGTGATTCCCTCAAAAGGTTGTGCAACAAAATATTAAGTTAAGGGTACCGTCATTTTTGTCCAGGCCTGTTTCATGAGTTTGTTTTTTAAAATAATTCTGTTGAACCACAATTCAAAAGCATTGTTTGATTTTCATTGGTTAATTTTCAAAGAATTTTTATTTATTACCACTTTTGTCAAATTCAAGTTATTTCTGTGACCATTATGGGTTTTTCTTTCATTAACAGAGGGGTACCAACAATTCTGTCCACGTCTGTATTTATTTGCCCACCTAAGGTTATTTTTAGAGAAAACAGAGCACTTTATGAAGCTGAGGGGGGACAGGACATCTGAAATAATTTGATTATGCTGATCTTAAAAATGTCCATCACATCTGAAGTGATAATCAGATTTTCTGATATTTTTTCCTTTTTTCTGGTTTATTTCCGAGGTCCATGGTGGTGAACCTGCAAGAGCCGAGGGTCAGCTGTGGAGAGAATGGGCTGGACTCAACATTTATAAAACTGAGATTTGACTGAAATAACCAAAGTAAAAGATAATTGATGAATTGTTTTATTGGTTGTAATTTTTTTAGGAGTTTACTTTGCAAACTCAAACAAGCTAAATAAAAATATTGTATGTTTACTGTTAATAGTTAGAAAAACTGCATTTCAGTGAAGTAGCTTTCTGAAAAAGATGATTTTTTGCAAGACAATTGAATCTGTGAATTCAAAAAGGGCCCAAGTCCACACTTCTTCAATGGGGACTTGGGCCCTTTTTGAATTCACCGATTCAATTCTAAAAGAGACTTTCATATACAGTATTTATTACACAGAGAGTGAAACATTTTAAACCTGATTTAATATTGATGTAATTATTATAGTTTTTTAAAATGAAATGACAAATCATGATTTTCTAATTTACCGAGATGCACTGGTACAACTGAGATGAAGCTGAAATTGGTGCTAAACATCACTGAGGGTCATCATCCTACAGTACAGCACTGTGGTCTGTTTTAGAACATTAAAACTAAATGTCAGAGCTGATACAAGGCAGAACATCTAATTATTTAGCTACATGTTAATAAATGATAACAGTAAACTTTCATATTTTCCACTGCTCATGTAATTAAGAATATATTTTAGAACTGATATACATATTTAAAATAATTAATAATTAATTTATCTATTCTGTGGTTTTAATTTACCTTAATTTTACCTGCTGACTTTAACATGAGTTAAAGTCTTATTTTATCTGGTCATGGTCTTCTGTCTGTCTGTCTGGTGAAGATTCTCAAGTAAAAGGTAAAGAAAATACAATAACAAAAAAGATTTAAAAACAAGTTTGATCTCTGTCAAAAATGTCAGCAAAAAAATGGAACGTGTGCATTATCAGTGTACAGTGGATATAAAAAGTCTACATACCCCAGTTCAAATGCCAGGCTTTTGTGATGTAAAAAAATGAGACCAAGATAAATCATTTCAAAACTTTTTCCATCATTAACATACCTGCCAACTTTTAAAACCTGAAAAGCCTAGTAGCTAGCCGGGGTCCAGGGGCCACAGGCCCCGGTAGGTCCAGGACAAAGTCTTGGTGGGGGGTTCAGGTGGGCGAAGCCCCCCGACGGCAAACAAATATTAGCATTAAATCAAGTTAAAATGTGGCTAACAACCTCATATTTTTTTTCCCCCCGGTTCCGGTTCCGCCGGACCGGCGGCACCACACGAGTTGGCTGCCCTTTGCAACTGCCTTTTCTTATCTTCCTTCTTCTTTCTACACCTTTCACTCTATATATATCACGGACACACAGATCGCCCCAAGGGTCTCCCGAGTCGGTGGACGGAGCCACTGTTTGCAGCGGGGGACGATACAGCAGGGAAGAGCTAGCTAGCTGGCTAGCTAGCTCCAACCGCCACCCGGTGCTAACAGAGAAGCTCGACATGCCGAGGAACTGTGGCGAAAACGACGCGGGTGCCAGGCTGGAGTTTTGGCGGCGTGCAAGAAATATAAGAGCGAATAATAAAGAGCGATGGCAAGAACCAAGCAGACCGCCCATAAATCTACTGGAGGAAAAAGCCCCCCAGGAAGCAGCTAGCCACCAAGGCTGCTCGAAAAAAGCGCTTCGGCCACCGGCGGAGTGAAGAAGCCTCACCGTTACAGGCCCGGTACCGTGACTCTGAGAGAGATCCGTCGCTACCAGAAATCCACGGAGCTGCTCATCCGTAGGCTGCCCTTCCAGCGCCTGGTGAGGGAGATCGCTCAGGACTTCAAGACCGACCTGCGCTTCCAGAGCTCCGCTGTCATGGCTCTGCAGGAGGCCAGCGAGGCCTACCTGGTGGGTCTCTTCGAAGACACCAACCTGTGCGCCATCCACGCCAAGAGGGTCACCATCATGCCCAAAGACATCCAGCTGGCCCGCCGCACCCGTGGAGGGAGAGAGAGCTTAGACTTTCTGCTGCACATTCACCAACCACAATGCTCCGCACTGTGTGTCTATATATATATTTATAGTAATATGTATATATGTATACTAGCTGTTCTTGTTTTTTTCTTGCCTTCTGATTGTTGCTGTGAGTGTTGCTATCCCTGTGCTGTTGCAATCCTGGAATTTCCCCATTGTGGGACTAATAAAGGCTTATCTTTTATTTCTTCATCATGTTTCTATTTTCCTTAAATTGTCAATGCAGATATGCTGATGGAAAAGATCAAGGACAAACTCTATGGTAACTCTCAAGCATTGTTGTTTTCCATGGTGCACCCCTTAGCTTTCTTCAGTTGGTATTTTGAATGGAACACACTGTGGCACTTGTTACCCAAAGCTGTTATCATCATTTTCCTGGTCATGAGGTTGCCCAGAACTTTAGTTGACAGATTGGACCTGAACTCAGTTTTGTTCTTGTTCACATGGCTGAATATGCGCTCACAGTCCGCAATAATAATTCCTGGAAATGCTTTGGAGTATTCCTCACGAAAAGACTTGCCATGTGTGTGGATATGGATTATCATAGTCTCTTAATTTTCTTCATCAGTGTTCATCTATATTTATTTAAGTCAGTAAGATCTCTGATTATTATACTCTTTGCTTCCTCAGGTGTTCCATTTAGTTTGATCCAAACTCTACAATTTCTTGTCCATGTTGCCTGTATCTTATTTTGTCTTTTCAGCATCCGTGCTTGCCGTGCTATTTCAGCATTAGTTTTTGTTAGATGTTCATTTAGGTAAACTTCTGTTCCCCGTAACTTTCTGGCCTGCCTCAGTATGTTATTCTTTACCCAGGGATGTGATTTGGGGTTGGGGAAATTATCTGAAAATTTAGCAGGGGGTCTGGGGGACACAGTCTCCTGGGTCAGACTAGTCAGACTCCTGGGTTTTTATGATTTTTAAGTACCAGAACTGTGCTTAAATGACATAAAACAAACAGCTGAATGCCACTTATTACTGTAAAATATTGACTTATGTTCCAAGAAGATAAAATCCAGAGATTTTTTGATCTCTTCCATTTCCTCCTTCTTTGGTGGCATTTTTACTGACCTGTTGATAGTAAAACAATCTCTGCTGGTGACGCCGATATCCGAGCCGACCGTCCTGGAATCCAGCTGGGCCTCAGCTAGCCCCCTCCGCTGCTTACCGCCGCTACAATTGAGCTCCTGTCCAGCCGGGGTACCGGTAACTCCTCCACCGAGTCCCACCGCCCACCGCCGCTGTAGTTGAGCTCCGATCCGGCTCCTGTCCAGCTGGGGTCCCAGTAGATCCTCCGCTGAGCCCCGCCACCTACCGCCATCTTCCTCAGTAGTTCCTCCGCCGAGCCCCGCCGCTGTAGCTGGGCTCCGATTCCGGCTCTTATTCAGCTGGGGCCCCGGCTGCTCCTCCACTGGTCCCCGTCTCCTACCACCACTGTACTTGAACTCCGATCCGGCTCCCGTCCAACTGTTGCCTCGGTTGGTTCCTCCGGCGAGCCCCAATCACCGGGGATGGAGTCGCTTCTTTGTATCGGTGTTAGGTGCTACGACTAGCTATGGCGTTAGCTATAGCGATAGCGTTAGCTTAGCAAACGCTTCAGGTAAATTTAGATACGATTCCTAGCGATCTCGTGTTTGGAATTGCTTTCGTGTTTTTTTACGATTTTAAAGTTTTGACTGAATTTTTAGTGAAAAACCGTAATTTTGATTAATAAAGCCGTAACCCGGAAAGGGGTCTTGAAAACCATAACCATTACGGCAAAACCGTAGTAGTTGGCAGGTATGCATTAATGTGAACTATAACCTGTACAACCCAATTGAAAAACAAACTGAAATATTTTGAGGGGAAAAATAAAAAATAAAAAACTTACAATAACCTGGTTGCATAAATACAGTGGGGCAAAAAAGTATTTAGTCAGCCACCAACTGTGCAAGTTCTCCCACTTAAAAGATGAGAGAGGTCTCCAATTTTCATCATAGGTATACCTCAACTATGAGAGACAAAATGAGAAAAAAAAAAATCCAGAAAACCACATTGTCTGATGTTTAAAGAATTTATTTGCAAATTATGGTGGAAAATAAGTATTTGGTCAATAACAAAAGTTCATCTCAATACTTTGTTATATACCCTTTGTTGGCAATGACAGAGGTCAAACGTTTTCTGTAAGTCTTCACAAGGTTTTCACACACTGTTGCTGGTATTTTGGCCCATTCCTCCATGCAGATCTCCTCTAGAGCAGTGATGTTTTCGGGCTGTCGCTGGGCAACACGGACTTTCAACTCCCTCCAAAGATTTTCCATGGGGTTGAGATCTGGAGACTGGCTAGGCCACTCCAGGACCTTGAAATGCTTCTTACGAAGCCACTCCTTCATTGCCCGGGCGGTTTGTTTGGGATCATTGTCATGCTGAAAGACCCAGCCACGTTTCATCTTCAATGCCCTTGCTGATGGAAGGAGCTTTTCACTCAAAATCTCACGATACATGGCCCCATTCATTCTTTCCTTTACACGGATCAGTGGTCCTGGTCCCTTTGCAGAAAAACAGCCCCAAAGTATGATGTTTCCACCCCCATGGTTCACAGTAGGTATGGTGTTCTTTGGATGCAACTCAGCATTCTTTCTCCTCCAAACACGACAAGTTGAGTTTTTACCAAAAAGTTCTATTTTGGTTTCATCTGACCATATGACATTCTCCCAATCCTCTTCTGGATCATCCAAATGCTCTCTAGCAAACTTCAGACAGACCTGGACATGTACTGGCTTAAGCAGGGGGACACGTCTGACACTGCAGGATTTGAGTCCCTGGCGGCGTAGTGTGTTACTGACGGTAGCCTTTGTTACTTTGGTCCCAGCTCTCTGCAGGTCATTCACTAGGTCCCCCCGTGTGGTTCTGGGATTTTTGCTCACCGTTCTCGTGATCATTTTGACCCCACGGGGTGAGATCTTGTGTGGAGCCCCAGATCGAGGGAGATTATCAGTGGTCTTTTATGTCTTCCATTTTCTAATAATTGCTCCCACAGTTGATTTCTTCACACCAAGCTGCTTACCTATTGCAGATTCAGTCTTCCCAGCCTGGTGCAGGTCTACAATTTTGTTTCTGGTGTCCTTTGACAGCTCTTTGGTCTTGGCCATAGTGGAGTTTGGAGTCTGACTGTTTGAGGTTGTGGACAGGTGTCTTTTATACTGATAAAGAGTTCAAACAGGTGCCATTAATAATTCTATTCTCTGAATGCACTGTGCTGATTTGATTTGACCTTGTTTGCCCTGTGTTTACATTCCTCCTGACTGAGATAAGTGGAAGGATCGGCTCATGTCTACCCAAACAATCAACAATCAGTTGTTTGTCGTCAGCGGATTGGACCCCCGAGGACAATGCCCATGTGCCTTCTGCAAGCAAGAGAGAGAGAGAGAGAGACTCTGGACTCTGGACTTGTTTATAAGTCACATGATTATAACATCTATCCACTGCAAGGAGGCGCCCTCTGCTGCTCACTAACAACTGTTACATTTACACTACACAATGCATACAACACTACATGCATACGATATACACACACTGCTCTCCTTCTGCGTGTGATTTGTCTACTAAATGTCTGCTAAATATGCATTGAGGGTTTTTTTTGCCTGCAATCAAAATTTCGCTTACTCATTAAGCGTCAATTTGATAAAACATGTTTTTTTCTCTCGCCTATTGTGTCATATCCTCTCTTTTCTTTTTTTTTTTTCCTTTCTTCTTTATGACTGGCGCCTAGCGGCTGCCCCGGCCTTGGATGCGCTCTGCAGAGCGTGCCCAAATGCCAAGTCACGTTTCGTTACCTTGTATTCATACATGTGTAATGACAATAAGGTTGAATCTCATCTCATCTCATCTCATTAATACAGGTAACGAGTGGAGGACAGAGAAGCCTCTTAAAGAAGAAGTTACAGGTCTGTGAGAGCCAGAAATCTTGCTTGTTTGTAGGTGACCAAATACTTATTTTCCACCATAATTTGCAAATAAATTCTTTAAACATCAGACAATGTGATTTTCTGGATTTTTTTTTTCTCATTTTGTCTCTCATAGTTGAGGTATACCTATGATGAAAATTGGAGACCTCTCATCTTTTAAGTGGAAGAACTTGCACAATTGGTGGCTGACTAAATACTTTTATGTCCCACTGTATGCACACCTTGTTATAACTGGCAATGTGGTTGTGTTCAGAATTAACCAATCACATTCAAACTCATGTTAAATGGGAGTCAGCACACACCTGCCACCATTTAAAGTGCCTCTGATTAACCCCAAATAAAGTTCAGCCGTTCTCGTAGGCTTTTCCTGAGATTTTTGTAGTCACATCTTACAGCACAAGCCATAGTCCACAGAGAGCTTCCAAAAAAATCAGAGGGATCTCATTGTTCAAAGGTATCAGTCAGGAGAAGGGTACAAAAGCATTTCCAAGGCATTAAATATACCATGGAACACTGTGAAGACAGTCATCATCAAGTGGAGAAAATATGGCACAACAGTAACATTACCAAGAACTGGACGTCCCTCCAAAAATTGATGAAAAGATGAAAAGAAAACTGTTCAGGGAGGCTGCCAAGAGGCCGACAGCAACACTGAAGGAGCTGCAGGATATTTCTGGCAAGTACTGGCTGTTTAGTACATGTGACAACAATCTCCCGGTGGCAAGATAGAAGCCTTAGCTTTTGAAGAAAATCATCCAAGCCCAGCTACATTTTGGAAAAACACATTTGAAATCTCCCAAACACGTGAGAAAATGTGTTATGGGCCAATGAAACCAAGGTTGAACTTTTTGGCCATAATTTCAAAAGGTATATTTGGTGCAAACACAATACTGCTCATCACCAAAAGAACACATACCTACAGTAAAGCATGGTGGTGGTATCATCATGCTTTGGGGTTGTTTTTCTTAAGCCGGAAATGGGGCCTTAGCCAAGGTGGAGGGAATTATGAACAATTCCAAATACCAGTCAGTGTTGGCACAAAACCTTCAGGTTTCTGCTAGAAAGCTGAAGATGAAGAGGAACTTCATCTTTCAGCATGACAATGACCCAAAACACACATCCAAATCAACAAAAAAATGGCTTCACCAGAAGAAGATTAAGGTTTTGGAATGGCCCAGCCAGAGTACAGACCTGAATCTGATCGAACATCTGTGGGATGATCTGAAGAGGACTGTGCACAGCAGATGCCCTCGCAATCTGACAGATTTGATGCGTTTTTGCAAAGAAGAGTGGGCGAATATTGCCACATCAAGATGTGCCACGCTGACAGACTCCTATCCAAAAAGACTGAGTGCTGTAATAAAAGCTAAAGGTGCTGCAACAAAGTATTAGTTTAAGGGTGTGCATATTTATGCAACCAGGTTATTGTAAGTTTTTTTTCCCCTTAAAAGATTTCAGTTTGTTTTTCAATTGAGTTGTACAGGTTATAGATCACATTAATGGTGGAAAACGTTTTGGAATGATTTATCTTGGTCTCATTTTTTTACATCGCAAAAACCTGGCATTTGAACAGGGGTGTGTCGACTTTTTATATCCACTGTATATCAAAACTTGGTATCCGGTTTCAAAACAATCAGAACAAAACTGTAGGAGGAGTTGATTTCACAAAAGTGGGACAGATGGACGAATGGACTGCCCCAAAATAAAATTACCCTTTGGTCTTAACCCAAAGTGGTCTTCAACCAGCAGTGGATAAAAATGGGTTGACAGGACATCAGCTGCAGTATATGACATTAACCTGGATGGAAAAAAATAATAATAATGGTCTTATTCACGAGTGAGGAGAGAATGGAGCAAGAGATTGACAGACGGATTGGAGCAGCATCTGCAGTGATGCGGACATTGTACCGGTCCGTTGTGGTGAAAAGGGAGCTGAGTTCTAAGGCAAAGCTGTCGATTTACCAGTCAATCTACGTTCCTGCCCTCACCTATGGTCACAAGCTTTGGGTAATGACCGAAAGAATGAGATCGGGGATACAAGTGGCTGAAATGAGCTTTCTCCGTAGGATTGCTGTACTCACCCTCAGAGATAGGGTGAGGAGCTTAGTCATCTGGGAGAGGCTCAGAGTAGAACCGCTGCTCCTCCACATTGAAAGGAGTCAGTTGGGGTGGTTTGGGCATCTGATCAGGTTGCTTCCTGGATGCCTCCCACTTGAGGTGTTTCGGGCACGTCCCACGGGGAGGAGACCCCAGAGCAGACCCAGGACTCGGTGGAGACACTATGTCTCCCAGCTGGTCTGGGAACGCCTTGGTATCCTCTCTGAAGAGCTGGAGCAGGTGGCTGGGGAGAGGGAAGTCTGGGCTTCTTTGCTTGAACTGCTGCCTCCGCGACCCAGACTTCCGGAAAAGCGGTAGAAGATGGATGGATGGATGGAAAAAAATAACATTTACTCACGGTGTATGGATTTATTTTGTAAAAATTATTACTGAATGCCCAGAACCAGTATAAGGACTTTTTCAATGAGTTACACAGAGGCAAAAAAGAAAAGAAAAAACTGCAATAATAACATAAATATAAAGATTGGAAAACAGGGGAAATAAAAACACAGTGGCCTCCTTAGCTGGTGTAAAAAGCTGTTTTTCTTGACTGACCTGCAGTTTTACTACCAAACATAGCAGTGATTTTACTGCATTTTGATACATCTGTGTTAAGGGCTTTTCTCCTTTTTAATTCACTCCTTCTTTGCCTCTCTTTTCCTTTTCTTTTGAGCAACACCACCCCCTTCCATTTTTCCACTGACAGGAGACGTTTTTTAACCAACAGTGGAGAAAGTTTAAAATAGGTATAATAGTATAAAATAGGTAAAATAGTATTTACTCGTAAGCAGTTAAATTATTCAGTAGTATACTTCACAACTGAATGAGTACAATGTTGCTCCAACCTTCAATAATATTTCAGTGGATTTGAAAGGAGCGTTCCTTTTTAGTGTAAAGCAGTGTTATGTACGTTCTCCAGGTTGTCCAATGCCAAGATTTCTGCATGGCAGGCCACCACACTAAGAAAAAAAAGTATCTAACTTTTTTTTTAAAAAAAAAGCTGCACAAGAGCCAATTTTAAAAAAAAATAAGAAAAGAGTCACATGTGGAGCGAGAGCCGCAGGTTTGCCACCCCTAACATGCATATATTTTTGAATGAAATGGATTTTTATTTATTTATTTTACCTTTAATTTATGAATTTATTTTTTTTTTGCTGTGGTTCTTGTGTTAGCGACCTTTGTGTTAGTGCCCTGCTTTTATGTTCTCTTGCTGTATAACACTTTGTGTAGCAAGTGTTGCTTTTAAAGTGCTTTATAAATAAAGTTGATTGATATTTTTGCTAAAAAAAAAATTAATGAAATACTATGACGACGCAGGCCCGCACACAAACAATACATCAAAACAGTTGCAGTATCAGGGTGGTCAGAGGTCAGCAGCACGCTGCTCTCGAAACAGTTCAGCCAGCAGCCAAACGTGTTTACAGTCACTGTCCGCGAGACAAAACTGAATCCATGTACAGTCATGTGATAAAATTAGGACACCCTGTATAAGCTTGTGTGTTTTTTAACATATTTGGACACATGGATATTTAATATCAATATTAAAAATACTGGGAGATCACTTCCGGTTATGGCTGCCACGTAAGACGGATGTGTCTCACTCTGCTCTGCTCCTGGAGAAAAAAAATCGGCAAATAACTCTCTCATTTGGGACAGAACGTATCCCAGCGTTTGGGCGAGGATATGTCGGCGAAGCCTAAGGCTGGAAAACCAGGTAAAGGAAAAAGCGAGCCGCCGAAACAGTCCAAATTAACGGACTTTCAGGTCTGTGACGCAGCAAATAAAACTCCATATATGGCGGAGGAGGCTGGCAACGGTGCGATGTCTGCGGGGAGCAGCGCAGATGCGCTGATGGCTGCCATGAGTTCAATGAGAGCGGACTTTTCCTCTAGATTTGATGGGATTATGACAGCGTTGGAAGGAATAAGAAAGGAATTGGGTGACTGTGTAGAACGAACGGCGCAGATGGAGCTCCGTCTCGCTAGTGCTGAAGATGACGTCACCCGTCTTCAATTAAAGGTGCGCACTTTGGAAAAAAAAAATAAATCTCTGGAAAATAATATTTTGGATTTGGAATCTCGGTCGAGACAGAATAACTTGAGGCTGGTGGGTCTTCCAGAGGAATCAGAAGGTCGGGACGTATGTTCCTTTCTGGAAAAGTGGATTCCGGAGGTGCTGGGCAGCGAGGAGTTGCAATCAGCAGTGGTTCTGGAAAATGCACATCGTATTGGCCCACGGAGAGATAAGGGACCGCCGAGGACATTAATTATGAAGTTTCTTAGCAACAGAGACAGGATGAAGATCTTCAACGCTGCACGAGCTAAAGGAGAGATTAAACACCAGGACCAGCAGGTGCGGTTCTACCCAGATTTGGCCACAGGAATCCAACAATTGAGGAAGCAGTTTGATCCCATACGTAAGGAGCTGCGCAACCTTGGGATTCGTCATGGTGTAATCTATCCTGCGAGACTGCTGACCACGTATGAGGGCAGAACCCACATCTTCAAGACCCCAGAGGAGGCGCAGGAGTTCATCAAGAAGATCAAAGAAGAAGAAGAGACTGGTGGGAGCTAAGCATGAACAAAATATAAGGTAGAATAATTAAGCATTTGCACAGGCATCTGACTGACTTGAAGTAAATAGTAAGTTTACAAAATATAGATTGTATTATATATTAAAAAAAAAACAAAAACAAAACAAACAAAAAAAACTATGATGTACAAAGTTGTTAAAAATTTTGGAGTTAAGTTGGAAAACTACAGAGGAGAGTTAATGTTACGTCATTAAAAGCAGTAGAGTTAGGGTGATTGGGAGGATGAAGAAGGAGTGGCTTAGGCTGTTCCCCGTGGGTGTGGAGCGGTCGATGGCTATATCGGGAGACGGAATTTTTCTTTTGATTTTGGGGGGTTTCCCACAAGTGTGGGAAGGGGAAATTTGTTTGTGTGTAGTTTGTAGGATGAATGTTCAACCACTCATGTTTTTGCCTCTCTGTATGAGCATGTTTACACTGCAAGGTAATCCCAAACTCTCTATTGATCATAAACCAAAGTGTTAATCTTAATTTAACTTCATGGAATTGCAGAGGTCTACAAAATTTAAAAAAACTTAAACAAGTTATGAATAAAATAAAAGACATGGGTTCAAAAATTGTGTTTTTACAAGAAACTCATTTAATAGAGGAGGATATAAAAAGAATTAGGAGTAGATGGCAAGGAAGTGTCTTCACCTCATCATTCTCATCCCGGGCCAGGGGAGTTATGACTCTCATACATAAATCAGTTCCTTTTCAAGTGAAAAATGTAATTGGAGACAAATTTGGAAGATATGTAATCATTCAAGGTTCTTTGCTATTAGAAAATATAAATCTTGTGAACTTATATGGTCCCAATATAGATGATCAGAAGTTCTTTGCTAATTTATTTCTTATCTTATCATCACTTACAGGGCAACATATAATAGCAGGGGATTTTAATTGTACATTGAATCCAGGTATAGATAGATCAACAGGACTGGATTGCACGCACATTGGATGCAGGATGACTATTAATCATTTTATGAAAGAATTGAGATTGTTAGATATATGGAGAGAAATGAAACCACAAGTTAAAGCCTATTCTTGTTATTCCAGTACCTACAAGACATTCTCACGTATTGATTATTTTTTGATTTCCACAGAATTAAGGTCCAAGATTCAAAACTGCTTTTATGATAACATCGTGATCTCTGATCATGCACCCTGTTGTCTAATATATGTAGATAAAAAATTGACAAAGGAATCAGGTAGATGGCAATTTCAGCATAAATGGCTTCAGGATGAGGAATTTGTCAAGTATATAGAAAAACAGATAGACGAGTTCTTTGACATCAATACTACACAAACATCAGCATGTGTAAAGTGGGAGGCTTTCAAAGCTTTTATTAGGGGACATATTATTAGTTATACAGGATCAAAATCTAAGAAGACTCGAGAGGAGAGAGCTAAATTGGAACATAAAATAAAAAGTCTTGAGGAAAAAGTGTATGCAGGAAGTGACCCAAGGTTGGAGAATGAATTACTGATTTTGAGAGCTGAATACGACAAAAAAATCAGCGAATAGAGCTGCCTCGAGTCTTCTAAGATTGAAACAATCTTTTTATGAACAAGGTGAAAAATCAGGAAAATTATTAGCATGGCAGATTAAACAATTAGAAATTAAAACACCAATTACCAGTATTATAAGTAATGGACAGGTAGTTATAGATCCTTTAGAAATTAACAGAGCCTTTAGAGATTACTATGAAAAATTATATGATACCAAAAATGAATCTGATTTAACAAAACTAAATGGGTTTTTGAACGAACTAGCTATACCGTGTATTCCAAATGAAAAATGGGAGATATTGGAGTCTAAAATTAGTCAAGAAGAAGTTGGGCTAGCCATTGATAATATGAAATCAGGAAAAAGTGCAGGACCAGATGGTCTTCCAGTTGACCTTTATAAAAAATTTAAGAATAAATTAATAAAACCTTTTTTGGAAATGGTTTTAGAAGCATTTCAAAATAATAATTTACCATCATACATAAATAATGCCTTAATTATACTGCTGCCAAAACCAGGTAAGCCCTCTAATAAATGTGAAAATATGAGACCAATAAGCCTATTAAACGCCGACCTTAAGATAATCTGTAAAATTTTAGCAAGACGAATACAAGAAATTTTACCAAATATTATTAATCGAGATCAGAATGGCTTTATAAAGGGTAGACAAGGCTTCCATAATGTAAGAAGACTATTTAATATTATTTATTTTAATAAAGAAGCACCGGATACAGCTCTCCTATCACTGGACGCCGAAAAGGTCTTTGATAGAGTTGAATGGCCCTTTCTTTTTGAAGTCCTACAAAGGTTTGGACTTGGAAATAATTTCATAAAATGGGTTCAAATAATATACAATAATGCTACAGCAGAAATCCTAACAAATAACAATATTTCAAAACCAATAAAAATCAATAGAGGATGTCGACAAGGCTGTCCACTTTCACCTTTACTGTTTACTATGGCAATTGAACCTTTAGCGATAGCGATACGTTTACATTCACAAATATATGGAATTAAAGTTGGACCAACAGAACATAAAATCTCCCTGTACGCCGATGACATAATTTTGTTTATGTCGAATCTAAAAAAATCAATTCCAACCTTGTTGAATTTAATAAAGAATTTTGGGGAAATATCAGGATATAAAATAAATAAAACTAAATCTTCAATATTAATGCTAAATGAGACCCAGAGAAATTACCCAGCCCCTGAGGTAAATCAATTCAATGTTGTAAATCAGTTTAAATATTTAGGAATCCAAATTGTGCCTAAGCTAGAATCAGTCGCCAGTGTCAACTATGAAGCCTTAATGTCAGATATCAATGAGTTAACTCAGAGATGGATGTCACTACCAATGTCGATGATCGGAAGAATCAATATACTTAAAAGTAATATTTTACCTAAAATACTTTATTTATTTCAATACATTCCCTTATCACCACCTTTAGATCTATTCTCAAGAATAAAAAAAAAGTTAGTGGAATTTATATGGAACAACAGGAGGGCTAGATTACGTCTGTCTTTATTATATTTACCATTTGATCATGGAGGTCTGAAATGTCCAAATTTTATGTTGTATTATTGGTCGGCACAACTGAGGTCTATGACATATTATTTTTCATCAAATGATCTCCCTCACTGGACTGAAATGGAATCATACAATTTACCTTTACCTCTTCCCATATTCATATACTCAGATTCGGCAAAAAAATTACAAAAACAAGTTAAAAATCCATTTGTAAAGCATATGATCAAAATATGGTGTGAAGCTAAAAACTATTTAAAAGAACCACAGTTATTGTCACAATTTAGTCCAATATGGGGTAATCAATATTTTAAACCAGGGAGAGCGGACGCTGTATTTAAAGTATGGAATTTAAAAGGGATACAAAAGATTCAGGATTTATATTTGCCATGTGCAGATAACATAATGTCTTTTGAAGAGCTGAGGATCAAATTTAATCTCAATAGAACACATTTTTTTAAATATCTTCAACTTAGAAACTTTATTCGATCAAATCAAAATAAAGCTCTCACTCGACCTATTTACTCATCCTTGGAAAAAATGATGATGAAAGATAGTAAAAGAAAGGGTATTATTTCAGAGTTTTATAACTCATTGACACTATCTTCAAGTCAAAATTCACTGAAAAGATTAAACTACTGGAAAGAAGATCTGCAAACTGAAATTTCAGAGGAACAATGGGAATTGGCTTGTACAGAAGCTCAAACCAAATCAATAAATGTACGCCTTAAATTGATACATTTCAAATGGTTAATGCGGATGTATGTTACACCGGAGGAGTTAAATAGATATAACAAAAATATACCAGATACATGCACAAAATGCATGGAAAGTAAAGGAACCCTAATTCATTGTGTATGGGAATGTAGATTAATAAGAATGTTTTGGGAAGAGGTGAGGGTAACAATTGAAAAAATAATCTCAAAACAAATCATATTGAATCCTAAACTGTTTTTGTTGGGTCTGTACCCAGAAAAGCATAATTTTAATAAAAGTGAAAGAACATTCATAGACCTCAGTTTGCTTAATGCCAAAAAATGTATTGCACTATTATGGAAAAAGACTCATAGACCAGATGTGACTCAGTGGTTAAGACAGATGTTAACAAACCTTCCATTAGAAAGAATAACATATATACTGAAATCAAAGGAAATTGTGTTTGAGAATATATGGAGACCTTTTATTGATTATGTAAAAAATTTAAACATAACTCTTGAAGAAGAAGGTGAATGATGTGTGTGGACCTTGTAAATTCCAAACTGGTGAACATAATATGTATACTTATGTATTGGATTGTCTAGACTAAACAGAGGAGCATTGTTGAAGACTTGATTTTGTTGGTGGTTGTTGGTGTTTTTAGTGCATTTTTTTTTTTGTAGTACTTTAGTGTTAGTGTTTGATTGTTTGTATCATGTTTGTTAAAAAAAAAAGGTTCAATAAAGATATTGTGGAAAAAAAAAAAATACTGGGAGATTCACAGTCTGTCATGGTGAAGAGGGAGCTGAGCTCTAAAGCAAAGCTGTCAATTTACCGGTCAATCTACGTTCCTACCCTCACTTATGGTCATGAGCTTTGGGTAATGACCGAAAGAATGAGATCGCGGATACAAGTGGCTGAAATGAGCTTTCTTCATAGGATTGCTGGACTCACCCTCAGAGACAGGGTGAGGAGCTCAGTCATCCGGGAGAGGCTCAGAGTAGAACCGTCGCTCCTCCACATCGAAAGGAGGCAGCTGAGGTGGTTTGGGAATCTGATCAGGATGCCTCCTGGACACCTCCCACTTCAGGCGTTTTGGGCACGTCCCTCTGGGAGGAGACCCCGGGGAAGACCCAGGACTCGCTGGAGAGACTATGTCTCCCAGCTGGTCTGGGAACGCCTTGGTATCCTCTCTGAAGAGCTGGAGCAGGTGGCTGGGGAGAGGGAAGTCTGGGCTTCTCTGCTTGAACTGCTGTCTCCGCGACCTGGACCTCCAGAAAAGCGGTAGAAGATGGATGGATGGATGGATTCACGTAATACAACTAAACAATTGAAAATCAATTAAAGACTTTTTCAAATTTTCTGTAAAATGTAATTCTAAACAAATAGTGAGGAATAAATTAGGACACCCTCCATCTTTTTTAGGACACCCCCACATTCATCCTCACTTACAATAGCTAAAACTAAATTTTAAAAAAATGCAAATAAAAACAAAAACAAGGGACTTCCGGTTATGGCGGCCACATAGGAGGACGTGGTTCACTCTGCTCTGCTCCTAAAAATAAAAAGTTGGCAAATAACTCTCTCAACTGGAACAAAATCTATCCCATCGTTTGGGCGCGGATATGCCGGTAAAGCCTAAGGCTGGGAAATTGGGTGCAGGAAAAGCTAAATCATCGAAACAGTCCAAGCTAACAGACTTCCACGCTCGTGACGAAGCAGAAAATCCAGAGACTATGGCGGAACAAGCTAGCGGAGGAGCGGTGACTGCTGGCGAAGGCACAGGTGCGGTGCTCGCTGCCATTAGCTCAATGAGAGAAGACTTTTCCTCTAAATTTGATGGGATTATAGCAGCAATAGAAGGAATGAGAAAGGAAATAAGCGACTGTATGGAACGAGTGTCGCAGGTGGAGCTCCGAATTTCCAGCGCTGAGGATGACGTCACCAGCCTACAATTAAAGGTGCGCACATTGGAATTAAAAAATAAACGTCTGGAAGATAGTGCCCTGGATTTAGAATCCCGGTCGAGACGGAACAATCTGAGGCTGGTGGGTCTCCCGGAGGGCACGGAGGGGTGGGACTCATGTTCCTTTTTGGAAAAGTGGATTCCAGAAGCGCTGAACAACGCGAAGCTGCAGTCATCGGTCGTTTTAGAAAGCGCCCACCGAATTGGCCCACTGAGAGATAATAAGGCACCACCGAGGACGCTGATTATGAAGTTCCTCAGCTACAGAGACAAGATGACGATCTCCAACGTGGCCCAAGCCAAAGGAGAAATTAAATACCAGGATCAACAGGTGCGGTTCTACCCAGATTTGGCCACAGGAATCCAACAATTAAGGAAACAGTTTGACCCCGCTCGTAAAGAGCTGCACAACCTTGGGATTCGTCATGGAGTGATTCATCCTGCAAGACTGCTGGTCACATATAAAGGGAGAACCCATATCTTTAAGACTCCTGAGGAGGCGCAGGAGCTTATTAAGCAGATCCAAGAAGAGACTAGTGGGAGCTAAGCATGAAGCATGAACAAGATATAAGGTAGAATATTTAAGCATTTGCACAGGCATCTGACTGATCTGAAGCAAATAGCAAGTTCACAAAATATAGATTGTATTATATTAAAAAAAACAAAAAAACTAGGATGTACAAAGTTGCTATAAAATTTTGGAGTTAAGTTGGAAAACTACAGAAGAGAGTTAATGTTATGTCATTAAAAGCAGTAGAGTCAGGGTGATTGAGAGGATAAAGTAAGAGTGGTTTTGTCTGATCCTTTTGAGTGAGGAGCAGTCAATGGCTATAGCGGGAGATGGAATTTTTTTTTTATTTTGGGGGGATTACCACGAATGTGGGAAGGGAGAATTTGTTCGTGTGTAGTTTGTAGGATGAATGTTCAACCACTCATGTTTTTGCTTCTCTGTATGAGCATGTCTATATTGCGAGGTAATCTCAAACTCCTTATTGATCATAGACCAAAGCGTTAGTCTTAATTTAACTTCATGGAATTGCAGAGCTCTATAAAATTTAACAAAACTTAAACAAGTTATGAATAAAATAAAAGACATAGGTTCAAAAATTGTGTTTTTACAAGAAACTCATCTAATAGAGGAGGATGTAAAAAGAATTAGGAGAAGATGGCAAGGAAGTGTGTTCACCTCATCATTTTCATCTCGAGCCAAGGGAGTTATGACTCTCATTCATAAAACAGATCCATTTCAAGTGAAAAATGTAATTGGAGACAAATTAGGAAGATATCTAATCCTCCAAGGATCTTTGTTATTAGAAAATATAAATTTGGTGAACTTATACGGTCCCAATATAGATGATCAAAACTTCTTTGCTAATTTATTTCTTATTTTATCATCACTTACAGGGCAACAAATAGTAGCAGGGGATTTTAATTGTACATTGAATCCCAGTATAGATAGATCAACAGGACTGGACTGGACGCACAATGGATGCAGGATGATCATTAATCATTTTATGAAAGAATTGAGATTGCTAGATATATGGAGAGAAATGAAACCACAAGTTAAAGCCTACTCTTGTTATTCTAATACCTATAAGACATTCTCACGTATTGACTATTTTTTGATCTCCACAGAATTAAGGTCCAAGATTCAAAACTGTTTCTATGATAACATTGTGATCTCTGATCATGCACCCTGCTGTTTAATATATGTAGATAAGATATTGACAAAGGAACCAGGTAGGTGGCAATTTCAGCATAAATGGCTTCAGGATGAGGAATTTGTTAAGTACATAGAAAAACAGATAGATGAGTTCTTTGATATCAATACTACACAAACATCAGCATGTATAAAGTGGGAGGCTTTCAAAGCTTTTATTAGGGGGCATATTATTAGTTATACAGCTTCAAAATCTAAGAAGACTCGAGAGGAGGGAGTCCAATTGGAACGTAAAATAAAAATTCTCCAAGAAAAAGTGTATGCAGGAAGTGACCCAAAGTTAGAGAACGAATTACTGATTCTGAGAGCTGAATATGACAAAAAATCAGCGAATAGAGCTGCCTCGAGTCTTCTAAGATTGAAGCAATCTTTTTATGAACAAGGTGAAAAATCAGGGAAATTATTGGCATGGCAGATTAAACAATTAGAATTTAAAACACCAATTACTGGTATTATAAGTAACGGACAGACAGTTGTAGATCCTTTAGAAATTAAAAGTGCCTTTAGAGATTATTATGAAAAACTATATGATACAAAAAATGAAACTGACTTAACAAAACTAAATGGGTTTTTGGACGGATTATCTATACCGTGTATTCCAAATGAAAACAGGGAGATACTGGAGTCTAAAATTAGTCAAGAAGAAGTTGGGCTAGCCATTGATAATATGAAATCAGGAAAAAGTGCAGGACCAGATGGTCTTCCAGTTGACCTCTATAAAAAATTTAAGAATAAAGTAATAAAACCATTTTTGGAAATGGTTTTAGAAGCATTTCAAAATAGTAATTTACCACTATACATGAATAATGCCTTAATTATACTGTTGCCAAAACCAGGTAAACCCTCTAATAAATGTGAAAATATGAGACCAATAAGCCTATTAAATGCTGACCTTAAGATAATCTGTAAAATTTTAGCAAGACGACTTCAAGAAATATTACCAAATATTATTAACCGAGATCAGAATGGCTTTATAAAGGGAAGACAAGGCTTCCATAATGTAAGAAGACTATTTAATATTATCTATTCTAATAAAGAAGCACCGGATACAGCTCTCCTATCATTGGACGCCGAAAAGGCCTTTGATAGGGTCGAATGGCCCTTTCTTTTTGAAGTCCTACAAAGGTTTGGACTTGGAAATAATTTCATAAAATGGGTTCAGATAATATACAATAATGCTACAGCAGAAATCCTAACAAACATCAATATCTCAAAATCAATAAAAATCAATAGAGGATGTCAACAAGGCTGTCCACTTTCACCTTTACTGTTTACTATGGCAATTGAACCTTTAGCGATGGCAGTACTTTTACATCCACAAATATATGGAATTAAAATAGGACCAACAGAACATAAAATCTCCCTGTAAGCCGATGACATAATTTTGTTTATGTCGAATCTTAAAAAATCAATTCTGACTTTATTGAATTTAATAAAGAATTTTGGGGAAATATCAGGATATAAAATAAATAAAACTAAATCTTCAATAGTAATGCTAAATGAGACCCAGAGAAATCACCCAGCTCCTGAGTTAAATCAATTCAAAGTTGTAAATCAGTTTAAATATTTAGGAATTCAAATTTTGCCTAAGCTAGAATCAGTCGCCAGTGCCAACTATGAAGCCTTAATGACAGACATTAATGAGTTACTTCAGAGATGGATGTCACTACCAATGTCGATGATTGGGAGAATTAATATACTTAAAAGTAATATCTTACCCAAAATGCTTTATTTATTTCAATACATTCCTTTACCACCACCTTCAGATCTATTCTCAAGAATTAAAAAAAAGTTAGTGGAATTTATATGGAACAATAGGAAGGCTAGATTACGTCTGTCCTTACTATATTTACCATTTGATCGTGGAGGTCTGAAATGGCCAAACTTTATGTTGTATTACTGGTCAGCACAACTGAGGTCTATGACATATTATTTTTCATCAAATGATCTCCCTCACTGGACTGAAATGGAATCATACAATTTACCTTTACCCCTTCCCATATTCATGTACTCAGACTCGGCTAAAAAATTACAGAAACAAGTTAAAAATCCATTTGTAAAGCATATGATCAAAATATAGTATGAAACCAAAAAATATCTAAAAGAACCACACTTATTGTCACAATTTAGCCCAATATGGGGTAATCAATATTTTAAACCAGGGAGAGCGGATGCTGTATTTAAAGTATGGAATTTAAAAGGGATTCAAAAGATTCGAGACTTATATTTGTCAGGTTCAGATAACAATGTCTTTTGAAGAACTGAGGATCAAATTTAATCTTAATAGAACACATTTTTTCAAATATCTTCAGTTTAGGAACTTTATTCGATCAAATCAAAATAATGCTCTCACCCGACCTACTTATTCATCCTTGGAAAAAATTTTGACGAAAGATAGTAAGAGAAAGGGTATTATTTCAGAGTTTTATAAATCATTGACATTATCCTCAAGTGAAAACTCACAGAAAAGATTGAATTATTGGAAAGAAGACCTGCAAACTGAAATTTCAGAGGAACAATGGGAATTGGCTTGTGCAGAAGCTCAAACCAAATCAATAAATGTATGTCTTAAATTGATACGGTTTAAATTGATACCATTTAACGATTAAATGGTTAATGCGGATGTATGTTACACCGGTGGAGTTAAATAGATATAACAAAAACATACCAGATACGTGCACAAAATATATGGAAAGTAAAGGAACCCTATTTCATTTTTTATGGGAATGTAGGAAAATTAGAATGTTTTGGGAAGAGGTGAGGGTAACAATTGAAAAAATAATTTCAAAACAAATCATATTGAATCCTAAACTGTTTTCGTTGGGTCTTTATCCAGAAAAGCATAACTAATAAGAGTGAGAGAGCATTCATAGACCTCAGTTTGCTTAACGCCAAAAAATGTATTGCACTATTGTGGAAAAAGACTCAGACCAGATGTGACTCAGTGGTTAAGACAGATGTTAACAAACCTTCCACTAGAAAGAATAACATACATACTGAAATCAAAGGAAATTGTGTTTGAGAATATATGGAGACCTTTCATTGATTATGTAAAGAATTTAAACATAACTTTTGAAGAAGAAGGTGAATGATGTCTGTGGACCTTGTAAATTCCAAACTGGTGAATGTATAATATGTATACTTATGTAATGGATTGCCTAGACTAAACAGAGGAGCATTGTTGAAGACCTGCCTTTGTTAGTGGTTGTTGGTGTTTTTAGTACTTTTTTTTAATTACTTTAGTGTTAGTGTTTGATTGTTTGTGTTATGTTTGTAAAAAAAAAAGTTCAATAAAAATATTGTGGAAAAAAAAAAAAAAAAACAAGGTTAGACATACAGTGGTGTGAAAAAGTGCTTGCCCCCTTCCTGATTTCTCATTTTTTTGTATGTTTGTCACACTTAAATGTTTCAGATCGTCAAACAAATTTAAATATTAGACAAAGATAATACAAATAAACACAAAATGCAGTTTTTAAATGAAGGTGTTTATTATTAAGGGTAAAAAAAATCCAAACCTACATGGTCCTGTGTGAAAAAGTGACCCCCTCCCCTTCCACGTTAAAACATAAATTAACTATGGTTTGTCACACGTTTGGAAAGCTGAGTTCAATTTCTCTAGCCAGACCTAGACCTGACTACTGCCACACCTGTTCTCAATCAAGAAATCACTTAAGTAGAACCTGCCTGACAAAATGAAGTACACCAAAAGATTCTCAAAAGCTAAACATCATGCTACGATCCAAAGAAATTCAGGAGCAAATGAGAAACAAAGTAAATGAGATGCATCAGTCTGGAAAAGGTTATAAAGCTATTTCTAAATCTTTGGTACTCCAGCGAACCACAGTGAGAGCCATTATCCACAAATGGGGAAACATGGAACAGTGGTGAACCTTCCCAGGAGTGGCCAGCTGACCAAAATTACCACAAGACCACAGCAACGACTCATCCAAGAGGTCACAAAAGACCCCACAACAACATTCAAAGACCTGCAGGCCTCACTTGCCTCAGTTAAGGTCAGTGTTCATGACTCCACCATAAGAAAGAGACTGGGCAAACATGGCCTGCATGGCCGAGTTCCAAGACGAAAACCACTGTTGAGCAACAAGAAGATAAAGGCTCCTCTCAGTTCTGCCAGAAAACATCTTGATGATCCCCAAGACTTTTGGGAAAATACTCTGTGGACTGACGAGACAAAAGTTGAACTTTTTGGAAAGTGTGTGTTCCATTACATCCAGCGTTAAAGTAACAGCATTTCAGAAAAGGAACATCCTACCAACAGTAAAATATGGTGGTGGTAGTGTGATGGTCTGGGGCTGTTTTGCTGCTTCAGGACCTGGAAGACTTGCTGTGGGAAATGGAACTATGAATTCTGCTGTCTAACAAAAAATCCTGAAGGAGAATGTCCGGCCATCTGTTCGTGACCTCAAACTCAAGTGCACTTGGGTTCTGCAGCAGGACAATAATCCAAGACACACCAGCAAGTCCACCTCTGAATGGCTTAAGAAAGACAAAATGAAAGACTTTGGAATGGCCTAGTCAAAGTCCTGACCTGAATCCAATTGAGATGCTGTGGCATGACCTTAAAAAGGCGGTTCATGCTCGAAAACCAACCAATGTGACTGAATTACAATTCTGCAAAAATGAGTAGGCCAAAATTCCTCCACAGCACTGTAAAAGACTCATTGCCAGTTATCGCAAATGCTTGATTGCAGTTGTTGCTGCTAAGGTTGGTCCAACCAGTTATTAGGTTTAGGGGGCAATCACTTTTTCACACAGGGCCATGTAGGTTTGGATATTTTTTCCCCTTAATAATAAACACCTTCATTTAAAAACTCAATTTTGTGTTTACTTGTGTTATCTTTGTCTAATATTTTAAATTTGTTTGAAGATCTATAACATTTTAGTGTGACAATTGTACAAAAAAAATGAGAAATCAGGAAGGGGCAAACACTTTCACACCACTGTAGATTATTTTGTTCAACTTGCTACTGCTGAAACAGGGCTTTGAAATGAAATAACATATTTATGAACAATCACTGCTGTTCCATCATCACAGTCACAAAAAAAGTCAAATGAGAAAGTGCTGCTTGTGGGTATCTGTTGAATATGCATCAACTGGCATTTGTGGAACACGTACACCACCTAAGCTTCATTCAGGCTGGAACCGGTTTGATGCAAATTTGCGACAACTGTCCTTAAAGGGGTTAAACAACTTCTTCCTCCAAGGCCTCATAAAAACAAAACATAAGCTGGATTCACTTTGATATGAAATTAATGAGATACAGTATCTCATGAACATTTGTCAGTTTTAATGTTGTTGCCTGTATTTTATGTCCATTTATTCAGTCTCTGTCTAAATAAAGTAGAATCAGTGCAGCTCCATCATTTATATTCCTGAACCAAAGCTCTAAAATCTTTTTGTAGGTGGACACGACAAGCTATTAGGAATACTCCGCCAGTGGTCACCCTTCTATGGCCTGACCCACAGGAAAAGCCGGCCACGGTTTCAGCTCTAACCCCGAGGTAGACAAGGAGAGCTGCATATCTGAGGGGAACGACAGAATGGAGCGGGAACCAAAAGTAGGAGGAGGTGTGGAGCACAGACTGGCTCGTTTTGTAGAAAGAGAAAAAAGTGGTGGGGCCAGTGTCCACAGTACCTTATAAGGCAGCGTTTCTGAGCAGCTGCCTCAGAGAAAATTCAGAGAAACTCCACACATGCAGCTCAGACTCCATTCTGTGCCATCTTTTCCTCAAACAGAAAAATGCCTCGTTTTTAAAATGCCCAAACTAGAGCAGGAAAACCATGACAGAAGTAAAAACAAAAGAGCTGCCTGTCTATAGAACAACACAAAACTCTCAGAGGTCCACAAGATAATTTAGGGCACAAAGACTTATACAAATTAGGGCTGTACAATCAAATCACAATCACCAAGTCAGTTTCTGCAATTATATGATCGCACAAAATACTACAATGGAGGGAAAAAAAGTCACAAATTTATGAAAAAATTTACCAATTTGTGAAAAAGTTATTAGTTTCAATAAAAAATTAAATTTGTGAGAAAATTCACACATTTATGTGAAAAATTACAAATTTTGATGATAAAAAGACAAATTTACAACAAAATAATTTTTGCAGTTTTATAAGAAAAAATGTTCACATTGAAAGTACATTAAAAAAATGTTGCAAATGTATGAGGAAAAAAGTCTTAGGTCATTGATTTAGGGGGGAAAGGTGGAAGTTGGGTGAAAAAAGTCACTAATAAACCAGAAAAAAGTTGCAAATTTATGAGGGAAAAATCACTAATTTAGCAGAAAATTTACAATTTACAAGTAATTGAAGTGTTAATATAAATGACAAAAGTAAGAGCACTCTGAGGCGAGTGCAATACCCCCCGTGTTTTCTTCGAAGATCCCAATACAGGACTGTATAGTGCGACATATACAGTATGTCGCATGTGCGACGTGAAAATTGGTCTATGTGAAGAATGAACGAACTGAAGTAGCACCAGTGCGATGAATAACAGAGCCATTTGTGTGTATAGTCGCTTTCCAACTACAACTAAGCCAGTTTAAAACTACAATTGGCGCGTCACAGTCGTGAGTTCCATTCACACCTCAACCCTCCACAGCCTTTTCAGATTTTAAGCCATCCTCTTCTCCCATAGAAAACAGCACATTTTTCCAGGATATCAAGTTTCATGTCCTCACAATGCAGATTGTCCCGGTTGGCAGGGAAGCTGGTGATGCAGGCCATTATTGAGAGTCACCAGCATTTTTACAGGTCTTTTAATTTTGTCACCCTGTGTCAAACTCAGCACAGATCAGTGGTGAAATACACCGATCTATATAATTCAATGGTTGCTACTCTTTGTCCTCCGTTACAACGGAGAGGATTGCAAAATGCACCCAACATTTTTTTCATATCGGCGCTGAATAGGTGACATTTACGAGAACAGACACCGTGTCTTTGTGTGTGTCGCCTTTAGCACCACACAAAGCGGGATATGTTTTATTTCGGAAGGGGCCATCACGGAAAATAAAAAGAGGAGCAAAGGATATGTGAGGTAAACCAGGATGCAAAAACTGCCCCTTGCCAACAGGACAGACTGGTCTCTTCTGTAGCAGCCGGGGGATGGTCAGAGCTGCTGCAGGCTCCGAGGGAGTGACTGAAAAAATGCTCTTATAAAAGAAACCTTTTTTTTTTTTTTTTAAATTATTATTATTTCTTCCGGCTTCACCTGTACTTTCCCACAGTGGGTTCATTTTGCACAGGTCTCTGGAGGAGGAGTGCAATGGAGAAAGACGAAGCTCCATGGTGCAACATGGGTTATTTTTATGGCCCAGTCCAGGGGTGCCAAACCTGGCCCGTTAGTTCGCATGGTGTGGTGAGTCTGTTCAGGTGGATAGATTGATGACTGATGTGGAAATGTATGTAAATTTAAAATAATTATAAGAAGCTGTCTCTGTAATTGGTCTCACGCCAGAGGCCTTTGAGGCTGTGGTAGAGAGGAGGACACTGAATAATCTGCGACCCATCATGGACAATCCTGAGCACCTCCTCCACCACACACTGGACAGACAGCGGAGCACTTTCTCCAGCAGACTGCTACGCCTTCGCTGCCGAACATTTAGGTACAGGGAATCTTTCCTGCCACATGCCATGTCACTGTACAATAACTCACTCTGATGTTGAATTTTGGTCATAACTACGCTATCATACTGCATCTTAAGGGCCTTTTCCACTAGCACGCTTTAGCGCGACACGGGACGGCTCAGCACGCTTTGTACGCTTTTCCACAAGCCCCAACACTGTTTAACAGCCGCGATTCTCAGCCCCGCTCCAGGGCAGGGTACAGCAGTGCTGAGCTGTGCCGTGTTGTGACGTTAACAGACTGGTCGCCGCTGATTGGTCAGGTCGTAACCGCCCCTCTCCTCCTCATCATCTACCAAATCTTCACGACCTTCTCAATAAAGTTTTTGAAAAAAAAAAAAAAAAAGAATCTTCACGACCGCCTTTACTCAGCACGCAACCACTGTTGGCGGTTTCTTTTCAGTGTATTGCTGTGCTATTTTCATTTATTCTCTATCAAAAATGGCTTCGCGTAATAAGGGTGTTCCATGGACCAATAAGGAGGTGCAGTGTCTGCTCACTGCATTGTCAGACGAACGTATTCAGCGCGAGTTAGACGGAGCCGCCCGGAATGAAAAAATATACCGGGAGGTCTCGACATCGGAGTCCTTTAACGGTGAGTTTTAATTTTTTTTATTGTGCGTTTTTTCACAAATATATTCGGTAAGACGCTCAGTTTATTTATGCAATAAAAAAGCTGTTCATTTGTGGATGGATCGCTGCTTTATTGCAGCACACTGCGGACTAAAGCTTTTATTTTAATTATTCATGTGAACAATACGCTGAAATAAGCTTATGTATTCTTGTTAAAAACTATTGTCTTTTCTGTATATATTGCACTTTCGTGCTGTATTTTATTGTGTGCATTTTCCTTGTAGAATCATCCCACGCGTCCGCCGCGACAGCCCGCACGGATTATTCAACCGAGCCATCCTGACCCACAGCTGGCAGAGACGGCTTCATTTAACCGAGTCTTCGTGACCCAGTTTGGGAAGCTGGTGTAGAGGAACTCAGTGGTCGGCGTGTATAAAATGTTGATTAACCTTCATGTTGTGTTGCGAAGTTTTTTTTTTTATTTTAATATTTTGTATATAATAAAATGGAATTGTTTTGGAAAGTGTGGTTTGTCTGTTATAACACTGAATTATAAAACAGTATAATTACATAGAAATTCCATTGCCTAGTCTGATCAAAATGATGCTGATCTTCCTGTCACGGGTCAACCATTATAAAGGTAATGTAATTTTTAACTAGACCAAAAAAGAAATCTTTTTGTAAGCTTTCTGTTCTTTTTATTGAAATATCATAAAAAATTAGCACCAAGTCAAAGTAGGTACAAGTATATGTAAATTGAATGTTCGATCGGCATTCCAAATTCAGAGATTTACAATACTTTAGAAGGAGTGTAGCATCATCTAAATGGAAAATAATAATACTGTTGTTCCAAACGTTGACCTGAAGGTGAAAAACATGAATTTTTTTAATTCAGTACATCCAAAATGCCCTAGGATGTAAAAAATAATACAATTTGGTGTTGGACAGTGTGCCACCGTCTCATTATTTAATACGAATAAAAACAAGTTTCAGCTCATTATTTCTAGGTCATTTGGCAGTTAATTCAAAACAAAAGTGACTTGTGTTGTTGCAGCTTAATTATGAGATAAAATTAATTGTGAGATAAAACCACAGAGCGAGCAAGGCAATAATCCTTGGATCCTCCATTTTTTGTCTCGTGTAAATAAGGACTCAGTCGGGTGCGTAACGTCACGGGAGTGTGGCCCCGCCTCGCTAAGAATCTGCCGCCGCCCCGCTTCTAAAACCTCCTAACACAAACCATCACAGCACAAGCACAACACCGTGCTAATGGAGACAGAAGCATTCCGAGCCGTACTGAAGTGAATCGAGCCGTACCGAGGTGTGCTGGGCTAGTGGAAAACAGGCTTTACAGTCTAAATGGTACCTCACATTGCACCCTGTGCCTGATAGTCCTGCATTATACAGCGAGTACGATTTATATATCTATAGTGGTGTGAAAAAGTGCTTGCCCCCTTCCTGATTTCTCATTTTTTTGGATGTTGGTCACACATAAATGTTTTCAGATCATCAAACAAATTTAAATATTAAACAAAGATAACACAAGTAAACACAAACTGCAGTTTTTAAATGAAGGTGTTTATTATTAAGGGTAAAAAAACAATCCAAATCTACACGGTCCTGTGTGAAAAATGATTGCCCCCGTTAAAACAAATTGTGACCCATGCTGGCAAAATGAGTCACTTTGAGGGAATTATCAAAACTAAGGAAACATTTTTTCCATATTCTGTATTGAAAGACCTTCAAAATGATATTTCATTTGTAGGAAGCGTGCAAAAATGGACCCAGAAAAAGCCGATTTGTTTATATTTTGGCTAGGTTTAAAACTCGCATTTGATCGGTCGGGAGTTACGTCTTCCGCCAAAACATATGTATTTTTAAAAAGTACAATTTCTAAGCTTTACAATGACACCAGGAAATCACAGGAGTTTTCCCGGGACTTGCCGTTAGCAAACAAAGAAAGTCATGATTTATTCAGGGATGGCAACAGGAAATTCTGATTTCAGCTGAAATCTAATTTGGTCGATTGACTTATGGTGGGGCCGGGGGGGCGCAGCCCCCCTGAAGCTGGGAGGTTTTCAGTAAAACAGAAGTAATTTAGACTGAAAAAAAGATTTAAAAAAATGAAATACTAGACTTAGATAAATCATTAAATTTAATGAAAAGTTAACTTACTTTTTCTTCAATGTTGTCTCACCGTCTTTAGTCCAACATATTTAACAGTTCTATAAGAGTTTATTACACTATTTACACTGGTCACCAAGTCACTTCTAATGTGAAACTTTCTTCCTTTTGGCAGCAAGCTGCGTCAGTCTCTGAGCTTTGAACTTCATCTCCTTTTCTGGTTTCTTCAGAAACTGTCCGAGTGTTTCTGTTACCCCGTTGAACTTTGAGCCAATTTTCACCTTTACTGTCACATCGTCCCCCGAAGCTCCTGGGTTTTTATGATTTTTAAGTACCAGAACTGTGCTTAAATGACATAAAACAAACAGCTGAATGCCACTTACTACTGTATAATATTGACTTATGTTCCAAGAAGATAGCATTCCTAAACTAGAAAAGCACTCATAGAGCGCATACCTCTGCCAAGGCTCCTTCTGTTTGTCATGGATCAACTCCAAAATGTAATGGGTTTGTGTGTAGGCCTATAGCCACTTGTGGTGAAAATTGCATCAAAGTCTGTCCATCAGTTTTGGAGTATTGTTGCTAACACACTGTGAGAAGATAAGCGCCTTGGCTGAGGTATGCATTCTCAGATCATCACCAAAATATAATGGGTTCCTCTCTAGCCCAAGAACCACCTCTGGTGAAAATTTCATCCAAATCCATCCAGTAGTTTTTGTGTAATCCTGCTGCACAAATACAAAAAAGCCCTTAGTGGAGGTATGCACTCTCAGATCATCACCAAAATCTAATCATCTGTTCCCCATGCCATTACACACCTTTCCTGAAAATTTCATGAAAATCCGTCAATAACTTTTCCTTGCTAACAAACAGACAGACAGACAAACCAACGCTGATGAAAACATAACCTCCTTGGCGGAGGTAAATATTCCAACAAGCATTATCCATCACATGCTTTAACACTTGATCAAATCAAAATCAGTTAATTTTATCTATTCCATAATAGAAATAAAATTCCAACATACCATTACTTTTTATAATTTCAGCATTCATTTCAGATCACCAGTTTCAATCTCCATTGAGTCTTGAGCAGCTCATTTTCCTCCCCCGCGCAGCCCAGCTCGTACAGCCGTTGTACGCTGCACTCAAACGGAAACCGGCGGACAGAGTCGACTGGACTCCTGAACGGGAGCAGGCATTCTGAGGTTAAAACAGCACTCACTACCGACGCCTCGGACATGGGCATAGCGGCCGTCGTGGAGCAATGAGTTGCCGGTTCTTGGCAGCCGCTCACCGTTTTTTTTAGCAGGTCTTTGCACGACAGTGAACGTAAATACAGCGTGTTCGACAGAGAGTTAATGGCTCTCCACCTGGCCATACGCCACTTCCAGTTCTGGCTGAAAGGGCGCACCTTCACTGCGTTCGTGGACCACAAGCCACTAACGTACTTAACGTACTTTATCTTCCTAGAAGATAAAATAAAGTGGAATTCGGCGAATTACCGGAAAAATCACATCCCTGAGAACAAGCCGCCATGAATTTTTGACAAAGCATACGAGCCATTTGATTGGTCCAATCGTTTGCAACTATCCAATCGCAGGGCTGTTTACAATACAGCAGTAGCTTGAGTACATCCGGGTTATCGCGAGACTTGACCCGGGGAAGCGCCGAGCGCTTATGCAATCGTGTTGATTTTCGCTAAAATCGGTAACAATAAGGTACCTTACCCCCCCTAAAATTTTCTCAATGGATTTAGACGATTCACAGAAATGATCAATTTGAAAATAAATCGGCGGAAATCCACGGATCGGCGGAAAATTGTCATCCCTGTTTATGACTTCTCGTGCTTGTAGCTCGTAATGACGCGGTGCGCATTCTGACTCATTTTGCCAGCACGGGTCACAATTAACTGTGGTTTATCACATCTTTGGAAAGCTGAGTTCAATTTCTCCAGCCACACCCAGGCCTAATTACTGCCACACCTGTTCTCAATCAAGAAATCACTTAACCCCTCGCACTCCGGGCAATTTTCCTAAAAATGCAAAAAAAAAAAAAAACGTGCCCAAAGTAAATCGAAAGCTGTTGTTCAACCCTTTGCAACATCTTCATGGGGTTGGTCTCATTTAAAAGAAAACACTTTGAATTTTTTGGCAAAAAAAACATAATCTCTCTACGTGCTCCGGCCACTGAGTTACAGTCATCTAAACATACTGAACTTGAAGAAAATAAATTTGGACACGGTGTTTTTTTGGATACAAATGCTTGCAAATAACACACAGCTGTCCGATCCGGCTGGAAAATGCAACAGAAATGTAGAACCAAGTGTTATCAAGCTGAGATCCAAATTTGGTAACAATACCACAAAAATTGAATATTTTACACAGCTTTGTTCTCAGGCTGTTCCCAGGCATTTTGGAACTGTGCCAAATTGTGCCAAATGGCACAGTTTGGAAAAACGTCTGTAACTTTTGAATAATTCAATGTAGAATCTTCATTTTGGGCTTTAATGAAAGGTCACATTCAGGGCTGTATCTGTGTGTGTGTGGGGGGGGGGGGCAAAAGACGGAGTTCTGCCCTCGCTACATGACGGATTACACTCCTTGCATGTTTTCACAGCGCCCCCCCCCCCCCCCGCTACTGTGTGTGTGGGGGGGGGGGGGTTGTTCCCCCCCACCCTCGCTACAGAAGACGGCCATCGCTACATGACGGAATAGACACATATGCTTCCCCCCGCAGACCGGGGGCATTCGGACCGTGAAACCCCCCCCCCTTCTGCAGCGGGGAGGGGGGGGCGTTCACGGTCCGAACACGGCAAATGAACCGTTTATCGCGGCACACGCACTTCGTGCACAGTACAGTTGTAATTTACCGATCGGTCAAAAGTCATTTTTGGATTGCAGTTTTCAGGGAGAAATAATAATTTAGCTTATAACACCTTACCTCTTCACAGCAGCAGAGTCCTGGCGAACTTCTCTTCCCCATTGTCAGACGAACGCGACGCTGGTCCGCTCGTGGATCCCGATCAAAACAATTCCAATATTGCGGTTTTGGCGAATGATTTACGACCTTTGTCGTCGGCCTCCGTCGGTCTATGATGACGGAAGAGAATCCTAAACGTCTATTCTGCTGGAATGAGTGCAGGTCCCACTTGTGGGTGTTCTCCATGCTGCTGGGTGAGCCTGGGTCTGTAGCAGGTTCGTCCAGCGTCCTTTGTTTTCATCTGCTGCAACAGTAAATATCTCTTCACCAGCCCGAATTTCTGTGCTTCAATTGGCTCCTGCATTCACAGTAGGCGGGTCCTCCTTCCTAGGTTTTCATTCATTGGCTCTTCATGGTTTCAGAAACCCAATTCAAGGCTCTTATTAGTCGAATGAGAGGTCAATCAGATGAACTAATCTGTTCGCGGCTGTGACTGCAGCTTTTTTTTTTTTCAGTGGTGCTTGGAGGCCAGCACCATTTCCATCTGCACCAGCATCAGTATATCATGCGTCCGAGCGCGCACGAGGGCGCTCTCGTGCGCCCTAGGACACAGAGATTTGCCCGCCCGCGGAACAACGGAGCGCAAGTGGTTAAATAGAACCTGCTTGACAAAGTGAAGTAGACCAAAAGATTCTCAAAAGCTAAACATCATGCTGCGATCCAAAGAAATTCAAGAACAAATGAGAAACAAAGTGAGATCTAGCAGTCCGGAAAAGGTTATAAAGGCATCTCTAAAGCTTTGGGACTCCAGCAAACCACAGTGTCCAGGGTTACATGGGCAAAATTTCATCAATCTGATTACAATTCAGATCAGAATTTTACTGTTTACATGGATCCTAAAAAAGCTGATCTGATTAGGACGTGCATTTCCATGTGTCACACGTTTGAATGGAATAAATCATTCTGACATGCGCACGTTGACATTTCAACATTCCGAAAATAGAAGAAGAAGCAACTTCCGGTGTTAGCAAGCCCCGCTTTGTGTCGAAATTGACCTGTATTGTGTTATTCAAACTGTACTTTTGCTTCTGCTGGTCTCCGTAATGAAGCTACAAGTACATACTTCTGCATATGACAAACAGAGGGAGACAGCAGGACGATACAGACCAGTTTTGTTTTACTCCCGCTATGTTTTCCGCTAGCTGCTGCTAAGGCGGAAATACGTCACGTCGACGTGCAGCTGGTGTACGGACATGCGCAGTAAACGTATTTTCTGCCCTACGTCCGGAATAAGTGTTTTCATGCACACCATTCGGATTAACAATCGGCATAACCCACCCCTCTCAATCGGAATGAAATTTGGATCCGAATGAGCATGATCGGGTTAGAATATTCAGATTGGCATGTTTACATGAAGCATTTTTATTCCGATCACGCTTTTAATCCAGTTACCTGTGTCCATGTGTTTACATGGACACAGGTAAAATCACCTCAAAAAAAAAAAAAAAATTACCAAAATTACCTCAAGAGCGCAGTGATGACTCATCCAAGAGGTCATAAAAGACCCCACAACAACATCCAAAGAACTGCAGGCCTCACTTGCCTCGGTTCAGGTCAGCGTTCATGACTCCACCTTAAGAAAGAGACTGGGCAAAAATTGCCTGCATGGCAGAGCTCCAAGACAAAAACCACTGCTGAGCAAAAAGAACATAAAGCCTCGTCTCAGTTTTGCCAGAAAAGATGATCTCCAAGACTTTGGGGTAAATTAGAATACCATGATTTGTAATTTAATTAAAAAAGGATAACCATAATCCATCGAACCATCCATCTTCTTCCACTTAATCCTTTTCGGGTCGCGGGGGGGGGGGGGGGTCTGCAGCCTATCCCAGCATCTTTGGGCGAGAGGCAGGGTTCACCCTGGACAGATCGCCAGTCCATCGCAGGGTCAATACAGAGAGACAGACAACCATTCACTCTCCCATTCATACCTAAGGACAATTTTGAATCCCCAGTTCAGAATGAGGGCTAATATTAAAGATGAAAAAGAGATAGCGACTCCTGTAATTCAGTCATTTACTGCATTCAACACATTGGCCATGACAGCTCAACCCTCAGCAACCAGAGAGCATACTGTCAAAGAGGTAAGCCAACATTAACAGCACAAACGAACAGTACTGATATTTTTCTAAAGCTTGAAACCGTTGGCCATTGAAAATAAATGGCGCCAACTTTCTTTACTTGCAAAAACTTACCAAGTAGACGGTAATGTCGTGTCTCCCGGGTGCCGTTGTTTCAGATGCTCATGCATCACTGTAGTGCTGTCGTGGTAAGAGAGGCCTGCCTTGCAAAGTCCGCATTTTACTTGTTTTGGTTTTTGGTTTTCTGTAAAATGTTTCCAAACAACAGAAAGTTTGGGTCTGCTTTATTTTATCCACTTCAAATGGCTCATCCTTTCTCTTTGCCATACTGTGCTCCTCTTCTTCTACGCTGGAAACTGTTCACACATGCCAGACAACAGAGGCGCTACTGCCCGCAGCAGTTCTGGTTGTGCATTGCAGTTTTGGTTGTGCATTGCAGTTACAACTGAACATTACTGCTGCATGCATATAAACTTTAGAATTAAACGATTTGTCAACAATAAAAATATTTGTCAACAAATTTTTATTGTCGATGTTATTGACAATGCTGACTAATCGCTTCAGCCTTAGTGTGTTTTTAGCTTAGCCGTTGTTAAATTAAATCACGCTTTATTGTCATTCAACTGTACAACCAATCATGTACAGTAGAACGAAATTGTGTTTTACCCATCTACAGTGTTAATCACACACACCCCAAGTGTAGAATCAGAGGGCCGCTGCCATGCAAGGCGCCGCCACAGATTTCCCTCCTCCATTCCATTATTGCTGAGCACCAAGCTGGACGGCAGAAAGTTCCACTTTTATATGGTCTTCGGCATGACCCGGCCGGGATTTGAACCCCTGCCTCCCGGGTGTGGGGCAGATGCTCTACCAACTGAGCCACCACTCCACACCACACTCAAGAGTGTTAACACTACTCTGAGACTTGTGCTGGCCAGCGTGTTCAAGTGGGGGATTTTTTGTGCAGCGCTTCTTGCAGGTTGTGTGGCATGTCAAGGTCTTCCATTCCATCTGTTATAAAATCAAAAAAAAGGCCCAATGTTTGAGCTAACTTTTTGCCGTATTCAACTGTTTTCTAACTTTCATATTGGAGTTGAAACAGGATTAGTCAATTTACTAGATGAATTTTAGTTTCAGAACCATACCATACCAAATGGTATATCAATTGTTTTGATGGGTGAAAAGGGTGTTATACAGTTAGGTCCAAATATATTTGGACCAGGGATGTTAATGATTAATTGACTTTCGATTAATTGTTGATAAGAATTTAGTCAACTCAATTAAATTAGATGTCAAGTAATTGATAACTCAGCAGTCCTTTTCAATGGGAGCTTATTCTATGAAATATAGTGGCTTCGCTGTCCAGGCGGGGGCGCACACGGTCACCCACTGCTGCATTTCAACCGAAAAAGCAGAAGACACTAAGCCCTCAGAGCGCATGTGCTGAGCAGAGCGAAAAAACTCGCTCTTCCGGGTTACATTGGAGAGCCACAACAAGTTCCAATGGCACGTTCCAATGTCCACCCGCCTACTTCAAGTCAACAGGGCGAAGAAACCGACTACAACAGACTACATGAGCGCAAAAACCTATCCCTGCTAACAGGAAAGCAAACCGGACTCAAGTCACCACTGAGGTGACAGACAACAGAGGGAGCCCAGATCGCACTGGGTTTGCCTGGATTGCCAGGGTATTGTGATAATGTTTAGCATGCAACAGATGAAGCAGCTCACAATTTATTTTCCTGTTAAAACAGTCTACCAGTGCATCTCAGTAATTTAGAACATAAATGTTTTTTAATACAACTAAAAAAGAAAAAAATTAGGATATTGGTAGATTTTTTTTTCCACAATATTTTTTATTGAACCTTTTTTTTTTTTTTTACAAACATAACACAAACATTCAAACACTAACGCTAAAGTAATTTTTAAAAAAAATGTACTAAAAACACCAACAACCACTAACAAAGGCAGGTCTTCAACAATGCTCCTCTGTTTAGTCTAGGCAATCCATTACATAGGTATACATATTATACATTCACCAGTTTGGAATTTACAAGGTCCACACACATCATTCACCTTCTTCTTCAAAAGTTATGTTTAAATTCTTTACATAATCAATGAAAGGTCTCCATATATTCTCAAACACAATTTCCTTTGATTTCAGTATGTATGTTATTCTTTCTAGTGGAAGGTTTGTTAACATTTGTCTTAACCACTGAGTCACATCTGGTCTATGAGTCTTTTTCCACAGTAGTGCAATACATTTTTTGGCATTAAGCAAACTGAGGTCTATGAATGCTCTTTCACTCTTATTAAAGTTATGCTTTTCTGGATACAGACCCAACAAAAACAATTTAGGATTCAATATGATTTGTTTTGAAATTATTTTTTCAATTGTTACCCTCACCTCTTCCCAAAACATTCTAATTTTCCTACATTCCCATAAAAAATGAAATAGGGTTCCTTTACTTTCCATACATTTTGTGCACGTATCTGGTATGTTTTTGTTATATCTATTTAACTCCACCGGTGTAACATACATCCACATTAACCATTTAAAATGTATCAATTTAAGACATACATTTATTGATTTGGTTTGAGCTTCTGTACAAGCCAATTCCCATTGTTCCTCTGAAATTTCAGTTTGCAGGTCTTCTTTCCAATAATTCAGTCTTTTCTGTGAGTTTTCACTTGAGGATAATGTCAGTGAGTTATAAAACTCTGAAATAATACCCTTTCTCTTACTATCTTTCGTCAAAATTTTTTCCAAGGATGAATAAGTAGGTCGGGTGAGAGCATTACAGTGGTACCTCTACTTACGAAATTAATTCGTTCCGGAAGTATTCTCGTAACGTGAAAATTCCGTAAGTAGAGGCGCGTTTTACATGTAAATGCCGTAATCCGTTCCACCCCCCCAAAATTCGGGCATAAATTTTTTATAAATCATAAAAATGCATCAAAACATGTAACAAATACATGTTACAATTAGATTTCTGCACAATAAACATAAAATGAGAGTTTAAAATGAGAGAAAGAATAATAAAAGAGAATAATAAAAGAGAAAGAATAATAAAAATTATGTTCATTTACCTTTTAACTGCTATCGTTACCAAAGATGGCGGTTGCGGCGGCATGAAATAAGGCGGCGTAGTTGGAGGTTTTAAGTAGAGTTTTATTATCATACCGCCGTCACGGGATCCCCTCTCCAGCCCAAGTGTGTGCAGGCTGGATGGGGATCCTCTGGCTCTCAGAGAAGGAGAGGAGAGGCGGACACGTGTGTGTCCTACAGCAGAGGTTGAGAGATAGAGGCAGGTGTTACAGAACCTGTGCAGTATTTATACCCAGCTCAAACAATACATCAAAGCAGGTCTGATCAAAGGGACTGCAGAACAGGCATGAGATATTTGCATTTGTGAGACACAGACAGGATGCATGAACACAACGCATGGGTGGCACATTAACCTCACAGCAGTGAAATGCATAGATGGCTGATTAGATCACAGCATGCAGCGGAAAAAACCAGGAGTAGCGAGCTGTCCGTCCTTAGTCTGTTTGTGGGGGTTTTCCCAAACCGCCACAGCGGTCGCCTTTTCACAAATTATGGCCTCGGTCACTGTGTCACCAGCTATGTCTTTCTCCTTTATCCACACGAGTAACAACCTCTCCATCTCATCGTTCACAGCAGACCTCCTCTTCGAAATGACAGAGAGGCCTTTGGAAGGAGTCACAGCTTTAAGGGCTTCCTTTTGTTTTAATACCGTGCTGATCGTTGATGAACAGCTTCTTCCCCTCTGCGAACAGCTTCTTCCCCTCTGCCATCAGACTGCTGAACACTAAGTGACTTATTGACTCTCGTGCACTATGTACAGCAGCTCAACCAGACTCATGTCAATCATCACTGTTTTCTTCCTGCATTACCGACTGCACTATATAGTTCTCCACAGTATCTGCTGCTCGCTAATATATTTTAACTGCTGACCAGTAGGGATGGGCATTCGGGGAAATTTTCTTCACCGATCGCCGGGAGAATTAATGATTAATAATCGGTTAATCATTAACATTTTTAGGTAGGTAGACTGCATTAGAACATCAGGTATCAGCACGGAGAGCCGCACAACTCAAATCTACCTCTCTCTCTCAAATCTCTCTCTCTCTGTTCTCGTGTTTGCTCGGCTCGGGAATCTCGCAAGCTGATTGGCCGAGACGTTTCACCCCGCAAGCTGATTGGCCGAGACGTTTTACCCAGCTCTCTCTCCCTGCCGAGCGGCCACCCAACAAACGAAGACCGCATTCATTGCTCTATCGCTCGTATTGCTTAGTCTAGCCGCGTGGAACTTTTTGCTGTTCTCTTGTGCCATTTTGTGCGAAATAGTCTTCCCGTCGAGGCACTACGCCGCCTCCTGCAGCTTCCCTCGACGTGTGTACACCGAATCTTCATGACCTTCTCAATAAAGTTTCTGAAAAAAAAAAAAAAGAATCTTCACGACCGCCATTACTCAGCGCGCAACCACTGTTGGCGGTTTCTTCGCGTAATAAGGGTGTTCCATGGACCCTGTCGATGAGGTATATTTGTATGCTGCATTGCAGTGATTGCAGTACACCTGGTCATTTTTTAAATTGAAATGGTCCCACGCAACACTTCGCCGTAACCGCCTCATGATTTGGCGATCGCCCTACGGAAGCCCGCATGTATCAACGGAGGCACGCCAGGGTACGGCGATGGTGTAATGTTGCCCCCTGGTGCCCAAATTTTGCCATTGCATTGTTTGAGGACGGCCGTGCACTAGGCCTTAATAACCTCGGATTGTTTAAAAAAAAAAAAAAAACGGTTTGTCGACGAAAATGAACTTCCTCGGTGAAATTCTTAATGATCAATTATCGGTTAATCGGTAAATTATGCCCATCCCTACTGACCAGTATCACTTACTCTTATTCTACACTTTATTGCATGTATACTTTATTTCTTTTATCTTATCATGTTTAATGTTGCAGCATTGCACCGAGACAAATTCCTAGTTTGTGTACTACATGAACAATGGCAATAAACCTGATTCTGATTCTGATTCTGATGTATTACGGCCATATTCTTTGGCGAAATCAACCAAACGCATCCCCTTTTCATACCTTTCGATTATCTCCTTCTTTGTTCGAATGGACAAAAAAACTCTCTTCTTCTTTTCTCCTTTTCCACTTATCTCCGTCACTTTCTTGGGGCCCATAGCGAATAAATGTTAATTCTGTACACACACGTAAAACTGCCCGTACACTTCGTGGCCAATGGGATACCAGGAAGATGCTAGGCGATAGCCAATGGCAGAGCAGCTACAGGTATGTTTACGTTCGGTAAGCTACGGGAGCTGCGAGGAGCGCATACTTTTTTGCCTTTCGTATCCTGAAATTTCGTTCGTAACAAGAGGCAATATTTTCCCGTTGAGGCGTGTCGTAACCTGAAAATTCCGTATGTAGAGACGTTCGTAAGTAGAGGTACCACTGTATTTTGATTTGATCGAATAAAGCTCCTAAGCTGAAGATATTTAAAAAAATGTGTTCTATTAAGATTAAATTTGATCCTCAGTTCTTAAAAAGACATTATGTTATCTGAACATGACAAATATAAGTCTTGAATCTTTTGAATCCCTTTTAAATTCCATACTTTAAATACAGCATCCGCTCTCCCTGGTTTAAAATATTGATTACCCCATATTGGGCTAAATTGTGACAATAAGTGTGGTTCTATTAAATATTTTTTGGTTTCACACCATATTTTGATCATATGCTTTACAAATGGATTTTTAACTTGTTTCTGTAATTTTTTAGCCGAGTCTGAGTATATGAATATGGGAAGAGGTAAAGGTAAATTGTATGATTCCATATCAGTCCAGTGAGGGAGATCATTTGATGAAAAATAATGTCATAGACCTCAGTTGTGCTGACCAGTAATACAACATAAAGTTTGGACATTTCAGACCTCCACGATCAAATGGTAAATATAGTAAGGACAGATGTAATCTAGCCTTCCTATTGTTCCATATAAATTCCACTAACTTTTTTTTAATTCTTGAGAATAGATCTGAAGGTGGTGGTAAAGGAATGTATTGAAATAAATAAAGTATTTTGGGTAAGATATTACTTTTAAGTATATTAATTCTCCCGATCATCAACATTGGTAGTGACATCCATCTCTGAAGTAACTCATTAATGTCTGTCATTAAGGCTTCATAGTTGGCACTGGCGACTGATTCTAGCTTAGGCACAATTTGAATTCCTAAATATTTAAACTGATTTACAACATTGAATTGATTTACCTTAGGAGCTGGGTGATTTCTCTGGGTCTCATTTAGCATTAATATTGAAGATTTAGTTTTATTTATTTTATATCCTGATATTTCCCCAAAATTCTTTATTAAATTCAACAAGGTCGGAATTGATTTTTTAAGATTCGACATAAACAAAATTATGTCATCGGCATACAGGGAGATTTTATGTTCTGTTGGTCCTACTTTAATTCCATATATTTGTGGATGTAAAAGTACTGCCATCGCTAAAGGTTCAATTGCCATAGTAAACAGTAAAGGTGAAAGTGGACAGCCTTGTCGATATCCTCTATTGATATTTATTGATTTTGAGATATTGCTGTTTGTTAGGATTTCTGCTGTAGCATTATTGTATATTATCTGAACCCATTTTATGAAATTATTTCCAAGTCCAAACCTTTGTAGGACTTCAAAAAGAAAGAGCCATTCGACCCTATCAAAGGCCTTTTCGGCGTCCAATGATAGGAGAGCTGTATCCGGTGCTTCTTTATTGGAATAAATAATATTAAATAGTCTTCTTACATTATGGAAGCCTTGTCTTCCCATTATAAAGCCATTCTGATCTCGGTTAATAATATTTGGTAATATTTCTTGTAGTCGTCTTGCTAAAATTTTACAGATTATCTTAAGGTCAGCATTCAATAGGCTTATTGGTCTCATGTTTTTACATTTATTAGAGGGTTTACCTGGTTTTGGCAACAGTATAATTAAGGCATTATTCATGTATAGTGGTAAATTACTATTTTGAAATGCTTCTAAAACCATTTCCAAAAATGGTTTTATTAATTTATTCTTAAATTTTTTATAGAGGTCAACTGGAAGACCATCTGGTCCTGCACTTTTTCCTGACTTCATATTATCAATGGCTAGCCCAACTTCTTCTTGACTAATTTTAGACTCCAGTATCTCCCCGTTTTCATTTGGAATACACGGTATAGATAATCCGTCCAAAAACCCATTTAGTTTTGTTGAGTCAGTTTCATTTTTTGTATCATATAGTTTTTCATAATAATCTCTAAAGGCACTATTAATTTCTAAAGGATCTACAACTGCCTGTCCGTTACTTATAATACTGGTGATTGGTGTTTTAAATTCTAATTGTTTAATCTGCCATGCCAATAATTTCCCTGATTTTTCACCTTGTTCATAAAAAGATTGCTTCAATCTTAGAAGACTCGAGGCAGCTCTATTCGCTGATTTTCTGTCATATTCAGCTCTCAGAATCAGTAATTCGTTCTCTAACTTTGGGTCACTTCCTGCATACACTTTTTCTTGGAGAATTTTTATTTTATGTTCCAATTGGACTCTCTCCTCTCGAGTCTTCTTAGATTTTGAAGCTGTATAACTAATAATATGCCCCCTAATAAAAGCTTTGAAAGCCTCCCAACTTTATACATGCTGATGTTTGTGTAGTATTGATATCAAAGAACTCATCTATCTGTTTTTCTATGTACTTAACAAATTCCTCATCCTGAAGCCATTTATGCTGAAATTGCCACCTACCTGGTTCCTTTGTCAATTTCTTATCTACATATATTAGACAGCAGGGTGCATGATCAGAGATCACAATGTTATCATAGAAACAGTTTTGAATCTTGGACCTTAATTCTGTGGAGATCAAAAAATAGTCAATACGTGAGAATGTCTTGTAGGTATTAGAATAACAAGAGTAGGCTTTAACTTGTGGTTTCATTTCTCTCCATATATCTAGCAATCTCAATTCTTTCATAAAATGATTAATGGTCATCCTACATCCATTGTGCGTACAGTCCAGTCCTGTTGATCTATCTATACCGGGATTCAATGTACAATTAAAATCCCCTGCTATTATATGTTGCCCTGTAAGTGATGATAAAATAAGAAATAAATTAGCAAAGAAGTTTTGATCATCTATATTGGGACCATATAAGTTCACCAGATTTATATTTTCTAATAACAAAGATCCTTGTGTGGCGGTTCGGTTAACCCCCACAACAGATTAAGGACACTCAGCTCTCTTCTCTTGGTTTTTTCTGATGCACTACTGATATGTAGATGTGCTTTGTTGTAACCCCCACAAACAGACTGGTCAAACACAGCGCTCGGCTAGAGCAAATAACAGAACAGTGAAATGTGTATTAATGTCTACAGGCAGACTCGTTTCGTCTGGCTCACTTCTGTGATGTTAATGTTGCCTTTCATGCATTGTGCTCATGCGTCCTGTCCTCACTGTGACCTCACTGTGACCGCCATCGTCCTCCGCCGCTGCTCACAGAACCCTCAGGGCTGCTCGTTCACCTGAAGCAAGCACGCAGCTCGCCACTGGATTTTTTTAATGGTCTCAGCCACAGCACATAAGGGATTTCAGCCGTCAGCTGTTCCCGGGGGGTTTTAAGGTTGCTCCTGCACCTAAAGCCAACAAGCCGAGTCCCTCTGCTTCTTTTTTTCTTACAGCCTCGCCGCTCCTGTTTTCTTCATGGCCACGAGAGGAGCCAGAGACTAATTTTTCTTCTTGTGGACCTCTGCACGTTCAACGGGACAGCCCTTCGACATCGCAGACCCACAAGCAATTTTTGCGCGGCTCGGACGAGTTCACCGTCCCCCTGCCGGCACTTACCCCCCTCCTCCCTCCCCCTCCACCTGCAGTGAGCTTCTCCCACAGCCCGCTCCCATAGAGGGATTATTGAGGTCTCGGCCCCCTGCCGTGCCCTCTGGGGGGGGAGCGTGTGTGGCGGTTCGGTTAACCCCCACAACAGATTAAGGACACTCAGCTCTCTTCTCTTGGTTTTTTCTGATGCACTACTGATATGTAGATGTGCTTTGGTGTAACCCCCACAAACAGACTGGTCAAACACAGCGCTCGGCTAGAGCAAATAACAGAACAGTGAAATGTGTATTAATGTCTACAGGCAGACTCGTTTCGTCTGGCTCACTTCTGTGATGTTAATGTTGCCTTTCATGCATTGTGCTCATGCGTCCTGTCCTCACTGTGACCTAGGGACTGAGATCAATATGTCTCTCAAATGCAAATGTCTTATGCCTGTTCTGTTATCTCTTTGATCATACCAACTGCTGGGGTATGCCCTTGATGTATTGTTGTAGTCGAGTATACAGTATATGCTGCAACTCTGCAACGCAAACCCTCTCACTCTCATTCTGATTCTGCAACTGCTGCTGTGAGACACACACACCGTGTGTCTTCGCTCCCTTTGAGAGCTGGAGGAACGAAGCGGCAGCCTGCTCAAACCATGGGCTGTAGCCGAGTTCTGATGAAGGCGGGTGATAATAAAGCTACTTAAAGGTGAACTGAACTCAACAGCATTGAACGGCACTGGGTGATAGTACATACAATTATAAAGATAATTTATCATTGGCACCCCCTCCACAAATCCCGGAATCTTGGAGAAAATCGCGATTTAGAATTTCCCGCCCTGAAAAATCAGACAAATCCGCCGAAGCGCAGCCGGAGTTCCGCGTGACGTCACGAGTGTGACCCAGTCCTCATGTTTACCATTGCGAGCACGTCGACACTGGTTGTTTTTGGTGCATTTTGTCGTGATAGTCGACTACAAAACACTTCCAACACCTGGGAAGATCTGTTCAGTGGCCAAGGAAAGCTGTCATGGCGACGAAAGAAAAGAAAGGGGGAGGAAAAGCGACCGGGAAGCGATGCGTTTCTAGATATACAGTGATCCATCACTTATCGCGTTTAATGGGGACCAGAACCGACCGCGAAAAGTGAAAAACCGCGAAGTAGCGTCACCCCCCCCCCACAAGGGCGTCACAAGCACTATTTTGCACAAAAAGGCACAAGAGAACAGCGAAAAGTGCCACTAAGCAACACGAGCGATAAAGAAGGCGCTCTGCAGGGAGAGAAGCTGGGTAAAACGTCTCGGCCAATCAGCTTGCGAGGTGAAACGTCTCGGCCAATCAGCTTGCGCGATTCCCGAGCGGTGAAGAGGTGGGCGGAGAGGAGTGGAGCGGTGGTCAGAGAGGTAGATTTTGAGCTGTGCGGGCTCTCTGTGTTGATACCTGATGTTCTAATGAGAAGGCAGGGAGACTACATTAGAACATCAGGTATCAACACGGAGAGCCCGCTCTCCCCGGCTCCCCAGCCCGCTCGGGAATCTCGCAAGCTGATTGGCCGAGACGTTTTACCTCGCAAGCTGATTGGCGGAGACGTTTTATCTCGCAAGCTGATTAGCGGAGATGTTTTACCCAGCTTCGCTCCCTGCCGAGCGCCTATACCCAGCGAAGGAAGACTGCATTAAACGTGATAAGTGAGGGATAACTGTAATAAGTTGGAAAAATGCTGATGTTTTTTTTTCCCCTTTCTTTTTTATTGTTAATTTTCCTTATCCTGACACCCCAAACATGCCAAAGTAAAGACTCACCATTCTGTATTCAATAAGCGACTCTCCCCATCACTGCTGCGGTCTGAGTCGGTGCTGGAATCCCCCGAAAATTCTGGCTCTAATCTGTACGGTTCGATGCCTCCCTCGCTCTCTTCCTGTTCACTTGACACTCCTGCATCCTCCTCTGTCTCGTCACCGATCCTGAATGCCTCTTCACTCTGAAAACTCTGGTGTTCTTGACTGCTGGAACTGCTATCATCTGCCATTGTTGTTTTGATAAGGATCACACTCGTGACGTCACGCAGCGTCGTCTGCACTACTTCCGGTTTGTTTGGCACTGCCAGCCAGAGGCAAAAGTTTATCGGCTTATAGCTTGGCCATCGCACGGCCTAAAAATTTCTTTTATGTGTTGAAAAATACAATAGGTAATAAGGAATTAATCTGCTATTCTACTTTTTTGGCAAAAAGGTGAGTTCAGTTCACCTTTAAAAATCCAACGCTGCCTTTATTTTATCATCCTCTTCACTTGGATGATTAGATATCTTCATAATTTGTCTCCAATTACATTTTTCATTTGAAATGGGACTGATTTAAGTATGAGAGTCATAACTCCCCTAGCTCGGGATGAAAATGATGAGGTGAACACACTTCCCTGCCATCTTCTCCTAATTCGTTTTACATCCTCCTCTATTAGATGAGTTTCTTGTAAAAACACAATTTTTGAACCTATGTCTTTTATTTTATTCATAACTTGTTTAAGTTTGTTTTTTTTTTTTTGTTTTTTTTTTTGGCTGTCCAGCCATCTGGACAGCCTGCCCAGATAAGGACGATCGGCGGCAGCCAGACAAAACATCTCCTGCCAAGTGCCCTTGTGTTCTCTTATTATCATCAACATTGCTTCAACAGCGCACACACATTGATCCATGAACTGAATAAAGATACACACACTGCTCTCTTGTGTCTTGTGTCTTGTGAATCCTGTCTAGCGTATGTGCATCGAGAGCTTTTTTTTTTTCCTTGTAATCATAATATTGATTGATTATGCAACCAGTATTCTGAATCAATGATTTTTTTGCTCCTTCCTATTGTTCCTCGTATTATTCTTATTCTTATGCTACCTGTACCCTCTATCCTGTTGGCAGGCGCGTCCCCGATGCAGCCGTGTCACTGGAAATGCAGGTTCATTTTCTGTGTCAAGTCAAATTCTCTCGTATGTTATCAGTGATCTGTTAATGTACTTGGCAATAAATCTTTTCTGATTCTGATTCTGAGTTTTTTTAAATTTTGTAGACCTCTGCAATTCCATGAAGTTAAATTAAGATTAACGCTTTGGCCTGTGATCAATAAGGAGTTTGAGATTACCTCGTAATATAAATAAACATGCTCATACAGAGAAGCAAAAACATGAGTGGTTGAACATTCGTCCTACAAACTTCACACAAACAAATTCCCCCTCCCCACATTCGTGGTAATCCCCCCAAAATAAAAAAAAAATTCCGTCTCCCGCTATAGCCATTGACTGCTCCACACCCGCGAGGATCAGTCAAAACCACTCTTTCTTTCTCCTCTCAATCACCCTAACTCTACTGCTTTTAATGACATAACATTAACTCTCTTCTGTAGTTTTTCCAACTTAACTCCAAAATTTTATAGCAACTTTGTACATCATAGTTTTAATTTTTTTTTTATATAATACAATCTATATTTTGTAAACTTGCTATATGTTTCAGATCAGTAAGATGCCTGTGCAAATGCTTAAATATTCTACCTTTATATCTTGTTCATGCTTCATGAACAAGATAGCGCCTGGTCCTGTCCCACCTCAAGTCCATCACCACCCCTCTCCTGGACCCGCTGCAGTTTGCCTACCGAGCCAACAGGTCTGTAGACGATGCAGTCAACCTGGCCCTCCACTCCATCCTGCAGCACCTGGACTCCCCGGGAACCTACGCCAGGATCCTGTTTGTGGACTTCAGCTCCGCATTCAACACCATCCGCCCCGCTCTGCTCCGGGACAAGCTGTCCCTGCTCAACGTGCCTGACTCCCTCTGCAGGTGGATCATCGACTTCCTGACGGACCGGAGGCAGCATGTGCGGCTGGGAAAGACTGTCTCAGACTATACTAGCATCAGCACCGGATCACCCCAGGGCTGTGTACTTTCCCCCCTACTCTTCTCCCTTTACACCAACTCCTGCACCTCCAGCCACCAGTCTGTCAAGTTGATCAAGTTTGCGGACGACACCACCCTCATCGGGCTCATCTCCAACGGCGACGAGTCCGCCTACAGGAGAGAGGTGGCCCAGCTGGCGTCCTGGTGCAGCAATAACAACCTGCAGCTGAACGCTCTGAAGACAGTGGAGATGATTGTAGACTTCAGGAAAGTCACTACTCCTCTGCCCCCCCTCACCCTCTCAGGCTCTCCCATCACCACTGCGAATTCCTTCCGCTTCCTAGGCACTACCATCACCAGGGACCTCAAATGGGAGCTGACCATCAGCTCACTCATCAAAAAAGCCCAGCAGAGGATGTTCTTCCTGCGGCAGCTGAGGAAGCTCAAGCTACCCACCAAGATGTTAGTGCAGTTCTACACAGCCATCATCGAGTCCATCCTCACCACCTCCATAACCGTGTGGTACGCAGGAGCCACTGCCAGGGACAGACTAAGGCTGCAGCGCGTCGTGCGCACTGCTGAGAAGGTGATCGGCTGCAAGCTCCCATCTCTCCAGGATCTGTACATCTCCAGGACCCGGAGGCGTGCTGGCCGGATCATAGCCGATCCCTCACACCCTGGTCATGTACTGTTTGCCCCCCTCCCCTCTGGTAGAAGACTTCGGTCCATCCAGACTAAAACCTCCCGTCACATGAACAGCTTCTTCCCCTCTGCCATTAGACTGCTGAACACTAAGTGACTCTCGTGCACCATGTACAGCAGCTCAACCAGACTCATGTCAATCATCACTGTTTTCTTCCTGCATTACCGACTGCACTATATAGTTCTCCACAGTATCTGCTGCTGGCTAATATATATTTTAACTGTTGACCAGTATCACTTAATCTTATCCTACACTTTATTACATGTATAGTTTATTTCTCTTATCTTATCATGTTTAATGTTGCAGCATTGTACCGAGACAAATTCCTAGTTTGTGTACTACATGAACAATGGCAATAAACCTGATTCTGATTCTGATTCTGATGCTTAGCTCCCACTAATCTCTTCTTGGATCTGCTTGATAAGCACCTGCGCCTCCTGAGGGGTCTTGAAGGTGTGGGTTCTCCCTTTATATGTGACCAGCAGTCTTGCCAGATGAATCACTCCGTGACGAATCCCAAGGTTGCGCAGCTCTTTACGGGCAGGGTCAAACTGTTTCCTTAATTGTTGGATTCCTGTGGCCAAATCTGGGTAGAACCGCACCTGTTGATCCTGGTATTTAATTTCTCCTTTAGCACGCGCCACGTTGGAGACCGTCATCTTGTCTCTGTAGCTGAGGAACTTCATAATCAGCGTCCTCGGTGGTGCCTTATTATCTCTCAGTGGGCCGATTCGGTGAGCGCTCTCTAAGACAACCGATGACTGCTGCTCCGCGTTGTTCAGCGCTTCTGGAATCCACTTTTCCAAAAAGGAACATGTGTCCCTTCCCTCCGTTCCCTCCGGGAGGCCCACCAGCCTCAGATTGTTCCGTCTCGACCGGGATTCTAAGTCCAGGACACTATCTTCCAGACGTTTATTTTTTAATTCCAATGTGCGCACCTTTAATTGTAGGCTGGTGACGTCATTCTCAGCGCTGGAAATTCGAAGCGCCGCCTGCAATACTCGTTCCATACAGTCGCTTATTTCCTTTCTCATTCCTTCTATCGCTGCTATAATCCCATCAAATTTAGAGGAAAAGTCTGCTCTCATTGAGCTAATGGCAGCGAGCACCGCACTCGTGCCCTCCCCAGCAGTCACCGCTCCGCCGCTAGCTTCCTCCGCCATAGTCTCTGGAGATTTTTCTGCTTCGTCACGAGCGTGGAAGTCTGTTAGCTTGGACTGTTTCGACGATTCAGTTTTTCCTCCACCTAATTTCCCAGCCTTAGGCTTTACCATATCCGCGCCCCAACGCTGGGATAGGTTTTGTTCCAATTGAGAGAGTTATTTGCCAACTTTTTATTTTTAGGAGCAGAGCAGAGTGAAACATGTCTTCCTACGTGGCCGCCATAACCGGAAGTCCTTGGTAGTAGATTTTTAAATAAATAAAAAAATCATAACATTTGTAATTTACTGAGCTGTACCAGCACACAGTACACACTATACAGTGCAAAATTTGTTAAACTACAAAAAATGCCATTGTTGATGGTAAAAAAAAAAAAAAAATGCAAATGTTGCAGAGGAGCAAGGCAGGAGGAATATAATATTCATGTTTTATTCAGTATATGAAAAAACAGCAACTTCTCATATGTTAAAGATGGACCGTATTGTACCTGGGGAAATTCAGATTCTCAGAAAAAATGCTGCTTATCAATTAACCTCTTGCACTCCGGGATAACGCGGGCGGTCACGTCTCTGCGTCCTAGGGTGCACTGAAAAAAAAAAAAGCTACATTTCGTTCTTCCACTACAGACACAGCCGCGAACAGAAAGCCAAAGGAGTGCTTTGATTGGTTTAGATTTGATTGACCTCTCATTCGACTAATAAGAGCCTTGAATTGGGTTTCTGAAACCTTGAAGAACCAATGACTGAAAACCTAGCAAAAAGGACCCGCCTACCACCGGCTGCGAATATAGCGAGCCAATTGAAGCAGAGAACTTCGACAATTGAAAGCGTACGTCCCATGCGTAAAATCTGTTTTGTGTAAGCCGCTGGGTGACACACACGCGTTCGCCAGTCTTTTTTTCTTACTACTGTTCTTATTTGTTTTGAAAAATCGTTCGCCAAAACAGCAATCATGGAAGCGCAAAACCGCAATAATGGAATCATGGTTTGACCGGGTCACGTGACCAGAACCACGAGTCCCTAACAAGCGGACCAGCGTCATGTTCGTCTGACAATGAGGAAGAGAAGTTCGCCAGCGACACTGCTGTTGTGGACAGGCAAGTGTTATAAGCTAAATTATTCTTTATCCCTGAAAACTGTAATCAAAATGACTTTCGACCGATCAGTAAATTACAACTGTGCGTCATCGCTACATGACGGACCGCGACGACCCGTGCGCCGCGTCCAGACCGTGAACGCCCCCCCCCCGCTACTCTTCTGTAGTGGATTGCAGATATTATTGCAGATATTTTAGTACAACTGTGCGTAGTAGACCGCGGCACACCGTCACCACCGTCCGTCAAGTAGCGATGGGCAATGTCCGTCCTCTGTAGCGGGGGGGGGGGGGGAGTTGTTATCCTCTACATTACAGATATTTTAGTATAATTTTTAGTGCACTGTAGGTTATTTTTTCTTGTAAAAAAAAGCCACACATTTTTTACGTGGCATGCTTCTTTGTGTGTGGGGGCTTGTTTGTTCATTCATTCATCAATGAATGAATGAATAAACAACCCCACACACACACACACACACACACAGCCCTTCACCTTTCATTAGAGCCCAAGATCAAGCTTCTATATTGAATCATTCAAAAGTTACAGACGTTTTTCCAAACTGTGCCATTTGGCACAATTTGGCACAGTTCAAAAACGCCTGGGAACAACCTGTAAAGAAAGCTGTGTAATATATTCATTTTTTGTGGTATTGTTACAAAATTTTGACCTCAGCTGGATAACACTTGGTTCTACATTTCTGTTACATTTTCCAGCCCGGATCTGACAGCTGTGTGTTATTTGCAAGCATTTGTATCCCAAAAAAAACACCCAGGCAAAATTTATTTTCTTCAAGTTCAGTATGTTTAGATGACTGTTACTCAGTGGCAGGAGCACTTAGAGAGATTATGACTGTTTTGCCAAAAAAATTCAAAGTGTTTTCTTTTAAATGAGACCAACCCCATGAAGATGCTGCAAAGGGTTGAAGAACAGCTTTTGATTTACTTTGGGTACGTTATTTTTTGGTGTTTTTAGGGAAATTGACCAGAGTGCAAGGGGTTAATCATTAATCGATCGATAAGGTGAATCAATTATCAATTAGTGAATTAATCAATAACTTGCATCCCTAATTTGGACACTGACATTTTTTTAAGCTGTTTTCCAAAACATATTCAAGATAGTGTTAAAATAGGCTGAAAAAGTATAGTGCAAACGAGTTTATGAAATGTTACCTGCTCATTTCACAGACTGGACATTCCAAGGCTTCAGAAAATATACGAGTTGTTTTACTGGGGAGTACAAGAGGACCCTATCTGACTCCCAGACTACAAGGTTTTATAGCAGTGGGCCGAGCTTCTGTGACCGACCGTTTTCCTCCACATATCTGAGCTGTGAGTGTTTGAGAGCAAACGCCTCCATCCTCCATCCTAGCAACTAAAAATGGCAAGCGGCAGCCTGTTCTCTCCTCCGCATGCACTCCCACTTCACTCCTGTCTCTGCTCCTCTCCCCTCCCACTCCTCTTCTCTCTCCGCTCCCTGCTAAGCAGGAAGGAGATGCAGCCGACTGAGTTTCTGCAACAGAGTATCTGCACATTCCAGGAAGGCAAATTTAGTACTTTAAGGACATTTGATCATATTTAAGACCACATTTTGGCACAATAAGTACGTGACCATGTTACATATTGTTTTCTGTCTAAATTTTTAGACTGAAAGTGATGGAAAAAATAAGGGCTATAACTGAATATTTGATTATTTGGGTATTTATTCAGTATATAAGCATATTTTAAAGATTTTGTAGGTTTTTGTTAGGCGCAAGATACCATGACTGCATTGGTGTCTTCCAGACGCCCTTAGAACTGTACAATTTCATTTTATTTAACATCACTTTTGACCAAAATGTCAAAGAAATCAGGAAGAATGCTGCAGTTCTCAGTTCTTCCAGCAGCAACAGCAAACTTCAACTTTGGAAAAAAACAGTGTGAAATAAATGAATCTTTACCGTATGGCGGTGTCCCTGTCTGAGATTGTACAAACATTCTCTTAGTGTTCAGTTGACCTAAGTGGGTCAGACTTAACAGGAAGGATTTTTGTTCCCAACAACAACAGCTCAATCATCACTCATGAACATTGCAAAAGTTATACCATTATACAAAAAAATGGGCATAGACGTCAATTCACAAAATTATAGGCCTGTTTCATTGCTTCCACAATTCTCCAAAATACTAGAGAAAGTCTTCATTAACAGACTTGATAATTTCATTGATAAATATAAAATATTAACAGATAGTCAGTATGGTTTTAGATCAAACAGATCAACATCTATGGCATTTAAGGAATTAACGGAAAACATCACAAACAAAACTGATCAAAGACAATGTTCAATTGGAGTTTCTGTTGACTTAAAAAAGCATTTGATACTATAAATCATGAAATACTATTGGATAAATTACAATGCTGTGGCATTCGAGATGTGGCGTTGAACTAGCATTATGTAACCAGAGGAGAACCTTTCTAGCAGCTTCATCATATTCTGTTCATAAAAACAAATGTGGACACTAACATATTAATTACGATTTTTTTGTAGAAAGTTTCATGCGATCAGTGAACAGATAAGCACAGAGTGCCGGGTCAACTAAATGTACTGTTATGCAATTCATATTTTTGATAAATTATTAAATACTTAAGCTGGGTTTCCCAAATAACCTCTTTACAATAACTTGGCAGTACCCCTCTGTTTTGTACATACAAATGTAGGTGTTTCATTATGACAGAGGGAAAAAAGTAACTACACTTAGAATAAAACTTCCTATGAGGTGAATTTCATTTTCACCACGACTTTTTTCCATTTACATACTGCTGAACAACTATTTTGTAAGTGGAAATAAACCCATCCATCTTCTACCGCTTTTCTGGAGGTCCGGGTCGCGGAGGCAGCAGTTCAAGCAGAGAAGCCCAGACTTCCCTCTCCCCAGTCACCTGCTCCAGCTCTTCAGAGAGGATACCAAGGCATTCCCAGACCAGCTGGAAGATGTAGTCTCTCCAGCGAGTCCTGGGTCTGCCCTGGGGTCTCCTCCCAGTGGGACGTGCCCCAAACACCTCAAGTGGGAGGCATCCAGGAGGCATCCTGATCAGATGTCCAAACCACCTCAACTGGCTCCGTTCAATGTGGAGGAGCAGCGGTTCTACTCTGAGCCTCTCCCGGATGACTGAGCTCCTCACCCTATCTCTAAGGGTGAGTCCAGCAGTCCTACAAAGAAAGCTCATTTCAGTCGACTGTATCCACAGTCTCATTCTTTTGGTCATTACCCAAAGCTCATGATCATAGGTGAGGGCAGGAATGCAGACTGACCGGTAAATCGACAGTTTTGCCTTAGAGCTAAGCGCCCTCTTCACCACAACAGACCAGTACAATGTCTGCATCACTGCAGATGCTGCTCTGATCAGTCTGTCAATCTCTCACTCCATTCTCCCTCATTCGTGAATAAGACCCCGAGATACTTAAACTTCTCCACTTGGGCCAGGAGCTTGTCCCCAACCCGGAGAGGGCAATCCAAACCTTTTTCCGGCTGAGGACCATGGACTCGGACTTGGAGGTGCTGATTTTCATCCCAGCCACTTCACACTCAGCAGCAAACCATCCCAGTAAGACCTGTAGGTCATTGCTGGATGAAGCCAATAGGACAACATCATCTGCAAACAACAGAGATGAGATCCTGTGGTCACCAAGCATAACACCCTCCATTCCTTGGCTGCGCCTAGAAATCCTGTCCGTAAAAATTATGAACAGGATCAATGACAAAGGGCAGCCCTGGCGGAGTCCAACTCTCACTGGGAATGAGTCCGACCGAGTGCTGACAATACGAACCAAATTCTCACAACAGTCGTATAGAGACCAGATAGCTTGTAATAACAAGCCCAATACCCCATACTCCCGAAGCACCCCCACAAAAAAACACAAGAGACACAGTCGAATGCCTTTTCCAAGTCCACAAAACACACGTAAACTGTTTGGGCAAACTCCCACAAACCCTCGAGGATTCTCGAGAGGGTAGTGTTGGTCCGATGTGCCACAACCAGGACGAAAATCACATTGCTCCTCCTGAACCCCAGGTTCGACCAACGGCTGGACTCTCCTCTCCAGTACCTTGGCATAGATCTTTCCAGGGAGGCTGAGGAGTGTGATCCCTCTGAAGTTGGAGCAAACCCTTCAGTCCACCTTTTTGAAGTGAGGAACCACCACCCCAGTCTGCCATGCCAAAGGCACTGTCCCCGACCTCCACGCAATGTTGAAGAGGCGTGTCAACCATGACAGCCCTACAACATCCAGGTCCAAGTCTCGTCCACCCCCAGGGCCCGGCAACCAAAGAGTTTTTTGACCACTGTGGCGACCTCATCCCCTGTGATGGGCTAGTCATCCCCCTCGTCCACAAACTCTGCTTCCTCTGTGGAAGGCGTGTCAGTGGGATTGAGGAGCTCCTCGAAGTATTCCTTCCACCACCTGATGATATCCCCAGACAAAGTCAGCAGCGCCCCATCCGCACCATACACAATGTGGACAGGGAGCTGCTTCCCCCTCCCGAGCCGCCGGGCATTTTGCCAGAATCTCTTCAATGCCAACCGAAAGTCTTGCTCCATGGCCTCACCGAACTCCTCCCACACCCGAGTTTTTGCTTCAGCAACTACCCGAGCTGCATGCCGCTTGGCCTGCCGGTACACCTCAGCTGCTTCGGGAATCCCACAAACCAACCAAGCTTGATAGAACTCCTTCTTCAGCTTAATGGCCCCCCTCACGACTGGTGTCCACCACTTGGTTCGGGGATTGCCACCACGAGATGCACCGACAACCTTGCGGCCGCAGCTCTGGGCAGCTGCTTCAACAATGGAGGTGGAGAACATGGCCCATTCAGATTCCATGTCTCCAGACTCCCTCGGAATGTGGTCGAAGTTCTTCCGGAGGTGGGAGTTGAAGTCCTCGCGGACAGGAGCCTCAGCCAGACGTTCCCAGCACACCCTCACTATACGTTTGGGTCTACCAGGTCTGAATGGCCTACCAACCCAATTTAACCATCCATCCATCCATCTTCTTCCGCTTAATCCTTTTCGGGTCGCGGGGGGTACTGGAGCCTATTCCAGCATCTTTTGGGTGAGAGACAGGGTACACCCTGGACAGATCATCAATCAATCGCAGGGCCAACACAGAGAGACAGACAACCATTCAATCCCCAGTTTGATGCCAATTAACCTAACTTGCATGTTTTTGGCATGTGAGAGGAAACCGGAGAAATCCCGGAGTAAATCCACGCAGACACGGGGAGAACATACAAACTCCACACAGATCACTGTTGGTCAGGGGCTGGGATTGAACCCAGGATCCCCGGCCAAGGGTGAGTTACTGTGCTGCCACAGTGCTAACTATTCCGCCACCATGCTGCCCACCCAATTTAACCCTCCAATTTTTATTATTTTTTTTTTATTAAAAAAAATTACAGATACCATTTTAAATTAAAAACCCAATTTAACCCTCCAATTTAAATTTATACCTATAATTTGACAGTTCTGTCTCTCCGGCCAAGGCCACGAACTGCACTACATTTTTTTTCAGTTTTTTCCCCTTGTACTCTCTTGCATTTTTTTCTTGTAAATGTGCATTTTTCCTACATAAATTACTTTTTTCTATGCAAAAGTACAGTTTTCGTTCTAGTAAATTTCTGACTTTTTCCACATATATATTTTAGACTTTTTTCATGTAAAGTTGAGACTTTTTTCTTGTAAATTTGAGACTTTTTCTCATCAACCTTCTTTTTCGTTGTCTCCTTTTATACTGGCCAAAGGTCCTCCATTTACCTTAAGGCCATAAGCAACTACTGATGTAATGCAGCACTGAAAGGGTGGGGGGGGGGGGGGTTCAATCATCTCAATCCTTGTAACTTGATTTCAAGGGTAGGGGAGTAACAGTATGAAAATCCAATTCTCAAAGTTAACCAATAAATGCCTCAACACACACCATAGCACCAGAATGCAAAACTCTGTCTCTCGTCTTTTTTTTTTTCCTGTGTCGCAGCAATCATATGAAAAGATGCTTTTGCCATTTCTATCCCAGTCTGCTTTTGTCTGTCGCTAATTAACAAAAACACTGAACAAACACAAATCACTACACATCAGCAGAAACACATTTTTGCAATGCAAGCACAAATAGTATGGTGTGAGTTCCAGGAAGAGGCATAAATCAGCCTGTGCCTGCAGTCCACAGTGCTCCACTCACAGGTAACGACGATGATAAGAACACGGCCTTTAGCTCATTCTCCTCCTGTCCAGCGCCATGTATTCCCAGCACCCAGCCTGCAGCTCCGTCTCACCATGTGACGGTAACTACACGAACAGTTGGGGTGTGCTCAGTTTCTCCACAGTCCACCACGGTTGTATTGTTCAGAGAGATCCTCAGATGCTAAACCCCGCCGACTATGTCTGGGGTGCACCCGATCCCCTCCATCCACCCAGCATACACCTCTATGGGTAAAGGTCTGTTAAAAAAGGTGACCTTTGACCTCATTTAGTGTCAAGCAGTCAGTGGCTATGTTTACATGGACACAAGTAACTGGACTAAAAGCCTGATCAGAATAAAAATGCTTCCTTTAAACAGGGCAATCTGAATATTCTAACCCGATCACGCTCATTCGGATCAAAATTTCATTCCGATTGAGAGGGGCGGGTTATGCCGATTGTTAATCCGAATGGTGCGCATGAAAACACTTATTCCAAATGTAGGGCAGAAAATATGTTTACTGCGCATGTCTGTACACCAGCCGCACATCGACGTGATGTATTTCCGCCTTAGCAGCAGCTAGCAGAAAACATAGTGGGAGTAAAACAAAACTGGTCTGTATTGTCCTGCTGTCTCCCTCTGTTTATGCAGAAGTATGTACTTGTAGCTTCATTACGGAGACCAGCAGAAGCAAAAGTACAGTCTGAATAACACAATACAGGTCAATTTCGACACGAAGCGGGGCTCACTAACACCGGAAGTTGCTTCTTCTTCTACTATTTTCGGAATGTCGAAATGTCGATGTGCACATCTCAGAATGATTTATTCCGTTCAAACGTGTGACACATGGAAATGCACGTCTTAATCAGATCAGCTTTTTTAGGATCCATGTAAACAGTAAAATTCTGATCTGAATTGTAATCAGATTGAAGAAACTTTGCCCATGGTGACACCATGTCACTCTGGCACTCTTCAGGTGTTGTGGCATTGCCGTGCTAGTGATGACAGCCGTATGTCAAGTGGCCTCCGAGAGCACAAACTTTCTGTCCACATACATACAGACATAACCAGGCCGGTGAAAGAATCTCTTCTATATGAGAAAAATGTGCTGCAAATTAATGAGAAAAATCAGATTTTTAAAAATTCAATTTTATTTGGGGAAAAAAAAAATTATGAGAAAACTGAAAAAGGAGAGGAAAAAAAAGAAAATATGTGACAGAAACGTCACCAATTATGAGAAAACCGCTGTGAAAGTGAAAATTTATAAAATTCAGAAAATTATGAGGAAAAACTGCCATTTTATGAAGAAAATATAAAATTTATAAGAAACCTGGAGCAAATTCATGAGAAAAATTATAAAAGAAAAGTCACAAATTTATAAAAAAAACTGCTGCATATTTATGAGAGGAAAAAGTTGACATTTTATGATTAAAAAGCCACAAATTTATGATTAATAAATGCCATGTTATGAGGTAGAATTGAGTTTTATGAGAAAACAGTTGCATATTTATGAGAAAAATAATGAAAATTAAATTCGAAAATTTAGAGAAAATAGTTGCCACTTTGAGAAAATCATTGTAAACTGATGAAGAAAAAAGGAAAACTTATGAAATTAGGAAACAAATTAATGAAATTTTCCTTTACCAAACTTGCAAAAATGCAAAAAAAATCTCAAAAATTCACAAGAACAAAGTGACAATTTCAAAATAAAGTCAAACTAGAGAGCACTCAGAGAGCGCATACCTCCACCAAGGCTCCGTCCCTCCCTCTCTTTGTCTGTCCATATCGCCATCCATCTGTACATTGTGAGATAGGGCCTTGGCAGAACTATGCACTTATGGATCACCTCCAACATCTAATGAGTTCATCTTTGGGCCAAGGGCCACCTCTGGTGAAAATTTCATCCCAATCTATCCAGTAGTTTTGGAGTATTGTTGCTAACACTCCGTGAGAAGATAAGAGCCTTGGCAGAGGTATGCATTTTGAGATCATCACCAAAATCTAATCATTTGTTCAGTGTGCCATTACACACCTGTTCTGAAAATTTGAATGAAAGGCACTATATAAATGCAATCCATTATTATTATTATTAAGAGACAGAAATGACAACAAAAACATTGACTACATTATATGACTACATTATAATAATAATAAGACTGTAATAATTGTATTGACCATGCATTGGAGCTGGGCAATTCCACCTTAAATTAACATAAGATAAGATAAGATAAGATAAGATAAGATAAGATAAGATAAGCCTTTATTAGTCCCACAATGGGAAAATTCCAGGATTGCAACAGCACAGGGATAGCAACACTCAGAGCAATGATTTAGAAGATAAGAAAATAAGAGCAGTGAATATACATATGTACACATAAATATATAAATATATATATATACACACAGTGCGGAACATTGTAGCTAGATGGACTAAACAGCATAACCGTCTATTTAGTTACCCTACATGGTATGAATATGTACCCATACATATTGTCACCCTCCATAGCGATTGATATTGTCCTGGTTGTATACTGGAGGGGACCATTTGTGTAAGTCTGTTCCGTCTTTTGCATTCAATACTATTAGGTCGTCACGTTTTTTTGCCATCTCTGCGAGCAGCCCTGCTTAGGTTATACAGTCTGACAGCCGTAGGTAGGAAGGACCTGCGAAACCTCTTGGTCGAGCATCTAGGATGATGTAGTCTACTGCTAAATGAGCTCCTCAGTGCGTTCAGTATGTCCTGCATAGGGTGGGACTCAGACTCCAGCAGAGATGACAGTTTAGCCACCATCCTTCTCTCTCCTATCTCCTCCACTGGGTCAAGGCGCTGCCCCAGGACAGAGCTAGCTTTTTTGATTAGTTTGTTCAGTCTCTTCCTATCGGCTGCTGGAATGCCGTTGCCCCAGCAGACCATTCCAAAAGTGATGGCTGATGCCACCACCGTGTCGTAGAATGTCTTCAAGAGCACCCCTTGTACACCAAAAGACCTGAGCCTCCTCAGTAGGAACAGCATGCGCTGTCCCTTCTTGTGGAGTGCGTCGGTATTGTGTGACCAGTCTAGTTTATTGTTCAGATGAACACCCAGGTACTTGTAGGATGTCACCATCTCAATGTCTGTTCCCTGGATGTTCAATGGTGCTGTGAGGGGTTGTCCTTGCCTGCGGTAGTCTACCACCAGCTCCTTAGTTTTCCCCGCGTTGATCTGGAGGCAGTTCTGATGACACCAGTCCACGAAGTCCTGGATAAGTCCTCTGTACTCAGCTTCATCTCCGTTGGAGATGAGGCCGACGATCGCAGAGTCGTCAGAGAACTTCTGTAGATGTCAGTGTGTTGTGTTGTGTGAGAAGTCCGCAGTATAAAGGGTGAACAGGAAGGGAGCCAAAACCACTCCCTGGGGGGCCCCCGTGCTGCCAATGATCATGTCCAACACACAATCCCGGGTTCTCACAAACTGTGGCCGGTTAGTGAGGTAGTCCAGGATCCATGATGACAGGTGCTGGTCCACCCCTGCGCACAGCAGCTTGTCTTTCAGAATCATCGGTTGGATGGTGTTGAAAGCACTGAAGAAATCAAAGAACATGATCCTCACCGCATTCCCGGGCTTCTCCGGGTGGGACAGGGAACGGTGAAGGAGGAAGGTCACTGCATCCTCCACCCCAATGCCATGCTGGTAGGCGAACTGGAGTGGATCCATCGCTGGTCCCACCAGGGGGCGGAGGTGAGCATGGAGCAGTCTCTCCAGGGTCTTCATCATGTGAGACGTCAGGGCCACTGGTCTGTAGCTGTTCAGGTCTTTGGGGTGGGAAGTCTTTGGTACAGGTGCCACACAAGATGTTTTCCACAACTGTGGTACCCTCCCCAGCTTCAGGCTCAGGTTGAAGATGTGCTCCACAATCCCACACAGCTGGTCTGCGCAGGACTTGAGGAGCTTCGCGCTGATGCCGTCCGGTCCCGAGACCTTCCTCGCCTTGATCTTCCTCAGCTCCATCCTCACCTGGGTCTTAGTGAGGGTCAGGTTGGGGGGCTGCAGGTCTCGATGACTTTAGAGGCAGCAGTGGTTGGTGTGCAGTCGGGGGGGAGGGCGTTTGGTCAAACCTATTAAAAAACAGGTTCAGATTGTTTGCCCACTCCCTGCCCCCCCATGGCCTGGGAGGAGGTATTCTGGAGCCCAGAGATGGTTTTAAGGTTTCTCCAGACACCGCTGATGTCGCTCTGTTGCAGCTTGTCCTCCATCTTCTTCCTGAAGCTGTCCTTGCCTTCTCTGATCTTCCTCCTCAGCTCCCTCTGTACGGACTTCAGCATCTCCCTGTTCCCCGACCTGAAGATCCTCTTCTTCTCTCTCAGAAATGTTTTTATCTCAGGGTTGATCCAGGGTTTGTTGTTCGAGCAACACCGTATTGTCTTGGTGGGTACGGTGTTGTCCACACAGAAGTTGATGTAGTCCGTGATGGTGTGAGTGAGGCCATCAATGTCCTCACCATGTGGATAGCAGAGCTGCTCCCAGGCAGTGGTTTCAAGACAGTCCTTTAAAGTGTCCACTGCCTCCTCCGACCATATTTTCACCGTGCGCATGACCAGAGGTCGTCTGTGTACTAGGGGTTTGTACACCGGCAGGAGATGAACCAAGTTGTGATCCGATCTCCCGAGTGGGGGGAGTCGTGATGAGGTGTACGCCTCCTTGGTGTTAGCATAGAATAAGTCCAGTGTTTTATTGTCTCTAGTGTGGCATGTGACATACTGGGTGAATGTGGGCAGAATGGGGGACAGTGAAATATGGTTGAAATCACCGGAGATGAGGAGAAGAGCATCTGGGTGTTCTGTCAGCAGCCTGCCAGTTACTGAGTGAATGACGTCACGCGCTGTTCCCGTGTTCGCAGTCAGATTTGCATAAATAACAATGCAGATCACGTGTGAGTATTCCCTTGGGAGATAGGTAGGCCGCATGCTAACAGCTAGCAACTCAATGTCTTTGCTGCAGTGATGTTGTTTAACCGTGATATGTCCCAGTCTGCACCAGCTGTTATTGACATACATTATCACTCCTCCACCTCTTGCCTTCCCACTGTCTGGTGTCCGGTCTGCCCATATTGCGTGGAAACCCTCCAGTTCGATGTTAGCATCTGTTGCTAGTTATGTTAGCCACGTCTCAGTAAACAACATCATGCTACTCTCTCTGAAGATGCTCTCGTAGCGGGAGATGGCCGCTAGCTCGTCGGTCTTACTGAGTAGCGATCGAACGTTCCCCATAATAACAGATGGAAGAATGGGTCTGTACCTTATATTTCTCACCTGCAGTCTTGCTCCAGCTCAGCATCCACGTCGTTTCTGTCTTATTTCACCCAGTATGTCGAAGTTTTGCGCTAGCATCTTGGTCGGGTTAAGTGCTAGCAGCTGGTCTCTGCTGTAACGTATCCTGCTAAAAACAGTGGCTCTGTCTGCCGGCTCAGGAGACATTTGGGCGATCCGTGTGTCCGTCCGATGTATAAGGTGTCACCGGATCAGAAAGATTAGCAAGAGAAGCGAGATAGTAAATAGAAATGGGAAGAAATTGATCCGTTGTTGCAAACAGGCAGCCTACTTGTGTGGCGCCGGAAGTAGTATATAACATCATGGTTTACTGAATCTTTCAGGTCAGTTTTCGTTTTTTTTTTTTTTTTTCCTCCTCTCTTCTCCATTACAGTTTACTGACAAGGTTCATATTTATTAAGCAACATTACACAACAGTGCGATATCATACCATTTTTTTGCAGTCATCAACTACAAATTCACATAGTATCCATATTATCTACTGCAACAAACGTGTAAGAAATATGAACATGACAAAGGCACAAACGCTCACCTGGCACGCCAACAGATGCGGCCATGTTCCTCTAAGCGTTTGCTTTCAAATTTTGATCATGATATCCTTTTAGCGTCAGATCAAAGAGTACCGGATTGTTTGATGCAGCAAATTCCAGCCTCTCCACCATCCGTCACCACTCGTTCTCGTCTTCCTGTACCGGCGTCCTATGTCCTGCCCTTCCTTAATTCTGATTGGCTGCTTAGAAAGTTCTGACATTGACAAGCGCAGCTGTACAGTAGTCTGACAAGTTGAACTTTTTTCAGCCCTGAGCACCATGACAAAAAGCGGCCACCATTCAAACCGTTTCAGTGCCAAGGGCGCTCAGCACTGTAAACGCTGGACTACATAGAGAATGAATAGAAAACAGTCACCCACTGCATAAAAAAAAAATGAGTTTGGTGGACACGCCCCTAATCCTTTTTCTGCAGTGTTTGGCTTCCAGGTTGTCGAGGCGCGCGGCCACGCAGGTAACTCAGTGTACACATCTTAAAGGGGCAGTACATGCAAAGCGCCAGATTAAAATAGAAAATAATATTCAAATTATTCCTGCATCCACATTGCGATCCAAATCGCCACCAAAATCCAATCATCTATTCCCCGTTCCACTATACACCTTTCCTGAAAATTTTTCAACAAAATCCATTCATAATTTTTTCAGTTATGTTGCTAACGGACAAACCAACCAACCAACCAATCAAAAGACAAACCAGCACCATTAAAAACATTACCTCCGTCCTCCTGTGGCAGAGGTGAGGAGGTAAAAAAATTACCAAAAACTGTTACAATCGTACACATATAAATTGGCAGAAATATAAAAAAGAATCAACTTTAGATGAAAAAAACTAATTTATGCACAAAAATACTAAATTAATGAGAAAAGTAACTAATTTTAGGGAAACTGTTAAATTTACAAGGGAAAAAACTGCCTTGAATGTCAGATAAATGATTCTGTACACCTGCCAGCCAAATGAATTTCCTTCTCAATGAGAAAATAAATGTGAACTTTTCTATCAGAAAAATGAATTTATTGTGTGATACTGATGTTCTTCCACAGCCTGACAGTCTGAGTCACCATCAGATAGTGGGAGGTATAAATCATCAGATTATTTATTTCATTTTTACATCACAGGCACACAGGGTTGCTCACATAGCACTGATTCAGTCCTTCAGGATAAAACACGACAGCCCAAAACGTCACTCACGATCTCATAATCTGAGATGGCCGAACCTCAGAGGAAAGAATGTGGAGAATGCAGCAGCAGCAGCAGAATCAGACCAATGAATATCAGAATCCAGAGGAGTTAAAGGAAGATTGAGTTCAGACCAATGAAATGGTGTTATTTTTCAGCTGGAGGCGCTTATCTAATTTCTAAGATAGATTCTCCATATAAACGTCTTCTCTCTGCAGTTGAGGGAGCAGAGTTAGGGTACATTCCAATTCACCCTTTCATTTCGCACGTTCACATGTAGAGATAGTGCTGTTCCAATTCTTTTTGAGGTATAGGGGAAGGGGTGAGGGATAGGGTGATTTACCACACATAAAACACTGCTTTTTCATCAAGATGGCTGTATAATACAGCGATGGAAAGAAATATGTGTATAAATATAAGTATTTACCCATTAATCCAAATCCTAAGCTTACAGGAACTATCAATCACTACCAATGTGAATGTGTGCCATTATATGGATAGTCTGTTCTACACATAAAAAAGACAAAAAATTCTGGATACATCTGGAGCAGATGTTGAGTTCTGTTTTCCACCACCACAGAATTTCTCTCTACCGGGATGCGGTGTGAATAACTGGGGCAGTACGTGAGACCGACCTGCGGAGAAGACTGGCCACAGCTTCTCCTGTACTAAGCCCAAACGTGAAGCCCGACTCCACGCATGGCTTCTCCTGTACCGAGCCCAGAGCAGAGCCCGACTCCGTCCACGACTTCTCCTGTCCTGAGCGTTATTGTGATATCACCATGAGCAATTTGGGCTGGGTGTTTTTTTGGATACAAATGCTTGCAAATAACACACAGCTTCAGATCCGGGCTGCAAAATGCAACAGAAATGTAGAACCAAGTGTTATCCAGCTGAGGTCCAAATTTTGTAACAATACCACAAAAAAATGAATATTTTACACAGCTTTGTTCTCAGGCTGTTCCCAGGCGTTTTGGAACTGTGCCAAATTGTGCCAAATGGCACAGTTTGGAAAAACGTCTGTAACTTTTGAATAATTCAATGTAGAATCTTCATTTTGGGCTCTAATGAAAGATCACACTCAGGGCTGTCTGTGTGTGTGGGGGGGGGGGGTTGTCCCCCCACCCGCTCGCTACAGAGGATGGACTTCGGCCATCGCTACACAATGGATTAGCCTCATGTGGTGATGTGGGACAGCAGCGCAATCACCGCGGCTCCCCCCCCCCTCGCTGCAGAAGAATAGCGGGGGGGGGGGGGCCGTTCACAGTCTGTACGCGGCAAACAACCCCTTGAACAGCGGCGCACGAACTGCGCTGCGAAGCACAGTTGTAATTTACCGATCGGTCAAAAGTCATTTTGGATTACAATTTTCAGGGATAACAAATAATTTGGCTTATAACACCTTACCTCTTCACAGCCACATTGTCCTGGCCAACTTCTCTTCCTCATTGTCAGACGAACCGACGCTGGTCCGCTCTGGTTCTGGTCTCGCGACCCGGTCAAAACATAATTCCATGATTGCGGTTTTGGCGAATGATTTACGACCTTCGTCGTTGGCCTCCGTCGGTCTATGATGACCATATAAGAGAATCCTAAACACTCTGCTGGAATTAAAAAAAATAAATAAATAAACCACTGCCTGTGGCTGCTGAAGCAGTCTCTCTTCACCCAGCCTTTGTAGACAAAACAGCTCAGCGAACTTCTGTGCTTCAATTGGCTCACAGCCGTTGGGAGGCGGGTCCTTCTGGCTAGATTTTCATTCATTGGTTCTTCAAGGTTTCAGAAACCCAATTCAAAGCTCTTATTAGTCGAATGAGAGGTCAATCAGATGAACTAATCTGTTCGCGGCTGTGTCTGCAGCTTTTATTTTCAGTGCGTGCTTGGACGCCATACACCACCTACATCAAAATCTCCATGATGCGTCCTAGAGCGCACGAGAGTGCCCTCGTGCGCTCTAGGACGCAGAGACTTGCCCGTCCGCGGTACAACGGAGCGCAAGAGGTTAATATAAATGTTCTTTTGTAAACAGTAATGTGGAAACTTTTTATGGAAGTTAATATTTAAGCTGAAAATGATCAATGATCAGTTTATTCTGCATTTTCCTGGATAGCAAAGCAAGTGGACCCATGAAACCATATGTAAAAAAATAAATAATGAAAATCACATCACATACAGCAACATCCATCCATTCATCATCTACCGCTTATGCGGGGTCCAGGTCACTGAGGCAGCAGTCTTAGCAGAGAAGCCCAGATTTCCCTCTCCCCAGCCACCTCTTCCAGCTCTTCAGGGAGGATACCAAGGCGTTCCTAGGCCAGCTTTGAGACAGTCTCTTCAGTAGGAGTGTGCCATTTCATATCATTCGCGATAACACCTATATAAATTTTGATACTGGTCGTAATGAAAGCACCAAGGTGCTGATGCCTCGGTGCCAGAGCCTTGGCGGAGGTATCCATTCTCGGATCATCACCAAAATGTTATGGGTTCCTCTCTAGCCCAAGCACCACCTATGGTTAAAAAATTTTTTTATCCAAATCCATCCAGTAGTTTTGGAGTACACGCATGCGCAGTGGAAATAATCTGCAGTTCACATGCCCATACTGTCAGCAACAGCCAATAGCCACCAACCTGATTTGAACAGCTGCAATCTAAACACAAAGAAGAGCACGGTGGCAGACGGTTTAAATGGCAGAAGCGATGGAGGTACGTGAATACAATGACAATCAAGACGAACAGGAGGTTTTGCTGTTTAGTGGCAGAGGAAGAAAACATATGGGCAAAAACACAGACATTTGTTCACCCAGTATTGCCGGATTGCTCAGTACTTTCCTCTGGCGGGAGTTTCCGGGCGCATGCGCAGTACCATTCCATTGATGGTAAAGGTGAGCTAATTTTGTTTATTTTACAAACTAGAAAAGCACTCAGAGAGCGCAGACCTCCGCCAAGCACCACAGTTTGATTGACAATGATAGGATTAGTGGTTCAGTAGTTATTCACGAAAATGACATTTTCCGTAATGGCGACCACAGTTCCCCCCATACAGTGTTTGTGTGTACGTTTTCAGATTCCTTGACCACAAAAACATATGACTAGCAATTGGATTGGCAATGATAGGATTAGTGGTTCAGTAGTTATTCACGAAAATGGCATTGTCCGTCATGGCGGCCACAGTTCCCCCCATACAGTGTTTGTGTGTACGTTTTCAGATTCCTTGGCCACAAAAACATATGACATAGCAATTGGATTGACAATGATAGGATTAGTGGTTCAGTAGTTATTCACGAAAATGGCATTTTCCGTAATGGCGGCCACAGTTCCCCCCATACAGTGTTTGTGTGTACGTTTTCAGATTCCTTGGCCATGAAAAGATATGACTAGCAACTGGATTGACAATGATAGGATTAGTGGTTCAGTAGTTATTCACGAAAATGGCATTTTCCGTAATGGCGGTTTTCTTGTGGACGATGATCCGGATCACCACCAAAATGTAATCATCTGTAGGATACCCCATTTCTGACAATCTGTGAAAATTTCATGAAAATCCGTCCATAAGTTTTTGAGTTATCTTGCTAACAAACAAACAAACAGACAAACAAACAGACAGACAGACAAACCAACGCCGATGATCACATAACCTCCTTGGCGGAGGTAACAAAGCATTATTTTCAAATTCTGGCAAATTAAAAGTCAAGAAAATATGGTGATACAATGATACAAGCCTTTAGTTCCACTTAATTTTGACCGGGCGAGCTGAAACAGAGAGGCAGACACACACACACACACACACACACACACACACACACACACACACACACACACACACACACACACACAGAGCCACAGACAGATGCACTCAGTGATTACTGTATGAATCTGTTTTCACCAAGGCATCAAAATGAATATTGCGATATTTGGGGTCTGTTGCGTGACAACGTCACACCATTACGCTCTCGACGGAAGTTATGGAAACAGCAAAACAAACACAGCACAGGAAGCTGTCGCTCCGTCTGCATCCTGTGGAGTGGAAATATTTAAGTTTCAGTTTTAGACTGCTGCCATGTAAAAAACTAAAAACAAAACAGTGCAGCAACATGGATAATCTGCCTGTAATTTTTTTCCGCACATCAACAACACTGCTGGAGCGGTGTTAACGTCCGACAGTGTACCACTCGAAGAGTCTGTAGTTGTATTTTCATTCCATTTTGCCTCCTTCATCTTGAGTTTATTCAACCACCCCAAGAGGAGAAAAAAAATCCATTCAGTACAACGAGAGCCAAAAAGCCTCAGGAGAGGTCCGTGCAACTAGAGTTACAATGCAGGTAAAGTGATTCAGCATAAAACCCAACATTTGTGTGCACTTAAGATGTAAAGGTTTATATTAGTTTCTTTTAATATTTGATACAGAGCAAAAAATATTTTAAACTAAATCTGAGCCTGCTGTTTAGGAGTTCAGCCTCCAAGATGGCGGCTGATGCAACATGCCGTGCTGTAGGTGGAGAGTTTTTTTCGGGATAAGCCAGAGATATACAAAACCAAAGATGGTAAACTGATAGTTGAGGATGAATTACTGAACTTTATTGTGGTCAAGATGAGAACTTTGAGTTATGATGATATAGTTCTGTTGGCAACACAGAACTTTAGCTCAGAGTCGATACAGTCTTCAAAGAGGACTTTGTTTGAGGTGTGCCCCAACACGAGCCGGCACCATATCTCCCATAAAGAAGCACAGAAGGATGTTAACAATTTGAAAATGTGCCTGAAGGTGGAAAACGAATGTGGTAAGGATATACCAAGATTTGTGTCATATTATTTGGATGAGCTACCTCCTGTCTCATTTAACCACAATGATGTATCTGCGCTCCTGAGTTGAATGGAAAAGGTAAATAATGAAATTTGCTGTGCGAAGAAAACCCCTTAAGCACAAGCAACTGTTTGTGAGACTCTACCAGTGGTAACAACTTCCCTGGATGCTCAGCTTACTGCTGCTGAGCAGCCGTGTGGCCCTCCCATCCTGAACTCTTTCGGAGGTGGGGCTCATTGCCCAAGGCCTGGTGTTGGAGCCACCTGCAGCAGCTCAGAGGGGACTGCTTCCGCAGCTCTTGATGTGAACTCAGGCCAACCAGTCTCCTGCCTGGAGTGTTGTCGCAAAGGAAGGACATCGCAGAAGACAAGTACAAGGAACTTTCTCCACACACAGCAATCCTCGCCCTACGCAAGCTACAGGTGAAACAGGGCAGGAAAACTATGAGCATACAGTGGGGTAAAAAAGTATTTAGTCAGCCACCAATTGTGCAAGTTCTCCCACTTAAAAGATGAGAGAGGTCTCCAATTTTCATCATAGGTGTACCTCAACTATGAGAGACAAAATTAGAAAAAAAAATCCAGAAAATCACATTGTCTGATTTTTAATGAATTTATTTGCAAATTATGGTGGAAAATAAGTACTTGGTCAATAACAAAAGTTCATCTCAATACTTTGTTATATACCCTTTGTTGGCAATGACAGAGGTCAAACGTTTTCTTTAAGTTTTCACAAGGTTTTCACACACTGTTGCTGGTATTTTGGCCCATTCCTCCAAGCAGATCTCCTCTAGAGCAGTGATGTTTTGGGGCTGTCGCTGGGCAACACGGACTTTCAACTTCCTCCAAAGATTTTCTATGGGGTTGAGATCTGGAGACTGGCTAGGTCACTCCAGGACCTTGAAATGCTTCTTACGAAGCCACTCCTTCGTTGCCAGGGCAGTGTGTTTGGGATCATTGTCATGCTGAAAGACCCAGCCACGTTTCATCTTCAATGCCCTCGCTGATGGAAAGAGGTTTTCACTCAAAATCTCACGGTACATGGCCCCATTCATTCTTTCCTTTACACGGATCAGTTGTCCTGGTACCTTTGCAAAAAAACAGCCCCAAAGTATAATGTTTTCACCCCCATGCTTCACAGTAGGTATGGTGTTCTTTCTCCTCCAAACACAACAAGTTGAGTTTTTACCAAAAAGTTCAATTTTGGTTTCATCTGACCATATGACATTCTCCCAATCCTCTTCTGGATCATCCAAATGCTCTCTAGCAAACTTCAGACGGGCCTGGACATGTACTGGCTTAAGCAGGGGGACACGTCTGGCACTGCAGGATTTGAGTCCCTGGCGGCGTAGTGTGTTTCTGATGTAGCCTTTGTTACTTTGGTCCCAGCTCTCTGCAGGTCATTCACTAGGTCCCCCCCCCCGTGTGGTTCTGGGATTTTTGCTCACCATTCTCGTGATTATTTTGACCCCACAGGGTGAGATCTTGCGTGGAGCCCCAGATCGAGGGAGATTATCAGTGGTCTTGTATGTCTTTCATTTTCTAATAATTGCTCCCACAGTTGATTTCTTCACACCAAGCTGCTTACCTATTGCAGATTCAGTCTTCCCAGCCTGGTGCAGGTCTACAATTTTGTTTCTGGTGTCCTTTGACAGCTCTTTGGTCTTGGCCATAGTGGAGTTTGGAGTCTGACTGCTTGAGGCTGTGGACAGGTGTCTTCTATACTGATAATGAGTTCAAACAGGTGCCATTAATACAGGTAACGAGTGGAGGACAGAGGAGCCTCTTAAAGAAGAAGTTACAGGTCTGTGAGAGCCAGAAATCTGGCTTGTTTGTAGGTGACCAAATACTTATTTTACCAAGGAATTTACCAATTAATTCATTAAAAATCCTTCAATGTGATTTTCTGGATTTTTTTTTTCTCATTTTGTCTCTCATAGTTGAGGTATACCTATGATGAAAATTGGAGACCTCCCTCATCTTTTAAGTGGGAGAACTTGCACAATTGGTGGCTGACTAAATACTTTTTTGCCCCACTGTAATTGTTACTGGCACTACTGGTAACATACAAGCCATCAAAATGAAAATGGTGAATGTGTAAGCAACCAGATTTTCTCCAAGACTGCATGTTGACTCTCTCCAAGACTACTTGAAAGAGAAAATGTGGAGGGATGTCATGTTGTCATGTGTCGGAAAATTTACTCAGCATCTGGCAGATTCAGTGCATTTTATGCAACTGCAAAATGTAATGAAGTTATGGAGATGTATGACCCTTGACTTTGGCCTGCCGGGTGTTATGTCCGGCAAAATTATGAGCAACACCATAGAGGAACTGCAGGTGTCCCGATGGCTTCCAAGAGGAATGCTAGCTCCAAGAAGATCCTTTTGACTGGTGCTGATGGTGTGACAGGGGCCAGTGGGCAGTAGATTTCCTCTTGGATATGGAAGTGAATAAGATTCGAGTTGTGTCTTATAATGCATGGGATCTAAGCACAGGACAAAATGCTGCTGATAAGGCACAAAAGCTGGCTGTGGATAAACTCTTGGAGGAGTATGATATTCTCCATTTACAAGAGACATGGCTGACCAAATAAGATTTGGACGAAGTGAATAACTTACATAATTGTTTTCATGCTGCTGGAGAATCTACCACTGATTTCAGCACGAAGATGGTCAGAGGTAGGATACCGGGGGGAGTAGCCATTTTGTGGCACATCAAACTTAACCCATTTGTGAAGGTAATAAGACTAAATGTGGACCGGGCCATTGGGTTAGAGATTAATGTTAATGAAAAGAAGTTCACAATCATAAATATCTATACACACTTTGAGTCATATTCTGAGGATAAATTTCTTCATTCTTTTATTGAGGCTAATACTCATATCTGTGTTTTCATTATTGGGGATTTTAATGCCGATTTGTCAGATGACAGTTCTATTTTTTCAAAGCATCTGTTGCAGTTCTCTGATGATAGTAATCTTACTATGTATAGCCAGCAAATTTCTCCTGCCTGGTAATAGCTTTACATACCTTAGTGATGCTTGGCACACAACTTCTTGGCTGGATCACTGTATATGTACAGCAGATGCCTATACTGCTTTGTCTAATGTTGAAATCTCTTATGGTATTGCTTTTTGTGATCATATACCAATTGCTATAATGTTGAATACTGAGAACTTACCTGTCTTAGAAGCTCTTGATAAAAAAGTCAATTTTAAGGAAGTGGACTGGTCAAAACTTGCTGAGGAGGATATTAGCAGATACTCCACTATAACTGAGAAATTGTTAAGGAAGCTTGAACTACCAATGGATGCTTTATCATGCTTTAATATGAACTGCAATAACCCACACCATGGTTCTGATTTGCGTGCTATGTATGGTAATATTGTAACTGCTCTTAACGCTTTGAGCAGGCCTTTCTGTGAATTTAGCATGAAGGTATATGATGTTAAACCTGGTTGGACTGACTTTGTGAAGGAGGAATATGCTGCAGCAGGAGATGCTAATAAAACCTGGCTAGAGTCAGGGAGAGCCAACCATGGTGCAGTATTTCAGCATAAAAAACTCCAGAGCTAGGTTCAAATACAGTATATGCAGATCAGAGAATATAATGAGAGCCGACTCTCTCACCAGGAAGTTGCAAAATAATAATTGTTATGACTTTTGGAAAGAGGTCCGAGTTATGAATAAGTTGTCATTGCCATCATCTGTGGAAGGTGTATGTGGTGCAGAAAAAAATAGCTGAGTTGTGGCGAAAGTATTACTGTAAGTTATTTAACTGTGTTAAAGGTAATGCTACTGTAGTGCTAAATGTTGAGCCTTTAGAACATATGGTAATAAGGTCAGCTGACATTTATGATGCTATCAACAGTGTTTCCTCTGGCTTAAAGACCTTGGCGCGGTGGCAACATATTTTTTCCCCCGGGGAAGCGGGGGGGGGGGGGGGGGGGGGGGTCAACATACCGGAATATGTATTTATTTCTTTATTTCACAGTAACGTTGCATATGGAACTTACCATTTGAAGTATTGTACAACCAAAGCTTGAATATTGGGCAAGTTGGGGTCCCACCCAGACATCCTGTCTTTAGACTTTTTAGTGGTGTTATCCTTCTCTCCTTCCTCTGCCTGAACACTTCACTCTCCTTGGCTCCTCTCTTCTGTCTCTTCTTGCCCTCTCTGAGCTCTGACAAATTCAGGTTCTCTCTCTGTCTATGGTGGTATACAAACAGGTTAGGAAATATCAACTGTCATGTTGTGTCCTGCAGGACTTTTTGTCATGGTTTACATAAATAACAAAAGTATGTGTATTTTTTTTCCCCACAATATTTTTTATTGAACCTTTTTTTTTTTTTTTTACAAACATGGCACAAACAATCAAACACTAACACTAAAGTAATTTAAAATTTTTTTTTTAAAAAAACCACTAACTACAAAAAAAAATAAAAATAAAAAAAAATAAAAAAAATGTACTAAAAACACCAACAACCAAATGTCCAAATTTTATGTTGTATTATTGGTCGGCACAACTGAGGTCTATGACATATTATTTTTCATCAAATGATCTCCCTCACTGGACTGAAATGGAATCATACAATTTACCTTTACCTCTTCCCATATTCATATACTCAGATTCGGCAAAAAAATTACAAAAACAAGTTAAAAATCCATTTGTAAAGCATATGATCAAAATATGGTGTGAAGCTAAAAACTATTTAAAAGAACCACAGTTATTGTCACAATTTAGTCCAATATGGGGTAGTCAATATTTTAAACCAGGGAGAGTGGACGCTGTATTTAAAGTATGGAATTTAAAAGGGATACAAAAGATTCAGGATTTATATTTGCCATGTGCAGATAACATAATGTCTTTTGAAGAGCTGAGGATCAAATTTAATCTCAATAGAACACATTTTTTTTAAATATCTTCAACTTAGAAACTTTATTCGATCAAATCAAAATAAAGCTCTCACTCGACCTATTTATTCATCCTTGGAAAAAATGATGATGAAAGATAGTAAAAGAAAGGGTATTATTTCAGAGTTTTATAACTCATTGACACTATCTTCAAGTGAAAATTCACTGAAAAGATTAAACTACTGGAAAGAAGATCTGCAAACTGAAATTTCAGAGGAACAATGGGAATTGGCTTGTACAGAAGCTCAAACCAAATCAATAAATGTACGCCTTAAATTGATACATTACAAATGGTTAATGCGGATGTATGTTACACCGGAGGAGTTAAATAGATATAACAAAAATATACCAGATACATGCACAAAATGCATGGAAAGTAAAGGAACCCTAATTCATTGTGTATGGGAATGTAGATTAATAAGAATGTTTTGGGAAGAGGTGAGGGTAACAATTGAAAAAATAATCTCAAAACAAATCATATTGAATCCTAAACTGTTTTTGTTGGGTCTGTACCCAGAAAAGCATAATTTTAATAAAAGTGAAAGAACATTCATAGACCTCAGTTTGCTTAATGCCAAAAAATGTATTGCACTATTATGGAAAAAGACTCATAGACCAGATGTGACTCAGTGGTTAAGACAGATGTTAACAAACCTTCCACTAGAAAGAATAACATATATACTGAAATCAAAGGAAATTGTGTTTGAGAATATATGGAGACCTTTTATTGATTATGTAAAAAATTTAAACATAACTCTTGAAGAAGAAGGTGAATGATGTGTGTGGACCTTGTAAATTCCAAACTGGTGAACATAATATGTATACTTATGTATTGGATTGTCTAGACTAAACAGAGGAGCATTGTTGAAGATTTGATTTTGTTGGTGGTTGTTGGTGTTTTTAGTGCATTTTTTTTTGTAGTACTTTAGTGTTAGTGTTTGATTGTTTGTATCATGTTTGTTAAAAAAAAAAAAAGGTTCAATAAAGATATTGTGGAAAAAAAAAAAAACACCAACAACCACTAACAAAGGCAAGTCATCAACAATGCTCCTCTGTTTAGTCTAGGTAATCTATTACATAAGTATACATATTATACATTCACCAATTTGGAATTTGCAAGGTCCACACACATCATTCACCTTCCTCTTCAGAAGTTATGTTTAATTTCTTTACATAATCAATGAAAGGTCTCCATATATTCTCAAACACATTTTCCTTTGATTTCAGTATGTATGTTATTCTTTCTAGTGGAAGGTTTGTTAACATCTGTCTTAACCACTGAGTCACATCTGGTCTATGAATCTTTTTCCACAGTAGTGCAATACATTTTTTGGCATTAAGCAAACTGAGGTCTATGAATGCTCTTTCACTCTTATTAAAGTTATGTTTTTCTGGATACAGACCCAACAAAAACAGTTTAGGGTTCAATGTGAATTGTTTTGAAATTATTTTTTTAATTGTTACCCTCACCTCTTCCCAAAACATTCTGATTTTTCTACATTCCCATAAACAGTAAAATAGGGGTCCTTTACTTTCCATACATTTTGTGCATGTATCTGGTATGTTTTTGTTATATCTATTTAACTCCACTGGTGTAACATACATCCGCATTAACCATTTAAAATGTAAGACGTACATTTATTGATTTGGTTTGAGCTTCTGTACAAGCCAATTCCCATTGTTCCTCTGAAATTTCAATTTGCAGGTCTTCTTTCCAATAATTCAGTCTTTTCTGTGAGTTTTCACTTGAGAATAGTGTCAATGAGTTATAAAACTCTGAAATAATACCCTTTCTCTTACTGTATTTCGTCAAAATTTTTTCCAAGGATGAATAAGTAGGTCGGGTGAGAGCATTATTTTGATTTGATCGAATAAAATTCCTAAGCTGAAGATATTTAAAAAAAAATGTGTTCTATTAAGACTGAATTTGATCCTCAGTTCTTCAAAAGACATTATGTTATCTGAGCGTGAAAAATATAAGTCTTGAATCTTTTGAATCCCTTTTAAATTCCATACTTTAAATACAGCATCCACTCTCCCTGGTGTAAAATATTGATTACCCCATATTGGGCTCAATTGTGACAATAAGTGTGGTTCTTTTAAATATTTTTTGGTTTCACACCATATTTTGATCATGTGCTTTACAATTGGATTTTTAACTTGTTTCTGTAATTTTTTAGCCGAGTCTGAGTATATGAATAAGGGAAGAGGTAAAGGTAAATTGTATGATTCCATTTCAGTCCAGTGAGGAAGATCATTTGATGAAAAATAATATGTCATAGACCTCAGTTGTGCTGACCAGTAATACAACATAAAGTCTGGACATTTCAGACCTCCACGATCAAATGGTAAATATAGTAAGGACAAATGTAATCTAACCTTCCTATTGTTCCATATAAATTCCACTAACTTTTTTTTAATTCTTGAGAATAGATCTGAAGGTGGTGGTAAAGGAATGTATTGAAATAAATAAAGTATTTTTGGTAAGATATTACTTTTAAGTATATTAATTCTCCCGATCATCGACATTGGTAGTGACATCCATCTCTGAAGTAACTCATTAATATCTGTCATTAAGGCTTCATAGTTGGCACTGGCGACTGATTCTAGCTTAGGCAAAATTTGAATTCCTAAATATTTAAACTGATTTACAACATTGAATTGATTTACCTCAGGAGCTGGGTGATTTCTCTGGGACTCATTTAGCATTAATATTGAAGATTTAGTTTTATTTATTTTACATCCTGATATTTCCCCAAAGTTCCTTATTAAATTTAGCAAGGTCGGAATTGATTTTTTAAAATTTGACATAAACAAAATTATGTCATCGGCATACAGGGAGATTTTATGTTCTGTTGGTCCTACTTTAATTCCATATATTTGTGGATGTAAACGTACTGCCATCGCTAAAGGTTCAATTGCCATAGTAAACAATAAGGGTGAAAGTGGACAGCCTTGTCGACATCCTCTATTGATTTTTATTGATTTTGAGCTATTGCTGTTTGTTAGGATTTCTGCTGTAGCATTATTGTATATTATCCGGACCCATTTTATGAAATTATTTCCAAGTCCAAACCTTTGTAGGACTTCAAAAAGAAAGGGCCATTCGACCCTATCAAAGGCCTTTTCGGCGTCCAATGATAGGAGAGCTGTATCCGGTGCTTCTTTATTGGAATAAATAATATCAAATAGTCTTCTTACATAATGGAAGCCTTGTCTTCCCATTATAAAGCCATTCTGATCTTGGTTAATAATATTTGGTAATATTTCTTGTAGTCTTCTTGCTAAAATTTTATAGATTATCTTAAGGTCAGCATTTAATAGGCTTATTGGTCTCATGTTTTCACATTTATTAGGGGGTTTACCTGGTTTTAGCAACAGTATAATTAAGGCATTATTCATGTATGGTGGTAAATTACTATTTTGAAATGCTCCTAAAACCATTTCCAAAAGTGGTTTTATTAATTTATTCTTAAATGTTTTATAGAGGTCAACTGGAAGACCATCTGGTCCTGCTCTTTTTCCTGATTTCATATTATCAATGGCTAGCCCAACTTCTTCTTGACTAATTTTAGACTCCAGTATCTTCCTGTTTTCATTTGGAATACACGGTATAGATAATCCACCCAAAAACCCATTTAGTTTTGTTAAGTCAGTTTCATTTTTTGTATCATATAGTTTTTCATAATAATCTCTAAAGGCACTATTAATTTCTAAAGGATCTATAACTACCTGTCCGTTACTTATAATACTGGTAATTGGTGCTTTAAATTCTGTTTAATTTGCCATGCCAATAATTTTCCTGATTTTTCTCCTTGTTCATAAAAAGTTTGCTTCAATCTTAGAAGACTCGAGGCAGCTCTATTCGCTGATTTTTTGTCATATTCAGCTCTCAGAATCAGTAATTCGTTCTCTAACTGTGGGTTACTTCCTGCATACACTTTTTCTTGAAGAATTTTTATTTTACGTTCCAATTAGACTCTCTCCTCTCGAGTTTTCTTAGATTTTGAACCTGTATAACTAATAATATGCCGCCTAATAAAAGCTTTGAAAGCCTCCCGCTTTATACATGCTGTTGTTTGTGTAGTATTAATATCAAAGAACTCATCTATCTGTTTTTCTATGTACTTAAATTCCTCATCCTGAAGCCATTTATGCTGAAAATGCCACCAACCTGGATCCTTTGTCAATTTCTTATCTACATATACAGTGGGGGAAAAAAGTATTTAGTCAGCCACCAATTGTGCAAGTTCTCCCACTTAAAAGATGAGAGGTCTCCAATTTTCATCATAGGTATACCTCAACTACGAGAGACAAAATTAGAAAAAAAAAAAAATCCAGAAAATCACATTGAAGGATTTTTAATGAATTAATTGGTAAATTCCTCGGTAAAATAAGTATTTGGTCAATAACAAACGTTCATCTCAATACTTTGTTATATACCCTTTGTTGGCAATGACAGAGGTCAAACGTTTTCTGTAAGTTTTCACAAGGTTTTCACACACTGTTGCTGGTATTTTGGCCCATTCCTCCAAGCAGATCTCCTCTAGAGCAGTGATATTTTGGGGCTGTCGCTGGGCAACACGGACTTTCAACTCCCTCCAAAGATTTTCTATGGGGTTGAGATCTGGAGACTGGCTAGGCCACTCCAGGACCTTGAAATGCTTCTTACGAAGCCACTCCTTCGTTGCCCGGGCAGTGTGTTTGGGATCATTGTCATGCTGAAAGACCCAGCCACATTTCATCTTCAATGTCCTTGCTGATGGAAGGAGGTTTTCACTCAAAATCTCATGATACATGGCCCCATTCATTCTTTCCTTTCCACGGATCAGTTGTCCTTGTCCCTTTGCAGAAAAACAGCCCCAAAGTATAATGTTTTCACCCCCATGCTTCACATTAGGTATGGTGTTCTTTCTCCTCCAAACACGACAAGTTGAGCTTTTACCAAAAAGTTCTATTTTGGTTTCATCTGACCATATGACATTCTCCCAATCCTCTTCTGGATCATCCAAATGCTCTCTAGCAAACTTCAGATGGGCCTGGACATGTACTGGCTTAAGCAGGGGGACACGTCTGGCACTGCAGGATTAAAGTCCCTGGCGGCGTAGTGTGTTACTGATGTAGCCTTTGTTACTTTGGTCCCAGCTCTCTGCAGGTCATTCACTTGGTCCCACCGTGTGGTTCTGGGATTTTTGCTCACCATTCTTGGGATCATTTTGACCTCATGGGGTGAGATCTTGCGTGGAGCCCCAGATCGAGGGAGATTATCAGTGGTCTTGTATGTCTTCCATTTTCTAATAATTGCTCCCACAGTTGATTTCTTCACACCAAGCTGCTTACCTATTGCAGATTCAGTCTTCCCAGCCTGGTGTAGGTCTACAACTTTGTTTCTGGTGTCCTTTGACAGCTCTTTGGTATTGGCCATAGTGGAGTTTGGAGTCTGACTGTTTGAGGTTGTGGACAGGTATCTTTTATACTGATAATGAGTTCAAACAGGTGCCATTAATACAGGTAACGATTGGAGGACAGAGGAGCCTCTTAAAGAAGAAGTTACAGGTCTGTGAGAGCCAGAAATCTGGCTTGTTTGTAGGTAACCAAATACTTATTTTACCAAGGAATTTACCAATTAATTCATTAAAAATCCTTCAATGTGATTTTGTGGATTTTTTTTTTTCTCATTTTGTCTCTCATAGTTGAGGTATACCTATGATGAAAATTGGAGACTTCTCTCATCTTTTAAGTGGGAGAACTTGCACAATTGGTGGCTGACTAAATACTTTTTTGCCCCACTGTACTAGACAGCAGGGTGCATGATCAGAGATCACAATGTTATCATAGAAACAGTTTTGAATCTTGGACCTTAATTCTGTGGAGATCAAAAAGTAGTCAATACGTGAGAATGTCTTAATTAGAATTACAAGAATAGGCTTTGACTTGTGGTTTCATTTCTCTCCATATATCTAGCAATCTCAATTCTTTCATAAAATGATTAATGGTCATCCTGCATCCATTGTGCGTACAGTCCAGTCCTGTTGATCTATCTTTTGTTCCAGTTGAGAGAGTTATTTGCCAACTTTTTTTTTTCCACAATATCTTTATTGAACCTTTTCTTTTTTTTTTTTTTAACAAACATGATACAAACAATCAAACACTAACACTAAAGTACTACAAAAAAAAAATACACTAAAAACACCAACAACCACCAACAAAATCAAATCTTCAACAATGCTCCTCTGTTTAGTCTAGACAATCCAATACATAAGTATACATATTATGTTCACCAGTTTGGAATTTACAAGGTCCACACACATCATTCACCTTCTTCTTCAAGAGTTATGTTTAAATTTTTTACATAATCAATAAAAGGTCTCCATATATTCTCAAACACAATTTCCTTTGATTTTAGTATATATGTTATTCTTTCTAATGGAAGGTTTGTTAACATCTGTCTTAACCACTGAGTCACATCTGGTCTATGAGTCTTTTTCCATAATAGTGCAATACATTTTTTGGCATTAAGCAAACTGAGGTCTATGAATGTTCTTTCACTTTTATTAAAATTATGCTTTTCTGGGTACAGACCCAACAAAAACAGTTTAGGATTCAATATGATTTGTTTTGAGATTATTTTTTCAATTGTTACCCTCACCTCTTCCCAAAACATTCTTATTAATCTACATTCCCATAAACAATGAAATAGGGTTCCTTTACTTTCCATGCATTTTGTGCATGTATCTGGTATATTTTTGTTATATCTATTTAACTCCTCCGGTGTAACATACATCCGCATTAACCATTTGAAATGTATCAATTTAAGGCGTGCATTTATTGATTTGGTTTGAGCTTCTGTACAAGCCAATTCCCATTGTTCCTCTGAAATTTCAATTTGCAGATCTTCTTTCCAGTAGTTTAATCTTTTCAGTGAATTTTCACTTGAAGATAGTGTCAATGAGTTATAAAACTCTGAAATAATACCCTTTCTTTTACTATCTTTCATCATCATTTTTTCCAAGGATGAATAAATAGGTCGAGTGAGAGCTTTATTTTGATTTGATCGAATAAAGTTTCTAAGTTGAAGATATTTAAAAAAATGTGTTCTATTGAGATTAAATTTGATCCTCAGCTCTTCAAAAGACATTATGTTGTCTGCACCTGGCAAATATAAATCCTGAATCTTTTGTATCCCTTTTAAATTCCATACTTTAAATACAGCGTCCGCTCTCCCTGGTTTAAAATATTGATTACCCCATATTGGACTAAATTGTGACAATAACTGTGGTTCTTTTAAATAGTTTTTAGCTTCACACCATATTTTGATCATATGCTTTACAAATGGATTTTTAACTTGTTTTTGTAATTTTTTTGCCGAATCTGAGTATATGAATATGGGAAGAGGTAAAGGTAAATTGTATGATTCCATTTCAGTCCAGTGAGGGAGATCATTTGATGAAAAATAATATGTCATAGACCTCAGTTGTGCCGACCAATAATACAACATAAAATTTGGACATTTCAGACCTCCACGATCAAATGGTAAATATAATAAAGACAAACGTAATCTAGCCCTCCTGTTGTTCCATATAAATTCCACTAACTTTTTTTTTATTCTTGAGAATAGATCTAAAGGTGGTGATAAGGGAATGTATTGAAATAAATAAAGTATTTTAGGTAAAATATTACTTTTAAGTATATTGATTCTCCCGATCATCGACATTGGTAGTGACATCCATCTCTGAGTTAACTCACTGATATCTGACATTAAGGCTTCATAGTTGACACTGGCGACTGATTCTAGCTTAGGCATAATTTGGATTCCTAAATATTTAAACTGATTTACAACATTGAATTGATTTACCTCAGGGGCTGGGTAATTTCTCTGGGTCTCATTTAGCATTAATATTGAAGATTTAGTTTTATTTATTTTATATCCTGATATTTCCCCAAAATTCTTTATTAAATTCAACAAGGTTGGAATTGATTTTTTTAGATTCGACATAAACAAAATTATGTCATCGGCGTACAGGGAGATTTTATGTTCTGTTGGTCCAACTTCAATTCCATATATTTGTGAATGTAAACGTATCGCTATCGCTAAAGGTTCAATTGCCATAGTAAACAGTAAAGGTGAAAGTGGACAGCCTTGTCGACATCCTCTATTGATTTTTATTGGTTTTGAAATATTGTTATTTGTTAGGATTTCTGCTGTAGCATTATTGTATATTATTTGAACCCATTTTATGAAATTATTTCCAAGTCCAAACCTTTGTAGTACTTCAAAAAGAAAGGGCCATTCAACTCTATCAAAGGCCTTTTCGGCGTCCAATGATAGGAGAGCTGTATCCGGTGCTTCTTTATTAAAATAAATAATATTAAATAGTCTTCTTACATTATGGAAGCCTTGTCTACCCTTTATAAAGCCATTCTGATCTCGATTAATAATATTTGGTAAAATTTCTTGTATTCGTCTTGCTAAAATTTTACAGATTATCTTAAGGTCGGCGTTTAATAGGCTTATTGGTCTCATATTTTCACATTTATTAGAGGGCTTACCTGGTTTTGGCAGCAGTATAATTAAGGCATTATTTATGTATGATGGTAAATTATTATTTTGAAATGCTTCTAAAACCATTTCCAAAAAAGGTTTTATTAATTTATTCTTAAATTTTTTATAAAGGTCAACTGGAAGACCATCTGGTCCTGCACTTTTTCCTGATTTCATATTATCAATGGCTAGCCCAACTTCTTCTTGACTAATTTTAGACTCCAATATCTCCCTGTTTTCATTTGGAATACACGGTATAGATAGTTCGTTCAAAAACCCATTTAGTTTTGTTAAATCAGGTTCATTTTTGGTATCATATAATTTTTCATAGTAATCTCTAAAGGCTCTATTAATTTCTAAAGGATCTATAACTACCTGTCCATTACTTATAATACTGGTAATTGGTGTTTTAATTTCCAATTGTTTAATCTGCCATGCTAATAATTTTCCTGATTTTTCACCTTGTTCATAAAAAGATTGTTTCAATCTTAGAAGACTCGAGGCAGCTCTATTCGCTGATTTTTTGTCGTATTCAGCTCTCAAAATCAGTAATTCATTCTCCAACCTTGGGTCACTTCCTGCATACACTTTTTCCTGAAGATTTTTTATTTTATGTTCCAATTTAGCTCTCTCCTCTCGAGTCTTCTTAGATTTTGATCCTGTATAACTAATAATATGTCCCCTAATAAAAGCTTTGAAAGCCTCCCACTTTACACATGCTGATGTTTGTGTAGTATTGATGTCAAAGAACTCGTCTATCTGTTTTTCTATATACTTGACAAATTCCTCATCCTGAAGCCATTTATGCTGAAATTGCCATCTACCTGATTCCTTTATCAATTTTTTATCTACATATATTAGACAACAGGGTGCATGGTCAGAGATCACGATGTTATCATAAAAGCAGTTTTGAATCTTGGACCTTAATTCTGTGGAAATCAAAAAATAATCAATACGTGAGAATGTCTTGTAGGTACTGGAATAACAAGAATAGGCTTTAACTTGTGGTTTCATTTCTCTCCATATATCTAACAATCTCAATTCTTTCATAAAATGATTAATAGTCATCCTACATCCAATGTGCGTACAATCCAGTCCTGTTGATCTATCCACACCTGGATTCAATGTACAATTAAAATCCCCTGCTATTATATGTTGCCCTGTAAGTGATGATAAGATGAGAAATAAATTAGCAAAGAACTTCTGGTCATCTATATTGGGACCATATAAGTTCACAAGATTTATATTTTCTAATAGCAAAGAACCTTGAATGATTACATATCTTCCAAATTTGTCTCCAATTACATTTTTCACTTGAAAAGGAACTGATTTATGTATGAGAGTCATAACTCCCCTGGCTCGGGATGAAAATGAAGAGGTGAATACACTTCCCTGCCATCTACTCCTAATTCTTTTAACATCCTCCTCTATCAGATGAGTTTCTTGTAAAAACACAATTCTTGAACCCATGTCCTTTATTTTATTCATAACTTGTTTAAGTTTTTTTAAATTTTGTAGACCTCTGCAATTCCATGAAGTTAAATTAAGATTAACACTTTGGTCCATGATCAATAGAGAGTTTGGGATTACCTTGCAGTGTAAACATGCTCATACAGAGAAGCAAAAACATGAGTGGTTGAACATTCATCCTACAAACTACACACAAACAAATTCCCCCTTCCCACACTTGTGGCAAACCCCCCAAAATCAAAAGAAAAATTCTGTCTCCCGATATAGCCATCGACTGTTCCACATCCACGGGGAACAGCCTAAGCCACTCCTTCTTCATCCTCCCAATCACCCTAACTCTACTGCTTTTAATGACGTAACATTAACTCTCCTCTGTAGTTTCCAACTTAACTCCAAAATTTTTAACAACTTTGTACATCATAGTTTTTTTTTTTTTTGTTTGTTTGTTTTGTTTTTGTTTTGTTTTTTTAATATATAATACAATCTATATTTTGTAAACTTACTATTTACTTCAAGTCAGTCAGATGCCTGTGCAAATGCTTAGTTATTCTACCTTATATTTTGTTCATGCTTAGCTCCCACCAGTCTCTTCTTCTTCTTTGATCTTCTTGATGAACCCTGCGCCTCCTCTGGTCCCCTG